>OX235263.1:72959400-74371562 GCA_944472135.2 Trichobilharzia regenti
TGTTTGGGGCAATTCGGTAGTTCTTATGACTTTGTTGGGGAGACCTGTGTGTTTCCGGGGGAAATTATTGCATTTCCCCAGGATTTCCGCTAAACAACTGCTCCAAATTTCCTATATGTGTGCCCTTGATTTCATTGCAAGGTGTTTTATTTGTGGACTTAAACTCCTATTAATAACCGTAGAAGCAATCTTCGTGGTGGTTTTTCTTATCGTACTAACTGAAGTCTAGCAAGATGGTTTATAAATATAACTAATACTGATTTGAGTGACTTACTGTTTTACTTTTGTATCCCATTTTACAAATTAATACCATTAGCCGTTAAGATGGTTTTACCTTGTTACGAAATATTTGCAATTAAGGTAGTGCAATTGGTGCAAACTAGCTAAAGTGCTATCTCTAAAGACAGTTATCGTTGGCTAGTAATTCAATACCTGCTTCTGGCTCAATAAAGCTATTTGCTTTTAATTACGAAATCTTTTTTCAGCAATTTTAGTAGAGTTAACAGCTCTGCTTTTGTTTTGAGTTTTACATTTTACTACCTCCTACTGCATAGACCTACAGAGTCATTGGCTATGTAATTACTGGTAGGACTTTATTTACTGCAATCTGTGTATCTACTTGGATTTACTGTACCCTTAAACTCACTTGATAGAGGTCATCGCCACCTACTGAATTGAAAACCGTCAGTCTCTCGGTTTCTTTTTACTGGATTAGGCTTCGTTAACAGTAGTTAATCAGTCGCAGTAGTACAGTAATTGTCAAAATTGTAAGCTAAGATTCGTTGAACTAACGATCTTTGGATTTCGGATCTAAGTTCTGCTCCACACACACACATTAAGTCTGACTCGTTTTCAACTGACTGGAAATAGAGATGGTTGTTCAGTACCATCTCCTTTTTCAAAGTTGTAAGCAAATAATTGAACTTCCACTGTAGTGTGTTGTAAGTTAACTAGGTACAACTAACGCATTTCCTGATTTGTGATTATTAGTCTTTTATCTTCTTATTTATGCAAAACACTGAACTGAAAAATGTTTAATGCACTACAGAATCGTGTTTTTTACTATTTCATTTAGCCTTTTATCTACCTGGGCTCAATATACCACATGTACAGAGAGTTTACTACCAGTCAACAGTGATTATTTGTTTCGATTTCAACACAAAAAGGATTACTTAAACTATATGATAACTAATTGAATTTCCAATGCAAATCGCTGAGAAGCGTCAGTTAGAAAATATAAATACATTGTACACAGCGACTCTTAAGCTGAAACAAAAAATTCAAGATTTAGTAATCAAGCTAGAAACTCAAGTAAGTTTTACTGTGTGTGTACTGAACTAGTTGGCTACCTAACTGCTTGAATTTCAGTATTTAAAGTTTCGCTTTTTTCTACCAGTCTGTTATACTGAGTTTATTGTTGTTGTGCGTCGGTGGCACAGTGGTTAGGACTCTCGCCAACCGTGCATATGGTCCGAGGTTCGAACCCCTGCCGACGCACACCTGATATCTATGGTCGGCCTACCGATATCCATGCTGAAAATTCCATACTTGTACCAAAAATACAGTGTGGAATCAAGCTGTAATAAAAAAGATAGATAAAATATTAATGAAACTAACACTAGTTGATCTAGGCAGTTGACTTTCAGTCAGCAGACCAGAGGTTTTAGCTTTGCTTTGCTAATCAGAGTATAGAAACACAAAATAATTGAGCAAAGAATATCCTTTTCGATAAATTCCTCTGGCTCTACAATTATATATATATATATATATACATAGAATATTCTAGATTAGTAGGCAGTAACAATATTAGTGTTTTTTAAATAATATAGATTTGTAAAGTATGATCAATGCAATTGCAGTTCATTAAAGATGCTTAGATAATAATAATAAAGATATAGTAGCGAATAGAATATCAACTGAAATTAGGAAAATTCCACAAAAATTCATGATCATTCAAACCTAGATGACCAAGGTAATGATAATGTCTGAACTAACTTCTTTTGGATGCACAAATTAGGCTTGTTAATATGGATCCCCACAGCCTCAGCAATATTTAGTAGTTGAACTCTTAAGGCGAAATTGAGATTCTTAGGTCTGCGGTAAATGACCCTGAAAGCATGGTTAACATCAGTTTTGTTTTCTGTATCCACAAGGGGAGATAGAATAGCGCTGCGAATAGATTTTGTTTGCCTTTTGCTTAACTACGCAGGGTGATGTTCGGAAATTTGACGAGAAACACGCCTAACAGTACGGCCTATGTAACTGGCTTCACAAGAGTGACGTTAACCATGCTTTCAGGGTCATTTACCGCAGACCTACGAATCTCAATTTCGCCTTAAGAGTTCAACTACTAAATATTGCTGAGGCTGTGGGGATCCATATTAACAAGCCTAATTTGTGCATCCAAAAGAAGTTAGTTCAGACATTATCATTACCTTGGCCATCTAGGTTTGAATGATCATGAATTTTTGTGGAATTTTCCTAATTTCAGTTGATATTCTATTCGCTACTATATCTTTATTATTATTATATCTAAGCATCTTTAATGAACTGTAATTGCATTGATCATACTTTACAAATCTATATTATTTAAAAAACACTAATATTGTTACTGCCTACTAATCTAGAATATTTTATGTATATATATGTATATATATAATTGTAGAGCCAGAAGAGGAATTTATCGAAAAGGATATTCTTTGCTCAATTATTTTGTGTTTTATAGAGTTTAGAAAGTTGTGTACACATGGTTTATGTGGCATATATCTTGATTCTTTTTTAACCCAAGCTTATGTTTTGAAGAGGTAATACAGAAATCAGTCTCTCGTTAATCGTTCATTCTAATGTTAACTGTTGCCTAGCTAATCGTTCTCTAAACTGTCACATTTCTTGTTTGCTGCTCACCCTTGATATGTACGTTGTGTAATGTTGACAAAATTTACATAGCCAACATGGAGTGTTCTCACTTATACTGAATATGTCACTTATTTGGAATGTTTGTTTTTACATTTTATTGCGTCTACTTTTAAAGGAAAACAAACAAGTCAATGCAGAACAATGCGGTTAAATTCAAGTCTCTATGCTGTGCGTAAATGCAAACTTCAGCCAAACAGTAATCATAATGAAC
The DNA here is from genome assembly GCA_944472135.2 of Trichobilharzia regenti. Lineage (NCBI taxonomy): Eukaryota > Metazoa > Platyhelminthes > Trematoda > Strigeidida > Schistosomatidae > Trichobilharzia > Trichobilharzia regenti. Next base: position 72,962,528 of record OX235263.1, read on the forward strand.
AGTAATGGCTAAGTAAACTGTAGTGAACACATCCGAAACATTGATGATAGAAGGAGACTAATTTTCAGCTGTATCAGAAAAAACTCCAACTTTTGGTTCTTGTCATCTTGTGATATACTGTCATACTCTATTATGCTCTGCCTAGTTAAAATTACGAATCATAAACTTGACTAGATTTTCTTTTATCTCGTAGACAAGAAGTGCTCACCAAAGAAGACTGAGTTAGAATGTTCAAAAAACTATCCTGGTCACCTCACCTGGTAAAGAACTCAGAGTGCATGTGACGCCTCAGCTTTACTTTACTGTCTCCTCAGTTTCACCACACGTAAACTATAGTATGAAGACAGATAACCAAAATCCCGTAACCTCCTCAGTCCTCTAAGACTAACAATTAAACCAAATCTATGTAATATGGCGAGACAGACTTGTGAAATGTACTCATAGTTTGACAGAATGTCAGACATCTGAGTGTCGTCATTTTTTTTATTCCTTCACGTTCCCAGTGGAACAAACGGCTTCAATCCTCTAGCTTGAAATTTCTGTAGCAGTGTTTATTTTTACAGGATGGGTTGCTAGACTCATGCCCAACCTTCCGTCTTTACCAGCTTTTTATTACTGGTTTAGCAAGGTAAAGGACTGCGTCGGTGGCCGGGGATCGAACTTCGGACCATGTGCATGTGCGAGCGTCCTTGACACTGTGCCACCGATGCACGAGTATCGTCATATCTGAATCATTTGAAAAGTCTCAGATCTGCCTTTAGTAGATTTGCTGTTTTCATTAGAGCTACCTGATTAGGGGTAATCTAATTTCCTGAAGTCCTTACACCAATATGTAACTTCAAATGAAGAATCTTCACTTTGCATGGCATACTTACATCATCCACTGAAAATGAGGGGAATCAAGTCATCCATTTTGTTATAGTCTACGACTCTCCAGCACTGCGCATCCAGGATCTTGATATTACTTGGCAAACATGTTGCTGTGTAGCCAGTGAGTCGAAATCCTAATACCCAGAAATTTTAACTTTTTATTTGCTTTTACTATTTTTTCCTCTGCTTCTTTATTTTGTTATTCCTTACTATCTTTCACCATATTTTTGCTATTGCGTAGTCTGACAAATTAAAAGAGTAGATGTTTGTATGACTCATTGTCCTGTTCGGCTTTCCTGCCCTTCTCTACTTTGCAACATTATTTACTCAGCAACTTATAGGCGAAAGTTTTCGATATTTCCTTTTCAATTTCACTAATACATACTTCATTTTGTATTTTGTGTATAGATGCGTTTCTTATCATGTTTTGGTTATTTCAATCGTTTGTTTTCTTTTTAGGGTGATCGATGTGACTGGCCAAGTTACCTGAGTACACTGGCGTTATGTGCATCAGAATTAAGTGAAATTCGTAAAGTACTCGAATCAGAACGTTTTTCAAATGAGCATACTTTAGTACTTACACCAATGGTATTAAATCCTGAACAAGATGCAAATTTAGCTAAAATTACTGAAGAACGTCTTTCACTGTTCAATCATGATACTGTACCTCAATATCTTCGAACTAAATTAGATCCGAAAGTGAGTGATGTAATGAAAATAAATGTAAATTTATAGTATGTTATTATTACTATTGGATTGTTTCCAGCCACTGTATAGTTTACAGAGTTTTGTGAAAGCAATTTATTTACCGATGTAAGTGCAGAACTTTGGCACTATGGCAGAATGTGATTCCACATTAGACAAATTTATTTGACATGACACACAGTGATGTTGTATGAATAACTGGATAACGCTATGAGCAGAATTTATTTCTGGTGATCATATCAATGTATGTATTCACACGACTTCTTGGCTTATTTTGTGTAGTCTCCTTCCCTCTTGTTTGTTTACTACGATTTTTCATATATCCGGGGTGTAGGCTTTTCGGCATTTCTACTACACGTGTTTTGATGTCGATTCGATAAGCAAATGCTTCAGCGAATAACCTCTCTACCCATTTAACTATAGTTCTCTTTAATACAACAATCGATGATACTGATATAGAAATCAAGTCTGAAGTTAAACATCTTGGATTAATTCTTTCTTCTGACCTATCCTGGTCTTCCCATGTCTTAGCGATTTCTAAAAGAATATTTCGTCTGACTGTTTACATTAAGAAGTTAAGGCACTCAGGCATAACTCAACCAACCCCTCCTTTTACAGTTTGTCAACTCGTGTATTTTACCTAGTCTTCTTTACTGTTCACCCTCATTTTTACTGGATTGCTTAAAAAAGACTATGTCATACTTCGTAGAACTCTGAAGACTGTCAGTAGGACGAGTGGTATCCTGTTGGGCCATATCGTTGACATTGTCACTGAAAGGCACTTGATGTCATGCAACAAATTTGATAAAGCAATTTTGTCAAACTCTGAGCACCCACTCTACCCTCAGTTCCAACCTTGTGTCTCCTCAGGTAAAACAAGGAGTCATTTCAGAAGACTTTATGCACGTACGTCTAAATATAAAAATTCCACTATACCATATTTCATGGCACGTACTTTATGTGATGAAAATAGTGTCAGGCATGAACTAACTAACCTTCTTTGCACTACTAAATAAACCATTTCCTCCACTCTTACAACACTAACCTTTATTGTCGTTGTACTTCTTATAATTATAATCCTCTCAATTTTCTTGTTTTTATTTGTTTATTTTCTCAAAAGTGTAAACATCATTTAAGCTGTGTTAATAACTGTTAATTTTGTATTTCCACTCACTTTACTATATCAACAGAACATTAGACCCAATAATCTATAACGTGCTAAAATTTCCAAACTAAATCGACAATACTATTTGAAACAAACACACTATTTCGAATATTTTTGACTTTATATCGTAAACGTAGACAAATTCCTCTGGTTACTTTTGTTTTAATTTTTAATTTTATTTATATTCTGAGTAAATCAGATGCAATATTGTGACAAACGCTGAGAATTCCATTCTGTATCATAAGGACCGATTTTGGAATAAAGTAGATTATTAATATTTCACCCCCTTCCATCCTATTGTGGGATTACTTGCAAGTGAGTGTACTACAATGGCTGAGCTTTTCTCTAAGTTATTGAACTTAGCAAGGTCAGTCATTCTAGGTGTCGCTGTTTTTCATGCATCTGAACTTAAATAAGTGAAGCAGTATTTCAATCCAAAATGTATTAACTGAAAATCAAGTTCACAATTGACTGCTCCGCACCTTCCCCCTTCCTCCATCTAGTAGGAAACGCTTTTGTATTTGAAGAAATGAATGTATGATTAAAATGAAGAGATGCAATTATTGGCCAAGGCATTTGAATTACATATATGTTGGGTCTTGGGTTCAAACCTTCATTTATTGGCCAGCTAGTGTGTCGTAAGCCCTCACGAGTTAATTGCGTCTTGCAGTCAAATATACAATCTCATAACGTACCGCTTAGTTGGGTCGTTCGGTGAGCTTAGTTTAATGAAACGTTACACTTGAATATATATATATATATATATAATTAGTATCAAAAGATGTCTCATCATAGAGCCTTATTTCATGCTAACACATAACCCTTAGGTATAAAATGAGTTAGTTGTATTCTCCTTAAATTATCCTTCTTCACACTTTATAACGTGTTGTTTTAAAAAACGTAAGTATTATGATGTGCTTGCTCTAGCACACTAGTCAACAAATCACATTTTTCATGTTAAAAATAATTATACTACACAGCAGCTCAAATTTCTGTAAACAGAAAAATACCGTTTTGAATCCTTATTCTTTGGTTGAAAGTTGAATATATAAGTATTCACATCAACAAGTCACAGTGTGTATTTTTGTATTGTCCTACTTGTTAGCTTACTGTCAAGGTATCAATTATGTTAGGCAATTATCTGTTCTAAGAACTGACTTAATTAGACGTTTGTGGAATGGAGTATAAACTACGGTTTCATTGCTGATATTTTAGGCACATTAAATAAATATAAACACGATTTAATAATCAAACGATAAGCTAAGCCTTTTTAATAACTCCCCGTGGTCTTCGTTAAATATCAATGGAATGATTGTAGGACAAAGAACATTCCTTTGAATAACTTGATTATCAAGTTCTACTATTATATATACATAATTCTGAATTAATTACTGTTATTAACAAAATTATTGTTGTTTAAATAACATCGAATCAGTAATAATATCAATGGATTAGAGTTCGATAGCATCAACATAACAATACACTGAATATCAGAAAAGTTAGGATAGATAATAATACATTTTCATGAATTTATAGTCTCCACTAAAGGTTAGAGGAGTAGAAGTGGCTGGACTTGCTTCTTCTGCTCACAGAGCACCAACTGTTTCAGGCGAATCGCGATAGCCTCAGCTGTTTGGATTCTGCGGTACCTGGATGTTTTTAGCGATTTGTTTGATACCCAGTAGATGATAGGGAACTATTCTTGAATACTGGCTTTGTGGTCGGTTTGGACCAGGTGTATTAATATCGAGCTATTGATGCTTCTCACTAAATCTTTAGTTAGCCACACTGGTAGGTTTTCCTGAGCGAGCACGAAAAATCAAATTCCTAGAGCAACAGCCAATATAACTCGCTCCACAAACGCAGTTGAATTGGTAGATAATATAATTAGAAGTGGCTAGTGTAGGTACTTCATCTTTCAATTGGGGAATCATCACCGGGTAGTGTTGTTAATAACACTGATTCATTCACTATTATATATGTATAAATGTAGAACCTAATGAAGAAGGGGTTATCGAAAAGAATATTCTTTGTTCAGTAACCATTCTTTTGAACAAAAAGGCGACCCTGGGCTTCCCGAGTCGTTCTCCATAAAAAAAGTTAAATGTATAAATGCACATTCACCTGATGCAGCAAAGAATGTTTTAACTATTATTTTTAGGAGGTTCGATGCCAGTAATTCAATGGTTGCGTCATATATATATATATATATATATATATATATATATTATATATACGTGTCATCTTGACACTTTGCAGTCATTTCTCTCTGTCTTTCCTCATCATAGAAACTATAACAATTTTTTTTCTGGATATCCGTTCTCATATAATAGGTTTTCCATTTTACTTAGATAATTGAGAATTGGTTGTAAGTTAAAGCGTGTGAATCGATCAGTCTTGTGAGGAATTTTTGTGTGTGCGTAAAACTGTTTTGCTCTTCTTAATTTTGTTGAAAATTGAATAAATCTCTGGATATTTTCTACGTCAAAAAGATTTAATATTAATGTATTTATTATTCTTTCAATATACCCTTCTCTGTCTATCTTTCTCTGAAAAATATTTTAGGTAGAAAGTGAATGTTCCTCTCAAGTTACACGAGCTTCTGGTATACCATCTGAACAATTGAATAAATTAATTAATTTAACAAATCGTGCAATTGATTGTAGCCTAAAAGAAGTTAATTTATTAAAACAAGATCTTGAAGTGGATTTCTCTGATCGTCAAAATAAAATTACACCAAATCTAGATGATTTAACTACATTTATAAATATAATTTCTGGTAAAAAAGGTTTAAATATTTCTAGTTTATGATAATTTTATTCACTCATGCTAACTGTATTTTTATCTTATTTTCCAATAAATGTAAATATTTTATAGTATTTTTGATGGCCCGCCTCTTTTGTTTTTTATAATCGAGTTACTATTAAGATGTAGTATAAATAATGCGTTATCTGTCGGTGATTCAGTGCTTGTCAGTCAGGCAGAAGGTCTGGGTTCAATTCTCAGCTGACGCACGCCTAAATCTCGCTTAGTTTACTAACCTGTAGTAAGCCCAGGAAAGAGTAGAGGTTGGTCGTTAAGCCCTTACGACTGCCCATAAGCTGCCGTAATGTGAGGCGGAGATGAGTGCCTAGGGGCAATCGTGAAGTCAGCTAAAGGGGACTGTAGAAAACAGGTTTAAATGAAGATGTGCTGTTGAAGTCCCCTGTGCTCCATTAGGAATCTAATGGAATAATTATGATATAATTCACCAAATACCGGATAATCTTATTGGATCGACTGGTGAGTGCACTTGGGATTTCGTCATTACTACCGTGAAGATTGATCATAATCACTCAAACGTGAGATACGATTCATAAGAATAAGTTGGACAATAGATGTTTGTTCAGATTACAATCTTGTTTCTGTTTAAAATGCGTTGAGTTGCGATCCGGCCTGTAAGCGTTATCTCACCCAAAAAAGTAATGAAACACCGGTTAAATAATAAACCACTGATACTGGCTTTGACCGTAAAAAATAAGCAATGGCTTTTGTTACTTCTTACTTTTGTGCCAAAAACAACTTTTAGTTTCATCAGGTGAGGGGTCGTACAACTAGAAATCTATCTATCCAACAATTTACCTTAGTCACTTGATGGACAAATGATGTGGTACGTCCGATGATGAATCAACTTCAATCTTTCCTTCAGAATGATCGTTAGTCGCCACTGTTATACCAGTCGTATTCACCGCCTACACTTGTTGCGAAGGATGTTCGTGCGGAAGTGAACAAATGTCTAGTGTCTAACAACGAGTTTGTAGTTGAAAAGCTGTGCTTCCAGACGCATGGTTTTCAGAATCCAGAAAGGTTAAATGAGACGCGGTGGCGTTTTAGTCATCGAAAGGCATGGGGATGTAGGCTGAGATATTTTCCTGTTGCCTAATTACTTCGACTTTAAGTCAGCGGTTCATGTCGTAATGGAATTGAGCGCTATCTAACAGTTGGCTACTATGGGCCGACAATTCATTAGAGATCTCAGTTGCACTCGCTCGTCACATGTGCTAGTGGTCAGTCGTTTACGCGTTCGGTCACTTAGTTCATTGTCATTCTTTTTTAGTTGATACCTTCATAGAGGGACTGGCTTGATTTATTTCCATCGTTCTTGTTTTCGTTAAAATCCTTATTTTCGTCGGCCGCTCGTTATTGCCATACATCTCCGTCGCTTGTTAGTTAACTTCGTGAAGCTGACCTGCAGTGCAATGTCTAACACCATGCGACACGTCCCAGCTTACAACTTAAAAATTTTGCACACTGATGTAGATCGAACAACAAGCTGGTTCTACCCGAAAATCCTCCTTATTGGTGTATGCTTATCTGATCCGTGCGCTCACAAGATCTTCGAAAAGTGCTCCCAATAATGCTCTCAGATGTCCATTCACAGGAAGAACGTCTAATAATGGATATCCAACCCGGCTGGTGTCTGCAACGCATTTGGTGATGAAGTCGAAGCTGCATTAGTTTACTTGAACTCCACTAGCACTTAAATATAGCGCGCTAGTGCAAAGAAAATGTTAGGGTAAGGAGCAACCCTCTAAAAGGAAGTTGGCATTCAGTCATATCTGCCTACTCACAGACCTGCAATGCATCTACCAGTGTTTTCAGTTTTGTTTTAACATATACATACATGGACTCACTCGAGCGCCGTTTCATGGCATTCCGTCCTGTTATTAGCGAACGCATTCTCGAGGTTCGTAATTCAGCCATACTAGTCAGATAAACTGTAAGTCCTTTTCCTTGATTGATGTCAACTTTTTGTTTTATTCGGACACGCTACTTGTCAGGCACATCACCAACTAACTCAGTCTTTTTAACTTCCCTTACAGTTAGATAGAGTAATGATTTACTTGGCTATTTAAGCAAACTGCATTTAGTAAGGGCTACTATAGTTCGCCTAATGGATAGTACCCTATATACTTATCACAATCCAAATGTTTTTAAGGATGGTTCTTGCCGTTAACTAAGATGTCGTACTGCTATTTTAAGTCCCCAGATGTGGTTAAATAGCCGCAAATCAGATGACAGTGAATATATTTTTTTGCAGACCTACATTGATTGTAACCCAACACCAGTCAGCACCAAGTTCCTCGACGGACTTATGCGGTGCTGTTGAGTGCTTTCAGAGAACTTTGGTCGAAAATCTAACATTCGCTGAAATTAATTTCGCCTTCCTCACTGACTCTGAGAATTGGCTTTAATCTATGTATCAGTGGATTGTCTGTTTATTGATTCACCCACTGCTGATCTTGTATTTTTTGTACATGTTTAAATGCCGAGAAGAACTCCGTATATTCAAACTCTACAAACCACACAATCCATCTGAATATTGCAGGTAGAACTCGACTGGCAGCTGAATAGATTAACCGGACTGCAGGAGATATTCGGTTTGTTACCAATGTTTAACTGTGGCCTTCAATGTACCTACTCCGAAAACGGGCGTGCGCAATCCATGTAGTAGTAATTAGGTCTCACCCTCTTGCCAGTTGCATCTATCTGGGCCTTATGATTCTTCATCAACCTAGCAAAACAATTCAAGAATCGGATCACATGAAGCTGTTTGCGTTTCCTCCAGGAAGTGCATACGATGTCCACCGTTCAATTTTCCCTGGTTGTCGAGGTGGGCTGATTAATTCTCAAAAGTGAATAACAACTCAAATGACCTACATGAATCAACTCTTTCGTGAGATGGTATTCTGGTGGATGATTCTTTGGCATATAAAGCAGTGTGGACTGGGTTTGAATCTTAGTTCGAGAGTCATCATACTAAGAGCCGACTACCTAGTTAGTCTCAGATAGGACGAAATGTGAGTCCTGGATTCTACTGCCATCTTTTATCAAACGTCTGCGTGATTTCCATCTACAAACAACGGGTTGTATATTAGCCCTTTCAGTCAATATACAGATAAGACCAGTTGATGCACTTACTACAGAATTTTCACTGTTAGTTACAAAGCTTAGTGTGTCGGCAAAAGTGGATACGAAAAGATCTCCAGCTATTCGTGTTTGTCCTCTGTAATGTGGTTTACAAACATTCTGTCGGCGTGTCCCACAAGATTAGTCATGATGGTTAATTATTTCATTCAGCCTGTTATATCATTAGACTCGTCATTTATACATAGACGGTTCGTAGTCGGTAACTGCTCATTTGAGTAGCTCTGTTGTCAATGTCCAGGTCTTACTACACTGGACCTCACAATGTCCTTGGAAGGCTTTCAGAAACTATGCGTAATAACTAACACGAAAAATCAGAACGCGAATTGGTGACTCGAGGACCGTTTATTCTTGCATTAATACAGAGCCAGCCATTAAGCTACAGTACACAAAGTTTTTGATGGTTTTCTCTTTTCCAACGAACGATGAGACGATGACTACTGGAATGATGACTCCCGCAAAAAATATGGAGTTGCATTTGAGCAAACACCCATGAATTGATCGTTCAATCTTCAACTACATAAACATCTGTTCTTGTTTACAAGAAACCAGTACTAGCGTTTTTGAGTGCAGGGCTAAAATATCTGTTAATCCCTACAGTAATGCAGTAAATGTTAAGGATTCCGTGGATTGACAGTTTTTATCATGGTACCTACTGGTTTGTGTTTGGCATAGTGTAACAAGATATAGGTTGTCTTCTGGCGATAGCCTCATTCAGCACATCGTTGTTTCATCCCAAGTATATCCTAAGGGATTTTGACCACACAGACCTCCTATGTTTTCGCTTTTCTCACCTGTACTCGTTAAGTTCGAATCCCTGCTGGGGTTACTGGTGTGGTTCAGACCACTGAAGCGACTTCTACTACGGCACTTGGTCGTAGGTGGTCCAGTAAGAGTATTCTGTTTCTTGAGGGATTTTTCGCATCACTATGTTCTCAGTGTTAGTTTTTCTATGGTGAATGTTATAATGAAATGTTAGCCATTTATGATCATCACTTAACTTGACTAGGATGCTACTCCTGACATCACAGTAAAACTACCTGATCACTTTTAAATATTCCCAAAACTGAGGTAGACACAGAAGTCCCATTTAACCACGACAACCATGACAAATGTCATATTATTCAGAATATAGGATGTATATAGTCTATAAAACCTTTGAAAGATTCAAGTTTAAAGTAAATCAAAATACAGTCGGTTATATGATCTTGAAAATCACCCAAAACATGCCAGTCAAAAGCTATCCAATCAGGCCATCATGTCAGTGCATGCACTAGTCTTGACTGCGCAGGAAACAGTGATAGGTTGTCCGTCCTAACAGGGTGTCCTGTACACGAAAACCTTATACTTCGTAGTGCATCAATATTAGCAAACAATTTCAGATTTATATCAGGCCTGCATGAAGATAGCGCTGACTCAGATGAAATCAGCACTACCTTAGGGTTGTGTATAGACCTCTTCAATTCCACAATACTAGGTGTTGATGATATGTGCTTCCATCCGTGTCGTTTCTTGTCGGTTTTAAACCTGTTCCGCCACATCGCTTTTTTAACCACTGCCTTCATTAGTTCGAAATTCGTGTATTTTGGGAAAAACCTGCGCCAACAATGGTCTATTGCCTCTAAGTGCTTTATGCGTTAAGAAGCAAATAGGACAACTACAGTAAACTGGAGTACGTGTCCATGAACTTCAACATCTGGGCTTGTTAACACGCAGATATTCTTCTCTGTTTCGTCGTGTTCATCTGATATGAATTTTTTATCTAAGCTAAGTTTCAGTTTTAAACGATCCGTCAATATAGTTGAAGATTGAACGATCAATTCATGGTTGTTTGCTCAAAACCAACTTCCCCAATTTTCGCGGAGGCATCAATACGACAGTCATCGTCTCATCGGTCGCTGTTCAGAAAGAAGTCAGCAGTAAACCGTCAGAAGTAATATTGTGATTTATTATTGTAATATTTGTTCACAGACCTTAGTCATACGTGATTTATATGTTGGTGTAACAATAAAGAATCTCGAGTCAACAATTGGTGTTTTGGTTTTTTCGTCCGTTATTACTAAGCGTTTCTGAGAAACTTCAAGGAACAGCGTGAGCCCGAGCGTAGCAAGAGCTGGGCATTAACGGTTTATGAGACGTGGCTGACAGTTTCTGACGGAGAAGTCAGTTTTCGACGGGTTTGGACAGTTGGTAACAGTTTGGATAGTTACCGTTCATCTTTCCTGGTGCCGGTCAAGTCCTCTTTGAACAAGCAATATCTGGAACGTTTTTGGAATTGGGTCAAGTTCAACAATGCCTGGGTCAAAGAAGGGACAGAGTGTCTTGGATGCAAACAGGAAAGTAAGTCATGGTGACTTGTCTGTTAATTGTAACGATGTGTCTGATGTTAAGCATGACATGGTTGATGTTACTGTTTCGCCGTTCAGGGATAATAGGAACATCAAACTCCCTAAATTTGAACCACGGTGTTTTGATGGAAACCCGGCTGATTATTTACAATTTGTAAAGGAGTTTGAGATCATGCTGAGTAGTTTTTTATTAAGTGATGAATTGAAATTGATGTATTTGATGAGGTATTGCACTGGAGATGCTTCAAGAGCTATACAGTGCTGTAAGCTCATGCCCCCTAATGAGGGATACGCTGAGGCTATGAGCATATTACGTCAAAGGTTTGGAAGACCTTCGATGATTGTAAGGAACGTATACGAAGCTGTCAAAGGTAATGGCAGTCAACTTCAAGATGACTCCAAGGCACTTACTGAGTTTTTAGATAATCTTATGACTTATAAGAATACCTTGATTTCTATGAATTGCATGAGTGACCTCAACTCGAGCTCAGTCCTAGAGGTAATTGCGAGACGCCTACCTACTCGGCTGCAAAGGAAGTGGGTAAAAATAAGCTCTCGTATAGAGGAGGAGGGTATCGAGCCAAGGTTTGATGATATTCTTAGACTGGTGAAGGACAGTGTCAACCAGGCGATGGGCAAATTCGCCAGCATTTTGCATTCTAAGGTAGAACCTAAGGAACCAGTGAATATAAGGAAGGCATTTGTGGTGAAGTCTCAAGACACAACGAGAAAGGATGAGTGTATTGTTTGCCATAACATGCATCAATTGAGTGATTGTAATCGCTTTATCGCTATGTCACCCGTAGAAAGGTTAAAAATGGCAAAGCAGAAGCGGCTGTGTTTCAGTTGTTTAAAGATTGGGCATACAAAGTGGAATTGTAAGGCGACAAATAAAAGAAGTAGTGGTTTAACGGATATGCACCCACTTCTGAGAACAGTGAACGAACCTGGGAATTCGGTTAATTGTAATAGTATCTCTAGACCCCTTGACATCCCACAAGTTTTCTTAGGGGTATTACCAGTTAAGGTGAAAGGACCGAAATCTTCAGTAGAGACTTATGCATTGTTGGATAATGGTTCAGACGTTACATTGATAGATGCTGAACTGGCTGGTTGCTTGGGTATTAAAGGCCCAAAGCAACCCTTGGTTGTAAATACTTTCAATTCTGCGAAAACAGTAGTATGTGAGCGAGTGTCATTTCAGTTAGAATCCTTGGCTACTGGGGAGACCGTGGAAGTGGATACTGCTTACACTACCTCCAGTATGAAACTTGGCGAAGCTATAGTACCTAGTCGTGAAACGGTTGTCGGTAAGCCATACCTGTGTGACATACCTCTTCCAACATTGCAAGATGGAAGAGTGAGAGTACTCATTGGATGTAGTGTGCCAGAAGCTCACAAGGTATTAGAAGAGAGATTTGGAGGTAGAGATGATCTGTTTGCGACGAAAACACCACTGGGATGGACAGTGAGAGGACCTATACCCATAGTCCACATATCATCATTAGTTACAAACGATGGGGACAAACTAGAAACTATGATTAAAAATATGTATGACAAGGAGTTTTGTGACTGCGGTGTCCCAGGGAAGGGTCGTTCTGTAGAAGACTTAAAAGCAGTTAAAATAGCCGAGGACTCTTGTAAATACGAAAACGGGCGTTTCAGCGTTGGCCTACCATGGAGATTCAAAGATAGACAGTTGGTTTGTAATAGGAAAGTTGCTCTTAAGAGACTAATGGGTTTACAGAAGAAATTCCTGTCAGATGCAGAACTCTGGTCCAAATATAAGGAAGTCGTCGATAAACATATAATGAAGGGTTACGTTGAAAGACTAGTTGATCAGAGTGAGCCAGGGAAGTGGTATTTGCCCCATCATCCCGTCTTTAACCCGAGGAAGCCAGGTAAACTCCGTGTGGTGTTTGATTGTTCTGCGAAACATGAAGGAGTCTCTTTAAATGATAATCTGTATAGTGGCCCAGATTGCGTGAGCTCATTAGTGGGACTGCTATTGAGATTCAGAAAGTTTACAGTTGCTGTCGCGGCGGATATTGAGGAAATGTTCCTACAGGTGAAGGTGCCAGAGAGTGACAGAGATCACTTGAGGTTTTTGTGGTTTGATGACGGTCCTTGTGGTAAGGTGTCAGAATATAGGATGACAGTGCATCCATTTGGTGCCACGTCCTCCCCGTTTTGTGCTAATTTTGCTCTACGAAAGGCAGTGTCCACATTTGGTTCTAATGATTTGCTGGACGTCATAGATTGTTGCTTCTACGTGGATGATTGTTTAGCCTCCTTCGATGATGATAAGTCTGCAGTTAGATTTGCAACAAGCATCACTGAAGTGTTAGCTAAGGCCGGCTTTCGTCTAACTAAGTGGGTCTCGAACAGCCTAGACGTTTTGAAGCATATAGATCCAGAAGACAGAGCACCTACCGTACGAGATTTGCCTGTTGATACTCTACCAGTTGAACGCACATTAGGTATGCGATGGGATGTGAACTCTGATACCTTTGGATTTAGTGTTGGTGATATTGATAAGCCAGTTACTCGGAGAGGTGTGCTCTCTGTGTTGTCGTCCGTGTTTGACCCACTTGGATTAGTAGCACCTTATCTACTTCCGGCTAGGAGGTTATTTCAAGAGACATGCAGGAAAGGGTTACAGTGGGATGAACCATTAAGTGAGAGGCAGAGAGAAGAGTGGAAGGGGTGGGTTAACAGTTTAAGAATGCTGAATCTACATTCCGTCTCACGTCCACTTAAGCCGTCGAGAAATCATGATATAATTGACTTCCATGTTTTTTCTGATGCCTCTGAGGTTGGATTTGGTGCAGCCGTATACATCAGAACCACCTTAAGGAATGATATAGATGTTAGCCTGGTGATGGGTAAATCTAGAGTTGCACCTCTAAAGACGGTTTCGATTCCGAGATTAGAACTTAATGCAGCCTTACTAGCTGCGCAGTTATTCACAACGGTGTGTAAAGAGTTGGATTACCCCAAGCATCCCGTAACGTTTTGGACTGATTCGATGTCTGTGATATATTATATACGCAACGAGTCAGCAAGATATGCATGTTTTGTAGCTAACAGAGTATCTCAAATTCGTGAACTAACAACTGTTGAGCAGTGGAGGTACGTACCGTCTGGAAAAAATCCAGCTGATCTAGCCTCGCGAGGAGTTATTGATATGAATGTGGTTAAAAATAAGTGGTGGAAAGGTCCAGAGTTCTTGCTAAGGGCTGATAGTATGTGGCCTCGTAGAGAAGATGAACCACCGATAAACGAGTGTGCCTTGGAGTTGAAGACAAGTGTCAGTTTAACATCTACTCAAGAAAGACATTCAGGTTTACATCCACTTTTTAAATATTATTCTTCTTGGTACAAACTACTGAAAGCTGTTGCGTGGTTGACACGATATGTTACGTATTTAAAGGTCATGCATCTTGCGGGATACGAAAATATGAATGTGGGGCCTTTGAGAGTCGAAGATATTAGAAATGCAGAGTTAGCGATTTTGAGGGCTGCTCAGTGGGAAGCGTGGGGTGAGATTGCCAAGGAGGATAGTCCCGATTTCGCAGATTTCAAGGTGCGGTTAGATAGATTATCTCCGATAGTTTCCGAAGGGATCGCTAGAGTTGGTGGACGTCTACAAATGTTAGAATCGTCATATGAGACCCGTCATCCGGCTTTATTACCTTGCTACCATCCAGTCACTGATCTCATTATAAGACACTACCATGTTCTTGAAGGTCATTTGGGTACTTCGCAAGTACTATCAAGTATTCGATGTAAGTTCTGGATAGTGAAGGGAGGTACTGCTGTCCGTAAAATAATTGATAAGTGCATGGAATGTAAACTCCGAAATGCTCGTCCAGTACAGCAGATGATGGCACCACTCCCAGCGTGGCAAGCTTCTGAAGGGAATTATCCATTTGAGTACGTTGGGGTGGATTTGTTCGGACCTTTTGTAGTGAAGAGAGGCAGAACCCTATGTAAAAGATATGGCTGTTTATTCACCTGTTTGAAAATGAGAGCTGTGCATATTGAGATGGTTCATACGCTAACTACTGATTCATTCGTGCTAGCATTACATAGATTTATAAATCGCCGGGGTGTACCGAAGATGATGTTCAGCGACAGAGGGACTAATTTTGTTGGCTGTCACGCCGAGCTTAAAGAGTACTTCGAAGGTCCCCAAACGAGAGTTCAGGAAGAGTTACTGAAAAGGAACATCGAGTGGCACTTCAACCCACCACATGCCAGCCATAGAGGCGGGCTATGGGAAAGACTTATAGGAATTATCAAGCGTATTTTAAGCTCCATAATTAAAAACCAGAGTTTGAATGACGAAACGCTGGAGACATTTTTTTGTGAAGCTGAACGAATATTAAATGACCGGCCGTTATCACCTGTGAGGGACGACGTCAAGGATTTTGATGTGTTAACCCCAAATAAATTATTGTTATTGAGAGGCAACCCTGGCATAGAGGACTCAAGCGGGGAAGGAATACCTACGATTAAAAGATGGAAACAAGCCAGGCACATGAAAGATATATTTTGGAAAAGATGGTTAAAGGAGTATGTTCTAACACTGCAAACCAGGGACAAGTGGAAAAAGTTGTGCCGAAACTTAAAGGTTGGTGACATAGTATTAGTAGCAGATAAATGTGCCACAGGTAGGTGGCCTTTGGGAGTGGTAGTAAGGCTAATCTGTAGTGGTGATGGATTGGTGAGGACGGTTGAGGTGAGAACAAGTTGTGGCATGTTGGTGCGAGATATTAGAAAACTGTGTCTACTGGAAGGTGCTGAGAGTAGAGAGTCGGAGGATGAAACACTAGATGATTTTCCAACCTAGAGCGTCAACCTGAGAAGGGTTGTAGGCGTACTGCTGTAAGTCCTACAATTCTTCAAAGGGTAGCGCATCAATGAGCAGTCCAATGTGCTTGGTGTGTGATTTTGTACATATGTTCATATTGTATATACTGAATTGATATCATCTGTCATCTAGCTGTTGGTAATTCTGTTTGTGTCCGGACGACTTCCACTTGGATCATCAACCTGAGAAGGAATGTAGGCGTACTGCTGTAAGTCCTACAGTTCTTCAAGGGTAGTTTGTCGTGCCAGAATCCACAACATTTGATGTGTTGATTGTACATATGTTTGTGTTAAATAATTGTGTGAGTTCCAATTATTGTAATTGTTGGTTAATCTTGTTTGTGTCCGGACATTCCACAACTTACAATCGTCAACCTGAGAAGGGTTGTAGGCGTACTGGTGTAAGTCCTGCAATTCTTCAAAGGAATTCCATCAAGATATGATCGGCGAGTTTGTGTGTACTGTTTGTATATATGTGTGGTGTGTCATATCAATTGGTGTTTTTGGATTCATTGTGTTTACTTGTTGTTTTCGTACCTTGTTGTTATTGCATAATTTTGTTAAAATTTTCGTCGTGATTACTTCTGAAGTTGTTTCCAGTCTTCTACATCCGTGAATGAATTGATTGATGTTAAGGACAGCAGATGGGTCGTATACGCCGGGGAGGCTATTGCTGAGAATGAAATGCACACGGAGATAATTGTTAGCTGTGGTCCCACACGCCGGGGAGAAAGAGTGTAAACGACTGAGGCTCGCATACGTCACCGTTACTAGAATTGAGGCAGAATGAGTGACAAGCGATTTCAGTGGTAATTGGTAGTGAGTAGATAAGAGGATGTGCGTAGAGTATCGTGAGGTACTGCTATGGTCACGTTGCATTCTGCAAGAGTCATTCTAGCAAGTGGCGATTGTGTTGCAAGAGGATGCCTTTAGGAAGGCGCAGGTCGTCATTGATGTGTGAGATTGTGCTTGGAGTATGCTTGTGGTGTGTTGGCTTTTCTGTTTGTTTTCCATTTCAGCTCTGTCCGTGTGACCCAGGTTCTCGCAATGGCATCCAAGTCAACGTGTATTGGTCGTGATGGAAAAAAGGGTTGGATCCCTTTTTTGCCGGGGAGTGTCAATGTAGTTGAAGATTGAACGATCAATTCATGGTTGTTTGCTCAAAACCAACTTCCCCAATTTTCGCGGAGGCATCAATACGACAGTCATCGTCTCATCGGTCGCTGTTCAGAAAGAAGTCAGCAGTAAACCGTCAGAAGTAATATTGTGATTTATTATTGTAATATTTGTTCACAGACCTTAGTCATACGTGATTTATATGTTGGTGTAACAATAAAGAATCCTCGAGTCAACAATCGGTGTTTTGGTTTTTTCGTCCGTTATTACTAAGCGTTTCTGAGAAACTTCAAGCGACAGCGTGAGCCCGAGCGTAGCAAGAGCTGGGCATTAACGGTTTACGAGACGTGGCTTACAAACCACGTTCGGTCAAGAACTCGCGGTAGCCTAGGTATCACAGTAACTTTGATTAGTAAGCTTAGTGTTGTCGAAAACCTTACTTTTTAGCGAGGATGCTACGACTACGGGAGACTATCTCACCGGTGCGCGTTAAATGCGAACTTAGCCAGTGGCAATAGTTGCTCACTTTTACTCGAGGTGCAGTTCAATAAACCGGTTACTTGGGTGGCACTGTTACAAATGTTATTGGCCTTCCTGATACAGAGGGGAACCTCCATTAAGAATTGGCCTCCATTTTAGAGGCTGAAAAAGTGAAAACCCACTGCAACATCAGGGATATGTGACTATTTGAAGGTAGGTTTACACAAACCCATTCAGTTCATCTTCCTTGATGATGTTATTATGCCTGCCTTAAGCATGGATCACCTGCATCATCACAACCTGCTCTTCGACGTCCGAAATCGACAGTAACTGATAGGTAGTGCTATTAAACCGACTAACGAAGCAACTACCTGCTTTGGTCAAGAGCTGTTGCCACTAGAGAATACAATAGTTGATTCTACCAAATTTTTGGATAAAAAAGTTTCTGAGACTGCAATGGTATCAATCGCCTAAATTCAGCATTAACAGAAGACATTCTAATAGGTCCCAGCACATTCCCCTGGCGCGATACTCTGCGGACGATCTAAGAAGTTCATTTCTTCAGCTTAATCTCAGCCACTTATCTTTTAACGGTCAATCTGTTTATCTGTGCTGATGGGATTAGATTGTGGACGATTGGGTTTCCAAGATAAAAGAGTGCACGTTATCGTGTAACTGTATATCACTGTACTCTCTCTGCACCATTGCCAACAAATACATCTTTGGACAACTGCGAGGGTTATATCTTATCTTTCCTGGTTGGGGCAGTGTTAAGAACAGCCTAGACACTAGGTCAGGCCAAAGAGCTATCAAGTAGTGTCGCTAAAGTTCCCGTCTAGCAGAATATATGTCCACACAACAATCTTGATCGTTATAACTAGTCGAAGCCGGTCAGAAACGAGCTGGAAGCCGTTCAAGCAGCGTAAAAATTGGTTTCTTGTAAATAGTAATAATAATAATAATATATTCTCATTTTGTACATGAGGGACGCCAGTTTACAGGCATCATCAATATGATAATTTACATATACGATTAGTAAGCGTATTTAATAATAATGATCTAATAAAATACATATTTTTCCTACCTGTGTAGGACACACCAATTGTACAGGCATGGATAAGTATTATTTAAATTACATAAATTTTAGTTTATTGTTAAATTACATGGTTGCTGTTATTTTTGTCTACGGTTTGTGGGAACAATATGATAACTAGTCATTCAATGAGGCACATCAAAAAATATAGAAATATTGCCTTCGCAGTAACAAAAAAATCCAAGTGTTTTGGATGGACTACAAATACTTGGGAAAAAATAGAGCTTGAAGTGATTCCCCGATATAACTTTGGTGTGTACGGCATCGAGTATTATTCTTGATTTATATACAAATTTGGTAATAATTTAAAATAAGTGATACACTTGTATAGTTTTGTCAGCATTTTCATCGTAACACCACGATTGAATTGTACTCAATTTAGAATAATAATAATGATAGTTTATATTTTCGTATAAACGAGTGTTTTCAAAAATGAAAGATATTTTTACAGATACGATCAGCTATGATGTAAGTTACAATCGTGAAGTATTATAAATCTATAATTATTAATGGTATAAGAGTATATTCCACAACTGTAATCCAGGGTGCGTCGTGGGGTAATGCGTAATTCACGAAAGAATTGTAGGTTATGGGACCAATAATGTTTGCAGATCATTTGTCATTGTGAGCGGTCAAATATCCACATTCTTCATTCTCATTCAAAAAGTCAAATGGAAGCTAAAATGGTGAGACAAAAAAGAAGACAAACAACAGCAACTCAAAAGAAAGCAAGAGGAGTCCTAAAGAGTGATCAATAAGTATATACATAAATATTCTGTTTAGTAACTATGGTTGTTTTGATACACAAACTAACTAGTCCCGTTATGATAACTTTGATAATAGGTGTGAACTAATGTTACTGTTCTGTGTAGAAATGTTTGTCATGTAGTTCCAGTAATATTAAAATTTATAATTGTAGTTTGTTGTAACTACACGTTTAAAGAACTTAAAATATCTATGTGGGGTGAAAAAAAGAGTATAAGAGTCAGACGCAGAAGTGCATTGTCATCTTTGAGCAGTCTGGTGACTGAGGAGGTGAACACTGGAAGTGTGTTTGCATCGCACACATTAGCTGGTAGTCTATTCCAAATGACTGAAAACTTATTTAGGAAGTTGTACCACATGTAAGTCTGATAATGCTCTATATAAGCTAGGTTGTGATGATTTCTAAGATTGTAACTGATGATAGCGGTAGGTTTAGTTATTGGCTCGGAGGAGTGCAAGAGAAGATTAGTTAGCTTGTAGTAAAAGATAAGGTTTAGCTTAAGGCGTCTTTTCCAGAGGGGTTCTAATCTTAGTCTTTCGCATCGCTCATGGTATTCCAGACCACTTTCTAAACCACTAGTTCTTAAGGTAAACTGCCGTTGCACTCCCTCTAATTTAAGCTTGTCATTTTGTCTGAGTCCGCTAAGAATAAAAGGGCATACTTTGTATCATAAAACCCTAGTTTCACAACAAAAGAAATTGCGTGTTACGCATCCTAGCAGTCTTCTTGTTTTACGTCTATCATAGTCAGTCTGTTCAGAGAACGTTAAGCTACTAGAGTATCTGATACCGAGGTCTACAACTGAGTTGAGCCTGGCTAGTTTTCGCCTATTTATTTCAAGAGTTAAATCAAGGTTACTGTTGCCGATACAAATCCAGCTGCATTTCCGAATGTTAAAATTAAGATAGGATTCAGCGCACCATGTTGCGAGACTACTTAGTTAAATGCATTTTATTTACTATATCGCCTAATTCATGAGTGTAGCAGTAGATGACTTTGACGTCGTCAGCATATAGGAATGGTTTACCTGAGGTGAAGCACTTGCAAGTGCTGTTAATGTAGACTGTAAATAAAAGTGGCCCTATGACCCTACTCTGCAAAACCCCACTTGAGATCTGCCTAGGATGAGACAATACAGGTCCCACTTTAGTTGTTTGCACCTTGCTGCTTAGAAACTCTTTTAAACAGTTCAGTAATGGGTTGCGAATTCCACATGAGTACAGCTTCTCAAAGAGAATACTGTGAGATTCCATTTCAAATGCCCTAGATATATCGAAGAAGAAAACAACTACTAGCATACGTGCTTCGCGACTACTAGTGATGCAGTTGAAAAAGTCGAAGTGGTAAGTAACGCAGGACTTTTTGAGAAAACCATGTTGAGACATTGTAACAAGATCTTCACTAAGTAGGTAGTCTGAAAATCGATCTTTTACAACTTTCTCCGTGACTCTTGAGATAACTGGGGTTATATTTATGGGTCTGTAATAACGGACGTTTGCCTTATCACCAGATTAGTGGTGTGGATGAGTCCGACTTACTCTGAACTTAACTTGTCACCAGATAACTTGACTGGTCCCATTTATGGGGAAAATTTTCGTTTCGTAACTGCCGGCTGCAGTTCAACTTGCATTATATCAGTTATATGTCTGAAGGGCACCGACATTATCATTTGTTATTACCGAAACATAATTTTTTTCGTCCGTAACCATTCATTTAGTATGATATCATATTAGTATATTATTTAGTATTATATTCACAAATATCAGTTAGTGACACATACGAAACTGTGATTTGGTTTGAAGGTGAGATACAGATTAGGATTAAATTCAGTTTTTCAGGGGTATGAGAGCAATGTCTACAAATCAGTTATCGTAAATATCTATCATCACACTCACGTGCATCGTAATCTCATAGCTTACCATAGTTTCTCACCTTTAATCCATGTCACCCCTTATATCCAGCAGATCTATTCTTCAGCGTTCATTTGAACAGATGGAATGACACCAGATTATGTTAAATGTCCTTCAGTCAAATTTCGCCCGATATACGTTCATTGGAAGAATATGACTGCGTCCAGAAACCCCCCCAATGTGTGTGAGAATTTCAACATTTCTAGATGAGAAAGTCATTTCCCTCACTTATATTTTTCAAGCGTCTCAAATTCAACAATAAGTAGTAATTATTTTCCTTCTGGCATAAATGTATATCAAAAACTCACTTGTTGGACTTAGTGGCTGGAACTTTATATATTAATTATATATAGTAATAATAAGTAATAACATGGTTGAAAAGCAATGATTTTCTTTGGGTCGTGGGTCACAAGCGATTAACAATTTTCAAACACATTGCTTTTTACGCACTACCTGCATTTAATTTCGAGGTCAAAGAAAGTGAAACGTTCAAGTTTGATTCGAGGTGACCTTGGTGATCTGTCCTAGGGGGTCAGTATGTAGCTGTTTTTCATAGCGTTCGTGTTAATTGTACTACTTTTATTACTAACGTATTTTATTTATGAGCAGGCAAGGTATAAATGATTCAGGTATTACGTGATGTCATAGTAACCTAGGACGAATATCTTCAAGTGCTGTTAGTCCTGCTTAAATAACTGAGATTATATTCTCTTTGATTGTTCAAAAAGTGATGCAGTCCTTCTTTTGAACCGTATTCAATCTAGGATTGTTGCGTTTTGTGACGTGGTCACAATAAGTCATCAAATGTAACACGATTTATATTTTGAGGTGTTTCTTCATTAAGTACATAATTGCGGATTTTCGTCAAAGATTCAGTCTTTTTGAAGAATTTTAAACCTATATGCTTATGAGACTGTGTCACATTGGCGCATTGCGTGGTTATTCTTGTAATACTGTCTTGGCCAAAACCGTCAGCGTTAACAGCTCATGCATAGGTTCCTGTAACTGGTGTAACTTTTTAATAGTCACTGGGGATGAAATCGAAGTTTTTATTTTTTCGATTTACAGCTTGATTCCACACTGTACTTTCGGTAGAAGTATGGAATTTTCAGCATGGATATCGGTAGCCCAAATTTTGCAGGCCGACCATAGATATCAGATGTGCGTCGGTGCGGGCTCGAACCCCGGACCATGCGCATGGTCAGCGAGAGTCCTAACCACTGCGCCACCGACGCAGTTGCACGAGTATAATGGCATTTGTATTGTCCATCTCGCTGGACCTACGTGGTGTTTGTCCTACTGTGTGAAGAGGTTATATCGCATTTAAAAGCAATATATTACTAACTGATATGTAGCATTTGACTGAATATCAACAATTTCTCAGGTTAATAGCTATCTTTTGGACATGTTGCAGATGCAGAAGTAAAGAAAACGCACGACTTTATTTGTGTTTAAATGTCGTCGATCCTTCTGCAGATTTTGACATTTCTGACCGTACTTATTGTGGATTTATCTCCACGGGTGCTGTTTAGCTGATAGTTTGTCCGCATTTATTTTTATTAAGTTTATGAGAAGGTAGCCACAATCGACTTATTGCAGTTCATCGACTGATACTGGTATTACCGCTCAGTTTTTCTATTGTTGTTTTCTCTCTTATGTTAATCCTAAACGTAGTGGTTAAATTTTAAAATGAATTCAGTGGTAATAAAAGTAAAAAAAACTGGTGCAACGCTAGACGATCGTTAAATAACGCCCAATTACCCAATAGATACACACGAGCTGTTGGTCATTGTAATAAATCACTCACTGCTCTTATCTTTACTCCCACTTTTCGTTAGCTTTTGCTATTGGTAATTGCAACTAGCAAACTGAGTTTTGATAAAGATTACAATTATAAAGGCAGTTGGTGACTGATTTTGGGTCAGAATATTGATCGGATTCTAAACCAGATTGGTCCATTTTGATGAATGAATACACACGAAACTTAAGTCACTATACGATTGCATTTCGGTCTTAACTTTTGCTCAGACACCTACGGCTAAGATGACTGGTAACACACTAGTTATATCACCGGATTTATGACTAAGCAAAGTTACAGTAATTGGCTATTGGGTTGTGATTAATGTGGTTAGAAAACTTTAAGTGAAACTTGCTGATTTATGTCATATTGACACTAAATCGTTAAGTATTATGACTTCAAGGGAATCATTAAATATACTGTTACTTATGTAATGCACTTACTTATGCGCTGTAAGCACATTCGGATATTACTTTTCAAGTAAAAGACATTGTCATTGGCGAAGTTGGTTACTAGAACAGTAGTGTTTCCACAGAGTTGTGTTTCTGTTATCTATGAATTATAGATTGTCGTGTTTGTATATTCACAGAACCATAATCTAAGGCTTATCACGCAAACCGACTTGTTTCGCATCTATTCATAATTTGATGAATACAAGATTAGTAACCAAATGATATATGTATTTAAATAGTCACTTTTGACTGATTTATTTGTAGCTAATCGGTTTCTGGCAAAGACACATTCTGGACCCCAAATGTTATAGTTCAACAAATTTCTGCTTAGTAGTTTTTAAAGAAAAAACAAAAATATCATAGCTGCGCTCTATATTCTTCATTCTTTTTCCCAAACTATTTAGAATTGTTCTTAAATGTCAGAATTTTCTATTCCCATCGCAAAGACAGATTTACTGAAACTTTCAGCCGAAAATGCATATGTTGTAAATGATGTTATTTCTGTGAGGAATTTACGAAACAATCTACCAAGTAAGTTTTGATTATTGACTGTTTTTATGGTTATAAGATTTGAATTCACATTATACTCATTTGTCATCTGGATGTTTTCACCATGATCTGTGTAAGTCATTCATATAATTTATTAGTGGTGTTGTGGAAGTCAAGCGAATGGTTCTTATTGGTACATATATATTTCAAAATCGGATCAGACACCAGTTGCTGGTCATAATCATTTTTAAGTTTTAAAATAAGCTACAATTAATGTGTCTCGTTATCCAAACCGAAGTAGGCAGGATAAATTTGGAGCTTCCTGAAGATTGGTTTAAACGTTATATAGCATTGATAAGTTTATGGCCATTGTGTTAACTGAACACATTTTAAAGGATACACGGCAAATCTTAGTGGCATTGGTTGGTAATTTGACGACTACGAAAAAGGTGTTTTTTCTAAACCTTGTCTTCATTTAGCTAGAAGTTCAGTGTCATAAGCATATGATGAATTCTGTATTACATATGTGATTGCACATGACTAAAGAAGATTCACGATCTCTCTTGGCTTGTAGTGTTATATTGTCACTGAGTAAAAATACGAATGTTAATTTACAATAATAATTTTCTGGTCGATTATTCCCTGATCCGAATTAGTAAAATCCAGAAGACCCACTCAGTCGGGTCAGTATTTTCAAACAAAAGAGAGGGAGACACAAAATGACCAAAAGTACGAAAATACATGGCATATGTTGATCCAGTCACAAGACTCGAGTGGTGGGCGTTAACTTAATGCTGGATTCTGATCTGTTGATGCCCAACATATGATTTATTTTTATCCGACTAACAGACTAATGAGGTAGATTGTGGACAAATCAAATATGTAGTTAGTGAAAGCAGAGTAGACTCCATGAAGCCTAAAGTTCATATCTTTACTGTTGGTAGATTAATGCTTAGCTCATTGAAGTGATACATAATCATGGTTTGTCATGAGTGCACTCCATTATTAGCCCACTATGGTTTTACTGCTAATTCACTGTTTGTGTATTTCTCTAGGGGGCTAAAAGCAGTCTCCGAAAAGGAGTAAATAGTGTTAATCATTTAACAAACCCATGATCATAATGGCGCCTTTGTGTATGCACTGTCTCATACATTTTTGAAATGATACATCTTTATCTACCACAAAACTTTGCGTGGCACCTCGCGAGGAATTATCTCTGCAACCAACCCTGAAATCATTTTCGCTTGCTTGAAATTGAGAATCTTCTGAATCCTAAAACACTCATATTCACACATACTTTTATGCGCTTTATTTTCCCTCTTGATAACAGCAGTTAACATTATCTATTGAGAAAAAGAAAGTGATATTATTCATCTTTAGAAATGTTTCTAGGGAAGAATATGAGTAATAAAGCTGTTTCATCTAAACATCTTCAGCCATGAGAGAGCTTAGTGAGTTATGTAGGCTGTCTATAACTAGCAATCTTTGCAAAAAAATGTACATTTCTCGTTTCAGCTTCATCATTGATTTCCTTCTGAAGCTAGTAAATACACCTAACCGTCTGATTCTTTAGGATTTACTATATGATTGTAGCTCCTGTTATCAACTTAAATTTCATCATTGGCACAGTTATGTCAAGAGTTGCAAACTAAGTTTGTGTTGATCACTTCACTTTGGAAGATACTTTGCTTTTAATAGACTCATTGATAGTGAAATCTCAACACGGGTAGAGAATGCTCGTTTGACACTTGTCGACTTGTATCTTGTGTGTGATATTCGGCTGTTGATCAAAAGACGTGTGCACTGTGTAGCACTTCTCTTCATCCTATTGCACACCTGTGGCATATGGCCAGTAAAGTTGAAAGATACAAAAAGATTGGCAGTTTTCGACCATAAATATTCTCAGTCGATTTCTAGCCTTAACTGGAGCAACACTAGAGGTAATAATGAAGTTAGATATTGAACCACGCGGGGAGATGCGAATTGCTCTGCTAGAGTCTTCAAGGTGCTAAGAATTATTATAACTAGAGATTTTTTTGTATCATTGCTCAAAGTCGTTCATAGAGGAACAGATGTCTTCTCTCTTTGTCATCAACCGGATTCTGAAAATCCTTTATCTGATAATTCTCTCCACTGTAGTTTCATTGCGTTTTTATTCTCTACTTTGTATTCATTATTCGGCGAAATATGGTAACTCGAACTGGTCTCCTTTCGTCTAATGGGGATAAGTCAGTAATCGCAGTAATGCACTACACTTATTGTCTGAGGGTCCATGACACATACTATCTAGTTGTTCCTAGTTGAACGAATCCCACCCAACCAGATCCGACTGGTTGATGAAAGACAAGTGTTTAAGGCAATGAGCCACACTGTTATTCAATAATTGCGTTTCTTCTCATTTTGTAGACACCTATACATAAATACATTCATACACCAGTAAGTGTCTGTTCAAACTTAACATCCATCTCTCGAAGAGTGTATGTATCTAATAAAAATCAGATGAGGCATATTCTGAAGTCTACCATTAGGTACTGCCTCATGTGTACTATAGGTAGACCAGCATATTCACTAGTGTTGGTTGTATGCGCCAAACGTTCGGATTCGCCCTTTCAATTCTGTGAGTAACACTCCTGTCTCGTGAAGACAGTCAATAAAACTTATCTGCCTAGCCGAGGGTATGAAGACGTGGCTACATCTGGCAGCATTTCGTCAGGAAGACGTAAGTCGATCAGCCCTCGGCCGTATCAGGTCGTTTATGGCGATAGTGTTTACATATATATTATAAAGTTTCGCAAAATTGGAATGTATTACAGTTATATGTATTCATTTATATCCAGTTAATATCATACGTTCTCTTGTTTTCTTTCCAAGAATGTAAACGTGCTCTAACAAGTTCTGGGTATTCATATATCCTAAATGAATTCGACACTTTATTCAGTGTGTTACAGTAAGTAGTTGTAGTTTCATCTTATAATGGAATTTGTTTTCTCTAGTGAATGGGATAAACTAGACTCAAGTACTAAAGAAGAAGCTTGGCATATTGTTCTTAAAGGTAAGGTGACACTTTTCTATACAGCTTCCCTCTCTCTCTTTATGTTTCATTCATTATTGTAATCTGTGTGGTATAAAATTTAATTTTTGGAAAGTGTTTCAGGAAGTCGAAAAAAATATTTAGATAGTAATTTTTTCCTTCAAAAGTTTGTTTGTAAGGATTTGATTTGTTTCAAGTCTTTGATCACGCATTAGAATCACATCAATTTTACACAAGTTTCACAGTTCATAACAATGAGGATTTGGTTGGTTTTGAGGTTAGGATTCATGGGCTACTAAATTCCCTACTAGCTGCTGGAATGGTCACCTCGCTCTCCTTATAACCTGTAGGTTCTGAGTATAATCCCTAGCGAAGGCGTCATGGTACCTACAGATGAAGATTCCTATATCAGGACGAGAATAATTGTGCATTACTCCCTGCTAATTTTCATGTGATTCTTCAAACAATGTCATTTCATCCCCTAACTTGAAATAGTAAGTAGTATTCAATGTATTTGTGTTGCTAGTTGGTATTTGTTTAAACAATCAGTCTGTCTGTCTGTTTTCAAAATAAAACTTTACACAAATGTGCGGCAGTTCAAGTCGCCACACTCCATGTAGCACACAAAGCAAGAGAAGAAAGTAGAAGTAATGTATAATAGAGACAGTAAGCAGAGGTGTGACAAACAATCAGTAAATCTATAGCTACCTGTATAAATAGGGTAATTTGGTGTGACTAGTTTCTTTGACGTCGTGCATTGATTAATAGTAATAGTAATTTTTTTGTTTCCTTCACGTTCCCAGTGGAACATAAGGCTCCAAGCTAGAGGCTTGAAGTTTCTGTGGCAGTGTTAATTTTTACAGGATGGGGTTGCCAGCCTCATGCCCAACCTTTCCGCTTTACCATTCTCACTACTGGCTTAGTGAGGTAACGGAGTGCGTCGGCCGGTGATCGAACCCCGGACCATGTGCATGGTCGGCGAGCGTCCTAACCGCTGTGCCACCGACGCACATAACAGTAATTTGCTTTATTCCACAAGAGTACTTATAATACAGTGTGGGATTCTTAGCATTTGGTACGGTATTGCATCTAATTTACTCAACAACAACAAGAAACATTACATGTTGTAGATAATCAGAAGTGATAATAGCAGATCTCTGGTATTTACAGTGACAATAAAGTCAAAAGTGTCAAATAATGATGACAATAATGGTAATAGCTAAAATTATAGGTTAATTGAAGTAGTGTTACGATAAATTACAAATAAGAGAGAATATAAGAGCCAATTATTTTGTTAACAACATAGTAAGTCGTAGGTTTGGCGCTTAGCGTTATGTCTGTCACATAGAACGTTGGCCAAATATGGTATTGTTGAGTTTTCGTACTTGGCTTTACGAGCATATAATCCTTTGTAATGACTTCTAATCTTATCTTATGTGATAATACAAGGGGAGGATTTAGGATAGGGAGGGATGTTCCGGGATTTAGCTCATTTCTAACATGAGTCCAGGTGTCTATCTACTACAGTGGTAACGAGCTCACTAAGTGGCACACCACTCGCCCTACTGACACCTCTTACTACCCTTCGCATTATAACATAGTCCTTTTTGAGTAGTCCAGGAAAGATTATGCGGGGATGGGGCAGTAAAGTACAGTAGGTAAGATGCAAGAGTTAACAAACTTTAAAAATAGAAGTTGAGCTATTCCTAATTTTCTTGACCCTTTAATGTAGTAGATTAGACGGAAGATTTTCTTAGAAATTCATAAGATGAGGCATCACCAAGAAAGGTCAGAGGAAAAAACTGTTCCAAGGTATTTTATGCTTGACTTAGTTCTTATTTCATTGCCCACTATGCTATAAGCATCATGTGAACAAACCAGTTTGTGCAGATCACTTTTATACCTAAAGGTGAAGTTAATTGTCTGACATTTGCATGGATTTGACGTTTGACTATTTAGCTTGGACCACTAGCTGATGTTCGACAAAGCTACTAAGTTTGGGATCGTCAGATTGGGACGCGACTGGCAGCGAGCCGATCATATCATCAGGATATTTAACGGTGTGGTTTTCATCCGAAAGAGGTTAGTCATATAAGAAGGAAGAAAAAAGAAAAAGAGAGAGAATAGCACTTTTAGGGACTTCGGTTTCAGTAAGCAAGGCAGAGGAAGATCTCTCTTTGTATACATTATGCTGCATTCTGTTAGAGAAATAAAAATACAACCAGTTAATGAATCAGATAAGCAACTTCTGTGTAATAGCTTTTGTGCTGGTAATTTCCTGGTGTCATGGGGAAGTTGCTCACTGGCTTAAGCGCCCGACTTTCATGGGTTCAAATCCCGCTCTATCTAATATAGCCTAGACAGCTGGGTAGAGTATCACCAGCTGTCATATAAGTGTGGCTCATAGCCTGGAGCATGAAAAACCTGTTCCAGGAACTGAGTTCACTATCCTTACCGGTCCGATTTCTGGTAGTAAGCCTAGTAAAGAGGGAAGTATGGGATTGAGGCTAACAATCCTACTGCGTAAAAAATAAACACCAGTTCTACTGGTGCTTGTTGAAGTCTTATGTCCTACTGGGAACGCAAAGGATTTAAAAACAAATATGTATACCAGTTAACTGACTTAGAAGATGACTGCCAATAAGTACGGAGACTACTTTCGATATGTGTTGCTAGTTGACTGACTCTGGACATATGAACTCAGGGTTGTGTTGTGGAGTTCAAAAACCACATGGCACACACACACACATGGTAGATTATATGATTAGTACTCGAGGGTTACTTTAATTATAATCTGATTTACAAATTATGCAATCTGTAACCATGGTCTTAATCTCTAATTTATTTCATTCCATTAATTTCATTTCTCTAACTGATGTCAGCTCATGATGAAATCCTCCAACCAACCAAACAAACTCCCTACGAAACCAATACTTGAAAATTAACCTGATGCTCATTAGGGACTGGCCCTGTTCAGGCAGTTAACCTGGGGTTCTAGTGGGAAGCCATGACCAGTCGACTTCAGCAGGTTGAAGGTGAGGCTGTAACTCATCGAAGAAGACATTGCGAAGTAGTCGCACTATGTCAGGAGTTGGTAGAAGTTAGAATTCATGGGGTGGCCATTGGATTGGGTCCCAGTGGCTTAATGGTCTACGAGCTCGCCAGCCTTGTAACGACACTAACCTGGGTTCGAACCCTGATGATGGGTGCGTAGTGTTGAGTAGTCCCAAACTGGGACGAAACAGCTATTCATTACTTCCCACAGGTTTTCAAATAGTTTTAAAGCCGATGTCAGCTCATTATGAAGTCCAACTAATTTCATATAACTTTAACTGGTTTGTGTATTTTCGATGGGTTAATGATGTATAACATGTACTTAGATATATATATATATATATCCTCTTCCATTTGATATAATAGGATGTGAAATTTGTGCTCGAGAATTGGGTTCAGTATTGGAAACTTTTGAATCTGATCGATCAACTAGTAATCAAAATGATATGAAGCGGCATAGGAATATAATAAAAATGCATACATATTTATTATGTCAATTTGTTGATATGTTTGAAAATGAATTGAATGTCAATGCTAAATCAGTAATCAGTGGTAATGTAAGTTTAATCCATCTGTTATTCTTCCTCTTCTTCATTTTTAAATGTTTAGTAATGAAAGTATGTATTAGGTGGTAAGATGAAGATGGCAGAAAGTTTTGGATCTAGTTTTGTTACTTTATTTCACTCCTCAAGGAAGGCGTACCTGCATACCTTGAAGGAACTCATATCTACTCAGGAATTCCAACCCCGCGTTACCTCGTGGTACTTCACTTGGAGACATTATCACTAAGCTATTCGGATCAACAAACGACTGACCTCCTGAAGAGAAGTCTGTGATTCGTACATTCATTGTTCGTCACTAGGGCGTAACTTAGGCCAAGTTCCTGGTCGTTTTGTGTTAATTCTAACTGGATTCTATCCGTCGAGTTTGTAATCTCGTTACCAAACCAATTGACTGGATATCGCGGTGCACTTCAAGTTAATGCAAGATGGTTGGAGGTAATCACCGTACTACCCATGGAACTTTAAGTAATTCAAACAATTGTAGATACATTATTCATGTACCACTTCATTAATTTGTGCGTATGTGGTCCAAGGGTAGAATACTGGCCAACTGCGCCTTACATAATCCGGGTTTCGATCCCTGGTCGACACACTCCTAAATCTGTCTTAGCTGGTAGTAAGCGCGGTGAGGAGGGGAGGTTGGGCATAAATAAGACTAGCAACCTTATTCCGTGAAAGAGAATAGTCCCACCGCTACTGAAGCTTCAAAGCTCAAACTGGAAGCCCTGTATTATACTGGAAACGCGAATGAATAAGATAAAGAACCTTCACTTATTTAATATAATTTAATATCTAGACGATTAACTATCGACGGAATAAATTTGAAGGAAGTTACGTCTTTCACTTATCTCTCCTGGACAAAATTGTTTCAACTACAGACGGCACAGAGGAGGAATTTAAAGGCAGTGAGGGTCGGAAAGGCGAGACAGACCTCTGCATTACTGTCTGAAATCAGCGTAGAAATCTACTACACTCAACGTAAAGAATGCTGTTTGAATTTTCAGCACTAATGTTAGGTCATTTCTTCTCTACGAGTTAGAAACTTGGCATCCGCGTCACCAAAAGCATTTCCAGTAGGTAACTGCAGACTTTAATCAACAGCTGCCCCCACTCGTGGCTCGATGCTAAACACCAGATGACCAGAAAGGATAAGCATCGGGGAACTCTGGCCACGGGTCAACCAAGAACTCGTTACCCAATAACTGTGCAGAAGAAAGTGGCGATGGATGAGACACACTTTGTAGAGACTGTTGAGTAACATCATATATCAGGCGGGTCATCGAGTGAAAACTGAGTGGGAAATGCCTGCTTTGGTGTGGGTCCGACAGAGATATGGAGGAGGTGCGAGCTTATAGACAGTCATAGAGCCAGCGTGAGACGGCTGAAGAAAAAAACTGAAAATCCACATGTTCTGTTGAAGCCCTGTTACAATGAGCCTCCAACGAAGACTACAACCAAGCGATCTGTACCTTTTTACCTAGTCTTATTAACTATCACCAGTTTTTTTATGCCATCACCTCTAAAGTTTTTTTCTGACTTATTTCTACTTCATCTAACATTCATTATAATAAAGGTTTTTTGTATTTCCCAATGAATGAAAAACAAAACGATATTGTTTTTACTGACGTTTCACTATTTAATGCTAATAGCTTTCTCAAAGTATTATTAAACTGGAATTCACAAAATCTCAGCATATATATAACAAAGTGTTAGGGGGTGAGAAAAATAGACTTTGTTCAACTTAAAAGGACACATTGAAAGTCAAAATAACAATGTGAAGATCGCTAAAACCAAATATATTTGGAAATACAAAAAAAACCTTTATTATAATGAATATCATATACCCAATGCTCAAATCTTTTCAAACCGTTAAAAGTGGACATTGCGTTTGGGCATATATAATTCACCTAACATTGTTCATTAAGGACAGCAATCATATGCTTTTAGAACACTTTCCAAGTGCCTCAACGGTTAAAGATTCTCAACCTCCTATTAATTAGCTTACACTCTGCTTACTTGACTTTCGAAGTCTAGTTAAAATGTTACTTACTTTGTTCTGTTATAATAATGATAATAATAATGATTTACTTTATTCCAAAAACAGTACTTGTGATACAGAATGGAATTTTCACCATTAATCACAATATTACATCTAATTTCGTCAAATTATAAATAAAAATTAATCACACAGGAAATTTTCCACATTTACAATAAGGACATCGTCAAAAACATGCAGCATATAAAATGGAAATAATAGTAATAGTGATAACAGCTAAGGTAATAATAATTGTAATACAAGTGGAAATTGCCATGGGCTTGTTTCACACGGTATTGTCGATTCGGTATAGAAATCGTAGCATGTTTAAAAATATTGAATATAATCTTCTCTTTACATGATATGGTGAGGGAAAAACAAAGATTACAGCAGTCATAGAGATAAGTTGGTGTTCGCAATTATGAGAGTAAAACAAAGAAGCAACAGGACCATAAGTATAATAGAAATAATAAAAGTAAAACTTGAAGGTCTATAAGGATGGATGGATGGAGTAAATTGTTTATTTACTAGATGAAAAAAGGTTAGTTAATTCTTTCCTGACACTATTTTCATCACATAGAATACGTTCCAAGTATGGTATCATAGAATTTCTATACTTAGACGTGCGAGCATACAGTTTTCTGAAGTTACTTCTTGTTCTACCTAAGGAGATGCAAGGGGAAAGCTGAGGGTAAAGTGGATGCTCCAAGTTAAACAAAATCCCTCTAGCAAATTTATTGCACAAAGTCAAGTGCCTATCGACAACGACGTTAACTATGTGGTCCACTGGGACACCACTCACCCTACTGACCGTCTTCAGTATTCTACGAATTGTCACATAGTCCTTTTTAAGCAAACCAGGAAAGAATAAGGGTGAGCAATAAAGAAGAATAGGTAGGATGCAAGAGTTGACAAACTGTAAGATGAGGGGTTGAGTTATACCCGAGTGTCTTAACTTCTTAATGTAAAATGTCAGGCGGAATATTTTACTGGAGATCGCTAAGATATGGGAAGACCATGAGAGATCAGAAGAGAGAATAAGTCCAAGATACTTAATTTCTGATTTGATTCCTAAATCATTGTCGTCAATTTTCCAACTGTCATGAGAATCGATGGCTTCTTTTAACTGTCTTTTACATCTTAAACTGAAATTAACAGTTTGACATTTAGAAGGATTCAGTTTAAGACCCTTAGACTCAGGCCATTTACTGACTCCCGATAGAAAGCTATTTATTTCAGTACAATCTAGCTGGGAGTTAACAGCCATTGAGACTGTTAAATCATCAGCGAAAACATTTACTTCTAGGAACTTGCATTCTCATGTATTCTGCCTTAGTCGGTCATATCTTACAGTCATAAAAGGTTACTGCAGAGCGGTCCGTTGACCAATACATACACCCTTTGAAGAGTAATTAAAGATTGTGTAATTAAGCGGCGCAATAATATATAATGAATTAAGTACGTATTTTTCATACAGTGTCAAATCTTTTATGATTGTGAAACATGATCTTCGAAAGTGAAAAACATGGAATGGTTAGCTATCTTTGATAATAGGTGTCTCTGTTCTGTCTCCCGTGTTAGGTGGTACCCCATCGTAAGCAATATTGGAGGGGGGAGGGGGTTAGGCATACAGTGTTTGGTACGATGGGGAAGTCGATCGATGAGGTCGTAGAGCTACATCGATTGAGATGGATAGGATACATAGTGCGCATACAGAGCTATTGCCGTCCTCGGCGGGCATTGTTAGCTAACATAGGATGGATCAGGTTGGATGAAAGCTAGTGGTGGTCAAACGAAAACACAGAATTGGTTCGCGAAATCTTTGACAATTGGTTTACACCAGTGACGTAAAAGGATATAGACTACCTGGTTGGGGTCCTCGAGATTCTAAGAATCAATGGCTGAGATGCATTCACTCTTTGTGACCTGCGGTATCCATTAAACGCTCATGTTTTTCCATGCTTCATTTCTTCCCCTCTCACATTTCTGCTTATTGTCGTTCTCCCAAATCTGTTTTTTTGTCTATGTTGCATGGAGTGCGGTAACTTGAACTGGTGAGCTTCTGTGCAAAGTTCTATCTTGAAACCAGTCATACAATGTGAAAACGATTTTTATAAATATCATGCCCGACAAAATTCGGAGTCTCTCCGAAGGAGATTAGTTCCACGGTAGTCCCACTAAGCTTTGAATCCTTCGATCTAAATAGTTTTTGATATTTTTACCTAATCTACTATTTTTGTTCGAGTTTATTCGCTTTATTGTCTCAATATAAACGGTGGTTTTTCTTTCAAAATAAAATATTTTTAGACTGGACGTGGTAAAGGAGGAAAAGGTAATCGTCGTGCTGGTGATCGAGAACCTCCTGATGTAAATTTATCTATGAACTGGCTCGCAGAATGTGAATCAGCAATCAATATTATTGATCAAATGTTTCGTTTAAAATTGGATAAATTATGGGATCCGGCTATCGTTGACACGGAACTCATTAAGTAGGCTATTCACAATTTTCGATTTGTATTCACACTGCTCTTACACTTTCTATGCTTTTATGACCTAACTGATTGTGTAACCGGGGGGGGGGGATAAGAGATTTGGTAATGGGCCTTAGTCAAGGAGAGAGAGAAAACGTCATATTTATACATTCTTAGCCACATTGAAGTTCGGCTGGGCCAGAAGAAAGAATAAACTGTTGTGATTGGTTGACAATTGGCTCAAAGTTAAACAGGGTGTCCAATGATATTATTTCCTGACCACAACGTAAACTAAATTTTCATTTGAAGAATAAATACACATTACGTTGATGATACATTTATAATAATTAAGAGAAATGATTTGAAAAATATACCCATAAATTAATAAACAACATATTTGAAGACTTTAAAACAATTAGTCCCTTTTATAAATTTTGATAGCGTTATTAGAAGACGGAGACTGTCTGAAAAATGTGATGTATTAGCGCTATACATTTCGAACAATCTGATCACACATTTACTTGTCAAGTCAATATATATAGAAAGGTTAAATTAAACAAAGTGAGAGAAAACGGAATTAAGAATAATTAACACAAACGTTTGGTAATCCAATCAAATAAGGATTACCAAGGTAGGTTAAGAGTAATGACAAACTGTTTTTGAATACACAAGGGGGCTTAAGTCTATGAATAGCTATAGCCTCAGCGTATTTCAATAAACATATTTGAAGACATCAAATTCACCACAAGAGAAGAAGAATTAGATGACAAAATCCTATTTTTAGATGTCTTAATCAGGAGAACCAACACAGGAAATTTAGAAATCAACGCACAACAACCAAATAATCAACTATACTAGCAATAATCCAGTTACTCACAAACGAAACTGTGTGCAGACATTGTTTAAAAGAGTTCAAACACATTGTAGCACTCCAGAGTTGAAAAGAATGGAAGAAAAATACCTAAAAATGGTGTTCAAAAAGAATGGTTATCCACAAAATTTCATCAAAAAGTGTTTAAAGTCGAATCAAAACACCATCAAGGAACCATTATCAAAGACCACAAGAAAATTCATCCTACCATACATGAGAAATATCTCTGAAATAACAGCTAGAATAATGAAAGCGTTTGATATAGATATAGCACACAAACCAGCCAGCCAGCACAATCACTTCAATCAATATTGTGCCGACGAAAGGATCCAACAGAAAAAGGGGATGAAATTAATACCATTTACAAAATAAATTGTATGCACTGTGACAAGCAGTACATTGGCCAGATTGGGCGTTCCCTTCGCATTAGAATCGAAGAACACAAATCAACCGTGAAAAGACACGATATATATTCTTTAGTATCAATGCATATAGACAATTGTGGACATCAATTTCATTGGGGTAATGCCGAAATCCTAGACAGAGGAAACACCAAAAGTGCAGTCAGGGAATTCCTAGATGCCTGGTACTCAAACGAAAATGCAATTAACAAACACGTTAATATAGACGAAGTTTACCAACTAATAAAAAGTAAATCAGATGACCAGAAAATTTAAAATCCAAGTCAATAGAAAATGGTCAATACATATGTAAAGATGGTTACCGGGAGACACAATTATATCACTCATGAGGAAATTTAAATCATTTTAGTTTATGTTAAATATTGCGCTGAAATGGGATGTTGTCCAGAAGGGGGACGACGAAAGCTCCGCAACTAAATCAACCAGCTCAAAGAACACTACTAATTAACAAACACACTTCTGCCTATGCAGCCAACCAATTGACTTAAAATGTTGTTTTCAATTTTTGACCGCTTCCTATCACAATCCATATCACGCCCCACAAGTTACACTGTTGATCGGACTATCTGAAAGATAATCATCACTGGGTGTTTTCTTCTTGTCTTATTTTCTTCTCTCATCAGTTTATCAGCTAATTGTTGTTACAAATTACTTGAAAATCGTGAAATGGCTAGTAATAATAATATACGAATGGCAATTATCAGTTTATTGGCTAATCTGGTACGGCGTCATCGTCATGGCTTTACGTGTGCTGTAAAATTGCCACAATTATTACAATGTTATCCTCATATGGTTAATTGTCTTCTTGCCATTGTGAAATCTTTCACTGAGGATGAGAAAATCACTGGTACTGTACGCGATTTATTAAAGGTTAGTTAGTTGTGTCTATGAATCATACTTACTGTTATTGTTGTTCTTATTCCTTTGGGTCTTCTGTAAATGTTCACAATTAGATCATAAGACAAATAAAAAAAAAGATGGTTGCACAGGGGGAAATTCTCTTTTCAACGAAGTCAGCTATTAGACTGTACAACATTCGCGTGTGTGTGTATAGAGTAAATGGATGAGAAAGTTCCAAAACTACTTCCAGTCGAGAGTCAAATTAACAAAACTGCAAATAGGGAATAAGATGTAAAGTAGCGTGGGCTTGAACTTTTGGGTCGCTAGTGTCTCAGCTATGCCTAGATGTCTTGATGTCACTCCCTTTGCGAGGTTTGGTCGGACCTTGTATAAGATTTTAAAGAATTTCTTTTAAATGGAGCTGAATGTCCTGAGCTCACCAGATATTCTTTTAGTGAGGTATATACACACACGTGCGTCGGTGGCATAGTGGTTAGGACGCTCGCAGACCATGCACATGGTCCGGGGTTCGATCCTGGGCCGGCGCACTCCTTTACCTCGCTGAGCCAGAAATAATGCTGCTTAAGAGGAAAGGTTGGGCATGAGGCTAGCGACCCCATCCTGTAAAAGTAACCATACTGCTACAGAAACTTCAAGCCACCAGCTTGAAGCCCTATGTTCCACTGGGGAACGTGAAGGATATATATATATATATATACACACCTATGTTCTCTTTTTGCTAGCCAGACTGTATAGTGTTCCCGAGCGCGCCCTTTAAGTGGACGCTTGGTATGACCATTGTACTCAATTTCACAAGAGGAAGTGCACTGGTATATGCATGCTGAAGTAGCCCAATGCAGCCGGCATCTCGTATTTCACATGTTGGTTGAATAGTCTCTTGCTAAAAAACTGTCACTCGTAAGTTGGTGGCTAAGTATGTTTTACTGAGAGATTTAAAAGACCGTTTGTTTAGAGAATTTCTGCTTCAATATCACTTTTAAATTCGAGATTAAGCAGCAGCATCTTTTTGTGGCGCTACCTGGACGCGTTCAGGGGCTCTCTTTGGTTCTAGGTCCTTGTCTGTGAATCTGGATGGAAAACCATTTTCCATTATTACTACGGTTTCAATCCCTAATTGCACAAAAAATTCAATTTTCTCAATAATTCTGATCCTGCTATGTTTATATCCGATCTTCTTGTTTATTTTGTTATTATTGCATCTTAATCCCTATTTGTAATCTTGTTAATCTGACCGTCGACCGAAAATAGTTGTGGAACTTTCTCACTCATTTGCTTTATTGATATGGTCGGTTATACACAACAAATTTCCTACCTAGTCGGTTCGCGAGCCTACTGTTCTAATCACTGTTAGCAACAACAACACGAAACGATACCACCGGAACCGCGACGTAACAAGGCGGGACAGATTGTTGAGGTAAGGCTTTTACTGTCTCGTATCAATGGTGAAAATGATTGACAGCACTTACGTATATATATATATATATATATAAAAGCCTCAAATGACCTTGAGAGACATCAGTTACATTGCTAAATTAGAACAGGCAACAACCAGTGGGAATCAAAGGTCATAGATAGAGAGATGGAAATCCAGTCAGCAATGTAAAGATAAATGTAGTATATTAGGAAAATTAAGTGTATATGACACGAATGTTGTAAAGTTCAGTTGATGACTTCGTTGAAAAGAAAATTCTGTACGTTGCAACCATCTTTCTGATTTTTCCTACGATCCTCTGGATTCTGAGTGGAGCTTCGGGAGCAAAACGCCGTTTCACTCTGCTGTCCACAGCCTTATCTATAGCTGGTTCTACGATTACCTGTATCCCTTCATTTCTTCCTCTTACATTCTTCTCCATATTACCCTCAAAGTGGCACCCAACTGGTCGTCCCCCATTTGGTTCCACTCGAGGGCTTGTTTGGTGTTCAGTGTTGTAGGGCTACATCGATTGCGATGGTTAGGAGAGAGGTGTTACGCATGCCTGGCCACCTCTTTCCCTATATAGCAGTATTAGGTGGTAAAAGATTAAGTTGGAATGGCCAAATTAAAATCTGATATTATTCTACGAAGCCTTTGGCCGTTGGTTTTAAGCTATGTTGGGAGCTGTGTGTGTGTATGGCTGTAATCGTCGAGACTCTAAGAATCTGTGACTTGAGACTTTTAGTGGCATGACTAACTTTATGAACTTCTAGATCCATCAAACTGTCACTACCATCCTTCTTCCATATGCATCTGTTCGTTACGGTCCCCTTGAATTGTTTTCTTCAACTTTGTGTGTGTTATTGAAGTGTCGCATCTTGAACTAGTGCACTTTATGTACAAAGTTCCATGCTGAAAACGCAGTCAGTCAGTGTAGTGACTAGCTACAGGGCGTAGTTGCTTCGAATTCTAGTGAGAAGTCGTCACCAATGGGGTCCACCTGGTTGCAGAGTGAGGACAAATACTCACCGACGATAGTTGGGCTAAAATCACGAATTGGTAGAAGTTAGAATTTATGGGTCATTGAATTGGTTGTCAGTGGCTTGTCTTGTAACCGGAAGGTCCTTTTTTCGAAACCTAGTGGGTAGGTACTACCAATGAACTCCCAAACTAGGATGAAATAGCTGTCCAGTACTCCCTTTTGGTTTTCAATGGTTCTCTACTTAACATCAGTCGTGGTTGTATTTGAAAGTAGGTCTAGTGTTTGCATCAGAACAGCGTCATACCTGCTGATAGGAAGCTTAAGCAGCATTTCAATAGAAAACATTTCTCCAGTCACATCGATAGTGTGTAGCATAGAAGTTAAATGGGGTTTATATGTTAACCTCCAGTTACAGTTATTACTACTTCAATTGTTATCATTCGTTTTACTATTATTATATGACTTGCATTTTTATTACTATGAAATCCATTTTTAGGAAATATGTAGTTATGATGGAGCACATTTGGAGCGTGATTCACAAGCTTCTCAAAACTTTTCCAATTTCCTGATCGAAGTAGCTCGACTATATCCATCACTAGCTCAATCAATTTTACCATTACTTCGTTCACGACTAGATGATGAACCCTATCAAATGAGAAATTGTGTTTTAAGCATCATCGGTGAAATACTGCCAATGTTTGCTAAACGTGAACAATTAGATCATAATGAACGTGTTCAAAGAGATCGTTTAATGGATTTACTGCAGGTATGATGTTCACCTATATATATTTTTCTTTTATGTTTCATCCCTTGTTTATCATGTTTCAGGAATAGAAGGTCGATGTTCTTTATTTCTGTAGTGTTCAGTCTCCTGGTTGCATCACAAACTGGGAAAAACAACTCACATTTATTACATGAGGGCTACTAGGCAGGATGAAGTAGTTGGAGCGAGGTGAAGCTAGTGGTAGCTGAACTTTCAACCAGTGCGTCGTCAGGGGTTCGAGTCCCCCTACTCCACTTGAAGAGGTTTCAGCAGTCATGCAGCACCACTAACCCCCTCAAACAGTAGGTGTTGCTCACCGCCAACTGCATGGAATCGCAACTAGTTGTTGAGTAACATTTCCTTTATTCGGAATCAGATTCGAAGGTGGAATGTATTGGTTAAAAGCTCAACGCTTAAACCAATAAGTCACGCGCCCCCCCCTTTAGTGTTTTTGTTAGAAAGCACTTCATTCAATTGCTAAACAATAAATGCTACGAATAAGCTATTCAAATTATCTGTAGAATTCCTAGTAGTAATCTGATTGTTTCATATCATACAGTTTTTATTCCTTCTTGGTGAATTATTGGCAAAAATTTGTCGTCTTTCAGTATGTCTTGTAAGGCTTCATTGCATCTCGACGAAGACAAACAGTTAAGTAATCATTATTAAGTAAAATATAGCAATAGTGTAACGACAGAAGTCAAGGGCCAGGCAACAGATCGTTTATTGAAAAAATTAACAGATTTTTATGTACATTATTATTAACGTTATTGTTAGCAGAGAAACAGCGTCTTCTGATTGGTCGTCTTCTCACTGGAAGTTAATCTGTCATCTCTTTGTGACCGTTTCTTTGAAGGTCAGCCCACGCAAAGTCTTTGTTCTTGTTTTTTTCTCATGACGAAGATTTGGGACGTAAATTGCTGTCTATCAATTTTAGTTAGCAGACAGCTCTCACCACAATAGTAGTTATCATGCCTGCCTTTATAAAAAAATGGGATTTTAGGAAGAAGAAAAGAGATGGACTACACTTTCCCTTTTACTTGAAATGTTACTCAGCGACCAATCACTTATTCATTCATTCGGCAATGGGCTACACTTATTGTGTAAGGGTTAGTGATACTGTCTGGCTGCCTTAATCTAGCTACCTAGAGATTTGAGTTCAAACCTTGCATCTCATTGGCGGTTGGTTGTAGACTGACCGTCTAGACCAGTGTGAATCAGGCCTCCAACCTTGTTATGCACAAGCTTAACTGAGAAGTACTAACTACTTCATAATGAGCAATATGAAGTAAATTATTTAAACTGGTTAGCTTGCTTCAACAGGCACTGTTGTATGCTGAAACCATCTTAGCTTCAAGGAAATATAATCTATACTTTTTACCACAATTGTTTCCTGGACTCAGATGATTGTGTCATCTGACAAAAACTCCTCTAAAGTACTCCAATCATTTTTTGTGAATTTTAATATTTGTGGAATCTTTAATAATAATAATAGTCTTTATTTTGGATAGTATTTATAAAATGTACAGAATTTTCAGAAGAGTTTATCGCAGGATATTTGCCCTTCGTACAGTATCTTCAAGTAAAATATTAATTGACAGT
The DNA here is from genome assembly GCA_944472135.2 of Trichobilharzia regenti. NCBI lineage: Eukaryota > Metazoa > Platyhelminthes > Trematoda > Strigeidida > Schistosomatidae > Trichobilharzia > Trichobilharzia regenti. The sequence goes on from OX235263.1 coordinate 73,004,631, forward strand.
ATATCCCTCGTGCGACACAATGGTCTCTGCGCTAAAGCAAAAACCACTTCATTACGATATATGTCTGCTTTATTTCCTGCAAGAAATCCACGATATTTAGCTGGGAAAGCCGATTGTAAGATGTTCAGAGGTACATTTTGAAACTTGTCACCCATAATCAGACCTTTCCTCAAGTTTAGTAGGAACTTACGTAATAGAAGCATTAAAGGTCATATCTAAATCGATTAAAACAAACTGAATGAGAGAAAATATATGCAATAGGGAGAGAGAGATGGAAGTTTTTGGCAGCCCAAGTTTTTAGCAGGCATCCGCCAAAATTATTAGGTGATCGTCTGTGCCGCATACATATATTTAATTTTTTTTCTCATATTTTAAATTGTTTTTTTATTATTTTACTTTATTAAGGAACATATTCATGATGTAAATGGTTATGTCCGGGCAAAAGCCTTACATATATGGCACAATATTGTAACTTTGGGAGTAAGTGTTTATTGTCATTGGAATTATTATTTCTCTGTATATTCTGATGAAAGCCACGGACAATAGCTGACATCTGTGTAAATGTCCACTTATGATATTTATATGCTTGTATGGCATGATATGAGTCCCCCCCCCCGTCATCAAGATTCCAGCTATGCCTTGTTGACTAGTGAGTGCCAACAAAAACAAAACCCCTAGGCTTCCTGCTGATTGTCTCCAACCATCTAATGCCAACAGTTGAGAGTGCACACCGTGTGATGATGATGATGTCAAATCACCTAGCTAGCATGTTGTAGCCATACTGGGAAACAAAGGATTCAGAAGGAATTAGTATGTCTGATGCTAGAACCTACACGAAGATTAAGCATGGGTGCATATATGTTTCTTTGATCTATTTTGGTTGTAGCGGCCTGCTAACTCCATCCAGGTATATTAGCACTACACTACACTCACTGCACTGCACCCTTTTATGCTATCACTTTCAACAATACACACAGTCACAAAAATGTTTTAACCAAGTGTGAAGCACCAATCAGCATTCGCATGTTATTTGAAATATAAGGATATGTGTGATTATGTGTGTTTGTTATGTCCACTGAAACCTGGTTTTTCCAGATTTTCCTCTCCAGGCTGCATTTTAGATGTGGTATACCCATAAAATCAAAATTTGAAAGTTACTTTGTTGCTATGTGTGATAACTTAGAGAACTACTATCCTTTTTGTATTCCAATGTCAACTGACAAACTCCTTAGCTATCGTTCTATCAGATTTGGGAATCCATGATATGTACTACTTGATTGCTATGAGTAATTGGAAAATACATCAATAATTAGTTGTCACTTTGTCCGCCTACCTCTTCTTTTACTTTTCTGAGCCTTCGAATGTTTGGCATGCGATTCGCCTGCTGTCAAATGTAAGATGATTCTACGGGACTGGACTATACCAATCCCTAGCTTATAGATGGAGAGCGAAGTGATAGAACGTGTTGACCACTTCAATTATTTGGGAAGTTACATCAACCCGAACGGTCTGATCTCTGACGAAATCTCAGCACAGATGAAGAAGGCTCGTGTTCCACTTACCAACTTTCACCATCTCTGGCGTAGACGTTACATCTAACAATCGATTGAAGGACGTGTGTACTGCTCAACAGTTCGCCCCGTTCACCTTTACGGCTTTGAGACAGCCATTGAGAATGGAAGACATGAAAAGACTAGTTAGCTTTGTTTGATCATAGGTGTCTGCGTTCTCGCTGTTATGTGTGTGTTAGGCGGTGGTATAAACGGGGGAGAGGTGCTTAGGTTAAGCGTCAAGTGTTAGGTAAGGAGGGAAAGTCAATCGTTGAGTTTGTGGAGCCTTATTGATTCAGATAGTTTGGACATGTGCAATTAGCTGTGTTCTCTAAGCTGGTTGGCTGGCACAAATCAACTGCCAACGATTTCATGGTGTGATTCCGTTTTATCGTTTGACCAACACTAGCTTTCATCCAACCTGATCGATGCTATTTCAGCTAACAACGCGCATCGAAAAAGGCAATGGCTAGGCATGCTAGTGTCCAAACTAATATAGAAGACTTGTAGCTCAAGTGGATGGCTTGCGATTAGTTATGTTCCCTGAGCTGGTTGGTTTAATTGCAGAGCTTTCATCGTCCTTCTGGACAATATCCCCCATCAGCGCAATTTTTAGCATGAAGTGAAATGATTCAAATCCTCCATGAATGATAGTCGATTTACATCATCTGTGTTGATCAGTTTTCATTGGCTTGGATTTTGAACTTTCTCGTCACATGACTTACTTTTTATCAGTTAGTAGATTTGGTCTATGTTAACATGTTTGTTAATCGCATATTCGTTTGAGTACACCAGGCTTCTAGGAATTCTCAGGAATCGATGTCGGTATTCCCTCTGTTTAAAAAATTTCGATATCCTCATAATCTAGTTTGTGTCTATAATTATCTACGTGCATTGTGTTCCCGGATTCTGATTCGAAGGGGGTGCCCACTTTGTTGACCGATGTAATGTCTGCTGCAGTTTATACAATTTATTTTGTAAATGGTATTAGTTTTATCTTCTTTTTCTGTTGAATCTTTTGGTATGCACAATATCGATTGAAATGATTGTACTGACTGGTTTATGTGCTACATCTATATCAAACGGTGTCAGTATTCTAGCTGTTATTTCAGAGATATTTTTCATGTACGGTAGGATGAATTTCTTTTTGGTCTTTGGTGATGGTTCTTCGTTGGTGTTATGATTCGATTTTAAACACTTTTTGATGAAGTTGTGAGGATGTCTATTCTTTTTGAAGACGGTTAGTAAGAGGTATTTTTCTTCCATTCTCTTCAACACTGGAGTGCTGCAGTGCGTTTGCACTCTTTTAAATAATGTCTGCACACAGTTTGTTTTATGGGTAATTGGGTTATTACTACTACTATAGTTGAGCATTTGATTGGTGTGCGTTGATTTTGTATATACTTGTGTTTCTAAATTTCCTGTGTTAGTTCTCCTGATTAAGGTATCTAAAAATAGGATTTTGTTATCTAATTCTTCTTCTCTTGTGAAGTTGATATCTTCAAATATGTTGTTTATTAATTTATGGGTATATTTTTCAAATCATTTCTCTTAATTATTACAAATGTTATCATCAACGTAACGTAGGCAGATTTTTGGTTTAATTATGGGTAGGGCTATCAATTCTAACCTTTACATGACGCCTTCAGCTATTAATCCTGATATGGGCGATCCCATTGGTGTTCCATTTATCTGTTCATATATTTGAGTATTGAATTGGAAGTATGCTGTAAGATATAATTCGATGAATTCTATCCAAGTTGAACATTGCGTTTTTATGATTACATCCACTATAGAGTAATTGTTGCTTAGTTTCTTTTGCTAGTTTTGGACTAATTGAAGTACATAATGCTGTGATATCAAAGGACACATTATTTCATTGTCTTCTACTTGAATGTTTTTGATTTTCTCTAAAAATTAGATTAGCGAATTGATAGAATGGTTGCATAATTCTGTTAGGTATTTTAATTTCTTGAAAAGTTCTTTGGTGGTCCTGGCAGCCAAACGATTGGCCGTAAGGGAATGTTTGGTTTGTGCAGTTTTGGTGTACCATGAAATCGAGGTATAGGTCTGTTAGATTTCATCAGCCATTGATTGAGATAATGTCGACATTTTAAACAGAGGAAACATCGAAATTGATTCCAGAGAATTCCTAGAAACCTGGTGCTCAAGCGAATAAGCGATTAACAAAAGTGTTAATATAGACTAAATCTACCAACTAATAAAAAGTAAATCTCATGACGAGAAAGTTCAAAATCCAAGCCAAAAAAAACTGATCAACACAGATGATGTAAATCGACTACCAGTCATGAAGATGGTTTCCAGGAGACGCAATTCTATCATTCATGGGGAATTTGAATCAGTTAATTTTATTATGTTAAAACTTGCTCTGAAGGGGGATGATGTTCAGGAGGACGACGAAATCTCTGGAATTAAACCAACCAGCTACAAATCTTCTCTATTAGTTCGGACACGTGTTGCGCATGCCTTCCTCGATGAGCGATGTTATAGCGGTATTGCATCGAATTGGCTGAGTGAAAGCTAGTGGTGGTCAAACAGAAACTTTGAACCACTCCATGAAATATTCGGCAGTTGTTTTTTGCCAGCCATGTAGGGAGGAGTAGACGTCCTTGTTGAGGTTCGCAGGATGCTAAGAAGGAATGTCTGGGGACAATTTGTGATATGGCTCAAAATCGTTTTCATTGGCTGTCTCAGATACATCCACTCCTTGTGATTTGTGAAATTCTATTGTTCTTCCATATTACTATTCTTTTGCCTCATATTCTCATTTATTATTTCTCTTTTTTGAATATCTTTTTGCTCTCTTCTCTTGCTTTGTTTACTACATGGAGAGAGTGTGGCAACTCGAACTGTTGCACATCTGTGCAAAGTTCTGCTTTGATGAAAGCAGTCGGGCAGTCAGTCAGGAATTTAAAAGGTATTCAGATCACACCGCATGAAATCTCCTTGTCACCATAAATGTTAATCGTGTTAGATTTTTGAATATTTGGTTTTTTTTTTACTGTAATTATCCTTTATTACTAATTCTGTACTGCTAAATACAAGTCCAGGTGTGTATATTTGGTGGTAGCTTTTATTTTTCATGATATGTTGTATGCATAATTCATTGATTTCCACTTCTCCTTAAAAGGGTTTACCAGTCAGTCGTCAATCAAAACTAGCAGCTTTATTAGTTGGTAGTTTGGGTGCAATGATGGATGTATCCGCTTCAGCGAGGAAAAATGCCTGTCGAACACTGACAGCTATGATATTGCAATGTCCTGCTGCCAAGGTAAGAATATAATATACTCTCTGTCGACACTAATTATGAACACTTTAAAACCACGTGGAGCCTAATATCAAATATAGTTTCGTGTATACCTCGGTTAGTTTACTACGTCGGTAGTTTTTTATTTTTAGCTGGTCCTAAGCCAAGGAAAGGAGGGGGAAGGTTGGGTGTGGAGCCTAGAGGCTCCAATTCAATCGCTACAGGAATTTCAAAGCATGACAAAAAGAAATTTATAAAATAACAAACTTATTCTTTGCTGAAGTCGGGGAAGTGAAATAACGCAGGTTGGTGAAAGCCTTCGGGAAGCCAATCAATCTATGTGTGTCTGCCTTTCATGAAAACAAAAATAAGGATGGAGACGTTGAATGTTCATACAATGTACGAAGCTGGTAAGGTTGTCCAAATTGCCAGAGGAATGGGAAAAATTGGTGGGTAGGAGGATCTCCATCCTCACTCCCGATGACATTCGTTGGTGGTTGCGCTAAAATCACGAATTGGTAGAAGTTAGAATTCATGGTTCATTGGGTCGAGTTCCAGTTGGTGGATGAGCTTGTCTTGCAAAAGAAAGGTCTTGGGTTCGATCCTAAGCGGTGGGTGCGTACTGCCAATGAGTCCCAAACTTTGTTGGTGATTAGCAGGATGTGCATTTCGTCCTTTTTGGGACTTGTCAACTGGATGAGCTTACATTTCCCACTGATGAATGGTGGTGTTCCCACTGAGAGTCTCTCAGTGAGGGGGTGGGACTTCATGGCTCACCGGAAATGCTGATGGTGAGTCCTAAATGGGATTAAATGCACATCTTGGTCCCCACTACTAGTCATTATCATCATCATCAACTGAAATAACCTCATGTTAACCTTTAGACATCATCGATGAATACGTACTCTAGGAGCTGATATGTCAACAGAAATCGAGATTTTCGATCCACCATGAAAGCAATTAGTGGGGAGGGTGGGCGGAATAAAAATCCAACCTAAAGGTAGATAGATCAGTTTTGTTTTACAAATTACTGGATTACATTATAAAATTAACATAAATTTCTTATTACCATTATCACTTTAGCTTACTGCAAATGAGTTACAACAGGTTGTAAATAAGGAGAAAAAACGACTTGAAAGATTAGAAGAAATATTAGGTAAGTTAACCATGTTCTTTTTTTGCTTTGAACACCCTTTTTGTTTCCTATTATTTCAATGGTATTTTATGCTGGGCGATATTACTACTATATACTACTACTACTACTACTATATACTTACTGTTGTCTCACTGTAAGGTACTGGTTCCTATGTAACGACAGAAGACAAAGACCAGACAACAGATCATTTATTGGGAAAATCAAGAGACATTTATAGATTTTTATGTACATTGCTGTCAGTGGGGAAGCAACGTCTTCTTGATTGATTGTTTCTCTACTGCTTGTGACCATTTCTTAGAAAGTTAAGCCATATATCTGCGAATCCTATTTGCACACGTTAAGTCTGCTGGGATTGGTTGGTGAATTCCTCTAGATTAAGCTTTGTTATTGGTTTTTTTTCTCATGACCCCGCGATTCGGACGTAACATTGGCGTAAATTGCTGTCTACAATTTTTTGGCTTGCAGCTAGCTCTCACCACACCTATACATACCTATCACATTTTTTCATAGTATAAAATGCGTCTCAAATTAATATACGGTACCGTCAAGTTTGTTTTTTTACTTAGTTGTCTGAGCATAAAGTCCTTTATAATTACTTCTAGTCCTACTTGATGTGAGATGTAACAAGGGCAGGGGAAGTGTTGTGTATAAAGACCGGAATCCTCAGAGGCTGATGAGATAATGTTATTCGTCAGTTTATTTCATGGGTACACGTGTCTATCTGTAACAGCTTTATAACGAGTTGGCTTAGCGACACCCTAGCACGACAGATTTTCTCTAGTGCCTTTTGCAATGTAGTTAGATGTTTTTTAGGTTGCCTTGGAAAGAATAAGCGGTAGAGGGGGAGCAATAAAAAAGAACAGATGGAATACAAGAGTTAGCAAATTGTAGAAGTAGAGATCGAGCGATACCAGATGGTTCCATAGGAGGAAGGTAGAGAAAATAACTTCCTAGAAATAGTCCAAGGTATCTAACATTTGGCTTAGTTTCGACTCCAATGCCTCTTAAATTTGATCAATAACAGTGCGCATACTAAGCTATAATAATATTTATTATAAAAATACATGTTTCATATTGATGCTTTCAACTCTCCAATTATTATCAATGTTAACAGTAAAAGTGTGAAATCTTCGTCACTGAAATACCGGTGTCCAAAAATTGACCAATCCACGGTTCTTTATATATTATGTCATATTACTTGAAATGTTGAGTTTTCAGTTCCTGGAATCTCTGTCCTTCATGTCCCAGGCTATGTGACACATTTATTGTGTTATCGATTGTGATACTATCTAGTTGTTCACGCCGAAGTAGGTAGGTACTAGGGAATCTAATAGCTAAAAGTGCAATAAATACTATGATCCAAACAAATTGACAAAATATCATGCCGGATCGGTCGGGGCCCGGCTTAACAACGACCGCGCTTCCTGCTGCCGTGTCACAGGGCAGAAGTGTTAAATATGCTACTGAGATGCACCAAACAAAAACAGGCCGCGTGTGACCGACCTCAAGCAGTTGTCCCCTGGGCTCTGCGGTCATGCAACCAACTTCCACGCAGCCAGGAAGTAACAATCGTCCTCACAATCCGAAATGCACACGAAACCTCTCTAATCGTCACTGATCTTTATCTTCATCTCTATTATCCTACCTTCCTTCCACTGATGCAACTCCTCTAATTGATGGTTCTTCACTTCCTCTTCACTCTGTGTCCACTAAAAACGACGGAAGCCAAACAGCCACTACCGATAGTCTCCTAAAGCCACGCCACCAATTTCATATAGGAGCATTTAATGTTAGAACACTTTGCCAAATAGGACAACAAGCATCACTAGCCAAGACCCTGGCATCCCGAGCCATTGATGTATGCTGTGTTTCAGAAACACGCATACAAGACCCAAGTGTGGTTATTCACCTAACCCCACCTGGCCAACAGGTTGAATCTGCAAAATTCACCTTGAGGGTGTCAGGAGATGCCACAGCTAGTTCACGAGGATTAGCTGGTGTAGGGATAGCTTTGAGTACTAGGGCAGAAAAGACATTGCTTGACTGGATCCCGGTAGATAGCCGAATGTGTGCTGTCCGACTGGACGGATCAGTAAAAAGGAGAAAGGACTGCACTACTCGCCGATGCCTTTTCGTAATCTCCGCCTACGCCCCCACTGACTGCAGTTCGGATGAAACGAAGGATGAGTTCTACCAAAAGCTGTCTGGTTTGCTGCGAAAGGCCGGACGCTCAGATATAGTCGTTCTAGCTGGTGACTTTAATGTTCAAGTAGGGAAATTGTGTCAATCTGAGAAGGATGTCGGTGGCACCTATGGAGTTCCGTGCCAGTGAACCGACAACGGTGACCGTCTCCTACAGTTCTGTTCAGATAATCATTTGTTTCTTGTAAGCACTAACTTCAAACACAAGGAGAGACACTGTTTGACTTGGAGACCCCCTTCATCAAACCAACGCTGGACACAAATAGACCACATAGCAATAAGCTATCGTTGGCGTGGGTCGGTAGGAGATTGTCGCTCCTTCTGGAACACGTGTGTAGATACCGACCATGCACTGGTCCGCGCTCGTGTGTGCCTACGACTGAACGGACGTAGGAAACAGCTGGCGGTAAACCCATCACGTCCCCAGCTCGATCAGGAAACTAAATCCGTATTTGAGGAAGAACTAGCTAAACACATATCTGAGTTCGACAACTGTGCTCACCCTGAAGAAGCTTGGAAGAATATTCAAGCAGCCATGGATACAGCTGTAAAAGCTGTGAATAAGGTAAATCCAAAGTGAGTAAAAACCATTGGATTTCGACTGCCTCATCCGAACTGATAGATACTTTACTTTATTCGGCTATCTCCTACGCGAGGATGAGCCGGCTTCATGAACATCTCGAATCATCGCTGCCCAGGCGCGGCGATCTGATGCAAGGTTTTACGACAGGGTTATCCAATTCTTGTTCCACAGACGGAGTCCGTAGACGGTTTGTAGCCTCAGGGACTCCATATCAGCCTTGACTGTACCAACCCATGTTTTCAGCTGTCCACCCCTGCGACATTGCCAAGATGGAAATGGCGAGGGATTTAGAACTGATTGGACCAGATCGTCATCTGGTCGGCGCAGAACATGGCCAAACCACCGAAGGCGACGTTGTTGGACCAGTACTGGAATTTGGTTGATGTTGTGGAGAGTTCATGAAGTTTCATGGGAATTAGGTACGAGTGATGTCCCCAGCATCGCTCTGATAGATGCTAGAAGACTTATTCCGGCGAGCTCCGAATTCAATGAGGAGCGAAAGCTGCACAAAAGGAAACTTACGAAAAGTCTCCGCAAGGACCGTGAACAGTGGTGGGTGACAAAGGCGAAAGAGATGGAAAAAGCATCGGCGATAGGCAACACTAGGCAACTCTTTAGACTCATCAGGGAAACGGGTGGGAGAAGGCAAATCATAAGTGAAACAATCTCGGAGAAAAATGGCTCCTTAATTAGCTCTCAGGATAGACGCCTTGAACGCTGTAAAGAACACTTTGAGGAACAATTTAACTTGCCTACAGCCACACTGAACCTCCCCGCCATCCAGAACACACCCGAATGGGATATAGACACTGGTCCGCCGTCTGTAAGTGAGGTCACAAAAGCTATCTGTAATTTGAAACGAGGCAAAGCGGCAGGACCCGACGAAATTGAAATTATTCCGGAGGTGTTTAAATATGGGGGTGACATACTAGTATGTAGATTAACTAAGGTACTAGGCAACGTCTGGGAATCAGAGACGGTTCCATCAGACTGGGGTAAGTCACTTATTATACCGATATTCAAGAAGGGAAACAAGTCCTCATGTGATAATCATAGGGGGATCAGCCTAACGAACATAGTTTCTAAAATCCTAGGCTCAGTAATCATGCACAGACTAAGCAGAACTCGGGAGGAACAGACAAGGGAAAATCAAGCAGGCTTTAGACCAGGTAGAGGGTGCATAGATCATATCTTCACTCTTCGACAGATTCTAGAACATAGACACACTTTTCGGCGTCCAACAATTGTCATATTTCTTGACTTGAAGGCGGCCTTCGACTCCGTGGATCGAAAGGTACTATGGCAATGTCTGACTGTGAAGGGAGTGCCAAGAAAGTACATTGCACTAATCAAGGCACTCTATTCAAACTCACGTAGTCGTGTAAGGGCTTATGGGGAATTGTCATCTGAATTGGTAACAACCAGTGGTGTCCGACAGGGATGTCCACTTTCCCCATTTCTGTTTAACTTCATCATAGATATGCTGATGGAAGTATCCTTAACTGAACGTAATGACTTAGGAATCGACTTGTTACCAGGGAATAGTCTTATGGACTTAGAATATGCAGATGACATAGTCCTGTTAGGGGAGGATGCTGACAAAATGCAGAGTCTTCTGAACACCTTGAGCAGCAATCTTCGTATGTTTGGCATGCGATTCGCCCCTGCAAAATGTAAGATGCTGCTACAGGACTGGACTACGTCAACTCCTAGCTTAGTGATAGGGAGTGAAGTGATAGAACATGTTGACCACTTCACCTATTTGGGAAGTTGTATCAGCACCAACGGACTGATTGGCGACGAAATCTCAGCACGGATCCGAAAAGCTCGAGCTGCTTTCGCTGACTTACACCATCTCTGGCGTAGGCGTGACATCCGATGCTATCAACCAAGGGACGTGTGTACTGCTCATCAGTTCGTTCCGTCCTTCTCTATGGCTCTGAAACATGGCCAATACGAGTTGAAGACATGAAAAGGTTGACTGTTTTCGATCATAGATGTCTGCGATCTCTGTCTCACGTTAGGTGGTTTAATAAGGTAAGTAATGTTGACGTTAGGCGTAGAGTGTTGGGCAAAGAGGGAAAATCAATCGACGAGGCTATAAAGTTACATAGATTGAGATGGCTAGGTCACGTGGTGCGCATGCCTAACCATCGCCTCCCCCGACGGGCATTATTAGCTGATATAGGTGCAGGTTGGAAAAGAGCCAGTGGTGGCCAAACAAAAACATGGCATCAATCCATGAAATCCTTGACAGTTAAACTGAGTCAGGTAGGGAGATGCAGACTTCCGGGTTGGGGCCCTCGGGACTCTAGGAATCAATGGCTGGAGACAATAGGTGACATGGCTCAAAATCGTTGTCAATGGCGCAGATGTATTCAGTCTCTGTAATTTTTCATATTTCTTTCTACCATTATCCATTCTGTTCCACTCTTGTACTTGTGAAACTCTATTGATTCTCTGTACTCATCTTCTTGTCTACCTTTGTGTGCTATTTGGAACGTGGCAACTCGAACTTCTGCACTTCGGTGCCAAGTTCTATGTTGAATCCAGATAGACAGAAAAGTGGAATACGTGAGTCAGTCATCAGGAGATATACTGTGGCAATGTTTGACCGTAAGGTGAGTGTCGAGAAAGTTCATCACACTAATCAAGGTAGAGTATACTTGAACTTCCGCAGCCGTGTAATATCTTACAGTCAGTTGTCATTTTAAAAGATGACAACCAGTGGTTTCCTTCAGAGATGTCTACTATCCCCATTTCTGTTTAATTTCATCACTGACGTACTAATGGAATTAACTCCAACTGCCTTGAGCAACTTAGGGAATGACTTGTTACTAGGGTATATAGTCTTGTTGACTTAGAATATGCAGATGATACAGTCCTACTAGGTTGAAGACGCTGATAAGCATCCAGGGTGTTCTGAACACTTTGAAGAGAAATATTCGAATTTTAGGCATGCGATTCTCCTCCTGTCAAATGTAAGATGATGCCATAGGACTTGACTGCACAGACTCGTTGCTTGAAGATGGGTATTGATGTGGTAGAGCGTGTTGACCAATTTATTTATTTGAGAGGTTGCATCAACGCAAACGGTCTGATCGCTGACAAAATCTCTGCACGGATACAAAAGGGTCGTGTTGCACTTACCAACTTTAGCCATCTCTTGCGTAAACGTTTTATCCAGCTATTGATCAAAAGACGTGTGTACTACTCAGCAATTTGCGCCGTCCTCCTTTGTGGCTGTGAGTGAGACATGGCCATTGGAAGTGGAAGACATCAAAAGACTAGTTAAGTGTTTTTGATCATAGATGTTTCCGTTCTGTCTGTCATGTGTGCGTTAGCTGGCGTTATAATGTGGTAATTTTGATGTAAGGTGGCGAGTGTTAGGTGAGGAGGGAAAGTCAATCGATGAGTTTGTGAAGCCTCATTGATTGAGAAAGTCTGGACATGTATGAGGCATGCCTAGCCATTGCCTTCTTCGAAGAACGATGTTAACTGACATAGAATGGATCAGTTTGGGTGGTGGTTAAACGAAAGCATGGAATTAGTGCATGAAATCTTCTCTGTCTCTCCCTTGTCTTCCTTTGTGTACTAAATGGATTATGCCAACTCAAACTGCCCCACTTCTGTGCAGAGTTGTATACTGAGGCCAGTCAGTCAGTCAATCTGCGAAATCATCAGGAATAAAACTGTCACTGAAACCCATAAACTCACTTCAAAGTAAATAATATGGGTTAAAAGATCCTATGAAACACATTATACAAAATTATGTAATTTATCTAATATCCCTCGGTGATTATTAGTTAAAAAGCATAAATCAAAGTAGTAGTAGTATGGTGAGAGCTGCCTGCTAGCCAAAATTGGTAGACAGCAATTTACGTCAATATTTACGTCCCAAATCTTGGTTGTGAGAAAAAAATGAGAACAAAGACTAACCCAATAACCAATCACAGCAGGCTTAGCGTGGGCGGACACGATTAGCAGATATATCACCGGACTGTCTAAGAAACGGCAACAAAAGATATTCTTTGCTGAACATTATCGCATCGATAACTTTGTTATCAGGTTCTACAGTTATATGCATCCATATTAGTGAATGAATTAGTATTATTAACAACACTAATGTTGTTTAAATAACATGCAATCAATAATAATAATACTATCAGTGGTTTACAGTTCGATAACATCAACAATAACAATACATACTGAATATCAGAGAAATTAGGAAAGATAATAATACAACATTCATGAATTTATAGTCTCCACTGAAGGCCAGGTCAGTAGACGTGACTGTACTTGTTTCTTCTGCACACAGAGCACCGGTTGTTTCAAGCGAATCGCCATAGCCTCTGCTCTTTGGAGCATTAGGGACCCGGATGTTTTCAGCAATTTGGTTGCTACCCGATAGATGATGGAGAAGCACTCTTCAATAATGGCTTTGTGGCCGGTTTCAACCAGGTATTATGGTGTGAAGCTATTGATTTTTCTAACTACACTTATATTCAACCACGCTGATAGATGTCCCCAAGGGAGCACGACAAATCAAGTTCTTGGAGTAACGGTCAATATAAGTCGCTTTACCACAAGCGCAGTTAAATTGGTAGATAAAATTAGAAGTGCTGGTCTCGGTACTTCATCTTTTAACTGGGGAATCCCCACCGGCCGTGTTTTTAATAACATTAATTCATTCACTATTATATATACATATATGTATATATATATATTCAAATACTCACCTGTTCCATTGTTGGTATCCATAGTACTTGTTTCGCTTGAGATATTGTTGAAATAAGAATTGTTTTCAATCGAGTAAATAAAGCATGATTTGTAGGCAAACGGAATGGTTTTTCATAGGTAGATGATTTCTCAGCATTTTTACGAGACTAAAAGGAATAAGGGAATAGATGATACACGTATAAGAGAAATTTAAGATTCCGTGAATATATTTACCACGGAATAATAATATAATAATAATTCCAAAGTACTAGCATGAAATGATAGTATGGTGAGAGCTGTCTGCTAACCGAACCGGTAGACAACAATTTACGTCAATGTTTACGTCCCAAATCTTTGTCATGAGAAAAAAACAGAGAACAAAGGCTAACTTGACAACCAATCACAGCAGACTTATCGTAGACGGATAGGATTCGCAGATATATCAACGGACTGTCTAAGAAACGGTAACAAAGAGATGGTGGAATAACCTTCATCAGGAAAACAACCAATCAGAAGACGTTGCTTCTCTGCTAACAATAATGTTAATAATAATACACATAAAAATCTACAAATATCTGTTGATTTGCCTGGCCCTTGTCTTTTGTCGTTACAGTAGTAGTAGTAGTTAGTAGACTGGAGTTGGTCAGATTAGGGGACTACAAAAGCATGGTCTGATCAAACCCTAATAAGATGAAGAGTCTTGAAGTAGGCTCCTTTATGGCACTATGCTCGGTTACATACAATAAAGTGGGGGGAAAATTACAGTAGTAAAGTTTAATATAACATTGTGGAAGTCCGTCGCACAGTCTGTCTGTTTTCGATATAGAACTTTGCACAAATGTGCGGAAGTTCAAGTCGCCACATTCCGTGTAGCACGCGAAGCAAGAGAAGAAAGTACAAGAAAAGCATAATAGAAACAGTGAGCAAAGGTGTGAGACAAAGGAGTAATAAAGAAATACAAAACAGTTTCATTGAAGATCATAAGTCACAGGGAGTGGATGCATCTACGCCACTGAGAACGATTTTGAGCCATGTCACCAATTGTTTCCAACTATAGATTTTTACCGTCCGAGGACCCCAGCCTGGAAGTCTACACCTTTCTACGTGGCTTAGACCAACTGTTGTGGATTTCATTGACTGATGCCAAGTTTTTGTTTGACCGCCGCTAGCTTTTTTCCAGCCTGACCCTATATCCGCTAACATAGCTCGTCGAGGTAGGCGATGGCTTGGCATACGTAACACATGTCCTAACCATCTCAGTCGATGTAGCTTCACGACTTCGTCGATTGATTTCCCCTGTTTACCTAGAACTCTACGCCTAACCTCAATGTTGCTCACCTTATTGCCGGTTAGGACTCTCGCCGACCATGCACATGGTCCGGGGTTCGAGCCCACACCGACGCACACCTGATATCTATGGTCGGCCTGCAAAATTTGGGCTACCGATATCCATGCTGAAAATTCCATACTTGTACCGAAAATACAGTGTGGAATCAAGCTGTAAATCAAAAAAAAATTATTTGAGAACTCATGCTGTAGGAAAGAGGGAAGAGGACGGTAAAAATCAAGTTTTAAAGTTGCATAATTGGAATCGATACAATAAGGAAGAATAAATTGTTTTCTAAACGTCATTCAGTTAATTATACTCTTTCACTGTATGATATATCCAATAAATATATAATAGTGTGTAATATGCATTTCTACATTGTCCGAGGTTTATACATATTAATATGTCTGCGTTAGTTGAGTGGCAACAACGGAACAAAAGAATTTACTAGCTCTTTCTGTACACACACACACACACAACTGTGTTCTCAAGGTACTTTAGTTATAGTGACTTCATTAGAGTGTATAGCAAACAATACAGTTTTGCTTATAAATGAGTAAAATGGGTAAAATTCATACTTGTAGTGTTGTCAATATTTTTATAGTGTGGAACGGATTGAAATTCTTCACTTATAAATTACACAATTATACAGGTGTGATTGTATGCGTTACTAATTCACCCTAGATGTTGACCAGAATTCGGATGGTTTGAGCTGATTTGGTTCTCTGAACTGAGTCGAACCGTGGGGAACGTCTTCACTTCATAGAGTTCCACCCTGAGACGAGCGAAATGTCAGGCTAACAAGTGGTTTCAAACTATTCATATCAATCGATATTGTGTATACCTACGCTCCAAGTGGAATACAGTGCTTCAGAAGCATATCTCCTTTGTATTCAATTCTCTGTCTTCATATTCATCTGCAACTATACAGCTGCCGACAAGCTTTCACTTTCTCTTCACATGATCCCCTCTATGTCACCCTCGGATGCCTGACTCGTCACTTCCTATTCATGGTCCACTAGATGGTCTGTCTGGCCTGTGGTGTGTCATTCATTGGTTTCCTCAGTGTATCTCCAATCCATCTCAATTCCCCTCTGCATATTTGTTGCCCGGTTCGTTTCTAGATCTCCTGGTTGCTCACCTTCATCGCTGACCCTATGATCTCCAATGTGGAACAATGACAGCTGTTGATGAAAGTTGGTAGCCTGTTGGAGAGAGATGTCTCTCGTGCATTGTGCTGCGCCAAGTCTCTGAATCATATAGAAGTACTGACTTGACATTAGCGTTGAAAGTTCAGATCTTTGTCGTCGTCTTCATCATATTGAATAATGTTTTCATCTTCGCATTTTGTAATCAGGTTTTCGTAGTGTCATCTCCCCCCGTGTTAACCACCTTTGTCTTAGGTATTTATTTTAAATTGTGTAAAAAATCAGTAATCCGATTAAAAAAAACAAGCACAACTGAGTCACTTCTCTCTATGTCTTAGGAACACATAAACTCAACGGGTTCCGAATATCCTATTTTGTGTACTTTTGAGTCTTGAAGTCGACAAAAAATTGTTGATGTCATTTTTAATAAAGATGCAATATGGTTTATATGATTGCCTTATCTTCATTTCATTTTCTCCATCAAGCTATGCTACTGAGAAAATAAATAAGTAATATGATTCGAATTTATATTTTGTCGACGTGTCGCCATCCAAATACAGATTCAGATAGATAAGCTTTTTAAAGAGACAGAAAGTATATACGGTTTCAGTGATTTAGGCTTCATTGATTTGGAAATGAAGTGCCCAGCTCACATCTCACAAAATGTGACAGTAGATTATTGAAGGTCCAATTAAGGGTGAGTGTGTCGGTGGCACAGCGGTGGAATGCTCGCCAACCATGCAGGTGGTTCGGGGTTCGATCCCCGACCGACGAAGCATTCCTTTACCTTGCTAAGCCGGTAATAAGACTGGTAGGGAGGGAAGTTAGACATAAGCCTAGCAACCTCATCCTGTAGAAATAGACACCACTTCTACAGGAACTTCAATCCTCTAGCTTGAAGCCTTATGTTCCATTGGGAACGTAAAGGAATAAAATAAATGATAAAAGTAAAATTAAGGATAGCAGACATGCAATAGACAACTTACGAACCTCTACAGTTGAATGTCTCTGTATACAAAACAGAAGCTGGTCAGCTCTGTGAGTCATAAAATATGCAACATTTCCAATCTAGAGACCATGGAAGACGATCTGAACGCTCTACGAAAAAGTTCTCATTGAAAATTTGAGTTTATTTTGTTTCTAAAATGTCACAAAAAACAGTCTCCACCTATTCGAACTTTTCATTCTATTTATTTGCCTGTGTGTGTGTGTATTCTAATCTCTTTGCTCTCATTGGTTGTTTTTTGGTCTTAATAACTGTCGTTATTCTACTCTCTGATTGGTTGTTTCTTTGTTTTGCTTGGATTATATGTTGAATAACTAATTAGTCTAACTAGCCCGTAATCAACATGATTAATCTGATTACAGTGAGGTGTTTTGTTTTTGTTTATTTTTTTATTCTTTGCGTTCTGAGTGGAACATAAGGCTTCAAGCTCTGAATATTTAGTAGCTCTGGTGTCGCTTTTAACGCCAAATATGCTCACTCTTCCCGGCTTACTATTTATCTAGTAAACTAATTGAGGCTTAGGAGTGAGTGATTAAACTCCAACCTCTCCCGTGATTTGACCATCGAAGCACAAATAAGATGTTGCTGCCTGACGAATCAATTTTTTTCGCCTGCTTTTGCCTAATATTCATTGTAGATTAGTTGCCAACCATGTACATGGCCTGGCTTCCATTCAGCACTGGCCACACTCCTGAACCTCGCCTAGTTTATTTGCCGCAAGGGAGGCCGAAAAAGTTGGAAGGTTTGGTTTGACACTAACGACACTACTTCGTAAAAGCTACACAATCTGTGGTAAAACTTAAGGGCTTGAAGCCATATTCCCCACTCAAAGCACTAGGAGAAAGAACACCTACAATTGTTATCTATAATTATTTACATAAATGGTTGAAATTTTTTCTTCATGTCATCTTAGTGAAATGACATACCTTAGAAGTGTACTGATCACTGTTGAAACTTCCTGTCTGTCTCGTGCTGTATCTCATGAATTGGCAGAAGTTAGAATTCATGCGCCATTGGATTTTGTCCCAGTGGTTGTGAATGTTCAACGAGCTTGCTTTTGTAACCTGAAGGTGTTCGATCCCTTGGGGATGGGATCATGGGTGGTGGTGCATAAACTGATGAGCTGCCCAGTACTCCCTAAACAAATGATACTTATCTTCATGTTTGTCTGTGGTTCCTAACGAATATACCTTTTAGTTTCAAACCTCACTGTACTTGTCTCACTCTTCTATTAGCCCTAGTGTTCGACTCATAGAATAATAGATAAAGGTGGAGATGCCGCCCCCACTCCGTCCTTCACTAGCCAATTTTAACCGCTTGTTTACTTGCTTGCTCGCTAGCTAGCTAGGTTGCTTGCTTGCCTCTTTGTTTGTTTGTCTGTCGACTGAATTCCTCTTCTCGCATAACTTTGTCATTATTATCTTTCTCTTACTCTTCTAGCTGAACATCGTAAATCTGTTAGTAAGCGAAAAACTGCTAAACAGGGTAATTTATTGTTTCTTCATTCATCTGTACTATACAGATGTCAATGTGAATGTGAATGCCTGTTTGTCTATCTATCTATCTGTTTGTCTGTCTAGCTGTCTATCTGTTTGTCTGTAATCCGTGTTCAGATTAGTTTGTGTCATATTGCATAAAATATTTCATTTTCTTTTTTTCGCAATGATTCTGATTATTTGTCAACCACTGACAAAAGCAAAGAGATCATATATGCTTTGCATCTTTTTTTTATAAATAAAAACACTTTTTTTTCAAGCATTGGTTTGTAGGGATTTTGTTTGATTGTATGGATGATTTCACCATGAGCTGACATCAGTTAGAGAATCACTGGAAAACCTGGGTCGAAGATAGGGCAGTAACTCGTCGAAGAAGACATTGCGAAGTGGTCACGCTATGTCGTGAACTGGCAGAAGTTCGAATTCAAGAACCAGTGGATCGGGTTCCAGTGAGTGGCTTAATGGTCTACGAGTTAGCTCGCCTTGTAACCAGAAGGTACTGGGTTCGAACCCCTTGTGGTGGGTGCGTACTGCTGAAGAGTCGCAAACTAGACTGACGAAACAGCTGGCTGTCCAGTACTCCCAGCTGGTTTTCCAGTGGTTCTCTAACTGTTGTCAGCATCGTCAACATCATCATTATTAACGTTGATCACCATTCACTTTGCTTATCTCTCTCTCTATATATATATCTATCTGTATATATATGTGCTGTTTGCATTTTCTTTTTTTCTCTAAAAATATCTTCTCACAGCATGTTTCATCACTATCATCAATTTTTATTTCTGCATAAATATATAATGGTAGCTATAGTATGAGTAGTAATAGTAATGATAGTGATAATAATAATTAACTGATGTTACTGCTTTATGTGTGTGTGTTGTTGGGTGGGTTGGTATTTTCGAAAACTAAGTTGTGTCTTTGCTGTCTGTTAGTTTGGTAATCTTAATCCTAATAATAGTAATTTTTGTATTCATCAATTGTTTAAAACTTGTTTTGTTTTGTTCCTCCCCGCATTTTAATCATAGCCAGGGTAAACACAATCGATGAGAATGATGGTGTTACACCCAGTGATCTTACTGAACCATTAACAAATCCTCTTACAAATGTTGATGGCGATGGGGATGCCGATGATGTTGATGATAAAGCTAAGGGGAAAAATAAATCTGAAATACAAAAGAAGACGACGAAAAAGAAGAAGAAGAAGGGGAAGTCGAACAAAAAGATGCATAAAAAGAATAAGAAAACTAAACTTACTACAGGTTTAAGTGATTCAGATGAATCACCAACGCGTCGATCAAATATAGCTGATGATGATGATGATGAGGAGGAGGTGGAAGAGCAGCCTGAAGGCGATGTTGTTGATATGGATGGTGATGATGATGATGCTGATGACAACGACGACGCTGAAGAAGAAGACGAAGAGGAAACAGCCGATGAAGGCAGTGATGATGATGAGGAGAAGGATGCCGATGTTACACTATGTCCTACAGCAGAGGTGGATGCAGCAGCAGCACTAGAAAAAGCTATTCATTCCGCGGCTGCTGTTGCTGAAGGGAATATAAATTCAAATAAAAACAATAACAATAATGCTAATGGAGAGGATAATGATATCCTTTCAACGTCTCATTTATGCTTAGCAAGTACTGCACAAACAGAAATCTCCTCTGAAGTTGTACGTCAACGTGCTTGTATTGCCTATTTATTAGAAACATCAACATTTTTATCACATATTCAAACTGCTATCAAAGATTTTCAAGCTATGCTTTCATCGAAAACACTAACCGATGTAACAGAAGCAATTGAATTTTTTGTTGTGGCTAAACAAGCTGGAATAAAAGGCTTAGAACAAGGTATTCGTCTGTTATTGGCATTAATTTGGTCACAAGAAGAAGGTATACGCAAAGCTGTTGTAGAAGCATGTCAGTAAGTGTATTGATTTTTTGTTGTTGTTAAGAGTGGGCTTATTTTTACAATTTAAAATGTCATTGTTTAGCAGCAGGTCATGTTATTTGCAAAGAAAGTCAATTACTCACGAACACACACACTTGATGTGATCACGATCAACAAATTGTGTTTTTGAAGCATTAATAACTTTGAATGGCTTTACTGTATCTCTAGTAGAAGAACTTAGACTGATATCGAATGCAAAAGAAAGATGGAACAATAACTTCCTCGTCCTACTCTGCTGTTACGCATGCATTATTATTATTATTCCCTTGACTTCAAAGGGGGTGGGTGGGAAATAAAACTTCAGCTACCCAACTGCATTTTGTCGTGTTCTCTGTGGTGTTATTATCTCACTGATGTTGTCACCAAAGAACTACAGTTTTAAAAACGAATGGGTTCTTTGAAGCTGTTGGCATACTATAATTGTAAAGTCAGATAAGGAAGTCATCGAAGAGAATAATCTTCGCCACATCCTTCTTTTTTTCTTGCCTGTCTTCTAAATGCGAATTTTCGCTATATTGTAATATTGCATAGAGAAAGAGTTGTATGTGACTTATTCTGTCTTATGCACACTCCTCCTGGTTTTCCTATTCAGTTTATTCTCGACAGTATAGTTGCGGGTTGTGGTGATGGAAGAGAGTTCATTGTGTCGCGTTGTTTTTTCTAAAGCTTGACAGAATTGTATAAATGATTTATCAAGTAAAAATAAGTAGTCGATAACATAGATTATGTTGCGCAAGCAAGCAAGAAATCATTTCTTGCATCATTAGAACAAATAGTTAAATTACTTTTTGATTACAATAATCACCTTATAGCTTACTTCTTTTTGAATTGGTTACTGGATATATATATATATATATATATATATATATATATATGTGAAATGCACAAAAATATGGTTTATATAGTTCAAGTTCACTGCATACCTAGAATTCGCAACAGACCAACCAAGATCCGATTGCTGAAAAAATATGTAAAAGAAAATGGAAATGGATTGGGTATACGATGAAGAGGCCGTCGAATGATACCTCAAGCTAGCCAGGCCATCGGTCGAATGGAATCCCAATGAGAAGCAACGAGTGGGTCGTCAATGTGAGGGTGACATGGAGGAAGAGATCATGTTGGGAGGAGGAGATTAGATATTATGGTCAATCGTGGACCTTACTGAAGAGGATAACAGAGAATAAAACAAAGTGGAAATGTGTTGTTGAAGCCCTGTGTTCCACTCCGAACCCAGGGGAACAATAGTAATAGTCTATGTGTGCATTTATGTACACATAATCAGTCTTCCAGTGGGCTTAGGTTGTGACTTGAAAAGCTTTTTATCGATGAAACTAGCCACTTTAGCATTGAATGAGAGGGAAATACAGAAGTCTGCTTGTAATTGACTGTGGGAAAGGAGTAAGAAAACTTCTTTATCATTCACTTATTCCTTCATGCTCCGAATGGGGAACACATAAAGGGCTTCAGGCTTTGAGCTTTAGTGTTTCTGTAGCGGTGATATTATTTTTTACTCAATGTGACTGCTAGCGTCAGACTCAACCCTTTCTCTTTTCTGAGCTGGCTACTACTGGCTAGTAGGTGAGGTGGAGGAGTAGTGAGTCGGCCACGAATCGAGTCCCCGAACCATGTGAATGGTTGGCGACTACTCGTATAGAAAGTGAAACAAGACAGTACCCCATCGATTATTTACGGAGAAATAATGAGTAGGTTTATGTGTGTTTCTATAATCAACTGTTGAGTAACATCCCCACAGCGATCAGTCATCACAAACTTTGTGCATCTCAATTAGGAAGTCTAAACCTTAAGTACGCTGAGGCTTTTTTCCTTCCAACTTATTCCCACTGTGATAATTGACGTTAACATAATATCTACATACCTTCACACTTTCAGCTATTTATTTATCAAGTGATCTGCGTTCACTCCTCCTGAGTTAAAGATGTTGAATACTGAAGTAGTCGAAAACTTATCCCATTCCATTTAGAAATTTACATCTACCTTTTAAGGGATTTCCTTATGATAGTGTTCCCAGTATGTATATATCACAAAGGTGGCCATCTCATGCTTACCGTTTAGCGTAATATGTGACATGTGCAATATAACTGACTGCCAATCAGTGGACAATTGCATTGCCTATCAACTCTGTCTTTTCTCTTTTCTTCCGAACGCTTTTAAGACATCGTTGTATTGAAACAAGCTATCAACTTGTAAAATAACAAGATAATTTCTTTTTGGAGCTTGTTTAGAGATCTCCAGTGTTCTTTGGTGATATGCAACTTTTGATTGGTCGGCATGATTTGAATTTGATGAGCAATATCGACCAGCTTTCGCTGTCTTTGGACGTAGTGTGTAGCCCCATAAGTTAGTCATAAAGACTTTCGAATTGATATTCGATATCAATTTGCTTTATCTTTTTCATGCCGACCAATCAAAAGTTGCATATCACCAAAAAACACTGGCGATCTCTAAACAAACTCCGAAAAGACAAAAATCTTGTTATTTTAAAAGCTGATAAAGGACAAAGTGTAGTACTAATGAATAAGATAGATTATCTCGAGAAAATGCATCAAATTCTCTCTGATGAATCTAAATTCAAATTGGATAATCATGCAAAAGATCAAACGTTATCGACTGAAAAGAAAATTGTGCAGCATCTACGACAACTCTTCAAAAAGAAGTACATTGATGAAAATACATATAGGAATATCAAACCGATTGGGTCACAAATCCCAAAATTATACGGACGCGTTAAAATACACAAACCAGGACCGCCGTTAAGACCTATACTCTCTATGATAAACTCACCATACCACAAATTAGCACAGTGGCTATGTGAATTGTTGAAGCCTTTACGAAAACGTTTTGGAACATATATAGTTTCTGATTAATTTCAGTTTGTCAAGCAAATTAAAAATTTCAATGTATCTGATAAGAATCTGGTCTCTTTCGATGTTACCTCTCTCTTCACAAATGTGCCAGTCGTTGAGACTATTGACTTCGTATGTAAAGAAGCTGAAGACATACCCATTCCAACATGGGAATTGAGGAAATTGTTACCAAATGTACTAAAAATGTCCAACTCCAATTCTACGAGCGTTTATTGGGTCAAGTTGATGGTGTCGCAATGGGAAGCCCTTTGGGATCACTTTTCGCAGACTTATTCTTGTCAGGCCTAGAAGCCGGTACCTTACAGCAACATATACAAGAAACGGATATCTACCTAAGATATGTTGATGACATTTTTATTGTCTGTGGAAGCAGATCAAAAGCTGAAGACATGTTGATAAAATTCAACTCACGCCATCCAAATCTCAATTTCACAGTAGAACATGAGGAAAACGATACTAATAAATGCCTAGACGTTTTTCTAGCCAAAATGAATGACGGCACAGTCGAAAAATCTATATTTAGAAAGTCTTCATGGACAGTACAGTTAGTGCATTTCAAGAGTTTTGTTCCAATCCAGTATAAAAAGAACTTAGTCAGAACACTGTTCAATAGATCACGGAAAATTTGTTCTGACAGTACAATTGAGCATGGAATAAAATCTCTAGAGGATATTTTATCTAAGGATGGATATCCTGAGAAGTTTATTAATAAATACTCTAGAGAAATTGGCCGCGGAAAAACAATCCAAACAGTTCTGAAGTAACCTGTCTATATCAGTTTGTACAGGAAGTGGTCAAATGAAGACTCGATAAAGCCATGAAGAGAACTTATTATACTGCAAAACTTGTTATCCTTAACACCACTAAGCGAGTGCTTCAACAATCTGGGAAAGACCAGTCGCCAATCCTGAACACTTCAAACTGTGTATATCAATTTGAGTGTGTTTGGGGAAGCAAATACATAGGTCGTACAGAAAGGCGATTGTCTACTCGCATGATGGAGCATTCGCCAAAATGGTTGAAAACAGCTGAGTGCAAAGTGCCAAAATCTTCAATAACAAAACATCTTGTGGACTAAGGACATGATATCGACGCTGTCAAGTCATTCACTATTGTCAGCAGACAAAGAAAGAAGAAAATGCTTGCAATTGCAGAGGCTTGTGCAATTCGAGTTTATAAACCAGGGCTCTGTGTACTAAAGGAGATGATCGTGACTGTGAATCTACCATGGTAATACGTTTTACTTATTATTCGACCTCTTATTGTTATTATTATTCTTGATTCATTTAAAACTATCCTTCATCAGTAGCATTATCTTAACTCACTTCAACACTATTAGTTATTATAACTATTACTATTGATGTTAGTCTTTTGCATTTCTATAGGTTTTCTATACAAACGTTGATATTTTGTTCTGTCTGTTAGTTTAGTGATTAGAATGTCCAAACAGGGGATAAAGTCATTCTTTTCTTCTTCCTCAGTGAAGCTTTTGCTGAGAGGTGCCGTATTGAATTCATCCAATATATTCTTAGCCTCACTTTCTTTCTTCATAACTATAAAGTATCATCAACATGTCGGCAATAGAAATCAATATTATATATTACTTCTTCTTCAGAGGATCATTCTATACTTTCGGCAGGAAAAAATCTGCTGAGAAATAGACCTAGTGGTGATCCCATGGCAACACCATCTGATTGTCGACCCATTTTTTATTGAACAGGAAATCTACGTTCATTGTACACCTTAGAAGAAATTCCTTTAGGGAATACACAGGAATTCCAATCTCTATGTATGACTTTACCAAATTACCTATGTAATCAGGATTTTCATCATGAGCTGACATTAGTTAGAGAAGCATTGGAAAACCTGGGAGTACTGGACAGCTACTTCGTCCTAGTTTGCGACTCTTCATCAGTACGCACCCACAGAACGGGGTTCGAGCCCAGGACCTTCTCGTTACAAGGCGAGCGAGCTCGTATACCATTAAACCACTGGGACCCGACCCAATGGCCAGTGCATGAATTCTAACTTCTGCCATTCACGACATAGTGCGACCCCAGCCAATGTCTTCGGTGAGTATTTGTCCTCACACCCGACCTGCTGCACCCTATTGGTCACGACTTCTCACTAGTACCCCAGGTAACTACCTACCTTAATAGAGCCGGTCGCTGGTGAGCTTCTCATTGATATTCAAGTGTTGGTATACGAGCTCGCCTTGTAACGATAAGGTCCTGGGTTCGAATCTCGGTGGGTGCGTACTGCTGAAGAGTCCCAAACTAGACTGATGAAACAGCTGTCCAGTACTCCCAGGTTTTCCAATGGTTCTCTAACTAATGTCAGCTCATGATGAAAATCCTGTTAACCAATCAAATCCGTACAAACCAACACTTGAATACTATGTAATCAATTGTTTCCATCGAAGGTACACTGGCGAATAAGGAAGATACATCCAGTGATATCATGTATTTATCCTTCACATTTAATTCCTTGATTCTTTCTATCAACTGAAAATTATCTTTACGCTATTTTTAAAAAGTTTCTCATTCAACTGCTGTAAAAGTTCCACCAACCATTGCTCACTTGAATGGTATGGTTATCTATACATATCGAGGATTGGTCCAAGTGGCAAGCGGTTTTATTTGGAATCTTTGGTAAGCCTTATAACCTAGGTGTGTGTGTGTGTCACCGTGGCGACAGTTTTTAGTGTTTCACTCAAGGCTGGTGAAATACGGGCTTGTTATTTCGACTTTTTTAAAGACTCCGTTAACTAGCTCTCTCTGTCCTGTCCTGTCCGTTGTTAGCTGATAGTTTCTAAAATGTATGTGCATCACTTTTAGTATTGTTGAAATCTTTAAGGGAAAAAAATATAAAGAAAACAGCCAAACATTCATTTATAAATTACCCTCCTTTATCTCTTATATTATTTTGCTAGAAAATTATATTTACAACCAGATTCAGAAGAATTTTATCAATCAAATGGTAATTTAACCATTGAAGGTGCTGATTTAATTGCAACAAATTTAAGCAATTTTGTACGTAATTCAGAAATGGGTGATTTAGTCAGTATGGAACGTGTCATTCAACAATTAATTTCATCTAATCAATTGGATATTACGCTGATTGATTATCTATGGCAACGATTTATTAAATCAGCTAGTGGGAAAGATAAAGAAAGCACAGAAGATGCGAAATCTATGCTAATTATTATTAAAATGATTGTAAAGTAAGTAAATTGATTAGTATGATTTTACTCTTGTTGACACAATGTTCAATTCTTATACTTCCTATCCATTCTACGAAGCTTTATGAGGGATTCCTTCTGTTTGGTGATCTGAAGTGCTTCTACAGGCGACGTAGGGTAACTTTCGGTGACGCGTTTCCTCACTTCATCGGTGAACAAACCTTCTTCCTTCAAAAGCCACAGGAGCCAGCTCTTGTAGGCGCCGGAGGTATTCCTCTGTACTGTCGCTGCCGCGTTGGTCACATGCATGAAAGGTAGCCCGCTGTCCGAGAACATGGGTGTGCGGCGCAAATGCTCGACACATGACCGTAAACAGCTCCTCTATCTCCACCGTCTCTTCGATGTTAACCCCAGCCAACTCGAGGCGTTTCAGTGCAGGTATCGATAACGAACAAATAATAGCACTAGCTCTTTGATCTTCGTCGAACTGTTGAATATAGCGCCGACATTGTTCTTCCCATAAGGTGAACAGTTCCGCTGAGACAAACTTTTCTGGTGCGGGGAATTTTTCCTTGGGTTTGTTACTTGAGGACTGTGGTCTTGTGTCAGTAGTCGTCAAAGCTATTCCGAATGCTGCGACCATACTCGAATCATGTCATATGCAGGCGTTGAGGTCGACGCTGTCGGTGGGGTTGGTGACTTCTCCGGTGGAACTATGGTATTGTCTTCTTGGTCAAGAGTGCAATTAATATCGGCAGATTTCAAGTTCTTCGTATTTAGCATTGATTTAGTTGAGCCTACCAAACTCGTTTAAATCAATGCTATTATATCCTACGCAGTTTTAAGGCCACAATCGATATTGATACTCAAACGCTGACTCTATTAGGTCCTACAATACTTTTCGAGTCAGATAGTGGTACCATGTATCTACAGTTGAGTGTGAATACAGTTGATACTACCCTGATGGAAAACATGTTAGCACAAGTTCCTGGAGAACTCAAAGAGACCGTGTGCCAGCTAATTTTATAATTCTCTGAGGTGGTCCCATGGTCACTGGCTGACCTGGGGAGAACAATAGCTACCCAGCATACTATTGGGACTGGTAATTTTGCCCCAATAAGACAAGCACCTCGCCGAATTCCATCTAAGTTCCTCCAACAACTCGGAGGTATGATTGGAGAAGTGTTGCAGAAAAAGATAATTACGCCATCAAATTCAGCGTGGGCTTCTCCTATAGTGCTAGTTAAAAAGAAAAACGGATCCCTCAACTTGTGTGTTGATTACAAGAAGTTAAACGGACTAACGCAGAAAGATGCTTACCTCTTATCGAGAGTAGACAAGACGTTAGAAGCACTATCAGGCGCCGTCTGGGTTTCAACACTTGATTTAGCGTCCGGATATTGGCGGGTCGGAGTGCACCCTCGTGACCAGAATAAAACTGCTCATACTAAACCCACCAGGTTGTACGAATTCCAGAATATGCCTTTCGTTTTAAGTAATGCACCAGCAATGTTTCAAAGGTTGATGCGTACGGTACTTAAAAGACTAGTTCCACAAGTTTGCATGGTATATTTAGACAATATTAGTGTTCAGTCATACCATCAAAGAACACTTTGAATGACTGGGAATGATCATGGGACGTTTAAAAGAGGTGTGACTCAAGGTTTAAACCACTAGACGTCGTCTATTCAGAACGGAAGTCATCTTCCTGGGGCACGTTGTCCGCGCACATGGCGTTCATAGCGACCCAGAGGAAGTCGCAGCAGCTAAAGAGTGGCCCGTACCACAGTCCACGAATAAGTTACATAGTCTTCTGGGGTTAGCTTCCTATTACCGCCGTTTTTTGAGAAACTATTCGGAAATCGCTAGCCATTTGACAGGATTGACTAGCAAAAATACTCCCTTTGTATGCTTGGAGGATTGTGGTCAGGCTTTTCAGCAATTGAAAGATTCGTTCTCCTCTGCGCCTACTTTAGCGTTCCCAGATACGTCCCCACAACATCTGGTAAGTACATCTTGGACATGGACGCTAGCCACACATCTATTAGAGCCGTATTATCCCAGATTGGTAGAGACGGGAAACAACGTGTTATAGAATATGGCAGCCGAACATTGAGTCATGCAGAAAAGAACTATTGCATCACTAGGAAAGAGATGTTGGTTGCTGTTTCCTTCATTTGCAAATATTTCCTTGGTAAACCGTTTGTGCTGAGAACAGATCACAGAGCCCTTTAGTCGTTGCAAAACTTCAAAATCCTTAAAGGACAGATCACAAGAGGGCAGGAATACGATTTTGAATGTGTGCACCGTCCTGGCAAGCGATATGCCAATGTTGATACGTTATCCAGACGTTCCTTCAGACCACACGGCGACTACCGGTCCTGCGAGAAAATTGATATTTATACTATTTCTTTGGTAGGCTTAAGTAGAGAACAGTGGGCACATATCCAGGCTACAGACGGTGAGACTGCACTCCTATGTCAAGCCTTGTCGAATCAGAATGGAAGACCAGTAAAAACTGACGTGAAAGAGAAAATTTAGAAGAGATGTTTGTGATGTCTATTTATCGATCAAAGGACGTGTGTAGCGTGTACCATTTCTCATTGTCCTCCTTCGTGAATGCAATACATAGCCATTGTGAAAGATGTCTTTCTCGAGATATCTGCACTCCATCCACCGTGGCAGGTGGGTATAATAGGGTTAGAAATATTGAGGTAGAGTGTCGAGTGTTAGGTAAGGAGGAAAAGTCAATCGACGAGGTTGGGAAGCTACATCGATTGAGATGGCTGGGACATGCGTTGCTCGTTCACAGCCATCGCCTTCCTCGACGAGCGGTGTGTCTAGCCTTCCTGTTACTTGTCATTATAAAAAGCGTGGCAACTCGAACTGCTGCACTTCGGTGCCAAGTTCTATGTTGAATCCAGACAGACAGAGACAGACATTATAAAAAGATGATGGCTAAAATTACTTCAGGTGTTATCTCTTCTCACAAGACATTTTTCGACTCCATTTAATTATAGAATATCATACCTTTTTGTGTGGCGACGGTTCAGTGGTAGATTGCTCGCTAACCATGACGCTTTGCATGGTGCGGGTTCAATTATCGACTGACTCACTGTCGAAGTCCTTGCCTAGTGGGTTAATGAACCCGCTAATGACGGAAGGTTGGACATGAGGCTAGTGTTATGGTGTGACTGAGTGTAAATATGACTAACAAGATATAACGGACGATAACGTTAAGACTAGTACTACTTAGTAGCTAATTTGCCGTAACCCGAAGAGGAAGATCAGAAGACCCCCACGTTCACACATGGATACGTGTGATTTCCAACAAAGGAAATTAACTATCACACAAGAGTGTGAGTGGAAAGGTATGAAAGAGTCAATTAATTGTACAAGAGTATAAAGAAAATAACTAACTTACATGAACCAATAAGACAGATAGTTAGTTTATCTTACCACCAACTAGATTCTGATTGGTCGTAATGTCACGTGACAAAGGTCATCTTTGTTTATTTAGTTAATAGACAGACAAGATATATTGTGAGTTATAATGGGATAACGGTCAATAGACATATAGCAAAATATATCAGACTGGCAAAAACAAAACATACATCATGTGACTATATATCACCTCCCCTTTTGAGAAGATTAATGATTAACAGCGTGCTATCTTAGGGTTTATCTGCACACGTTGCGTTTGCTTCGTCTACTTGTCGGGTTTGCAGCTTCTGCTTTGTCAGGAGTTGTTTGAGCTGCGCAATTTCGCTTTTCTGTTATGTCGGTTGTGGGTAGGTTAAAAGTGCCTAGGAGTATATCCAGAGGTAGAGTTAACTTTGTACTTGTAGGAATATCTGAGCATCTTGGACGCAACTGGTTGTAATGACGGGTCCATAAGTCATTACCAACTTTCACGCCGTGCTGCGATGTAACCTTTATTCCAAGGTTACACCATTAAAAATTTTTGGATAATGTCAAATGGTGTCCCCTCTCCCTCTAATTTGACTAGAGCTCTCTTCAAGGTGTCGACAAAACGTTCTGCTTGACCGTTTGAGGATGTTACGGTGGTGAGAACAAGTGCTTGATAGCGTTTTGACTACAGTACTGCTGAAATTGATGATGAGAAGTAAACTGCAAACCGTTGTCTGTAACTATGGTTTCTGGTAGATCATGATGGGAGGATACATCAGTCAGAGCTTTGAGAGTCAACGACGTTGTCGGTGAAACTTCAGAGGTCGAGCTTTTTGTGCCAAAGTATCATTGTGATCTGAAACTAGTGTGGAGATACAAATTTCCTAGTCGTTGACCGTTGGAAACTGGGTAAACGGATATTACATCTTTGGGTCTTTTTCCTCACTACATTATCATTATTATATGTGATGAATATTCATTTCTTCCTTTTTTTTCTCTCCTTTTTTATTTAGACCTGGCCCTAAAGAGATTGATAATTATCTTGATACGCTTATACGTTATGGACTTGAACCTGTTGAATCATGTCCTATTGATTTAGAACGGGTCAAATTCACTTGTGAAGTACTAGAACGAATGGTTCCACCTCTTAAGGTACTATTCATTGTTATTGTTATTCACTGTTGTTGTCGTTGTTTACTGTGAAATGCTTAGAGACTTTGATTGGTTGATCTCTCAGCATGTGATTGCTCCATCCATTGGGTTCTGGGTTCGAATCCTGTGTCACCTATTGTTTCATCTATCTTCCTACGATAGAAGTGTCGCTAACAGTCTGATATATATGGTAAATCTCTTTTGTTAACTAAGGTTACTTCGAAGATGCAAGAGGTGCAGCAGGTTGGGTGTGAGGACAAATGCTCACCGAAGACATTGGCTAGTCGTTGCGCTAAATCGTGAATTGGCAGAAATTAGAATTCATGGGCTATTGGATCGGGTCTCAGTGGCTTAATGGTCTACGAGCTCGCTAGCCTTTGTAACCAGAAGGTCCTGGGTTCGAATCTCGGTGGGTGCGTACTGCTGAAGAGTCGAAAACTAGGACGAAACAGCTGTCCAGTACTCCCAGGTTTTCCAATGGTTCTCTAACTAATGTCAGCTCATGATGAAATCCTGAAACCAATCAAATCCCTACAAACCAACACTTGAATATTAAAGCTACAATTGTTGTTGTATTTTCCCCTGTCAAGGACAAAAAGAGTCCTAGTGTGGATACAAAAGACTTGTTTGGTATTCACCCACTCCACTTATACTCTTATCCTAATATCAGTAGCATTTAGTATGTTATGCGATATTACTATTCGTCTCGTCCAATAGGGATAAAATATCAGTGTCTATAGTGGGGGAGGGGAAAATACTGGTGATATGTCCACATAATTCTAAGCATAAGTCCTTTCAATGTATCATGAATAATTCGATGGGACTATTGTTCGAACATTGCTGTGTATGTTTGAACTGCTATATAGGCAGAAAAATCGTCAACTTGAATGACTAAATTAATCGTTTCAACATAGAAGTTTGCATAGAAGTGTAGAAGCTCAAATTACCACATTCCATGTATCACACAAGCAAAGACAAATGAGAGAATATATAAGATTCAGAAGATCTATAATTAAGTAGTAATGCGATGGAGATGGACTAGTAACATGGGAAAGCATCACGGTTTGATGGATACGACAGGTCATGAATCGTAAATGGATCTCAGCCATTGAAAACGATTTTGAGCCATATCACCGATTATCTCCAGACATTGATTCTTATAATCCTGAGAACCACAACTAGGTAGTCTACACTTTCCTGCTTCGTAGGCTCAAACCAACTGTTAAGGATTTCATGGAGTGATTCCATGTTTTGGTTTGACCACCACTAGTTCTTTTCCAGCCTGATCCTATGTCAGCTAATATTCCTCATTGAGGAAAACAGTGGTTGACCTAACCATGTCGATCGATGTAGCGTCACAACTTCATAGATTAACCTCCCCTCCTTATTAACCCAAATACACCCCCACCTAATATGTCAGATAGATCGCAGATACCTATGGTCAAAGGCAGCCAGCCTTTTCATGTCTTCCACTTTCAATAGCCGTGTCTCAAAAGCGTGGTCAACACGCTTAACCACTTCACTCCCTGTATTCAAGCTCCGAGTCAATGCAGTCCAGTCCTGTAGAATCACCTTACATTTGACAGGAGGTGAATAACATGCCTAAAACCCAAAGATTTCTTCTTTTAAGGTGTTCAGAACACCCTGGATTTTTATCAGCACTTTCACCTAGGTCGACTATATTATCTGCATAATCTAATTTCACGAGACAATGTCGTGGTAACAAGCCATTCCCTAAGTCGCTGAAGTCAGAGTTATTTCCATTAGCACATCAATGATGAAATTAAACAAAAATTTGGGCCAGTAGGCATAGCTGACTGACACCACTAGCTGTTATCATTTCAGATAACAACTGACTGTAAACTCTTACACGGTTGCGTGAATTCGAGTAGATTGCCTTGATTAGTTGGATGTATTTTCTTGGCATTCCCCTCATGGGTAAAGTTTGTCATAATATGCCTCTAGATTGACGACAGAGTGGAATACCTCCTTTAAGTCAAGAAATATACTTGAATATCAATGAGATGCTCACTGGCGACTGGCCCTATTCAGGTAGGTATTTACCTTGGGTTCCAGTGGGAAGTCGTGATCAGTAGGGTGCAGCAGGTTGGGTGTGAGGACAAATACTCGCCAAAGACATTGGCTGGGGTCGCACTATATCGTGAATTGGCAGAAGTTAGAATTCAAGGACCATTGGATCGGGTCCCAGTGGCTTAATGGTATACGAGCTCGCCTTGTAGCCGGAATGTCCTGGTTTCGAATCCCGGTGGGTGCGTGCTGATGAAGAGTCGAAAACTAGGACGAAACAGCTGTCCAGTACTCCCAGGTTTTCCAATGGTTCTCTAACTGATGTCAGCTCATGATGAAATCATGTAACCAATCAACGAAATCCCTACAAACCAATACTTAAATATGGCATTCGATGAACTGAAATAGCCGACAGTAACAGTGTTATTTTGTTTCAACTGGTGAATCTGTGTTTATGTATCAATCTGAGATATACACTATACATGTCTAATTTTGTTTTATTATAGGATAAGATTAAAATGAAAGAAAAGTCTAGTGTAAGCATACATATACTGTAGATTTTTATCGAATAGTTAACATTTGTATTGTTCATTGTTGTCTGTCTTTTGACTAGAGGTCTAAAGTCTAGCAGAAATCACGGTTTGACGATATCAATGACAATCTTGTAGATAAATATTTCACTTTCAGTATAGATTTTCTCATGAACTAAAATCAATTAGAGACATTAGAGAGTGAAAACCAGGGAGCACACTGAACAGTTGTTTCGTCCTAGTTTAGGACTGCTCATTAGCAGTACGCACCCATGACAGCATCAGATGTCGAACTCTGGACACTTAGGTTCTCAATCCAACCTTGTTGACCACTTAACCACTCCTGCACCGGAATTCAATGCCGTGTTAATTCCAAGTTCTGTCCAATCCTTTCTTGTTTTCAATGATCTCTCTAGCTGAACTGTTGTTATAAGTTAATTGGTGGGTGGTCGTGACTAGCAGTGGAATCGTCCTATTTGAAACTCGTCATATGGATGTACCTGCATTCTGCAGTGAGTGATGTTAGTTCATGACAAAATTTGCATTGAAATTAATCTAAATCTCAACAGTCTAAACGCCGTGATCTAAATGGTTTACTTGTAGTTTATTGTCCTACGCTGTTTGTATACTTGTTCTTCGAACAGTATTGATTAATGTCATTATCTTCTTCATTTACTACTTATTTTACTGTGGCGGTTAGAGCTGATACCACCCACTGTTGACTTAGGAACCAGGAATTTCGTGTCCCTTCCCTCACTTAACCTAACCCTAATATCTCTAATTGGGTTAATCCAACCATAACATGTTCCTAGCCTCACTCTAACCTTAATCTTTCCCTTACCTAAAACCATTCAGATATCGTGGACTTCATTCAACACACTTTTTTCATGAATGTAGGTGTTATTTACCTAGTTTCACTGTTTTACCCAGACAGAACGTTTTAAGGTATTACCTCTACATTTGCGCCTGTTGGGCGTCTAAGCTTTAATTTTGGCCCGTTATATGAATGCTAACTGATAGACATCTTTAACGTAACATCGTTTTCATTCGGAATACTACCGTTTCAACGACTAAAATGTTTGGTCGGAACAAATTTTTCAAACTCCTTCACTCTTGAGTCATATTTTTATGGTCGCCTCAACCGGGATGGGATCTGACAGGATTCGAACCATTGACATACTGGGTGTAAATAAAGCACTAAGGACCACGCATCTGATGCAAAGTTGGTATTCACTATTAAATTATGTATCAGACTTTCTGTAGATAAATTCCTCACAGTTATTTGTGTTAAAGAGAATATACGTTAAAGGTTAAAATGCTGTCATTGTCTTGAAAATATTAAATTTCTGCAAATCAACACGTGAAAATTAATCTGATGTTCACTAGTGACTGGCTGCATACACCTAGAGTTACCTGAAGTTCTAGTGAGAGGCCATCACCAACGGGGGTCCACAAATCTAGGCAAGAGATCACTTGCTCGCCTATGACATTGGCCGTGGGGTTGCGTTATTTGTATAAAGAAAATTGACAGAAGTCTGAATTCCATGGATCATAGAACTTTGCACCGATGTACAGCAGTTCAATTCGCCACACTCCCTCCATGTAGCACACAAAGGAAGAGAATAAAGTGAGAAGAAATGCAAAATAGAGACAGTAAACAGAGGTGTGAAGCAAAAAGAATAGTAATACCGAATAACCACATAGTTTTATTGGATATTATAAGTCACAAGAACTGTGTCATTGAGAACAATTTTGAGCCATATCACCAATTATCTCCAGCTATTGGTGTTTACCTTCCCGAGGACCCCAACCAGCAAGTCTACACCTTTCTACGTGACTTTAACTGTTGTGGATTTCATTGACTGATGAGGCCATGTTATGGTTTGATCACTACTAGCTCTCTTCTTTTCTAACTTCACCCTATGTCAGCTAACATTGCCCGTCATTCGAGGGAGGCGATCGATGGCTAGCGTGCGTAACACATGTCCTAACCATCTCACTCAATGTAACTTCACAGCCTCGTCTATTGATTTCCCCTCTTTACCTAGCATTCACGCATAACATTGGATTGGGTCCCAATAGCTCATTGATGTACTTTCTTCGGTTCGAACCTCAGTGAGTGCATATTGCTGAAGAGTCGCAAACTAGTACGAAACAGTTGTCCAGTACTCCTTGTCGGTTCTCTCAGTGGTTCTCTAACTGATGTCAACTCATGACCTAACTTGAAAATATCTCACAATAACACCCTCTGTACTTTGTTTCTTTAGTCATATCTAACTGGCAGCTAAGATGGATTGTATTCTTGCGATTTGTGTTTACAAGGAGCGACTCCATTTAATTCTCTATCTTGTTTGTTGGTAGTCGGTTGGTTTTATGTAAACTTTGTGGAATTCCGTTTACCTCCACTTACTACCGTAACAACAGAAGATAACGACCAGGCAGGCAACAGGTCGTTTATTCAGAAAAGCAACAGATATTTATAGATTTTTACGCATATTATTATTAGCGTTAATGTTAGCAGAGAAGCAACGTCTTCTGATTGGTTGTTTTCCTGATGAAGGTTATTCCACCATCTCTTTGGTGCCGTTTCTTAGACAGTCCGTTGATATATCTGCGAATCCTATCCGTCTACGCTAAGTCTGCTGTGATTGCTTGTTTGGTTAGCAGACAGCTCTCACCATACTATCATTTCATGCTAGTACTTTGGAATTATTATATTATTATTCCGTGGTAAATATATTCACGGAATCTTAAATTTCTCTTATACGTGTATATATATACGTGTATCATCTATTCCCCTTATTCCTTTTAGTCTCGTAAAAATGCTGAGAAATCATCTACCTATGAAAAACCATTCCGTTTGCCTACAAATCATGCTTTATTTACTCGATTGAAAACAATTCTTATTTCAACAATATCTCAAGCGAAACAAGTACTATGGATACCAACAATGGAACAGGTGAGTATTTGAATGCATACATATACATATATGTATATATAATAGTGAATGGATTAATGTTATTAAAAACACGGCCTGTGGGGATTCCCCAGTTGAAAGATGAAGTACCGAGACCATCCACTTCTAATTTTATCTACCAATTTAACTGCGCTTGTGGTAGAGCTTCTTATATTGACCGTTACTCCAAGAACTTGATTTGTCACGCTCCCTTGGGGACATCTATCAGCGTGGTTGAATAAAAGTGTAGTTAGAAAAATCAATAGCTTCACACTATAATACCTGGTTGAAACCGGCCACAAAGCCATTATTGAAGAGTCCTTCTCCATCATCTATCGGGCAGCAAACAAATTGCTGAAAACATCCGGGTACCTCATGCTCCAAAGAGCAGAGGCTATGGCGATTCGCTTGAAACAACCGGTGCTCTGTGTGCAGAAGAAACAAGTCAAGTCACGTCTACTGACCTTGCCTTCAGTGGAGACTATAAATTCATGAATGCTGTATTATTATCTTTCCTAATTTCTCTGATATTCAGTATGTATTGTTATTGTTGATGTTATCGAACTGTAAACCACTGATAGTGTTATTATTATTATTATTGATTGCATGTTATTTAAACAACATTAATGTTGTTAATAATACTAATTCATTCACTAATACGGATGCATATAACTGTAGAACCTGATAATAAAGTTATCGATACGATAATGTTCAGCAAAGAATATCCTTTTGCCGTAACTTCAGCGCTATTCAGTTATATACAATGTTCTAAAAAGTCATAAAAAAGATGATAAAAAAGGTACTTTGACAAGAACCTTATTACTCAACAAATATGTCGAAGAAAATACAGATTGGTCGGACACATACGCTGAGAAGACTGTCGGTTGGGTAGTGACATCACATAACAGGTAGGCCCTTAATTGGAAGTGAACAGAAAACTATGAGTTTGGCGTCTGAGAGACGATAAGAAGTGAATAAATGCTTAAAAGCAATCGTAGAACCAGCTAAAATTCCTGAGGAGAAAGAACGAGAAAGACAGGATAGAGTGAAATGGAGGTGTGTTGCTAAGTCCCCATGTTCCACTCAGAATTCGTAGGAATAACACTGTAATAAAAACGGTAAACCTCATTAATATCATAAAATATAGAAATACATATCAGGAAGAACAATTCATGTTGACTATCGCTCAGGAATGATCACCATCTCTGTCTGTCTGTTTTCGACATAGAACTTTGCACAAATGTGCGGAAGTTCAAGTCGCCACATTCCGTGTAGCACGCGAAGCAAGAGAAGAAAGTACAAGAAAAGCATAATAGAAACAGTGAGCAGAGGTGTGAGACAAAGGAGTAATAAAGAAATACAAAACAGTTTCATTGAAGATCATAAGTCACAGGGAGTGGATGCATCTGCGCCACTGAGAACGATTTTGAGCCATGTCACCAATTGTTTCCAACCATAGATTTTTACCGTCCCGAGGACCCCAGCCTGGAAGTCTACACCTTCCTACGTGGCTTAGACCAACTGTTGTGGATTTCATTGACTGATGCCAAGTTTTTGTTTGACCGCCGCTAGCTTTTTTCCAGCCTGACCCTATATCCGCTAACATTGCTCGTCGAGGGAGGCGATGGCTTGGCATACGTAACACATGTCCTAACCATCTCAGTCTTTGTAGCTTCACGACTTCGTCGATTGATTTCCCCTGTTTACCTAGAACTCTACGCCTAACCTCCATGTTGCTCACCTTATTATGCCACTTTACACGGGAAATAGAACGCAGGCACCTATGATCAAAGACAGCTAGTCTTTTCATGTCTTCCACTCTCAGTGGCCAGGTCTCACAACCATAAAGGAGGACGGAGCGGACTGATGAGCAGTACACCCGCCCTTTGGTCGATAGTCGAACATCTCGTCTACGCCAGAGTCGGCGTAAACTAACAAATGCGAAACGAGCCCCTTGTATTCGTGCTGAGATTTCGTCAGAGATCAGCCCGTTGGGGCTGATGGTACTTCCCAAATAAGTGAAGCGGTCAACGTGCTCTACCACTTCACTTCCTATTTTTAAACTAGGCGTCGATGTAGTCCAGTCCTGTAACATCATCTTGCATTTGGCGGGAGCGAATCGCATGCCAAACATTCGTAGATTGCGGCTCAAGGTGTTTAGAAGACTCTGCATTTCGTCAGCGTCTTCGCCTAGAAGGACTATATCGTCTGCATATTCCAAGTCAACGAGATTATTCCCGGTAGCAAGTCAATCCCTGAGTCGCTGAAGTCACCTAGGGTTAAGTCCATTAACACATCTATGATGAAGTTGAATAGAAAAGGAGATAATGGGCATCCTTGACGGACACCACTGGTCGTCATCAGTTCAGATGACAGCTCGCCGTAAGCCCTCACCTGGCTGTATGAGTACGAATAGAGTGCCTTAATCAGTGCAATATATTTTCTTGGAATTCCCTTTACAGCCAAGCATCTCCAGAGAACTTCCCGATCGACAGAGTCGAATGCTGCCTTTAGGTCAAGAAATATAATGACTGTTGGACGCCGGTAGGAATGCCTATGTTCTAGAATCTGTCGGAGGGTGAAGATATGATCAATACACCCTCTTCCTGGTCTAAAGCCTGCCTGGCTCTCTCGTGTTTGTGCTTCCCGAGCACCACTCAGTCTACGCATGATTATTGAGCCTAAGACTTTAGATACTATATTAGTCAAGCTAATCCCTCTGTGATTATCACAGGAAGACTTGTCTCCCTTCTTGTATATGGGGATAATCAGTGACTTACACCAACCCGATGGGACTTCTTCTGATTCCCAGACGCTGCCTAGTACCTCAGTTAATCCGGACAGTAAGCTGTCTCCACCGTACTTAAATACCTCTGGCGTCATTCCATCAGGTCCCGCTGCTTTGCCTAGTTTCAGATTGGTGACAGCTTTAGTAACCTCAGTTAGTGACGGAGGACCTGTGTCTATATCCCATTCAGGGAGGTGTTGGATGCTCGGAAGGTTGAGCGTGGCTGTGGGCAAATTAAACTGCTCCTCATAATGCTCTTTCCAACGATCCAGTCGTCTATCCTGTGAGCTAATTATAGTGCCATTTTTTTCCGAGATTGTCTCACTAATGATTTGTCTTCTCCCACCCGTTTCCCTGATGAGTCCAAAGAGTTGCCTGGTGTTGCCTATCCTCAAAGCTTTCTCCATCTCTTTGGCTTTTGTCGCCCACCACTGTTCACGGTCCTTGCGGAGACTTTTCGTAAGTTTCCTCTTGTGCAGCTTTCGCTCCTCATTGAATTCGGAGCTCGCCGGAATAAGTCTTCTAGCATCTATCAGTTCGGATGAGGCGGTGGAGATCCAGTGGTTTTTACTCACCTTTGGGTTTACCTTATTCACAGCTTTTACAGCTGTATCTATGGCTGCCTGGATATTTTTCCAAGCTTCTTCAGGGTGAGCACAGCTGTCGAACACAGATATGTGTTTAGCTAGTTCTTCCTGAAATACGGATTTAGTTTCCTGATCGAGCTGGGGACGTGATGGTTTTACCGCCAGCTGTTTCCTACGTCCGTTCAGTCGTAAGCACACCCGAGCGCGGACCAGTGCATGGTCGGTATCTACGCACGTGTTCCAGAAGGAGCGACAATCTCCTACCGACCCACGCCAACGATAGCTTATTGCTATGTGGTCTATTTGTGTCCAGCGTTGGTTTGATGAAGGGGGTCTCCAAGTCAAACAGTGTCTCTCCTTGTGTTTGAAGTTAGTGCTTACAAGAAACAAATGATTATCAGAGCAGAACTGTAGGAGACGGTCACCGTTGTCGGTTCGCTGGCACGGAACTCCATAGGTGCCACCGACATCCTTCTCAGATTGACACAATTTCCCTACTTGAGCGTTAAAGTCACCAGCTAGAACGACTATGTCTGAGCGTTTAGCCTTTCTCACCAAACTAGACAAATTTTCGTAGATCACCATTAAAACATCAAGCGCCTAGAAACAAGAACATTGTTCATTCAGAGTTAAGTATCCCGAAATTTGAAAAGAAAGACGCAGAAGAAAATGTCAAAAAGACGACGGTAGTCAAAGGTCTCAAACAAATTGTTCCTATACAGGATTCTCCTCCTGAATAATAGCAACAACTTCTGCTGTGGAAAGAAGATGTCGCTGGAATCCTTTATAGTGACCTGCCTGTACCAAGAATTAAGCTATTGATTCATCTAACTTCTTTTCTTGGTAGTTGTATGAACAGATGTTCTTGTGCACGCACATCTAGACAGTATCCTACTGGTACGGTCTATGTACTTAGCTCCTCTGTGAACTCCCAAGTGAACTGATATATAGATGTTCATGGATGTTGCAAACACTGGAACATTGTCTGTGATATTTTCATGAATCATAATGATAGTAATAAGTTGCATGAAGAAAGTGAGAGCATGTTTTTCAAACTGTGTTCCTAATAACCTGATTTTCTTTCTTTCTTTCTTTTAAGGCGATTGGTGTAATTTATGATATGGCTGAAACCCCTGATTCAATTATGTGTTATCTACTACGTTCAGTTGCAGAAAAGCTAGTCCAGTTTAAGTCACCAGCAACCACCATGAGTCAAACCAATTCAAATCCATCAAATGAAATGACAACCAACATTGTTATTAATAGCCAACCAACTGATGAAAAAATGTTAGGAAATGATGTTGAACAAGAGAATATCCCACCACCACCAAGAACCACCATCCTCATCTCAGATGAAATCAGATCCAGAATTAGCCGCCAGTATTGTTGCTGTTAATGTACCAACATATTTACTATCGAGATTTTTAGCTCTTATTGGTCATATCACACTGAAACAACTTATCTTTTTAGAATCAGCTGTATTAACTGAATTGAAACGTCGAGCATCAATTAAAGAGGATAGAAATTCAAAGCATAAATCAAAATCATCACGTAAAATCACGAGAACGTCAAGAGTAAGTTTTCGTTTTCTATTACAGTTATGGGCACTAAGAGATGCTGCACTATACAGACCGTAACAGTGGGTTGTCCCAAGGGGGCCACCTCCTCCTCCTCCTCCTCTCTAGACATTTTGCTGAAGTTTAACCCACAAGACACAATGGATTAGCATCATGGGTTGCATTCGCATTACTTTCCAGTGTCCAAAATAAATAAATGCGCCATTGGATCATTTGGATTCTAAAGACCATGTATACACCATCGGTTTAGAATCAAGGCTTTCTTAACTCCCCTAACTAGGTGGTAGACCAGCATGTCCACCTGTTTGATTATAAGCGCCAGACATTGGAATCTGTTTTTTCACTCTATGACTCTAACCTTCCAGCTGCTCTACGAGTACGACTTTTATACACAGTAGAAGCAATCGGAATCCATCTGAACAGGCCGAATGTCTGTGTTGGAAATAAATTAGTGTATCCTTTTTCTTTGCTGTAGTCAGCTACTAAGTTTTTATAAACAGTTTCCCTCTACCCTTGTAAAACTATCTTTTAACTTACTTATCTCATTATGATTACAGTTTCAGCTAATTCAGTTAACTTGTTCGTATCATGGACTCCTTACGTTATTCTGATTGGTCATCACTATTTTATAACCCTTTTGATTATGTAATAATAATTCATTCATTGCTAACCCCCTACTAAATCAGTCGATCTTGAATCGGTAGAAGTGGTGTTTATCTTTACGGGATGGGGTTGCTAGCCAGCCTCATGATCAACTTTCTCTCCTTGCCAATCTTATTATTAATGGCTTAGCGAGATAAAGGTGGAGTGTGTCGGTCGGGGATCGAACCCCGACCCACGAGAGGCCGTGGTTGGCGAGCATTCTACCGCTGTGCCACTGATGCAATTATTTGTCTTGGTGATTGTAATCTCTTATTTTAAATCCACCCCCACCCACCTATCACCTCCTATACCTAAAACTGATAATTCTTATTGACTGAAATAACTTCATGATTGGTACAATTTCTGATGTAAAAAAAACTATATGTTAGTATAGAACCCATTATGAAGAACTAATTGAAAAGGAGTATATTTCTTCGCTCAGTTTTCTATACTGTTACAAGAATACAATCCAATGTGAAAGTGAATCTGTGATAGCACATAACGGAGAAATTAGTATAAACACACATCGAAAGCAATATAAGCATAATGAGGGTTTAAAAGAGAAATACAATTCAAGAATTGTGTGAACGTTAAAGATTTTGAATATGATCAATAATTGGTGGAAGTTTCACCAACCGAAAACTCCATACATATTGGTATTAGATGGTTGGAGGCAATCGGCATGAAGCGTAGGACCTAAGTTTCGTGCTAGATTGCACTCACCAGTCACGAAGGCGTATCTGAAACCTTGAAGGAACTCATGTCCCTTCTGAGATTCGAACCCGCGTCACCCAGTGCTGCAGTCAAAGACGTTACCACTGAGCTATTCAGGCTTGCGATTGACCTCCTGTAGGACTGTATTGGATATTTTGCATTGCGCACTAGTCAGTAACTAGTGTAATGTGTCTAGTCCTATCTGCACTGCAGACTGAATTCTATCGGTGATGCTTGCAATGTGGTCACCATGCTAGGTGGCTCACCAATACGGTGCACTGTGAATTGTTGGTATTAGATGGTTCCTTCAAGGTTGCAGATACGCCTTGTTGGTGAGTGCCAACTAGCACGAAACCTAGGTCCAAGACTTCCTGTTGATTGCTTCCAACCACCGATCGATAGCTACCTTCAATGGACTTCCTGTAGCTGCAGTAGAGAGTCGTGGCTATAAGTGCCCACCATATCAAGTTGACGTGGATTCTCGTCTAGGACATTGCTTGAGGTTAACGCTATATTACAAATCGACGATGTTAGGATTCAGGGGTCATTGAAACCCAGTCCTAATGGCTGAATAAATGGTCGTTAACGTGCTTAGTCTGGTAACCTGAAAGTCCCAGGTTCGAACTCTGGTGGTCCACTTCTGAATAGTTCCTAAATAGGAGGAAACAGCTGTCTAGTGTTCCCTCTACGGTTTTGAATAACTGGTTCTTGAAAAAATCTAACATTTCATCTTTGTTTGGAACTAATTTTCAACGAAACACACCTACGACAATGGGAAGATGATCTGTCAGACTACCATTCTGACAGTGAGTTCAAATCTCATAGTCTATAACTTTTAACTACTGACAGTATTTTCGTTTATACATGTAGAATAACCATATTATGCATACTTGAATCTTCTTTTATGTTTTCCTTGTGAAAAAGGTGTCAATGACTGAACAATCTGGAAATGCTTCAGCAACAAGTGGTCAGTCAACTGTTGACGAAGATTGCGGTTTAGTCGGTGTAGCCGCTGATGATGCAGAAGCTGAGTATATACGTGAAATATGCGATGAAGAGTTACTCAAGTCACCGGATCTTATCCTACATCATATGTTAAATTTTGTCACCTATGTTTGTTCACATCCATCCACATTCTCAGATGAAACTGTCCAAGTAAGTTGCCTTTTTTGATCACAATATCTGCGGTCTGCTTGATAAACGAGAAACGGTAATCAAGAAAGCAAGCGTCGGTGGACGCTAGCCGACCATGCACATGGTCTGGGGTTCGATCCCCGGCCACTGACAAACACCTAATATCAATGGTCAGCCGGTTAAATTTGGGCTACCGATATCTCATGCTGAAGATCCCATAGTTGTACGAAAACTGCTGTGTGGAATCAACCTATATTTTTTTTTAAATGCAGGAAA
The DNA here is from genome assembly GCA_944472135.2 of Trichobilharzia regenti. Classification (NCBI taxonomy): domain Eukaryota; kingdom Metazoa; phylum Platyhelminthes; class Trematoda; order Strigeidida; family Schistosomatidae; genus Trichobilharzia; species Trichobilharzia regenti. The sequence continues at coordinate 73,048,897 of OX235263.1, forward strand.
CTATGTACTACTGATTGATTGAATTAAGTAGTTGTATACCACTCACCTGCTTACTAGCCACAGGAAAGGGATCTCAACAATAGCAGGCCGTCTTTTCGCTCGTTTGGGGTCGAACTCATCAGCATTGTAACTGTTTTCATCACTCCGATCCCAAATGAGCTTTACGATTGTTCGGTATTCAATTCAACTGGATCTGGCTAGCAGGCGCCACCGGTTGATATGGGTGTTATATAACTACTCATCTCGATTAATCAGTAGTATACATTTTTATGTGAATATGCTTACTTCCTTGATTACCATTTGTAGTCTTAGTCAGATCACATATCATGATCTGGATAATTTGGTTTCCAAATGGAAGTGTGGTGAAAGTTTCACCTCTCGAACTTGTGTATGTTGCAAACTCTTAATTTGGTTTTTGGCGTTATCAGTTAGCCCACGTGGCTAGTCAGAAATCAGGTGGTTTGAAATTATTCGACTTTCTGAGCTCTGTCAAACCACATACAGTGCTGATGCGCTCGGCTCCAAACGAGCGGAACGACTCTTAGGTGCTAATATCACTTCGATCTGACTGGCTAGCAAACACTACTGGTTGATCCCGACCGATAGCTGCTACCTTGAAATGGTGGTCGGGCTTGCACATTGCCATGACCCATCAAGCTACACTGGTTGGATCTGTGTTGTTTCTGCAGGTCCTACCATGGCAGGAAGGTTGTTAGGATAGTGATTAGACTAAAAGCAGCTACCGGCATAGTGCAAGCATTTTTAAAAACTATGCTGGGGGTCTGGGAGCAAAGTCATACTGCTGAGGAACAGGGATTTAATATCAGTAAGGTGTTTCCCTCAGACGACCACGTGCCGGCCAGCTATGCTGTCTCTCCACTCTGGTGACAGAGAGGGTCGACCTCAAAAATTGCACATCCCAACTTACCCTACAGAGGTCCGTAACTGGCAGTAAATTTACTAAGACGGAATCAAAACAAAAAGCCAGTTCAGACAGGCCATGTGTGACTGGCCTCAAGCAGTTGTCCCTTGGGCTCTGTGGTCACGCAACACTAACTCTCTTTCTGTTTCAGGTACCTGAAGAATCAACCAACTTCCATGGTGTGGGCAGCTGGGAAATAACAACTGCCCACACTCTTCCAAAAGCACACGTAGCACTGCTGGGCATCGTCACTACTGGTTGATATGAGTAGTATATGACTACTCATTTCAATCAATCATTAGTAGTATATAGTTTCCTACATGCCTATGTTTTTGCCTCTTTTTTAAGAATAAACTTTTTTACTATGATTATAAGTTTGTTTTTATTTATGTTGCTTTATTTTAGGCATCAGCTAGTCTGGCATTAGCTAAAATGATGCTTGTCAGTGCTGAAGTCTGTGAACCACGTCTTCAGTTATTATTTACAATGGCTGAAAGAAGTCAATCAGAAATAGTAAGAGCTAATCTAATTGTAGCCTTGGGGGATTTATGTCGTCGATTTCCAAATCTTATTGAACCATGGACACCAAATTTGTATGCACGATTACGTGATACGTCAGCTAAAGTTCGTACTAATGCTTTAAATACACTGAGTCATTTAATTTTAAATGATATGGTCAAAGTAAGTAAATTATGCATACTCTCTCTCTCTCTCTCTCTCTGTAATTGATTATTGGCTATATTTTTTGGTGTTAACAGGCACGAAGCCTAGGTCAAGAGCTTCTTGCCATTCGCCTCTAACCTTCCTTATTTATGCAGACAGTACAGATATTTAACTTTAAAGCAGTTGGATCCATGATTTCAACTGCTACTCAATCCACTGCATAAAATGAATTAGCTCTCATTTAGAAAGTATGACTTGTCGTCTAGTGCATAAGGTTGTACTACTGGATTTCTCAGATGCATTGCACTGTACTACAGTTTATCCTATTTGCAGTGAAATTATTACTCCATCCATCGGCCGCTATTCCATGGGATTTAATACACACTTTACGGTTTGTCATATTTTTTGTTCCGTGTCTGATATTACTGTCCTATGTGTGTATGTATGTTCCAATGGGGACCGAATGGAGTAACCATGAGGTACAAGTGTATTGCACTAGCTGGGATCCAGTCTCTGGTTAGATCATCTACGTTGGTTTACAGTGATTTGATTAGTAACAGTTTTGACCGCGAACTGACAATTAGTTAGAGCACCTGGGAGTACTGGACAGCTGTTTTACCCTAGTTTGGAATTGTTCATCAGTACGCTCCCACTGGGTCTCGAGCCCAGGACATTTCGGTTACAAGGCGAGCGCATAGACCATTCAGCCACTGGGACTCGGTTCAATGACTCATGAATCCTAGCTTCCACTTATTCTTTCTATATATATAGCGCAGCCGCAAGCTGATGTCATAGGCGATTAATTGGTCTCTTACCTGACTTGGTTGACGTCACTATTTACAACTTCTCATTACTAAAGAATAACTACCCACCAGAATTTATTCAGAAATATATGAAAAACCATAGAGGAACTAAAATTAGCAATAAAAGTGATAAAAAATAATATAGAATTCAAAGCCTCTGTAGTGCTGCCGTGTAAAGAAGCAACACCTTGAGTAGGATTCTCAATGAGGGTAAAATTAGGGTGCCATTTAAACCAACCAACCAACTCTCTCAGAGATAAACTTTGTCGGCTTAAGGACCCGATAGATTCTATTAAGAAAGACAATATAATTTACCAAATACCATGTAATGACTGCGAGTAAATCGAGGTCAACTAGATTTTTGGAACATAAAAATTTAGCTCAACGTAGAATAATTGACCCTGCTAAGTTAAGTAACTCAGAAAAAAGCTCAGCTATTGCATTGCACTGCATTCACTTGCATGTAATCACAAAATAGAGTAGGTGGGACACTGTAAGAGTAGTATTCAGAAGTAATATAGTTAAGTGGGAGAGACAGTGAATGACGCAACGCCTATACCGGAGATATGGCAAGTGGCAACAAACAACAAAGGGGAGATGAAAAGACAGAAAGAGAGACAATATATATATAAGACAAAATGTGAAAGTGTTTGACTAAACTGTGATATGATTATGAGCAGGAATAATTTATGCTCGAAACCTTGTCATCTAGTCGTTAATACTGCATCATCACTAGGTGTAATATTTAAAATAAACTCATCCAATATGGAATTTCATTCTACACCATAGTGCCCAAGTTCTACACTTACATTTACGACTTCTCACTAACAGCTCCAGGTAACTTCCTGCATAGAGCCGGTTATTGGTGAACATCAATAATAATTTTCATGTGTAGATTTAAAGTGATTTGGTTGATTACGTATTGACACCAGTAAGAGAACTATTGTGGAACCAGAAAATACTTGACATTGTTTCGTCCCATTTTTGGACTTTTCAGCTGCAGGCAGTTCTCAATGAATAATAGAATATCAATGTTATTGTGGAAATTGTTTTGCGTATTGTACCTTTCCACCACTAAATAGCTAGTTTTCGTTTGTTTTTTTTGGTTTTAGATAGAACTTTCATCGACATTCTTATTATCTTTCTTTAGTGATAAACTTTTTCTTGATTAACCAGGTACAGTTCGTAACTTTTAAATAATAATCACACCATGTAACTTTACTGACAGTGTTTTTCTTTTTGTTTCTGTCTTTCTTGTTCTGTTTAGGTTAAAGGTCAAATTAGTGAAATGACTGTTTGTCTAGTAGATGAAATTGAACGTTTAAATATTTTAGCACGTCGATTCTTTCGTGAATTATCACAGAAAGGCAATGCTCTATACAATGTTGTACCAGATATTATCAGTCGATTAAGTGATCCTAATATTGGTGTATCAGAAGAGCATTTTCGATCAATTATGGAGTAAGTTTCGTATAAGTAATACAATTTCTTTTTTTTTTATAATAACTTTATGGATATTGTATAGCCGTAACATTGGATGAGCTGCTAATCTGAACACTTTTTTGTAACATAAGTTTATGTTTGAAGTGGGCTCACGGATTGATATCAGTTAGAGGATCATTGAAAACCAACAGGGAGTACTGTTCACATATTTTGTCCTAGTTTGGGACTCATCCTGGGCTCGAACCCTGGCGGTGGGTGGGTCTGTACTGATGATGAGTTCCAAACTAGGACGAAACAGCTGGCTGTCTAGTACTCCTTACTGGTTTTCAATGATCCCTAAGCTGATATCAATCTGTGTTGAAAATGGAAACAATTCAAATCCCTACAAGCTAACTCCTACCAATATTAACTAACAGTGAAATATGGTTTATTGACTTTTTTACACTTAACTTTCGATCGATTGTAAATCACCCGCGAAATTTTGAATCCTGTCTAATTCAGCCTTGTCCACTAGATAGTAATTACTGGCCGGTGAAATTAAACTGTTAAGCACCTAAGGAAGGAGTGTGACTGCACTAATAAACTTGAGCGTGCCAATCACATGAAAAAGGACTTCTACATATAATATATATATATATATTATTCATGAAAATTATGGATTAAGTGTTATGTGAACTGTTCCACAGGCGTCATTTTTTTGATACGTGACAAAAATGACTTCCATCATATTCTATTCGAACTCGAACCAACCGTGATATTTCCATTTTTACGTTAGCTCAACCCTAACCTTGTCCTTAGCATAAAACTTAACTTAATCTTCCACAAATCTAACCTAAAACTTACCAGATATTTCGTCTGATATCATAACATGGCATTAAGCCTAATATTTTATTCATAATTATAGTGTTATTTGTCTGATTTCACTAATTTGCTCAGTGAGCGCTCCAATGTGGTCATTAGTGCGGTCGCACTCCTTTGTTGCTTAAAGTTCAACCTGCCCTCTAATAGGATGCACACAGACAAGTGTGGCGGCTCACTGCTTTTGAACACATACTGTTATGGTTATGGTGAATTGTAGTTAACTTTTTTTAAATAAATGGGTTAATCTGAATAAATCAATGAAATGTAATAAACGTCAGTCATGCTCATTCAGAAGTGATTTCAGTTGGTAGGATAATCTAAATCTTAGTGTGAGTTCAATGGCTGCTGGTTCTAGGGGAACTGAATTTCCCCTATTTTGATTTAATTTCTGTTTGTCCATTAATTGATTGGACTGAAATGTTGTTCGGCCTGAGTTGACATGTCGACTCCTATTACGGACGCTTTGACAATGTCTGATGAATAACTTCAAGTAAGGTGGGGGAGTGGTGGCTATCAATGGAATACAGGATGCACATCTCGTCCTATTCGGAACTCGTCAACTGTTTGTACCTATCCTCCTATCCCTAATCTCTCCCTAAAGTAGTCTTTGGCTAACTCAGTGTCCGGTTCTTACACTTCCTTCCTTGAATTGAATTTAGTGTTACTTAACGTGGCTGCACTGCGTTACTCTGTGATTGAGCGTCACAAGGTTATCAGTGCATTCGTTCGTTCGTTTGTGGGTATCTATTCTTTACCTTTGACATATTGTTGTTATTCTTTCAGATTTGCTCAAGTTTTGTCCTATATTATCGTGCATATATACATATAATGTTTGATTGTTCTGTTCAATAATTTTTACTTTTTAGATTTCTTATTCCTTTAATTGTAAAAGAACGTCTATGCGAAACTTTAGTTGAAAAACTTTGCTCCAGATTTCGAACTACTACGTAAGTCATTGCTGTGTCTTACCTATACATACATATATTGACTGTTATATTATGGAGATTTTTTGTAGTTTTCGTGAGTGGTCTTGATTTAATGTCTTAGAAAATTTATTGTATTCTGATGAATGATATTCAGCTATATAAAATACCCTTACTCCTCGAAATATGTGTCAGTGGGGGGGAATGCTGGTCAACTACCACTCATGTGATCTGGGGTTGGATTCCCTACTGACCTTGCCAAGCTGGTAGCCGTAGGCTGGGAAACGACGGGAAGGTTAAGCGTGGGATTACCAACACCTTTCCGCCGTAAAAGTAAAATATCACAGATATATGTGTAAAACTTGGACATTGTGGTAGAGTATATAACTCCATTATGGATAAGATTTTATTTTGATAAATCACATAGTGTTATAGTCACAGTGTCAACTCACTCAGAGACAAGCTCCGTAGGCTAAAAGACCCGGTGGACCGAATTAGACAAAATACTATAATTTACAAAATGCCTTGCAATGACTGTGAGTGAGGTCAAACTAGTAGGTCGGGGGTAGTCAGATTGTCAGAACTTAAGAATTCAGCTAAGGGGAAGAATGATTGACTCCGAGAAGATAAGTAATTTAGAAAAGAACTCAGCACTACATGCACTACATGCATTAACACACAACCACACAGAGAAAGATTGATTACTGAATCCTGCCTGGTTCATTGAGTCTACACCCAACACATGCAACAGAAATGACTCAATGCAAATACCAGAAATATGGAAGATATTATTACCACCAGTCAAATCAGAAGAGGACAATTAATAATCTCAAAGTTCTATTTCAACTCAAGCACATCACAACATCCTAACAAGTTACTTATTATGACTATAAAAACACTCGTATTTCCCATGTGATTGTAATTGATCAATAACACTCATATTATTATTTCTCAATGTACATTATCCCATATTAAGTTTTATTCAAATATCTAGTCAGTTTCACTCATGCATATAAATAAAGGAAAAAAGTGTGAGTACGCTGATATGGTTATGAGTAGCAATGGTTTGTGCTCGAAAGGTGGTCATCAGTTAATATTACTGTATAACACTGTGTGATATATCAAAATAAAAATCTTATCTACAATGGAGTTAAAATACACCTGCTACTGAAACTCCTAAGCTGACTCCACTATTGCCTGTAGGTCTTCATCTCCTTCTCCTCCATGTCACTCTCGGACGTCGAACTTGTTGTCTCCCATTCGGGTCCTACTTAAGTGAGAGCCTGGTGCATAATGTCACTCAACGGTGTCTCCTTACAAGTAGTGGTAATAAGTTTAGGATAGTGATTATGACGACTGTTGTGAAATGTCTGGTGCACACTAAGTAAAGCCAGACCAAAGTTTAGATAAGTACTCCAGAAATATAAGTAGTTGCCTTGTACTCACGAGTGGTATCGACAGTTAATTGCAGTTCCATGAATTCAACACAGGTTATAATCTTCATGAAACAATCTCGGTGACCTAACTTGCATCCATATATATATATATATATATATATATATATGCTCCATTCACCTCCGTGTCTGGATGCAGCTAGCGTAGAGTTCTAGGTAAACAGGGGAAATCAATCGACGAAGTCGTGAAGCTACAAAGACTGAGATGGTTAGGACATGTGTTACGTATGCCAAGCCATCGCCTCCCTCGACGAGCTATGTTAGCGGATATAGGGTCAGGCTGGAAAAAAGCTAGCGGCGGTCAAACAAAAACTTGGCATCAGTCAATGAAATCCACAACAGTTGGTCTAAGCCACGTAGAAAGGTGTAGACTTCCAGGCTGGGGTCCTCGGGACGGTAAAAATCTATGGTTGGAAACAATTGGTGACATGGCTCAAAATCGTTCTCAGTGGCGTAGATGCATCCACTCCCTGTGACTTATGATCTTCAATGAAACTGTTTTGTATTTCTTTATTACTCCTTTGTCTCACACCTCTGCTCACTGTTTCTATTATGCTTTTCTTGTACTTTCTTCTCTTGCTTCGCGTGCTACACGGAATGTGGCGACTTGAACTTCCGCACATTTGTGCAAAGTTCTATGTCGAAAACAGACAGACAGACAGACGGATGCAGCTAGCACTATGATATTTGTTGAATATGGTTGATTTAGGTTACTGAGTTGACGGCATAATTTGCTTTTAGTTGCCGGTTTACGCCGTTTCTGGTGTAGACGTGATATCCGGCTATCGACCAAAGGAAGTGTGTACTGCTCAGCAGTCCGCTCCGTTCTCTTTTATGGCTGGTTGTGAGACCTAGCTATTAAGAGTGGGGAACATGAGAAGGCCGGCTAGCTGTCTTTCATCATAGGTGTCTGCGTTGTATCTCCCATGTTAAGTGGCATAATAGGACGAGCAATATTGAGGTTAGGCATCAGTCGAGTGCTAGGTAAGGAAGCTACATCGACTGAAATAGTTAGGACATGTTTTACGCATGCCTAGTCATCTCCTTCCTCAATTGACGGGCAATGTTAGGTGACATAGGAGGGATGAGGTTGGAAAAGAGCCAGTGGTGGGCAGACCAAAACATGGTGTCATCAGTCAATGAAATCCACAACAGTTAGTTTAAGCCTATCGCGTAGGAAGGTGTAGACTTCCTGATTTGGGTCCTCTGGACGATAAAAACCAATGTCTGGAAACAATCGGTGATATGGCTCAAAATCGTTCTCAATGGTTGGTGCACATACATCCACTCCTTGTGACTTATAATACCCAATAAAACTATGTTGTCCTTCGATACTACTATTCTTTTTGCCTCATATCTCTGTTTACTGTCTCTTTTTTGCATTTCTTTTTACTTTCTTCTCTTGCTTTGTGTGCTAAGTGAAGTGGGGCGACTCGAACTGGTGCACATCGGTGCAAAGTTCTATGTCGAAAACAGACAGGCAGACAGTGTTGGTGAGTAGACAGAGAGATCATGATGAAAGGAGCGTGTCTCTGATCAGTTACTTAATGGTGTAATTCAACCCTCTGTACTAACAAAGCATGTAGATATCACTACTGACAAGAATATCCGACCTACTTATTTTTCATCCATTACATAAAGCCGCAAACTTTTGAAGCTCTAGTAGCAGTTGCGTTGTGTTTACTCCCAATTGTCCTTGTTCTTTTTCCCGGTTTCATCATCGCCTGTCAGTACATACCAGACACAAAGTTTATGAATGTATCGGCCACTGTTAAATTGAACCTCGACTGCATGCAGTCTCTAGACCACCACTAATAATGCACCAATCTAATCGATGAAATAACAACACACTTTTGTTTTGTGTGCGTTTGTTGTTCTCTTTTTCAGATTAGAACGTCAATGGCGTGACTTAGCCTTTTGTTTAAATGTTATGCCGTTCAGTGAACGAATGATGAAAGTGTTATACGAAAATCTACCTGCTTTTGCTGATAAGCTATGCATTAATGAAGTGTATGCTGCATTCGAGTGTATCATAATTAATGTGAAAAAGTTAATTAAACCAGATGCAATGGCTACACTAGAAGAGTTTGAAGCTAAAGTAAAGGAAGTAAGTCCATTCATGAATCCTAACATCTCTCTCCCTCGCTTTCTCTCTCTCTATTCATGACAGCATAAAAGTGCAAAAGAAATCCGGAACGATTATTCCAATGACACGTCGAGTGACGCGTAAAATCCCCCCCCCCAAAAAAAACACTGGATTTGTCTAGAACATCGTACTATATTAAACGTGAAATAGTAGTATATAATATACAATGGTGCCTGTGGCTGAACGCCATCAACAGCACAAACAGTGTGCGTCCGTAAGTAAAACAGCAAAACTGTATCAAAAAGCGACCCACGCGTAGATTTAAACAGCGCGCGAATGCCTGACACTGAATAAAACGATAAGAATAAACAATATTCAGCAGTAAAGGACACATAAATAAGGCATATACAAAAAGATGATAATGTGCAGCCATGAGGAAATATATACTATACATTAAATAGTGTATGAATGCATTAAGCGAGCAATGTCATACTTAAGAAACAACAAATAATAATCCATACTACTTACTAGAGGAATAAGTAGTATAAAGTTGAACACAAAGGAAAGATTTTAATATAGCAAAAGTATTCATTCAGATATCTATAAAACACAAAATAATCGAGCAAAGAATATTCTTTTCGATGAATTCCTCTTCTGGCTCTACAATTATATCATATGTTTATATACATAGAATATTCAAGGTTGGTAATTAATAACAATATTAGTGTTTTCTAAATAATATCGATTTGTAAAGTATGATCAATGCAATTACAGTTCACTAAAGATACTTAAATTATAGTAGTAATAAAGATATAATAGCGAGTAGAATATCAAGTAAAATTAGGAAATTTCCACGAAAATTGAGAATCATTCAAACCTAGATGGCCAGGGTAAGGACAGCGTCTTAACTACTTTTGGACGCACAAATTAGGCTTTTTAATGTGGATCCCAACAGCCTCAGCAATATTTAGTAATCGAACTCTTAAGGCGGAGTTTAGATTTTTTGGTGTCCGGTAAATAACTCTAAAAGCCTGGTTAACATCAATCTTATGTTCTGTATCCACAAGATGAGCCAGAATAGCGCTACGAATAGATTTTGTTTGGCCTTTGCTTAACCACGCAGGGTGATGTTCGGAAATTCGACGAGAAACACGCCTAATTGTGCGGCCTATGTAACTGGCTCACTCCACAGGAGCAGTTAAATTGGTAGATACACATGGATGAGGCGAGATTAGGCAGTTTGTCTTTCACTCCCGAACGCAGAAGAGGAGTGATCTTAAAGATACAACGTAATTCAGCAGCAGGGAATGCTCGTTTTACCGCATTTCTCATGCGCTGTGTTAGTATCTCGCTAGTGTTGTCCCCAAGGAACTGCATCTGAAAGAATAAGGCCTTTTTTGGAACTGTTGGTAACTTCGGCTGCTTTAGTTTCAAATTCATATTCTTACCAATAAACTTTTCAGGATAACCATTCTCACTTAGCAACCGTTTAATATTATTCAGTTCTTCATCAAGACATTCGTCCGAGCAAATCGCTCTTACTCTGTGAACCAGGCGCTTTATCAAATTGCGTTTGTATTTCAAGGGCACAAAACTGAGAAAATGTGTGTACTGGCCCGTTGATGTAGGTTTTCTATAAACACTTCTTCTTATTGTGCCATCCTCTTTTCTGGTCATAAAGACGTCTAAAAATGGAATACTAGATTCTTTTTCTGTCTCGATGGTAAAATTTATTGCAGGATATACCTCATTAAACTTATCCAGGATGCTCTTTGCTTCCTTCTCGTTTTTCATAATCAAAAAAGTACCATCCATGTACCGACAATAAAATTCGAGTTCACTAATAACATCCTTCAGAGGCCCATTTTCTAGTTTCGCAAGGAAAATGTCGACTAGAATGGGTCCTAGTGGTGACCCCATTGCCACACCGTCAATTTGTCTATATAGTTCCTTATTAAATAAAAAGTGGACATTCATTGTACATTTCAAGAGAAGCTCTTTCACAAATGATATAGGAATGCCGACATTGATGTTTCGTCGTTTAAGTTCTTCGCATACAAAATCCACTGTTTCCATAAATGGTACATTGGTGAATAAGGAAGATACGTCAAATGATATCATGAATTTATTGTCAACATTTAAATCTTTTATCCTTCCCACAAATCCGAAAGTATCCTTTACACTGTGTTTCACTAACTCAGTTTGAAGCGGCTGTAAGATTTCGACTAGCCATTTGGCTACAGGATGGTATGGAGAATTTAACATATCTAACACTGGTCGAAGCGGTACACCATCTTTGTGCACTTTAGGCGAGCCATTATAGTCTTGGTGTAAAAGTCCCAGTGGGTTTAAGGGATGTGTACTGACCTTGTGAGATGAACCCTTGTTGGTTTCAGTCGCTTCAATGTTTCCGTCAGCTGTTTCTCTATCCTTTCAATCGGATCTAGAGAAGAGGAAATTTTTTGGAATTTTTGATTATTATTGCGAATGGTATTCATCTTCTCGAAGTAATCCGTTTTGTTCATGATAACCACTCCTGAACCCTTATCCGGTTTTGTTATTATTATATTTTGATTTTTGCGTAGGTTATCCAGAGCTTCTCTGTGTTACTACTATACGAATTGCGTTTACTGTTCAGGTAATAATAGTAACAATCGACCAGTGTTGATTTGAGTCTTTCAACATCTTCCGTTGATGAGGGGGTTAGGTTAGGCCTTCCGTTTGGGTATATAAACTTTCGAACTGAATCTGTGCGTCCATTTTATTAATTTTTATAGCAGAGGATAAATAGGAAAGGAATTAACGTGTACCTTGTTTAATCTCATTTCGATATAAATCTTTATCCTACTGAATTTATGTTATTTTTCGTTTTCTTCTCTTCCCCCCCCCTTACTTTTCAAGTTACATGATAAAGGTGTTGCTGATGAGGCAGCAGTTCGAAGAGCCGAAGTTGCTGCAAAATCGCTTAAACAACGTTCATCACGTAACACACGTGTCTCTACAAATCCAGCTACTAGTGGAAAGAATGAAATGATACGCAGAAATGTACGACGTACTGTAACTAATCGAACAGCTGTTACTTCTAATATACCAAGTGGGGATGAAGATGTTGATGTCGAAGAGAGCTCACCACCACCGACTACAACAACACGTGCAAAAAGTGCTCGTACCACTCGTACGCGTACTAAGCTTGTTTTCAGTTCGGATGAAGAGGAGTTAGATAATGAATGAATGAAGTAGTGAATGTGTTCAGCTAGAGTCATCATATGCACAGTATTGGCAGTCGTATTGTATTATAAGTGTCAAATTAAGAGTTGACCGGTGTCTTTTCTTATATTCGTCCCTAGATGTATTTGTATTTTTTCTATCAATACTGAGATTTATTTATCTTTACCACTGTTGTAAATTTGTTTTATGCATGTATATAAAATGTTGATGTCAATCTACTGTAATAAAATCTTCACTTACTAGATTTCAAAATTATCTTTTTAACTTGTTATGACTGCTACCTGAAGAAATAGAATTTTTGACCTCAAGTATGCAGACGATATCATCTTATTGTGGGGTGGCATGCAGGCTGCCCGAATCACACTTAATCAGTTGGCGGTCAGTGTCTGTAAGTGGGGTATGTGTTTTGCGCCGTCTAAGTGCAAAGTACTATTACAAGATTGGCAAGGTGCCTGTACCTGCACTCACTCTTGCAGGTGAACCGCTTGAGGTTGTCGGTAAGTTTGTGTATCTGGGTAGTTGTGTGAGTGCTGGCGGAAGGGTGGCATACATCAAATTGAGCCAACTCTAGCGCCGTCGCGACGTTAGCCTAGCTATCAAAGATCGGGTATACAATGCTTCGGTGCGGGCTGCCTTGCTCTACGCCTGTGAGACCTGGCCTCTCTGAGTGGGCTGAGGATGTGCGGCGACTCTGCGTGTTCGATCATCGCTGTCTTCGCAGGATTGCTTGGGTTCGATGGCATCATCGTGTGAGTAGTTCTGAGATTCGGCGGCGTGTGTTTGAACACAATGGAGTATCGTCATCCGGTAACACCGGCTGCGGTGTCTTGGACATGTGCTGCGAATGTCATCCCAGAGGCTTCCGTACAGGTCTCTGTTCGCTAGCCCTGGGACGGGGTGAAAAAGGTGGAGAGTTAGTCAGCCCATGACGTTGCGTCGTGGGATGAAGCATATTTGTGCTAGATTAGCATCGGTTGGTGCGTCACCACTCCCATGTTGGGGTCCGAGAGATATCTCGAATCAATGGTTCGAAACGTTATCAGATATAGCCAAGAATCGTAATTAATGGCGAATGTGCTGCAATTTCGTTCTTTCTTCCCTTCCTGATGTTAGTTGACGAATACTGTTTGAACTTGTTAAGTGTGACTGTTTTCCTTCCAGATGAAGTTCTTTATCCGTTCTCTACTTATATTTTTACTTTTAATCTATGTTGTTTTATTACTATTCTGAGGCGCATCTTTCTTGGTGCCATATTGTACCAAGTTTTTTCTGCGTTTAAATAAATAAATACCGGTTGTAATAATTGTGCTAGGCGCTAGCAAGCCAGCTATTCTGTCTTCTCTCTCCAATGGAATTAGAGGGAGAAAACACCTGTCGACATTGTAAGGATCAATCCAGAGAAATATTATTCATAGTAAAAAGACGATCCAGTGTTCACCCTGACGATTTCAATATCCAAATACTAAGGTAAGCAGGACAGTAGGTGGAACTTTGGTATTGTAAGCTTTGCGTGTTGGATGCGTTTCTAAGTCAGTCTTACAAGATCTAAATGTAGTTATACACCTAAGTCATGACCGATACGACAAGTCTACGAAATTCTATGCGCTTCTTTGACTGGTTGTGTGGATATCTTCTAAGCATAGGGTTAACATTAAGCTTTAGAGCAGGGAACTCATTGCCCAGTAATCTGGTCTCTTTCGGGAAGTAGTTTGTGTACTATCCGATTGAATAGGTCTGTAAGAATAAGGACTCCACATATACATACACTGACTGTGATTCAGACGGATTAAGAGATGTAATTTATGCCAAGTCTTCTAGTTTGTTGGTAAAATAAAAGTTCCAAGACTTGTTGAAACTAGTAAGTGATTATAATTAAGGAAAACCCGTATTGGGGCTACCTACGGTTTTACATTCTTACAAACCCTGTTCCTCTCCTGCGACTTAGCTCACCTGTTCTTCACTGACACAACTTTCGAGCAAGAGAAGACTCTGTAACACTTGGTGACTTCTAGAGTCGAGCTATTGAATTAAAAAACCAGTGGCGAATTGTTGTGTGTGCTAGAACACTTGCATAAGCTTCTGTCATGCACTTTGGTGTCTAAATAGACTTAAAATACACGCAGCAACGAAGATATGAGTACAGCTGTCTGATGAAAACACAAAGTCTATATTAAGGTAGAAGTTAGCTCAAAATTTATGGGAGCATGACAAAAATACTCGTCTTAAAAAGGCTTGATGTCGCATCTGTTCTGTTATAGAAACAGTTCTTATGATGATCGATAACCCACCCTCAAAAATTATTTTTTAAAACAGTATAATTCTGTGCTTTAGATCGAACTGGTGGACGTGAAGAGACGAGAAGTGATGAGCTGTGTAAGCTTATATTGGATAAAACTCATTGCAACGACAGCGAGCTATGGCGTGTGACGTAAACAATGGAAGTGGGAGGAGGGTTGCCATTTAATAATACCCATCAATCTTTTTATCTCTAATGAAAGATATCTTAAGTAAGGATGACATGTGAAACTATCTCTATCGAGGAATGCCGAACGGAACTTTAACCAGAACTCTGAAATGCAGTGCGGCGAGACTATAATTATCAACCGTTTAACCCCAGACTGAATGGGATATAAACAACATCCCTCCTCTAGCTATAATTTAGGTTGCACTTAAATGTCTGCAATTTAAAAAGGGGCAGAATCAGAATGTCTTACTCTCGAGATGTTCAAGGGTTGTGATCAATCACTGACTGGTGCACGTTAGGTGCTAAATATTTTATGGGAATCCGTTTGTTGCAAGTCACTTACCATTCTTTCCAAAAAGGAAAGGAACAAATTTTCATATGGTAACGAGATGAAGGAATTATCTTGACCAGTGTTATATCTGACACTGTATGTCAATACAGAGGAGAAATTAGACTTGGTAAAGACGTGGGTAAAATTCAGACTGGTGTCATATGTATTCACAAGAAGCACAGATATATGTGTGCCTATCTTTCCCTGATACCTCGTGCATTCCTTGACCCGAAGTCGGAATTCAACTGCGTCGGTGAATAGGTGTTGTGGCGATGCATAATTGTAAACAGTGCGTCGAGAAGGTATCTCATACTATTTGGAGAACTCTATTTGTAATCACTTCACCGTGTATAAGCCTATGGAGAACTGTTATCTGAAATGACGACTAAGAGTGCTGTTCGAAGTCCAATCTCACTCTCATTTTATTTTATTACAAACCTATTAACTGATGTGACTCTTGCTGATGCTGGGTTCTTGTAAGTTGACTAACTGCCATGTGGTGGGGTTGTTGGTTTGGAGTAATCGGATTACAGACCACTTCATTCGTTTGAGAAGTTCCAAATCTCTAACTGAATGAATGTTGAGTAAATCCCAATACAGAATTCCACATAAAGAAGTATAATTTCAAACGGACACAAAAGCTTACATTAGTAGGAAAATATGAAATTGCATCAAACGAGGGGTGCTGGGAGGGGACGCTTTCCAGACAAGGACTAAGAACAAATGCATCTGTGTCTAAGTGATCTATTTTAAGAAATATCAATAACTAGTGGTCCCAAATATACAGCGTACACTGTCGTACTTGTCTCAAACGGACACACAATCACATGGCTTGGCCTGTTTACCCCTAAATCTTCCCATCCTAATACTACTCATTCTAATGTCCTCCGTCAAGAAAAGAGGTTGTTTGCGATCCGCACGGAATCTTGTAGCGAGGTATAATCATATTAGGGTTTCTTACCCAGATCGATGCAGGAACTATATTTATTTCATTCACATTCCGATCAGAAAGAAACACAGCAAAATTAAATTATGTGAGCTGACAATATATTCAGGTCGGTATTTTAGGTAATAATCCAGTCCAAATAAAAGTAGAAAGTAATTCCTTTCGACGGTGTTTAGGGTCTGTGTTTTCCTCTAGTGGCACATAGGTGCCTGAGAATTCCACACTACATCAAAATCGTTGTTTGGGAATAAAGTTATTATTACAATTATTGTTATTATTAAACGTGTAAACGGTTTCATTTTAAGCTGTTAAGCAAATCAGAACCACCATATGTCGATAAGAGTCAAATGTTTACTACCTTACCTGGACAGTATGCATTTGTAAGTGTAGCTACTGTTTGATTCGGCTGCTAGATTTTCCAAATGTTATCAAGTCATACATGTAACCCTATGCAGATTTGAGAATAGAAACCGGTAATTTACACCTAATAAGATTCTATACATAATAAATAAAACTAGAAACATCAATATTAGGTTTATTGTCTACAGAATGAAATAATGGTCATTAGAAAACAAGACCTATTGTATTCACCATAAATACCCAGTGAGTCATGAAGAAAATAAAAGACAATTCAGCGAAGAAAAATTTGCGCCATAGACGAAATCATCTTCAGAGACGTACAGTCATATTGATATTTACCAAAAATGTATGGAAGTCTATCACTGAGTAATAAGGGGTGACATAGTCAATTTAATTAATCATAAGTGGCTTCAAAAGTAAAAAATAAAAGTTTCAAATTACGTAACTACTGGATAAATCTAATTATAATGTTGGTTTGAATTACGTACGTCATTGATGAAAGTAGTTTATGATTATAATTTCGCACATCAAATTTCAGAAATGTACGCACTAATTTCTCAAATATTGCTTACTGAAAACTACTTGTTGACTTATTACCCCCATTTTTTGATAAAATACATAATCTTTGTGCATGCCTCTTCGTAACATTCGCCAAAGAACACTGTGGAGTGATGAAAGCCTCTCTGAAAATTTCAGTGATAGTGAGTGTATAGAGATGGGCAACCTTCAAATCCTAAATCGTTATGAAAATGTATAATAGTGAATTAGCAGTAAAGTCAATAAAATTTCATTCCGAAAAAGCACCACATTTTCCACATGCGTTTCTTATGTACACTTATTTTGTTTGGCCTTGGTTCAGCCGTTAAGTTCACCTCAAATATCTAATATTTAAGGCGAACTTGGGAATCAATAATTTCATTGGAATTGTTGTATAATGTGGAATGCCCTGAAATCATATCTAACAACACTCTAGTCTTTTTATTAAACCACGCAGTGAAAAACACGTCAAGATTATTATCTATGGTATATTTTAAAGGCATACAAAACACAATACAAAATGAAAAATGCTAAGCTTGAGACTGCATATAATACAAGAAATGCAATTCGGATGATCCAATTATAATCGAATCTTTCTTCACTTTTGGATTCTATGACATCTCTGGGTAAAACACCCAATATTATTGTTATAATCACAGACAATACTACAACCAAAACAGTGAGAAACCTTTAAAGTTATCTCCTTGAAAGTTCACCTACTTTGATTTAGTTTCCCTTTGCGAAATAAGCATACATAATATTACAGTTACTGTCCACAACATGCATAAGATAAAAACACCGGGACCGACACCAAGAATTGTTGCCATTCCGTAACAGTTGAATTCACTTCTCCTGTTACCATGACAACCAATACCGAAATGTAAAGCACAAACAAAATTTATCAGAGTTTTAGGATTGTGACTCTTTTCACACAGTGGATATCTATTTCTGCCCTAAACCCATAAGATATGATGTGACCACGCTGTGCGACAGACTATTAAACTGGTTTTTAACTCAAAGAATCAAATTCCTAAAGGCTACTTAATTAACCTGTATTTTCAGGTTCTGATGAGATATAGTGGTAAGTGAGAGAAGGAGTTATTCGTAAAGCCAGCAGCCGATTTATCAAGTAAGTCGATTACAGTGTATTCGATCCTCAGCTTATTATACAACATGAATAAATGAAGTTTACAGAATTCCTGTTGGTATGAGAGATTTGAAAGCTTTTTAATCAGTTTCTTGATAACCTTTTAACCTCTTCCAGTATACCGTTTCTGCACATGAGAAACCAGTCTCCTGCTAGGCTAAACAATCCGTGGTGTAATATACTTCCAGTATAATGTCCAAATATGTCACGACAAGAAGACAAAAGACTTAGCGAACGTGAAAATACTCCAGGGCCCACAAAAGCCGCTCCTAAAACAACGGTTCACCATGGCTTCAATCCTGATACTCCATGGTGCTGGCAGAAGGACACAATTTATCTAGTAACCATCAAGAGCGATATTAGCAAGCTACAAACCTCAAGGAACTCTAAGTAGTGACTATGTTTTCCAAATTCCGAATCTAATCCTTTTGAAAATTATTAACCTGGATGTTCTCCTACAATGGCAGCAATGAAAGGAGATCCGAGCGAACAGCCTGGTAAGGGTCAGAACCTACAGGAAAAGTTGCACCACAAGACGCTGTGCGTGTAGATATAGCCTCACCCACAGTTCAAGGGGACAGTAGGCAGTCAGCACCAAAGTTAATCGGAAAAGACTGTACCGGTGAATGGCACAATGTTGTCTCTCGCAAAAAGCCAGACACAACCATGACAGAATGCGTAATGCTCTTGATGGATGTAAGGACTCCATTGTCTTCACAGCAAAAAAGTCACTGGAGGCAAACCTTGCCTCTCTGGCCACTTCTCACTTTCAATTCTAAGCAACCCTTAAAC
The DNA here is from genome assembly GCA_944472135.2 of Trichobilharzia regenti. Lineage (NCBI taxonomy): Eukaryota > Metazoa > Platyhelminthes > Trematoda > Strigeidida > Schistosomatidae > Trichobilharzia > Trichobilharzia regenti. Next base: position 73,067,857 of record OX235263.1, read on the forward strand.
CCTCAATGGGTCAGATATCTGCGCCTATAGTCACTTATACCTGGCGAACACCATCAAATGACAGTCTGTGGTGGTGCAATGAGGCCAATGCCACTACAGCACCTAGAAGAATCTCTTAACCAAGGGTTTCAGGCGATGAAAGTCCGGAATTTGATGATTCACAGATTCCTGGAGTGGAATGAAAAAACAGCAAACTGAAATAACTGTTTCCTATATTAAAATTCAGTCTGTTAAGTAATCGGACTGAAGCGAGTAGTTTGGTAGATTCTGAAAACCGTTACGGAATCACGACTTACATATAAAATCAACAGTAAAGAAGTCAACCCTCAAATGTTGATAAAAGCTTGTGATTTGTTGAAAATGCTTCTGGTGGCACGCAGTGCAAATTTTTTGACCCATATAGAAGGACTGACTCACCTGACACTGGTGATGAAAATCCAAGTCCTGTTTCTTATGCAGTGGAGTGCAGAAGATTTTCAAGCCGGCTTCAGGTTTGCGAAGGCTATCCTGCCTTTCCGACCCTGGCTGACTGACAGATTCATCCATGCCCTCTGCATGTGGCTGAAACCGTGATTTTTGGGTAAGTCAGGTAACCACTGTTGACCGACCAGTGCGCGTTGCTGTTGCCGTTGCTGACGGGTGGTTATTTCCAATATTTCCGCTTCTCCACGTTAGCCTGAAGTCCTGTCTTTTTTGCCCGTCTCTTCAGCTACTTCCTTGGTTCTCGCCTGCTTGCCAGTCTTTTATTTCGTGTGACACTAAATACAAATAATCCACTTACGAAATCCAGATCTTCTGGAATCTGCTTATTGGTTAGTCCAACGTGTTTCTGTTTTTTCTATCCCAACGCATAGTCTGACGGATGATCCAGTTCACCACAATTAAGAATATCATTAGTGGCTACGGGCAGTCATCCCTGTTTTACTCCTGCGTGCACTTCGAACACCTCTCAGAGTTTCTGGTTGTATATCATCTGACTCGTGGCATTGTCATATAGCTTTTGAGTGGGGTTGATGGAGATTTCGGCACTGTACGCCATAATTTTGAAGCAGCTTCCACATAACATCTCAGTTAACGCTATTGAAGGCCTTCCTTCCCTCTAGCCATTTTGTAACAGTGGCGTGAGAACATCTGCCACAGACTGCGTCCGTTTTCACTGCTTCGGGAGCAATTCCATCCGGTCTTGTCGCCTTCCTGGACTTCGGTAGCTTGAATGCACTCAAGATTTTTGCCTTCGTTGAAGGACTGGTGTCCACTCGCACTTCTGTGCCTACTGTCAGTGGCAGTATTTCTGAACGACTTGCAGCTGATAATTGCTTCAGGAGTCCTCTGAAGTGGTCAGTCTATGGTTTTATTTGTTTCTCCTCCTTGAAAATAAGGTCCCCCTGAATATCTTTTATAGGTTTCATCTTTGTTGGTCTCTTTCCTGATAGGAACCCGATTATCTGGAATAAGATCAAGCACGGACTTGCCTTTCTAATAGTGCGTTGCTTTCGCTTATTCACGTAAAACTCTAATTTATCTGGTGTTCCTGGCCAGGAAGTTGTGGAATTCATTCTAATTCGTTTACCTTCGAGCACTGAATCTTCCGATATAATCTCGTTGAATATTATTACTCATGACTAACCGTTTGTCATTCTGTGACTGTTCGACACTAACTTATATCCATCACTGTATGAATTATTGAATTTACATAACCAAGTACACCTGGGTCAGTGAGTCTGCAGTAGTCATATCATTTTTGGTGATCGTCCTTGACAGTGATATTACTGCTACCGTTTATGTTGTTGCTGTCTCTGCCTTTCCTGTTATGATTTTGCCCCTCTGTAACATACATATCTATGTAACAACTTCCTCCTCGCGCCTGAGGCCATCAATCCATCCTGTAAACAAAACTGCTGCGCGAACTTCAGTACGATAAATCTCCTTGCGACCAAAGAAATAGTATGTGTGGGGACATGGAAGGTCCACACCATGTATGAGATGGCAATGCTGTCCAGATTGCAAATGAGATGAAAAGATAAGGTAAACAGGTACTGAAAATATTTGAAGGCAGATGGATAGGACAGTCAGTGATCTACCTTTGTCATCCAGAAAACAACCACGAGCACACCGAGCGTGTGGCTATCATGTCACCAGCAGCAACGAAGGCCCTGACGCAATGGGAGTCTTTCTCGCCCAGGATAATGACCGGCAGATTTAACTCCAAAGGAAGGGAAGTATCAGTTAAGCAATGCTATGCACCCACAAACAACGCAGACCTCGAAAAGATTGAAGAGTTGTACAGACAACTTGTCAGTCAAGTCTCATAAATTGTCAATGTCCAGCTCTTACTACGCTGGACCTCACGCTGTCCCTCGAAGACTTTCAGAAACACTTTGTATTAACCAACGCAGAAACCAAAACACTGTTTGGCGACTCAAGAATCCTTTATTCCTACACCAACATGTAACCAACAATAAGGTTATTACACACAAGGTCTAAGAATAAATGTTATAACAATAAATCACGGTATTACTTCTGATAGTCTTTAATTTCCCTTCTGAACAGCGACCGATGAGACGATGACTGGTGGATTGATGACTCCCGCGAAAAATATGGAGGAGTCGGGTTTGAGCGAACAACCATGAATTGATCGTTCAATCTTCAACTACATTGACCCAACTACAGGCAACAATGGACAACACTCCAGTTGGTGACATTAAAATACTAATGGGAGACATGAATGCCAAACTGGGACCAGACAAAACAGGAAGAGAACTCATTATGGGTCGAGAAGTACTCGGAGAAGAATCAAAATGGAGAAGTTTACGCTGACTTCTGTGCCTTCAATGAACTAGTGATTGGTGGTGGCGTATAGAAACACAAGGATATCCACAAGGCTACATGGGTGTCACCAGACGGGCGAACCAAAAACCAAATTGACTTCATCTCAATGCTGCTCAAGAAAGTGGAGATGCAGCTTACTGGATACAAAAGTAAGAAGAGGTGCAGGCGTTGGCTTGGACCACTATCTCGTGCAAGGAACGCTCAAAACCAAATGAAAAACTTTCAAGTAAACAAGAGCTGCAGGTAGATGACAAGTTGAGTTTAATACTCGAAACGGAAAGATCAAGCTACAAAGATCTTCACTGTAATCACGTAGAAAAGGTGGACGCACAAATCAATACTAGTGAAGAGACCAGCGTTGAGAAGCAGTGGAACAACCTGAAACCGGTATGGAGTTAAACCTGTACGGGAGTTCTAGGTAGAAAGAAGAGACAAGACAAACAGTGGCTCACTACAGACACACTGAGACTAATAGAAGAGAGAAGGATGGTGAAACAAACTATTATCCAGTGCATCGACGGGCAACAAAAGCAGGAGTTGGGTGCAAACCACAATACACTGAATAAAAGAGTGAAGAAGAGTGTCAGAGAAGACAAAAGACAACATTAAGAAGCCAATGCAAGTGAAGCAGGCGAAGGAAGCCTCGCAACACTCTGACAAACAACTAGGTTCCTATCGCGGAAGAGATCGAAACGAATTGGGCCAGTGAAGGGTGACAATGGAAAGTCAATCACCAAAGAGGTGGGGCAAAGGAAACGCTACAGTGATTGCTTCAAAGACTTCCAAGTCGACTGCCATCTACAACGCGCCCAATAATACCAACAGCGGAAACACAACTGCCAGTGCACATCAACCTTCGACGAGAGCAGAACTCCTGAAGGAAATCAAGACGCTAAAAGCTGGAAAAGCAGCAGGATCATATGGAATCTCAGCAGGAGCATTAAAAATAGACCCAGAGACAACAGCAGACTTAATGACACCACAACTGGAGAAGGCGTGGAAAGAGGGCAAGGTACCTGCTGATTGAAAGAAGGGCCACTTATTCAAACTGCGAAAGAAATGAGACATAAGTCAATGGGAGAGTTGACGCGGCATTATGCTCCTGCCTCTCTATCCCTAGCAGAATACTAACCCTCATCATCCTGGCGAGAATCAGGCACGCACTGGATGAAATACTTCGACCGGAACAGGCTGGATTCAGGGGAAACAAGTCATGCATCGATCAAATCGCAAAACTATGTAGCATTATTGAACAGAGCTTGGAATGACAGTCAGCTTTCTACCTCAACTTTATTGACCTTGAAAAGGCTTTCGACAGCGTCAATAGAAAGGTGATTTGAGCACCACTTCGCTACTACCAAGGGGTGCTGTCAACAATTATACACCTCACCCAACATTTTTACGACAATGTCGCATGCCAATCGATCCAGTATGGGAAACTCACGGAATCCTTTGAAGTGAAGACGGGGGTAAGGCAAGATCGCCCACCATCTCCGATGATTTCCCTGATTACAGTGGGCTGGATAATGCAACAGACAACGAGCAACGAGGAAACATGCATAAAATGAACCCTCACGAAAAACTTGGAGGATCTGGACTTCACCGACGATATATATGTCTGATTTCCCACAAACTGAAAGATATGCAGGTGAAAACCATCATCCGTTTCGCCCTAATTTTTATTTTTTTATTATTATCCTATACTTTAGTCGTTGTTTACTACTATAAACTTGAACCAAGAGTTAGCATGTAACACCATAAAACTCAATGACTACGAATTCTCTGTAATAAAAAATGGGAATAAACCATGCAGTTATCGCATATTGTTTGTTTAAATCATTATTATCTGATGGCTGCCTCTGCACCTGTAGGGGACTAATATTAGAGTTCACTAACATTCCAAGTATAAAAGTAATAATCCAAGTCAGTGGAGTGTTAAATCACAATATATTACCAAAAATACAGTGACGAGTTATAGCAACAAAAAGGATTACTTGTAGATAACGTCTAAGTCCTCGACTACAAATTAATTATATAATCCACGGGCACGTTAATTGTTTGGACTGCGTCTGCTGTAGCTGCTGTGTTCCGGTTGTAGAAATGTCTTCGGTTGAGAGTAGTAGGCTCCTACAATAAATCCGAAGTATACAACACGGTGTGAGTGGAGCAAGTAAGCAGAAGTGACCAGGGAGAAGACGAAGTCTCCAACAGCAGAGTGTATTTTTCAATTGTACACGGAAGTTATGTATATTTCAACAAGAAGCGATTTAAACAAAAATTATGTACAATATCTCGAATTTATACAAGTAACCAAAAAGTGTACAATCACATTGTTACGTACTCAACACGGCTCCCCTCCTAGAGGTCCGGAGAGACAACCGGAAAATGATACGTAAAACTATGAAGTAAATAATAATAGTAATAGCAACTTTTGGATAAAAATAGGGATATATTACAACATGCATAAACGCGAGAAGGTATGTGAATCATGTAAAGTCTGAAAGCATATACAATGAGTTCAGCAATAAAAATTGAAATAGAAAGTCATGTCACTTAAATTTGCACTAACCATGAACACAGATTTTTAATGTATAAAGAAAAATATGTAAATACACAGTATTTAAGGAGGGGAAAGAAACATTAAAAAAATATGGATTAAAGATCAATAGTTTTTGGAAAGGACAATACCTGTTTTTTAGGTGAGGTACATATAAATAAATAATAGTGATAGTAACATCAAAGTTTACGACGAAATACTAACGGTCATGATGATAATGTCTAAACGAAAAAGATAATAATAATTTTCAATTATTTTTCTTTTATTAGTCCTCAAAATGAACGTAGCGAGCCGGTTTACTGATTTGCCGACCACTACGTGTGTGATATGGAGGGAGGATAAGACTTGGTGCCGGTGGAGTGGAGTCGGATGTTTGATTATTTGATTGCGCAGCTGCCGATGTAGATTCGAAGTCGTTGTCGGTGTATGCGGGTTTGATTCGATCAATTGAAACAGTCTCTCGTCTTCCATTCTTGTTCACTGTAAAGTGTTTGTCTGAACGTTTAATAACTTGAAAGGGTCCTTCGTATGGAGGTTGCAATCCTTTTCTGATGGCGTCGACTCGAATGAAGACGAATTTGCAAGTTTGTAGATGTTTGTTGATCTGATCTCTTCGGGGAGATTGTCGAGGTGCTGTTGGTTGAAGTTGAAGCATTTGTCTAGTTAATCGGTTAGTGAAGTCGGCAATGTTCACGTCTGTGGAATCGGCTGAGGGGACTAGCTGTCCAGGCAAGGTTAGGTTGGTGCCATAGACAAGTTGAGCCGGTGTACATCCTAAATCTTCTTTGATAGTAGAACGGATACCAAGTAAAATCAAAGGTAAGTATTCACTCCACTTAGATGTATCATTCTGCGCCATCAGGGAGCTTTTCAGTTGTCTGTGGAATCTTTCCACTAGACCATTCGCTGCCGGATGATAGGCTGTTGTGGAGATATGTTTCACTCCCAGAAGTCTCGTCAGTTCGCGAAAGAGTGTCGATTGGAATTGAGGACCGCGGTCGGATGTAATAGTAGTTGGTACACCGTAGTTTGACACCCAACGGTCGAGAAAAACTAAAGCAACGTTTTCAGCAGATATGTCGTTTAAGGGGCATGCAATAGCCCAACGAGTAAATCTATCAATCGCTGTCAGGATATGTGTATATCCCCTTGATGTTGGCAATGGTCCCACGATATCTATATGGATATGCTGAAATCTCCTTTCGGGTAATTTAAACGTCTTCGGGGTTGTAATAGTGTGGCGGTGTACTTTGGAGCATTGGCATTGGATACATTCTCGTGCCCATCTCCGAATGTCAGAGTTCATTTTAGGCCACACGAAGCGTTCGCTGATCAGTCTGACCGTGGCGCGTACTCCAGGGTGAGAAAGCGAATGTAAATGTTCGAACAATGCTTTTCGGCAACTGAGAGGGACAAATGGACGATTAGTTCCGGTAGATACATCGCAGACTATGGTTGCATCTGATAAGGGGATAGGCACATCTTTGAGCTGTAAGGAAGAGTTTCTGCGGCAGGTTTGGAGTTCAACGTCATCTCTTTGTAATTGAGCCATACGATCAAGACTGATGTCTACCGACGTTTGAAGCTGGTTAATGTCACTTCTTGAAAGAGAATCGGCTACCACGTTCGCATCTCCTTTGATGTACTGGATGTCGGTTGAGAATTGGGAGATATAATCCAACTGTCTGGCTTCTCTAGGGGAGTGTTTATCGAGTGAAGTAGTGAAAGCATGACACAGGGGCTTGTGGTCAGTAAAAATAGTGAAATGCCGGCCCTGTAGTAAGTAACTGAAATGTTTAACTGCTAGGTAGATGGCTAACAGTTCTCTGCCAAAGGTACTGTAACGAGTTTGCGCAGGTTCCAATTTCTTGGAGAAGAAAGCAAGTGGAGTGATGTCATTATTGAACTTTTGTTGTAAAACTGCTCCCACTGCTACCTGCGATGCATCTGTACATAAAATAAGTGAAGCTTCTGGGTTGATATGAGATAACATTACAACGTTGGATAAGGCATCTTTTGCATTATTAAATGCTGCTTTTGCTTCTTCAGACCACTGAAATTTCTTCGAATTGCATCTAAGTAGGTCGGTCAGTGGCTGAACTATGGAGGCACATGATGGAATAAAACGTCGGTAGAAGTTGAACATCCCGAGAAAACGTCTAAGTTTCTTTAAGGAATCAGGTTCGGGAAAGTTCTTAATAGTTTCTATCTTATCTTCGGTAGGTCTGATGCCTTCGGCAGTTATTCGATGTCCTAAGAATTCAATGGAAGGGGAACCAAAAATACATTTCTTTGGATTGATAACAACTCCAAATTGTTCAAACCTTTGAAATAACAGGCTTAAGTGTTGCATATGTTCTTCCATCGATGAGCTGGCGATTAAGACATCGTCGATATATACAAAGACGAAATCAAGACCTTGGGTAACTTGGTCCATAAAACGCTGAAATGTTTGAGCAGCATTCTTTAGTCCGAAAGGCATTCTCAAGAATTCGAATAATCCAAAAGGCGTGATAATTGCTGTTTTTGCAATGTCTTCTGGAGCGACTGGTATTTGATGATATGCCCTGACCAAGTCAACTTTAGTAAAAATGGTCTTTCCATGTAAGTTCAAGGAGAAATCGTGGAGATGAGGTATAGGATAACGATCTGGGACCGTAGCGTTATTCAAAGCGCGATAATCTCCACATGGCCGCCAGTCATGATTAGTTTTAGGTACCATGTGCAGAGGTGAAGACCATGGGCTGTTAGATGGTCGTATGATACCTAGCTGCATCATATGTTCAAATTCCGACTTAGCTGCTGCTAGTTTATCGGGTGGTAACCGTCGTGGACGTGCCTTCACAGGTTGTCCTGTTGTGATGATCTTATGCGTAACTGTATGAGATATATCTTCAACATTGTATGATGGTTTAAGGATTTTAGGAAATCGTTGCAATAAAGCAGAGAACATTTCACTCTCCGGCTTTTCTATACAGATGCTATGAACAGAGTAGTCACATGTAATACCGTGGATCTTGAGTTGGGTGCAATTGTCAACCAGTTTTTTCTTGCTGATATCAACCAACAGATTGAAGTGACTTAGGAAGTCTGCACCTAGTATAGCGTGACGTACGTCAGCTACTATGAAGATCCATGTGAAACGTCGGCGTAGTCCTAGGTTTAAAATCATTGACTGTTCGCCATACGTCGGTATGTCGGTTTGGTTGGCAGCACGAAGTGAAAGTTTACCAGGTATTTTGGCTGATCGCCTGGATAGTGAGGGGGGAATAACACTGACTTCGGCGCCTGTATCTACCAGGAATAATGTGCCGGTAGTCAAATCCCTCACATAGAAAAGGCGACTGGGTGATTGCCAGTAACAGCTGTCGCCATCACTGTCTGGCTGAGGCGTTTCCCTGAGCCTGGTTGGCTTCGCTAAAGCTGCACGGTTTTACACATTTCAGGGCATGACGTCCAAACTTCCAGTGATACCAGCATATATTGCTATCCCGAGAAGACGTGTAAGAACGCTGTCGTGAGAAGGATCGTCGTCGTGATGGTGACCTTCTCTGTGAGCTCCGCCTCCGGACTTGTCGATCCGACCTATTAGTCTCCAACTTGTCAATCCTTGCCGCTAAGTCTGCAATGGCGGCGAGTATCGGTGTGTCTGCCGTGGGTGTGGAATGACACGGTGTGGCACTATCAGATGCTACGTGACTTATGGTGTTATCAGATAAAACATCCATAATACTATCTGCCATGTCACTTAGTTGGTCTAAGTCATACGACTTTCCTGAGATGATTAAAATTTGCTGGACATTTCTAGGTAAACGTTGCAACCACATCTGTTTCAGCACTACCTCGTCTACTTTATGATGTCCGATTAACTGGCGCATGTGCCTGAGTAGCTGGGATGGTTTACGTGGGCCTAGATCACAGCCTGTGAGCAATTGTTGGATTCTTTTCTCATCCGACAAACTGGTACGTTGTATGAGGAGGGCTTTAAGTTTATCAAATTGATGCTCCGTCGGAGGATCTTCGATGAAATCGCTGATTTCTGTCAATACTGACGGAGGGAGTTCTGCCAGCACCATACCATATTTGGCTATTTGGGACTTAATGCCCCGTGCTTCTAGCAACGGTTCAATTACCGCAAACCAAATCCTTGGTTCCGCGAAACCGTATTGGGGTAAACGAAAATCAGTGATGGCATTTATTGTGGCATTTGTCTCGCTATTAGTTGTCTGCTCGTTTGATGTACCGGACCGAGGTGATGACATTATGAATATGGGGTTATTGGTACAAATTAGGATACAAATATAAACCACACACAAAATCACAATGAATATACAAAATAGCAAAAATAAGAATATGAATATGCCAAAATAATCCGTGTTCTTATCGGGCTCACCAATTAATTTGTAGGGGACTAATATTAGAGTTCACTAACATTCCAAGTATAAAAGTAATAATCCAAGTCAGTGGAGTGTTAAATCACAATATATTACCAAAAATACAGTGACGAGTTATAGCAACAAAAAGGATTACTTGTAGATAACGTCTAAGTCCTCGACTACAAATTAATTATATAATCCACGGGCACGTTAATTGTTTGGACTGCGTCTGCTGTAGCTGCTGTGTTCCGGTTGTAGAAATGTCTTCGGTTGAGAGTAGTAGGCTCCTACAATAAATCCGAAGTATACAACACGGTGTGAGTGGAGCAAGTAAGCAGAAGTGACCAGGGAGAAGACGAAGTCTCCAACAGCAGAGTGTATTTTTCAATTGTACACGGAAGTTATGTATATTTCAACAAGAAGCGATTTAAACAAAAATTATGTACAATATCTCGAATTTATACAAGTAACCAAAAAGTGTACAATCACATTGTTACGTACTCAACACATCTCTCTTTCTGTCTTCTTCTCTTCTCGAAGGTATTGCACTGAAGAACTACAAATGAACAGTAATGCTGCTTTCTACGTTTGTATTACTTGAGCGTTATTCAGAATATTGTTAGCACTTACGATGAACAACGGAACAAATTCTACTCTGAATTCTGTTTAACATCGTAAAGTTGGTCCCTTGTATCTGCTAATACCAAAATAATGCTATCCTTACCATTTACTGTGGAGTTTTATAAATTTTCGAACCCTTGTTGATTGACAAAATGATAATGATCACAAGGTATGCATCCCATGTGTCTTACTCTAGCACCTGTATATCGCCTCTCTTCTTACCCTCCGTTAACGCAAAATTTCGTAATTCCCGCATGAATTTGACTCACTATAAGTATATTAAATATTATAATTTAGACTTAAACCAAAGTCTTGTAATCTATTCTTATAAAGTTTCTAAAGGTTTATTTTCGATTTTCCAATTGTTAATGTCATAGAACACTTCCATTTCAAATTGCACTTGTCAAGTATGATCATGCCTGTACAAACGGTATGTCAATCAAGTTAATGCTTAATTTACGTGAAATATATTGTTATTAAAACCAACAAGTTGGCAGAAGAACCATCAAAAATAGGCCTTCAGGTGAACATAGAGAGAACAGATGTGATAACGATTCCTGGCCAACAGCAACCACCACCACCACAACAACAGACAAAAATCAACATATATTGGAGAAGTTTGGGAGAAGCATACTCCTCCACCTATCTGGGAAGCATTGTTCAAACTACAGGTGGACGGGAACCATAGGGGCATCAAAGCAAGTATCGAGAAAGCAAGGAAAGCTTTCATCACTCTCAATTCTGTGTGGAGGTCAGCAGCACTCAGCATGAAAATGAAAATAAGATCCGGATTTTCAGCTCCAGTGTGAAGTCAGTGCCACTTACTATGCGGGTTGGAGACTTGGCGCGTCACAAAGGGCACTTAGAACAAATTACAGACCTTCATCAACAGCTGTCTTTGCTCACTACCACCCAAGATCAGAAGGTCGGCCAGAAAAGAACAGCAACAATGAGGGGTTTCTGGGAACGAGCCAACCAGGAACCGATTGCGCAACAAATATTCAAGAAGTAATGTAGGTGGATTGGCCATACTCTGAGAAAACAGACCATCAATTGAGTGACATCGCGGCCCTGGCCATCACTCTGGTGGAACGTGAATGGGAAGCGGCGAGTTGGTCGTTAGTGTGAGGGTGACACGGAGGAGGTCATGCGAAGACGAGATGAAAGCATATAGACAGACTTGGAGCCAGGTCGAAAGGTTGACAGAGAACCGAACGCAATGAAGATATGTGGATGAGGCCCTACACTCTTTTAGGAACTAAACGAAACAATAATAGTAATATCTGATACAATGTTCTGAAGCCGTCTTTACCTGCGACCTATTTTGCTTCAGTTGCCATTGTGCCGTAGAATCTCGTTTGACCCTTCTAGCACTTTTCACTTCTTTATTCAGCGCATTTTACACTGAAATGAGTTCCTATGTCTGTTTTACATCTTTGCACTGATTCATCTTCTCTTTCACCGCTTCCCTTTCTTCTATTAGCTTCCAGGTATCCGTTGAGCTCCTGTCTTGACTCTTCTTTCTTCCTAGAATGGTTGTACAGGTCACCTTGAACACCACATTCAGAGACTTAGTTTCAATGTTCTCCCGCACATGTTTCCTCATGATACCACGAAGTGTCTCCGACCCTGCTCTGATCTGATTTTTAGGGAAGGTATCTGCCAATGTAGTTGAAGATTGAACGATCAATTCATGGTTGTTCGCTCAAACCCGACTCCTCCATATTTTTCACGGGAGTCATCAATCCACCAGTCATCGTCTCATCGGTCGCTGTTCAGAAGGAAAATTAAAGACTATCAGAAGTAATACCGTGATTTATTGTTATAACATTTATTCTTAGACCTTGTGTGTAATAACCTTATTGTTGGTTACATGTTGGTGTAGGAATAAAGGATTCTTGAGTCGCCAAACAGTGTTTTGGTTTCTGCGTTGGTTAATACAAAGTGTTTCTGAAAGTCTTCGAGGGACAGCGTGAGGTCCAGCGTAGTAAGAGCTGGACATTGACAGTTTATGAGAGTTGGCTGACAGGACGAATAGTGTCAACTAAATGAGTTATGTTTTTAAGTTCATTATTATTCTTCGATTAAAATGGTTGGAACATTGTTGTGGTGCTCGATTTTGACCAAACTAGCGTACGCGTATATACTAGTACTACTTCGCATTTATTATTGTGTCCTAACGTTGTGATTACTCGACATCCAAAACGAAAATCAAAAGGCACTTCAGAAGTAATACGAACGTGTATTATCACCGTAATCAAAATTCAAAAGTTGAGCTAGTACAATCTTTCGAGTGATAAACAAATCAAACCCTTTTTCGGAGTGGTTATATTCTCTGAGCTGGATAGTTAATTTGCGAAGCTTTCGTCGCCCTAGTAGACGACATCTTCAGCTTCGCAAATTAACTATTCAGCTCAGAGAACACAACCACCTCAAAATCATCCACCTGAGCTACAAATCTTGTCTATTATATCTAAACCAAAGTCCAGTTACACAGTGAAAGTACACTACGATGATGAGTAATAAAATAGGTCACTAAAACATATTTACTGCATAATTCAAAGCCTCTACTCTCCTCGATGAGTAGTATTTGATTAAATGGGATCAGATTGTATTAAATCTCATTGTGAATATAACACAACACGTAACTAACCAATGAAATCCATGACTGTATAAATTATAGGCTGAGTAACAAATGATACTTCAAGTATAGAAATTTAGTCAATAAATAATCTTACTTTTGGAGCATAAAATTATTCACAGTGATACCATTTCATCCACTGCTTATCAGTAATGTAGAGATTTTGAACGTTTTCTCTAAACTAAAATACTCCTGTCAGCCACGTCTCATAAACCGTTAATGCCCAGCTCTTGCTGCACTCGAGCTCACGCTGTTCCTTGAAGTTTCTCAGAAACGCTTAGTAATAACGGACGCAAAAACCAAAACACCAAGTGGCGACTCGAGGATTCTTCATTGTAACACCAACATATAAACACTGTTACAACTAAGGTTTCTGACAGTTTTCTGCTGACTTCTTTCTCAACAGCGACCGGTGAGACGATGACTGTCGTATTTATGCCTCCGTGAAAATTGGGGAAGTTGGTTTTGAGCAAACAACCATGAATTGATCGTTCAATCTTCAACTACATCGACAACTCCAGTGTACAATAAAACAATTAGTCATGCATTTCTTTTCTCACTTGCCGAACATTTTCGATCCCTGTACCTACGATTAAAGGACGAAATTCTGTGGACTCTACTTCAAACTGTATCAACAAGCTAACCTGCACCTGCGGTGACACCTTTATAGGTAGAACAAATAGAATGTTCCAATGTCATCGAAAAGAACATTGTTGCGTGCGTTATTTGACTAAACTGCTGTACACATATATTCTAGTATTTCTTCGTTCTTATTAATGTGCGCAGACGTTGTGGCTACTCGACGCCCACAACGTAAATCAAAAGGCACTTGCGAAGAGTACGAATGTGTATTATAGCAGTAGTCAAATTCGAAATTGTGTCAAGGTAATGTTCAACAGTAAATTGACAAATATTTGCGAAGTACATATAAAATCGGTCTGTATACACATATAATACAAGTATACAAATTAGATTAAAATGTATGTTTACAGTTGGTATAGGGGTACTACATAATTCCCCCACCAGAACACTAAAATATAAAAAAAATACATTTAAGTGTTCGAAAATAACATGCGTCAGCGTATTACGTAGCAGCGATGGTACACAGAAGGCGATTTATTAAGCTGAAAAATGAGCAGTTTAAAGCGGTTAATAACATCGATAATAAATGCGATAATCTGGGGAAAGTGGAATTGCTAATCGTAATAGAATATATAAGGAACGATAAAATTGGCCGAGGATCTGTAGTCTGTAGACGAAAACGATAAGTGCATTATAAGCGAGATGTGATTAAATGTAATAATATAGGAAATATCGATGTTAAAATAATAGTGACGTGATTTATGTATGAAAATATTAATCAGTTGAATGAGTAGTCAAATGACAATTACGAATAAAGATAATAAAAATGAAAATTCGTAGTAAGTTATATTTCGATGACTTGCACGTAACGTTTAGGCCAATGGACTCGTCTACCAGATCGTGTTGTTGTCGCAGGCTTCTCTGTCGACGTTGAAGCTTGTGTGGATGTAGGTGTTGGCACGTCGTTCAGCTGGTCCTTATCGTTGACTTCGAAATCGTCGAGGAACGCTGGTTTGACTCTTTGACAGGACAAGCGATTTCGTGTCCATTTCTTAACGTCGCTGTTAATGTTCGGCCGGATAAATCTTTTTCTTAGTAGCTTGGTAGTAGCGCTCACACCAGGATGCGACAAGTTATGTAACTTCTCGAATACTGTATGTCTCATAGCTATTGGAACGAAAGGTCGGTATTTATCTGTAGAGGTGTCGCAGATAACTTTTGTCGTGCCAAAAGGACTGCCTCGAGACTTAGAGATGTTGTTTTAGAAGGCATGATCTTTTTGAGTTCGACGTCCTCTCGTTGTAAGTTTGAGAGATGTTCGTAGTCGATGTCTGGGCATACAATGTTATCAATGTGCATACGTGGCAAAGCGTCTGCCACTTCATTGTTTTTACCCTTGACTTGTCGCAGATCGGAGTTGACTTGGGATATATACTCGAGATGTCGTATTTCGCGCGGAGAGTAATTAACCTGCTTTGCTGATAAAGCTTTCGTTGGAGCTTTATGGTCTGTTGATCGGAAAGATGGTTGTAGAATGTCAGGAAACTGATCTGCCGAGTCGGTATATGGAGGTGCTGGTGTGCGTGTGACCATCAAGTTCAACGATGATGCACGGCTAATCGTACCAGCGATGTACTTTTTATTGAGCGAGTCTATAAGCTTAGGGCTTACCGGATCAACTAGCAATTTGTGTTGCTGTAGAAAATCTATACCAAGGATTGGGGATGGAACGTCTGCGATGATGAAAGACCAATTGTAGGTATTCTGCAGACCAAAATCTAAAGTCATTCGTTTACTTCCATATGTAACAATATTAGACTTATTAACGGCTTGGAGCGTAACTGCAGGGTCAGGATGTTGACGTTCCTGCGTAGTCGGAGGGAGAACACTAACCTCTGCTCCTGTGTCGACTAAGAATATAGTACCGGTATTTCTATCTGTTACATAAAACAAACGACTGCTAGATCGTAGATTGCCAACAGTAGAAGTTTTCATACATGACGATATATCTTTTGGTTTAGCCTGAAAGTTGCAAGGTGAACGACACCGTCGTGCATTGCTTCCGTAACTACGGTGGTACCAGCAAATAGTATCGTGATGTCGTGACGTGCTACGTGACCGAGAAAGACGTCGACGAGACGAGCTTCTAGAACGGCTTGGTCGTGTGTGTGTGGTCAGTGCTGCTAACTGACTCAGTAAGGTGTCGACTTTGTGTTCTAGAGTCTGTATCCTATCGTGAGTGTCTGGTATTCTGCTAGTGGAAGCAACAGATTGAGGTGTTGACCTCTCGTACATGCGATCCGCAATTTTGGCGAGCTTTTCCATGTCAATGTCGTCGTCTCCGAAAGCAAGAACTTGCTGAATGTTTGCAGGCAGTCGTCGCAACCAAATTTGGTAAAAGAGACGTTTATCGATTCCTCTTCCTGCTACTAGGCTTTGCATATGCCTCATGAGTTGTGATGGGGTTTTATCACCTAGCTCTACATTGCTTAACAAACGATCGAGTGTTCGCTTATCAGAAAGCGAAGTGCATCGAAGTACCTCTTCCTTCAACTTGTCGTACGGAGCGTCTGTGCTGGGTTGAACTATGTGTTGTCGAACCTGTTCGGCGATTTCGTCTGGTAGTACTGTACTCAAAATGCCGAATTTAGCCGTCTGTGACGTGAGCTTATTGGCAGTGAAATAATGTTCCAGTCGTGCAAACCAAAGATGGGGGTCTCTGGGCTTAAAAACTGGTACAGTAAGAGAAATAGTACTAACAGATCCCAGCTCTAAGTTATTAGAGGTATTGGAAGACATGTTACAATTCAAAGAAAAATGGTTTAAGAGTAACAAAATAGAAAAAACTATGCACACTAAGGATATGGCAAAACAGAAAAACATGCAATGCAGATGCTTACCACAGATTACTGCAAGTTGTGCGATGAGAAAGCACAAGAATGAGTTCGAAATATCAATTATATGGATATTTGTATATATAGATCCGACAAAGTTAGAGTTTAAATAATCCAGCAAGTGTAATGATGCGGCGTGGGGAACAAGTTATCGTCGAGGAAACCGAATTGTCGTCGTTGTCGAAATTTGTCGTCGGGGTCAACAATTTGTTGCGTACGTTATTTGACTAAACTGCTGTACACATATATTCTAGTATTTCTTCGTTCTTATTAATGTGCGCAGACGTTGTGGCTACTCGACGCCCACAACGTAAATCAAAAGGCACTTGCGAAGAGTACGAATGTGTATTATAGCAGTAGTCAAATTCGAAATTGTGTCAAGGTAATGTTCAACAGTAAATTGACAAATATTTGCGAAGTACATATAAAATCGGTCTGTATACACATATAATACAAGTATACAAATTAGATTAAAAAGCATGTTTACAGTTGGTATAGAGGTACTACAACATGTTCCAAATGGCTGTTAAATCGTATCGAAATCACAACTCGATTAGTCTGAATAGAAATCCAGCATCATCCATTGCAAAACACTTGTAATTGTCAAGTCACAAAATCAATATTAATGACTGTTTCACAATTATTTCACATAACTCTAATTCAAGGTTATTGAAGGTGGTGTGTTATAACTGTAGGGAGTTCAATGAAGACGTTTTCACCTTGCTCTGTCTGCGCCTGAACTAATCTGCCTATCTGCTTGTCGTACCTTCCGATTTAGTAAAGCACGCAAATATCAAAAGACAAAGGCTGGACTGTGACTGTGTATTGAAGTGCAACAACGACAAAGAAAGCCATGGTATTTATACATTTTACAACAATATGGACAGCTAACAGCATTTGAAATAATTTATCTTAATAGCCAATAACAAAGTGCGTGAGAGATGATAATATACCATATGTGCGAGATTTGACAGTCAATAACAAAATGTGTGGGAATGATAATATACCATATATGCAAGATTACAGTCACAAAAGTCATGTGAATGATAATATACCAATATACAAGATTAACAGTCACTACCAAAATGTGTGAGAATGATAACATACCATATATGCAAGATTAAACAGTCAATACCAAAATATGTGGGATCCTATCACCTCTCCCCGTAAAGAGTGTAGGACTTGCTTTTTGGATCTATTTGAAAAGGTTTCGGAGCTCTTCTTTGTCGAGTTGACCTTTGCGTGGTACTGGATAGAGCGTGATCTGTGTGTCTGACACATAACTGTCCTTTTTCATTCGTACGATAATGCAGCAAGAATTTATCCAAAATTTCTTCTGTTGTTCCCTCCCCCTTCGCTTTTGCATAAGCACGCTTAAAGGTGTCGACGAAACGTTCAGTCTGTCCATTCGATTGGGGATGATACGGGGGGCTACGAATATGCTGGATGCCAAACAGTTTGCAGCAACCAAGTTTGTCCTGGAAGACAGAAGCGTGCTTTTGACGACGGCGTTGCAAGAGAGATTGATCAGATACATCTCCGGGAACAACGTTGTGTGGTGAAGACGAAACATTAGAGCATACTGAATTTAATGGTACATCGAAGATATGGAGCTTGTCTAACCAGTCAAGACCAAGCAAATTCAAATCATGGTAGTTTGTAACGTAACATACACCATTGAAGTGATGCTCACCAAACTGAACCTGGCAATTTATCTCACCCACAAGTTTCAGTATATCTCCAGAGACATTCTTGGCGACATGCTCGGTCGGCAGAATCTGTGGGCAACCAAGTTTGCGCCACGTAGTTCGGGAAATTACGGTGATATCTGATGCCGTATCCAACTGAAGACGAATACGTTTGCCGTTAATATCTAGTGTTATGTACTTACGTTTGCTGGCGAACTCGACTTTGGAAGTAGTGAAAACGGTCTGTACTCGAGGAGATTGTTTCGGCTTGAAACGACTACTTCTGTTCCTCACCGAAGAATTTTTCTGCGGTGTACAGTAACCCTCCTTATGTCCAAAACGGTGACAATTACGGCATTTATGTTTCTTGAAAGGACAGAACTTGACAAAATGCCACGAACCACAGTGCCAGCACACTGAAGGAGGTTTAGCTGAATTTTGAGACTGACGTTCTGTGTGCTTAACGGTGATCGGAGGACTTTTCACTGTGTTAATCGAACCAAATTCAGACGACTGTCGTTTGCACTCCACCATAGCAGTATCGTGCTTCAAGTTGATTAAACGTAGGCATTCTGCTGTCACCATTTGTAAAGTCATTTTCGGGTCTTGTTCCACAAGTGACAGAAGTCGAGTTCGTATGTCAGTATCTTCTGGGTTCTTCAACCCACAAATAAAAATCAAACACTTGAACTGATCTGATGTCATTTCGTGTGGTTTGAACCTTTCACATTCCTTGTTCACTTTGCCAGCGTAAGTGACATAATCATCGGAAGGCATTTTTGTCAACTGAAAACATTGATACCGAATATTAAACATGGATGACTGTTCACCAAAGATTTGTGATAAAACGGTGACTGTCTCATCGAATGATAACTCACGTGGGTTCTTAGGCAGAATGAAGTTAACATATCTGTTGTGCTCAACAGTACCAAGTTTTCTTAGTAACAATCGGACTTTGGCAGCATCATCAAACATGTAGCATTCAATACGGAAAACGTCTTCGTAACGATTGAACCATGCATCAAATACGAGACCAGATATTGGGTCGTAGTTGAACTCACTGATAGAATTTGAGATGCTTTCATATTTGTCAGAATGAGATGTTGATGGAACTTGAATGGACAGCTTCTGAGTGAGAGCTTCGATTAATTTTAGTTGAGCTGCTTCATTCTGAACTTGCTGCTGCTGCAAGATAGATTTGAGATCGTCCAGAGAGATAGACATTGTAATTGGGTTGTAATTAACACAGTCAAAAATGTAATATAGCTGCGCTGAACAGAATAAAAACTGTCGTCGTTTGCTTGTTATAGCTGCAATGAGTTAAAGTAAACCCCGTCGCCAATTTGTTATAACTGTAGGGAGTTCAATGAAGACGTTTTCACCTTGCTCTGTCTGCGCCTGAACTAATCTGCCTATCTGCTTGTCGTACCTTCCGATTTAGTAAAGCACGCAAATATCAAAAGACAAAGGCTGGACTGTGACTGTGTATTGAAGTGCAACAACGACAAAGAAAGCCATGGTATTTATACATTTTACAACAATATGGACAGCTAACAGCATTTGAAATAATTTATCTTAATAGCCAATAACAAAGTGCGTGAGAGATGATAATATACCATATGTGCGAGATTGACAGTCAATAACAAAATGTGTGGGAATGATAATATACCATATATGCAAGATTAACAGTCACTACCAAAATGTGTGAGAATGATAATATACCACATATACAAGATTAACAGTCACTACCAAAATGTGTGAGAATGATAATATACCATATATACAAGATTAACAGTCACTACCAAAATGTGTGAGAATGATAACATACCATATATGCAAGATTAAACAGTCAATACCAAAATATGTGGGATCCTATCATGGTGGAAGCACTTTGGATTAATCACATACAGCCTAAACCGTGTGTACAAAAATCAATAGACTTCAATCTTCGCCTACCCTGGACTGCATGACCTATCTTAATATGATTGGTCATTAGTATGTACTTTCGTCTTTTATTTAACTGAGTAATTGTCATGAACTTTATTTTATCATTGTTAACCATGTTAGTTGTAAAGCGGTTGTAAAGAAACTACAAAATGATATCATCTTTCGAAATTTGTCTTCTTAATGCCTTATTCAAACTCCAGTGTACGTCAGCAATTCACCATTAGAATGCTCGCCAACTACGCCTCAAGTGCTCCAGGATTCACTCTCCATCCAACGCACTCCTGAGCGTCATTTAATTGTAAGTAAGCTAAGTAAAGAGGGAAGGTTGAGCATGAGACTAGCAAAACTACCCCATAAAAAAACACCATTTCTATTCAAACTTCAAAGCTCATGTTTGAAGCCTTATATTCCATTCGGAAGTCAGGGAAATTAAATAAAACATAAATAATAACAGCTCACAGTAATGTGGATAACTTGCCTTATTAAAACTATAGCTGAATATATATGTATGGGAGGGATAATATCCTCCTTCTAATGGTATCCCATAAAGTGTTGCACATGACGTTGATAGATAAAAACCCCAGCGAAATTTAGTAGTCGTCAAATTTTAGCCTAGTTTCTTTCAAAACAAATTAACTGAACTTCTGACTTCGTTTTTCTGAATAACATTTTAAGTAGTAGAGATAATGACTATAATAATAATAGTTTAGAGTCTGAGGGTGTTGACGTTCACGAATAGTACGAAGTATATTAAAGCAAGATCTAATACCAACAACTTCTATAGTATTCGTTCCGCGTAGACCAAAGGCAAAGCAAAACAAAAGAATTGATCATCCAGATTACGAATCAAATTTCGGGAGCAAATCGGAGTGCGAGATGATTGCTTAACTAGCTGGTGATCGTGTACGAACGAACCTAACACGACAGCGTGCCAAATGACCGGAAACCTTCAGCTAAACAAGTTGACTTAGACAGTGAGGGTCAGGATGCAATGTTCAGTGATGAATGCTGTGGCTACAATAATAACACATATAAAGTAGGTTAAAAACAAATTATATTAATAGAGAGAGAGAGAGTTTACAGGTAACTGATTCATTTCCTTCACATGATCTCGATCAGAAATCGCTGAGGTCTTCGTCTTTGCTGTTGCTACTGCCATTATCAACACCTTCATCACCATCGTCATTATCATCATCATCCGTTTTAGAGTTGCTGTTCCACGGTTTATTATCATCAAGCCGGGGGTAGTCATCAGAATCACCTTTGTATCCTTCACCATCATAACCAGAATAATCATCACCTTTTTGCCTTTTATATGGTTCGTACTTTTCATAATCCGCGCCATGTCCTCCATATTCATCAGGATGGTGCTCATAATTATTAGGTTTATATGATTTACCACTTCTGGTATAAGGAACATCATGGCCGTAATCATCATTATTTCCGTAATTGTAATCACCAGCATAATTATCCTTACCATGGTAGTTGTCACCATAGTTATCATGTGAATCATATTTATCTCCATGACTTTGTACATCACCATAACCATCATACGTTGAATGCTTATCAGAACTTCTCGAATCGTCATAGTCAGAGTAGTCACTTCGATGTGCAGTACAATAAACACTTATCAACAGAAGGTGAACTGTTGTTAAAGTGAGTAGATTCATTTTTCTGTCATATAGTGATGATGGTAGTAATAATAATAATAATTCCCACAAGAAATTCGACTTAAAAACATCATCATCTAACATATATAACTTTCAGAGACAGACAGAGAGAGAGAGGGAGGGAGAAGGCGATTAAGTTCATCTTCACTTTTTTATCCGAGTGCATTTTTAACTATTATTATCATCACCATCATCTCGTTGTACTGAGTACATATTTTTTTTCATTGTATAACACTAAATACTCAGCTAATTCATTGATTTGTAGCATAAACTATTGAGGAATACTCGCATCTCGTGATATTTCTTCACCGTCTAACACAAACAGCAAGTGCAAATGGATAAACAGTCATGTAATCAAATAAATTATAATTAAACAGTTCAATAGTTTAAACACAATGATAAGTTTTTTTTGGCTTTGGTAATATGTCAAGCAAAATTACTGCCCCGTGATCATACCAATTGTTGGTATTTTGCTCGAAATATTACCAAAGCAAAAAAAAAAACTTGCCATTGTGTACAAACTATTGAGATATATTATTATTATTCCCTTAGGTTGTGAGTGGAACGTCGGCCTTCAGCAACACATCTCCATTGGAACATTAGATTGAAAAGAACAAGAAGTTCAGGAAAGATGGCGATCTGTTCGGCGATTTCATTCTCAAAAACACCTGTACAATCGCATTTATATAGATTAGTTTACATGGATACAATTATTATTTGCTTAATTCCACATAGTGACGAAGGTGATAATAATTTTCAACTTGGTATGAAAGTATGAATTAATATCAGTAAAAAGTTTGAGCATTGTGGATTAGATCAAATAAAGTATAATTATATTTTTATAGTTTACACACAATGATAAGTTTTGTCATTGGTAATATTTCAAGCAAAATTGCTGCCCTTGTTCACACCACTGTTGGAATTGTTTTATTCCAGTAAATAAAACAATTCCAACAGTGGTGTGAACACGGGCAGTAATTTTGCCTGAAATATTACCAATAACAAAACTTATCATTGTGTGTAAACTATAAAAATACAATTATACTTTATTTGAAAGTATAAAGGTACGAATTTAGATTACAAGGGGCTTAGAGACAAGATTGTATAGGATTAGAAACACAGTTACAACGTATGCAAAATTAATATTTGATAATTGGAGAAATAATTTTGAAGGCGAATAAAAGGTGATAATTATTTTCAACGTGAAATGAATTACAAGAGGCTTAGAGACGCAGGGATAGAACGAATTACAGGTGTGAACAAAATGAGCATGGAAACGAATCGAAATCAAAATTTTCAACGTGGAATGTAAGTTAGGAGGTGAGAATATAGACAGATTACAAGAGGCATAGGAACAAAAAATGTACACAGGATTAGAATATAATTGTAAAATTGTTATTCTAAACGGATTACAAGTGTGATCAGGAGGAGCATGGAAACAAACTTAAAATAACTGATTTTATAACTGAAAAATTAGGATGAATTGAATGAAGACACAGAGAAAAAATTACACACACAGATAACAAAGCAAAAAAAACTGAAGGATAAAGGAACATACCGAACTAGGTGCATGGTAGTTGTAAAGGCTGGACTAGTTTGTTTTGAACACATAGCTCCGGCTTTTCGATGGATTTCATTCTCAAAAGCTGTACAATTGCATTTATATACATGGATGCAACATCTCCATTTCGTCCTATTTTCTGCTATCTTCCCCAGCTAGGTCCACGATTGACAACCTCCTCTTCGTACGATCTCCTCCATGTCACCATAAATCGACCCACTCGTTGCTTCCTTTCTGGATTCCACTGGAGGGCCTGGTACGTGATAGATATAATTATAATTTATTTGATCTACTTCACAACGCCCAAACTTTTTACTGACATTAAGTTATGTAATCAATTAGAAAATTCCAATAATTTATTCAGAACAAGAGTAATTGGAGCGTAATGCTTCTCAAACTTGTTATTATATTTAAACAGTCCTATTCATTCAACTTCACTAAATTCATTATTACCTGATAATCATTCACTTATAGTATTTTTAAGTTTAAACAATATCATCGTTATTATTTCGCAATCATTATTGTTGTTATTTGTCACTCTTGAACTTGCGTCTAGTCTATCCTATTCGTTGGTTTGTAGTGGTAGGTAATTCCCCCGGAATTATTAGCCACAACATTCATCACTGAACATTGGATGCTGACTCTCACAGCTTTAGTCGATTTCTTAAGGCTTCTGGTCAAACATCCACGCCATTTGGCACGCTATGGTGTTACGTTCGTTCGTTCATTCGTTCGTGCACGACCCCTAGCCAGTTAAGCAATCATCTTGCACTCTTATTTCGTCTCGAAATATAATTCGTAATTTGGACGATCAATTCCGTTGTTTTGATTTGCCTTTGGTCTACGCGGAACGAATACTATAGGAGTTGTGAGTATTGGATTTTGCGTCAGTAAATTTTCTACTACCCGTGAACGTCAATACCCTCAGCTTCTAAAGGTTTGTTCCTCAGTAGTATTCATACTGTTTCACATACCACTGACTACACTCACCCTTGAAACCTGTACTTATATATATATATATATATATATATATATATATATATATATAATGCGACAGACAACGGCAACCAACGAGGGAACAGGCATAAAATGGACTGACACAAAAGACTTGGAGGATCTGGATTTCGCCGATGATATATGTCTGATTTCCCATAAACTGGAAGATATGCAAGTGAAAAGTAACAAGTTGGCAGAAGAAGCATCAAAGATAGGACTTCACGTGAACATAGATAAAACAGAGATAATGAAGATTCCTAGCCAACAGCAACAACACCAACAGACCACAATAAGCATAAATGGGAAGAACCTGAAAGAAACAACCTCCTTCACCTACCTGGGAAGCATCGTCTCAACTACAGGCGGAACTGACGAGGACATCAAAGCCAGAATCGGAAAAGCAAGACAAGCTTTCATTACTCCCAAATCTGTGTGGAGGTCAACAGCAATCAGCATCAAAAATAAGATCCGGATTTTCAACTCCAATGTGAAGTCAGTGCTACTATACGGATCAGAGACTTGGCGAGTCATAAAGAGCATCTCAAACAAACTTCAAACCTTCATTAACAACTGTCTCCGCTCAATACTCAAGATCAGATGGCCAGAAAAGATCAGCAACAGGGATCTCTGGGAGCGAACCAATCAGGAACCGATTGTGAAACAAATAGGCAGAAAGAAATGGAGATGGATTGGCCATACGCTGAGGAAACCATCAAGTGACATCACTAGACAAGCTATCGCTCGAGTGGAACCCGAAAGGGAGGCGGCGAGTTGGTCGTCAGTGCAAGGGTGACTTGGAGGAGGTCATGCGAGGAGGAGATGAAAGCATGTGGACAGACCTGGAGCAGGGTGAAAAAGTTGTCAGAAAACCGAAGTCAATGGAGGTGCGCAGCTGAAGCCCTATGTTCCTCTAGGAACTAAAGGATACAATAATAATATATATATATATATAAATAATATATTATAAATCTTGACTAAGAGTATTCTTTTCAATAATTTCTCATCAGGTTCTTAAAATTATAAAACATAATATTTGTTATCGTTAGAATGATAAATTCTTAGTGTTGATCTATCCCGATAAATCAATTGGCATCGTCCCGAGGAGTCGCCCGGAATACGTCGATAAACTGATATCCACTATATATATCAGACGAAAACAAATTTTCAAAGGAAACCAACCAGAAGAAGTAAACTGGGCGAAATGAAGAAAATGAAGCACAAATCGATAATTAACTCTAGATTATTTCAACAACTACAACCATGTGGTTCTGTAATTTCCCAGTTATATAGTCACGTGAAACTGCACATACAGAACGTACCACTACGACCAGTCTTGCACTTGACAAATTCACCACATTATGCGATTGCTGAATGACTCACAGACGTCCTTCCATCTGTCAGAAATAATCTCAGTCATCATAGTGTTTCAAATTCATTTGAATTCGTCGATTCACTAAGTGATGTTAATGCATCCTGTAGGAAAATGATAACTCTGGATGTTAATTCTGTCTTCACTAATGTTCGTCTCACTCAAACTATTTGCTTTATATGCAAATTCATCCAGGGTAATAATCTGGATGTGGGTATTGCGACCATCTACTTAAAGGAACTACTATTAAGATGCACTTTTAATGTCCAGTTCAAGTTCGACAACACGTTCTATAGACAAAGTGATGGAGTGTCAACGGGGTCTCCATTGGGACCCTTACTTGCAGACTGCTTCTTGGCAAGTTTAGAGAATAATATGTCATGGCCCACTATCAGTAGTTTTCATATGTGCCGAGAACACATGGATGAGACTTTTAGCATATGTGACAAGAATACTAACATCGAAATGACAACAAAAGAGCTCAACAACTGCAAACATGCCATCCAGTTCACATCGGAACCAGAAATGAACTCGGAATTCCATATTTTGGATGTTTTGCTAAGCAGGAGACTTGAAGGTTCTCTACAGAGATCAACATACTGGAAACCGACATGGAATGGTCACTAGACGAATTTTCATATTCTGATCATTTTGAGAAGAAAGAAAAACCTAATCCACTCTTTATCTTTATGAATAAGAAGGATATGCATCAGTGATACAATTGATGATGGACTTGAGTTACTCAGATAAATCTTCATGGAGAATGGATATCCTTCAAGATTTATCGACAAAAATATGGGAGTAAAGCAAAAGTCTGAAAGAATCCAAACTGTGGGGGAGAAACTGTTGTTTTTGGATGTTGAATTTGGAGGTGACACAGCTTCTGAGATTCTGAAGAACCGCTTATCCAGATCAGTGAGGAAAACCTTCTTTTCGACTGAGCTACAAAAATGATCAATGGATGTTTGAAGGATAAACTGCCATTGTGGGCCACTTCAATGTGTATTTGTAAATTATTCACTTGTTCCTGTGGAGTTAGTTATACTGGCTTCATAAAGTGCACACTTTCCAAATGCATCCCTGAACATTATCCGACAATGCAAGACAATTACCTGCTCAATTCTCGAGCACTTGGTGAACAGTCAGGTCATGGAGCTCCATCAGAATCGTCTTTCAAGATTATCTACAGGGGGAGACTGAATGGTACAAAGGGCTTCAGATTTCTGAATTTGCGTATGTTGGAGGTGCTTGCGATTCGTTTGAGCAACGCCGAACTCTGTATGAGATAAAAGTTTGTCAAGTCTCTTATTCTAGCGTGGCCTTAATCTCTTCATTATTCTTTCCCTGTAATTTTTTTTATTTTTAATAATTATCTTCCTCTTGATATAAGAATACAGCTTGAGCACTGTGGTAGAGTATAATCACGTTATTAAGAAAATTTATTTCTATCAAGCCCCACAGTTTTATTTTTAATAATAATTATAATTCGCCATTATTATATTACTCTCACATGTTTCTTTTGCACATTTTCTCACCCTCTTCACACTTATTAAGTAGACACATTCAACTACCTTCCTTCTCACTCAATAACAATTTTAACCTTACCAAATTTCTAATCCTGTCTTTCTTTGTGCCGTAGAATATTGCGTAATTTTTAATTTTGAGGCCACTTTTGAGTAATTATATCAATTATGTCACACACACACACACAACACACACTTCCTATGACTCAATAACAATGCAATCGCACAGCCTCTGAAGATGATTTCATCAATAAGGATAATTGTCTTCGCTGAATTGTCATAAAAGTAGGATAATATGCCGAAAATAGAGATGACACACAAACAATGCAAGAGGTTAGAATAATTAATCATAACCAAAATAGAGACATCATATACTGTGTACAGAGAAGAGTGCTCTTGAATTTAAGGATAATTCGCGCATAAGTGGAGACACTTACACAGACACGTGCAGAGTTATTCAATCAAAAGGAAAGAGGCTAAGGACACAAAGATATTTAGAGTTAGTAAGGGAATATATGAATGCAACTATCGAGTTACATCATAAAAATGAAATGAAATTTCGAGAAGTTAAGGTAAAAGAGCCAGTTGATATTAGGGATAAAAAACATGAGTACTGTGGTGGAGTATCACTCTGTTAGGGATAAAATTTTTATTTTGATAAAATCACACAGCGATGTTATACAGTAATATTTACTGATGATCACATTTCGAGCATTCTTATAGATATTTAGACTTTAATTCATCTCATCAGTCGTTGGCTGTAAAGGCAGGCTTACTTAAGTGTCTAACAAACACAGTAGCAACACTAAGTAGTACAGCAAAAGACCTAAATGACGGAATAAAACCGGAATACCTATCCCATAAAATTTATTAAGAAGATCAATAAAGGTCAGAAGCAAAATACAAATAATGATGAAACTGATAATGATACCATAAATAAGAAAGAATATAAGGCGTCTACAGTTTTACTGTAGGATTCTGAATAAAGCAGGAATTAGGCTGACATTCAAACCTACAAACTTACTCAGGCAAGAAGGAACTCTGTAGGCTAAAGGACCCGGTGGACCCAATAACTGTGAGTTGGGTCAACTACATAGGTCAAACTAGTAGATCAGGAGTAGTGCAATCGCCTGTCAGAAAATAAGAATTTAGCTAAGGTCAGGATGATTAATCTCACGAAAATAAGTAATTTATAAAAAAAAAACTCAGCGATTGCACTGTATGCATTAAGATACAACCACAGAACAGAGTAGGGCAAAGTCAAAATTCTAAAAAGTAATATAGGTAGGCGGAGAGGAAGAATTTATACCCAACACATACTATAGGAATGACTCAAAGCCAATACCAGATATATGGAAGATATTATTACGACCAGTCAAATCAGAGGAGAATAAATAATATTAAAAAATGTATTCACTTCAATTCACATTATAACATTCTAAAAAATTACTGATTTTGACTATGAAAACATCTTATTTCCCATCTTATTTTAC
This sequence comes from Trichobilharzia regenti, assembly GCA_944472135.2. Lineage (NCBI taxonomy): Eukaryota > Metazoa > Platyhelminthes > Trematoda > Strigeidida > Schistosomatidae > Trichobilharzia > Trichobilharzia regenti. The sequence goes on from OX235263.1 coordinate 73,096,604, forward strand.
TGTATTTTATTGATAACACTAGTATTACTTCAGAATGTACATTATCTTATATTGATTTTATTCAAATGTCTAATCATCAATTTTTACTCATGTAATATAAATGAAACAAGAAAGTTGTGTGAGTGAGTGACTTGATATGATTATGAGCAGTAATAATTTGTGCTCGAAACGTCGTCATTAGTAAATATTACTGCATGACACCACTGTGTGACTTTATCAAAATAAAATTTTAATCCATAATAGAGTTAAAGCCTCAGTGCTTACCGAGGTAGTAATAAGTTAGTAACAGTCTTTTTTGCACAAATAATTTGGATCCCAGTCTTTGAATGGTCACAGCTTCAACAATTCGAAATTCTTTGTCTGTCAACCACCTTAAATGATTCTACTTTGTTGATCTGGTGTCTCGTATCCGCCTGTTGCAGAGCTATGGTACTATTAAAGGATGCTGAACCTAATAGGTAGAGGTCCTTGGGCAAAAGTTCAAAATCCTTTTGGACAACCGCTTCTCCCTTCTTCGTATGCACTTTCTACCCCATGTACATGTGAATACATAATCAAAATTTGGAGTTAATGAGAGCCCGTTTTCTGTCTAGTTTGAACTGTATAACTGAACGGGATGATTTTTACGGAAGGATCAGTTTGGCCGTCGAATACGTCATTGATAGTGCGTCATTTATTTGCCTGATGATTCTTCTACTTTCATCACCTTAAAGTTATGATGTAAGGAACACTGGTGTCTTTTCGACAGTACACCATACCGTACCTTCCTGGTGTTACGTTTACTGTACTTCTCTACAAATCGTTTTGAATTTCCATTGTTCTTTAAACATTTGTTGATGAGATTGTTTTTATCTTCTAATATTTCTCTGGATTGAAGCTTTTCTGCTCTCTAGCATAGTGTTTGAACCCAATCCGTCTTATGGCTAACAGAATAGAAGCTGATAAAATTTGGGTAGAATTTTGGGATTGTAATGGAATATAACTGTATGTTAGACAAATTTATTTGACACAACAAACATAGCGACACAGTGTTAATTACTAGATGACGTTTCGAGCGCAACTGCTTCCAATTACATCAATGCATTCACACGACTTCTTAACTTGCCTACCTAGTAGTAAGTCAGGAGATTTAAATAATAAAATTATACAAATAAGGAAAACATTATCAGTGAATAACTATGCACCACCAGAATTTATTTGAAAAATGTATTAAGATCCATAAGAAGAATAAAAGTAGTCATGAAAATTAGCATAAAATTATATACTATATATTGGTTGTGATGAGTAGTTGGATACCACTCATATCAACCAGTAGTGCTTGCTAACCAGTCAGATCGAGGTGATCTAAACACCAAGGGGCCGTTGCTCCTGTTTGCGGTTGAGATACTCAACAATGTACCCAGTTTGACTCTCCTCAGAGGGCAAAATCATTTAGAACCACTCGATTTCTGATTGGATAGCTACTTGGGAGAAATGGCGCTACCATAAATCGAATTCACAATTTGTAATCCACACAGTTTGAGTGGTGAAATTTCAGATCACATATTGCAGTCTGAATAACTTGGTTTTTAACCAATCTTCGACTTGTTAACTTGATTAGTAGTAATAAAAAAAGAAAATCTATGCAACTAATCAGAAATTCAAAGCCTAGATAGTACTGCCATATAAAGAAGGCTTCTTAATAAGGCTGAGATGAGGGTGGCATTTAAATCAGCCAACTCACTCGGAGACAAATATTTTTGTAGGGATTTTTGTTTAATTGGTTGGGGGGGGTTCATCATGAGCTCACGTCAGTTAGAGAACCATTGGAAAACCACCTGGGGGTACTGAATAGCTGTTTCCCCCGTCCTAGTTTGGGACTCTTCAGCAGTACGCACAAACACTCATAGGGTTTGAACCCATGACCTTCTGGTTGGAAGTTGAGCTAGCCCGTAGACCATTGAGGTCCTGGTTTCAAACCCCGGTGGGTGCGTACTGATGAACAGTCCTAAACTAGGACGAAACAGCTGCTCAGTACTACTAGTTTTTCCAGTGGTTCTCTAACTGATGTCAGCTCATGCTGAAATTCTCCAACCAATCAAACAAAAATCCATACAAAACCATTACTTAACAAATATTTTTGGTTTATCAACCCAACAGATCCAATTAGGAAAAATAATATAATTTATCAAATACCATGTAGTTACTGTAAGGTCAATTACATACAAATAAATATAGGTTAAACTACTAGATCTCTGTCAGTCAGATTATTAGAATATAGGCATTTAGCTAGATGTAAAATGAATGGTCCTACCAAGATAAGTAACCTCACGAAAAGCCCAGTCATTAAAATTCACCCACTTGCATGTAATGACACAATAGCGTGGGATAGGAGAAAAGTATTAAAAAGTAATATAGAATTAGGTGGAGACAGAAACAGACAAGTTTAACACTAAATCCTTATTAATCAAAGGAACACCAAACATGTGCAAATGAAGTGACGCAACGTCTATCCCTGTCATATGGAAACTCTTTCCTTCACGTCCCCCGGTGGAACCTAGGGCTTCAAGCTAGTGGCTTGAAGTTTCTGTAGCAGTGTTTAATTTTAAAGGATGTGGTAGCTAGCCTCATGCCCAACCTTTCCTCTTCACCAGCATTATTTCTGGCTTAGCGAGGTAAAGGAATGCGTTGGCCGGGGATCGAACCCGGACCATGTGCATGGTCGGCGAGTGTCCTAACCGCTATGCCACCGACGCTATGTCATATGGAAAATCGCCATATAAAACAACAGGAAGTAAGACTGTTTAAAGCAAGTTATCAAGTCGTGTGAATACACTGATATGATTATGAGCAATAAATTCTACTCGTAACATCATTTAGTTGTTAGCACTGTATCAATGTTTCATATCAGATAAACTTGTCTCAAAGTGAATTGAAAGAACTCAGAGGGGAAACCAACTGCTTCATATTTGAAGCATCTACCCAAGAAACTACCTTATGAAGAAATGAGAAATTGAAAATTTCACACCAGACATATATTTATTAGTCACTCAGGATATTATTTACCATCCCCTTGGATTCCAAGCGGAACATATGACTTGAAAAACACATCTCCACTTCGTCCTGTTCCCTAAAGTCCTCTTCGTATAGCCCCATGATTGCCCATAAACTTTCAAACCTTCCCCCCCCCACACACACACACGACTTCTCCTACGTGACTGTCCATCTATGCCCAATTCGTCGTTTCCCGTCTGGGTCTCACTCGAACAGTAGCCTGGTGCACAATTTCATTCAATGGTCTTCTCAGAATCTACATTTTCTTCGGCGTATATGTTAAGCGATAGGTTCTTGGTTGGTTCGTTCCCAGAGTTCTTCAAGAAATAAAATTTAAAAAATCCTTCTATGTGTACTACGCTTGGCCAAATTCTGAGTAATCCAGTGATATATAAGTTTTATTTTTGTATGTAAAATATCCAGACAACTGATTTCTGCTTTCGTTACATTTTTTTCTCCTTTTTCTGTACATTCAGTTTGGTTTAATTGAATTTTAGATTTTGCCGCTGATTGATTGCCCGAAGTGCTCAAGAGGATCCGTTGAACGAGAAGTGGCTCTCGTGGCTCAAGTGGTCTAGTGGATAACGCTTTGGCGTTTGAAACTATACCACTAGCTCGAGCTTCGGTGGGAATATCATCACTCACTGGGAAATGCAGGTACATCCAGATGACGAGTCCTAACTAGGACGAAGTGCGTTTTATCGTGGATTCCACTCCTAGTCATCATCCACCAATTAAATTCAGTTTGATCAGTGTGCATATGTTTTTTTCTGATTAATCATGTGTGCCAACGGTATGAGACAAGTTGCTATGTCAATCAAAAAGATAGGATTATAAGTGAACTCAAATTTGGATATACCTATTTTAGTATATTTGAATAGCAGTGGTAACATGCGTTATAACATCTGGCATCATATTTAGGTTACAGTAAGTACATATATAGGTCGATAAGTCCTAGTTACTAGATGTTTCAATGTTGTTTTTGACATCATCACTAATAAAACTTCTTCCGTCTTCATGCTTCTTTTTCTTCTCTGTTTTGTTTCACTCAAGTTTCAAACTTTTCAGAAACTAATCTCAGGTTACTAATTCTGGTTCATGGTTCACCAATAACCTATGGCTAACCCAACAGTTATGCAGAAGGGAGTGGAGTGAATTAGAAATACTATGAGGAGACTTTAGAGTGACACAACATATCAAGCAGTTCCGGTGTAGAACTTGAATTAAAAATGTTTAGCTTAGGTCCGAGGGTGATACGGATGAGATCTATGTGAAAAGGAAATGAAAGTTTGTGGGGAGTTGTGTGGCCGAGTAAAAGTGATGACAGATACCGGAGTACTATAGCGATGTGCTTATTGCTAAGGCTTAGTATTTCACTTGAACCCAAGGAACGAGTAATAATCGATTTAATAGATGTGATTTAGCTTAGTGGGAAGCAAGAATTGATGATACTGATTATAGGCTTTAGTATCATAATATGAAAGGTTTTTCCTTCTATATAAGCAGCTCACTTAGTCAGTTCACCTTTTTAACACATTATCGTTGTCACAGATGAACAATTTGATGATATTAGATAGTTGAAGGCATTCGGCCACAGGAAGCCCTACCTGACCTAGGTTTTGTGCTAGTTGGCATTCATCAGTCACCAAGGCGTATCTGAAACCTTCAAGGGACTCATGTCCCTTCTCAGACTCGAACCCGCATCATCCAGTGAGTACTGAAGTCAGAGACGTTACCACTGAGCTATTTTGGCTCACGATCGACCTCCTGTAGGGCTGTAATGGATGTTTTGATTGGACACTAGTAATTAAACACTGATTGAATTCAGTCTTCACCAAACAAACGACTAGACACGTTGCACTAATTACTACTGTCTAATCGAAACATCCATTACAGTCCTACAGGAGGTCAATCGCGAGCCAAAATAGCTCAATGGTAACGTCTCTGACTGCAGTACTCACTGGGTGACGCGGGTTCGAGTCTGAGAAGGGACATGAGTCCCTTGAAGGTTTCAGATATGACTTGGTGACTGTTGAGTGCCAACTAGCGCAAACCTAGGTCAGGTAAGGCTCCCTGTGGCCGAATGCCTCCAACTATCTAAGATCGTCATATCAATGTATAACGTGATGGCGAGCTCCCTATAATAGTGGCCACCTTGTAAATCTGACTGATAGAATTCAGTATGCACCAAACAAAGGACTTGACAGGTCACACTAGTTATCAGTGTCCAATTAAAACAGATGAACAATGTTAAATCCGCCCGACTAATCCCTATTCTCATAAATAGTTAATAATCCAATATATACACTGGACTCATAATCCGTGTTTGATTTCTACGTTTATTCTGTGCATAGAATGTTAACTTTCGTTCTTTTTTGAGAACAAGTTGGGTAATTTTACTACTACTCTCCCCACCTTAATTATCATCACATCAATTGACTTGATGTGAAAAGCTCATAGAGAAAGCCAATCCCTTATCTGAGAACCAGGATTAGCAGTCAATTGACAGTGACATTGAGAAGTTTCGTTTTGTATAACTGGATTAAATGAAGTCTCTGTGTGTGTGTGTGTGTGGTGGGGATTAATGAATGTCAGATAACAAAAAGAAAGGAAAAAAATGTCATTGTTAACATAGAAGAATGACTACTTTTGTAATCTATTTAGAAAAAATTATCTTTTTCATGGCTGACTAACATTACTCAAAGGGGATATTACACACAAATGAACGCCATGTTCGAACATGGATTGATATCAGTTAGAGGAATCACTGAAAACCGCGAAGTACTGCACGGCTGTTTCGTCTCGGTTTAAGACCCATCAACACTACACATCAAACATGATTCAAATCCAGAAGTATTAAACTAGGATGACATAGCTGTCTAGTACTACCTGATCTTCAATGATTTCTTTAAATGATATCAATTCGTGGTCAGTTTGAAACAAGTAAAACGCCTACAAACTAACTCTTGAAAGTTAGTCTGATGCTCGCCAGTGTCTGCCTGTAGGATGAAGTTGACCTGGAGTCCTAATGAGAAGTCGTAATGGAAAAATTCGCACAACTGACACTCTTGATGGTGAATTAAACAAAAGAGAAAACTTATCAAGTGGGAACCGATTTGTTAAAGTCTTCATGAAATATATAATGACTTTACCGTTCAAAGAAGACACAACCACTGAATTATTTACATCGAAACTCCAAAAACTAATAGATAAAACTCTTTTTACTGCAACACTGTGTTGGAAATTCATCACTTTCTGCATAATTATAATGCAAGCGAAAAATAAGCTACCAAGTCTGGCCACTTCAATGTGTATTTCTAAATTTGACTGTTCCTGTGGAAACAGTTACATAGCTAAAACGACTCAAGAATCCCGCCGTCACCTTCTTGATCCCTGTTCAATGTAGTCAGGTAAAGTAGTTGTAAAGTCACTCAGGAGTTCCATATTGGTACACCTCATAGGTATGGATCATAACGCTGATAAAAATCCAACCGTTACAATTCTATACAAAGTGTCAACTGAATTCCACAAGTTTGTACGCCTTCGATTGATAAGCGCGGCTGACGTCGCGAACTTTAATATCAATATCCTACTGTGCTGTGGTTGCACATTTTAATCTTAGTTTCATAATTTATTATTATAATTATTCTACTTACATTCTGCTTGATTGTATTTGACGTTCCCGACCCACATTTTTTTCAAATATCTACGACAGATATTTTATTAAATGTAATTGTGAAGCTTGATGAGAATTTGTCTGCTTAAGTCATTGGGCTACCGGATTTACCTTCAATCAAAGCGCTTAATTTCATCTCGATTTATCATTGTTTCAATCGTTCAGTTATACCAGATGACATATACACGGACTTTGCGTGCTGATATAACTTGCTTCGAAGTAAACTCTGCACAATTCTTCGATGAAATGAAAATATACTTCAGATTGTTACTGTATGAAGAAAAAAGTATTTTGGAACTGAATACGATGATAGTTTTTGTACCATATATTCTCATATTGTCTGAAATAAAGCTTTATTATTATGATTATTATTAAGCCGTGTCCTATAGTTATCAAAATGGGAATATTTAAATTATTTCCGGTAGAAATGTTGAGAAAATTAATGATAGACCCTCCCTTGTTCTCTTCCTATTTACTGATTGAAAAGCGATATGAAAATTATCATACATAGTCAGATATGGAAAAAATTTAATTACTTAGGTTGTATGCAGATGATTAGATACTGACGAAACAAACAATGGATGGAAAGATCACAGACAAATACGCGAACATTTTATGATATTTTTAATCTACTGACAAGTAGTCTGACTAAATACATCTAAATTTTACCCACATTTCAAAAATCTAGATCAAATTACACCCCACTCCCAAATGTTATGATCATATAAATCATTCGAAACGACAACTTTTAGTGTAAACAACACTTTGATAGTAATGTTGCATGCCAGTTATCAAGCAGAAACTAACAATCCTCTCAATAAAGGATGGATACATAATGCTGAACATGATAGATACTTGTTCAGATAAACAGTCATTTATCATAATATGAAATTTGTCATATTCGCCAAATTCAAAGAAAAAAAATAGATAAACAGTTTTCATATCAGAATTTATCTTCTTCATTTTCAGAAATAAATAAATATATATGTCAAAAGTTTCACTTAACCAACAAGGTAATCAACTATGTATGTGTTACAGTTTTATGACAATAAGTCAATTTCTTGAAAGGATTCTTATTTTTCAAGTATTGGTTTTGCAGGGATTTTGTTTGATTGCATGGAGGATTTCATCATGAACTGACATCAGTTGGAGAACCACTGGAAAACCTGTGAGTATTGGGACGTTTGCGCACCTCTGAAGAGTCCCAAACTAGGACAAAGCAGCTGTCCAGTACTCTGAGGTGCTTTTCCAGTAGTTCTCTAACCGATATCAGCTCATGATGAAATCCTCTATGTGATTCTTATTTTTCTTATATATTTTTGTGGAACAGCGTTTGCATCGTAGTATGGAACTAATCGGCAGTACGCACTTATGGTCACACTGTTAAGGATCGAAATTAGGACCTTCAGACTACGACGTGAATCTGCTGGCCATCAAGCCTATGGGACGGAATCCAATGGTTCTAACTATTGGCGATTTTACCGCCACCCTAGCCATCTAAATCTAGGGATTACTGGACAGCCAGTATGGCGACGGGCTCGCCTCACAACCTAAGAGACCTGAATTCAGTCTACGATGGGGTCTTAATTGTGTACCGATGAAGAGCCCCATAACAAGACGAAATAGCTGTCCAGTACTCCTTGTTGGTTTTCCCTTGTTCTTGAACTTGATATGATTATGAGCAATAATTTGTGCTTGAAACGTCATCAGTTAATAATTACTGTGTAACACTGTGTGATTTATCAAAATAAAATCTTATCCATAATGGAGTTAAACTTTACCACAGTGCCCAAGTTTTATACTTATTTCACTTGTTCTCTAAATGATATAAATCTGTAATCAAACTTGAAAGAGTATTCAGTTTGGAACTTACTGACTCCTTTACTTTCTGAATGGAACACGCCGTTTCAAGCCTTGAATTTTTAGCAGTGATTGTGCTAGTCTCGAGCTCAGCAATCTGTTTTTCCTGGGCGTTCTAATGGCCTGAAATCGAGTCCAGACCACATGCTTTGCTGGTGACTCAACAGTTCTATGTTATTTTTTTGCTGTACCCTATAATACTACCTAGTGTCTCAGATATTTTGATATGTATTGTAGAATTAATGGAACCTTATTTCAATCTTTTCACATGATGAATGACTCCAGGTTAACATACACCACTAGGCTTGATTAACATCACCATTTGAATTGCTGGCATTCTAGTCATTCTACTAATTTACAATGTCTGCTAACTGTTGCATTATTTAAAAATGAGGGAACGACTGAAATATTGACCAGATACGAGGTATTTTTTCTAAGCTAACCTAATATAAAATATCATTAGTGAAACAGAATTTCGACTAAAATGTGTTTCAATAGCCTAGAAACCTGCTTGTACCCTTGGACAATAGAAAATATGGTCATTAGTCCTATAATTCAACTTGCCTAGTTGATTAATGACTGTCGTTTTGCCTTATTTCTCGCCTTTTCGTTTGTATCAGATACAATTACAATTACTAGTGCATAATCAAGTGCTTTCAGTACAGTGTTGAGTATCATATTACCTCTGAATTCATGCATAGTAATTAACGCGCAGACAAACACATATACACACTTGCCAACAAGTGAAAATTACACCGTTTCTAATACATAGTTTGTTTTTCAGAGCAAGGAAACAATACTGATTACAATATGAGACAAATAACTTTAAAAGCTGTCTTCCTGTCGACTTCATATCCTGGATCAACAAGGTGAGCTAATAATAGAGCTGCGTATCTCTTGTTTGTTATTAGGTTCCGAGTAGAAAACAACTATGCAGTTGCACATCCCCATTTTGTCCTGAGCTCTGAACTCCTCTTTAGCTTGTCTGACGACTGCCCATAAACTTTCATCTCCTCCTCACACGGTCTCCTCTAGGTCAAACTCGAAACCACCCACGACTGCCAAATAAATATCAATAGTACGCGTATTAGCCACTAGGTGGTGTCATCTCCGCTTTAAGACTACCAGTCAACTGCATAAAATCATATGAATACAGTGATTACCGTCTCGTACATGAGTTAGTTCTACAAAAGGTCTGTAATCAGTTGGATATCTTAGTTGTGAATACATAGCAACTAGGCCAAGGGTTGACATAACCTCAAACGTTTGAAAAAATATTCCTTTCAAACAAGTTCAGATTGATTTTATAATTCAATTTTCATTTTCCCATTGATTGACTGGGCTGAAATGTCAAGTTTTTGTTGGCGTATCAGCTTCCTGTGCGGATGCTTCAACGATATCTGAGGATTTACTCACAGTAATTAGTTGTAGGGTGACTAAAAGCAGAATCCAAGATGTGGGTTTCATCCTATTTGGTACGTGTCATCTGAATGTACTTGCATTCCTCATTCAGTGATGACGCCCCCACTGAAAGTCGAACCCAGTACCCATTGTTTTAAATACCAAAGCATTACCCACTACACCATTCGGGACATGACAGTCACCACCTCTCGTGCAATGGGTGTCGGTTATTATTTATTTTTTAATTCATTTTGGATTTTCTCATTGACTGAACGAACCGAAATGTTCGGCGTTTGAAACGATTGATACTGGGTTCGAGCCTCAGTGGGGAATGCAGGTACATGCATATGACGAATTCTAAGTAAGAAGAAATGCGCATCCTCATGGATTCCACTGATAGTCATCATCCATCAACCACTCACTTAGAATCAGGTAAACCTAATTGAAGAATCCCAAACATTACGAAATGCACGTATTTAATTCCACTATCAGGCACTATACATCAAGATTAAATCTGCCAGTCATACCATCACTGCGTCCGTGATTCAAGGGTAGAACGACCGTCAACCACTCAGCACGTGATCTGGAGATCGATTCTCGGTCGACGTACTCCTAACCCTTGCTTAGCCGGCAGTAGGGCGGGTAAACAGGAAAGGTTGGGTGTGAGACTGCCAATTCCACCTCGTAAAAACAAAGACCGCCGCTACCGAAACTTCAAAGATCTAGTTTGAAATCGTATATTCCATTCGCACAAAGAACAACAATGAAAAAAGCGTCATCATTAAAGCACCCATACAGTGGAGCCATTTCGAACTAATATAAACAAACAAATAAACGGGAAATCCGAGGAAATTTTCCACAAATCTGTAAACTTTTAGTAAATTTTCCTCATTTTGTAGCAAGATCGGAGGAAAATCACTTAAGAAAATCAATTTGAAATAAAAGTTCATTTTTCCTTAAAAAAATTTAAAATAACAACAACATACAACAACTGTTGAATTATTTATACAAGATTTTAAGTGTTTAAATTTTAAGAAAGTATACAAAGTTGATTTATGTAAATGAATTTGCTATTTTTGGTTTCTTTTTTGAATATAAATATAACAAAGACTATTCCACCGAAATAGTTTGATTTTATTCAATAATTGAATAATGAAATTATAAATCATTTAACATACTATGAAATGTACTCACTATATATATGCAAGGAAAACTAGAAATTCGAAATGATAAGAAATCAAAAATAGTTAAAGATTTAGAATTCATCCTTCTCTACGTTTGATTCATAGGACGGTGTTTTTCGATAAGAGCTGTAAAAGGTCAATTATTATTATTATTATTGCTCCCTTGGGTTCCTAGTGGAACATAGGGCTTCAACTGCACGTCCCCCTCCACTTGCTTCTGTCTTCCTTCTGCTGTACTTTTCACATGCATCCATGTTAGTCCATACTGTTTCAACTCCTCTTCACTAGGTCAATAGCACTATAGAATTTGAATTTTCCAGGGTACTTTAGAATCGACCAGTAAACTAAGAGAGGTTAAACATCCAAGTTTGAAGCTCTTCAACAGTATCTACCTATGGCCACAGTGGGGACCTTCAGTTGAGGAGACGATAGCGACTATCATTCAGTCACTGGGACAATAATATAATGGTTTTCAAGAAAATACTAAACACTCATCCTAGACTGTTGTGGGACTAGAAGTGTATATAGTTTCATCCTGTGGCACTACTGGACGACTACATTCTCCCTTGGGAAACTCGACTAATAACAAACGCTAACCATTATCAGAGGGAGGAATCTAAAAGATATTCATCTCCTTTACCTGCTCAACCTGGGTAGATTCGTTTGAAGTACAGGAAGTATTGATGAAGATTTCAAAGTCAGTCAGGATCGGGAAAGCATGACTACCAAGTGTTTATTACTCTGAAATGAGAATACGGAGATAAGTGAATTTTTGACATTAATATCATCAAGTCACTGCTTTTGTGTAGTTCAGAGTTTGAGTACGCGCGTCACCAAGACTTTAGGCTTTTACCAATGAATGATCAGATATAATGTATGAGAGATAGGGAGAGTGAGAAGTCACTTTTATCCTACAACAATCTACACTTTGAAGTGGACTGATAGATGGTGACTGGCAGTAGAATCCATGAGGATGCGCATTTCGTCTTATTTGGAACTCATCATCTGGATGTGCCTGCATTCTCCAGTGACAAGAAGGCAATGGCTTTCGTGGTCCAAGTAATCTAGCGCATAATGCTTTGACATTTGAAACTATGGGCACTGGGTTCCAACGTCGGTGAAAACGCCGTCACTTACTGACCAGGGAATTCAGGTACATCCAGATGACGAGTCCCAAATAGGACAAAGTGCACATCCCCGTGGATTCCACTGCTAGTCAAGATCAATTAATTCACTTCAAGCACAATAATGAGATATTGTCAAAGCAGCTGTACCAACAACCGACTTGTCAACCTGAGGCCGAGCACTTCGGTCCAATCAATCACTGGGGTGGTGCAAAGTGATTTGAATAGTCTATACCCTGTTATCTATAACCATATATAGTAGGACGGACTTGTATGGATGTGTATACACACGAACATGTGCACAAAATGTGTATTGCTGTTGACAGACTCAGTAATGTATATGACATCGTGTTATACAGATTATACACCTGAATGATTCATTTTCGCGATTTAGTTAACTTAAATTCAACAGCCTACTGTGATATCGGGGTTTGTACTGTCCAATGAATAAACTAGAGAGAAAAAGGATTAGCAACATTCAATGAATGCTTAGATTCTTATAAAGTATTAACTGGAAATCGTTATGGACATATATCTTAGTAGTATTTTCTAAGCAAAATATAAAAATCAGCAACTTGAATAAACCATCCTTCCAAAGAGGGGAGATCGAATCAGACTGTTGCCTGTTACGGGTAGATATAAAATAACTGATTGACAACGCCTCGTTTACAAACAAAAATGATGCAGTGTATTGTTGCAAGTTCTGACTGTTCTCGTTATTAACTTACCAATTTGAAATGACAGGTTCCTGCTTGAAAACAGAAGCAGAACTGTGCATCTAACCAATGGATTTAGACATGCTACAACTGGGATTTTCTCTTCAAATTCATTGGAATCAAATCGGGAATCAAACTAAAGAATGTTTAAGATAATCTAACTAGTATTTCGAATAATCTCTTAAACATGTTTTGTCACATGAGAAAATTTATGATCAGCTTTTATCCTTAAGTTTGTGATCGTAACATTATGTTGACATGATCGGTTTTTGATTCTAAACATATCTATCTGATTTATTTCAACTCGATGGGGAACATGTGGTACTGATCGCATCTTAACGTGTTCCTAAAAAGTCTAGTGATACCAAATTGGATTCCAAACAGGATAATGGTTGCTTACTGCTGAAGAGCCTAGAATTAGGACGAAACATCCCTCCAGTGCTCCCTGATTTTCAGTGATTCTCTGACTTCATACACTTGCTACCCTTTATGAATTTGAATAAAGTAGAAACAACAATTTTTGAAGACTGTGACATAACGTCAGTTGATAGGAGACTGCAAATCCATTATTAATCAATGCTCAGAAATAACACTTTTATTAGCTTGTAAATAGAACTTATAAGTTTGACCCAAAAACAAGGGCTTGGATGCAGCGGGAAAAGGAGTTGCGTAATAAAGACAACAGGTGAACAAGATGATGATTAACTAATAAATTGAGTTGCAACATGGTGAATTCAACTCAAATCTTAGAAAGAAGAGACAAACAAAAGTATGCTGTAGTAAAGAGGATGAGGTTAAAGCCGAAGATTGCATAATCAAACAAAGGGGGAAAGATAGTACCAGACGTCGAGTTATCAGAGTAAGGAAAAACTGATAACTGATTCTTTCTGAACAAATAAATTGGGTTCCAGGCGTTTGATAGTAGTCGCTTTTTTTGTCTGTTGATAATTTTAAAGAATTCCACGATGTCGTGAGCCGTACTAACGAGATGACAAACATTGGCATTACTGAAAACCTTTGTTCTCTTGTGGTATAGGTATATGTTCATAAAATTGAGTCACAACACCAACAAGAGACCATCCTCAAAGACTACAAAAAAATTCATTCTACCATATATATATTTTTTTTTTATTTTATTTTTTATTACAACTTGATTCCACACAGTATTTTTGGTACAAGTATGGAATTTTCAGCATGGATATCGGTAGCCCAAATTTTGCAAGCCGATCATTAATATCAGGTGTGTGTCGTCAGGGGATCGAACCTCGGACTATGTGCATGGTCGGCGAGCGTGCTATCCGCTATGCCACCGACGCATAACAGCTGGAATATTAAAGCCGTTTGAAATAGAGACAGCACACAAGCCAGCCAGCACAATCACTTAATTGGATATTTTGCGAACTGAAAGATCCAACAGAAAATAGAGATACAATTCATACCATTTACAAAATAAACTGTATGAACTGTAACAGACATTACAACGGTCAACAAAGTGGGCATCCCCTTCGAGTCCGAATTCAAGAACACAAATTAGCTATGAAAAGACATCATATATATATGCTTTCATATCAATGCAAGTAGATAATTATGGACACCAATTTGATTGGGCTAATACAGAAATTTTAAATAGAGAAAACACCAGACAGTAATGCCAAAAGAATTCCTGGAAGCCTAATACTCAAGTGAATCGGCAATTAACAGACATGTTAATATAGACCAAATTTACCAACTAATAAAAAGTAAATCATGTGACAAGAAAGTTCAAAATTTAAGTCAATTAGAAAGGATCAATAGAGATGTCAATCGACTATCAGTTACTAAGACGGTTGCCAGAAGAAACAATTCTATCATTAATGGAGAATTTAAATCAGTTCATGTTGTGCTAACACTTGTGCTGAAGGGAGATGTTGTCCATAAGGACTACGAAAGCTCCGAAATTGAACCAGCCAGCTCAGAGAACACAACTAATTGTGTATGTTCATAGAATCAAACGTATGCCTTTCTTTCTGTTCTTCCGATGTAACTGCTACTACAGTTCCACGTAAATTTGTATATGCAGTTAGAGCTAACAATAGAAGGGTGTCTGTCAACACTTGAGTGTCCTGTAGAAAGGAACTAACTTAGCTGTGGACTATGTTCTGTCTAATGAGATATTCAATCTTCTTTAGACTATTCCTGCAACATAACCACCTGCAAAATTGAGTTGTATGAAGAGAGGCTTCTTTTCCACTGTAATTTGTTTGACATTTAAACCTCGCTGTCTTCTACACTTGTTAGTGGATTTCTATAAGTAACCACTGTTTTTCAGAAATTTTTCCTGTAATTTATCTATAGAGCATGTTCTGCTAGCTCTGTCAAAAACAGTTGTTATTGTATCGAAGCCCTTATTTTTTGATTGATTGGTGGATTTCATCATGGGATGACATTGGCTAGAGATTCATTGGAAAACCAGCCGGGAGTACTAGACAGCTGTTTCGTCAGCCTAGTTTGAGACTCTCTACAGTAGGCACCCAATGCCAGGAGTCGAACTCAGGACCGTCTGGTTATAAGGTGAGCTAGCTTGTAGACCATTAAGCCACTAGGACCCGATCCAATAACCCATGAGTTCTATCTTTTATTTGACCTTGAAACTTCTGTGTACAAACTATATAAGGGTCATTTCTGAACACTGTTCATTGAGTTTGAAATCTCATATCAACTGGAATCATGTCACACCTGTGTCTGTGGCACAGTGGTTAGGACTGTCTCCGACCATGCACATGGTCCGGGGTCCGACCCCTGCCGACGCACACCTGATATCAATGCTTGACTTGCAAAATTTGGGCTCCCGATATCACATGCTGACAATTCCATAGTTGGACCGAAAATACTGCATGCAATCAAACTATAATCAAAAATGAAAGTATGTCAAAATTGTTCTGCCCCCAGAATTAATCCATGATTACTTGAGATTTTACGTAGGTGATGAGAAGCCGACGAAATAAGCGATGGTACCACCTTATTCTTCACAAACCGTTGTTTTCGTTCTATTACGAATCTAAATTACTGATTAGTGAATAAAGAATATTCTTTTCAATAAATTCGTCTTCATCAGGTTCTACATTGATATGACAGTAATAATTAATGAAATATTGTTATTAACAACATGAATGTAGTTTCAAATTGCACTGAATCAATAATATCGACTGATTAGAGATAATATTTATTGATATAACACTAAGCTAAATATTAAATAAATTAAGGGAAGTAACACAGAATTTTTGAATTTTTAGGTTCCATAGCAGGTTAGAGAAGCACTAGTAGTTGGACTTACTTCTTTTGAACACAGAGCTCCAGTTGATTTAAGCTAATTGCAGTGGCGTTTGATGTTTAGGAGTGTTCGGTATCTAAATTCCTTTGGTAATTTATTCGATACCCAAAAGATGATAGAGAAACACTCTTTCGGACGAGGTAATCTTATATAGAACTGTTGATGGTTTTAAAAATAGCCACACTGTTAGGTGTTCCCAAAAACGAAAAATTAAGTTACTGGGGTAACCAGGCAATATCACTGACTCCACAGGACTGTTAGATACGATAAGAAGTGACTGGCCTCTATAATTTGTCTTGCACTTTCGGAATCACAATCGACTGTGTAGAGAATATAAGCTGCAGCTTGCCGGAATTAAACGTTCTTCGAAACAATTTTCCGAGCTTGTTGGTTATTCTTTCACTTGAATTTATATTACCTTTGAATTGTAGTCATATAAACATAGGCGTCTAGTGGACAGATACAGAAGAAATCTTGCCTACTTTCTTAGCCATGGGTTGATTGATGACCTTCTCAGGGTAGGCTATTTTCAATTAATGTGTCGTATACAACTTTTAGTTCGTCTTCAGATTCTCTAGCTGATATCGGTTAGCGATCAGTTGTGGGTTGGAATCAGTCAAAGCCTTACTACTCTCGCTATGTCATGAATTAGCAGAAGTTGGAATTCATAGGCTGGTCAGTGGATCCGGTCTACGAGCTCGCCTTGCAACCAGAAGGTCCTGGGTTCGAACCCTGGCGGTCCCAAACTAGGACAGAGGAAACAGTTGGCTGTCGAGTACTCCCAGCTGGTTTTCCAATGGTTCTCTAACTGATGTCAGCTCATGATGAAATCCTTCAAACCAATTCAAACGAAAAAGATTAAACAATTCATTTGATTTTGCAAAAACCCAAAATGTTCTTATTCATCAACCATCAAATAGACAGATAAATGAACACCTGAAACCATTGTGATAAACCTTAATAAAATGATAGACATTCATGCATTGATTGTCTGAATGCTTTTTAATAAATCTTACAATTCAACAGTTGATCTATGTGTATGTGTGCGGGTGTGCGTGTGTATTGAAATGTCTACTTCAAATGACTCGAATCTCCAGACAAATAATATTAAGTATGATTAATATTGGAATCTTTATTTGTTTGACAGCTGACTTGTAATGATAATTATCTCTTCTGGTTAATTAAAATGCATACCTTCTACCGCTCACCGTCAAAGCATCTTTGACATCCTCATCGAATGTACCATCGCAAAAACCCACCAATTGTTTAATTATTCACACCTTCATATGTAGAAATATGAGACAATATAAGACGACAACGACCGACTGATTGACTAGTTGATTGATTCCATTCATGATTTATTTATTTATTAATTGGATAAATCCATGATTACCATGATTAATATTATTACTTAGACATCAATTTATTTTATTTTCCTTAATTTCAATCGGTATGTCTTTGAATTTATCCTATTTCTTCAATTTATTTGATAGACAAAGGTAGTTTGGAGTGTTCATTACTAACATTGTTACTTAGAGTGTAAGACCGACATATTACTGATGGAAAACAGATCGGTTTACAGCTTGATTTTTTAACTGACCACTCCTTCCATCGAGGATAAATTGTTGTAGAGGTGGATAGGTAAACACCGCCATCCATCTGTCTCTCTTATTATTTATATTATTATTATTGATATCAAAAGACCCTTTCATTATTATTAGACCTGAAGATACTTTTGTCTAATAATTTATTCTAATATTTGAAAAATCAATAAACAGTCTTTCATCTCTTTTCATGCATTCTCCATTCCCTTGTCAATTCTGAATAGTTAATTAGTAAATTGCGTTTAAAGTCTAGACAGTGACTCTGGCTGATGAATGGAGACAATTAATAATGATGAATAATTGGGATGATGTTAGAGCATACCCCCTCTGAATTCATCAGTTACAGTGAATAGTATAAGGCGGTCTATGTAAAACCTGAACTATCAGAATACTCCATAAATGAGTACTGTCGTAGAGTATAACTCCATTGGGGATAAAATTTTTATTTTGATAAAATCACACAGCGATGTTATACAGTAATATTTACTGATGATCACATTTCAAGCATTCTAATAGATATTTAGACTTTAATTCATCTCATCAGTCGTTGACTATAAAGGCAGGCTTAGTTTGGTGTCCAACAAACCGTGTAATAGCACTAAGTAGTACAACAAAAAGCCTAAACCGATGAAATGAAACAGATAGAAGAGGCTTTGGGTTAATAACTAACTATCCTATAAAATTCATTAGGAAGATCAAAAGAGGTCGAAAGCAAAATAAAAAATACTGGGGAAACTAATAGTAATAACACAAATGAGAGAGAATATAAGGCATCTACAGTAGTTTTACCATATAAGGAGGAGATATCTGAGACCCTGTGCAGAATTCTGAATAAAGCAGAATTTAGGGTGGTACTTAAGCCTACAAACTCACTCAGGCAGGGACAAGCTCTGTAGACTAAAGGGCCCTGTAGGTGACATTTGACAAATTAATATAATTTACAAAACACCTTGCAATGACTGTGAATCGAGTCAACCACATAGGTCACACTAGTAGATCGGGAGTAGTGAGACTATCGGAATACAAGAATTTAGCTGAGGTTAGAATGATTGATTCCACGAAGATAAGTAATTTAGGAAAAACTCGGCAATAGCATCGCATGCGTTAACACACAAACATACACTATGGTGGGAAAGAGTCATAATTCTAAAAAGTAATATAGGTAGGTGCAGATAGAGAGAGACTGATTACTGAATCCTATCTGGTTAATCGAGTCTACACCCAACACATCCAATAGAAGTGATTCAACGCAAACACCAGAGATTTGGCAGACATTATTACCAGTCAAATCAGAGGAGGATAATAAATAATGTTAAAATGTATTCAATTCAATTCACATTATATCATTCTAACAAGTTATTTATTTTTACTATGAAAACATCTTATTTCCCATCTGATTGTATTTGATTGATAACACTAATATTATTTGTGAATGTACTTTATCTTATATTGATTTTATTCAAGTGTCTAATCATCAATTTTTACTCATGTATATAAATGAAGCAAGAGAGTTGTGTGAGTGGTGCCTTGATATGAATATGAGCAGTAATAAATTGTGCTCGAAGCGTCGCTATCAGTAAATATTAGTGTATAACAAACACTATGTGATTTTATTAATTAAAAATTTTATCCATAATGGAGTTATACTCCATCATTGCATATCTCATATGATTTTTCTTGTTCACTTTGTTTTAATCTGCTAAAATATGATCTCTAATGGTGTGGTTTCTACTTTTGTCAGAATTTAAAAGGCCTACGACTTGCTGATTCGAAGCATTTCACTAGATTTGGAAAAAGGCATATCGTTGGCGGGGGGTTAACTTTCAGTTTCTGTTACGCTTGAAAATCAAAGAGAGACAAAGAGAAACTACTGTGGAATAATTTCAGTTTAAAGTTGTGTACATGATATAAACACTATCCAGAATAATGCGATTATTAATTCTTATTGACCAACTCCGCTAGTCTGTAATAGAAAATCTTGTTTGATGGCTATATAAAGACAGCATGATTCAAAGATAAACATGTCAAAATTGCTTCTTTATAATCCAGGGTAGTATATGTGTTGGTACATTGCATCAGAGATGCTTCGACTTTATATTTATATCCTAGTGGTGCTCATTCAAACTGGTGTATTTTGTTTGTTTATTTGGTGGTTTGCTTAAATCACTGAGTCATCAAAATATCTATCCGTCGTAATGATTAAGCTGTTCTACATTTTCAAGTGTTGGTTTGAATTCGTCACCAGTAGGGTACAGCAGGTCGGGTGTGAGGATAAATACTCACCGATGACGTTGGCTAGTGGTCGCGTTATGTTGTGAATTGGCAGAAGTTGGAATTCGTGGACTGGCCATGGGATCGGGTCAAAGTGGCTTATTGTTCCACGAACTAGCTTGCCTTGTAACCAGAAGGTCCTGGGTTCGAACCCTGGTGGTGGGTGTGTACTGTGAAGAGTCCTAAACTAGGACGAAACAGATGTCCAGTACTCCTCGCTGGTTTCCCAGTGGTTCTGTAACTGATGCCAGCTCATGATGAAGTCTTCTACACTTCTTATTATTTTCATTATGCAATGATATCCACTCATCATTATATGAAATCACGCACATTGTTAATTAGGAAAATACAGTACCATTTCTAAAAGGAAAACATTACATTTCTCTTAAGTTTAAAGACAGATTTACTTGTAGATCCTATATGAAGAAGAAATGTTATACAACTAAATACGCCGACGGCTTATATACTGTGTTAACGTACTTTCTAAAATAAAGCTTTATTATTATAATGGTGTTCGCTTCGCATTTATGTGTGTATATGATCGCAATAGTTTTTAAGGCACTTTACTACAGTCTATATTTATCCAGAAGTGGTTATTAGTCTCATCAGATCTTGTTGTTAAAAAACAGCCTTTATCAGTTCATCAGATATGGAGCTAAACGTCAAGCAGATTTTCACTCCTCATTTAAGACAAATATGATAACTGTCTTTCGCCAAGGAAGTGAAGCATAAGATTTATTAAAGCTAAGTGAGAGAACAATAGATACGTCTGTGATCAAGCGAAAAACCTTTTGTGCCCACTGATAACAAGTTCAACAGTAAAGCACTTAAGCGCCCACTGCTTGATCATTTCAGAAGTCAGTAGGAAAATATTGAGAAAGTGATAGGGGTAGTGTTAGGCTTGTTCAGTGATAGAGGTGCTTAGGACAATTACGTAGAAAACAGGGAGTAGCCTGTTATCATATAAGCATCGCTAAGTAACACAGCAAAGTGATAGTCTATACAGTTATCTTCAACAAAATAGTATATGGATGGACTCAGATGGCTTTTACTTCATTCAGTAAACTGAATGACTGGCTTCAACATACAACTTTGCACAGGAGTGAAGCAGTTCGAGTTGCCACACTCCCTCCTTATAGTATGAAAAATAAGAGAAGAGAGTAAAGGAAGATTCAAAAGAAAGATAATAAACAGAAGTGTGAGTGAGAGAAAAGAATAGTAATATGGAAGAACAAGAGAGTTTTATTGGATATTATAAACCACAAAGAGTGAATGCATCTGCGCCAGCCACTGAGAACGATTTTGAGTAATATTACCAAGAATCTCCAACCTTCATTGATTTTAACCATCCCGAGGACCCAAACCACGAAGCCAGTCTACACCTCCTACGTGGTTTGAAGTAACTGCTGTGAATTTCGTTGACTGATAAAGCCATGTTTTGGTTTGACCACCACTAGCTCTTTTCCAACCTGATCCATCCTATGTCAGCTAACATTGCCCATCGAGGAAGGCGATGGCTAGGCTTGCGTAACACATGTCCTAACCATCTCAATCGATGTAACTTCACAGTCTTGTCGATTGATTCCTGCTCCTTACCTAGCACTCAACCGATCCCTAACCTCAATATTGTTCACCCTATTATATCACTTCACACGGGAGATAGAACGCAGGCACCTATGATCAACGACAGCTAGCCGACCTTTTAATGTCTTCCACTTTCAGTGGCCATGTCTCACTCACAGTCATAAAGGAGGACAGAACGAAGTGCTGGGAGTACACACGCCCTTTGGTCGACAGCCGGCCAGATATCATGTCTACGCCAGAGATGGAGTAAGTTGGCATATGCCAGACGAGCCTTCTGTATCCCAGCTGAGATTTCGACAGCGATCAACCGGTTGGCACTGGTTGATGCAAATTCCCACATAAGTGAATTGATCAACACGCCTAGATCACCACTTCATTCCCTATTTCTAATCCCAGGAATCAATGTAGTCCGGTACTATGGCATCACGTTACATTTGACGGACGAATCGCATGCTAAAATTGCTGCTAAAAGTGTTGAGAAAACTCTGCTCTATTTGTCAGCATCTTCACCTAGAAGGACTATATCATCCGCATATTCTAAGTCAAAGAGATTATTCCCTGATGGTAATGAGTCAGTCCCTAAGTCGCTGAAGTCAGTCAGGGATAAGTATTTTCAGTAAACGGCCCTGTAGTGCACTTTCTTCATCATTAATATCTAAAGTAGATCAAACTGAAATAACTTAATATTAACTAATCAAATGTCCAACCAGCCTGCAAATGATTTAGGTATTTTAACTTTTATTTTAACAGTTACACACCCTACCAGACTTAAACTGTTCTCCTTTTGACTGGCAACTTACACCCTCGGAATTCATAGTACAGCCATATATGTCAGGCAGTTTCTAAAATTGGCAGAAGTTGAAATCCATTGGATCGGGTCCCAGTGGCATAATGGTCTACGAGCTAGCTTACCTAGTAACAAGAAGGTCCTGGGTTCGTAACCTGGTGGTAAGTACGTACTGATGAAGAGTCCCAAAATAGGACAGAGGGAACAGCTGTCCAGTCCTCCCAGGTGGTCTTCCAATGCTTCTGCAACCGATGTCAGCTCATGATGAAGTCCTGTAACCAATCAATCAAATCCCTACAAACCAATATTTGAATTTCTAAAATCTTTTCCCTAAATAACCTTAATAACTGAAAATATCGTTCATCATAGCACATCACAGAATTACTGAGTCTTTCTCTGAATAACTTTTTACCATCAATACTTATGATTTAGGTACTCAGTAAGCCGATAATTAGACACATCGCGTTTAGTAAAGCTGGTATGATGTAACAAATTAACAACACAATAGGGACACTACAGTCCTGTGAAGAAACAATCAATAAAGAGAGAGAGAGAGAATGAGGGAGAGAGGTGAATACAGCTACTATTACACTATCAATAGTCACCGACTTCCACGTCTTTATGAATTCATTCCAGAAATGACAAATCTAATTACTAGTCATATAATTCATTTGTTAATTAACCTAAATTCTTCGTATTTTGTTTCATATATATATATATATATATATATATATATATATATATATATATATTCACTCCTATTATATTATGGAAAACATAGTAATAATAACACAGATACCTTGATTTATTTTCAAACTTGTCATCAAAAAATATCATCTTTGAAGTATTAATTATCATAAATTATTTTGTATATTGTTGAAATCTACCACAAAATAGTTTAGTTTGCTTTTAAAAAATTTAAAGCACATGAAAGAAATATTGAAGTATCTCGAATTCATAGATCAAATCAAGGAACAAATAGTGGATTTATATGAGTTAGAGAACCATTGAAAACCCTCAAGGAATACTGGACAACCAATTCGTCCTAGTTTGAGACTCATTGGTAGTACGCACCAATCTCCTAGGACTTTCTAGTAACAAGGCAAGTTCATAGTCCATGCAGCCATTGGGACCTGACTCGAAGACCAGCCCATGGCTCCTAACTTCTACGAATTCGTGATTTTACCGCGACTGGCACTAGCCAATATCATCGGAGAGTATCTGTCCCCACACTCAACCGGGTGGACCCCACTGATTTGTTCTCAAGCTGATTTTGCATTTCCTTCTCTCTCTCTCTCTCTCAGTAGGCACACTATCAATCACTGGAATGCCGTAACACCTGGTTGATAAAACACAAATAGAACGAAATGCGCGTCCTGGATTCCACTGGTAGTTACTACGAACCAAAATAACGGTAGGATGCATGAGTTATGAGCCATCGTCTTTAGTTAGTCACTGAAATAATCTCGTTTCACTATCGTGATAACTAACGCAACTACTTGAATCTATCTATAAAACTCATTTCTGCGTTACTATTTCCTCAGCCGCATGCATACCTGTACTAACTAAATAAGTTACATGTATGACTAAGAAGTGGCGTCGGTGGCACAGCGGTTAGGACGCTCGCCGACCATGCACATGGTCCGGGGTTCGAACCCCGGCCGATGCATTCCTTTACCTCGCTAAGCCAGAAATAATTCTGGTGAAGAGGAAAGGTTGGGCATGAGGCTAGCAACCCCATCCTGTAAAAAAAATAAACACTGCTTCAGAAACTTCAAGCCACTAGCTTGAGGCCCATGTTCCACTGGGAACGTGAAGGAAAAATTAATTAATTAATTAATTATGACTAAGAAAATAAGGGATCTCAACAAAATTTGTAACACACTTTTTAAAAATAAAGCAAACTCAGAATGTTGGATTCCACCAGTCATCATATCTCGTTACAACTTCAAGAAGTTCACTCCACAGTTAGTCATTAATTACCGGTTGACTAATTTTCGACTGCTGTAATTTGATCGAATCCAAGGTGGGTTTTATTCCTTATTATTGATAACTCTCTATCTCGTGTTTTAATAATCACATAGTGATGCAGTATTAACAATTGGATGACATGGTTTTGAAGTTATTGTTCATGATCATATCAATTTAGTCACACAGTTTCATAACTTGTCTTATATATATATATATATTGTTTGTTGCCCTTTTCCATATATCCGGCACAGGCGTTGCGTCATTTCGATTGCACGTGTGCGGTGTTGAATCAATAACACAAAGCTTCGGTGGTTAACCTCTCCCTCTCTTCACCTAACTATATTACTTCGCAATACTTTCAACCTATCCCATCCTTTGTGTGATTACATGCAAGTGAATGCAATGCACTGACTGAGCTTTTTTCCAGGTTATTTAATTTGACAGATTCAACTATTCTAGGTCTAGCTAAATGTTTATGTTCTAATGATCTAGCTGACCCAGATCTGCTAGTTTCGTTTAGCTGCGTAATTGGCCTCAGTGAGAGCCATTACATGATATTTGGTAAATTATATTACTTTTCTTAATTGGATCTATTGGGTCCTTAGGGCTGACAAAGTTTATCTCTGAGAGAGTTGGTTGATTGGTTGGTTTGAATGCCACCCTAATTCCAGTGTCTTTGAGAATCAACGTAAGGCCTCTGACGTTCCTTCCTCATACGGAAGTACTACAGAGGCTTTGGATTATATATCATTTTCATTATTTTCACCACTTTTATTGCTAATCTTATTTTTTCTATGGTTCTTCATACCTTTTTGAATAAATTCTGGTGGGTAGTTATTCACTAGTAATACTTTCTTTTTTGTTTGATTTCACTATTTAAAGCTTCTGGTCTACTAGTTAGGCTCTTGGCCTGTGTATACAGACATCTAACTAGACCTATCTGCCTTTGCCGATTCTGGATGACTTGAATCAAAGTCTAAGTATTTATTAGAGTGTGTCGGTTTCCTATAAATGCTAGTATCAAACCACCCACCCACCATCTTGTTTTCGTTTTATTCTACGGTCTGGCATGGCCAACTCACCCTGTTCATTTTCTAACTCAGAAGTGAATTGGATTCTGCCTAGTAACGAGTTTTTATGCGTGAGAAATTGAGGGATATATTCAGATTTCAACACAGTGAATGTGTCACTCACATATCTCCACAGATCCCCAGGAGAGTGGGATAAAACGTTCTAAGAGCTTTTTGTTCCAAACTATCCATAAATATTGGTTGGAGGATTTCATCATGAACTGACATCAGTTAGAGAACCATTGGTTTACCACCGGGGAGTACTGGACAGCTGATGATGATGCGTCGGTGGCACAGTGGTTAGGACTCTCGCCGACCACGCATATGGTCCGAGGTTCGATACCCTGCCGACGCACACCTGATATCTACGGTCGGCCTGCAAAATTTGGGCTACAGATATCCATGCTGAAAATTCCGTATTTGTACCAAAAATACAGTGTGGAATCAAGCTGTAATCAGAAATAAAAAACAAAAATAAAAAAATAAATGAAATCCTCCAACCAATCAAATAAAATCCCTATAAAAATCAATACTTGAAAATTCATCTGATGCTCACTAGCTAGTTGACCTGGGATTCTAGTGGGAAGCCGTGACCAGTAGAGTGCAGCAGGTTGAAGTTGAGGCAGTAACTCATCGAAGAAGACACTCTGAAGTGGTCACGCTATGTCATAAATTGGTAGAAGTTAGAATTCACTCACTGGCCATTGGATCGGATCCCAGTGACTAAATGGTCTACGAGCTAGCTTGCCTTGTAACCAGAAGGTCCTGGGTTCGAACCATGGTTGTGGGTGCGTTGTTCTGAAGCGTCCCAAACTAGGACGGAGGAAACAGCTGTTCAGTACTCGCAGGTGGTTTTCCAATCGTTCTCTAACCGATTTCAGCTCATGATGAAATCCTCCAACCAAATCAAACGGAAATCCCTACAAAAACGAATACTTGGAAAATATTTTTAAATATCTCTGCTACTATTAAGGATATTGGTGATCCTATTGCCACCCGATTCGTCTGTTTCTATATACAACACTTCATTTGAACACCTTACTGATGATTTTTATTAAAGCTCTATGTACGTATTCCTTGAGGATTTTTAAAAACATATTTAACTTCATACTTGACAAATTGATACACTATCTATCAACTTGTCTCACTTATAAAATTATACTCTTCAGGTCACAATCCATAAAATATCACAATTAATGACCGTATTTCAGGCTTTTTGCTTTGTAAATGACCTTAGAATAAGTTAGCGTTTATCACACGACATACACGACATCATCAAAACAGTAATCACTGAAGTATAAACTCGTCTGCGTTCACTTTAAACAGACAGATAACTGTGATGAATAGATAGATATCTTCAAGTCTATTTGTACTGGGTCACGCATAACACTGCAAATTGTCATTCAATTATTGACCGTAAAATAAAATCCCATTATATAATAGTTATAATAATAGTAGTAGTAATAAGGATAACTGTACAATGACATAATTGATAAATTTATCCTATTAATATACGTAGTATGACTCATCCAAATTTGTCCAGTCAACTTTTCACCTAATTAGTCAGACAAATTGATATGGAAAATACTGTAAAACTTTAAATAATAATTAATTAGATCAGTTAAAATTACATTTTTCACTATGAATATCATTTCCCGTTAATTAGATTGTTAGGTATGTTGGGAAGTGATCGATTTCGAGGATGATTTCTTCACGAATTCACATCAACTGATGAATAACCACCGACGGTGACAAAAAACTAACAGCAAACACTGAAGAGTTGTTTCATCCTGATTTAGGAATCTGCAGAGGTATGCGTAAACAAACCTGGAGTTATAGAGCCTAATATTATAACAATTATTATTCCCTTGGGTTCCAAGTGGAACACATAGGACTTCAACAACATGTCTCCACTTTGTTATATTTTCTGCTGTCCATTTCAGCTGGCTAGCCCCATGGTTACCCAGAAACTCTGATCTCCTCCATGTCACCCACACACTAATTGACCCACTCGTTGCTTCCCATTCGGATTCCACTCGAGCAATGACCTGCATTACGTGCAGTGTCATTCAACGGCCTTCTCAACTTATGCCCAACCCATCTCCATTTTCTCCTACATATTTGTTGAGCTATTGGCTCTTGGTTGGTTGGTTTGTTCCCAGTCAGACTTTCTTGTTACTAATTCTTTCTGGCCATCTGATCTCGAGTATGGAGCCAGTCAGTGAAGGTGGCAGTTGTTGATAAATGTCCGTAACCTGTTGGAAATCCTTTTCGCGACGCTCAGTGCAAGTTTCTGACCCATAGAGAAGGAATGACTTTATATTTGTGTTGAAAATCTAAATGCTGTTCTCTATGCTGAGTGCAGATATCCAGACTGGTTTCAAGTTGGTGAAGGCATATCTTGCCTTTCCGATTCTGGCTGTCTGGCTCTGACATCTTCATCTGTTTTACCTGTGGTTTATTAGCGGCCTAGTAAACTAGGTGAGGTTTAAACAGCGTAGAACTGTCAAAAATCCGGTATCATGAAATGACAGGTCCCGACTAATGAAATGATTGGATGGTAATATTTTTACTTAATAACCTAATGATTCCTTGACTCAATCTCTGGCAGGGTCTTGTATGGGCGATACCGAAAGGTCTCAAGCTTCAACCAAACAGCTATCCAGTGTTTATCAATTTTCAATGGTTCATCTCTTTGGTGTCATCTGCGGACAAATCTGCAAAAAAACTTATATAATACCGGTCAGCACAACAATTAAATAACCTATTCCTCTCAGATATTCTTTGATGAAATAGATTTCACTGTATATAGGTATTTTAGATTATATAAATATATATATAACTATTATTTACCATTATTATTATTCCCTTTGGTTCCGAGTGAAACACAGATCTTCAGCAACACACTGTCACTTCTCTCAGTTTTCTGTTATCTTGTTTAGTTGTGTCCCGTGATTACGCATAATGTCATATTTCCTCCTCACGTAGTGTTTTCCCTGTCACTCTTGGTGCCATGCTCACTTCGTCGTCTCGCTTTCAGGTTCTACTCGAGGGTCTGGTGCTTGGTGTCACTGAACAGTTTTCTCAAAGTGTTTACTCATGGTGCAGTTTGCGTCCCCGTGATGCCTACAGCTAAGCAAACCTCACCCAGTTTAGTGGTTCAATAGCTTACTAGCTTGTCTTAATCCCTGAAAAAGACGGAAGATTAGGTATATAGCTAGAGACGATACCATGGATAATCAATCCAGTAACTAGACGACCTTTTAAGCACTAAAAGAAATATATCGATGGAAACGTATGATAAATATTACTTTATTGTTTACAGGTCACTGCGAATGCAGTTACATTTATCTAGTGACCTATCTCCCATGGTAAGATAAATACAGGAAACTATGTATAAAAATAAAAGTAAGGTAGGAAGGACAAAAGTTATTTGAGGCATCAATATTGCTTAAAATCATTGTGTAATAGCACGCGATAAGTTTCATTGACTGTTTGTTGCTTCATTTGATTTATTGTGTGAGGACTGATGTACTACCCGGGCGCCCAGACCGAAGCAGGTGGTTTTATTAAGGGACCACCTCACGAGCCTTTGACTCGGAGTGTAATCCGCAAGGCAGCGGGGCGGCGTCAGGAGCTGCATTCCCATGGTTCCCGGTGACCCATATGGGTTCATACGCCATTTGATCCGATTGGATACTGGCGCCCATGTACCCCATGGTAACTGCTTTTAGTTTAACCGCTATCCAAACAACCTTCCTGACATGGTATGACCTGCAGGGACATCAGTCCCAGTCAGTTTAGCATGTTGGGTCATTGCGGTATTCAAGCCCGACCACCACGGCAAGGTAGCAGTTATCGGCCTGGTAAGATATGAAATAATATAAAAACACAGATGTCTTTCGGTCAAATGCATACAATATCCAAGTGATTCTCTTGAGGTCAACTGATTTGTTAAACATTCATCTTCGTCTTGAACTGAATAAGAATTATTGACTATTGAAGAGTATTGAGAAGCTTTCTCCCCTAATTTCCGACTATTCAACAGTGTACCTCAACGAATTCAACCTAGGTCCATTGTACGAATATTATACCTTAGAGTTGACGCATTACCCTCCAGATGATGCTTTAGAATCCGATGATTCTTATATTCCGAACTTTACGATGTCGAGAGTGAATTAATTATTGAAAACTGTCAGAAATTCGAAATAGCAGATCATCGGATCTCAAGACAACAGTTTAATTGTAATATTATCATCATAAGACCTGACTGCTATGAGTTCAATCTTCTGCTTTCTGATGATAATGCTTCCCTGGCTGATATAATTTCGTCGCGGAAACTAATATAAGAAATATATTGGCTTCTGAATTCTGTCAGTCAGTTTAAAAACTCAACTGCTGATGAGTAATCAGCTTATTCTTGATTGATTTATTTTGAATGCAGATATTTGCGACTCATAATTGAGTTCCAGAATGCTGGTAGACCGTAACCCAGATCATTAGGCTGCTGGATTAAGCGTCTAACTATTGACTGCTACACTTTATTCCAAGTGATGTAATCCAGATGTTTTAGTAAATATCTAGGAGGGTGAAAGTGGAATAAAAATGTCTCCAAAGTGTTTTAATCTTTCATTTCCCCTTCTAAATATTATAGTCTTCGCCTCCGATGATCCCCTCCAATGAATATACTTTTCCTTATCCAAATAAATCTATAAGAATGAAAAGCACTCTAGGCAACTTCAGTAGTATAATAAGATTTACATTTTTTGTTTGCAGTGAAGTTGGGAAAAAAGTTTTATTCACTCGACTGTCTTTTTGTAAGCAGCATCGCGTCAAAACTGAAACGTAGTCATCCGTCTATATAGCCTCTTGGAATCCTGCTACACTCTGGATTATCATACACACCTAGCCATTTCGGTCAACTTTCTGAAAATGAATTCATTCGCCAGCATGCCCGATAAAAACAATTGGGATAAGGCGGAATCTGTTCTAAGGTGTTTATGTAACCTCACTTTCACTCACTATACAGTACAACTAATGACAACAGCCCCAGTATTTAGGATACAACTTGTATCATCACAATCTTGAAGTACTTTTACAGTGTACAACACATCACATACTCTGGTTGCAAGTCTGATCACATGTTGACATCGATGAGAGTATGAAGGTGGCCTGCTTAAATCATTGGGCTACCGAAATTACTTTCCTCCATAATGCTTAATTTCATCTGGATTTATCATTGTTTGAGTCGTCCAGTTATATCAGATGACCTATACATAAACTTGCGCGATGATTTAACTTGCTCCCAAGTAAACGCTGTACAATTCTTCAACGAAATGAAGATATACTTCAGATTATTACTTTACATTTGAATCCTGTGTAAAGAAAAAATTACTTTGGAACTGAATACGCACAAACTTTTTGTACTGTATATACGCATACTGTCTTAAATAAAGCTTTACCATTATTATTATTATCACTCGAGGGCCTGGAAGTACTGGACAACTGTTGCTTCCTAGTTTACGACTCTTACGAAGTAGGCACCCACAGCTAGGAGTCGAACCCAGGACCTTCGAGTTACAAGGCGAACCTGTAGACCATTCAGCCACTAAGACCTGACACAAACTGCCGATAAAATTCCAAAATTTCGCCAATTCGCAAATATTCATTTCCAATCAGAAACCTCATTCAAAAATAGGTCTAAATATGATTGTATCATTTTCGTTACAGCCAATATGTATATATGTGTATAATTAGGGTAACATCTGATGTAATTCAATCACCATCAAGGTATCTGTCATGTAATTATCAATCAATGTTCAAATGTCATTAAAAATAACTGTCTTGTATAATGATTGACGCTTTGTCACTAATTCAGACGTTATCCACAGGGGGTAAGTTTGTGCACGCATATACATATACACACAAACACATAAAAAACAGTTTCTTTTCCAACCTGACACCTAAGTCACGTTTTGTGAAACCTCTCTCTCCATAAAACGAGTTAACCACAGACAGGCTTCATATGTGATGTATCCAGCTTTCATCATCACTCTGATGAATGTATTACTCTTGTTGTAACTAGCCAAAGTTACATTCATTCATCAGTGTTAAGTAAACTGCTTCATTACAGACCTAGATACTCGCCTTGAAGTACAGTTGTATCCTGTCTCCCTCACACTGTTCACAAAAGGTCATATTATTGTCATCTCATCTGTTGAATTAATTAAAAGTACAAAGTTCCCCAGTGAAGAAACAACAAAATTAACAAGCCTTTAACATCAGCTTGATAATAGATAAATAGATTTAAGCTGCATGTGTTGAGGCGTTTTTTAATGGCATCAAATATACATACACAAAGAGAACACCTGGACTGTAGTATCATGATACATGTTGAAATTTCAAAGTCAGACAGGGCTTAAAAATTTTAATCAGCCACTACTCTCCCCCCCCTCCTCCGATTAAACCAGCTGTCCTTACCCTCATTGTTAAAGAGATGTTTAACTGTTAAACTCAGACAGATACCACAAAAATACGGATCAGAGTTTCAGAGAGAGAGAGAGAAAGGGCTATAAACACTAATCGCCATTTAACTGTTAACATTACAATGATAACAATGGTACCAGTTATAAATCCTGTTTTTTTTTCGTTGGTCATTTTGTGACATTCCTGTTTCTCATTAGTTGTTATTAGAGTGGATTAGCGCGAGTGTGTGTATTGTTGTAGTAACATGTTGGTAACACGGCATGTATATGTAGGGTTGGCTAGTTGTAATCACCTAGTCAGAAAGAAATAACATGATTGATTATGTCATACAATAAAGGACAAAATAGATTTATTTTTTTTAAATTTCCCTTATAGAATAGAATTTTTGTATTTCTAAACTCTGTTGATCTTGTGATTAATCAAAATCTCAAAATCGATAATTTGTTCTTACAAAAATCAATAATTCATTCGATGTTGTTGTGTTTGTTTTTTCACTCCACTAATGACAGATAGATCAATATGAAATTAAAATGAAAAGTTATGATTTCACTGTAAAGATATGTACACATTTTAAAAAAATAATATTAACAGGTTGAATTACAGCTAGAAAATATGGTTGCTACGGAGTTACTTAGTGTGACATTGTTCAACAGACAGTTGCATATCATTCATTCACAGGAAACTTAATTCCAACTGATCTTTAAAGCATTTGAAATAAAAACAAAACACGTAGTTCAGCGAAAAGTCTCGTTTTCGGCGGAGAATTCATTTTCTTAGCTGTACAATCGCAAATATATAAGTGTTGTTTTGTATGTATGTGTACATTAAGTTTGTCATACAAAATACAGTTGGTTATGGTTATTTTAAGTAAACAGGCGAAGATTGGCAATACAAGTCAAGAAAATTAGGTGTTAATGAAATTAGGGAAGTAACGAAGGTGATGAGTTGTCACAAACAGTTATTAAAAGAAGTTATGCAATAATATGAATAGTTTAATGAGTGAGTTTTACTTAGGATGCATATAGAAAGTAAGTGGAGAATACGAAATTACGTAAGAGTTCTAAATGAATACGAGAATTATAAACAATTAAAGAACAGGCAAAGAAACAAAATTAAGCCGTCAAAATCAAAAAACACAAATCAAATAAAAAAAGTTGTTACCATGACAGTAGAAGTGGTTGAGTAGTCTTCTTTTGTATGCACAGCTCCGGTTTTTCTATGTGAATGGCCAGAGCTTCAGCGACACAAAGAAGACGAAACCGTATTGCCTTTGGTAGGTTATTTTTGACTCTGTAGATTGCTTTGAAGGAGGCGTTTATTGAGATGGAATAATCAGTGTTAACCAGGTGTTCAATTCTCGCACTCCTTATTGCACCACTATTGCCTTTCCGCAACCATGCTGGATAGTGTTCTTGAATCCTCTTGGAAAGGGTGCGTGTCGAACGACTGATGCACCTGGCTCCACAGCAGTAGGTGAAGTAATATATGCACAAGGAAGTAGTCAGATGCGGGATATAGTCCTTGAGGCTTCTGCAGATCAGTGGGCGACTGGAGAATACTATTCTTAGCGTTGCTGCAAAGAATGTTCTTCTCAGAGATGATGTGATCGCTTGCTAAATCTCCCTTGAAATCCAAGTTCATGTAGAGTTTTTTTTAGGCGCAATTAAAGTTTCGTTTCTCTGAATTATTGGTTTCATATTTTTGTCGATGAATCTTATTGGGTATCCATTTTGGATGAAGATTTCTCTTAGAATTCGTTGAAAAGAGACTTTTCGCTGATCTACGTGTTTTGTTTTCATTAGTGCCTGGATGGGGATTATCCATGATTTGAAATGAAATCAAGAATTTGGTAAAATATTTGCACTTTTAGTTTAGTTGAAATAAGGGAATTAAGCTATCGATCTTTATTATTATTATTATTTTATTATTGTTCATTTGGGTTCTGAGTGGAAAATATGGCTTCAGTTGTACAATTTTATTTTGACCTGTTCTCCGAAGCGCTCTTCAGCTGGTCCCAAGATTGTCTATATGCCGTCATATCCTCATCACACAATTTCCTTCGTGTCACCGTCGAACCCACACCTAATTCGTTGCTTCTCATTAGGGCTCTACTCGAGTTATGGCCTGAATTGCCTGCTATATCACTCCACAGTCTCCTTGACATATGTCCAATCCATCCCCAGTTTTCTCTTACATATTTGTCGAGCAATCAATCAGCTCTTGGTTGGTTTGCTCCCACCCAGAGTATCTTGTTGTTAATTTTTTTTTGGCCGGTCCGTCGACCATTTGATGTTCAGTGTAGAGCCAGCGAGGAGAGCAGCTGTTGATGAAAGCCTGCAGTGACCTGCTAGAAATGCTTTTTATGACGTGTGAGCCAAGTTTTTGGCCCATGTAGAAGAACTAACTGAATTAAAATTAATGTTGAAGATCCAAATTTTGTTGTTAATGTTGAGTGTAGAAGATTTTCACACTGACTGCAGAGTGATGAAAGTTTGTCTTGCCTTATCTTTCCTATACTGATTGGTCTTGACATCATCAACCGCGTCTTTCGCTTGTAGTTAAAACGATGCTTCCTAGATAAGTGAAAGAAGTTATATGCCTAAAAGTAATTTCAACCCTTACCATACACACCCTAATAGTGACTAAATAATGAATCAGCTAATAGCCTATTGTCCAACAGATATGCCGAAGAAAATGGAGATTAAGTGAACTCAAGCTAAGCAGAGACCTATGAATGACATTACACTCCAGTGGAACTCGAACTGGAAGTGATATGTTTTGTGTTTGAGGACAACGTAGAGGAGAACATGTGAAGAGCAAATAACAGCTTAGAAGGCAGTCGTGAAGACAGTAGAGAGAGAGTGACACATAGAACAGAGTACAGTAGAAATGTACTCCCGAAGTCCTATTTTCTACTGGGAACTGGATGTATAAAAAATAAATAAATAGTGAGACATTTACAATAACTAGTCACCGTTATTTCCTCAATTTTATCTGGCTAGTGTTATGACAAACCAAGTTCAGTCTATTAGTAAGGCACTAGATGACTAGATGATCTTTGAGTATGCATTTTTATCTGTCTAAATAAGATCGTGCCATGCATTCTGTATAGGTTGGATTCAACACTGTTCACATCGGCATATCAGGCTTTCTGTTTAGAGGGCACAATGCAAAACAGTGTTAGCTGTTATGAAGTATATCTCCAGCTATAAACAAATCCCCCTTGAATTTTTCTCTGCAAGTGTTAATTCTTGATATTAGCTAATAGTTGGAGGCGATCGGCAAGAAGCCTGGAACTTAAGCTTCATGCTGGTTGGCAGTCGTCAACAAGGCCTATCTGTCAGAAGAGAAGTTACAACTGGGCTCAAATATCAAATGTTCAGAGTGAATCGTGATAAAGAGCCACCTAGAATGGTGCCCATACTACTAAATTGACTGATTGAACTTGGTCTGCACCAAAAAAGGATAAAACACACTACACTAGCTACTAGCTAGTCTCCAACCAAAGTGTAAAATCGCCTAAATTTTCAGGAGTTTGTTTGTATGGATTCGATTTGTTTTAAGTTTGACCACGGATTGGCATCAGTTAGAGGGAAATTAGAAACCAACAAGGAGTACTTGACCATTAACTCTTCATTGTTTTAGACCCACCACCAGTACACATCCACTGAGTTTCGAACCAAGGTCCTTCCGATTGGAAGGCAAGACCATTCAAACACTGGGACCCAAATCAATAGTCCATGACTTTCAAAATTCTACCATTTCGTGATTTCAGCGTGACAGGTACCAGCCGGTATCATCATGATTCCCAACTTGGTTTTCTAACTCATATCAATCCGCGGCCAAACCTTGAGTAATTTTCCTAAAGTCATTCACGTCCACAGACGTCTCGACGTCCCATTGAGTACAAAAATTTAAACTGAGTGAATTCAGAAACAAAATTCAAATTTGTGCACCTAGAAGATATTCAATGCCTATTGCTTAAAAGTTAAATATGACTTATGTTAAAGCATTCCCCTAAATTCACCAGTTTCAACGAAAAGTGAATTCTAACTTCTGCCAATTCACGACAGAGCGCGACCATTTCACAATGTCTTCTTCGATGAGTTACTGCCTCATTTTCAACCTGCTGTACCCTACTGGTCACGGCTTCCCACTAGAACCCCAGGTCACTGCCTGAATAGGGCCAGTCGCTAGTAAGCATCAGATTAATTTTCAAGTATTGGTTTTGTAGGGATTTTGTTTGATTGAATGGGGAATTTCACCATGAGCTGACATCAGTTAGAGAACCACTGGAAAACCCACCTGGGAGTACTGGACAGTCCTAGTTCGGGACTCTTCGGAAGCACGCACCCACCGTGGTTCGAACCCAGGACCTTCTGGTTACAAGGCGACCTCATAGACCATTGAACCAGTGGGACCCGATCCAATGGTCCTCGAGTTCTAACTTCTGCTGTCCAGTACTCCCAGGTTTTCCAGTGGTTCTCTAACTGAAGTCAGCTCACAGTGAAATCCTCCATGAAAAGTTAATTCTGCTTGATAGTCATATCTAGACAGCAGAATTCAGAGTTAAACCTACAAAAATTGCATTTGAACAAAGCACTGAACCACTTGAATAATGAAAGTTAAGAAGATTTTATTGGAATTTTAATCCACTTCAGATTATTTGAAATAAAAAGTGGAACAATACTTCACAGTAACCATAATAATGTAGATGATGAATAAAAATGTTTAATTGGTATAATATATAAAATACTGTTGCATTTATATATGTGTAATGTGATCGAAGTTTCTTTAATAAAACAAAAGGGGTGAATAGTAAGGGCAGCAACAAGATATTAAGGTACAGGATTACACGAGACTGTAAAAATTGTCATTCAACAAATGAGATGTGAAAAAAACTGTTGTGAGTTAAGCTCATTTAGCTGGATGTCAAACATTTGAGACATGACGTTTATCAAACTTGACCACGGATTGATCAGTTAGAGAACCACTGAAAACTAGGGAGTATTGAACAGCTAATTCATCCTAGTTTGAGACTCATCAGTAACGTGCACCCACCGCCAACGTTCAAACCGAAGACCTTCTGGTTAAAAGTCAAGTTCATAGTCCATGTAGCCTCTGAGACCTAATTCAATGGCCAGCTCGTGAATCCTAACTTCTACGAATTGGTGATTTCAGCGCGACTCGCGCCAACCAATGTCATCGCCAGAAACTCCATCATCACTCCTGGTTGGATGGATCCCACTGGTGACGACTTCTCAGTAGAACTCAAAGAAACTCCTTCCTGTAGCGAGTCACTAGCATGTGTCAGATTAAATTCTCAAGAGTTGATTCCTAGGGATTCGATTTGTTTTCTAACTGCGTACTGATGATGAATTCCAAACTAGGACGGAGGAAACAACTGGTTGTCGAGTATTCCCGGCTGGTTTTCAATGGTTCTCTAACTGATATCAGTCCGTAGTCAAACTTGAAACACATATCGAATCCCTACAAATCACTTCTTGAAAAATTAATCTGATGCTCGCTAGTGACCCGCTACAGCAAGGAGTTTCCCGGAGTTCTAGTAAGAAGTCGTGATCAGTGGAGTCCATCCTGTCGGAAATGAGGACAAATGCTTGCCTATGACATTGGCGCTAACAAATCTAGTATTGAAAGAGGTTGGAATTCATGGGTTGGCTAGTGAGTCGCGTCCCAGAAGCTGAATGGTCTACGAGCTTGCCTTGTAACAGGAGGGTCCTGTGTTCGAAACCTGGTGGGTGCATGAGGTTTAATAAAAACAATGACGTAACTAGGTAAGAGTGAGAAGAAATCGACATTAACATTTAACAAAAGATGATGAAATCAACTGAGATTAAAAGACAAGTTACTACAGCTTTTTTCGTGAATACATAAGTCAGGCTTAAACCGTTTGATAATGATTACTTCAGCAAACTTCAAGAGACTTGAGCTGGCTTACTTACTTACTTATTATGTTAAAGGAATTCAAGATGTTTTCATTGATGTCACGTATCAATCAGAAATCTCATGATTGCATTGCTCAAAGATTTAATTCCTCTTCATGACAAAATCTTCTCTGTATGTTCAGAGGATATTCAGGGGAACTCGTGTCAGGAATACGAAATTGCATCTTTACGGTCTCAAGTTAGGTTATGTGTGGCCTATTATATCAGAAATGCTTCATCTTTACTTGTATCCTAATGGCACTAAGAGTATGCTTTAACATTAATCGTTCCATATACTAGTGAGCTTTGAGTGGACACTAGTAACTAGTGTGATGTGTCTGGTACTTTCTTTAGTGCAGAATGAATTCTATCAGTCAGGTTTGCAATGTGGCCACCATTCTAGGTAGCTCACCGTCAGGCTGCACATTGATTTGGTAATATAAGATGGTTGGAGGCAATCGGTAGGAAGCCTTACACTTAGGTTTCTAGAGCCCGAATAACTCAGTGGTAACATCTCTGACCACAGCACTGGGTGATGTGGGTTCGAATCTAAGAAGGGACATGAGTTCCTTCAAGGTTGCAGGTACGCTTTGCTGACGAGTGCCAGCTAGCACGAAACCTTGGTGCAAAGCTTCTTGCCGATCGCCTCCAACCATCTAATACAAGTGAGCTTCTCGAAAAATTCCCATGCAAATGGTTTTAAAGCTATAACCTATAGAGTACTATTAAGTCATTATCACTACATGATTCAAACTGGAAGACCTGACATTTTGTACAAAATCTTTGCATATCACTCCCCTAGTTGAATATATATTCTCATATAATCAAGCTATTAACTATATGAATAGTATAACCGAAATTAGTTTAATTTGAAACCTTTTTAAAAATTTATTTAATTCTTATATATTTTTTTCATTTTTAAGTACATTTTATTGTTTAGATTTCGAATGAACTCTAGAATGTAAATAATTCATGTTTTAGTTTATTGTTTAAATGAGGTTATCTCAGTAATAACAGTAGTAAAATCCGTGAATACAAAATGTAGTGGGAAGCCGTGACCACTAGGGTACAGAAGGTTGAAGGTGAGGCAGTAACTCATCGAAGACGACACTCTGAAGTGGTCACGCTATGTCATAAATTGGCAGAAGTTAGTATTCAAGGACCATTGGATTGGGTCGCATAGGCTCAGCGGTCTACCAGCTAGCTCGCCTTGTAACCAGAAGGTCCTGGGTTCGAACCATGGCGGTGGGTGCGTACTGCTGAAGAGTCCCAGACTAGCACGGAGGAGACAGCTATCCAATACTCCCTGCAGGTTTTCCAGTGGTTTCTCTAACTGATGTCAGCTCATGATTAAATCCTCCATGCAATCAAACAAAATCCCTACAAAACCAATACTTCAAAATGTATTTATCAATGTCCGACTTTTCTAGAAATTTGTTTTTACGAGTTTGACGATGAAGGATTGATATCAGTTAGAGAACCACTGAAAACCAGCACTGGAGTACTGGACAGCTGTTTCCTTTGTTCTAGTTTGGGACTCTTCATCAGTACGCACCCAGCCTTACTGGGTTTGAACCTAGGACCTTCTGGTTACAAGGCTAGCTCGTATATCATTCAATAAACCAGTGACATAAAAAAAAATAACATCTTTTTATTCTGGCTAGTATTTAGAAAATGTACAGAATTTTCAGCGGGAGTTTATTGTATGATATTTTCCCTTCGTACAATGTCTTCAAGTAAAATATTCTATCTGCCAATCTTTCCTGGTCGTCTCATATCTTGATGATTTCTAAGAAAATATTCCGTCTTAACTTCTACATCATGAAGTTAAGGCATTCTGGAATTACCCAACCCTTACTCCTACGATTCGTTAACGCTCTCATTCTGCCTATTATTCTCTATTGTTCCCTATTAGTTTTTCCACGGCTACTGAAGAAAGACTTTACCTTATTATGCAGGATGTTAAAGGTTGTCAGCAGGGTAAGCAATGTGCCACTTAACCAGCTTGTTAATATTCTGGTCAACAGGCGCATGGACTCATGTGAAAAATGGGCTAAATCCATTCTATCTAATTCACACCACCCTCTTCATTCACAAATCTCCTCTTGTATCTCATCAGGCAGGCAGACCAGAAGCCTATATAGAAAACTATATGCTCGGACTAGAAAGTGCAAAAACTCAACCATACCCTACTTAGTTCGTGTTCTGTGCGATAAAGAAAGCATGAAGCGTGAAACTTATAACTTATTAAATAGTCAGTAGAACAACAACTGGATCTCGTCTTTCCAACTCATATCATTTATAGGTAAACATTTTCTTTCTATCTTTTCCTTTTCTCTCTCTCATTTTTTTCTGTTATGTGCAGCTTTGATCCTCTTTTCCTTACAAACTCTGTTTAAAAAAATTTTTTCTTCGTTCTTTCACACTCTGTATATCTGGACCTTTTGTTACCGCTTACGCCAGTAAATATGCTGACATCTACTTTTCTAACACCTTCAAATACTCTGTTCAATTTTGGCTTTGCTACCGACATGCCAATATGTTGTTGTCAAAACTAATTCAGATTACCCTTAATTTATGCAGAATTTTATTTATTGTTCATGTACAAACTGGATGCAATACTGTAGTGAAATGCTGAGAATTCCATTCTGTATCATAAGTACTGTTTTCGAATAAAGCAAATTATTATTATTAATTGACAGTATATCCTGTGACACACAAAGATCTCTGAGCTGAAGCACAAACCATTCCCTTATGATAGATATCTGCTTTGTCTCCTTCCTTCAAGAAATCCACGATATCTAGCTGTGAAAGTCAATTGTAAGATGTTCAGAAGAACGTTTTGAGATACAAGGAATAACGTGTTTTTTTTATTCCTTTACGTCCCCAATGGAACATAGGGCTTCAAGCTAGAGGCTTGAAGTTCATGTATCGGTGATGATTATTTTTACGGGATGGAGTTGCTAGCCTCATGCCCAACCTTCCCTCTTTACCAGTATTATTACTACTGGCTTAGCGAAGTAAAGGAGTGCCTCGTCGGCCGTGAATCGAACCCCGACGCACATGAGGCGTGGTTAGCGGGCACTCTCCCGCTGTGCCACCGACACACAAGGAAATAGCTGGAGAACAATTATCTCATGTATTGGAACACACTGACACCCTCAATCAGACCTTTCCTCAAGTTTAGTGGGAACTTGAGAATCGGTAGCTTGTAAACAATTGAAATACACACACAAGAGTAGATAACACCGACAGAGGTAATATCTTAATCGCTTAAAGCAAACCGAACAATAGAAAATATGTACAACGGAGAGAGGGAAGTTTCTGATAGTCCAAGTTCTAATCAAGCCAACAATATTATAATGGTAGTACTACTACTAATAATAATAACAATAGTAATGATGTATAAATCTGAATGAATATCGATGAATACGATTCGTTTATCTCTACATATCTGTGCAATTAACACTGCTAGTGATTTAGAATGAAGGTCAAATGCACCAAAAATTCAAAAATGATTGATTGATTGATTCATTTAAGAATTCACGTAGACTATAACTTGCTTGTATTTCTCATATTGATTTGATTTACTGACGAGTAAGTTTTATTCATGTAATACGAGTGTATATGGAATTCATAGCCCGCATTTTTTTTGGGGTATCGATTTCTCTATACCCCATTTCTTACTATTCATTTTGTACATTGTTATAATTTTTTTCTTCTGTCAATTATCTTAAAACATGTGATTAACTAATCAACCTATTCTTTACCTCTTTTTGATGAATACAACTTGTAGTGTTGAGTTATTCCAGGTCACTGGTTTAATCTTTTTTATATGTTCAAGTTTGATCTGAGATTGACATCAGTTAGAGGACGATTGAAAACCAGCGAGGAGTACTAGACAGCTGTTTCATCCTAGTTTGGGACTCTTCACAGTATTTACCCAGCGGGGTTCGGGTCCAGGACCTTTTGGTTACAACACAAGCTCGTAGACCAATGGGTGCCCACTGTTGACTTCTAATTCAATCTTCAGTATGGAGCCAGCTGTTGGTGAAAGTCTGCAACCTGTTGGAAATCTTTTTCGTGATACGCAGTGAAAGTTTCTGACCCGTATAGAAGGACCGATTTGACATTCGTGTTGAGAATGCGAATCTTGTTCTTTATACTAGCTGACTGGTTGGCTGAGTGAAGCAGGTTGATGAAAGCGTACCTTGCCTTTCCCATTCTAGCCAGCTTTAATATCTTCACCTGTCCCGATTGCTTGTGGCTGAAACCTTGCTGGCTGCCTAGATAAGTGAAGGAGGTAACCTCTGTTAAGTTCCTCCCTCCCCTTTGATGCTGATTGGTGCTGTTTGTTGTTGTTGTCGCTATTGGTTGGTTGGTTATTTTCATCACCTCCGTCTTCTCTATGTTCACCTACAGTCCTGTTTTCGCTGTCGTCATCTTCTGTCAGTTTGTTGATTTTTTCCTGCCTGCTTGTAAGTCTTCGAGTTTCTGTGGCATTAAACATTAGTCATCCACACGAGAAATCTAGATCTTCTAGAGTCATCTTATCAGTGGTCCAGAGTATTCCTGTCTTTTCACCCCCCCCCACCCACCCCCCAATGTACAGTTTTCTGCATAGTCCAGTCTACCACAGTTAGGAATATCATCGTGGGTGATAAAATAGTCTGGCAGGGTTATCTTACTCTTGTGTTCACTTCGAACTAATCCACTAAGGTGAAATAAATCATATGGACAATTCCATTCAGTGAACGATATCAGTTACAGATTGACTGCAAACATAGGAGAACTAAAAACCATATTTTTCACCCTGCTTTCGATATCCTGACAGTGTATACGATACCCTGCGATTGATATCTAAATATACTTGAATTTATTGCATGCAGAATT
This sequence comes from Trichobilharzia regenti, assembly GCA_944472135.2. Classification (NCBI taxonomy): domain Eukaryota; kingdom Metazoa; phylum Platyhelminthes; class Trematoda; order Strigeidida; family Schistosomatidae; genus Trichobilharzia; species Trichobilharzia regenti. The sequence goes on from OX235263.1 coordinate 73,139,519, forward strand.
TCATCATGAGATGACATCAGTTAGAGGACCACTGGAAAACCTGCAGGGAGTATTGGATAGCTGTCTCCTCCGTGCTAGTCTGGGACTCTTCAGCAGTACGCACCCACCGCCATGGTTCGAACCCAGGACCTTCTGGTTACAAGGCGAGCTAGCTGGTAGACCGCTGAGCCTATGCGACCCAATCCAATGGTCCTTGAATACTAACTTCTGCCAATTTACGACAGAGCGTGACCATTTCACAATGTCTTCTTCGATGAGTTACTGCCTCACCTTCAACCTTCTGTACCCTAGTGGTCACGGCTTCTCACTAGAACCCAGATCACTGCCTGAATAGGGCCAGTCGCTAGTGAGCATCAGATTAATTTTCAAGTATTGGTTTTGTGGAAATTTTTTTGACCACATGCAGGATTTCATCATTAGCTGGAAAACCTGGTAGTACTAGACAGCTGTTTAGTCCAAGTCCACAAAATTCACCAGTACGCACCCACCGGGGCTGCGAAATGGTCGCACTATGTCGTGAACTGCAGAAGTTAGAATTCAAGGGCATTGGATCGGGTCCCAGTGGCTCAACGGTCTACGAGCTCGCCTTGTAACCAGAAGCTTCTGGGTTCGATCTCCTGGTTTTCCAATGGTCCTCTAACTGATGTCAGCTCATGATAAAATCCTCCATGCAATCAAACAAAAATCCCTACAAAACCAATGCTTTCTTGAATTTAGTTGAAAACGCTAGATACTGTGACCTAACCCCGATGGGAACACCAGTGACATCGAAGGCGTATTCCAGGGAAAATTTCCATACAATGTACAAAATCCGTCCTGGACTCTATTGCACTTCACTACAAATCCACCATGTAGTTTAATTGTTACTGGGTTGACTGTGTGTTTTACCATTGGAGAGAATGTTAAGACCGGTGAAATCATTGTGTATATTGCCCCATAACGACAGCAACAATCACATTGTCTTGCTTAATTACTGTAAATACACAAAATCAAAATTCAACAGTTATGTTATGCTGCAGCTCATAATCTCTATGTGTATCAATAATGTGAAAATCATTAAGTTGTCTTTTTAATTGCCACCAATTAACTATTTATTTAGTAATTTACTATAACTGTTGACATGACAACTAAAAAACAGTAGGATTAATGGTTTCATTCTATTTTGTGCATAAAACCAGTTGGAATACAGGAAAAAGGCATTTTTAGAAACTTAAAAATCAACATAAAGAATAATCATAAAGTAACCAAAATTGACACGTTGACCTCCGTAATTTTTCCTTATAAAAATGAATGAAACTTGCTTAAATATTGTCACGTATTGTTTGTGTGTGCATGTCTGCGTGCAATATGTGTGTGTGTGTGTCGTCCCATGAATTCATTTACATTTAAATCATAAATTGGATTACGTTGGAGATTATTTAATATTAATTCATGAATAATCTCCATCCAGGCAATAATGCAAACAAAATACTTAGTTCAGCGAAAAACCTGTTTTCGGCTGCAGTGAATTCGTTTTCTTAGCTGTACAATCGCAAATATATATATATATATATATATTATATATATATATATGGGTTTTTCGACACTAGTAACTAGTGTGATGCGTCTAGTCCTCTGATTGGTGTAGACTGAATTCTATCAGTCAGGTTGTAATGTGACCACCATTCTAGCTAGCTCGCCATCACTGTGCACATTGATTTGATGGTATTAGATGGTTGGAGGCAATCGGCCACAGGAAGCCCTGCTTGACTTAGGTTTCGTATTAGTTGGCACTCATCAGCAAGGCATATCTGCAACCTTGAAGGAACTCATATCCCTTCTGAGATTCGAACCCACGTCACCCAGTGCTGTGGTCAGAGACGTTACCACTGAGCTATTCGGGCTCGCGATTGACCTCCTGTGGACTGATAGAATTCAGTCTACACCAATCAGAGGACTAGACGCATCACACTAGTTGCTAGTGTCGAATATCCACTACAGTCCTACAGGAGGTCAATCGCGAGCCCGAATAGCTCAGTGGTAACGTCTCTGACCACAGCACTGGGTGACGTGGGTTCGAATCTCAGAAGGGACATGAGTTCCTTCAAGGTTGCAGATATGCCTTGCTGATGAGTGCCAACTAACACAAAACCTAGGTCCAAGGCTTTCTGAGGCCAATTGCCTCCAACCATCTAATACCATCAATATATATGGGTTATTGTGTATGTATGTGTACATTAGGCTTGTCAAACAAAAATACAATTGGTTATGGTTATTTTAACTAAACAGGTGAAGATTGGTAATCGGAGTTGCGTATTACAAAGTCGATCAAGAAAACTGGTTGTGATGAGTTGTCACAAAAAGTTGTTAAAAAGGACAGACAGACAGCGGGTCGGGCAACGAGGAGAGAGGCTTAAAATGGATCCACACAAAAAACTTGGAGGATCTGGACTTCGCCGATGATATATATCTGATTTCCCACAAACTGGAAGATAGGCAAGTGAAAAGCAACAAGTTGGAAGAAAAAGCGTCCAGAGAAGATAGGACTTCAGGTGAACATAAAGAAAACAGAGGTGATTAAGATTCCTGGCCAACACCAAAAGCAACAACGACAACAGAGAACAACCAGCCAGCATTAGTGGGAGGAACCTGAAAGAAACAATCTCCTTCACCTACCTGGGAAGCATCGTTTCAAATACAGGCGGAACTGACGAGGATATCAAAGCCAGACAAACTTTCATTACTCTTAAGTCTGTGTGGAGGTCACTCGGCATGCAAAATAGGATCCAGATTTTCAACTCCAATGTGAAGTCAGTGTACTTACTAAACGGATCAGAGACTTTGCGCCGCGTCACGAAAGGTACTGCGAACAAACTACAGGCCTTTATCAACAGCTATCTTCGCTCAATACTATTCAAGATCAAATGACCGGCCATAAAAGATCGGCAACAGGGAGGAATCTCCTGGAGCGAACCAACCCAACAGGAACTGATTGTGCAAAAAATATGTAGGAAGAAGTGGAGGTGGATTGGATTGGATTGGCCATGCTTTGAGAAAACCATCAAGTGAGTGAAATCACACGCCAGGACATTGCTGGAGTGGAACCCGAATGGGAAACAACAAGGTGGTCGTCAGTGCGAGGCTAGTATGGAGGAGTTCATCCAAAAAGAATATGAAAATGTGTGGGTAAACGTGGAGTGAGATGAAAACGTTGACAGAGAACCAAACGCAATGGAGATGTGCAGCTGAAGCCCTATGCTCCTGTAGGAGCTAAAGGAGACAATAATGATAAATGATAACACGAATCGGTAGAAGTCAGAATTCGTGAGCCATTGGGACGGGTCCCAGAGGCGGAATGCTCAACGAGCTTGACTTGCAACCTGGAGTTCCTGGGTCCGAACCTTGTCGGTAGGTGCGTAGTGGTGATGAGTCCAAAGTTAGGGTGAAACATATGTTCAATATTGATCGATTTCCGTAGGTTCTCTAACTGATGTCACCTCGTGATCAGTTCTGTAACCAGTGGATTCCTTGCAAATCAACACTTGTCAGTAATATATATATTGTTACTCTAATTAGAATTGTGTTTTCCTGTGTTAATGTATAAAAGGATCTAATTAATTTCTGGATAGATATGGTAATGAATCAACATCGCATTTAGACAGCACTGACAGCTAGTTGTGTTCATCCTAGTTCTATAGTCTTCAATAAAATGAACAACCTGTGATTATTTAACTGAAACCAACTTGTGATCAAACTTGAAATCGATCAAATCTCTGTCAATGAACAGTTAAAATTTAGTCGTCTACTACTCACTAGTAACTGACTACAAGCTGAAGTTACGCCAAGTTATAGTAGGAACTCATGGCCACTGGGGTCCACCAATTCGGCTGTGAGATCACTTAGTTGCCAAAGGCATTAACTACTGTTAGCGCTCTATGTATAGTGAATTGGCAAAAGCAAGAATTCATGCAACATTGAATTCTGTCCCAGGAGTTAAATGACCGACTAGCTCACTTCTTAATCTGAAGGTCTTGGATTCCATCCTTAACGGTATGGTCACAGGTATATATGCACTTCTGAAGAGTTACAAAGTAGAGCGAAACAACTCTCCAGTATTTCCTGTTGGTTTTCCATGGTTCTCTAACTAAAATCAGTCTTAGAGAAAACTGTTGTTCAATGCTGTGTGATTTTCAACGTCTATGCAACTATTTTTCTTTTGTGACAAAGACGACCTTGAAATTTTGAGTTTTTTTTAACTTATTTAATGAATTATTTTTTAGACAACTGACTAATTTTGATTCAGAAGGAGAGAAAAAATGTAGACAGACGATGAGAACTAATGAGAAGCATTCAGTCGTTTTCTAGTAGTCAGGAGTTGTCTGACTGAAAAATAATTAATTTAAGCAATTCTCTAATTATGGATACTGATGGTTAAAGTGTATGTAAATCTTTATGGAAAGCAGGGTCCTTTCAAAACTGGAAACGGTGTCATTACGTGTGGAATTCAACGGCTTTATTATTTCGATTACATCAATGGTTAAGTAATAGAATGTTGACCAGTCATGCACTTAGTCCAGATTCGATTCCAAGCCAGCGTCCTATTAAACCTCACCTAGTCAGTAAAGAAAAAAAGGTTGGACGTGAAGCTTTCAATCCAACCTCCTTAGAACAACAGTACCGCTCCTGAAACTTCAAGACTTTTTACTCGAAACACAAAGGATTGGAAAAATGTAGATCATCTTGACTATCCCCCGATAAAAGTGGACGAATTAATGTAGATTTTTAAAGAGAAAGTGTGTCAGTTTGAGTTTTCATAGTCTGAAAGGCAATATACAGGAATGAATGCTAACTGATATAGACATTCAGTCAAAACAATTGACCAATACTTGATCGAGAAGCAAGTTCTTTTTAGATTGTGTGTTCTCTTACGGATAGCACATGAGTCTGAAATTAACAGACATTAATAAGTGCATCTGTGGCATAGTGGTAGAATGCTCACCAACCACACCTCATGTGGTTCGGAGTCCGACCTCCGACCTACGAGGCACTTCTTTAACTCCCTAAGCCAGTAATAAGACTGGTAAAGAGGAAAGGTTGTGCATGAGGCTAGCAGCCCCATCCCGTAAAAATGGAACCACTGCTACCGAAACATCAAAGCTCTAGCTTGAAGCCTTATGTTCCACCGGGAACGTAAAAGAATATATATATATATATATATATATATATATATATGGGACAGCCCTCACCAGTACCTTTGATGTGAGTCCAATTTGTCACGAGGCACACATCAATTACAGATATTCAGGAATGGTTCCCATCCAGATAGTGATGAAAACAAAACACGTAGCAGTTCAGCGAAGAGTATCTTTTCGGTGGCGAATTCATTCACTTAGCTGTACAATCGCAATTATATATGCTTATTTTTGTATGTATGTGTACATCAGATTTGTCTGATAAGAATAAAAATAAGTTAGGGTTATTGTTGTCAAGATATTTCAAAAATGTGATGAATAATCAGATTGTAACTAGGGGGGTGAAGATTGGTGAGAGGGTAGGGATGATGTGTTGTCAAAAAGCATATTTATTATCACATAAACGAAGTTGAATAAGCGTAATACAGTAACGTAATCAGATGAATAGTTTCATGAGTGAGTTGTGATCCGGATGCACATAGAAACAAAGGAAAATATGGAATTATGTAAGAGCTCTAAAATTACTGTGCAGGTCGGTGTAGCACCAGGTGCAGCAGGTCGGATGTGAGGACAGATACTCGCCGAAGACATTGGTTAGCGGCCGCGCTATGTCATGAATTGGCAGAAGTTAGAATTCACGCATCGATCATTGGATCGGGTCCCAGTGGCTCAATAGTCTAGACCTAGCTCGCCTTGTAACCAGAAGGTCCTGGGTTCGAATCCCGTTGTGTGTGTAGTGCTGAAGGGTCAGTCCCAAAGTAGGACGAAACAGCTGTCCGGTACTCTTTTCAGGTTTTCCAATGGTTCTCTAACTAATGTCAGCTCATTATGAAATCCTGTAACCAATCAAATTCCTACAAACCAACACTTGAATAAAATTACAAATGTTATAAGGAGTTAGAAAAAATCAAGTACACAATTATCAAGTGGGTACAAGTCAACACGTTTTTTACCATGATAGTAGAAGAGGTTGGATGATTTTCTTTTGTATACATTAATCTGGTTACTAAAAATGAATGGCTAGTGCTTCAGCAATATAAAGGAGGACTTTGTTGAGATGGAATGACCAGTGCTGACGGGATGTTCGATTATTGCACTCCTTATTGACTCACTATAACCTTTTTGCAGCCATGCGGGATAAGTGTTCTTCAATCCTTTCGGACAGAATACGCGTCAACACAACCACAGCAACAGATGAACTGATATATACACACCGAAGCAGCCAGATGTGAGATCTTGTCCTTAAGGTTTCTGCAGATCAATGGACGACTGGAGAACACTTACTTCTCTTAGCGTTGCTCCGAAGAATTACGCATATCACTGAAAACTAGCAGGGAGTACTAGACAGTTTTGTTTCGTCCTATTTTGGAAGTGTTCAGGAGTACCTATGACGCCACTGTTAACGATCAAACCGAGAAACTTCAGTTTATGAGGTGAGCCAATTGCCTATTAAGCTACTGGGACAAAATTCAATATCCCATGAATTCTAACTTCTTCAAACTTGCACTGCTGTTAGCTTATGTATCTTATCCTTTTTTGTATGAATCATACTACTGAATATAACTTGAAAAGTTTAAATTAGCACCAAAACAGTTGTTCACTTAATACCTTCCTCATATATATTTTCTATTCCTTTTCAAATGATACCAGTTCACATTTATAATTGGTAAGCCAATTTTTATTTACAGCATAGTTAAAGGATACCTGATATGATAAAAATGTGGACATTTCTAATAAAATACTGTCAACTAATTATGCAATTAGAGTTGACATTTTACAACCAACTGTTAAAATCAATCAATCAATCAATCATTAACCAATCAGACAATTAACCAATCAGGTGGCTAGTTTATCTGTCAAATTACCTCAGCTAATTATTTGATTATTTATTTTCTTCTCTCTTTTTAAACATTTATTTTTTAAAATTTTGATTTGGCTAAAGAATGTCAATGGTTCAATAGCAAAGTGTTCGTCAGCCACCCACTCAGTGAGTCCAGGTTGGATTCCTGGTTGATCCCTTTTGTGTGGTGTTAAACTTTAGGTACAGAACAGGTGTGAACGCATCAATGACCTTAGAAAGAGTTATATCAATGAAAGGCTAATTTGGTTTTCTAACCCTAACCGTAATATCTTCATAAGCGGGGCTAACATAACCCTAATCTGTCTATAGTCTAAACCTAACCTTAATCTTTCCCTAAACTAACATAAAACTTATGAGACATCACGTTTAATAGTGATATAAGGATAAAACTCAGGCACTGTGATCAACTACATATGTCAAACTAGTAGATCGGGAGTAGTGAGGTTATCAGAACATGAAAATTTAGCCAAGGATAGAATGATTGATCCCACAAAGATAAGTAATTTAGAGAAAAACTCAGCTATAACAGTGCATGCATTAACACACAACCACACAATAAGGTGGGAGAGGGTTAAAATCCTAGAAGTAATATAGGTAGATGGAGAGAGAGATAGAGGTTGATTACTGGATCCTGGTTCATCGAGTCTACACTGAACATATTCAATAGAAATGGCTCTAAGCAAATACCAGAGATATGGAAGATATTGTTACCACCAGTCAAATCAGAGGAGGATAATAAATAATGTTAAAATGTATTCAATTCAATTCACATTATAGCATTCTAAGAGGCTATTTATTTATTTTACGATAAAAACATCTTATTTCCCATCTGACTGTATTTGATTGATAACACTTATATTATTTCTGAATGTACTTTATCTTAAATTGATTTTATTCAAATGCCTAATCATCAATTTTTACTCATGTATATAAATGAAATAATGCGACAGACAACGGCAACAAACGAGGGAACAGGCATAAAATGGACTGACACAAAAGACTTGGAGGATCTGGATTTCGCCGATGATATATGTCTGATTTCCCATAAACTGGAAGATATGCAAGTGAAAAGTAACAAGTTGGCAGAAGAAGCATCAAAGATAGGACTTCACGTGAACATAGAAAAAACAGAGATGATGAAGATTCCTAGCCAACATCAACAGCAACAACAACAACAGACAACAATCAGCATAAGTGGGAAGAACCTGAAAGAAACAACCTCCTTCACCTACCTGGGAAGCATCGTCTCAACTACAGGCGGAACTGACGAGGACATCAAAGCCAGAATCGGAAAAGCAATACAAGCTTTCATTACTCTCAAATCTGTGTGGAGGTCAACAGCACTCACCATCAAAAATAAGATCCCGATTTTCAACTCTAATGTGAAGTCAGTGCTACTATACGGATCAGAGACTTGGCGAGTCATAAAGAGCATCTCAAACAAACTCCAAACCTTCATTAACAGCTGTCTCCGCTCAATACTCAAGATCAGATGGCCAGAAAAGATCAGCAACAGGGATCTCTGGGAGCGAACCAACCAGGAACCGATTGTGAAACAAGTAGGCAGAAAGAAATGGAGATGGATTGGCCATACTCTGAGGAAACCATCAAGTGACATCACTAGACAAGCCCTCGAATGGAACCCGAAAGGGAGGCGGCGAGTTGGTCGTCCAAGGGTGACTTGGAGGAGATCATGCGAGGAGGAGATGAAAGCATGTGGACAGACCTGGAGCAGGGTGAAAAAGTTGTCAGAAAACCGAAGGCAATGGAGGTGCGCTGCTGAAGCCCTATGTTCCTCTAGGAACTAAAGGATACAATAATAATAATAATAATAATAATAATATAAATGAAGCTAAAAGTTGTGACTTGATGTGATTATGAGCAGTAATAAATTATGCTCGAAATGTCGTCATCAGTAAATACTACTGTGTAACACCGCCGTGTAACTTTATCAAAATACAAATATCCACAATGGAATCACGTTTTATACCATAACACTTCATTAAGCATATTTTTCGTAAATATAGTGTCATTTACCTGTTCCCTCTAAATGGTTGATTGAGTGCTCAAAGGGTCACAGAGGCGCTTTTGCGACTCTTCAGTGGGTTACACCTAAGCGACCAGTAAATGTAGAAATTTGTTTCGTAGGTATTACGAACTTGTCTGAAATTCAGGTACTGAGTCTGTGTAGAAATTTGTGTGGTTCATAAGTAAATTTCGTGAGGAGTGTCAGACTAGAACGAGACAACTACTCAACTAAACAGAAATCAAGGTTTTCCAACCAAATCGCTAAGGCCTCAGTAGTGCGAAGTACACGGTAGTATGTCGTTTTCTTTTTGTCGATAACTTTGAATGAAACCTTTTTGCATACTGAGTGATCAGTGTTGAATATATGTTCAATTATAGCATTGTTACCTTTCTATCGTTTGATGCATGTTTTATCTAAAAGTGTCAGCGAACCTTATCCCTCTTGGCTACAGACAGGTAACAATACATCAATAAGAAGTCCTATAACTGAACATATATTCATTACTGGCCACTCAGTATACAAGGAGAATTCATTCAAAACAATTCAGTACTCAAGTTTTTTCACGAACTGATATCAGTTAGAGAACTAGTGAAAACCAGGGGTTATTAGATACCTGATTCTTCGTTGTTTAGAACTGTTCAGCAGTATCCACGTACGACCCCATCGTTAAGGACTAAACCCAAGGCTTATAGGTTACGAGGTGAGTTTACTGACCATTTTGTCAGTGGGACGGAATCTAACTTCTGTCAAATTCCCGGTATATAGTGCCACCACTAGCTAATGTCAACGGCCAGTATTTATCTTCACAACCCGCCCAGTAAATCCTAGTGATCACGACTTCTCACTAGAACTCCAGTCAACTTTATCCTATTACCAGTCACTAGTAAGCCTTAGATTTCTTTTTTTTCAACGATTAGCCTGAAACCATTTGAAACCCTAGAAACTAACACTAAAATATTCAATTCTTAACAATCAGATCATCAAAGCGACAGCTAGAAAAAAACTATCTGAAATTTGTACTTCTGCATATAAATGCATTCCATACACTTACTCGCCTTACTATGACCTGATTAACACCCTCACATTGCTCCATTTCAAACTGATTAGGTCTTTTTCTAACAAATATTACGCTACACCCATTTCCTACTTTTAATCTGCACTTGCACATTCCCTTCTAGATTATACCTCCTCATATATACCCCATGAAAAAAACTTTTTATAGAACATAATTACTAATTTTTGATTAGTTTTGTAGATTCTCTATCGAATATAAAGACGATTATATGGCGTTTAAAAAAGATTTGTCTAAGAGAAATTTTTCTTTACTGTTATGTCATCTTTTTGTGAAGTAACACGGGAGTTTTCTATTCATTCTTGAAGACTACCATGAAACTGAAGAGGAAAAAAGTGCTTAACCAGCTAAAAGTTAACAATGTAATCTGTGAACAAATAGAAAACTAATGGGCACATATTTTTTTTCATTCTTTTACATTCCCCAGTGGAACATAGGGAGGCTTGAAGTTTCAGTAGCAGTGGTGTTTTTATTTTTACGAGATGGGGGGTGCTAACCTCATGCCCAACCCTCCCTTTTTACGAGTCTTATTACTGGCTTAAAAAGGTAAAGGAGTGCCTCGTCGGCAGAGAATCGAACCCCGGAACCACATGAGGTGTGGATGGCAAGCATTCTACCGCTGTGCCACCGACGTTTAAAAGCACATATATTGCCCTTAGGTAGTGCAGATCATTTCATACTTCACTGGTAATACTCGCCATACTTAACTTACATATGGTGAAGGTCTTGTAATAATGCCAGGTAATGAGTACTGTCTCATGCAGACATTATACCTAGACGTATAAGTATAAAAACCTTTCCCTTATCTCTTCTCTCGTTTTTATCTGAAGGTTCATACCTAACGAGCTGACCTTATTCTTGGGTGAATTTCGCATTTTACTGCTTTCGAAAAACAAACTCACATTTTGTCACTAGAATTTGATGAGTCGTAATATAAGTAGGTGATTTTTGACTATCCAGTGCTCGTCAGCTAAATGGGAAGTCTATGTTCAGTTCCGAGCCAACATGCTTCTACCTGTAGGTAGTAATTCCGGAAGAGAGGAATGCTTGAATGTGAGGCTAGCAAGACTACCCCGTAGACACAGTACAACTTCTATAACTTCAAAAAGGCCGAAGCCCTTCGTCCCACTCGATACTCAATCGAATGCAAAAATTCACTCAACTACTTCTTTTTTAAGAATTAAGAATCCACTCCACGGTTCTTCTGAAATTAGAAAGTCCGGATTATGTCACTAGCCTAAAATATTGACACTTTGTTAAGAAAACTAAAGATTGAGTTAGTTTGTAAGGATTTGATTACGGATTAGTATAAGTTAAAGAACTATTTGAAACCAGCAGAGAGTACTAGACAGCTGTTCCGTCTTAGTTCAGAATTCTTTAGTAGTAAGCACCTACTGGGTGTCAAACTCAGGACTTTCCAGTTACGAGACAAGTTCTTAGACCATTCAGGCATTAGGATCTGATTCAATGTCCCATGAATCCCGACTGCAGGAAACAGCTGTCCAGTACTCCCAGGTTTTCAGTGGTTCTCTGACCAACATCAATTCGTGACGAAACCTGAAATAAATCAAATCCCCATAAGATAACTCTTGAAAATCAATCTGATACTCTCTGGTGAATGGTTACAGGATGAAATTTCCTGGGGTTCTAATGAGACGTCATGACCAGTGGGACCCATCATCTTGGGTTTCAGGATAAATACTTTCCGATGATACTGGCTGGTAGTCATGACCTGGTAAAATCTGAGTTGTGATTAAATGCCATAAACCTGAATAAAACAAAATTCGCAACACTCGGTGGTATTAGTTTGTTATAAATACCTCTCATCGACTAGTTCATTACTAGTCATCGACCTAATTTCCGTATAACTCAACTTTGATTTGATTTGAACAATTAATGTTTACCTGTAATACCTAAGAGAACTTCCATCGTATAATAACATTATTCAGTGTAACAATTGTTAAACATACAGTTGGACACTTTGTTCCAGTAAGACACAAGTGGTAGTAATCTGGATATCTCTAGCCCATATTCCATTGTTAATTAGAAATTTTATTCACGCCACATATAAGCCAAATAGCAACGTTGTGAAATGATGGTTACTAATTTCATGTCTCATTGGCGACGATATCAGTCACTTAGGATGCAGGTGTTTGCAGTCGATGAGTCCCAAATGGCCACTATGAACTAGTAAACATCACGGTCAGATATGTACTCTATTCCTAGAAGAATGGGTTTCATGTGAATTAGAGATCCACAGCTATATTGATTTATGAATGCATTCGAAGAAAGTTAATAAAACATCCTCTCAACTTTAATAATCTAACTAATAATCAGCAGTAGCTTACTTACTCAGACAGTGTCTGCTAAAAATAGAAGATGTAGTATTCACAATGAAAAAGGTGGTGAATATTTATAGCTCAGAAGGTAAACGTCTTGACAGAGACATAATCTGAGATGCATTGTGTCGATGGCAAAGCTTCCAATTATAGATTAACCACATAGTCTTCAGCAAACCATCTCAAGAAGCAAGTAAAATGCAGTTTTTCATGGGAATTTATGCCACATGAATCCCCTGAATTTCGATTTGGTTACTTGGCAAGTCTCTGATGCACCAATTAAAGTGTCAACAGAAACGACAGTATACTAGAAACACTACAGTTTTTTTTCCTTCACGTTCCCAGTGGAACATAGGTCTTCAAGCTAGAGACTTGAAGTTTTTGTAGCAGTGTTTACTTTTACAGGATGGGGTTGCTAGCCTCATGCCCAACCTTTCCTCTTCACCAGCTTTACTCCTGGCTGAGTGAGGTAAAGGAGTGCGCCGGCCGGGAATCGAATCCCGGACCATGTGCATGGTCAACAAGCGTGCTAACCGCTATGCCACCGACGCACAAGGAGATTACTCTTGAGTCTGGAGCCTTAGACCGCTCGGCCACCCCGACCAGAACATTACAGTGCTGGATGATAAACTCTACTGTAAACAGATGACCATGAGATGTTTATCTAACTTTACTATTCAAGGGTGATTCCCGAAGTCTGTTCACTAAAACAAAGACTTAAAGCGGTAGTCTATAGAACTTACTAATGCATCGAACATCATTTTTACAAGGAAAACGAAATCTATGTCATCCTGTAAACCGTGATAACATTTGAACAATAGTGTCACATACCCTATTGTGTCTACTAGCTTACATGTGTGTAAGTAGGTGTGGTATCATACAAGCATATGGAGGACCCTTTGGTATTTTTGCAGGTTAGGGCTACAGATTTACATGCCAAAGTGGCTGCAAGACCAAATGAAATAATCTAATTCAACTGACCCTGCAAAATACGTGCCCAACATTATTTCTCACAATCAGGTCAAACTGTTGATTTGAATACTGCTTGTAAACCCGTATATAAAACATGTTTGGGTCATATAACTAAGTCTGCTGAGGCCTTATTCATAATAAGAGGTTTAAACATATTTTATGCGTGTTCAAAAACTAAATTTTCATTACGTTAAACCTGCCTTGATAATCTAATTTTAAAACTAAGGGTTATTTGCATGATAATATTTCCGCCAGCCCCCTCACCCCCATTTTACTTACTTACCTCTTATCTGTGATTATGACTTCAAAATAAGCATTTTGACCTATATCGGTTCAAATTTTATCTTTATGATCTGTTAACTTTTATATAAACGTGCACGATAAGTACGTGTTTGATAAGAATGTTCAAAATGTGTTGCGCAAAATAGATTGCACGTGTCAGATATTCAAAAAAGGAGAAACATAGGGCTTCAAGCTAGAGCTTTGAAGTTTCGGTAGCAGTGGTCTTACTTATTTCTACGGGATGGGATGGCTATCCTCATGCCCAGCCTTCCTTCTTTACTTGCCTTACTACAGACTTAACCACGTCTGGGAATGCGTCAGGCAAGGGTCGAATCTTGGACCACATGAGTGGTTGCAGGTTATTTGACTTAAACAAGAGATCAATCTTAACTGAATGAAATCATTGAGTGTACACCAGTCAATTGACAAAGTCAAAGAATATCAAAGTCAAATAACAATATTCTGTTGAATACTCAGGTTAACTATGAACAGACGTTTCCGCAATAGTTGTATCTACTCATTATCATACTTCTCTTACAGCTAGTCTTGTTTGTTCTTATTGAATATGTTTGTTATTGTTTATAGTAATGATATTTCACCTTTCGTGCTATATACGCCTTAATTTAGTTCCTGTCATCGTTGTGTGTTTTGGACACCTGTTGATTGTCAGTGTCTCGGAAAGAAAAACACAAACCGTCATGTTTAAATAAGTTCGAGCGACTTCACACTTCATCCAGTCACACTAGTGAACATCAGATGGCTAACAGGGATTTGATCGATTTCGAGTTAGATCATCAGATGAGTACAAGATGAAGTTCGAATAAAAATCTGTGAACAATAGGGTCTACCAGGTCAGATGTGGGGACATATACTTGCAGATGACGTTGGCTGGTGCCATTTGCGCTAAAATCACCAATTGGTTGAAGTTAGAATTCATGGACCACTTAGTCGAGTCCAATTGGCTGAATGGTCTAAGAGCTTGACCTGTAGCAAGAGGGTCCTGGGTTCAAACCTCAAGGGATGCGTACCGCTGATGAGTCCCTTGTAGGGAAGAAACGATTGTCCATTACTCCTGTTTGTTTTTACTAGTTGTCCAACTGGCATCAGTCCGTTGTCAAACTTGAAACAAATCAAATCCCTATAAACTAACTCTTGAAATTTAATCTGATTCTCTCTCGAGTGACTCATTGAAGGATGAAGTTACCTAGAGTTCTGTTGAGAAGTTGTGACCAGTGGTGTTCACCATGTCAGGTGTGAGGATAAATACTCACAGATCACATTGGCCGGCGGTGGAACTAATAACTGCGAGCTGATGGAAGTTAGAATTCATAGGCGGTTGAATAGTCAACAACTTCACCTCATAACCTGTGACTCCTGGGTACCATTCCTAACAGTGGAATCATAGGTGCGTATTTCTGATTAATCCCAAACTAGGAAGAAACAACTACTCAGTACTCCTTGATTATCAGTGGTTCGCCAACTGAAAACTTCCTTATCGCTTACAACGACTACAATAATCTGTACACTCTTCCAACCAATGCTTTACTCCTTTAATATCTATAGAAAGCAGTAATACAGGCAGATTAAATACAGTTACAAATAACTGAATGTTAGTCATATGTGTTCAGTCAGCATATGCTTCAAACTAATATTCATACAACTCATTGGACGTGAGGAATTTTAAATAAGTTATTATGTTAGCTTAGAGTTTCACATTTAAATGAAAGGGGTGTATTAGTAGTGTGACTAGTATTACGAGTTGTAATAATAAAAACAGTAATAATAATAATAATAATAATGGGAATGTGAGTAGTGTAGAGAGTAGTATTTTATTCGTTTGGAAATAAGACGTCATTTAATCAACTTAAAGGAGATTATCAACTGCAAAACGCGTGTTTTTTGCTTGTTTTTTTTTAAATAAGTAGTATTTTTTACAGCATACAGGAAATTAAAGCAAACATCAACTTATGACATTATATGTTAACCCTGAAGTCAAAAGAACAAGCACATATCGAAATGGAAATGAATCAGAATTTTGAATTTTTGTCCACCTATGTAAAGGATATGTCATCTGTAACAGAAATCTATGATAAATATAGGTTTCTTTCTAAAAAGGTGAATGTTAAAAAAGAAACCAGTACACTTGACAGAAAGAGAAAATCTTTTTTTCTCCTTTAGGTGAATTTGTATTTCCAGTTCATTAATTAGGCTGAACCGGTGTACTCGGTCTTTTTTGCTCCTCGTACGAATGTTTCGACAATTTCTTAGGTCTTACTGGTTTATGCTGGTTGCCAGTGGAATCCATGGCGCACATTTCGTCTCATTTGGGACTCGTCAGATGGGTGTACCTGCTGAGTATCACCGTTTCACACCACAAAACATTATTCCTGAGGTAACTAGGGATCTCATTTCTAGTCACCATAACTAAAAATCATATCAGATAACTCTTTAGTAAACTAAACGAATATTTTTGCTTAGATTATCTAGGGTAGGCATGGTTTGGGAGACTGATACTGATGTAGTGAGTGATGATTGAAGGTGACATGAAAACCTTAGGTTGTACAGAGACCTAATTATCAGAATTCAGACCCATTAACCGAGCATTTCACTTGCTCAGATACGATTACCTTCAGACAGTCAGGTTACTTCGCTATGCAAAACACTGGATGACCGCTGTGAAACTATGAGCTCTTTAACAAATGGAATTCGTAGCACAGATGGTAAAGGTTACAGTTGAAATCTTTTCACGACTTAGGTTATCAATTTCGTCTTCATGTATAAGTAATTACATTAAAATAAACACATTGTTTGAAAGATTCAATTTTTTGGCGGTTTAATTGAATCAAAGTCGATTTCGTTATGTTTACCAAATGAAAATGAGACTACGACTGAGTCCACTTTAGTTCCTAAGTAAGTATAATTTTTAACAAAACATAACATGAAAAAGTGTTTTATATAGAGTTTAGAATTGAAAGCATTTATTTCCCGATACGAATTTAGACCAATCAATAAAGATTAATAAAGCAGGATTTAATGAATTCATCAAATTTCGATAAAACTCCTCTTCAACTGCTCAGTACTCTACATACACGGATATATATGCTTTTGAAGTTGCATTGGGAGATATAAAACTGATAGGTAAACAAACTGCATTGAATTAGTCATGCAGAAAGACAAGTGTGAATGTTTTCCAGGTCATGTTCAAATAGATAAGGGGAGAGAGAGTGTATGAGAGATCAAAATTAAGATAAAGTGAATTACGCTTCAATTACGTCACTTAGATAAACAATTAGACATTAGAGAATATAACAAGAATTGCAAACAGAGTAATATCAATAATAATGGTTATAATAATAACAATAATAATATTAATAGTTGTTGAAGTGAGTTAAGATAATCCTACTGATAAAGGATAGTTTTCAATGAAACAAGAATAATAATAATATTTTATTTTTTTATTTTGATTTACAGCTTGATTCCACACAGAATTTTTTGGTACAAGTATGGAATTTTCAGCATGGATATCAGTAGCCCAAATTTCGCAGGCCGACCATAGAGGTAGAATAATAAGTAAAACGTATTACCATGGCAGATTCAGAGTCACGACTATCTCCTTTTGTACACAGAGACCTGGTTTAGAAACTCGAATTGCACAATCCTCTGCAATTGCAAGCATCTTCTGGTTTCTTTGTCTGCTGACAATAGTGAATGACTTGACAGCGTCGATATCATGTCCTTAGTCCACAAGATGTTTTGTTATTGAAGATTTTGGCACTTTGCACTCGGCTGTTTTCAACCATTTTGGCGAATGCTCCATCATGCGAGTAGACAATCGCCTTTCTGTACGACCTATGTATTTGCTTCCACAAACACACTCAAATTGATATACGCAGTTTGAAGTGTCGAGGATTGGCGACTGGTCTTTCTCAGATTGTTGAAACACTCGCTTGATGGTGGTGTTAAGGAAACAAGTTTTGCAGCATAATAAGTTCTCTTGACGGCTTTATCGAGTCTTTGTTTGACTACTACTTCCTGTACATCATCTCCCTTGAATGGCAATTTGATATAGACAGGTTTCTTCGGAACTGTTTGGATTGTTTCGCAGAGGTTCATTTCTTTAGAGTATTTATTAATAAACTTCTCAGGATATCCATTCTTAGATAAAATATCCTTTAGAGATTTTATTTCATGCTCAATTCTACTGTCAGAACAAATTTTCCGTGCTCTATTGAACAGTGTTATGATTAAGTTCTTTTTATACTGGATTGGAACAATGCTCTTGAAATGAATGTACTGTCTGTCCATGAAGACTTTCTAAATATAGATCTTTCGATTGTGCCATCATTCATTTTCTCTAGAAAAACGTCTAGGCATTTATTAGTATCGTTTTCCTCATGTTCTATTGTGAAATTGAGATTTGAATGGCATGAGTTGATTTAGAATTGACTTTGTGAGTTTGTGTTTGGGAAATTTAGTTTTCCAATTTTGTAGCACTTAAACAAGATGAACAATGTAATGTCAGGATAATAAATGCTCTTTGAGACATTTTTGTCAGTAAATTACTTTGAGGGAGGCGTTTGTTGAGACGAGATGGACAGTGCTAACCAGGTATTCAATTACAGCACTCCTTATAGCACCACGATTGTTTTTTTCGCAATCATGCTGAATAGTATTGTTGAATCCTCTTGAACAGGATCCATGTCGAACGACCGATGTATCTGGCTCCACAATAACAGGTGAACTGATGTTTACCTATAAAAGTGGTCAGATGCGTAATCTTGTCCTTAAGGCGTTCTGCAGATCAGCGGGCTACTGGGAACACTATTCTTATCATTGCTGCAAAGAATGTTCTTCTCAGAGATGATGTGATCCTTCTCTTGAGAATATCGCTTACTAAATCTCCATTGAAATCCAAGTTCATGTAGAGTTGCTTTTTCCACCCAAGTGAAGTTTCATTCCTCCAAATTCTTGGTTTGATATTTTTGTCAGTGAATCTTAGTGGGTATCCATTTTGGATGAATATTTCTCTTAAAAGATCTAATTCTGCTTCTAGAACATCAAGACTACAGATTCGTCAGATGCGGGAGGCAAGGGATTTAATTAAATCCCGCTTCTGTTGAATGGGTAACCAGCTACAGAAGCTTGTTATTTGACCATTCCAAGTAGCTTTTCTGTGGATCGATCTTCTTAAGGTTCCATCAGTTCTTCTTGTTAGTTCCACATCAAGAAAGGGCTATGGGCTTGCCACGAATCAATCTGATAGTAGAGGACCCAACGGAGATCCCACTTCAATACCATCTTTTTGTCTACAGATGGTGTCGTTGAAGGTGAACTGTACGTTCAGAGTGCACCTCAGTAGTAATTCTTTCAAATATGCTGTTGGTATTTCACTGTTGAGATGGTTCTCATCCGTATAATTACATTTAAAGCAGACCGTTTCCGTGAGTGGGACATTGGCGAAAAGTGACTCAGTGTCGAAGGACAGCATAATTTTGCTAGATATATTCAGGTCTTGTATGCAGTCGATTAACTGGAAAGTGTCACAGAGAGAGTACGTGCATAACTGTTTCCTTACAGGTTCCAGAATACCTCCAAGCCATTTTGCAATAGAGTGGTAAGGGGGACCTGACATAACCAGAATTAGACGAAGTGGGAGGCCAACTTTGTGTACCTTTGATAGACCATAAAGTTTCTGTATTATTGAACCTGTTGGCTAGGTTTGGTCATAGATATGGCTACTGATTAGTTGACTGGCCTTCATTCTCTTCAAGATATATGTGAGCTGCTTCTCAGTCACTTCTGTTTTGTTTCTTTCATTGGAAGGCTGGGAGAATTTATCTTCATTTGGCAGTACATTGTTCATTTTCTTTATGCAGTCTCTTCGATAAGGAAGCACTACATCATCACTTCTGTAGGGGCGAGTTATTAGCAGACCTTTGTTATCTCTCAACTGTTTTAATTCCTCTCAGTGATGCTTTGTTAAGTGGTTGCGAACTTTCGCTTTCGTATTCAGGTATTGGTGGCAGCAGTCGATGATTGTCAATGATATAAACAAGAGTGATTATGATGACTTTTCAAGTGACACTAACCATAATTATATTATTAAACAAATTAATTCATTTAAAATGAAACACGTTTCCGTTGTCAATAGACAATTCATGGTCGGGAAATTGTATTTGCAGACTGTTAGGCAGTAAATAATGAGTCCCTTTTTTTCACCATTTACACAGATATAATGAGTAAACTGAGTAATGGCGTCACCTTTTGATTTAATGAACACAATTTTTTGGGTGTAGGATATTGACACTGGTTTTTAACTAAGGACAGAATTTCCTGTCTGTTTTTAATGTGAAGAAGTGTATACTAGTTTAGGCTACCAGTATGAAGGCTACATCCCTATAAGCAGCTTACACTTTCAGTATTCAAGTTAAATCACAAATTGACTTCATTAAGAGAACCATTGAAATCCAGAGAGTACTGGTTAGCTGTTTCATCTTAGTTTAAGAATATTCAGCAGTATACACCCATGACTTCACCAGGAGTTGAACCCAGGACCTTCAGGCTACGAGATGAGTCACTGGATTTCTTCCCAGAAGCTGAATGTTGAAGAGACAACTTTCGTAACCAGAAAGTCCTGTTGTGGTCATGGATGCTTGTGCTAACGACTCCCAAACTAACTAAGGATAAAAGAGCTGTTCAGTACTCCCTGGTATTCGCTGGTTCTCCACCTGAAGTCTGTTCGTGATCAAACTTGAAATTCACCAAATCCCTGCTACTCAGTACCTGGAGGTTCCAGCTTCCTCATATCAAGACCAGTCAGCTGACTGTGGTCATTATCCACTGCCACTTCTTATAATTTATCTTCAAACTATCCACATAATGAGTTAAACCTTGATGAGAATGAACAGTAACCATTTTGTACAATGTACAAACTTTGACCTATTATAAGGATCTCGTAGAATCTGTAAATAATCCACCTATTCCCGGACATCTTTCTTTACTGTCATGTCAGAACGCTTAAGGAATGAGGTAAGAAGAGCATTCGGTGCCACTGAAGTACACTGTCTCTTCTGTAACGTTTCTATTTTGCTTTCGAGAGTTAAAGATAAACCAATTAATTTTGTTTCTTCTATGTTTATCTATCGATTTAACCGCCCCTTTCCAGTCACTTACGTAGGATGTACAATTAGGAATGTTTGTTGTCAGATTTGCGAACACCATTTTCTATGGTTAAGCAAATGACAATCCAGGTCTATTCTCAGCTCTGTTATATCTCATCTTGTGGATACAGAACATAAAATTGATATTAACAGGGCTTTCAAAGTTACCTACCGCATTCCAAGTAATCTTAAGCTTACCTTACTAGTTTTTATGTTATATACTGCTGAAGATGTCGGGATCCACACTATGTATCCGGAAGTAATTGGTTCAGACGCCTTGCTTAATTTGGCTATCAATGTTCTAGTTATCGTCGGCGGTGAATTTCTCCGGAAAACCATTTTCGGTGAGTAATCGTTTATAATATGGAACTGATCATTAAGGCATCAATCAGATCAGATTGTACTCGCTCTGTGGACGAAAGACTTTATTAGGTAGTATTTATATGACAAGGCCGTGGATTCCAAAAACCTGAGTAATCTGACCAGTTGATGTAGGTTTTCAATATACACTTCTTCTTATTGTATTATCCTCTTTTCTAGTCATAAGGACGTCTAGTAATGAAAGAATAGCACTTCTGTCTCGATGGAGAAATTTATTTCAGGATTCACATCGTTAAATTTATCAAAGATGTTCTTTGCATCATCCCTGTAAAGACAGTAGAATTTTAGTTCACCAGTTACATCTTTCAAGGGTCAATTTTCTAATTTCGCGAGGAAAATTTCAATTAGAATTGGTCCCAGTGGTAAGTCCATAGCTACACCATCAAGTTTTCCGTAGAATTCCTTATTAACTGACAGAAGTTAAAATTCCTACGCCATAGGATTTAAACCTTTTGTCTGAATGTTCTCGTTTTAATTCTTGTGGGTCATAGGTATTTACTGCTGAAGAATCCTAAGGTAAGACAGAACACACACTACCTAGTGCTCCTTGGTTTTCAACGGTCTTCTTACTGGTGTTAATTCATGAAGAAATTTACCTTGAATTGATTTTGTTAACTGATCACGGATTGATATCAATCATAGAACCATCAAAAACCACTAAGAAGAACTGGATAGCTGCTGTTTCATCCTCCCTGTTCGAGACTCATCGGCAATACATACCCACCGCCAGGGTTAGTATACAGAACCCTCCAGTTACAAGGCAAGCTCCAAGAGCCTCCGGTCACTAGAACCCGATTCAGTCGCCTATGGGTTAGAAATCGGTCGAAACAGCTGCCCAATACTCCGTGATAGTCTTCATGAACAACCTTCAAACAAATCAAATCCCTAAAAGTTAACTCCTGGAGATTCATAACATTTTCTTTTTAATGAAAAAGAAGGAAGATACACACTTCCAATTCTTCTTTGTATAAGATGACTAGATATTCCTACTGATAGCTAAGTGTAATGTGATTCGGATTCCTACTGAGTGTTCTGAATGAACTCGTTAGTCTAATCACTTTGTCACCTTAAAAATAAACTCATTGTAGGTGAATCTAATTGCCATAAAAATAAAATGAAACAGGAAATATCATATTAATATTCAGTTGGTGTTGAATCTATTGCCCTCCCCCCTACATCCAATCACCCAAACATCCTCTGAGGGATACCTATCGATAGAATAAGAGGAGGACGAGGAAGAAAGTGTCAATCACTACTGCCTGTTACTATTGTATATTCTAAACTACCTTTCTCTTCATTCAGTCCACCTGTTTTGTGTCAATTTCCAGACTGTGTGATACACTGTTTTTGAAAAAAAAAACAACTAGAAAACTGATATTTCTGACCCTCCTCAAAAAAAAATAATAATAAATTTAAATCAAATAAGTAAGTAGGTAAGAAAACTTGTGAAGTGAATATTCTGACTTCTGATTCACCTGTATAATTGATATGAAAATGCACACCCCACTTAAGAGGTGTTTAAAGTCACGGAAGGGGGGTGGGTAAGGTGAGAAGAAGCATAGATATGCGTTTACAAATCAGACCTGGTCATCTGTCAATCAGTCTATTAGTCAATAAATAAACAGTGTTAAAATTGAAAACACTACTACAATAAAATAAAACGATAATGAAAAATTGAAGTGACATTTATATCAGTGAAATTATTTTGCAAAATATATATATATAGTTGTGATTTGGCGCGTCATAAAGAGCGTCTCAAACAAACTAAAGACCTTCATTAACAGTTGTCTTCGCTCAATACTACTCAAGATCAGATGGCCAGCCAGAAAAGATCACCAACAGGGATCTCTGGCAATGAGCAAACCAACCAGGAACCGATTTTGCAACAAATAGGCAGAAAGAAATGAAGATGGATTGGCCATACACTGAGGAAACCATCAAGTGACATCACTAGACAAGTCATTGCTTGAGTGAAACCCGAAAGGGAAGCAGCGAGTTGGTCGCCAGTGCAAGGGTGGGGTGACTTGGAGAGGTCATGTGAGGAGGAGATGAAAGCGTGTGGGCACACTTGGAGCGAAGTGAAAAAGTTGGCAGAAAACAGAAGGCGATGGAGATGCACAGCTGAAGCCCTATGTTTCTCTAGGAATTAAAGGATATAGTAATAATAATAAATAAATCATATATAGTTGTGATAAAGTTTCACCGAAGAAAGATTGATTTTTTCTCTTGCGTTCTTGAAGTATTATCCCATTGTCTAGACATTAAAAGTTGGATCTTAGGAAAACTCACATTATGAAATTCATTCAATTTGGAGCTGGTTATCTGTATGTGCCTAGTCGGTATACTACTTATAGAGTAACAGCCCGGCTAGAAATTCTAACACATCCATCGAATGAGTCTCAAGCAGGCTGAAAGACGTATTATTATTATTATTTTTGGTTTTAAGTGTTATTAAGATATAAGCTACTTTAAACTATGCACTTTCAAATTTTCCTCGAATTTAGGACATCTTTGGCTGATGACAACAATGTGGAAGTATTTGAACAAAGCAAAAACTACAGTTTTTGCAGAATTAAGTGGTACCGTCTTTCATTTCGTTGCCTTCTCATCAGCTGCTAACAGGCCAAAGGCATTATTAAATATCTCTACAAAAACAATTTTAACATACTTGCACAGAGTTCATTTTAAACAAAATTCAATTGATCAATGTATGCATATAATAATAATATATACATATATATTTAATAATAAACACTATTCCGAACAATAATAATCACAAACACAATGGAAACTTTTCAGCATTACGCATTTAGATGAAAGAGAGATGAAAATATCCAGTTACCAGATCAAAGGAAGACTGATAACCGCTTCTTTCTGGACGCACAAATCAGGTTTCAGGCGCTTGATGGAAATGGCTTCAGTAAACTTAAGGAGAATTGAGCTCTTTTGCCTATTGATAATTTTGAACGACTTTTCGACGTCCACCACATGACGCGTATCAAGGAGATGCCTGGCGATGGCACTGTTTAAAGCATTTATTTTCTTTGAACTTAAGCTTTTTGGTACATGTTCAGAAAATCGTAGATATGCCCTTCTTTCTGTCCTTCCAATGTAACTACTGCTCCCGCAGATACACGTAAATTTGTATATACAGTTGGAGGTAACATGAGAAGGATATCTATCGATTTTTGATTGCACCAAAGAGCAAGTTGTTCGAAAGACGGGGATAAGCTTAGCTGCAGGATAGGCTATGGTTAGTGATGTATTCAGCCTTCTGTTGATCATTGATGCAATGTTTTCACCTTTATAATCAAGCTGAATGTAGAATGACTTTTTACCCACTGTGATTTGTTTTATATTTGTGACTTCAGATCTTCGATACTTGTTGATGAACCTTTGGGGGTACCCATTGTTCAGAAGACTCTGCATTTTGTCAGCGTCCTCGCCTAAAAGGACTATATCATCTGCATATTCTAGGTCAACGAGATCCCACTACCCATCCTTACAAATGTCAAAGCGTTATCCACTAGACCACTTGGGTCATAAGAACCACCTCTTGTGCAAACGGATCAGTTATTATTTGTTTTTAGGTGAATTTTGATGTTCCCATCGATTGATTGAATCGAATCGCAGTGTTTGGCCTTTATTGACATTCCAGTGCCTAGCACGAATACTTCGACGATATCTGAGGGCTGACATGAAGTAATTTGGTGGGTAGTAACTAGTCACCATTTCGAACCAATCAATCAATCAGAGAATCAAAACTGACTTGAATAATTAAGCAAATAGTAATCTAAAAATAGCATTAAGTAACTTTTTTAGAAACTTAATTATCTCATTTTCTCCAACATCATCAGTTCTTTCTTCTCTATTAAAGATGGATTTCGATTCACACACACACACACAAACATAAAAGAGAACTTGTCATTTCTGCAAAATTATTTCACAGAGAATCATTAATTCCATTTCGCATTTAGATCTGGTGTGAAATGAAAAACCTCGCCCTGTTTTTTTTTGTCCTGAATTATTCCAAGGCTACAGACAAAAAAATACATATAAACAAACAAACCAACAAGCCAACAGGAACAATGACCACAATACGACCCAGAAACATACACCCTACTGTTTATTTATGTGTGTGACGTGTGTTTATTGTACATGCCTGTGTATATGTATCGTTTCCCTAAATTTATTTTCGCCAAGATTGAATTACCTTTCAACCTCTTTTTGAACGATATTTTTGGGGTCAATTTACACATAAATGTTGTTTGTCTTTTCCTTTCAATTTAGACTGATTGAATTTAAATCGTAATTACTCCTCCTGTTTTTTTTTGCCAAGCGTTTATTTAACATTTATCATTGATTGTTTAATTGTTTATATTGATCAATGCATCACTATCGAATTACCATGGTTACCAATGTTAACAATAATGAGGATAATAGCAATAATCATGAGAGCATAATAATAATTATTATTGTAAGAAATAGGATGGTGAGAAGAGGAAAAAACACCCGTTGAAATGATAGACGGATGTAATTAGACATTTATTTTTTGGGTCAGTTCCTAAGTAGTAATTAATGCAACAACTGGGTGGGATAGTTGTTGCCTCTGGATAATATTATATGCGTTTAAAACTTGGAAAAAATAATGAATTAAATGAAGACTAGACATTTACATAGATGCTAGAAACCGTATTATTAAAACACTATTTGTGATAAATTATTTAAACAATTAGTCAATCTGTTCATTAGGTAATCGAATTTCCAATGTAAGGATAGACGAATGATTGTCTTACCAGTGAGGTTAATTGGAACAATAAAATGAAGTGTACACTGAAGGCCAACATTATCTCTTTCGTTCTGCATCACTAGTAACTAGCACTATGCGTCTGGTCCTTTGTTTGGTGCAGACTGAATTCTGCCCCCCCCCAAGTCTGTAATGTGGTCACCATGGTAGGTGGGTCCGCATCTTATCACACTGTGAATTGTCGTTGTTAGATGGTTAGAAGCAGTAGATAGGAAGCCCCGGACTTATAAAATACGGTCTGTACTAAAGAAAGGAATATATGTATGGTACCAATTACTTGTTGCCCAGTGTCCAATCAAAGTATCTTACGCAATCCTACAGGAAGTCAATCGCGAAGCCGAGTAGCTCAGTGGCAATGCCTCTGACTGCAGAACTGGCTGACACGAGTTCGAAGGGTCATGAGTCTTTCTAAGATTTCAAATACCCGATGCTAATTCGCGA
Organism: Trichobilharzia regenti; assembly: GCA_944472135.2. Taxonomy (NCBI): domain Eukaryota; kingdom Metazoa; phylum Platyhelminthes; class Trematoda; order Strigeidida; family Schistosomatidae; genus Trichobilharzia; species Trichobilharzia regenti. Next base: position 73,166,034 of record OX235263.1, read on the forward strand.
GTTCCAGCAAGCAGAAGACTTAGGTCATACGTATCCTGACAACTACTTACATTGTCCGAGGTTCGATCCCCTGCCGACGCACACCTGATATCTATGGTCGGCCTGAAAAATTTGGACTGCAGATATCCATGCTGAAAATTCTATACTTGTACCAAAAATACAGTGTGGAATCAAGCTGTAATCAAAAATAAAAAATAAGAAAAATATTAAAAAAATAAAATTACAAACTTTTATATATATTACTGTGTGCATGTGTGTATTGTCTAAGTTCAAAGTTTTTGTTCAGCGAAGAAATTTCTTTTCAACGACTTCATTTTCAAGCTGTACAGTCGTATTTATATTACAGTAAAAGGTTATTAAGTGGCACTAAATAATTGCTCAGTCAATGTACGTATATATGTGATAAAAGTAGTAGTATAAGGGGTAGAGTTGAAGTGGATAAATTACAAAAATATTAAAGATTGTTCTATAACAAAAATGTCAAGTGTTGTCTAAAAATTTTGAAAATTAGGAGTACGATTACGATAAGAATGAACGTAATGATCGTAATCGTACTCCTAATTTTCAAAATTTTAGACAACACTTGACATTTTTGTTATAGAACAATCTTTAATATTTTTGTAATTTATCCACTTCAACTCTACCCCTTATAACTTTTATCACATATATACGTACATTGACTGAGCAATTATTTAGTGCCACTTAATAACCTTTTACTGTAATATAAATACGACAGTACAGCTTGAAAATGAAGTCGTTGAAAAGAAATTTCTTCGCTGAACAAAAACTGTGTTTTTACTTAGGAATAAATGGGTATTTTTCGTGATTTAAGTTCAAAGTACTGTCGCAGGATTTACAGAAGCCTGCATACGCACTCACCCTTGAAGTGGAGCCATTAGAAACAATCAAGAGGCCGACGTATCTGTGTAAATGCTGCCGGTGGTGTGATGGATGAACTTCTAGTAGTACAGTAAAAGCCAGAGAAGCAAACGCCAACTTAGGTCACCTCTGACTCTGTTGCAATGTTATCCTAAGTGTAGAATGCTAGGTTTACTATGTTTCAGTGCGCGCAGTCTTTACATCACCCATCAGAGATGAGATTTCGATGACTAATGTCTCCGGTGAATTGCTTACATCCTGTGGCACTGTCATGTAATTAATCTTAAAGTTCGACAGTGTGTCTTCAGGAATGTTGGAAATTCATATTGAGACACCTGCTGTTGTGGCTATAATTGTAATTTTAGCATTTCTCATGACATTTAGTGTTCACCTAACCTGGGAGTGAATGTGTCACACCAGCCCATAACGTGGACTTGTAGAATTAAGGATAGTTTTGATGAGTGAGCATCTGTTCATAAATTACACCTCACTACGACCATTCTACTCAGTGGTTAAATAGGGATGACAGTCGAAACTGATATGGAACAAAGACTCTAGCATTTCCTTGTTTCATCACTTTCTGAAAGCGAGGTGGAGGAATAACCATTCCAATAAATACTTTTGTTAAATATGCCTACTTGTTTTTATGTTATTGTTTCTAAATTATTATATTTCTCTTCAGTCTCTAAATACAATGTAAACTGTAGTAATAACACTCACTGTCTGTCTGTTTTCGACATAGAAATTTGCACCGATGTGCAGCAGTTCAAGTCGCCACACCACCTCCATGTAGCACACAAAGCAAGAGAAGAAAGTAGAAGAAATGCATAATAGAGACACTAAACAGAGGTGTGAGACAAAGGAATAGTAATAACGAAGAACAATATAGTTTCATTGGAAATCATAAGTCACAGGGAGTGGATTCATCTGTGCCAGCCATTGAGAACGATCACTTTGAGCCATATCACCAATAGTTTCCAACCATTGGTTTTTACCGTCCCGATGACCCCAACCAGGAAGTCTACATCTTCCTATGTGGCTTAAACTAACTGTTGTGGATTTCATTGACTGTGCCATGTTTTGGTTTGACCGCTGCTAGCTCTTTTCCAGCCTGACCTTATGTCAGCTAACATTGCCTGTTGGTCGAGGAAGGCGATGACTAGGCATAGGTAATACATGTCCTAACACTCACTACTACCGGCAGACAGTAAACATTAGTGAAGATGAATCGATGATGATGAGAAAGCTCTTACTGTCTTAAATAACAGTCAAGAAAGTTGACATCAATGTCGAATGAATATTCCAATTACTTTGACAAACATTCAACCCACTCATGTATCTAATGAGTTGACAAACAATGAGAGTCTAGAATTCAGGAATTGTAAGATTTACTAAAGGCGTAATGAGTAAGCGAATAAAGTAACTGTAGCTGAATGGTCTACAAGCTCGCCTTGTAACCAGAAGGTTCTGGGTTAGTGCGTACCACCAATGAGTCCCAAGCTAGGACGAAACAGTTGTTCAATACTTCATAATGATTTTTCCAACCGATGTCGATCCGTGATCAAACTTGAAGCAAATGAAATCCCTACAAACTAACCCTTGAAAATTAGTTTGATACTCATTAGTGACTGACTGCAAGACTAAATTGACTGGAGTTCGACTGAGAAGTTGTGAGTTGTAGGGTCTACCAGGTTGAGAGTGAGGCAAAATACCCACCGATGACATTGGCTGGTTCCATTCGCGCTAAAATCACAAATTGGTAAATTCTGGAATTCATCGACTGGTCACTGAGTCGGGTCCATGCCGCTTAATTGCCTAAGAGCCTGTCTTTTAGCCAGTAGGTCGGGAATTCGAACCCTGGTGGCAAGTACGTACTGATGATGAGTCACAAACTAGAAAGAAACATCTGTCCAGTAGTTCCTGTTGATTTTCAATGATTCTCTAACTGCTCTGGATCCGTGATCGAAATTGAAACGGTGAAACTTATTTATTTTATGGTTGTCGGTAATGTCGGGAGAAAATTAAGCAAGATTAGGGTATAATAATAAGGACAATAGTAATAATTACTATTATTACACAGCTTGAAAAGTAAAGCAAATCCATTTTAGAATTTATAATCATCATCATCACCCATAGCTGATTGATAAACATGTAAAAATCATTCCAAGTTCCACAACTATTAATTTAGGTGAACACCGGTCATTCATAATGGAATGTAATTAATTCCACATTATGTGGCACAATCACCCATGATGCAAGAGGTAAGTCAACCTGAGACAAGCCTACAAAACACAAAATCATGTATACAAACGAAATTCATGTTTTCCTTACCTTATTACTCTTAATTGACTCACATTCCCTTTACTCAATTTGTAGCTTAAGTGATTGTTATCGACACGTGCTCATTTAAGACAGCAAAACAAAACAAAAAAGAAGAGCAAGCTTCATTTCTGTTACGTAATCGCTCAAAAAAACAGTCTGTGTCATGTTAATTTACAAACCTATTTTACTATTATTATTCTATAGCTATTTCAGTCACAACTCATCGTCGTATTCATTTTCCTTAATTGCTAACTTCATATGTACATATTAAAATTTTTCGACTTTTTTTTGGGTCCAACCTTTCCTCTTTCACATATTTTGCTAGTGAGGTAAAGGAGTGCGCCGGCCGGGGGTCGAACCCCGGACCATATGCATGGTCGGTGAGCGTCCCAACCCCTATACCACCGACGCACTATGTACATATGTACATATTAGCATCGGGAAAATAGAAATCGAAATGTATCACATTTGTCAACTCATCTTCTTTACTCTACCTTTCAATGCTATTTTACTAACAAACGCTTTACTTATTTCATTGGACACTAGGAGCTAGTGCGACGTGTCTAGTCTTTTCTTTGGTGAAGACTGAATTCTGTCAGTCAGGTTTGCAATGTGGCCACCATTCTAGGCAACTCGCCATCACGGTACACATTGATTTGATGATATTAGATAGTTGGAGGCTATCGGCAGGAAGCCCTACCTGACCTAGGTTTCACGCTAGTTGGCGCTCACCTGTCAGCAAGGCGTATCTGCAACCTTCAAGGAACTCATCTCCCTTCTGAGATTCGAACCCGTATCACTCAGTGAGTACAGAAGTCAAAGATGTTACCACTGAGCTATTTTGGCTTGTAATTGACCTCCTGTAGGACTGTAGTGGGTATTTTCATAGAACACTACTAACTAGTGTGACGTGTCTAGTCCTTTCTTTGGTACAGACTGAATTCTATCAGTCAGGTTTGCAGCTAGCGCGAAACCTAAGTCCAAGGCTTCCTGCCGATTGCCTCCAACTATCTAAACGCTTTACTTCTTAAAAAGAAAAAGACTATTGAAATATTTAAAAGTGCATAGGCAAACAAAGTAGAATGATCTCGATGTAGATTAGATTTCAGTAATTTCCAGATTCTCATTTACACACTTAGAAAAAACCAGACTGAGTGAAGAAATATGCATTCTTTTTTATCAATTAGTTCCTCGTCATTGGCTGGCTGGCTCTACACTAATACACATGGTTGTTCTTTACATCAGAATTCCTTTACCAATCAAGTGGTTATTTTAGTTTATCAGTTTTAGGTATACAGGGGGTGGGGTGAAATTAGGAGGTTAAAAGTTATCAGAACAATTGACTATTAGTTGTTAGTAACAGGTTATCTAAGTTTTGAAGGAGGCACGGATGAAAATTCATTACTAACGGAATTCAACATAAGTTGTTTCTTAGACATTATTTATCGTATATCACCCAACCTGTCTCAGCGTGATCTACGAATATGACTTCTACATACATCAGAGGCAATCGGAAACCATATGAACAAACCAAATCTGTGTGTTCAAGATGTGTGTGTGTGTACAGCCACTTTCTTTGCCATGGCCAACTATGTAATATTTAAAACGATTATTCCCCTCCCCTTGTAACTCTGACTTTGTTAATTTTTACAATTTTTCCAATTCTATCTAATTCTATTAACATGTTTGTTTGTATTTTACGTAATTCTTCTGAGTCATGCTATTCTTCTTAGTCATCACTGCTATTTTACAGATTTCTTGATTGTGTAATAACTCGTTGCTAACGCGTAAGAATCAACTTATCTTGAATTTCATAATTATTTTTCACCCCTCCTTTAAAACTTGAATAACCTGTTACTAGCATCTATTAATTGGTTCTTTTGATGACTTTTAAGCTCTTAGCTTCACCCACCCCGCCTATACTTAAAAATGATTGACTAAAATAACCACTTGACTGGTAAAACATTTTGATGTAAAAAAAAAGCAACTATACATTAGTGTAGAACCGGTGATGAGAAACTAATTAAAAAGAAATGCATATTTCTTCGCTGGTCAATCTGTAGATTAGATTTCACAACGAACTGATACTAGTTGAACTATCATCAACAAATGCCAGCTACAAAGTAATCTACAAAATGAAGAACAACCTGCCAAAAACAATACGTTACTGTCTTCCTTGTGTTGGAGAAGTCCTAGCCATTCAGTTAGAAGAACCAAAACTATGCATACAAAGAAAATTGCTCAACCACTTCTACTATCATGGTAACAACTCTGTTGATTTGACCTGACTTTTGCTTGTATACATATTTTTCTACCTACTTAAAACTTTTGCGCATTTCCGTATGTTATTCTGTTTCCATGTACACCCTGAGCACAACTCTTTCATCGAATTACTCATGTTATTACGTAACTCTTCTTTAACAATCATTCGGGACAACTCATCACTTTTGTTACTACCCTCTTCTATCAACATCCAATTCATCTGAACGCCTTCCTGTGACAAATCCGAGTGTGATCAGATTGTTCGAAATGTGTTGCGTAAATACATTGCACGATTCAGACAAATTATGTCTTCTTATTTGCTTTGTCTAAATTCATAAAGGGAACTAATTGTTTTACATTTTGAACGCCTTTTGTATTGCGTAACTCCCCCAAAAAAATTTACTAAATGTATTTTCGTTTGACGAATTTAATGTACACACACACACATACAAAACAACCATAGATATTTGTGATCGCACAGCTGTGAAAATGAATTCGCGGAGAGGCAACTCTTCACTGAACTACTGGTCATCTGTCTATTAATGTTCTAATGGGGAATTTTCATGAACTTCAAAACCAGTTGGAATCCGCAGGTGAAGCAAGACAGACATATATTACTCTGAAATCAGCGTGGAAATCTACAGCAATTGAGACAAGGAACAATCATCAACACAAATATTCAGTTATTGTTTCGGTACGGTTCACAGATTTGGCTCGCAGGTTACCAAAACCATTTCAAATAGGAAGCTGCCGATTTTCATCAACAACTGTCTTCTCTCGACACTGAATACCAGATGATTAGCCGAAAAGAATAGGCAGTAAGTGCAATGAACTTATATATGGCCCAACAAATATGCAAATGGAAATGAACCTTCAGTGAATATACACTAAGGAGACCATTGAGTCGTATTACACACCAGGCCATAGAATGGTTGACAACAAGAAGATCATGTGAAGAGGAAATGACTGCTTGTGGACAGTTGTAGAGACAATTGAAAGAGACAGCAGAAGACTGAGTGGAAAGGAGATCTTTGGGTCAGAGTGCAAGAAAGAAACTAATTGCTTCTAGTTCGAACCCAACTATCAGATAGTATTGCAACTATTCGAAGCTTCATTCAAAACCTTACCTCCCCCCGACTATATTATTTCCCTTTAGGCATGATAAAAGAATTGAAGTGGAAACAATAGACAATCGATGCGAACTTATTTTACAATAAGTATCATTTAAAATGTTTTCAAAATATGTATAAACTTCGGTAAGAGCTGTCAATTATCAATATTTCATGATTGTATGTCAATATGAAGGTCAACTTTCGTGTAGTTAAGGTCAAATAATATTTTCAAATTTCATAAATGGATTATATATTAATGGATTTCCGCATAATTAGAATTCGAGTTCCGTTTTTACGTTTCAGTGGTTATATATTGTGTGTGTGTGTTTTATGAAAAGAAATGATGAATAGATGAAATAGATGACATATACACAGTTACTTGTATACAGATTTTCAGTCAACGGTTTTCGTAATTGATTGTGTTCAACAGTGATATTTCATGTAAACTTAACAAAATTCATATTAGCTGGAGGATTTCATCATGAGCTGACGTTGGTTAGAGAAACATTGGAAAACCAGCTAGGAGTACTGGACAGCTGTTTCGACATAGTTGGAGACTCTTAGGTAGTATTGGGATCGGATCCTAATGGCATAGTGGTCTACGAGCTAGCTCGCCTTGTAACCAGTAGGCCCTGTGTTCGAAACCCGTGGTTTGGGTGTGTACTGCTAAAGAATCCCGAAATAGGCCGACGAAACGACTGTCTAGTACTCCCAGGTGGTTTTCCAGTGGTTCTCTAACCGATATCAGCTCATGGTGAAATCCTCCAACCAATCAAACTAAATTCCTGCAAACCAATACTTGAAGCTTCATATTACTTTAAGATTAGGACATGTATAACTCAGTATATTTTCTACGGCTGCAATGTCTTAAACAGCCTCTACTGATGATAATCTTTAAACGATAAATATCAGAACTGGTTAGAGTATTTTATTCTTCAAAAGTATGAAACTCACTTCAACATAGAAGTGATGGAAATCGATTGGTCATTGAGGAGTAGTTATAGCTATATCATTGAATCTTTAGTACTGACTAAATTCTATCAGCCAGGTTTGTAGTGTGATCATCAGTTCAGGTGACATATCACCACGTTGCACATTGAATCGAACTCCTGGACTTAAATTCCGTGTTTTTCAGCTGTCTTCAGAAGGACGTATCTATGATCTCGATGCAATTCATTTCCCCTCGGAGATTCAAGCCTGTATCACACATCGCCATATTACCTTTGAAGTATTCAAGCGGCAACTAATCTTCTGTAAGAACGGCAATGTCATTGACTGTAGCTCTGTGTGAGTTGAATTATAATCTATCTACGAAAGAACATCAACTCAGTTGATGAGTACCACTAAATGCGAAATCGACGTTCAGGGATTCCTGCCCATTGTCTCCAACCATCTGATACAAAAAGTAATATATTTCTATCTTTAATAATCAATGAGAAGTTGGAAACAAACAATTCACTATGACAACTGTCTATGATATCAGAATAGGATACCTGCTCAAAACTTCGGCTACCAAGTATTTTTTCTGTCTTTATTGTTTTCTCTTCCGAGTATTTATAACTTGCCGATTCGTGAATGCCTACTAAACTAGAATAAAAGCCTAATCGGGGGTGGTAACGTATCCCAATACATGGTAAGGTAACTATTCCTGAGACTTTGGGTACTACTGCCCCTGCTTGAGTCATAAAACTAACTAGCTGAAGTCTTTAGTTATTCGTTTATATTCGTCGATCTGAAATGAACTCCTGTACTTTCTTAAAAATTGACTTTCAATTAAATTTCGTGTATTTCGCGAAGGAAACAAAAAAAGTTGTCTAATGGATGGTGACTAGCATTGGAATCCAGGATGTGAATTTCGTCCTATTTGGGATTCGTCAGCTGCTGGATGTACTTGCATTTCTCAAGCAGTGAGTGATGATGTTCCCACCGAGGCTCGAAGGTAGTGCCCATAGTTTCAATCGCTAAAGGGTTATCCATTTCTAACTACTTGCCCAGACATTGTCGACGCATCTACACAAGAAGCCGACATGTCGACCTGAGATCGATCACTTAGGTCCAGCCAATCAACGGGAAAATCTAAAACTGTATTAAAGAAGAAATATCATAATGCGGGATTGATTTTCACCCCAGGTCAGGCAGCATTGCGTCAAGCAATCTACTGTTATTGCTTACTCCACATGAACATCTTAGACGAGAAACTATTATGCTATATATATATATGCTATAAATACCTCTGAAAATTGTGTATATTATATAAATACTGCCCAGAATAAAGCTACCTACCTGGGAAGCATCGTTTCAACTACAGGTGGACGGAAATGATGAGGATATCAAAGCATAGATCGGGAAAACAAAACAAGCTCTCATTACTTTCAAGTCTGTCTGGAGATCAACAGCACTCAGAATGAAAAATATGATCCGTATTTTCAACTCCAATATGAAGTCAGCACTACTTTATGGATCAGAGACTTGGTACGTCATGAAGAGCGCTTCGGACAAACTACAGACCTTCATCAACAGCTGTCTTCGCTCAATACTACTCGAGATCAGATAGCCGGAAAAAACCAACAGTAGGGAGGGAGAGAGAACCAACCCAGCAGGAATCAATTGTGCAGGAAATATACAGAAAGAAATGGAGGTGGATTGACCATACTCTGAGAAAACAAACCACCAAGTGACATCACACGCCAGGCCATGGCTCGAGTGAAACCAGAATGAGAAGGGGTGAGTTGGGTGGGGTGACATCGAGGAGGTCATGTGAAGAGGAGAAGGCGAAAGCATGAGGGCAGACATGGTGTAGGGTGACGTTGACGGGAAACTGAATGCAATAGAGACATGCAGCTGAATCACTGTTCCTCTAGAAACTAAAGGAAATAATAATAATAACAAAACTATTATTGTAACGTTAGATAAAAGTGTACTTTTCAGACAATAGCTATACGACATTTAGAGGGTATACAGTTGATTTGTCTGAGTTTCTTGTCGTCTTTTCATTTGAATTATTGAATTCAACTAACCAGCCAGTTCTAATGTATCACGCGATAACTGTGTTATTGTAAGCCTACCTAGATTACATTTTCAAATGATATCACTATACACAAATAGGTGGGTAGGCTTTAATTGATTTCTAAACTACTTTATTGTTTCTGATGCTGTGGGCAAAGGTGTGTAGGAGACAAATTTTCAGGCCACTTTCACAGCCTTCCATTTTTTTATATCTTAGTGAAATCGAGGAACCATTTTATGTGTCTTGTAATTAAACGTAGACAATTTTTAAATACTTTCTTTATCCCGTGCAGATACGCACACACACACGCACACACAAGAACGCATTTACACACAGTTATGCATACTAATCATGAAAATTATTCATTGTACGCATTACATTATAATCAGACAATATTATAATCACATATAAAATACGTAAATGCCCCAGACACTGGAAATACTTTTAGCGTGTTTCTAAGTTGGTCGTGTTTATCTCGACGATATGCTTAAGTATGTAGGAGAAGCAGAGAGAGAGAGAGAGAGAGAAAAAGAGACAGGGGAGGGGACAAAAAGAGATAAGTAAAGATATTGCATCATTTAATTGTAACTTTGTGAAACATAGTAACACAGAAAATATTATCATAATTACAAGATATTCATTCATATAGTTTCTAATGTAAGCATGATTAAATTTTCAAGGGTGTTAGTTGGGTTTAGAATATGCTAAAACAGATGGATAGAAACCATATTTTCGTGGAGAAAAGTGTAAAGGGAAGACAGGATGAAATATTAGAGCATATTTTAAATCGATATATTTGTAACCAAGTCATTTAAATTAAACTGTAATTATTTCGAGATAAGTTTCATCATGAGTTGAGATCAATTTCTTGCTTTAAAATGATTGATTTTTTAGGAGAAGTAATTATAACCTTATGCGTGATTATAACCGATGGCAAGGAGATCACATAACACATACTGAATCATATTGATTGAACACTAGATGGTAGTAACTAGGGTCGTGAGTTCAGTGCTTCGACTCTTTGGTGCAGTGTGACCAACATGTTAGGTGGTATGTCATTACAATGCACTCTGAACTGTTGTTTTGTTGAATGACTGGAGAGAATCGACAGGAAGCCTTTACCAAGGTTTCGTACTCGTTTGCACTCGTCAGTAAGACATATCTGCATCTCATGTCCCTTCTGAGATTCGAACCCATGTCAGTCAATGCTGCAACCAGAAACGTTACTACTGAGCTATTCGGACTTGCAGTTGATCTCCTCTAGGACTGTATTGTATTCTTTGATTGATCAGTCGATAGTAATTAGTGTCATACGTCTAGTTCTTCATTTAGTGGAGAGTGTGACCTTCTGTTGATTGCCTCTAACCATCTGAAAACACACAGAATCAGTTAGCTTGTGCCTAACGGTTGTCATTTAATGATCACGGGATCAAAATAACGACCAAATTCCAAAAGAATGTTTTAATGACACAATGAGATGCTCTCAGCCATTGTCATATTTGACATGTTAGAAACTATCTAGTGCTTTATCATAATTTAGCGACAGGTTGGTAAGCTGCTCGAAAGCAGACTTAACTCGCATGAATTTAATTTTATATGTGATGAAGGGGTTAATGAATTCTAAATTGGTTGTTTTCTAGTCTCTCTTTGTTCTTCTGATGATGATGGCCACAGAGGAGAAAGTTACTGTTGCTGCCAGTCAGCACTTCACGGGTTGCATGTTGGAGTAACTGAGTCTATCTTGAAAATGATTTTTAAAAAAGTATGCGATAACAAGCAATTCAAAATTCGTATATAATATTGTCAATAGCTTTCGATATAAGCCTTCATCAGCAGTGAGTGATCACGGATGATGCTAACTGTCTGATCTTTTCATAATGATATGTGTTTCTTATCGTTGTACAGATGGCATTTACCAATGAAACCCTGCCAGATTCTAGAATCCCTCCAGAGAGGAAACTAAATTTTCCGCTACCCTACACCAGTAATGAAGTGCTTTTCTTCGTCTTTGTCGGAATTAATTACATTTTTTATGAGAAAATAGATTGGGCATGGTATTAGCCAGCATTGTTTAGTGCTGATTGCAATGACCACCTTTCTTAATGCAAAACCACATTCAGTTTGTCAAATCAGTACGTTTCTTCATGTGGGTGAAGACACTGACAAAATGCAGAGTCTTCTGAGCAGCAACTTTCAAATGTTCGGCATGCGATTCACTTCCCTCAAATGTAAGATGATGCTACAGGACTGGACTATATCGGCTCACTCATAGCTTAAAGATAAGCAGGAGTGAAGTGCTAGAGCACATTAACCAATTTACTCATTTATGAAGCTGGATCAGCCAACGCCGATTGGCTGATTGCTGACGAAATCTCAGCACGGATACAGAAGGCTCGTTTGGTATTTGCTAGCCATCTTACGCTATCTCTGGCGTAGACGTGAATGCCAGCTGGCTGTCGACCGAAGGACGTGTTTACTGCTCAACAGTCCACTCCGTCCTCATTTATGAGTGTGAGTGAGACATGGTCATTGAAAGTTAAAGACATGAAAAGCTTAGCTCGCTGTCTTTGATCATAAGTGTCTGCATTCTACCTCCCGTGTGAAGTGGTACAATAGAGTGACCAATATTGAGGTTAGGCGTAGGGTGCTAGGTGTTAGGAGGGGAAATCAATAGACGAGGCTGTGAAGTAGCTGCATCGATTTGAGATGGTTAAGACATATTTTAGGCATGTTTAGCCATCGCCCTCCTCAACATAGGACAGATCAGGTTGGAAAAGAGCTAGTGAAGGTGAGACTAAAACATGGCCTCATCAGTAACTGTAATCCATAACAGTTAGTTTAAGCGAGCGACGTCGGGAGGTGTAGATTGGCTATCTGATTGGGGTCCTCGGGATGGTAAGAACCAGTATCTAGAGACAGTTGTTGATATGGCTCAAAATCGTTCTCGGTGGTTGGCGCAGATGCATTCATTCATCGTTATTTGCAATATACAATAGATTTCTAAATTGTAAATTTGACTTATGGTATTACCAGTTCACCCAGCTAGCTAGCTAGCTAGATATCGGGTGGTTTGAACTGATTCGATTCTCTGAGCTGAGTCAAACTAGTCACATCGCTACTGAGTTTGGCCCCAAACAAGTAAAATGTCTGTCTATTATTTATATCACTTCTATCTGGCTAGTTATAAAGCACTACTGGTTGACGTGAATGGTTTACAACTACTTATCTAACTCAGTCAGTAGTATATAGCTGATAGAAACAAAACAGGTCTATGCACTTGCTTTCACATAGTCTTGAAATCTTTGACAGTATAATGCACAATGGTCACGAGCAATCAGGTTCAGAATCCTTTCATCGCATGAACCTAGTAATTACTAGATTTCATACAGCCCTCCTATAGTTCTAATGGGGACAAGCAATCAGTAAGGTCGAGGAGGTCATATGTAAGCAAAGTTATTCTCTGATAATAAAGCCTAAAAATGACACATTTCTGAAGGACATCAACAGCTATCTAATCCTGAAGTAATTCAGTGGGTGGTAACTAGCCATGGAATTCAGAATGCGCATTTCGTCCTATATGTGACTCATCAGCTGTATGTCCCAGCATTTTCACTAAGTGATTGTGTTCCCACTGAGACTCGAACTTAGTATCAGTTATTTCAAACGCCAAAGTGTTATCCACCAGAACAGCTGGGCCACGACAGCCATCTCTTGTACTGTGGTCATCAGTTACTATTACTCGAAAGCCAATTGACAGGAAAATCAACATCGAATTGAAAACAAATAATAACTATAGTTGTATTCAATTGTCCATTAATTGATGACATCAAATGACGCATAAAACTATCTTAAGATGAGTCAACACATTTTAGGCTGTTCTATGTCCTGATTAATGAAACAGCTGAGACGATAATTTTTGTTTAATTGCCTAAAGGGTTAATTGTTTATTCATCCCTATTCTTTTTGTCCTAAATACATTTCGCCTTAGGAACAATTCAAACTATGCAGAAAAGAAAACCAACGATAGCCATGAATCCATTCGAGATGATTACATAATGACGAACGGAGAATAGTTAAGTTACTTAGAGACTGGAAATCTAAAGCAGCGTATCGCTTCGTTTAAAAGATTCCCTATCTCTCCCTCTCGCTCTCTCTCTGTCTCAGTGATGATATAACATTCCCCTCGTGGTTGTTACGATGGTGAGTAATAAAAAATGAATAAAAAAAACAACTGATAAAACAACCAGCAATCATTGTGAAAGTTAATTATGCATGCAAATAAATGGTGACTACGCTGCGTTGGTGTGTGCGTGTGAGGGTATGCATGTTTGTGTTACCGGGTGTGTACTAGAATGCTGAATAGATATCATCTGCAGATTTGCATTTTGCTGAGCTTCTCTATCAAATGTAATTTTTGTTTTTGTCTTACCTTTTTGTGTATGTGTGTGGCTAACAGATCAAATTTTTATTTAGGGTCAGAGGTCAAAAATGGAATATGTCTACTATGTGCATAATTTTGCATGTCTGCCATCTTAAATGAAAAACACGCATAGATATACACATACATATCCAATAATCGGTAAAATATTCAAAGATTTTTTATCACCTACTGTGATATTTTATCATGAATTGTGATCACTAAAACAAAACCTTGAAATAAATTATATATGCATATTTTTTTCAAGAATTGGTTTATAAAGATTAGATATGTTTTTACGAGTTTAATCACGGATTGATATCAGCTAGAGAACCACTGAAAACCAGGGGGTACTGGACACCTGTTTCGTCCTAGTCTGGGAGTCATCGGCGGTGAGCGACCAGTTAGGTCTAACCAGTCAAGTATGAGGATGGATTTTCCACCGATGGTAGAAGATAAAATTCATAGACTGGCCATTGAATTGGGTCCCAGTGGCTGAATGGTAAACGAGCTTGCCTTGTAACCGGAAGGTCCCGGTTTCGAAACCTGGCGGTGGGGGCGTACTACCGATGATTCCCCAAAGAGGATGAAATAGCTATCAGTACTCCCTGGTTATCAATGGTTCTCTAACATATATATATATATATATATATATATATATATTCAATTGGTGGATGGTGGCTAGCAGTGGAATCCAGGATAAAGCGCATTTCGTCCTATTTGGAACTCGTCAGCTGGATGTACCTGCATTTCTCAGTGAGTGATGATGATGATCTCACCGAGGCTCGAACCCAGTGCCATAGTTTCAAACGGCAAAGCGTTATCCACTAGACGACTTGGGCCACGAGAGCCACCTCTTGTGCAACGGGTCATATTAATTATTGAGCATTCGGCCCAATCAATCGACGGGAATATCAAAAATTCAATTCAATAATATATATATATATATGTTTTGACCTGTTTCTCAATCCCTTCAGCAAAACATCCATTTGATAAATTTAATGACATACTTTACCTCAAGGTTGATAAAATATTGGATACCCAATGCAGTACATTCAGATAAAGTGAGAAAACAGGCTTCAATAGACTGGTGAAGCCTACTAAATTAGTTGGTCAGTGATTATGTCGATAAACAGTATTAATAAAATAATAGAGAAGATTTGTAACTCAGGTGGATGATTTGTAGTTAGTAGTATTCTCTGAGCTGGCTGATTTAATTGCGGAGCATTCGTCGTCCCCCTTCTAGACAACATCTTCAGCTCAACGCAAGTTTTAGCATAAAGTGAACTGATATAAATTCTCCATGGATGACAGGATTGTGTCTCCTGGTAATCGTCTTCATGACTAGTTGTCGATTTAAATGTGTATTGACCAATTTTTATTGACTTGCTTGGATTTTGAAATTCTTGTCACGTGATTTACTTTTTATTAAGTGTAGATTTGGTCTATATTAACATGTTTGTTAATCGCTCATTCGATTGAGTACCAGGCTTCTAGGAATCCCCTGAGTGCATTTTTGATGTTTCTCTGTTTAATAAGAAAAAGAAGATAAAATTAATACCATTTACAAAATAAATTGTATGAATTGTAACAGGCATTACATTGGTGGCCAAAGTGGGCGTCCCCTTCGAGTCAGAATCCAAGAACACAAATTAGATATGAAAATAAGTGATATATATATATTCTTTCATATCACTGCATATAGATAATTATGGACATGAATTTGAGAGCGGAAATCTAGGACTTTTAAACAGAGGAAACACCGAAAATGCCAGAGAATTCCTAGACGCCTGGTACTCAAGTGAATCAGCGATTAATGTACAGATTTACCAACTAATAAAAAGTAAATCTCCTGACAAGAAAGTTAAAATTCCAAGTCAATAAAAAAAAGTTAAGCGCAGACGTAAATCGACTAGCAGTCACTCAATTCTATCATTGATGGAGAATATAAATCAGTTCATTTTATGCTAAAACTTGAGCTGAAGGGGGATGTTGTCCAGAAGGACGACGAAAGCTTCACAATTAAACCAACCAGCTGAAAGAACACTACTGATTGCTGAACAGTATTAATAATATTTATAATAATAATTTGAAATCAATCAAACCCATATAACAGAACTCTTGAAAATTAATCTGATGCTCGCTATGACAGGTTATAGGACAAAGTTGACTGGATTTCGAGTGAAAAGTCATGACCAGTGGTACTCACCAGGTCATGAGTGAAGAAAAATACCCGCCGATGACATTAGTTAGTACCAATCCCGATAAAATCACGAAGTTCCGGGGTTTGAACCCTGACAGTGTGTGTATACTAGCAATGAGTCCTAGACTCCAATAAAACACCTGTCCAGTACTCCAGTACTGGTTCTCCATGGTTTTCTAACTGACATCAGTCTGTGACCAGACTCGAAATAATAATGGTAATAGCGCTATTCCAAACAGTACTTTCGATACAAAAATTGAATTTTCAGCATGTACACCATGCTGCATCTAATTTTTTCATTACATAATCCACGATCAATAATTAAACAGGCCATTTACATTAATAATACTATTAAGTAAGAATTTGAATATAAAATTAAAGTTTAAGTCTAAATATAAACAACAATATGATAATGAAAGAAAGAATTAATAGGACCATTTACTTAGTGTTTCTTAGTAAGTTACTGGCGTCATGCCTCAAACTTTCCCTATCACATAAAATGTGAGCCTTTCAAACAAGGTATTGTGGAGTTTTACACTTAGTCCTCAGAGCATAAAGTCTTCTATTGTTGTTTCTAGTTCCCTTACCTGATGAAATGCAAGGAGAGAGTTGTGTATAGATAGGATGCTCAGGGTCGGTCAAGACAATATTCGTTTATTTCTTGAATGCGTCCATGTGTCTATCTACAACAGTACTAACAAGTTGGTTTAGCGATACCTCACTCACCCCACCGACAGTGTTAAGTTCCCTTCGCATTGTAACAAAGTCTGTTTTGAGTAGTCCAGGAATACAAGTATTAACAAACTTTAAAGGTAAACTGAGTGATATAAGATTGCCTTAACTTCTTTTCATAGAATGTTAAACGAAATGCCTTTCTAGAAATTGACAGTATGTGGGAAGACCAGGAAAGATCAAGGGAAACACGCAATCCAAGGTTTTTAACATTAGACTTCGTTTCAGCTTCATTGCTATCTTTATTAATAGAATCATGGAGATGCACTAGTTCGGTAAATCGCGTTTGTTTCTGAAAGGGAAATTAACAAGCTGACATTTAGCTTAAGACCATTCGATAAGGACCACGGACTTATCTCATTTCGGAACAATCTGACTGTGAAATAACCGACATGGAAACAGTCATATAATCTGCATACTTAACAAAATTCGCTTCTTCACAATCGGGAAATTTGTGGAAGAAGAAAGAAAACAGGGAAGGAGAAAGAACAGCACCTTGAGGAACACTGGCTTGAGTAAGTAAAAAACTGCAGAACTTTTCATCATATACAGTGTACTGCTTTCTGTTAGAAAGGTAAGAATGTAACCATTTATTTACTGTCTTTACTGGTTAGGAGTGGCAGATTTCTTTATGTGACTTGGTTATCAGTGCCTGGTAGTGGGATCTAGGATGCGATTTCCATCCGATTTAAACAGTGGTTAGGTGGACAGAGCTACATTCCTAGATGGTTTCTTCTAATCTGTTGAGCTATGAGAGTCACATTTGTGTGTATGGGGTTGATACTTCTGGATGTTATTTTGAATTTCCCGTCGAGCGACAACTTCCACAGATGAATTGGCCTCTTTCATCGAAAATGAAACAACTTGTCATCAAATGTGTAACTAAAACGTACTCCAACGGAGACTGATCATTCCAATCTTGTAAAAAGTAGTCACAAGAGAGGCACAAAGTTTCAATAAATGACACAAGAGGCAACTTTCGTAACTCACTAGTCCAGACTGAAAATACTTTGGTGTGAGAAACGAAAACTAATGGCTTAAAATCTAAGTTGGAACACCATTACTCATTATGATCTTGAAACATCCAGCTGATGTGTTCAAAAAATAAGGTGAAACTCGCATTCTAGATTCTAACACTATCTACCAACTATCAAATAATGCCAAGGAACCGTACATACTCAACTGACAAATGTGACATTAACTCCAAATTACTATTCGATTACTGCGTAATCATTAACGTATCCTGACTTACTTAGTGTATGGAGACTGTAATTGGATTTGGATTGGTTGTTCCTTATGTACTTTGAACTGTAGAATATTTGTAACCATTCGAAGGTTATTCGGTCAAGTGATATTTTTATGAGAAGACTTCCCATTGAAGGTATATAAACCTTTTTTTCCTCCACAGAAGTCACTTCTGAAATTAATTCACAGGTTATACAATAATTAAGGACTCCTGGTCTTAAAAACACATGGCTAATAGCCAAACAGTACGTCGTGTTAGGGAAAAAACGCTCAGCAGGCACTTACGAGAAAAATGTATCATTAGAAGTTATCAGCACTGTTTCGGTTTAGTGTGGTACATCTGTGGTTCATTGGTAGAAAACTCACCAACCATTCAAATGGTCAGGGTTAGATCCCCACCGACACACCCCTGATTGCCCGGTAGTAAAGCTGTTAAAGAGGGAAGGTTGAGCTCGAGACTGTCAACCCCCACTCCATAGAAAATAAGCACCACTGCTAGCGGAACTTCAAAGTTCAAACTTGAAGCGGTAAACAATAAATTCACTTTAGGGTAAATGATGTTCAGTCTTCATTGAATATACAAATAGTAATGAAGACATAATTAACTCGAAGCAGTTCACTCGTAAAATCTTAATCTATTAGAATAAAACGTCTATAATGGTACTGATTAACTAGGAATGGTTCCTTGAAATAACTGAGATAGGTATTGGTTTGGGAGACAGTGGTATTGGATATTTTATTAGTACTAGAGCTGTTTCACCAAACGGCAGAAGTTAGAATTCATAGATTGTTGAACTGCAGCCCAGTGGTTGAATTGTCAACTGGATAGTCTCGCAAACTAGAGCTTCCGGAGTGATCTCCTGTCGGGTAGTAGTTGCACACTGCTGACAAGTCTCACTGCTCCTTGGTTTTCAGTGATTCTCTATTAGATCTTAGTTCGTAACAGATTCTACATTGACCTTAATCTGCTAGCATTTAATATCAGTGATTCTATTATCTTTCGTTGGCTTATTTCTACAACAGGTCCTTTGAAAATAACACAAGTTCTCATTCTGTTCTGAGTTGTTAAAGATGAAAACATGAGTTGCATGCGTCAATGCTTCACAGTATTGAATGTCAACAAGACATGAACTTTTAAAGGAGCTTGACTTTACAATGAAGTTAAAATTTTGATACTAAATACATCGTTGAAACTATTTTAGTAATAGCTAATAGCTTCTTTGTAAAAGTTTAAATTGCTGGTAGATGACACAGTTAAATAGGCATGACATTGGATACAAGGATAATATCTTCCAAATGATGGAGATGGTTATTAGCAGAAGTGGATATTTCCGGTGTTGTTCAGTTCTCTCTCTAAATACTCAGAACAGAATGAAGAGTGTCGAACTAAGACAAAACAGCTGTGCAGTACTCCCAGGTTTTCCAGTGGTTCTCTAATTGATATTAGCTCGTGATAATTTGTCTGTTGCTCACTAGTGACTGGTCCTATAGTGGAAGTACCCGGGGCTATAGTGAAAATTCGTAATCAGCAGAGTCCACCAAGTCAGGCTAAAAATAAGTTATTTACCAGTCACACTGACTGGTGGTTGGGATAAATATACATCACGAATTGCCAAGAGTTGGGATTTATGGACCACTGGGTCGGGTTCCAATGGCCTGATGGTCTACCAGCTCGCATGTAACAGGGAGGTCCTAAGCTAGAAAGAAGCCTGATGGTGCGTACTGGTGAAGTGGTGCAAGCTATGATGAAACAGCTGCTCAGTACCCCTTGATGGTTTGTGACCAATTCTGTAATCCATCAAATCCTTGCAAGCCAATACTTGACAGAATGAAGTATTAACATGACTTCTTTTAGGAAACTAATATATTTAAAGAATGTTAAATGTTTGTTAGTATGTTTGACATCAGTTGAATAAACATCCGACGATATTATTTTCTGTGTAATACCTAACAGTGGAGACGAAAACTAACATTACTCCCTATTTAGAATGGATGTTTAATGTTTAATGATAGTATTCCCAGTGGGAATCAAATCAATAAAATCGATATACTGTATTTCAAAAACATCAGTGAAAGATAATATGCATTAATATAACAAACACTAGACTGAATATCAGATAAACTAAACGAAGTAATAGAGAATTTATGAATTTATAGACTGGACAGTAGACTAGGATAGCAGTATGACCTGACCTGCTACTTTCGCGTACGTCGCTCTGGTTAATTTAAGCGAATTGCAGTGGCTTGTGCTGTTTGCAGTCTTCTGCCTTTGTTAATTTATTCGATACCCGATAGACGATAAAGAATGGCTCTTCATTGCTGCTAGTTTTCTGGCCTGTATAGGACGAGGTAATCTAATACGGGACTTTTGACGAATATAAACACAAATTGCTTTAACCGCACTGGTAAGTGCTCCGACCACAAAAAGAATATTCCTTGTTCATTAATCAATTTTGTAAATTTTTAATTGGCATCTATAATCAACTGCCTATCGTTTACAGATATATAAGAGTTATCCTTTAGGCTATTAAGTCATCAAAGCTAGCTAGTGTGCAATAACTACAGTCTGTTGATCCAGAAAAATTATGGGAATCATTATTTTATCGTACGTTTTAGTCATCTGGCAAAACAAGGTTTAATTTAAAGAATTTAAGAAGGGCTTTTGTCACCAGTTTATATCAACAAGAATACAATCTGAAAATAGAAAACAGAAAGATTGGACGAAGAAATATTTACTTTTCAATTAGATCCTCATCTCTGCCTCTACTCTAATATACACATTGAGCATTTTTATTACAATAACAACAGTTTACCAATCAAGTGACACTGATATGTTTGTTAACAATAATTAAACAGTGTCAAAATGTCAAGGCGCTGGTGATAATTAACGAAGAAAATCAATACACATTTAAAAGGTAGAAATGGATAGAATAAATTAATTTTACAAGGATAACATGTAATTAAAGATGAAGTGGTCAAAATAAATAAAAATAAACTAAAATAATTTCGACAATTATAATTTTTATAGGTTTAGGGGAGGAGGGCAACGTAGTCCTGTTTATGCATTCTTGTGACGATGGCCACGGTAGGGAATGTGGCTGTACAAATTTTTTCTGTACACATAGGCTTGGCTTCTTCCGGTAAATTCCGATTGCTTCAGCCGTCTGTAGAAGACGAACTCGCAGAGCAAAATTAAGATAAGTCGGAATGCGATAAATAACTTTAAATGCAGTATTCACATCAATCTTATGCTCAATATCTGCAAGGTGGGGTAAAATAGAACTACGAATAGATCTTTTTTGTCCCTTGCTTAATCACGTTGGATGATGTTGAGAAATACGACGATGAACTTTCCTAGTTGCGCGCTCAATGTAGCTGGCTCCGCAGTTGCAGTCAAACTGGTAGATACACATAGAGGAGGCGAATTTAGGTATTTTATCCTTATTTCTCAAACATAAAATAGGGGTGGTTGTGAAGAGATGAGGATCTAATTGAAAAGTAAATATTTCTTCGCCCCATCTTTCTGTTTTCTAAATGTCTAAATGGGGATTTTTTTCTATACTGAAATCCGAAAATACATTATACTTGCAGTTAATGGTGTTCTGTGAGCTGGCTGGTTTAATTGTGGAGCTTTCGTCGTCCCCTTCTGGACAACATCCCCATTCAACGGAATATTTAGCATAAGGTGAAATGATTTCAATTTCTTCATGAGTGACATAATTCCGTCTCCCGGTAACCATCTTTACATATGTATTGATCATTTTCTATTGACTTAGATTTTAAACTTTCTGGTCACCTGATTTACTTTTTATTAGTCGGTATATTTTGTCTATATTAACGTGTTTGTTAACTGCATTTTCGTTTGATTACCAGGCTTCTAGGAATTCCCTGACTGCACTTTTAGTGTTTCCTCTGTCTAAGATTTCGACATTATCCCGATCAAATTGATGTTCACACTTGTCTACATACATTGATACTAAACAGATATATTCCGTTTTAACTCAAGATACATCCACGACTCAAAATAGAATGAATCATGAAGAAGTCATACTTCGAGGTGAGTAAATTGTCTGCTAACCATTCAGTGGGGATCCAACTGTCAGAGTGGTGTTGCAACTTCTGCTGACTGTTGATTCAATTAAATCAATACCACTTAAAGATGACTTTTCTCATCAAATCACTGATTTGACTTATGGTTCAATCTGTTTTAGTGAAGAAGGTAATTTCCTTTGGTTAGAAAACATGAATCACAAAGAGTTATTTGAGGTTATAATCTTGCAAAATATCTCAATTTCGCCATTAGTTTGATGGCAGGTTATTTGAAATCCGAATTTAAATTTTGAACTATGATCCTTTGTTATGTAAATCACTTTTTGATAGTACAGAAAAAGAAAGAAAACACGCATACATACGCACACACACACACACCCAAAACAACGAAACAGGTTTGAATACAACTCATATACAACTTCTACCACTTGCACCAATGCTACTATTCACACTATTATTGCTACTATTATTACCACTAAGCAGATATTGTCAAGTTTATTAATTCAATTAAATAATCATTAAAAATTCCAGAAAAAGGAATCTAATAATAATGTGGGGTAAAAAAAATCTTGTTTTCAATTTTGATTGACAATCACAAAAAAGTCTTTATCCTTATGATAAAAATGTTCTCTTCTACTGACTACTATTATAACAACTGGGAATTAAAAAATTCCACTACTTTCTACTAGTAAATGGACAAATGGAACTGAAAAAAAACAACTAGCAGAAGAGAAAAACAGAAACACAATGAGAAGTGTTCATCTAACGAAGAAAATAACAACACAGTGTCGTTTTCGCAGAACTAAATAAGAGTAGGCTTTAATACAATGAGTGCGTCGGTGGGACAGCGGTAGAATGCTCACCAGCCACGCCTCATGTGGTTCGGGATTCGATTCCCGGCCGATGAGGCACTCCTTTACCTCGCTAAGCCAGTAGTAAGACTCGTAAAGAGGGAAGGTTGTGCATGAGGCGGCTAGCAACCCCATCGTAAAAATAAACACCACTGCTACCGAAACTTCAAGCTTGTAGCTTGAAGCCATATGTTCCACTGGGAACGTAAAGGGATAAAAAAATGGTACAATGAGAGGAGTCAGTGTTTCAGCGCTAGAATGCTCCCAACCACGTTACACATGATCTGGGGGTCGATCCTAGGGCGATTCACTGCTATACCTCACTAAGCCGGTAGGAAGCCCGGTAAAGAGGGAAGGGTGGGCGTGAGGCCAGCAACCCCACGCCGTAAAAATAAATAAAAACCACTGTTGCCGAAACTTCAAAGCTCTATCTTCAAGCCTTATATGTTCTACTTGTAACTTGAAGGAATAAACTAAATAGATTAGTACAATAAAAAGTTGGTCCCTATTAGTTCATTGGCAAAGTTAAATTAATATGGGCAAAACCGTAGTGACTTTGCACAACCAATCAGAATTAAGATGCAAAAAAGTCTCATAATCATTGAACAATAATACTAGGAAATATTGCAAACTTGATATTACACTGTACAGTTGTAGGTCATGTGCAGGAAGAATGTCTCCCAGTAAATACACAGATGATCTATAGAGACATACTCATCCATCCAGGTGACTGCAGGTCCTAGTATTTCGAGATCCATTGATATTTCTAACACTCTTCTTCAGCTTACTCCTAACTCCTAATCTTAACTTTAACCCTAATCTTTAATCTCAGAAGTTATAAGCCTACCTAACAGTATAGATTTGCCTACCAAGTCCCAAAAGGCAGGCTTGCTTTGATTTGGAATGACATTTGATGTCATGCCCTATGTCTGATCAGTTCTTGAAGGTCAACTTTTGAAAGATCTTGACTTTGGCTGTGATACTTTAAATTCGCCAGTTCATTAATTGGTTATAGAGTTTAAGCCAAACATGCTGCTGTCAGCTATTCGCTGATGGAAGTATTCCTCTATCTCACTACTGTTTGTATTCAGTTAGTTATAAATTCGATATAGCTGTGAAAAGGCCAGACTGTTATGAAGCTCAGAGCAGGAGTTAAATATACTTTCATATTGCGTCACATTCATATATGATATCCAGCCAACAAAACATGTAGAAACACGAAGACGATTAGTACAAAGAGTTTGAAGCATATAGCAGAATTCCAAATGTCAAACAGACAGAAATCGATTAAATATAGAAATCTACATAGTCGGAAATGAGTTTGAACAGCATTCATCTAATTTATCGTTTGCGCTCAAATACCTACAATACTGAGACCATATTATTGCATACTGCTTTATATCATAAAGGGCAACCAAGAGAACAAGCGTAACTTCATGATTGTCACATATTACTTAATGATATCAGTAGTTGGAAAGTATTGATCTCGCTGAATAGTGCTCTCTAGCCATATTGAAGTGATTGAAACACTGGATAGCACTTTCACTCTTCTAGTACTCGGCTTACTCTAAGTATTTTCAGTCAGACTCAATTCAGATTGGCAGATCAGTTTAAGAGAGCATAACAGATTGAAATTACAGCAAAAAGTATAGTTCAGTCATTTAATTTTCAAGTGTTGGTTTGCAGGGATTTCACTGATACTTACAGGATTTCATCATGAACTGACATCAGTTAGAAGACCATTGGAATACTGTACTGGACATCTGTTTCGGCATGTATTTGTCCTCACATCCGCCAATGACATTGGCTAGTGGTCGTGCTACATCGTGAATTGGCAGAAGTTGGAATTCATGCACTAGTCAGTGGACCGGGTCCCAGTGGCTTAATTGTTTACGAGCTAGCTTGCCTTGTGACCAGAATGTCCTGGGTTCTAACATCAGCGAGTGCGTAATGCTGAAGAGTCACAAGCTAGGGCGAAACAACTGTCCATTACTCCCTGCGGGTTTTCAATGTTCCTCTTAGCGATGTTTGTTCATGATGAAATTCTTAAATCAATCACTTAAAATAATGCATGATTTGAATTTAAAATTGACCTCAATGAATTAATCTTGTTGGTGGTTGGAGGCAGTCAGCAATAAGCTTTGTGTCCAAATATCATGATTATCTGTAGCTACTGGAAGAATTGGCGTTTGTTCTGAGATCCAAACCCACCTCATTAAGCGTTACAGGTATTGACTTAACGGAGTAAGAGAAGTTCAGTACTCACTTGTGGGAATGTAATGCTATGACCCCTGCTCAAATCTACCAGATGGCATCATTTTCTTCGAGCTTTCAGATAGAATTTTCTGAAGAATGGTGATAAGAACAATAGTCAATTGTGGTGCTTCTTGCGGATTTTAATTTCAGTCATCTAATATCGATTCAAAATGTGAAGTAATGGAGTCACTTATTATTATTGTTATTTTGAGCATAACTTATACGCTTTCTGTTCATGCCTTATCTGACGATTCCATATACCCTTAGTTGAATGCATTCATTTCTACTGATATAAAATTTTTTTAAGTATTAACAAACCGCGTGGAAAACTGATTTCAGTTCAATTTAACTGCAGTAATTATTTTCAAAAATAAGTCAGTTAAATTTCAACTGAATAACTAAAACAGATGTCACGTGTTATGAAGGTCCTGTCCTCAGGGACACAAGTAGAAACTGATGAGTCCAAAGAAAGCGATTATAGGTTAAATATTGAACTGGACAACTTTTATACCACCAATTGACTACAGATCAAGACTGTATATCTTATGTTTAGGGGAAATGCCTGATTTTCTCCTTGTTTTCATACGATCGTGTATGTAGGACTACACGAAAAGGTCAAACAAACTACAGACCTTCATCAACACCTGTCTTCGCTCAATACCACTCATGATCAAATGACCAGAAAAGAACCCCTACAGGGATCTCAGGCAATGAGAGAACCGACCCAGCAGGAACAAACTGTGCAATAAATGTGCAAGAAGAAATGGAGGTGGATTGACCATACCCTGAAAAAGGCCATCAAGTGACATCATACGCTAGACCATCGTTCGAGTGGAACCTGAACGTGGAGCGGCGAGTTGGTCGTCAGTGTGAGTGTGGCATGGAGGAGGTCATGTGAAGAGGAGATGAAAGATGTGGGCAGACATTAAGTGAACTGAAAACGTTGGTGAAGAACTGAACGCAATGAATACGTGCGGCTGAAGCCCTATATTCCTCTAGGAACTAAAGAAAACAATAATATAATAATAATAATAATGCAATACTACAACTAATACTAATACTGTGGTATGTGCTACTGCTAAGGTTTAACAGTAGTATATAAAGAGACGTTTATCGGTATAAAAAATCAAATAGCACGGAAATTGACTTGATATCAGAGAAATAAAATGATACAGCTTTGCGGAGATATGTGCGAGATGTAAAAACAACAAAGAGAAACACAATATGAAGGAATGCCAGAAGTAGCAGGCACAACAGGGGAGATTTGTGCAAATGGTGCGTTGAAGATAATGTGTACATAATTTTACTATATAGGGGTAGCGAATTCCAAATCTACATTCCTTTACAAGTTCACCGTTGCACTGCTCCTACTGATACGACTAACTCTATTCAGAAGGGGGTCGAAAGTGCTAACTGAGTTAAGATTTCACATGGCCTCACGCTCAGCATTCCTCTTTTTCTGAATCTACTAACAGCTGATAATTAGGCGAGTTTTTCTCAAAAGCATTCGCTGGGAATTGAACACGAACCTTCAGTGTGAGTAGCAAGCATTCTGTCCATGAACCTTCCAGCCCTAACCCGTACCCTACCAAGACCTACATAATATTCAATTTAAGGTAGCTGGTTATCGAAAAAAATGTTTGTCAAATGTTTAACCCTAACAATATTGTTTCTCACAGTTACCAGTATCGTGGGAACTACTGATATATATATATATATATATATATATATATATATATATATATATATATATACTGAAAAATTTTGTGCGCAATGCCGCCATTTTCACTTTTCCTGATATTTCTAGTTTCCACGCTTCGTATTTTTTGGTTTTGTTTTGGATAAGTGTAGTTAATGCCTTCAGTTTGTTCATTTGTTTCTCAAAATTCTCATAAAAAAAGAAGTAACTTTTTTGTATTTCAATTTAGAAAAAATTAAGGGAGGATTTTTGGATTTTAGTGTCCTGTATTTATTTTTCTAACTAGATTTCTCGCTGTTGTAGTTTTCTCACGGGTTAACAGTGATAAAGACAAAAACATTTGTACTTTTTCCTTTCTCTTTCCTCCTTTCTTTCAGATTATGGGAGTTTTGTAAGGATTTCGATTGATTTCAATGTAGATCACGTTACTGTCCAACTCCGGTTGGATGTCATTGAAAACCACTTCTAGTTTGGGACGGTTCAACTGTTCAAACTCGAGACATTCGTAATACAAACAAAGCCAGTTTCGTTTATCATTCAGCCACTTGGATCGGAATTCATTGACATGCGAGACAGTAGACCACAATGCCACTGGGACACCGTCCAATTGTTCTTGAATTCTAACTTCTGCCAATTCATGACATTGCGCGACCATTTCGCAATGTCTTCTTCGATGAGTTACTGCCACACCTTCAACCTTCTGTACCCTACTGGTCACAGCTTTCCCTTGGAACCCCAGGTTAACTGCCTAAATAGGGCAATACTTGAATATTATTTTATTCGCTTGTACAAAATTCTTCACCCTTGATGTTTGTAACTTCTTTAAGGAGTTATAAATATTTAGAGAAAACGAAAAATTTCAGAAGTTCATTTTCTTTAGCTGAGGTGTACTGCAATTTTATACACTTTTATTCTACAAGATATTACATAGTTGGAAGTAATATTTAACTTGACGATATTTAGACAAATATGGAATTCATGAATAATCTCCATCCAGACATTATTGAAAACAAAACACATAGTTCAGCGAAGAGTCTCTTTTCGGTGGTGAATTCATTCACTTAGCTGTACAATCACAATTATATATCCTTATTTCTCTGTGTGTTCAAGTATACGTTATGTTTGTCTGATAAGAATAAAATGTTAGGGTGCTTTTTTTTGTTTTTTTCCGACTCCATATAACATAATTCCATATTTTGCTTTGTTTCTATGTACATCCTAATCACAAGTCACTCATGAAACTGTTCATCTTATTACGTAACTGTATCACGATTATTCAACTTCTTTTATATGTTGATAGATATGTTTTTTGACAACACATTGCCACTACCCTTTTTTAATCTTCACCCTCCCCCCCCCTAATCACAATTTGATGACTCATCACATTTTTGAAATGTCCTGACAACAATAACCCTGACTAATTTTCATTTTTATCAGGCAAAACCAATGTACACACACACACACTGTATATATGTGGTTATGAAGAACGAGAATGATGCAATGAACATCCTTGACAAGTTTAATGATGCACATTCAGCAATAAACTTTACCATGGAGAAAGAAAGTAATGACAGTATCTCGCTCCTAGACGTCTTCATGGCAAGGAAAGAAGATGGCACACTAAGAAGGAATGTGTATAAGAAATCTAGAACAACAGGTCAGTACACTCATTTTTTTGAGTTTTGTACCTTTGAGATATAAACGTAACCTGGTAAAGTGTCTGGTTTATAGAGCTAAGTTAATCTCTTCAAAAAACTGCCTCAATGACGAGTTTAGGATTATTAGAGAATTACTCAGAAAAAATGGTTATCCAAATAAGTTGGTTGCGAAAAATATGAATTTAACACCAAAGAGAGTCACCAGTATGGCAACAGCTCTAAAGAAACCATTGTTCATAAAATTGCAGTTAATCAGTGACAACATCAGCGAAATAATAACACAGCACCTGAAGAATGCAGTTAAAAGAACTTACTATGCAGCAGAGGTACGTTGTCTCTTTACAACCACCCCTATTTTATGTTTGAGAAATAAGGATAAAATAGCTAAATTCGCCTCCTCCATGTGTATCTACCAGTTTGACTGCAACTGCGGAGCCAGCTACATTGAGCGTACAATTAGGCAAGTTCATCGTCGTATTTCTCAACATCATCCAACGTGGTTAAGTAAGGGACAAAAGGATCTATTCGTAGTTCTATTTTACCCCACCTTGCAGATATTGAGCATAAGATTGATGTGAATACTGCATTTAAAGTTATTTATCGCATTCCGACTTATCTTAATTTTGCTCTGAGAGTTCGTCTTCTACAGACAGCTGAAGCAATCGGAATTTACCGGAAGAAGCCAAGCCTATGTGTACAGAAAAAATTTGTACAGCCACATTCCCTACCATGGCCATCGTCACAAGAGTGCATAAACAGGACTACGTCGCCCTCCTCCCCTA
The DNA here is from genome assembly GCA_944472135.2 of Trichobilharzia regenti. Taxonomy (NCBI): domain Eukaryota; kingdom Metazoa; phylum Platyhelminthes; class Trematoda; order Strigeidida; family Schistosomatidae; genus Trichobilharzia; species Trichobilharzia regenti. The sequence continues at coordinate 73,195,509 of OX235263.1, forward strand.
AACCTATAAAAATTATAATTGTCGAAATTATTTTAGTTTATTTATTATTTATTTTGACGACTTCATCTTCAATTTACATGTTATCCTTGTAAAATTAATTTATTCTATCCATTTCTACCTTTTAAATGTGTATTGATTTTCTTCGTTAATTATCACCAGCGCCTTGACATTTTGACACTGTTTAATTATTGTTAACAAACATATCAGTGTCACTTGATTGGCAAACTGTTGTATTGTAATAAAATTGCTCAATGTGTATATTAGAGTAGAGCCAGAGTGAGATGAGGATCTAATTGAAAAGTAAATATTTCTTCGCTCAATCTTTCTGTTTACAAAAATAAGCATATATAATTGCGATTGTACAGCTAAGTGAATGAATTCACCGCCGAAAAGAGACTCTTCGCTAAACTGCTACGTGTTTTGTTTTCATTAATGAATTCTAACTTCTGTCAGTTTGTAATAGTGAGCCATCCTTAGCTACTGACTTCAGTGAGCATCTGCTTCACTTTAACATGATGGATCCGACAGGCTACGACCTCGCAGTACAGCTTGTGAACAGCTATCCAGTCACTACCAATGAGCTGGAGATTAATATTCCTAGTTTTACCTTTACTGAATTCAGTGTGCTTTACTTCGCATTGTCTTTTTTCGAGAAAAGTCAGTGAGACTCCGCCGACTTCTACTTCTCTGTACCAGAAGTCTACTCTAGATTGTTCTAACATTCCTAATAGATTTCCGTGAATATTTCGCTTGATGAGTAACTTCATTGGAGAGCAGGGATCTCTCTCGTTCACTGTAGCAGATGATTTATTTGTTCTTTTCTTGCATTTAAGTAGATATAATGGCCAGAAAGAGAGAAACTACATTTCTGTATCTTTTTTCCATCGAACTTGTGGAGGTAAATGTATAAAAATTCACCTTTGAAAGAAACATTTCAGAAGAATCTTTATCTCTACCAACTAATATATTTTGAAATAACACATCTCATGATCCCCAGTGACACTGACTTTCTTCCTCTGGCCAGTGCTTGAAAAGAACGAAATATGAAGGTGAAATAGCAAAATTTGGGATGGATTCTCTTTTTTTTATTACTAGACAGAGAACTCATGACATTAACAATCAAGTTACTTAAGAGATTTAAGAGTTCAAACAGTTGAAACGATTTTTCAGCTGCACTCTCAGAAAGTTTTTCTTTGTAAAATTATTCCCTCGGGGATGTTACCATGATTTGGATGAAAATTCTCTGAGTTAACTTTAATAGTTGTTGAGATCAGCTAAACGAGACAAGGAAAAATAATAACAGTTTTAATCTGGTGCTCACTAGTGACGTATCCTATTCAGGCAGTTAAGCTAGGGTTCTAGGGGAAAGCTGTAACCAGTAGGGTACAGAAGGTGGAAGGTGAGGCAGTAACTTATCGAAGAAGACATTGTGACGTGGTTGCGCAGTGTGCATCCACGAACACGCCAAAGACCGAACCAGATTCTTCATGTTTAAAGACTAAAGAACTAGCTTGGTAAATGCCAGAACTAGGTACATATCCAAAATTCATTGACCATCTGTCATCGTTGGCGAATAAATAACAGCTACTCTAGTTAACAGGAGTGAAGTGAATCCTCATTGAAGGCGATGGCTAAGAGAAACGCTACATCATGAGTTGAAAATTAAGAATTCACAAGTCACTGGATTCCGCTTCAGGCGTCTGGATAGTCAGGAAGCTTGGTCTTGTAAACTAAAGATCCAAGGTTCGATCCTTAATGGTGTCGTGGGTGAGCACTGCTGAAAAATTCCAAAATAGAACGAAATGACTGTCCACTATTCCCTAGTTTCCAATGGTCTCCGTCTTACTTATGTGGGTACTTGATGAAAATAATAACAAATGAAATTAACCTAAATCCCATAATATGAATACATCTCATGTAAGCTGTTTTAAAATGCTGTCCTTTCTTCGAAAATAGGAAACTCGGTTACGGAGTATCTATTAAATTGCTAGAAGTTTCTTTAGTGAAAAAGGACTGATAACACAATGGAAAGATCGATATTTAGAAAGTCTTCATGAACAGGACAGTACATACATTTCAAAAGTTTTGTTTCAATTCAGTATAAAAAGAACTTAGTCAGAACACTGCTCAATAGAGCACGAAAAATTTGTTCTGACAGTACAAGTAAACATGAAATAAAGGCTGTGAAGGATATTTTATCTAAGAATGGATATCCTGAGAAGTTCATTGATAAATACTCTAAAGAAATGAACTCCTGCAAAACTATCCAAACTGTGCGTCGGTGGCACAGTGGTTAGGACTCTCGCCGACCATGCAAGTGGTCCGGGGTTCGAGCCCACGCCGACGCACACTTGATATCTATGGTCGGCCTGCGAATTTCGGGCTACCGATATCCACGCTGAAAATTCCATACTTGTACCAAAAATACGGTGTGGAATCAAGCTGTAATCAAAAAAATAAAAAAAAAATAAAAAAAATATCTGTCTATATCACTTTGCCATTCAAAGGAAATTATGTTCAAAAGTTAGTCAAAGGAAAACTCAATAAGGCTATCAAGAGAACTTATTATTGTCACAAAACTTGTCTTCCATAACACCACCATCAAGCGAGTGCTTCAACAATCTGGGAAAGACCAGTCGTCAATCCTCGACTCTTCAAACTCCATTTTTTCAATTACAGTGTGTTTGTGGGGGAACCAAATACATAAATCGTACAGAAAGGCGACTGTCTACTCGCATGATGGAGCATTTACCATAGTGATTAAAAACAGCTGAATTCAAAGTGCTGAAAAGCTCAATAACAAAGCATCTTGTGGACTACAGACATGATATTGATGCTGTCAAGTTATTCACTGTTGCCAGTAGACAAACAAATAGGAAGACGCTTGTAATTGCGGAGGCTTGTGTGATTCGGGTTTCTAAATCAGGTCTCTGTTTACAAAAGGAAATAGTTGTTACTCTGAATCTACTATGGTAATACGTTTTACTTATTAACTGTTACTATCACTACTAATAGTTTATTCTACCTCCTATTATTATTCCTGGTTCATTTAAAACTATCTTTTATCAGTAGCGTTATCTTAACTCGCTTAACTATTACTCAGTGCGCAATTCTTGATATATTTCATTTCTTTCTCTAATGACTAATTGTTTATCTAAGTGATGTAATTGAAGCGTAATTCATTTTATCTTAAATTCAATCTCTCATACTCCCTTCCTCCACTTATCTCTTTGAACGTGACCTGAAAAACATTCACACGTGTTGTTTTGCATTACTAATTCAATGCGGTTCATTTGGTTATCAATCTTATATCTCCAAAAGTATTTTAAATACTATATATATATATATATATATATATATCCCTGTATGCAGAGTATTGAGTTGAAGAGTTATACCGAAATCTAATAAATTCATTAAACCCTGCTTTACTAAACTTTGTTGCTTGTGTTAAATACTGAGTATTTCTCGTCGATATGCAGTATATTCAGGTAGTTAGTTCGTTAGTTAGTTAGTTAGTTAGTTAGTTAGTAAGTTAGTTAGTTAGTTAGTTGGTTAGTTAGTTAGTTAGTTAGTTAGTTAGTTAGTTAGTTAGTTAGTTAGTTAGTTAGTTAGTTAGTTAGTTAGTTAGTTAGTTAGTTAGTTAGTTAGTTAGTTAGTTAGTTAGTTAGTTAGTTAGTTAGTTAGTTAGTTTAGTTAGTTAGTTAGTTAGTTAGTTAGTTAGTTAGTTAGTTAGTTAGTTAGTTAGTTAGTTAGTTAGTTAGTTAGTTAGTTAGTTAGTTAGTTAGTTAGTTAGTTAGTTAGTTAGTTAGTTAGTTAGTTAGTTAGTTAGTTAGTTAGTTAGTTAGTTAGTTAGTTAGTTAGTTAGTTAGTTAGTTAGTTAGTTAGTTAGTTAGTTAGTTAGTTAGTTAGTTAGTTAGTTAGTTAGTTAGTTAGTTAGTTAGTTAGTTAGTTAGTTAGTTAGTTAGTTAGTTAGTTAGTTAGTTAGTTAGTTAGTTAGTTAGTTAGTTAGTTAGTTAGTTAGTTAGTTAGTTAGTTAGTTAGTTAGTTAGTTAGTTAGTTAGTTAGTTAGTTAGTTAGTTAGTTAGTTAGTTAGTTAGTTAGTTAGTTAGTTAGTTAGTTAGTTAGTTAGTTAGTTAGTTAGTTAGTTAGTTAGTTAGTTAGTTAGTTAGTTAGTTAGTTAGTTAGTTAGTTAGTTAGTTAGTTAGTTAGTTAGTTAGTTAGTTAGTTAGTTAGTTAGTTAGTTAGTTAGTTAGTTAGTTAGTTAGTTAGTTAGTTAGTTAGTTAGTTAGTTAGTTAGTTAGTTAGTTAGTTAGTTAGTTGGTTAGATGGATAATCAGGCAGTTGTTCTTAGGTTGATCTTCTAAACAAACGGATCAATGTTAATGTATCCAGTTTAATACAATTTACTTCATTAATCATCTGATACGTACTCCATATCATCTGAAAATCACAAATGGCACCAAAAATATGAAGTGGGATGTTTGTGCAATTAACCTGATATAAAGATAAACAGTAAATTTCTTTCAACAAAAAATAACACCTTGATTGTGCTGTCCTATTTACCATTTATCAACTAGATACGTTTTGCGCCGAAGTACTCATATTTACAGTTAGTTATTCTCTTACATGAATCAAAACGATGAAGAGTTACTGATTCTAACAATGAACTAATACCACTTTGTGCCAGATGTGTAATTCGATGAACAAGAAATAGTTGTTGTGTTTCTCAGTCGGAATACTGACCAAGAGGAATTCAAAGAACATCATGTGTCTCATTAATACCACTATGAGCTATCTTTGATTATATAATGAAGATATTACTGAAGGTGTGACTGAAACACCCGTAGGAAGGAGTTATTGATTATTTCATCTCTTTTCTTAATCTGTAAGAAAGATTAGGAATTTCAGAAATCATAGTGAGAAATAGTTTTTATTACAGGAGTACAGTTACTCTCAAAGAGTTGTTTCAGTTTGCTGGCATTTCCAATTAAATGAATTTTCACGATAAAGAGTCATTGGCAGACATTCAGTGTTGCCAGTAAGTAACTGTCCTTACAACACAGATTCATGCACACCATTCGTCACGAATTCTTATTTCTTGGAAAGTCAGCATTATTTCCACTGATAAAGTTATTGAAATCAGTATTCGAGACCAAATTTAAGAAGAAATACCGTTGAATTTCGACAATGAATAACCCATGTTCATGAGTAAACTGATGATGGTGCGGTACAAAAGAGTTTTAAATCGAATTATGTTGACATAAAAAAAAACAATAATTGATTGGCAGCTAATATGTAATACGTGACTGACATTAGACATTTTTGTTCGTAAATGCATAAAACTTTGTAATTATTTCATATATATAAAGTTTGACCTTGAACCGATATCAGTTAGAGAATTTTTGAAAGTAAACAGCGAGTATTGGACAGCCAATTCGTCTTAGTTTCGAACTCGTTGACATTACTCACGCACCGCCGGAGTTCAAACTAAGGAACCTCAGATTATAAGCCAAGTTCGTAGACTATTCGGCTACTGAGACCAGACTCAATGGCCACCTCATGAATTCTGACTTCTACCAATTGGTGATCTTAGTGTGACAACCAACCAGTGTCATACGCGATTACATGTCCTCTCTCCCGACCATATGGACCCCACTGGTCACATCTTCTAACTAGGGTTCCAGTCAACTTCGTCCTGCAGTCAGTCATTAGCGAGCATCGGATTAATTTTCAAGAGTTAGATTGCAGGCATTTGATTTGTTTCTCATGTTTGACAAAGGACTGACATCAATTGCCTGGTATTCTTCTAGCTTTGATAATACTGACAACACCTAATGTTAAATAATCAATCGAAAATAGATACATAACCATCTGACAACATCATTTCAAATGTATACATCAAAGCAGGTAAAATGAATGAATGAACAGTTGAGTATTATTCATATCTTACAGAGATCAAGTAGAAAATTGAAGGCGAAAGGAATTTTAAAGTATCATCCAATGACGCTATTAAACATTTCATAATAATTAAACACGCCATCTGAATACTTCGAGAATAGTTCACAAGCAGAGGAATGCAATATTGCTTGAAACTTGACAGTATTACCAATCACCAACATTTATTTGAGCTGACCTTAGTAACCTGAGTAAGGGTTAATTGTTGACTTTGCCTTACCCGGCTGATAACCTCTATATGACCTTACCGTGTTACTTTTTTTCTCCTGCATAGTACTTATCTAACCTTTATGCCTGATGTTCATTCATTTAGATGTCTAATGTTTCCATGCTCTTCAATTTATTGTTTTAATCAATATCTTCATTGTTCTTCACTACACCCAACACCATCTCGTCCTACCCCACCCTATTCACTTAATTTATCATTAACCATAAGAACAATTTGTTTAATTATAATTCCATCTGTTATCGAAATAGTCATCAATATAGACAATTCTTTTGTGCATAATGCGTGATCAATTTTTTTCCTATTGTCCTCTCCACTTGCAACAGTGACTCATAGTAATATTCCAAGCAACTCAGCATCACCATCGAAGTTCTGTGTATTAGAATAAGAATTACATTTAATGTATGGTAGTAATATAATCTTGAAATAACAGAGAAGATTTGTAGTTCAAGTGGGTGATTTTCATTTGGTTGTGATCTCTGAGCTGGTTTATTTAATTACCAAACCTTCATTGTTCCTTCTCTAGACATCTTCAGCACAAGCTTGGATATAAAGTAAATTTGGCTGAATTCGCCACGATTGATGTATGTGGGATCGCCGATATCAGGATTAATAGCTGAAGCCGTTATGCAAAAATTAGAATTAATACTCCTATCTATATTGTATCATTATTGTTTCTTTTAGTTCCAAGAGGAACATAGGGATTCATCCGCATGTCTCAGTTCCATCTGGTTCTCCGTCGACGTTTTCACCTGGATCCGCGTCTGCCCACACGCTTTCATCTCCTTTACGCGTGACCCACTCCGTGTCACCCCACCCTCGGACGACCAACTCGCCGCTTCCCATTCGGATTCCACTTGAGTGATGAGCAGGCGTGTGATGTCACTTGATGGTTTGTTTTCTCAGAGTATGGCCAATCCACCTCCATTTATTCCTGCAAATTTTTTGCACAATCCATTCCTGCTGGATTAGTTCGCCTGCCGATCTGTTCTGGACAGTCATCTAATCTCGAGTACTGAACAAAGACAGCTGTTGATGAAGGCCTGTAGTTTGTTCGAAGTGCTCTTCGTGACACGGCGCCAAGTCTCTGATCCGTGTGGTAGCACTGATTTCACACTGAAGTTGAAAATCCGGATATTATTTTTCATGCTGAGTATTGCTTTTGACCTCCACACAAACTTGAGAGTAATTTATTTTTTTATTTATTTTTGATTACAGCTTCATTCCACACCGTATTTTTTGTTAAAGGCATTGGATTTTCAGCTTGTGATATCGGTAGCACGAATTTTGCAGGCCGCCCATAGACATCAGGTGTGCGTCGGCAGGGCATCGAACCCCGGACCATATGCATGGTCGGCGAGGGTCCTAACCACTGTGCCACCGACGCTTGACTTGCTTTCCCGAACCCCACTGCTTCTTTCAGATTTCTCCCGTTTATGCTAATTGTTGTTGTGGTGGTTGTTGCTGTTGGACAGGAATCTTCATCACCTCTGTTTTCTCTATGTTCACCTGATGTCCTGTCCTTGATGCTTCTCCCATCGCCAACTTGTTGTTTTTCAATTGCATATCTTCCACGAAAATTACGCCTCCAGTAGGACTAAGAACCCAGGAATATTCAATTACATAGAGATCACTTTACCATTTTTTATTTCTTTACGTTCCCAGTGGAACATAGGTCTCCAAGCTAGACACTTGAAGTTTCGATAGCAGTGGAGTTTATTTTTACGGGAGGCGGTTGCTAGCCTCATGCCCAACCTTCTCTCTTTACCAACATTATTACTGGCTTAGCGAGATAAAGGAGAGCCTCGTGGACCGGGGGGTCAAACCACATGAAGCGTGGTCGGTGAGCATTCTGCCTCCATGCCACTGACGCACGCCGTATCATTTGGATTTAAGCATGAGTTCATTTTTTATTCTGTCAATTCGACTTACATTTGTTATGAGAAAGTGATGTATGAACTGTGTTGTTTTTCCCAGTTGATTTTTGATCTGAGGTTTCACATTTAAATAGGCTGTAAAGACAATTTCACCCATTAATACTTAAAGATATTAGCTGACCAACAGTAAATATTTACGTAAGCCAAATATCATGTATCGAACAAGTGACTGGAATGTTGGAACTAGCTGAATCATAAAATACTTTTTCAGGAAACCTGATGGTGCTCACTTCTCACCTTAACAGGATAGTTGGTTTGGACGACCAAGTAGTCTTAAAATCCCTCTATGACTGGGATTGTTTCAAGATAACTCAAGCCCTCATAAGGCAAATGAAAATAATTAATTTACTTTTAATTATTGGTTTTTGAGGTATGTTGTTTGATTCGTTGGAGGATTTAATTATGAGCTAATATCAGTCAGAGAACCACTGCAAAACCACCGTGAGTACTGTACAGCTGTTTCCTCCATCTTAGTTCTGGACTGTTCAGCAGTACACATCCATCACCAGGGTACAAAACCCGGATTTTCTGGTTACAAGGCGAGCTAGATCGCAGACCATTAAGCCGCTGGGACACAATCCAATGGCCAGTCCATGAATTCTGACTTCTGCCAATTTGCGTTACAGCCTGACCGCCAGCCAGTTTCGTTGCTAGCGAGAATTTGTCCTCACAATTGACCTTGTAACTCACCTTTTAACAAGAAGGTCCTGGATTCGAACCCTGGTAGTGGGTGCTTACCGCCGAAGAGTCCCAAACTAGGATGGAGGGAAAAGCTGTCTGGCAGTACTCCCAGTTGGTTTTCCAATGGTTCTCAGCTCATGATAAAATCCTCCAATTAATTTACTTTTAATTGATGCTTAGACATGAGTGTAGGAATTATTTTCAGTTGACAGTACACCTAGTTTATACCAAATGAATGAATTTAATTTAACCTGCAGAGTTCTTTAGTAAAAAAGGTGTAAAGCCATCTATTGGACAATTTTTATCTGTTAAAGGAAACATTGATCATTGAATATAATTCGGGGATTTTTAAAAATTCTCTCTTTAACAGAATAACAAATATAAACTATTTGTTATTGAACGAAATACAAACATGAGTAAACAAAAAATAACAGAAAGAAAAAACAAACGACCGTTATGAGCAGTAGAAAGAAGTAACGGGAAATGAGAATAAACTGAATAAACAAAAATAACAATCGTAGAGCTACAGATGACTCACTAATACAAATAAAAGACATAAAATCAATGATTCTTTTTAAATTTAGTGATTCCAAGTTAGACTGTGATCTGACATAGGTTACAGAACCAATGAAAATCAAAGAGTACTGGACAGCGAAAGACTTAATGGTTAGCTAGCTCAGCCCATAACTAAAAGGCCTTAGGTTCGATTCCCAATGAAGTTGTGTATGCGAACTGCTAAGAAACCCAATCTTGGACGAAACAGCTACTCATTACTTTCTATGAGTTTTCATTTGCTCTGTAAATGATCACAGTCCGTAATATCACATGAAATCAGTCAAATCCTTGTACATCAACACTTTAAATTTGATCATCTAGCATTCCGTTTTGACATAGCGTGGTGGTTTAAGTCTGCTGAAGAGATTTACTTACAGTGAACCGATTTGAGACTAGTAGGTGGGTGAGTGTCCTGGGAATCGAACTACAGTCGTATTCCTCCAAGTATTCAGCAAATTGTCATACACTATCACATTGTAACAGCGTATAGCCATGACTGTTTACTGCTCAAAGTGTGCATAAATGGAAAAATGTAAACCAGTCTGAGTTCACTAGAGATGTGTTCAAAGCTCTTTAGTTTGTCTGAACTACACCTAAACGTATACACCAGTTATGCGTAGAGAACGAGATTTTTTGAAAAGTGTTACTAAGAATTACACTGATTACAACATCAATAGACAATTAGCGGATCCTAATATAATACTATTCTTTACAAGAAATAAATAGCTATACAACGACTCGAGAAAGATACTATCCAACCACAGGGTTAGAATCTGATTGCCCATAAGTCATCAGTCAGAAATCAATATCGGACTATCAGTTACACTGATTGCCTGGTAACTAGAGTTATTTCCAAGTCATTTAGACTGTAAAAAGATGAAGTGTGATTACAATCAGAAAACAGAAGACCAGTAGTTCAGCAAAAAGTCTCTTTTCGACAGCGAATTCATTTTCATAGCTGTACAATCACAAATATATATGCTTGTTTTGTTTGTGTGTGTACATTAAATTTGCCAAACGAAAATACGATTAGTAAGTTCAAATGAATTGAATGTTGATATAGGAGGGTAGTAACAAAAGTGATGAATTGTCACAAATGACTGTTAAAAAAGGGTTGCGTAATAACATGAATAGTTTGATGAAAGAGTTGTGCTCAGGGTGGACATGGAAACAAAATAACATACAGAATTACGTAAGAGTATTAAGCAGTCAGCAAAATAAGCATACAAGTAAAAGTTAAGTCAAATCAACAGAGTTGTTACCATGATAGTAGAAGTGGTTGAATAATTTTTTTTGTATGCATAGTTGTGGTTCTTCTAACTGAATACTAGGGCTTCTGCAATGCAAAGAATACGGAAACGCATTGTCTTTGGCAGGTTGTTCTTCACTTTGTGGATTACTTTGAAGGAGGCGTTTGTTGAGATGGAATGATCAGTGGTGACTCCATCCATGTCAAAAAAGATATTTTATATTAACCTTGACTTCAAAGGTGTCCTAATCAGTGATGTTCTTAGCAGGAGAATTTCCACTTCTTTAAGAAGAAATTTCTTTGCGACAGTACTGAGAGTAGTGTTCTCTAGTCACTAGTCTCTAGTCTGATATGCAGAAACTTTAATGACAAGATCTCGCACCTGAACACTTATATATATATATATATATATATATATATATATATATATATATCAGTTCACCAGTTGCTGTGGAAACAGGTACATTGGTCGTACGACTCGCATCCTCTCAAAAAGGGTCAAAGAACACTATCCAACGTGGCTGCAGAAAGACAGTAGTGGTCGTAAAAGGAACAACCTACCAAAGACAATAGATTTCCGTCTACTTTGCATTGCAGAAGCCCTAGTATTCAGTTAGAAGAACCACAACTATGCATACAAAAAAAAATTATTCAACCACTTCTACTATCATGGTAACAACTCTGTTGATTTGACTTAACTTTTACTTGTATGCTTATTTTGCTGACTGCTTAATACTCTTACGTAATTCTGTATGTTATTTTGTTTCCATGTCCACCCTGAGCACAACTCTTTCATCAAACTATTCATGTTATTACGCAACCCTTTTTTAACAGTCATTTGTGACAATTCATCACTTTTGTTACTACCCTCCTATATCAACATTCAATTCATTTGAACTTACTAATCGTATTTTCGTTTGGCAAATTTAATGTACACACACAAACAAAACAAGCATATATATTTGTGATTGTACAGCTATGAAAATGAATTCGCTGTCGAAAAGAGACTTTTTGCTGAACTACTGGTCTTCTGTTTTCTGATTGTTGATTTCTAATTCTAATCACACTCCACCCTTCTAGTTATTTCCATATATATATATATATATATATATATATATATATATATATATATATATATATATTGGGATAGCTGGTGTGCTGAGGAATAGGTATTTTGACCTTTTTGACTCATGTGATAACTGATCACAAATGACTTACTAATGAAATTTCTTTTTAAATACCCCAATGATTTTATAATTAAGTGGAAGCTTTGAGAACTGTTTTATTATTCTGATTTCGAAAAGAAGAGAAAATTCAGAGAAAAAAATTTTTTTATCTAAAATTTATATGCCCAGGCTGTACAGGCCTGTTTATATTTTCTATAGTTTTGGTTTGTAAGGGTTAGTTATGTTTTTACGAGTTGATCACGGATTGATATCAGTTAGAGAACCATTAAAAACAAGGACCAGGATACTGAACAGCTGCTGTTTCATCCTAGTTTGGGAATCATCGGCAGTACGCACCCACCTCCAGGGTTCGAACCCAGGACCTTCTGGTTACAAGGCAAGCTCGTATACCATTCTAACTTATATCAATCCGTGATCAACTCGTAAAAACATGACTAACCCTTACAAACCGAACTATAAAAAGTTAATCTGATGCTCGCTGGTGACTTGCTACAGGTTGGAGTTTCCTGAGTTCTAGTGAGAAGTCGTGACCAGTGAGATCCAATTAGATGTCACGTGTGTGAATGGGTGTTTATATTTGCCAAATAAACATACACTAGTCCATTATTGCATAATAGGTAGGGAGGTGTGACATAATCGACATTACTACTCAGAAGTGCCTTTAAAAGTAAAATTAAAGATTACGTAATTCCAACGGCACAAAGGAAGAAAGCTTTAGACATTTAATAGGGTTAAAACTCTTATTGAATGAAAAGAACGGTACTTGAGTGTCCACTTAACAAGTGTGAAGAGGGTGAGGAGATGTACAAAAGGAACATGTGAGAGTGATAATAGTCAATTAATTATGAATAAAAGTAAAAACAAACTAATTACTAAAAAAAAGAAAATATGACAGGAACCATTAGTGAAAAGATTGAGACGAATCATGGTAGAATAAAAGACTGGGCAACCTTCTTCTGTATACAGAGTTCAGTGTTGTATACAAGAATCGCCAACACCTCCACCATTCACAAATGGCGAAATCTGACACCCTTTGTACTATTCGCTTTCATCTTGTAGACGACTGTGTTGGAACTGCATTACTTGAGTTCACCAGGTGCTCGAGAATTAAGCTAGTAATTGTTTTACATTGTCCTCTAACTAACCATGCTGAATAATGTTCGGAGATGTGTTTGTAAAGCGAGTGCTTTGTGAGTCAATATAACTAACTCCACAGGAACAAGTGAAATTTACAAACATACATTAAAGTGGCCCAAACAGGGGGTTTATCCTTCACACATCCATTAATCATTTGTTGACTGTAGAAATTTATCCGTAGCTCATCCGGAAAAGTTTTTTCGTGTATTGACCATTCCACTTTGGTTTCCTGCAGATTGATCTCTGTAGAGAACCGTCAAGTCTCCTTTTTTAGCAAAACATCCAAAAATGGAATTCCGAGTTCAGTATCTGATTCCAACGTGAACTAGATAGGATGATGGCAGTTGCTGAACCCCTTAGATATCATTTCGATGTTAGCATTCTCGTCACATACGATAGATGAATGCATGGATGATACTTTTATCATATTCCGGAATAACTGTCATTAAGAATATTGATGTATTTTTTAAATATCAATTTTTTAAGACCAGTGCAATTACAGTTCAAAAAAGGTGCATAACTTAATACAAGCACAAGAAATGTAATACTGAATAGAATATCAGATATGGTTAAGAAAATCTATGCAACAAATTAAGGATAGTTAAAACATTGATGGCTAAGGTAAGGAAAGTGTCTGAACAAACTGCTTTTGCATACATAAGTTAGGCTTCTCCAATGTGGATTCTGACAGCCTCAGCAATACATAACAGACGAACTCGTAAGGTAAGATTAAGATTAATCGTATAGAGTAGATATCTTTGAAAGTCCTCTTAGCATCAATTTTATGTTCTGTATCCACAAGATGAAATTTAACAGAGCTGAAATAGACCTTGTTTTTCCTTTGCTTAACCATAGAGAATGGTGTTCGCAAATTCTACAATAAACATTCCTAATTGTATACCCTATGTAACAGGCTCCATAGGAGCAGTCAAACTTTCTTTTGTCTTCTAAGTGTTCAATGAGAACTTTCACAACATTCGGTTAAAAGAAATGGCGTTTAGGACGAACTAATCTTTTCAGTGATATAATTCTTAAGCCGTATAACCATGCATATATATATATGAGGAATATTTACAAGGATGTGTCATTAAAGTAATGTGTTTAAGATGGCATTTATCTAACACAGAAAGCGTCATTCGAGTAGAAAATAAAGTAGAACTAAATCATTGAATTGCGTGACATAATGTAACTGACAGAATTGATTAGAACTCAATTAAAACTGAGGGAATCAAGTTAGTGTCATAAAAAGTAGACATGTAATAGTGTGCTGGGGGGTGGGGGATACAATGTGAGGGAAAAAATAATATAATTAAACAACTAAAAAATTAGGATAAACAAAAATTAAGTATACAGTGTTAAGATGAATTAGGTTCATTGTAGGTTCAGTGACTGAAAAAAACTTCTGTATGCACAGTTCATGGTTTAACATGTAGATTACTATCACTTCTTTGGTTTGAAGAAGCTCGATTTATACCACTTTAGTAAGATATCCGTGTACTCCGCAGACGACTTGAAAGTTGGTCTGTGGGCTCGTTTGATGTTCTGAGTTGATAAGGTATCTCAGAACAGAGCTGCACGGAGGCGGAAGATCTTTTCTTTCCTTTATAACACAATGAGTATAAGTGTCCGATGATATGATGGTTGGATAGCAAACGCTGATACGTATGGCTGACATACTTAGCTACAAAATGCTTATCCTTGTTTCAGACAAATTCTATTCCCCGTTGGTTAATTATATTGGACTGAAATGCTTTGTCTTCGTTGATACCCCTTTCAAAAGGCGATTTTTGAAACGACATGTGCACGGTTGTAGCCTCACTATTACACATTCAGCTGACATATCCCAGGGAGAACGAAATGCACATCCTGGATTCCAAAGCTAGTCGTCACCTATCGGAATAAACTTTTTAACAAAGCAAAAACAAATGTTTATGCAGAATAATAATAATATGAGGCCATTAATTTATTTTATAGAACTTCTTCAGCTGATTACAACCTAAAAGTTAATTATGTAAATGTACGTAGAATATTGTCATACTTGCAAAGATCAACATGACTTTTGTTAACACAGACACAAAAAATTAATGAGCTATACTCAACAGATACACATATATAACTAATGAACAAGGTCAAGGTTCAAACAAAATACAAAATTAATGGTCGGATATATCGAGGATTGAGTTGCACGGTCAACACCACGGGAGAGAAGTTAATGGTGAGTAGTAAATAGTGTTGTGAGTTTAACACAAGTCATAGAAACATAAAAAGGGAATTTAAATCCTCCAAGGCAAAGAAAGGTCGGAGGGCGGGGGGGAGGAGGAAGAGTAAAATCAAAAGATTATGCCATCAACTGAGACGAAAAGATGAAACATTGAGTCACCAAGGCAAGAAAAGATGACTAGTAAGTGAATCTTTCTTATGAATACATAAGTCAAATTTTCAACGTCTGATAGCGATTGCTTCGTTAGATTTTTTAAGGAGAATTCAGTAATATATTGTCTATTAACAGTCTTGAAGGATTTCACAGTGTCCACCTCTTCATGACCTGTATCAACAAGATATCTGGCGGATTAGACTTTTCAGCTACCGGACCTTTGTTTTTGAGTGAGCATTATACATCCCTTTCGACACTGACATGGTTCTCTTTGTTTGTTGGTGCATGGGAAACAACTTGGTAATTGAGCTAAAAATAGTTTGTTTTTTTTCTAACCGATTAGAACAGGTGATTAACCGAAATGATGACACATAAAAATGCTTGCAGTTTCAGTTTAGTTCAAACTGAAGTAGTCATACATACATACCACAGTTACTAAAACTATTCTCAGTCAACAAGTAGGCAACCATGTACCAGTGTTTACATTTGAACAAATCTGAAATGGATTTATGTTTTGATTGATCCATATACATAAATAGTTGGGTGTGAACCAAGAACAATGATGACCGAATGACTTTTGTTATTCTTCAGAATGACCCAACTAACTCAACCGAAATTGAAATCAATCTGAAATCATTTCAGGTCAACACTACTGCATACAGATATACACACAGAAACAGACACTTGATCAACAGCTGATTGTTTGCTTTTTGTTTATTTAATCCACACTACTGGTGAATCGATTACACACAGTGGTATACAGAATAAGGGAGAGATTAACTGTTACTTAAATTATATTCATAAATGCGTATATTCATATTCATTCTGAATTAAAAGCTCAACTGACCACACACATATACACACACAAAAATGACACTAAATTGTTTGTTACATGTAAAAAGATTTGTTTCATAACAGGATTATTTGCATTGGGAATGTTAAACATGACTGGAGAGTTCAGTAACTGTGCCAAGCATACTTAGTTACTAGTAGGGTGTGGAGCTTTAAAATTAGAAAAAACAGTCAAAGTGGATTTGGCGCTTTATACTGAATCTTGAAAGGAAGCCATAGCAACAATTATTATTATTATTGTATCCTTTAGTTCCTAGAGGAACATAGGGCTTCAGCTGCGCACCTCCACTGCCTTCGGTTTTCTGACAACTTTTTCACCCTGCTCCAGGTCTGTCCACATGCTTTCATCCCCTCCTCGCATGACCTCCTCCAAGTCACCCTTGGACGACCAACTCGCCGCCTCCCTTTCGGGTTCCACTCGAGTACTGGCTTGTCTAGTGATGTCACTTGATGGTTTCCTCAGCGTATGGCCAATCCATCTCCATTTCTTTCTGCCTATTTGTTTCACAATCGGTTCCTGATTGGTTCGCTCCCAGAGATCCCTGTTGCTGATCTTTTTGGCAACAATAACAGTCTGTATCTATTTTGGATAAACGATGTTTGGATTTATACGCATCCAACAGCTTAGTAAGTGATTATCTGATGTTGATGAAACAACAGTCGGTGTTGAATTTGAAATCCCAGTAGAAATAACGAAGTATTTATCATTTATATATATTGGATAGATAAGTAATTTACTGGTACTTTTGATTTTGACAGTTTGTGAATTTCACTACTAGCCAGATAAAAAGATAAACTCCCTAATTTCATCTCTCCTATATGTGTGTGTATCTGTCAATTTGACTGCTCTTGTGAAGTGAGCCAGTTAGTTGCATAGGCCGTATTTACAATTAGGCGTGTTTCTCGTCGGATTTCCGAACATCAACCTGTGTGGTTGGTTAAGTAAAGGACAAACAAAATCCATTCACATAACGCTATTCTATCTCATCTTAGGGATATAGAACACAAGATTGATGTTAACGAGGCGAATTTCGAAGTCATCTACCTCACGCCAACCAACACATCTTAACTTCGCCTTATTATTTCGTATACTACATATTGCTGAGGCCATTGGGGTCCACATTAAGAAGCTGGTTCAGACATTGTCCTTATCCCGTTGGCCATCTAGGTTTAAATGATTCTCAATTTTTTGCAGAAATTTCCTTAATTTTATTTGATATTCTATTTGCTATTGTATTTGTTTGCTTATAATTTAAGCACCTTTAGTGAACTGTAATTTCACTGATCTTACTTAGGAAATCGATATTATTTAAAAAACGCTAATATTGTTGAATATGATTATTCTAGAATATTCTGTGTACATAAACATATGTAGATCAATTAGAGAACCAGTGAAAACCAGGGAGTACTGGATAGCTGTTTCATCCTAGTTTGCAAATCAACGGAAGAACGCACCCACCGCCAGGGTTCGAAACCAGTACCTTCCGGTTACAAGGCAAGATCGTATACCATTCAGCCACTGGGAGCTGGTTGAATGGCCAGCCTATGAATTCTAGCTTCGACCAATTCGTGATTTAGTTTATTGGCACCAACCAATGTCATCGGTGGGAAATCCATCCTCACACTTGAAGGGTTGGACCTCAATGGTAACGACTTCTCACTAGAACTCCAAGAAACTCTGTCCTGTAGCAAATCACTAGAGAGCATCAGATTAATTTTCAACAGTTGGTTTGTAAGGATTAGATTTGTTTTTAGCAGTTTGACCACGAACGATTGATATCAGTTACCAGCACCGGAGTACTGGACAGCTTTTATATACTAGTTTGGGAATCATCGGCAGTACGCGCCCACCGGGATTCGAACCCAAACTAGGATGATTCAGCTGTCCAGTACTCCGGTGTTGATTTTCAATGGTTCTCTAACTGATATATATATATATATATATATATATATATATATATATATATATATGGATGTAGAGCCAGAAGAGGAAACTATCGAAAAGGATATTCGTTGCCTAATTTTTTGTTTTCCTAGACGTTTGAATAAATATTTTCGCTAGATTAGAGAAGTATTGAAAACAAGGCAGTACTAGACAACTAGATGATATTCTGAGCACACTGGAAGATCGAACTCAGTGTTATCACATCACGAGACGAATACGTTACCATTTACTGCCTAGGTTAGAATGTAATGTTCAGTGATCTCAAAACATCTGACAATTCACGATGTATACACCTCTACGCGGCGTCCAGTGTCATTGGTGAGTATTTGTAAGTATTTAATCATGTGAAGGTTCTGCCTTCTACTCCTAGTGATGTCATTATGATGTTGTACTGCTGAAGAGTTCAAATCTGCAAATTATAGTGTGCAATTTGCAATGTACACCGGTTGAAGGATGAAATTTCCACCGTAGTTCCCTTTGGTAACTGAAATTATTCATACAACAGTTTATGATCTGCTTAATGATACCATAATTCGTAAAATCAATAAAGTAAGCATACTTACGTAAAACGACATACTACCGATTGAATGAGACAAATAGTCGTATACCACTCATATCAATCAAATAGTAGTAGTGCTTCCTCTAGTCAGAAGGAGGTGATATATATGGCCAGTGGTTGTTTTACTCATTTTAAGGATCGAACTCATTAACGGTGTAACCCCGGCTAAGAGTCACCTGGTTTCTGGCTAGTTACTTGGGCCCGAAAAGTCCGGTGTTTAGATTACCTCGTTCTGTCCCGTTAGCAAGCACTGTTGACTGATTGATACAAATCGTATATAACTACTCACACCAATCAGTCAGTAGTATATACCTTTATCAAAAGTTCAAGGTCAAAATCAAATTGTTGTCCAGTGCTACCTAGCTTTCAATGAGCCTTGAACTGATCTATCTTAAAATACATTTTTAATGTAAACCAACACTAAAATGAAATCAGCATCAGTGGCACAGTGGTTAGGACGCCCGGCGATCATGCATATAGTCCAAGGTTCAATCCCCTATCGACCCACACCTGATATCAATGGTCGGCCTGCAAAATTTGGCTACCGATATCACATACTGAAAATTCCATACATTCTACGAAAAATACGGTGTGGAATCAAGCTATAATTTTTCTAAAATGACGTAATATTGTCGTTTGACCGCTGGTGAGTGCGTCTCTACTCTGACTACAACTTTAAACGTCAAAGATCTATCCTCCAAGATGATTGTTCCAACAGAATCATCGCTTATGCAATGAATAGCATTAATAACACTCACAAATCTGACAGTCGTAAGATCATTTGTGATGGTGGTCATGTATTTTATTACACAGTGTGATATATATATAGATGAAGGATAACTTAAGGTAAAGTGAACGTCTAACTCTCAGTAGGGTATCAACCAACACTCCTCTCCTCCCGCCACCCTATGGGGATACCTGAACATTTCATTTTGTTTATTTATTTATTTATTTATTCTACAAGACAAAGTATGAAATTGCATAAAATGTTTCATTCTCTCAAAAGTGTATACTTGTGTGTATGTGTGTCTGTGTGTGCGTGTGTTTGTGTATCTATGTGAGTCACTCAATCAAATATAAGCCATCCAGGGGCATTATAGAAATCATATAATCATATATGTGTATACGGATAAGCGACTTATTCTCGTTGTTCACACATATAAACAAATCCTCTCTTTTTGTACCTCATTCTGATGATTATTCATCAGGAATAATGTTTATGATAATTTTGTTACTAGTTTAACAGACATATGATTGCACACCAGGAATACACAAATAATACGCACGTAGACCCTTGAATATTATGTAGAACTCAGACTAAACTTTTATAAATCGGTCTGTATGTGTTTGTGTGTGTGTGTGGGAGGGGGTGGGAGGACGGGTGGGTGTTGGTTGTGAATCATCAGTATTCTTTGAAAACAACAGAATTCAATCCACCTTTACAATCTTTACAAATGTCTTCTGTCTTTCAGGTTGATAAAATAGAAATATCTCATTTGTGATGAATAAACCTCGATGAGGAAAGCAATGTTTTATTCATCTGTGCATTTTGGCGTGTGTGTGTGTGTGTGTGTGTGTGTATGTCACACATGCATACATGCACACATACACACGTGGTTAAATGGATGCCTGCATGATGCAGCAAAAATGACAAAACACCAGTGTGAATTACTAACTAATCTATCTGTTTTACACTTATGTATATATTTTCTATATACTTTTCATTTTTTTAAAAAAGGTATTTTTTTCTTCATAAATAATCTAAGATAATATCCTTTCTTTTCTCACTCTGTCTCTCCCTCTCACTCTGTCTTCGAGGTGCTGAAAGCACAAATAAGAATGTGAATATCGATTAGAAAACTAGGGTAATTTTCCTATCTTTTGTGTTATTATTTTAGATTTTAGAGATATTAGAGAGTGATTTAATATTCATAGTTTGTTTGTTGTTGTTTTTTTTCATTCGCATTCCAGGGGTGGTGGCTGGTTTTAGTTGGAAAACTGTGGAAAACCAACTGAAAGTACTGGACAAGTGGTTTCGTCCTGGTTTGTAACCCTTCAACTATGAAGGATCAATTGGTTGATAGTGACTCTCTTTTTGATTTGACACTAGTAACTAGTGTGATGCGTCTAGTCCTGTGAATCTCTTTATTGAAAATGGGCAATAATGTACCGTCTCAGTGGCTGAATGATCAGTGATCTCGTCTCATAACCTAAAATCCCTGGGTCCCCTCGTGTGTGGGGGTATTATGGATGCGTACTTATGAAGAGTCCCCAAGATGAACAAAACAGCTTCTCGACGCCCTCTGCTTCTCAATGGTTCTCTAACTGATGTCTGCTGATGATGAAACCTGTAACCAATCAAATCTCTGCAAACCAACACTTGGTGATTATTCTGACGCTCACTAGTGACTGACTGTATGCAGGAAATCATATGGAGTTCTAGTAAGAACTTGTGACCAGCAAGGTCCACCAAGTTAGGATAAGAGAACAGCTACTCGCACTGACACTAGCTGGCGGTTGGCGCTATATATCTGGCGAATTGGCTTGTAACAACAGAAGACAAGGGCCAGGCAACAGATAATTTATTAAGGAAATCAACACGTATTTATGTATTTTTATCTACATTATTATAGATTATTCAAGCAAACAAACACAGTCTTCTGACTGGTCATTTCTCACTGCAAGTTAATCTTTCATCTCTTTATGGCCGTTTCTTGAATGTCAGATCATCTATATGTTAACTGTATCCGCCAACGCAAAGTCTGCTGTGGTTGTTTGTTGAATCAGTCTTTGTTCATATTTTCTCACGACCAATATTAGAGACACACCCATTGACGTAAATTAATGTCTACCAATTTGGCTAGCAGCCTGCTCTCACCACAGGCTGGAGTTAGAACTCACGGATCGATGCATTCTGTCCCAGTGGCTGAACGTTCTGCAAGCCTGCCTTGTAACCTGAAGGTCCCAGGTTTGAACCTCAGTGGGAGTGTACTGATGAGTAAAGCCAAAGTGGGACGGAACAACTGTCGAGTTCTCCCTGGTGGCTTTCAATAATTCTCTGATTGAAATCACTTCATGATCAAATCTGAAATCGATTAAATCGCTAAAACCGAACTTTTGAAAATGAATTAGAGGTGTTCAAAGTAATACTAACTAACCAACTTGCTAACAGGTTTTCATATCTCTGTGATGATGACAGATAAGTTACAGACATACACTGGCAAGAGAAACATGTCTTGTAACGGTCATTACTTCTTACTGATATTGATTTTAAGATTTAAATACTAACTCATTTGATCTGATTAATTAATTAAATAATTAATTAATCTATATTTCGGCAAGGAAGTAGAATACGATTAGTCAAATGAGAAAACTCGATTTTCAAGAAAAAAAAAGGCTGTTACTTGTCCTACTTGCAGCTGCGTCGATCGACGAAATTAATCCTACAAATTACTTGTCGGAATACGGTAGAAATGTTTAGAATTGAATGAAAGCATAGACAGTCTACTGCAAAGAGAAAACTTTATTTGTCAGGCGATCAAAATCAACAGTTAAACAAGTTTTTTTTCAGGTGTTGGGTTTGTTGTAATTTCATTCACATCGGGATAAATTTGTAGCAATGAGTGATATTAGTTACAAGACCATTGGGAGTCATAGGGCACTGAGGCGGAATTCCCAAGAACCGAAGACATTTAAAAATTTATCCACTATGCAATAGTTAAGTTCTATCCCTGAGTAACTCTCGTCTCTAAGCCTCTTGTAATTCATTTCACGTTGAAAATAATTATCACCTTTTATTCGCCTTCAAAATTATTTCTCCAGTTATCAAATATTAATTTTGCATACGTTGTAACTGTGTTTCTAATCCTATACAATCTTGTCTCTAAGCTCCCTGTAATCTATATTCCTACCTTCAAACTTTCATATCAAGTTGAAAATTATTATCACCTTCGTTACTATGTGGAATTAAACAAATATTAATAATCATTGTATCCATGTAAACTAATCTATATAAATGCGATTGTACAGGTGTTTTTGAGAATGAAATCGCTGAAAAGACCGCCATCTTTTCTGAACTTCTTGTTCTTTACAATCGAATGCATTACACTATATCTATGAAATAACAAAATTCATATAACCTTGTCAAAATAAGCTAATGATGCTGTAGTGTGTACTACTTATAAATGGATACAAGTAGTATATCGATAACTTAGGTGACTGACTATAGGATGAAGTTGCCTGATGTTCTAATGGGAATTCATGACTAAATTCATGAGAAAGAAACTGCTGCTTATAAATGATGAATTTGAAGATGATTCCACAGGTGAGATTCCGAAGAACCGCTTATGCAGATCACTGAGAAAAGTTTCCTTTTTGGCCGGGCTAAGCATCAATTCCTACAGTCGACAGATGATCAGTGGGTGTGTGGAGGATAAACTTCCTCTTTTGGCCACTTCAATGTCTGTTTATAAATTCACTTGTTCCTGTGGGTTTAGTTATGTTGGCCGCACAAACAACACACTTTCCAAAGGCATCTCTAAGCATTGTCCCGCAGTGGTAGCAACAAGAGAATGCAAGAGAGTCACTAGCTTAATTCTCGAGCACTTGGTGAACTCAAGTCATGCAGCTGCACCAGAATTGTCTTTCCAGATTATTTACAAGGTGAGACAGAATGGTACATGGGTGACATGACATTGTCACTCAGTGACTTAGAATCTTTAAGGTATTTCTAAGGATCTTTACTAAGATCAATAAGATTATATATTCACCAATTTAGAATATATAAATGTCTTGAGGTCTGCCTATTTCTTCTCGCTATAAGGACCACCTTCCAGAACATCACCTTATAGTTTGAAAAAAATAGTAGGTTTCCTCCGGTTGAGAGTGAGGATAAATACTTACCGATGATATCGGATGGTGGTCTCGTTAAAATCCCAAATCGGTAGAAGTTAGAATTCATGGACTACCCATCGAGTCGGGGCCCAGTGACTGAATGGTCCACGGGTTATCCTTGTAGCCAAAATATCCTGGATTCGAACCCTGGCAGTGGATGTTTACTGGCGACGACTCTCAAACTAGGAAAAAAACAGCTGTCTAGTATCCCCTGTGGCTGCTTGTTAATGGTTCTCTAACTGGAAGTTTGTTTCTCCCATTGAAGTGTAAACCAGTAGAATTCTCTATCGAAGTAAAAATCCTACCAGAACCTTTTGCTGTTTCATTCCAAGCGAGATTGGACCTCCCCTGCACAGTATATCGATTGGTATCATATGCATTCTTGAAGCCTACTATCCATACTTATCTGACAACTGCATACTGTGGCCCATTTCAGTTTTTCTGCATACAGTAATCTCCTAAAGTCTTAGATCGTCTATAAACTAGTTACCTACGTGACGTATGTTTTTTATTAGTAGTACATAAAATTCCAGTATAATTTACATAGATAATTTATAACCGCATAAAATCCAATTTGCTATTTTAACGTAAATCTGAAAATAAACAAAGTAATTAATCATATCCACATCTGATCTGTTTCACATCGAAAGCCGTTCTATCATACCTAATCTAATTTAACCTAACCTAACTTAACCTTGATTTCAAAATAAGGGTACTATTTTAATCCATGTAATAAACAAAAATTAACATTAAAAGAAGTAATGAAATCACATCAAACCACCATACGACAAATCTATATAAATAAATATTGATCTATTAACATTCAATACACACACATTGATATCGAATTAATCAATAAGTCAATTTAAATTCAAAAATAATAAGGAAGGAAGTCGACACATACACACACACAGACAAAAAGTGATGGGGATGACAATGCTAATTGATTAGATTCTATCGATCGATTCCTCCTAACTTGTCACTATAATATTTCGAATTTGAATATGAATGGTTAAAGATGACAGTTTCTTTTTTGTTTTGTTGGGAAAACCACAAAAACACAAATAGCAAAGTAGACTAACTAACTAACTAATTAAGGAAGACGAGTTTGTATTATTCATAGTCGTAGGTTAACTTTGTGGGAGTTATTTCACTCCATATTCATGTGGCTTTCTTGGTGTGTGTATGTGAGAGAGAGACGGTGGGAAGGTCTACATACGTAAATAAATGAGTGATGATTAATTAACCTATACAAACATTCAACTGAACGCTAAGATATCTCATGAGTAATAATAAAAAGAATCCTACTACCAACTGTGACTGATTCACTTCCTGTATATATATGATAAGAATATGAATGATATTTACCCATATATGTTGTCTTTTTAAAAAAAATTATGTATATATTTTTGTCTCATTTACATAAATCTTGTTTTCTTCATCACTCTGTCTTCACGCCTATCGTATTGACATAAGGCAGACAAATAATAAAGTATCAAAATAGGCTAAACGAAGGCACATGAAAAATATAAAAAGAAGTTTCATGACATTCACTATTATATGTTTTTTACTTTGGTGGTCATAGATATTTTTCAATCATGGTTGTCATATATCAAATATTTGGATGAATCACATGACTAATGCGTTGAAGAAAAACACATTTTCAAGTATTGGTATTTGTAGGGATTTTTGTTTGATTGGTTCGAGGATTTCATCCTGTGCGTCGGTGGCACAGTGGTTAGGACTCTCGTCGACCATACACATGGTCCGAGGTTCAGTCCCCTGCCGACGCACACACGATATCTATCGTTGGCCTGCAAAATTTGGGCTACCAATATCCACGCTGAAAATCCCATACTTGTGTGAAATCAAGCTGTAAATCAAAAATAAATAAAACAATCATGAGCTGACATCAGTCAGAGAACCGTTGGAAAATCTGCAAGGATTACTAGACAGCTGTTTCCTCCATCTTAGTTTGGGACATGTCAGCAGTACGCAGCCACAACCCCAAGGTTCGAAACCAGGACGTCCTGGTTACAGGGCCAGTGAGTTCGCAGACCATTCAGCCACTCACTGGGACCCTATCTATTGGCTATTTCATGAATTCTAACTTCTGCTTATTTATGACATAGCGCGATCACTTATCAATGTCTTCTTCGATGAATTACTGCCTCACCTTCAACTTGCTGTACCCTATTGGTCACAACTTCCCACTAGAACCCCAGGTAGGATCAGTCGCTAGTGCGCATCAGATCAATTTTCAAGTATTGGTTTTGTAGGGATTTTGTTTGATTGGCTGGAGTATATCATCATGGGTTGACAACACATTTATCATGAAGATTTGCATGCACTAATATATATATATATATATATATATATATATATGAGTAATGGTCGAAGGTGCACTGTGGATTACATGATAACTGCTCAAACAATCACATGACCTCATGATTACTAACTTCTGAATTATTTTTACAGTGAACATTTATTTACTTATGTATGCATACCTGTTGACTTTTTATAACTGCGATGACAAAAAGATGGCGATTTACGCGAACATTGTCTTTCAAGTAGAGAAATATTCTCTGTGGTCAAACCAGCAGTATTGATTTACACCTTGATGACAGAAATAGAGATCATATGATATCTGAAGGTTTGATCTGAATGCACTGAAAGAATTTAATGGTTCACATATTAACAGTGCCTTACACATTATTATTATTTGAATAAATCGTGGAAAATACTTATTGGAACATTAGATTGTAAAGAACAAGAATTTCAGAAAAGATGGCGATCTTTTCAGAGATTTTATTCTCAAAAACACCTGTACAATCGCATTTATATAGATTAGTTTACATGGATACAATTACTATTATTATTTGCTTAATTCCACATAGTAACGAAGGTGATAATAATTTTCAACTTGATATGAAAGTTTGAAGGTACTAATATAGATTACAGGGAGCTTAGAGACAAGATTGTATAGGATTAGAAACACAGTTACAACGTATGCAAAATTAATATTTGATAACTGGAGAAATAATTTTGAAGGCGAATAAAAGGTGATAATTATTTTCAACGTGAAATGAATTACAAGAGGCTTAGAGACGAGAGTTACTCAGGGATAGAACGAATTACAGGTGTGAACAAAATGAGCATGGAAACAATTTGAAATCAAAATTTTCAACTTGAAATGTAAGTTAGGAGATGAGAATATAGACAGATTACAAGAGGCATAGAAACAAAAGATTACACAGGATTAGAATATAACTGTAAAATGGTCATTCTAAAAGGATTACAAGTGTGATCAGGAGGAGCATGGAAACAAACTTAAAATAACTGATTTTACAACTGAAGAAATAGGATGAACTGAATGAAGGCAAAGAGAGAAAATTATACACACAGATAACAAAACAACAAAAACGAAGGATAAGGGAACATACCGAACTAGGTCCATGGTAGTTGTAGAGGCTGGACTAGTTTCTTTTGAACACATAGCTCCGGCTTTTCGATGCATATTTGGATAAAGGTGTAATATACTCGGAATTGATAAAGGAGTCACACACTATGTAATTTTATAGGCATAAATAATGAACAGTAGTAAGACACTCTACGACATGGTTAAAAATACACTGTACTGGTGATACAGAGAAGATTTATAGCTCAGTTGGGTGATTTTTCTCTGATTGTGTTCCCTGGGCTGGTTGATTTCATTGCAAAGCTATCGTTGTCCCCTTTCAAGAGAATATCTTTCAGCTCAAGTTTAAGTATAAAATGAACTTGTTTGAATTCTCCAAGAATGATGTAATAGTGTCTCCTGACAATCACTGTCATGATTGATTGTTAATTTATATCTTCATTGATCATTTTTTTTTACTTATTGGGAGTTTGAACTTTCTTGTCATGTGATGTATTTTTTATTAGTTGGTAAATTTGATCTATTGTATTGTGTTTTTATTAATCGTTGATTCATCTGAGTACCAGGCCTCTGAATTCGGACCGATGTACTGCCTGTTACAGTTCATACAATTTATTTTGTAAATAGTATTAATCTTATCTTGTTTTTCTGTTGGATCTTTGTGTCTACACAATATCTAATGAAGTGATTGGACTGGCCGACTGGCTTGTGTGGTACATCTATTTCAAATGGTTCTAGTATTCTAGTCGTTATTTCATAGGTATTCTTTGTGTATGGTAGAACAAATTTTCTTGTAGTGAATGTGGGTGTCTCTTTCGACTCAGAACCCAAGAACATAAGTTAATTGTGGAAAGACACTAGAGGCATTCTTTTATATCAATCCATGTAGACGATCATGGACACTAATTTGATGGATGAATGTAGTAATTTTCAATAGGAGTAACATCGAAAATGTTAGGGAATTTTCAGAAACCTGATACTTAGATGAATCAACGATTGATAAACACATTACTATCGATCGAATTCATCAACTAATAAGGAATACGTCACATAATAAATAAATAAATAAATATGACCACTGTGAATCAACAGCCAATCACGACAAAGGAGATTGTCAGGAGATACAATTATATCGTTCATGTTGAATTCAAACACCTTCACTTCATAGTGAAGCCTTCACGAAATGTTGTCTAGGAAGGGGAAAAAGAAAGCTTTGCAGTTATAAATCAACCAAGTCAGAGCACATAACCAAATCGGACTTTACTATCACTCAGAAATTCAATTCTTTGATACCATATATGCACATATTGAAATGAATTCAAAGTCCTGAATAAACGAGTTTCAAATGTCAGCTATGCTCACCCGGAATCATCTACACCCTGATAACATCAATATACTTGGCTCTTTTTTGAAGTATTGATTTATCTCTTCAGCTATGATTGTGATTCATGTTTATTTATGACTTCAGTACCTAGTTATTTTGTCCAAATGATAGAGGGAATATGAATCTGATGAAGAGACCAATCGCTGGTGAATCACAGGAAGCCCGAAATACTAATTAAGCGAAACATGGTAGTGACTATTTTCTTCATAGATCCAAAACTTAACTATATTAAGAAAAAATTTCCTTCATCATGAACGTCTAACGTCTGTAGTTTCAATGTCATTTATATGCATATGCCTGTAGTTGAAACTACAGGCCAACGGAACTGGTGAGGATATCAAAGCCAGAATCGGAAAAGCAAGACAAGCTTTCATTACTCTCAAGTCTGTGTGGAGGTCAACAACACTCACTATCAAAAATAAGATCTGGATTTTCAACTCAAATGGGAGGTCAGTGCTACTTAGCACACGGATCAGAGACTTGGCCAGCGTGTCATAAAGAGCATCTCAAACAAACTTCAGACCTTCATTAACAGTCGTTTTCGCTCAATATTCAATATCAGATGGTCAGGAAAGATCAGCAACAGGTGGGATCTCTGGCAATGAGCGAACCAACCAGGAACCGATTGTGAAACAAATAGGCAGGAAGAAATGTAGATGGATTGGCCATACTCTGAGGAAACCATCAAGTGTCATCACTAGACAAGCCATTGCTCGATTGGAACCCGAAAGGGAAGCGGCTAGTTGGTCGTCAGTGCAAGGGTGACTTGGAGGAGGTCTTGTCAAGAGGAGATGAAAGCATGTGGGCAAACTTGGGGCGGGGTGAAAAATGTGGCAGAGAACCGAACGCAATGAAGGTGTGGGCGGCTGAAGCCCTATGTTCCTCTAGGAATTAAGGGAAATAATAATAATATATGCATATGTCTATTCACTATTGTGAGAGTATGAATGGTCATACGAGAATACTGTCACAATTCAAAATGATGTTAGAATCAGAGACATGAACTATGAATTATATTTCTTGGCTGTTTTGTTAAAAATGTGACCTGATAGTTCTCTTCAGAGATTAATCTACAGAAAACCAACATGGAGTTGTCAATATACGAATTTTCATAATTGAATCTCTTTGAGAAGAAAGAAAAACCTGATCTATCGCTTATTTTTAAGAATAAGAAGGATATTCATCAATGATGCAATCGATTATTAACTAGAGAAAATGGATATCCTACAAGATTCACTGAGAGAGAAAAAATGATGCAAGATAGAATCCAAACTGTGACGAAGGAATCGCTATTTACGAATGTTGAATTTAAAGGTTATACCTCAGCTGAATGTTAAGTTTCAGTACTTGTGTACAGCGGAGGCGCTAACGATTCGTCAATATAACCAAGAACTTTGTGTGCAGAAAAGTTTGTTCACTCTCTTACTTTACCACATATAGAGGCTTTTTGTTAACAGATAGAGAAAAATTCTTTCCTACCCTCTTGTCTGTGTGTTTAGTGATGAACTTTTCACGGTGACTGTTTTCAATTTATGTGTCTTATATAAACATACGCAAAATTGTTTAATTCAATTTTAGATTTTCCGATTGACTGATAGGACCGAAGTGCTAGATCTCAGGTTGACATATCGGCTTCTTGTGCAGATGCTTCGACAATGTCTGGTAATGTAACTAGAAGTCAGTTGGTGGATGGTGTCTAGCAGTGGAATTCATGAAGATGAGCATTTCATGCTATCTGGGACTCGTCATCTGAACGTACCTGCATTCTCCAGTAAGAGGTAGATCTCGTAGCCCAAGTAGTCTAGTAAATAACGCTTTAGCATTTGAAACTATGGGCGCTGGGTTCGGGCGTCGGTGGGGACACCATCACTCACTGACTGGGGAAGGCAGAACATGCAGGCAACTAGTCCCAAATAGGAGGAAATGCACATCCTGGATACCGCTGTTTGTCGCCACCCACCACTTGACTTATACGTAAAAATTATATTCTTGAGATCTCAGAGAAATTGAAATCAGTAATTCCAACGTTTCGTTCGTCAAACTTTTGCAAACTTCTTCAGAGAAATTAAGCTAAATTAAAACAACAGAGGTTTATATATAAATAGACATCTTTAGTCCTTAGAAGCTTTGTCCAATCCTATGAGTCATGAAACAGGCATCAAAACCTAACAAACAAATTTGCATGAACTTCAATCAAAATCTGACTACAGTCTACTTTTGTTAAACACTGTAAACAGCGTGTACTTTTGCATCAGACTTTTAGTGATTAAGTTAGTCTAAAGTTCATGGTCATAGATAGCTGAATATGAAAAATATGCATGTATATGAGATACACAATGGTGTGTACGTGTGTTCATGAGAAAAAATTGTAAACCATTAGTTAGCCTTTCCATAAGACAATCGGGAATATAAATCAAGTGTGACAGATTAGAGATACATGGCTATTTTTATTTATTAATCAGGATTCGCCATGCATCATCTAGCATCACACCTTCACGTCTGTTCAAACTTTGGTGACTCACCCATATATGCAAAGCTTCTGTAATCAGTCTTTCTTTATACGAATCAAAACCTTTCTGTAGAACCGTAGTCCTATCAAAGTTGATTTCGTGTCCCGTTTCTATCGAGTTCAGTTCAATCGCCGATCTGTTTTCTAACAAAGGTCTTTAGAAACAACTTTAGGCATTGCTTGAGCTCTTTTAATCATGTATTTACCTGTATGGAAGTTACTCCTACACATACAGTGTCCCAATCCCCATAATTGATCTGATACACACAATTCAGTTGGTTGTCTTCTTCTATTGTATCCTTAATCTTCACCAGTGATGAGACTAATGTGTCCGTTGCACGAAAATACACTTATGACAAGATTGTTAAGAATTCGCTTTATCTCATCTAATGTTTCTTTGGAGTAAGGAATCACCATTATATTAACTCAAATCTTAGAGACAGATTTTGATTCATCCTTATCTTCACATTTTAAATATCCTTTCATGAAGGCTTTGGGATAATTATTTGATACAAGAGTGGACTGAACTAATTGTGGTTCCCTGCTAATCTCTTCCTCGCCAGTAACTAGACTTTTGGCTCTGTTAATCAGATTCTTGGCGGCAGTGACTTTGGTAGTGTCATATATAACTATGAATTCGCCTTCAGTCGTATCTTCTGAACAGTCGTATCTCTCACCCTAGTTCTGATGGTCTTTAGCAAATTACTTTTATACCGTAGAGGAATAGAACTGTGAAACTTCATACATTTATTCCCCTTGATGAATTTGAATAAAACAAGAACAACAGGTTTTGCAGAATATTATGGTACCATCATTGTTTATTTCACTGGCTTCTCATCAGCTCACCAGAGTACAGCCTAAATATATTATTAATGTTATTAAGTTCATGTACAGAAAAGTATTCACATTCTTGCAAATTTTACATGATGTCAGTTGACTGGAGGTTCTGAACTCAGTCAACAGTGCTCAAAAAATTACGCTTATATAGTTTTTGCAGGTAGTTAGAGTTTAAACAAAGCGAATGTACGCATACACTGACAAAGGAGTAACGTATTAAAGATAAGAGATGCGTAAGATGCTGAATGGCTATTAAGTTAGGTAACAATGTACTGAGTTCAACTCAAATCATAGAAACAAGAGACAAGCAAAATTACACTATATCAAAGTGGCGTAAGGGGTGCGGTTAATGCCAAAAATTATGTAATCAAATGAGAGAGAGTGAAGACATCCAGTCACCAGAATCGGCAATGAAAGACTGATAATTACTTCTTTCTGAACACATAAATCGGGTTTCAGGCTTTTTATAGAGATTGCTTCGGCAAACTTAAAGAGAACTGAACTATTTTGTCTATTGATAATTTTAAAGGATATTGCGAAATCCACTTCATATCCTGTATCAAGGAGATACTTGGTAATTCCACTGTTGAAAGCATTCGTTCCCTTGAGAGACGTAAGCTTTTCGGAACATGTTCAGAAAATCGGAGGTGTAGCTTTCTCCCTATTCTCCCAGTGTAACTGCTCCCAAAGATACATGTAAATTTGTATACACAGTTGGAGTTAACATAAGATGGGTGTCTGTTGACTTTTGACTGCATCAAACAGCATGCTGTCTAATAGACGGGAACCAGCTTACCTGCAGAATGGTCTGTCGCTAGTAACGTACTCAATCTTCTGTTGACTATTACTTTAATATTTTAACTTTTGAAATCGAGTTGAATGAAGACAGGCTTTTTCCCATTGCGGTTTGTTTGACATCTGAGTCTGATATCATATAAAATTTGTAAGTATGTTAAAACTTTTCTGTCCATGGACTTAATGATTTATTTATTTAGCCTGTACGCAGGTGAGCTGATGAGAAGTCAACGAAATAAACAATGACGGTACCATATTATTCTGTAAATACCACTGTTGTTCTTGCTATATTCAAAGCTGTGAAAATGTGTATATTGACCTGACAAAGTACTTTTTATGCAAATTCCTTTTTATACTACCATCTGGTCTTCCTGTCAGTAGGTCATCTAAAAGAATAAGTTTACTTTGGGGTGGGTGAGGGGAGATTCTTCACACGTGAACTTTACAGCTGAATGTACTTCACTGAATTGAGATATAATTGCATTCCTGTCCAATGCATTTTCACAAACAATGAATATATCATGCATAAAACCGGTAACAGAGAATGAGAATTTTCAGATAAGGTTGTTGTTGAAGGGAGATTTTCCAGTTTATTCAGAAAGAAATCTACTTCTTCTCTTTGATATTAAAGGGGTATTAAGAATAAAGCGATATGTGAAACACATTTTTGCAGAATTTTAAGTCTGAAATTTTCGAAAAAAAACGATAACAGTAGAATAATGTAATGAATGAATGACCATGCATATGTATTTCACAAATTAGAGTTTCTCGCTTCGCTTTTTCTTGAATTTATGTTTTTAATAATCTATTGGGTATCGAATAAAATACCAAAAGTCTCTAAATACCTAACAGTACGAATATCAGAGAAAAATTGCAAGCCTTAGATGGTTTGAATGAATGATAATAGCTTTATTCCAAAACAGAAATTGCGATACAGAATGGAATTCTCAGCATTTTACTACAGTATTGCATCCAGTTTGTACATTAACAATAAAATAAAATTCTACATAGATTAAGGGTAATCTCGATTAGTTTTGACAACAACATATTGGCATGTCGGTAGCAAAGCCGAAATTTGAACAGAGTGTTTGAAGGTGTTAGAAAAGTAGGTTCTAGCATATTTACTGGCGTAAGCAGAAGAAAGAAACTAAACAGCACATAACAGAAAAAAGAGAGAGAAAAGGAAAGGAAAAAAGAAAACGTTGCACCTATAAATGATACGAGTTGGAAAGACGAGATCCACTTGTTTTACTGACTATTTAATAAGTTAGAGGTATCACGCCTAATGCTTTCTTTATCGCACAGAACACGAGCCAAGTAGGGTATGGTTGAATTTTTGTACTTTCTAGTCCGAGCATATAGTTTTCTATATAGGCCTCTGGTTCTGCCTGCCTGATGAGATACAAGGGGAGAGTTGTGAAAGAAGAGGGTGGTGTGAATTAGATAGAATGGATTTAGCCCATTTTCCACATGAGTCCAAGTGCCTGTCAACCAGAATATCAACAAGCTGGTTAAGTGGCAAGTTGATTACCCTGCTGACAACCTTTAACATCCTACGTAATGAGGTAAAGTCTTTCTTCAGTAGCCAGCCCAGGAAAGACTAAGGGGGAATAATAGAGAATAATAGGCAGAATGAGAGCGTTAACGAATCGTA
Source organism: Trichobilharzia regenti (assembly GCA_944472135.2). Taxonomy (NCBI): domain Eukaryota; kingdom Metazoa; phylum Platyhelminthes; class Trematoda; order Strigeidida; family Schistosomatidae; genus Trichobilharzia; species Trichobilharzia regenti. The sequence goes on from OX235263.1 coordinate 73,229,656, forward strand.
GGAGTGAGGGTTGGGTTATACCAGAATGTCTTAACTTCTTGATGTAGAAAGTAAGACGGAATATTTTCCTAGAAATCATCAAGATATGAGACGACCAAGAAAGATCAGCAGATAGAATGACGCCTAGTTATTTAATTTCCGACTTGGTCTCTACTTCAGTTCCATCAATGTTGCACACCTCGTGAGTGCTAACCAGTTTGTTTAGGTCAGATTTGCCCCGAAGAGCTAATTAACTGTTTGGCATATGGTTGGAGACAATCGGCCACAAAAAGTCCTTGCACCTAGGTCATGTGCTATAAGGTGGTCACCAAATAACAAGACATATCTGCAACCCTAAAGGAACTCATGAGATTCGAAACCTTGTCACCCAGTGGATACTGCAGTCAGAGACGTTACCACTGAGCTATTCGGAATCGCGACTGGCCTCTCGTAGAACTGTATTGGATACCTTGATGGAAACTAGTGTGATGTGTCTAGTCCTTTGCTTAGTGCAGACTGAATTCTACCAGCCAGGTTTGCAATTTTGCCACCATCCTAGGTAGCTCGCCATCACGGTGCACTTTGAATTGTTGATATTAGATGGTTGGGGGTAATCGGTAGAACTACAAGAAACTGATCCAGTCAGCCACTAATGCTAAACTGGTCTGCCGTTGAATCTATAAACTCACAAATTCTGTGTTCCTTGCCTTAATGTATCCGATATTCGATGATTTTAGTGTTATATTAGTGCATATTATCTCTTTCTCTCCTACTGATGTTTTTGAAATGTAATCACCTATCGATACTACTGATTCAATGTAATTTAAAACAATAATAATTCTTAATAGCAATATTAATTAATGATTGATGTCACATAAATGTAGAACCTGATGATGAATTTATCGGCAAGAATATTCCTTGTTCATTAATCAATCTTAAGTAGATTTAACTGTGACAAAAAAAGACCTTTTTCATAGTCTCAATTTTCCAAAATTCTTTTTTCCTATTGCATTTCACTTCAAAAATGAAATATTTATTTTGTTCTATCCTGTCATTGAATAATTCTTTTTCGTGATTAATGTATTTCACTTGTTAGATTTTTGTGAAGATCCAACGTCCGGTGGAGAGAACACACTACCTTATGCCCAACGTCTGCCTTTTTTTCAAATTTCCGATTAATCTCCCCACCTATACTACACCTAACAATACGTAATACGTTTTCAAGGATAAATTTGACTAGTATCTGATTGGTCTTATGAATTCTTTGTTAAATATAATTTCAAGTCATGACTTTTCACTAGAACTCCAGGATACTCCGTCCTGTAGCAAGTCACTAACGAGCATCAGCTTAATTTTTAAGAGTTTGGTTTGTATCGATTAGATTTGTAGCTAGTAACTGGCTACAAGACGGAGTTTCCTGGAGTTCTAGTAAGAAGTTGTGACTAGTAAGGTTCATCTAGTCAGGTGTCAAGATGGATTTCCCTCCGATGACATCGGTTGGTGGTGCTGCGCTAAATCACGAATTCATGAAAAACCCCTATTCGAACATTAATAAACAGAAGACCAGTAGTTCAGCGAAGAGTCTCTTTTCGACAGCGAATTCATTTTCATAGCTGTACAACCACAAATATATATGGTTGTTTTGTATATGTGTGTACATTAAATTTGCCAAACGAAAATACATTTAGTAAGTTCAGATGAATTGGATGTTGATATAAGAGGGTAGTAACAAAAGTGATAAGTTATCATAGATGATATATATATATTATTATTATTGTATCCTTTAGTTCCTAGAGGAACATAGGGCTTCAGCTGCGCACCTCCATTGACTTCGGTTTTCTGACAACTTTTTCACCCTGCTCCAGGTCTGTCCACATGCTTTCATCTCCTCCTCGCATGACCTCCTCCAAGTCACCCTTGGACGACCAACTCGCCGCCTCCCTTTCGGGTTCCACTCGAGGGCTTGTCTAGTGATGTCACTTGATGGTTTCCTCAGCGTATGGCCAATCCATCTCCATTTCTTTCTGCCTATTTGTTTCACAATCGGTTCCTGATTGGTTCGCTCCCAGAGATCCCTGTTGCTGATCTTTTCTGGCCATCTGATCTTGAGTATTGAGCGGAGACAGTTGTTAATGAAGGTTTGAAGTTTGTTTGAGATGCTCTTTATGACTCGCCAAGTCTCTGATCCGTATAGTAGCACTGACTTCACATTGGAGTTGAAAATCCGGATCTTATTTTTGATGCTGATTGCTGTTGACCTCCACACAGATTTGAGAGTAATGAAAGCTTGTCTTGCTTTTCCGATTCTGGCTTTGATGTCCTCGTCAGTTCCGCCTGTAGTTGAGACGATGCTTCCCAGGTAGGTGAAGGAGGTTGTTTCTTTCAGGTTCTTCCCATTTATGCTTATTGTGGTCTGTTGGTGTTGTTGATGTTGGCTAGGAATCTTCATCATCTCTGTTTTATCTATGTTCACGTGAAGTCCTATCTTTGATGCTTCTTCTGCCAACTTGTTACTTTTCATTTGCATATCTTCCAGTTTATGGGAAATCAGACATATATCATCGGCGAAATCCAGATCCTCCAAGTCTTTTGTGTCAGTCCATTTTATGCCTGTTCCCTCGTTGGTTGCCGTTGTCTGTCGCATTATCCAATCAATTGCAATCAGGAAGATCATTGGTGATAGTAGACAGCCTTGCCTCACTCCCGTCCTCACTTCGAAGGCTTCCGTAAGTTTCCCGTTGTGGATTACTTGGCATGCAGCATTGTCGTATAACTGTTGGATGAGGTGTATAATTGTCGATGGGACCCCGTAGTAGCGAAGTAGTTTCCAAATGACCTCTCGATCGACGCTGTCGAAGGCCTTTTCAAAGTCGATGAAGTTGAGATAGAGAGGTGACTGCCATTCCAAGCTTTGTTCAATGATGATCCGTAGAGTGGCGATTTGATCAATACATGATTTGTTTCTCCTGAATCCAGCCTGTTCCGGACGAAGTTTTTCATCTAGGGCTTGTTTGATTCTCTCCAGGATGATGCGACTTAGTATCTTGCTTGGAATGGACAGAAGCATAATTCCACGCCAGTTTTTACATTGACTTAAGTCTCCTTTCTTTGGAAGTTTGAATAAGTAACTGTTCTTCCAATCCTCGGGTACTTTGCCCTCTTTCCACACCTTCTCCAGTAGTGGTGTCATCAAGTCCGCTGTTGTCTCTGGGTCTATTTTCAAAGCCTCTGCTGGGATTCCATCTGGTCCCGGTGTTTTCCCAGTTTTAAGCATCTTGATTGCATTCAGGACTTCTGATTTCGTCGGGGGGTCAGTGTTCACTGGTAGTTCTGCTTCCGTTGTTGGTATTGCTGGACGTGTTGTAGGTGGCGGACGATTTAGAAGTCTTTTGAAGTGTTCAACCCAGTGCTTTCTCTGTTCCACCTCTTTGGTGATTGACTTTCCATTGTCGTCCTTTATTGGCTTAATCTGTGTCGAACGTTTGCCCGAAAGGTTCCTAGTTGTTTGGTAGAGTGTGGCGAGGTCTCCTTTGCCTGCAGCTTGTTCTGCTTCGTTTGCCATGGTTTCATAATATTTTCTTTTGTCTTCCCTGGCACTTTTCTTCACTCTTTTGTTCAGTGTATTGTAGCTTGCATTCAGCTCCTGTTTTTGTTGCTCGTCGTGCACTGGATAATCTTTTGCTTCACTGTCCTTCTCTCTTCTATTAGTTTCCAAGTGTCCGTAGTGAGCCACTGTTTGTCCTGTCTCTTTTTTCTGCCTAGAATTTCTATGCAGGTTTGGCTCCACACCGTTTTCAAGTTGTTCCAGTGCTTTTCAACGCCGACCTTTCGCTAGTGTTGATTTGTGTCTCGCTTTGTCCTTTATGCTTGCAATGAAGATGTCCTTTGTAGCCTGGTCCTTCAGCTTTTGAGTGTTGAACTTGGCTTGTGGTCTATCTGCAGCTCCTGATTCCCTGAAAGCTTTTAATTTGATTTGGATTGTCCCTTGTACGAGATAGTGGTCTGAGCCAACGTCTGCTCCTCTTCTTGCTTTTGTGTCCAGTAGGCTGCGCCTCCACTTCCTTGAGATTGAGATGAAGTCGATTTGGTTTTTGGTTTGCCCGTCTGATATATATATATATATATATATATCAGTTCACCTGTTGCTGTGTAAACAGGTTCATCGGTCGTTCGACGCGCATCCTATCAAAAAGGGTCAAAGAATACTATCCAGCGTGGCGGCAGAAAGACAGTAGTGACCGTATAAGGAGTGGAATAATCGAACATCTTGTCACCACTGATCATTCCATCTCAACAAACGCCTCCTTCGAAGCACTCTAATATGTGAAGAACAACCTCCCAAAGACAGTACGTTTCGATAAAGAAAGGAAGACGAAATTTGCAGTATAAAATGATATTATTCTTTTTAACAGGTTCTCATTAGCTGCAGACTACCTGAAATTACAATGGTTATATAAATGATAATAACATACTTTAATGTTTGAGTGGTAGTAGAGAAGAGACACTATAAAATTGACGCATCCAAAAAGGAAAGCATTACAATTTTTGGTTTAAGTTTTCATCATCAATTTATACGCTTTTAAAGTTGAAAAAAGGGAGGAGGGGTAAGACACAAAGGAAGCAAATACTCTCAGAGTGCAATCACCAGACATATTGTTGATACTGGAGATCTCGTAAAGATTTCTAATTCCTTCAAAATATTAAGTAGACAAAGGACAGCAAATTTACTACGATTCGCCGAAGCGATCGCAATCAAACGATTTAAACCAGACTTATGCATACAGAAAGAGAGTGTGATTAACCTCTCACTCCCTTGGCAACTGGATTACGGTTTTGATTACCATTAGTCATCTTCTTCAGTGATCTCAACTCACTGAACAAATCTTAATCTCATAAACTGTAACCGCTTTTGTTTTTTCGGAGTTGCTATGTGACCCTACAAGCTAACACTGTTCTGTTAATCAATTTTTTTCTGTTTTCTGTCTTACCCTCCCCCCTCTTTTCAACTTTAAGAGCGTATAAATTGATGATGAAAACTTAAACTAAAATTGTGATGCTTTCATTTTGGATGCGTCAATTTTATCTCTTCTTTACTACCATTCAAATATTAAAGTATGTTATTATAATATAATAATAATATATATTATTAGCAATTAGCTGATGATAACCTGTGAAACAGAATAATATCATTTTATACTGCAAATTTCGACTTCCTTTCTTTATCGAAATTTATCAAGGAAACCAATTGTATGAAGTTTTTGAAAAGACGCCTCCCTGCCACAATACGTTTCCCTCTTCTTGGCCTTGCAGAAGCCCTAGTCATTCAGTTAGAAGAACCACAACTATGCATACAAAAGAAAATTGTCCAACCACTTCTGCTCTCATGGTAACAACTCTGCTGATTTGACTTAACTTTTACTTGTATACATATTTTTCTAGCTACTTAAAACTCTTATGTAATTCCGTATGTTATTTTGTTTCCATGTCCACCCTGAGCACAACTCTTTCATAAAACTATTCACGTTGTTACGTAACTCTTCTTTAACAATCATTTGTGACAACTCATCACTATTGTTACTACCCTCTTATATCAACATCCACTTCATCTGAACTTACTAATTGTATTTTCGTTTGGCAAATTTAATGTACGCACACATACAAAATCACGAAATGGTAGAAGTTAGAATTCATGGGAGTGACCATTAAATCGGGTCCCATTGGGTGAATGGCATACGAGCCTGCCTTGTAGCCATAAGTTCATGGTTTCGAATGCTGGCGGTAGGTGCGTACTGCCAATGATTCCGAAACCAGGATGAAACATCTGTCCAGTATCCTTGTGCTGGTTTTCAATGGTTCTTTAACTGTTATCAATCCTCTATGGGCAAATTCGAATTTTATTTGATTGACTGGAGGATTTCATCATGAGGTGATATCGTTTAGAGAACCATTGGAAAGCCACCAGGGAGTATTGGACATTTTGGTTACATTGGTGAGCTAGCTCGTGAACCAATAAGCCACTGGGACCTGATTCAATCAATGGCCAACGCATGATTTCTAACTTCTACCAATTTGCGACAAATCTCATCACGAATGTACAACTTATGAAAATAAATCGCTGAAAAGAGAATTTTAGGTCACGGTTTACGTCTTTTGCTTATGACATTGAAAAGAATCAGGGAGAACTTGATATCTATCCCCATCATATTTGGGGGCTTCTCATCAGTGTACACCCACAATCTAACCACGGGTCGATCCTGGAACTTCCATGGTTACCAGATCAAGTTCATTGAACATTCAGCCGTTTGAATTGGAATTCAATAACCTCTAAAATTCCCAATTTTGTCAATTCAAACTAAATAAAGCAAACTTAACTGTGAAAATTCGTCTACTTTTTGTCGACTAAATTTTTTTCACAGTTTTTCTCATAGGAAACTATTTTGTTCAGTCAGCCCTGTCATCGAATAATTCTTTTTTATGATTAATGTATTTTCGTGGGGTGAAATGAAAGACGGTGTAATTAATAATAATAATAATAATATAATAGTACTGCTAATGTTCACACCTTTCGTTTTGCATACATGCACATATTATAATATGCATGAGCACAATACACAATCATTGACAATCAGACTGAAAAAGGTTGTGTGTACTGTGTCCCATGATAGATAGATAATATTCATACCATTAAATTAAATCGACCATTTGTGAAAAAAAATAGAATAGAATAAATAAATTTATGAGGATATTCAAATTTTTAAAAAAAATTCTACTTCCTCTTAAGGGTTTCAAATATTCAACAGGTGTGGGGATTACACACAGCAATAAATCATAACAGCAGCAACGACGGGTAGGCTGGCCTAACTTCTGTCTGAGTTCATGTGTGTGCGTGCATGGGTGCTTGTGAATGTGTTAGAGACAATAAGTAACGATAATAATACCAATAATAATAATCAAATTTTTAATTTATTCATTCTTATTATTGCTCACAAAAATTTATGACATCGTTTTCCTTTTTTACTTCTATCTCTTGTTCACCTTTAATGTCTGACTGTCTCATAGGCTTATTAGCAATTTATGCATATCTCTGTCTGCCTACATATACTTTAACCACTACGGTATTCTGTCTGGATAGTAGTCAATCTGTATGTTTAATTCGCCTTTTTTTCTCTCAAACTTTTAAACTTAGTCAATAAAGAAAAGATTAAGTAAGTAAGTGCGGAGAGAGAGAGAGAGAGAATTGTGAAGGTACGGTAAGCTTCTAAAGACATTTGGGAATTATTATAATAATAACAATAGTTATAATGATTACCCAATAATTTCGAAGGATTAGCATCTTTTATGACAAATTATCTATCCTTCGCCTTGGAGGGAACAACCACTTAAGTAAACAACATTTAAAGATAATTTAATTGTCTCAAGTGGTTAGTTATGCATTGTGTCTGTGTCTATGAGCTGGTGCACCATCGGCTTGAGCAAACGCACTTCCTTTCTACCCTCCGTTTACCTTTTTATCGCCCAAAATGCTGCTGTTCTTAGTCATGTTGTGCGAGAGAGAGAGAGAGAGAGGGAGAGACTGTGTGTGTAAAGTGCAGTTTCTTTTTTTGTTGTTGATGGAGTGGGGGTAGATGGGTGGGAGAGTAGGAGAAGTTAGAAAGGATTATAGAAAAGAAAAGAAATGAATGACCTTTTTAATGAAAGTTATTCACTTCTGTTCACAATTATTTTAAACCGATTAATCAAAAAATTATATATATTGATGGTTCTTTCAATACGAAATGAAAATAAATGTATACAGGTGGGATTTAGGCTTTTGCGAATATGTAGACAGATTAACTCAATCTTTGAAGAGCTTATAGTGTAATGTCCCAATGGGATTTTATGCCATTGTGGATGAAGTGCCTTTTCATGATTATCGTCAATCATATCCATCTATACAATGGGGAGATCTATTTGATGAATAAGCTTATTTAAATATTCTAGTGCATTCATTTATTCCCCTTAATGAATTTGAATAAAGCAAGAGCAACAGTGGTTTGTGCAGAATCAAATGACACCATCATTGCTTGTTTCGTTGGCTTCTCATCAGCTGCTTACAGGCCAAAGTCGTTATTTAGTATATATCAACAGAAACAATTTTAACATACTTGCACAGAGTTCATTTTTAAACAAAAATCAATCAATCAATATATGCACACTGTAATAATATATGTAGTAATAATAATAAACACTTTATCCCGAACAATAATGATCATACACAATGGAAGCTTTCGACATTACGTAATCAGATGAAAGAGAGGGTGAAAACATCCAGTCACCGGTTAGGGCAAAGAAAGACTCATAACTGCTTCTTTCTGAACACATAAATTGGCGTTTTAGGCGCTTGATGGAGATTGCTTCGGCAAACTTCAGGAGAATTGAACTCTTTTGTCTGTTGGTAATTTCGAACGATCTTGCAATGTCTACCTCATCATCTGTGTCAAGGAGATGTCTGCTGACGGCACTGTTCCCTTTAAGCATAGACTTTTTGGTACATGTTCAGAAAATCGGAGGTATGCTTTTCTTTCTGATCTTCCAATGTAATTGCTCCCACGGCTGAATTCGTTTAACTATTCTCCTTAAATTTACATATACATAACAATCTAGTATCGTTGAAAAAAAAAATTAAAATTAACAATTAGCACAGAGATTTACAGGATAGGTTTACTTCTGACGCACACTTGACAGCTGTTTCATCTCAGACGAGGAATTGCAATGATATCTACTTTCAAATTGAGTCTCAACATACGCCTTCAAGATGAATTCCTTAAAATATGAATTATAAGTGGTGACTATTACACCCTAATGATTAATTGGAAGTAGTTCATTTGTAAAATGAACTCCAAATCACTAGGTGAATCATGGTGTTTTACCGTGTAAGTTAGCTATTCCGATCACCAACTTTTACACAATCATCAATTCCTGCGTATTATTTTTAATATTCCTTTGAGTTCCGAGTGGAATATAGGACTTCAACAACATATCTCCACTTTCTTCTATTCCCTGTTGTCCTCATTAGCTGGGTCAATGGTTGCCCATAATCTCTCATCTACTCCTCCAAATCACACGACCTCCTACATGTCACCCTCACACTGACGACCCACCCATTGCCATTCCACTCGAGTAATAGCCTGCATGGCGCACGATATTATTCGACGACCTCCTCAACGAATGCCCAGTTCATCTCCATTTTGTCCTACATATTTGTTGGGCAGTTGGTTCTTGGCTGGTTGGTCCCCAGCCAACCATTTGACCTTCATTATGGAGCTAGCGAAGTGCGCAGCTATTGATGAAAGTCTGCAATCTGTTGGAAATCCTTTTCGAGACAGATAGTTCAAGTTTCTGACTCGTATAGAAGAATTGACTGACTTCACATTGGTGCTGAAAATCCAAATCTTGTTGTTTATGCTGGCTGAGTGCAGAAGATTTCCAAACTGGTTTCAGACTGATGAAGGCATATCTTGCCTTTCCGATTCTGGCTGGACAGCTTTGACATAGCATCCGCCTGTGGTTGAAACCGTGCTTCCTGACAAGAAAAGTGAAGGAGGTAACCTCTGTCAAATCTCTCCCGTTGACGGCGATTGATGCTGGTTGTTGTTGTTGTTGTTGCTGTTGGTTGGTTATCTTCATCACCCCAATCTTCTCTATGTTCACTTGGAGTCCTGTCTTCGCTGCTTCTTCAGCCAGTTTTTTTTTTGGTTTTCACCTGCAAGTCTTCGAGATTCCTGGAGCTTACTAGTTATTAATTAAGGGGAAGTATTTGCAAACAATGGCTCATGATTTTCAATTGTTCTCTAGTCTAAACCAGTTCCGAAAAGCGTAAACTTAGAATTATTTGATTATAAGTCTAAATCAGATGAGCTCTTCAAAGGATATATACGATGGATTAACTCATTGAACCATTTTATCCTTCGAATGACATTTATATGTCCTGTCCACCTAACTCACAGAATGAACTGTGTTCATTAAAGTAAGCTACATCAGGATTCTTCGTTAATTTGGAACTAGCGAATGATGACAACAGTCAAGATATATATATGAGTAAAATGAATTCTGGTTAGTGTTCAGTATTGTTATCAAGTATTTGCTTCTGAATTAATCCACCTGTCTAAGTGTACTGATATCAGATATTTACAAGCAACCTCTCAAGAAGGGATCGATATATATTTAGAAATTCTAAACATATTCCCTATTCTTCGCTTAAAGGTAATCTTAGTATGTATAGAAAATCAAAACAAACATTTACCGAAAGTTTCATTGTTTAAACTACACCTTCTAGGTTAGAATTATTCGGACTTTATTAAAAACCAAAATACCTAATCAAATTGTACATAAAGTTATATAAACTTTAAGTTATTTGGTTGTTAATGGCTATCAGTAGCATTTGAGACGTGTGTCCCCCCTCCCTGTATTTGGGACTTGTTAGCTGGATGTACCTACATCCTCAATGACTAATGATATAGCAACTAAGTATCCCAATTCTAAAACGATATCCGTTAGGCAACTGAGCCACAAGGGAAACCTTTTGCGCAATGGATCTTAGGTGTTTTGTGCTATGTTCGACTCTAAGTGGGAACACCATCTGAAATGAACTAAATTTTCAATGTAGAACTGTGCACATTTGTAGTAGGTCAAGTTTCCCTACTTCATAAGTGCACACATAAAGCAAGGACACCTTCCGTCACTTCGAATGCACATATTTCCAGATGACTAGTGTCAGACAGGACGAAACACCCGTCTGAGATATCACTGTCAGCCACCATAAAAAAAAAATATAAATATGACAAATAATATCATGTTATCCTTCAGATATTAATGAAGTTTCTGAACTAAGAGTCGAGATATCAACAAATTTTGATTATCCTTTCTGCAACATACAGTTGTTCAATGTAATTATTTCATTACAATCCTCGTCTGTTCTTTTATATCAATGCCTATTTGAATTATGCCAAAATGAATTGATATTCATCTATGCAAGACTGCACTTTAATTCTTTTCAGAGATCTCTGTTTTATGTTTCTCAGTGTATCTACGATTTTGAATAACACTATGACATGATTCTAGAAACAAAGAATTATTCGCTAAGTTAAATAATTCTCAGGAAAAGGTGATATACTTAGATTGGTTTCTAAAGAGTTTGTTATTCAATGCGGCTTCATTCAGCTTATTAATGTAATGTATGTGTAACTGACTGACACTCAGTTAGATAGCATCTGTTATAATTATTAACTAGAAATTTCAATTAGTAAAATCTCTCTGACTCCAGCAACTCCGTTGAAGTTAGGTTTCATCACGAACTGACTGCAATGAGCGAACTATCAAAAAATGGGAAGTAGTGGACAAATATGTTGTCCTGGTTTAGGAATTCTGAGCTATAAATACCCTTCACTATACAAAACAAGCCCGTCAACCATTCAGCCACTGGGATAGAATCTAGTATCTCATGGATTCTAATTTCTGCGAGTTGCTGACAATATGAGGCCACCTTCAACGAGTGTCATTAGCGAGCATCTGTTCTGACAATCGACTTATTGGATGCTAAAGTTCACAACTTATCATCAGATACTCCTTTCTGACACTAGCTGACGCTGGCGTTGGTTGATGTTAGAATTCATGGGTTACTAGATTCAGTATCACCAGTGGCTGAATCGTCAAAATGGCCGCCTTGTAATATGGATTCCATCCCTAGTGGTGTGATCATAGGTGTGTACCACTGAAGAGTCGCAATGTGGAAGAAAACACTTGTTCATCTGCCTTGACTCCAATTAAATTCCTATAAATCAACCCTTGAAAATTCCACCTAACTCAAGTAATTTCGTTACTGAACTTCAATAAGATAAATTATCTTGTATAAAAAGTCAGAAGTCCTAATTACTGAAATGTTCTCTTTTAACTCACTAGAGTAATTTTCTATAGTTTGGTTTGTAAGATTTATTTATGTTTTTACGAGTTGATCACGGATTGATATCAGTTAGAGAACCATTGAAAACAAGGGAGTACTGGACAGCTGCTGTTTCACTAGAGTAAATAACTAATCAGGATGACTTATTGATGAATTCAATGCTATATAACCTTAATTCTTTATATAGGTCATTCATCATCATCAGTGAGTTTATGATTTATCAAGTGAAGAATCAAAAGAAAACACAGAGAAAGTGAATACAACTCAATTCATAAAGAAGTAAACTATTATTGAATTGAATTTTTGATTTTCCCGTCGATTGATTGGACCGAAGTGCTCGGTCTCAGGTTGACATGTCGGCTTCTTGTGCAGATGCTTCGACGATGTCTGGGGATTTGATTTGTATACAATTGGTGGATGGTGGCGAGCAGTGGAATCCAGGATGCGCATTTCGTCCTATTTGGGACTCGTCAGCTGGATGTACCTGCATTTCTCAGTGAGTAATGATGTTCCCACCGAGGCTCGAACCCAGTGCCTGAATCCCCAGACATCGTCGAAGCATCTGCACAAGAAGCCGACATGTCAACCTGAGACCGAGCACTTCGGTCCAATCAATCGACGGGAAAATCAAAATTCAATTCAATAATTAATATGACCCGTTGCACAAGAGGTGGCTCTCGTGGCCCAAGTGGTCTAGTGGATAACGCTTTGGCGTTTAAAACTATGGGCACTGGGTTCGAGCCTCGGTGGGAACATCATTACTCACTGAGAAATGCAGGTACATCCAGCTGACGAGTTCCAAATAGGACGAAATGCGCATCCTGGATTCCACTGCTAGCCACCATCCACCAATTGTATACAAAGTAAACTATTATCCTAGAGGATAAACAATATTTACAGGCTTGACCATGTGAATAGCTCCCAACTACTCGCGTTAAACAGTAGTACTTGTTAGTCAAACAGAGGTGATCTAAACATTGGATGGGAATTTCACTCGTTTGGTGCTTAGTAAATCATTGGTGTATCCCTTTGATTCAGTCTAGAGATCCAAATCAGTTCAAACTACTCGAATTCTGTTTGGCTAATTGGAATAATGAATTACTTAAGCTCATGGTTGTCCACAGTCTCTCATTTCTTTCTCACACGATCTCCTTTATGTTACCCTCAGACGCAAATCTCGTCATTCCATTCGAGCGATGGCCTGGCGCACGATGTTTTTCAGTGGTCTTCTCAGTATGTATCCGTCCATCGGCAGTTTCTTCTACATATTTGTTAAGTAATAAGTTGTTGTTCTCCAAGTGTTGGTTTGTAGGGATTTGATTGGTTACAGGATTTCATCATGAGCTGGCATTAGTTAGAGAACCATTGAACCAGTAGGGTGCAGCCAGTCGGGTGTGAGGACAAATACTCGCCGAAGACATTGGCTAGCGGTTGCTCTATGTAGTGAATTGGCAGAAGTTAGAATTCATGGGCCATTGGATCGGGTCCCGGTTGCTTAATGGTCTACGAGCTCGCCTTGTAACTAGAAGGTCCTGGGTTCGAATCCCCTATGGTAGGTGTGTACTGATGAAGAGTCCCAAACTAGGACGAAACAGCTTCCCAGTACTCCAAGGTTTTCCAATGATTCTCTAACTAATGTCAGCTCATGATGAAAACCTGTAATAAGTTCTTGATTGGTTCGTTCCCAGAGTTTCTTGTTGCTTGGTATCCATTTGTAAATGAAGTCACTGTTATTAAAAACATTGAAAAATAGTCCATGTCGTTTTTCTCAATCCTTAGTTTTGACTAAATTCTGTGTATTCACTTTGTGATATGAGATTAGGCATTATGTTGAGCTTCAAATTAATACTAGGTGATTGGATACAATCAATTAGAGGCAAGCACCTTAGGCTTTGGTGCATTTAAAGTCTAAACCATTTCACAATGTATATGCCTCAGTGACCGATCACCGTATTTAACACAGTCTGACAAGAATTCAGACAAGACCGAAATAGTTCATCAGTAACGCCAACAACTTGCAATTAATTGAATTCTCTGAGCTGGTTGGTTTAATTGAGGTGCTTTCATCATCCTTCTGGTCAACATCCCCCATCAGCGCAATTTTTAGCACGAAGTGAAATGATTTAAATTTCTTCATGAGTGATATAATTTCGTCTTCTGGTAACCATCTTTACATCTGTATTGATCATTTTCTATTGACTTGAATTTTAAACTTTCTGGTCACGTGGTTTACTTTTTATTAGTTGGTAAATTTGTTCTATATTAACATGTTTGTTAATCGCATATTCGCTTGAGCACCAGGCTTCTGGGAGTTCTCTTGCATTTTCAGGGTTTCCTCTGTTTAAAATGTCGACATTGTCCCAATCAAATTTATGTCCATAATTACCTACATCATATATCGACTACCAGTCACGAAGATGTTTACCAGGAGACGCAATTCCGTCATTCATGAAGAATTTAAATCAGTTCGCGTTTTGCCAAAACTTGCGCTGAAGATGTTGCTCAGGAGGACTACGTAAGCTTCGCAATTAAACCAACCAGCTCCTCAGAGAACACTAATAACTGCAAATCATCCACCTGAGCTACAAATCTTCTCTATTATTTCAACATCACTAACTGGAACAGTAGAATCTCCAGTATCTCTAATTCGACTACATATGGTTACAGATGTCACATACACACACACACACCTTTTTTATGAATACTAGTCAATATCACATCCAGGTTTATGCTTTACGGTATACTGGGTTTCAGTCATTTACCTTCACACATAATTGATCAAATATATCTTATGATTTGCATTCATCAATATGTTAACACGTTCAGTATGCTGTAGAGATTTTCATAAACACCTATTTGTATTTATTTAAACACGAAATGTGTAAACAAGGAAGCGAGAAAGTAAATAAACAAATATAGGATTAGATATAGTGATATTAGCGTATAACAAGGTGAAAATAGAGACCATATAATTACTTCTGATAATGAAATCGGCTGAATAAAGGCTAAGGTGACAATCAATGTATGTTTCAGTAGGTTTGTGCTTGACTTGGATTTTGTATCCAAGAGAGAGACGATTAATTAACACTTAAGCAGAAATGAATGTTACTGAATTCGTGTTTTTTTTTTTAAAATTTATATTTATTCAACATTTTTAATCCAGTTTGGATATCCCTGTTGGTTGACTCGACCGAAATGTTCGCTCTCTGTTTATACGTCGGCGAAGATCTGGATTTAGCGCGTGGATGATATATATTTAGTATCAAACAAACTCGAAGACTTACTGGCGAAAACCAACAAACTGGATGAAGAGGCTGGCTAGGTGGCAACCAAGACACGACTCCAAGTGAACATGTGATGAAGATAACCAACGACCAGTACCAGTTGCCATCAACAGGAGAGATTTAACAGAGGTTACATCCTTCACTTATCTGGCCAGGAAGCATCGTTTCAACTACAGACAATCGGGAAGGATGAAGATGTCAAAGCCAGTTATAATCGCAAAAGGAAAGATACTCCTTGGTTTGGAAATCTTTTGCATCACTCAGCCAGCATAAAGTCGTGACCAGTAGGGTACAGCAAGTTCGGTGTGAGGCAGTAACTCATCGAAGAAGACATTGCGAAGTGATCGCGCTATGTCATGAATTGGCAAAGTCAGAATTCATGGGCTGGCCTTTGAATCGTATCCCAGTGGCCTGGTAACCGGAAGGTCCTGGGTTCGAGCCTCGGCAGTGGGTGCGTACTGCCAATGATTCCTAAACTAGGGTGAAACAGCTATCCAGTACTCCCTGTGGCTGGTTTTCAATGATTCTCTAACTGATATCAATACGTGATCAACTCATAAAAAAAATAAAATTCTTACAAACCAACGATAGAAAACAATGTTTATACTTATTTGGATATCTCAAATAACTTTGCAATTATTATCCTCATTTCTCCTAGACTGTACATCATTATTCTGATATTTCGCATATCACATGCTGACTTGATTCTTAATATTTGTCTTTGCCCCTGCTTAATCTCTGATTTTGATACTTTGTTTTATCGTTCTGCAATACATTGCTAATGTGTTGTTTTGCAGTGTGGTTTCTTTCGAGTGAATCAAGATCAGTCACTCTAACCTTGGACCGTCTTCGAGAAGTATTGGTGTGTGACTATTCTTGTAGACGGAGTTTTTGATCCCACCTCTTTGGGATTATTCTGCCTAAATTCTTAAGTCCTTCTTAAGGTTGAATTTTGGTCAACCAATTTTATTCTACAGTACTTGTTTTCTACTTAGAAAATTAACTGGTCTGTAGAACTTCCTAATAGGATTGGTGGGTTATTATTATTGTTAACCATAATCACACATAAATTTGTCAAAGAATAATCGTATTTCTTCTGCATTTACGGGCCCTTGTGACTGTTCGTCTGTTAGGGAGGTTTGTGACAGCTAAACAGTCGAACGCAAAGATCAGTTCCTTGTGTTTAGACCACATTGAGTGAGTTTTGGTTGCAACAAGCCAATCCCAACAAAAACCTATAATCCAAATAATAATAATTATTATCACTATTAACACATGAGGATGTTCACGAATCACTGCCATGTATGTAAACGATCGCGTAGATACAAGGTCAACTATTAATGTAAGTGTAGAACTTGGGCACTGTGGCGGTAGAATGTAATTCCATATTAGATAAGTTTATTTTAAATATTACACAGTAATGATGCAGTATTAACAACTGGATGACCCTTCGAGCACAAATTATTGAGTGTGCAGTCATATTTAACCTCCGCTGTATTCAGATAAATCTATTGGTGATCTATTACGCCGTATGAAGTCATCTCTGGGTGAGTCAGAATGGTTTAATATTATGCCTCAAACTAATAATCCTAGTAAAATTAATCGGACTATCAAAATTCATAAAGGAGGATACTCTATCAAACCAGTAGTTGACATTAGGAACAACCTGACTTACGAGTTATTTAGCATCAGTGTTATGCCCCATTACAGATAGGTCAAATTCTAGGCTAACTAATTCCTATGTAATGAAACACAAACTAAGGGAAATTCAATTGGAAAAACCTGGAAAAAATGTTTAGTTTCGATGTAACCAGTTTAAATACTAATATTCATATAAATACAGCTTTGGAAGCAGTTACGAATGAACTGAACATTGATCCTGAACAAAAAAAAAACAGGACTAAGCTCTCGCTCGGTTGATGAACTAATAATAGGTCTTCAGTTATGTCTAACCTGCATTGTATTGAAATTTCAAAATAAACTATATAAACAAACGACCTGTGTAGCAATGGGATCACCAATATCCCCAATAATGGCAGAAATATTTATGGATAGTTGGGAACATAAGGCGCTTAAAACGTTTAATCCCGCTCTCCTAAGTTATGGTGGAGATATGTAGGATGACATATTCACTGTGTTGAAATCTGAACATATCCCTCAATTTCTCACACATAAAAACTCATTACTAGACAGAATCCATTTCACTTCTGAGTTATTAGAAAACGAACAGGGTGAGTTGGCTATCCCAGACCATAGAATAAAACGAAAACAAGATGGTGGGTGGTTTGATACTAGCATTTATAGGAAACCTACACATTCTAATAAATACTTAGACTTTAATTCATCCCATCCAGAATCGGCAAAGGCAGATAGGTCTAGTTAGATGTCTGTATACACAGGCCAAGAGCCTAACAAGTAAGTCAGAAGCTTTAAATAGTGAAATCAAACAAATAAAGGAAGTATTACTAGTGAATAACTACCCACCAGAATTTATTCAAGAAATATATGAAGAAACATTAGCAATAAAAGTGACGAAAATAATGTAGAATTCACAGCCTCTGTAGTACTGTCGTAGGAGGAAGGAACGTCAGAGGCCTTACGTTGGATTCTCAATGAGGCCGGAATTAGAGTGTCATTTAAACCAACCAACCAACTCTCTCAGAGATAAACTTTGTCGGCCCTAAGGACCCAATAGATCCAATTAAGAAAAACAATATAATTTACCAAATATCATGTAATGACTGCCATTGAGGTCAATTATATAGCTAAGCGAAACTAGCAGATCAGGGTCAACCGGATTATTAGAACATAAAAATTTAGCTAGACTTTGAATAGTTTACCCTGGTAAATTAAATAACCCGGGAAAAGCTCAGTCATTGCATTGCATTCACTTGCATGTAATCAGTCAAACAATTGGTGGGATAGAACAGGGTGATGAAATTAAAAAATAATATAGTTAAGTAGGGAGAAAAGAGGCTGGTTACTGGAATCTTCGATTATTGACTCAACACCGCGCATACCGGAGATATAGAAAGCGGCAACAAACAACAAAGCGAAGTTGGAAAGACAAATTGTGAAACCGTGTGACTACAGTTGATATGATTATGAGTAATAACTGTGCTCACTGTGTGATGCTTAAAAATGAACTTATCTCATATCAAAGATCAACTATTGTTTTCTGTGTTACTTTGTCATTTATTTAGATCGTTCACCTTTAGATCTTTTTCTTCTCTTCAGTCAACTTTAGTGATTACTACTCACTTCATTTTCCATTTCAGTGATTCAAGTTTAATTTTATTTTTAAAAAATCCCTCCTTAAGATGATATTTATAATGAAATTAAGTAACAGTCACGAAATACACATTGCTCTTGACCATAATGCTATAGCATACACGCATACCTACACAATCATACAACTCCTTATAAGTCCTACTGTGGCGGGGGGGGCAGGTTGGGCGAGTTAATCGCTGATTTTCTTTTTACAAAACCTCTCTTAATTGTAAACATAGTTCCCTCCCCCCTCCCTAGTGATGATTTTCGCCACATAGTGATTTGAATATTGAATAATTTATCTTTCCTATGGAGTATATATCTATATCCATAGGTATATGTTTGCCTTAGGTGAAACAAAACCAAATAACGAGTTCCTTCTTTTTTCTATATCGAAAAGTTTCAAATTACATTTGATCTGTTTTTTTTTTTTTTTAATTGTGATACATGTGTGCCAATGTATTTACAATTTGCCTTTGAGCTAATGTGTCCTTTCCTCTTCCGTCCTTCTACTCCTACCCCCGCCTTTGATTTCATTGACTTTTAATTAATTGAATATTGAACAATAACAAGTTTACATAGAGCAATGACTACTAGTTAACAGTAAGCAGAAGGTCCCTAAGGAGGGGGTGGGGGGGGGCTTCCATGGGGAAGATTCTCATTCTTAATTGGATAATAGATTTTCGTTGAGTGAGTATTTAGTTAACATTTGCTGTCGACAGTATTCTTTATTACCATGGCTTTTCTAATTATAAAGAGAATCTCAATGAATATGGAATAATTCAAACAATGAGAGCATTGAATAGTATTCCTTATGCATATAGTGTGTGTCAGTTTGTGTGTATGTGTGTGTGAGAGAGGAGACACACACACACAGAAGGAGTCTATATGTGCGTGTCAGTGTCCATTTGAGCATTGAAAATAATATTAATAAGTCATTGCATGACACCCCGTAGAGATTCATTCCCAATGGCAATGAAAGTTATTTTTCTTCTTTCCTATCTGTCTTGACTATCTCTTGTCCATCTCATCATTTTAGTCATGGCTTGATTGAGGATTCTTGGCATGAAGGAATAAAAAAGCTAAACTAACAATGAAAAGCTGTCTATTCTACCGCGAAACTCTTTAGTTAACATAGCCTGTAGTCTTCAGATACCTCTGTGATTATGTCACAGTTCGAAAACTCCCTCCGTGACTGATTATTATTCAGTAGAAAATTCTCATGGGTTGCGGGAATTTCGAATTCATGTAGTCAGTGTCAATATAGTTGTGAGTGTATCGTCACAGAGTACATGGGGTATTCACATTCCTTTACCTCCATACTATCAGTGCTACACCTTAAATACCAGAGCACAACCATCAGATCAAAGGCAAACAAACTGACGGTGGTAGTGAAGAAAAATTTGTTTTTCCTGTCGACGATGCCACGAAACAGATTATACATTCGTAAATGCATAACGAAGAGGTGATAAAGTTCTAGGACTGTTTTCGTTTAGCGGGCAAAATATAGTGAATAACTACATAAAGTTATATAATACGAGTAAGGATTAAAATTTTGGAATACCTACCAGTGAGGTATTGTTAAAACCATCAACAGTTCTATATTAGACCATCTGATTCGAAATGGCCATCTGTCATCTGTCAGTTATTGCATAAATTCATGAATAATCCCCACCCAGATATTAATGAAAACAAAACACGTAGTTCAGGGAAGAGTCTCTTTTCGGTGGCGAATTCATTCACTTAGCTGTACAATCGCATTTATATATACTTATTTTTGTATATATGTGTGTACATTAGGTTTGTCCTATAAGAATGTAAATTAGTCAGGGTTATTGTTGTGAAGACATTTCAAAACTGTGATGAATAAACAATTTGTAACTAGGGTGGTAAGAGAGTAGTGGAGATGCGTTGTCAAAAGAAACACAGTTATTAATGTTAATCAAAATACATATAAGAAGTTGAATACAGCGTGAAACAGTTACGTAATGAGATGAATAGTTTAGTCAATGAGTAGTCAAAGGCATCCAAATACTGAATAATCGAAACATCAGAGGTCAACGTAGTTCACCTATATCAACCAGAACTCTGACTGTGGAAGAAACAGTTCCAGACACTATTACTACTCTGGTTTGCTGTCGAACCTATGAAATCATAAATCCTGTCTTACCTCCCTTAATTCATCTGATATTCGATCAGTTTACTGTTATATTCAGCAAATTCAAAATCTAATCTGTCAATATTATTGATTCAGTGCAATTTAAAATAGCATTAATTGTTGTTAATGACAATAATTCTTTAATTATTATGGATGCGTATATATGTAGAACGTCATGAAGAGGAATATATCGAAGAGAATATTCTCATGGGTCATTAATGAGTCTTTTAAACTTTTAGTGGGCCTCATCATTCTATGATGTCTTTGACTGTTATTCATGCCCTGTATGGAGATGATGATTGTCAAAATGATATTTCCAGAACGGTAAAATTTTATGATTGAAGATGCTTGTTGAAATAACTGAAAATTAAATAAAGTATAATTATATTTCAATCATTTACACACAATGATAAGTTTTGTTATCGGTAATATTTACTGATATTAACTGAAAATTGTTTACAATGAAGGAGATTTATCCACTCCACTAAAATCTTCGAAATTGTCAAAATTTTCCATAAATGTTCGTTTAATTAATCTGTCTTACAAGATCATGTCTCACCAATGTAATATATCATTTGTATATTCGTATACTCTGACTTTCGTTTCCAAAATTTAAAGTAGGGCAGTATGAATCTCTTCTCTCCACTGCAGTTATATGAGAGGAAGTGGCTAAAAGTCTTGTGATCCCGGATGACTGTAAAGTTTTGGTAATAAAGTTGTTGTATCCTAATAGTGACAGGCCAGTCCTTGTTTGTCTTTTTATAATTACTTGGCTCAGTGCGGCAGATGATACTGAGGGATGAATAACCATATCCAACACATTAGTTGAATTGCCCATTGCGTTCATGTTATTATAATCCACTTGATCATATCAACTGTCTACTGAGATCATAACAAATTGGCGACAGGTTCATCAAAACACTATGCATTTTGATCTGTCCACTTATCATTACATCAATGAGTAATACTCTACGGTTCCTCACATGAATCATAATGTGGAAGTGAATATTTCTGCATCTATTCGTCCTTGACTTGAACCATTCAGTTGTATGTATGAATCTGGAACTGGCCCCAGGACAGTTACACTACAAAATGACAGCTTTAGGATTCATTTATTCAGTTAATATCCAATCATACGAGATTCCTTACTTCCTCCAAATCTAAATGTTCAAATATATATTCACCAGTTAACTGAATGACAACATTATCTCTTTTTAATTTGATAGTCACAGGTTTAATTTGAATAAAGCAAGAACAAGAGTGGTTTGTGCAGAATAATATGGTACCATCACTATTTATTTCGTTGGTTTCTCATCAGCTCACCTGAGTACAGCCTAACTAAATTATTATTATTATTATTATTATTATTATTATGAATTTCTTGCCCAGAATAGTTTTCACATACTTGCAAATTTTACATGATATCAGTTGACAGGAGGTTCTGAGCTGAGTAATGGTGAAGGAGTTACTTAATAAAGACGAGAGGTACATAAGATGATGAATAACGAATAAATTAGGTAACAATGTACTGAGTTCAACTCAAATCATGGATACAAGAGGCTAGCAAAATCACATTATATCGAAGTAGGGTGAGGGTTAGGCTAATGCCAAAGATTACGTAATCAAATGAGAGAGAGGAGTGAAGACATCCTGTCACCAGGACGGACAAGGAAAGATTGATGCTGACTGCTTCTTTCTGAACACACCTATATCGAGTTTCGGGTGTTGGATGGAGATTGCTTAGGCAAATTGAGGAGAAATGAACTGTTTCGTCTGTTGATAATTTTAAAGGATTTTACGATGTCCGCCTCATGACCCATATCAAGGAGATGTCTAGTAATTGCACTATTCTAAACGTTTGTTCCTTTGAAAGATGTAGGCTCTTCGTTACATGCTCACACAATCGGAGGTGTGTTCAGGTTCAATTCCAGGTGAGATAGTGAGTATGGGATGAAGCTCAGTTTAAGGTATGTTTGAAATATCAAATAATTTTTCATTCTTTTATCTGTCAGTTTCTTGAAAGCAGGAGCAATCAATATTTTAGGATAAAAATTGAATTCATTCCTTTCATCTACTCGTTTCTCTGCACTCTCTGTGTTTGTTATTCAAGATGTTTTCTCTTGTCAAAGGTAAACAATTCGATACAGTTCAGTAGTAGTAGTAGGAGTAGGAGTCAAGTCAATACAGAGAACAAGTACAAATGATCCTTCAATGTCATTCACAAAATTGTCAAATAATTTGATGTAGCAGTGATAAGAAAGTGTGATTAAAATTCAAGGAGGTAGATAGGTAGATAGAGAATCAACAAATTTCAGGAGTGCTTTGGGGTGAGGTGGGGTGGAGGGTGCGATAGATAAGATATTTGATGGAAATGTCCTTATAAGTGCATGAAATCATGACAGGACAGAAGGAAAAACAAAGATACACAAAGGAACCATGATTAGAGTCATAATGATTCACAATCAGATGAAAAAGTAAGGAAGAAAAAGGAATTATTGATCGAGGAGATCGTTTGTCAAAGGTTTTTGTCTTTGGATTTCCCCTTGATCCATTGTACTATCATCTGTTGTAGTCTCTTGAGTTCTGAGTGGAACAGAGAGTTCCAGCAGCACCATTCCATTTTTTTCTATTCTCTGAAGTCCTCTTCAACTAGTCTCATGACTTCCCATAGGCTCCGTCTTTCTTCCTCCTCCACACATGATCTTCTCTATGTCAACCTTGGAACTATGCCCAACTTGTCGCTTCCCGCTCGTGTTCCACTCTAACGATGACCTGGAGTGTGATGTTATCCAACGGTCTTGTCAGCATGTGTCCGAACCATTTCCATTCTCTTCGGCATTGTTCTGTTCACAGGGTTTCTTGTTGATAATTACTCCTGATTGGTCATCTAACTTTCACTATAGAGCGAAGGCAGCTGTTCCACTCACGCCCTGTTCACATGTTACTTTAGAGTGTCTGGGCGGAATACCCCCCGCCACCGACCAATCGGAGATGCAGATACATTCAGCTGACAAACCTGAAATAGCAGTAAATATTCATCCTGAATCCCAACTAAGATATATAATGGCATGCAAATGATATAAGTCGGAAGAACTACCACACACACACACAACACACACACAGCGGTGTTTCAGCGAAGGCGGGATACTTTTCCAATCACGCCTAAAGTGATCAGGGCTTGGTCCCCTATTAGCACACTCCTCAACCTTGACTAGTCAATAGTAAGCCTGGAGAATAGGGAAGGTCGGATGTTAGGCTGACAATACCAACCCTTAAAAACAATACCAGCACCTTTACTGAAGCCCTATGTTCCACTTGGAACTCAAAGGGATGGAGATAAAATACGAAGCTATAAAGACAATTAATCACCATTAAAATGCACAATGAACTACAATTTCTATATGCTCATATGACATTAGATTTTAACCGAGGCAGTACATTTGATTCTGCATTGCGCAGCAGTCGACTGCTGGTTAGGTTTCGGCTTTAAGATTACCTGTATAGCGGATGTGTCTATCGAGTGTTGTGCTCCTCAAAACGATACATTCTTCCATAGTTTATCTGAGATATTTTTGTAGTAACAAGTAACTGGTTGGCGACTGTAGAGACAGATAAATGAAAAGAACATCAACGGGCGGTCTTTTCAAAGTCAAATTTATTCCGCCCCCCCAATTCATTCTCCTTGTATGTTGATGATAGACTACTGTTCAATTTTTCATAATAAGATCAATAGTCTTCAGTTGGTGATTATTTTTTGTGAACTGATAAACACTCCGCCTACTCTATCCTCCTTATGTATTCTTAAAAAAGGAAATAAAAAACCTTTCCATATTGACAGAAGTAGAGCATTTTATTTATAAGTGTAATTTAATACAATTATATAGCAACTAATCAATCTTTAGATTATCCTCCTAAACATTATCATTTCAATATTGATACAATTTTGATTATGAGTTGTTGATTATGTTTATTGTAAATGATACAGTGATGATGTTCACCCTCCCCCCCCCACACACACATACACACACAAACACCCGAACAAACAACACAGTTTCACACATTATTAAATCAACAATCATGCAAAATATTAAGTGTGAAAAATGAATTCATGCATATAGCTTTTTAGATTACAACATAAATTATTATCAACAATTGAACATTGAATACTCAAAATGAACTGTCAATGAAGTGTAATCCGTTTCTCACTGTCTATTTGGCATATCACACTCTATCACATACACACACACACACAAATACATACATATGCATACACTTTGTGATTTAGAGTCCTCTTTGTAGCGTGCCTGACAAATCGTCTCTATGTTATCACTATTATTATTATTATTATTATTATTATTATTATTATTATTATACAGTGAGACTTATGGGACAAAACATCATTGATGAGATATGGTTCAAACGTGTGATAGTCAACTGAATGATAGACAATTCAGCACGAAAGTCGTTTGCCTACCCAAAAAATAATAATAAAAATAACAAAAATAATAAAGGGTTGAGTAAATCATTGCAAATAAGTTAAAGCAAACTTCTGATTTATTTTTGTTTCTCACCTCTCTTTCCCTTTCCCTCTCTCTCTCTCTCTGTTTCGGTAGCCTGTAGTTACATGATAAATAACAACAACAAAAAAAAACTTTTCCCAAATTTGCTCATTTTCTGTTCATCTACATTAAGTGTGAATGAATGAATGCTCTGAATAATATTGATTAGTCTTTCGAGTTTGACAATGAAGGATTGATATCAATTTAGAGAGAGAGAGAGAGAACCATGGAAAACCTGCCACAGAGAGTACTGGATAGATGTTTCATCCTAGTTTGGGTGACTGGAGTTCTAGTGAGAAGTCGTCAACAGTGAGGTCCACCTAGTGCGGAGTGAGGATTGAGTTCCCCACCACCCCCCGCCGCCCTCCGATGACAGTGGTTGGTGCCAGTTGCGATAAAATCACGAATCGGTAGAAGCTAGGATTCATGAGCTGGCGGTTGAGTTGGGTCCCAGCAGTTGAATGGTATACGAGCTTGCCTTGTAACTGGACTGTCTTAGATCCGGCTCTTGGCGACAGGTGTGTACTGCCGATGATTAGGAAACTAGGATGGAGGAAACAGCTGTCCAAATACTCCCTGTTGATTTTCACTAGTTCTCTAACTGATATCAATCCTCCGTGGTCAGGCTCGTAGAGATGAATCTAATCCTTAGAAACCAACTCTTGAAAATATTAATTAGGCCTGAAACAACAACAATAACAAACGAAATCTGCTGGCAGAATTGAAAATATTGATGTTAACATTGCTTCATAAATATTTTATACATTATATTATTAAGAGGAGTCATTTCTAATGATAATAAGAAGTGAGGGTTCGAATCCGGGAATGGATATGATTTATTCCTTCAGTATTTCAGAAAAGCCCTTACTAACGATTGCTGAGAAGCATGAAACCTAGATCTAGTGCTCCAACTGTCGAACAATTAGGAAATCCAAGTATTACTTTGTAGGGATATAATTGATTGGTTACAGGATTTCATCATGAGCTGACGTCGATTAGATAACCATTGGAAACCATAGGAGTGATGGACAGCTGTTTCGCCCTAGATTGAGACTGAATCTTAAGCAGTAGGCACCCACTGCCAGGGGTCGAACCCAGGACCTTCTGGCTACAAGGCGAACTAGCTCGTAGACCAATAAGCCAGACGGAGGTGGGGACAAGTACTTGCCGACGACATTGGCTAGCGGTCGTGCTATGTCATGAATTGGCAGATGCTGGAATTCATGTACTGACCATTGATCCGTCTCCCAGTGACCTAATGGTCTACGAGCTCGCTAGCCTTGTAACCACAGGGTCCTGGTTTCGACCGCTGGCAGTGAGTGTTTACTGCTTAAGAGTCAGTCACAAACTATGACGGAGGAAACAGCTGTCCAGTGCTTCCAGGTTTTCCAATGGTTGTGTAACCGATGTCAGCTCGTGATGAAATCCAGTAACCAATTAGGAAATCATTGAAAAGCTGTGTTACGCATACTTTCAATTCAACATTCACACGGATTGCTTTAGAGAATCCTGCAAACTACCTTAATCTCATTTCAGTCCAGTTTTGACAACGATTCAAGTTTTCTGTAGCTGAAATATGCTTCTAAGTATTTAGATTGTAGGATTTTCAGGGATTTGAGATCAATTTCAATTGTTAGAGTTTCACTGTGGATTTAAATCAGACAGAGGGATCACTGAAATCCAACAGGGATCTAAGCCGGGACATTCAGGTTACGAGACTAAGACCGTTGATAATTCAACTACATGGGTTAGAATTCAGTGACCTATGAATTTTGACTTTGTCGACTTGTGGCACGGCGCTGCCCTCACACAAATGCCTTCAATGAGGGGTCCAATTCACCTTGGACCCCATTAGTCACAACTTCTTATTGTAGCTTCAGGATGAAATATCTCTCCAGTGCTACCTGATGATTTTCACTTATCTCTCTAAGAGATGTTGGTTCATGAAGTATCTCTAACAATTTCTACGAATCACTTTTCGTTAACTTCTCAGAGAAGAAGAAGAATAGACAATCTAATTTAATAAAGATTCAAGTTTTCTATAACTTAGACACACTTCTAAGAATTACTTACCATTAAATTATTGTCGAGTAACTGACAGTATATGTTATACATCTCATCCAACAATTTTACGACAATGTTGCATTCCAAGTAATCCACAACGGAAGTCTTAAGGAAGCCTTCGAGGTAAAGACGGGAGTAAGACAGGGCTGGCTGTTTACCATCGCCAATGATTTTCCTGATTGCAGTAGGTTGGATAATGCGACAGACAACGGCAACAATGAGGAAACAGGCATAAAATGGACTCACACAAAAACTTGGAGGATCTGGATTTCGCCGATGATATATGTCTGATTCCCCACAAACTGGATGACATGCAAGTAATAAGCAACAAGTTGGTAGAATAAGCATCAAAGATAGGACTTTAGGTGAACATAGAGAAAACAGAGGTAGGTGATGAAGATTCTTGGCCAACAGCAACATCAGACAACAATCAGCATAAATAGGAGGAACCTGAAAGAAACAACCTCCTTTACCTACCGACCTGGGAAGCATCGTTTCAACTACAGGAGGATGGAAATGATTAGGATATCAAAAGAGGATCGGAAAAGCAAGACAAGCTTTCATTACTCTCAAGTCTGTGTGGAGGTCAACACTACTCAGCATGAAAAATAATATCTGGATTTTCAACTTCAATGTGAAGTCAGTGCTACTAACTATACGGATCAGAGACTTGACGCGTCATAAAGAGCATCTCAAACAAACTACAACCTTCATTAACAGAAAAGACCAGATGGCCAGAAAAGATCACCAACAGGGTCTCTGGGAGCAAACCAACCAGGAACCGATTGTGCAACATATATGCAGCAAGAAATGGAGATGGATTGGCTGGCCATACTCCGAGGAAACCATCAAGTGACATCACTAGACAAGCCATTGCTCGATTGGAACCCGAAAGAGAAGCGGCGAGTTGGTCGTCCAAGGGTGACTTGGAGGAGGTCATGTGAAGAGGAGATGAAGGCATGTGGGTAGATTTGGAGCCAAGTGAAAACTCTAGCAGAGAACCGAACGCAATGGAGACGAGCGGCTGAAGCCCTACGTTCCTCTAGGAATTAGAGGAATAAAAATAATATTGAAACCCGTCTGAATTTGCTTAAGTAGATTGTTGATCAGTTAGCTGTGAGAATGATATTGAGAGAAACGACAATGCGTTACATGAGGAATCACACTAAGTAATCAGTTACCAGCATAAGTTTAATGTTTAATAGCTGAAGGTAGTGAAGTATTACAATTCCAAGGCGTTTGGTTTCTTTCCAAGGA
Source organism: Trichobilharzia regenti (assembly GCA_944472135.2). Taxonomy (NCBI): domain Eukaryota; kingdom Metazoa; phylum Platyhelminthes; class Trematoda; order Strigeidida; family Schistosomatidae; genus Trichobilharzia; species Trichobilharzia regenti. Next base: position 73,258,165 of record OX235263.1, read on the forward strand.
ATGAATGGTCAACGTAATCGTTTCGTAAACTGAAGATCCTTGGTACGATTCTTAGCGGTAAGTATCATGAGTAATACTGCCGCAGAATCCCAGACTAAAATAAATCAGATATCTACTGCTTCCTGGTTCTCAATGGCTCGCTAACTGACATCATTTCGTGATGAATGCTGCAATGCAGAAGAAAAAAAAATTAGATCTCTACTTTCTTACACATTGAAGGGCACTAAAAGCTGTCATAGTAAGGGTGAGTGGGGTGTCACTAAACCAAGCCGTTAGTACTGTTATAGATGGATACATGGACTCATGCAAAGAATTAGCGAATATTGTCTTATCCGATGCAGAGCATCCTCTCTATACACGACTCTCTTCTTCCATCTCATCAGGTAGGGGAACTAGAAGCAACTGCAGAAGACTTTGGCTCTACGATACCTTATTTAGCATACATGAACGGCTTTCTTTACTCCTTTTTTCCTCATTATATTGCTATTAATATATTTATTTTACATGTTTATTTTCACGGTTCGAACCCTGGATAGTTGCCACTAAATATTACTATGTGTTGAAGGAATTCTGGTGACTACTAGTTTACTTGAAATTAGAACTATAGGATTGAAGTAAAATAACCAAAATAATATTTCTAACTTTGTTTTTTTTTTAAATTTCTACACAAATTCTCTGTAAACACAAGTCTGTCAATCAAAATACAAAAATATTGTCACACATAAAACGAATGATTCATACACAATAGCTGCAGAATGTATTTTACATAGAACAGATTCATAAATTGGCCAAAAAGAAAGATGTTTCGCCTTACAACTTACTGGTCAGTATTCAATTTGCTGAATGTCAGTTAAGAATAAGAAGTATCCAGGTTGATAGATAACTTTATTCTGAATCTGAAATGTTTCATTTTTAATAATAATAATAATAATAATAATAATAGATTTTAAAGTATTGGCTTGTAGGGTTTTGACTAGTTGGTTACAGGATTTCATTGTGAGCTGACATAGGTTGGAGAACCAGTGAAAGACCTGCAGGGAGTACTGGAAAGCTGTTTCGTCATAGTATAGGACTCTTCAACAGTACGCACACACCAACAGGGTGTTTGAATCCGCAACCTTCTGGTTACATGGAGAACTAGCTCGTAGACCATTAAACCACTAAAACAATTCTAACACCAGAATCTCTCTAACTTATGAGTAATATCCATTTTGATTACTTTAGGCGATTGCATGTGAACTGTCAATTCGCATATTACAAATTTCTCTTATATTTAAGTATAACTCCCACCATACACTGGGAAAAAAGGCAAAAATGTATACAAGTGTTATTTTAGCTAGAAAAAATATATGAATGTATCCATCAGGTGGGCTAATTCAACAACACGCTGTTTCCTCATATATATTTTGGAAAGAATTTGCAAAAGATTGTATCGACTAATAGATTACTCTATGGGAAAAAGAAAATTCCATTTAGAAATTAATAAAAGAAATAATTTCAAATTTACATTATTTTTTTATTATCCCCATTTGTGACCTTGATAACTGCTATGAGATGAAAAAAAATACATGATATTGTGTTTATTTTTTAAACATCTAATGTTCTCTTTTCAAGATTCATCAAAACTTATCAATATTCATCATATTGATCGATAAATGTTTGTTTAAATTAACTTATTTGATTGGTTCGCGCTGAATACAAACAAACGCCTACAGGAAATAGTCTACAAACTGCATTATTATTATTATTATTACCATTATTCCCTTGGGTTCCAAATGAAACGTGTAGGGCTTCATTAGAACATCTCCATTTTGTCGTGTTCTCTGCAGTCTATTCAGCTTGCTTTACGAGTACCCTTCCTCTTCTTCTTCTTGTTTTCCTCCTCATATAATCCACTCCATGTCACCCAAGGATACGCGAGTCGTTGTTTCACATTTTGGACTACACTCGAGGGTTTGGCGCATGATGTCACCCAATGGTCTTCTCAGGATGTGTCTGAATCATCGCCATCTTCTTAGCCATATTTATTGAGAAATAGATTTTTGATTGAACCAATTCGTTCCCAAAGTTTCTTGTGGCTAATTCTATCTAACTATCTGAACAAAAACAGATCAAGATAACAAATATTCAAACCACACGGATAAACCTGTGTAGTGATAAATGGTTCGAAAAAAAATGGATTAGCAGGACCTTTTCATTGAAACTGGTCAGTTTAGGCGTATACTGTGTGTGTGATATCACTCGACAAATGTTCATTAATCTAAGATCATATTGATATGAGAAGCAGTAGAGGTTTATTTTTCGATAGTTCTATTTTTCACCGAAATAGTTAGTGTTATTCTTGGTTTATTGACTTATTCAAACGTGCTTATTCCCCTCAAACTTGAATAAACATTTTCTTGTACAATGAATGCTACTCAGTAGTCTGTAAAAGTTTATAGACGTGAAAATAGGCATTTGTTTTATTTAGCTGTTTATATATTTTTGATTGCATGGAGGATTTCATCATGAGCTGACATCAGTTAGAAAACCACTGGCAAAACCATCTGGAAGTACTGGACAGCTTTTTTGTCCTAGTTTGAGGCTCTTCAGCAGTACATACCCACCACAGGGGTTCGAACCCAGAACTTTCTGGTTACAAGACGAGCTAGCTCGTAGACCATTAAGCCACTGAGACCCAATCCAATGGCCAGTCCATGAATTCTAACTTCTGACAATTCATAACATAGCGCGACTATTTCGCAATGTCTTCTTCGATGGGTTACTGCCTCATCTTCAACCTGCTGTACCCTTCAGGTCACGGCTTCCCACTAGAACCCCAGAATATTTTTCTCTCAATTTTATCCCTTTGCGTTTCGAATAGAACATAGGGCTTCAAGCTGTGCGCTTTGAAGTTTTAGTAGCACTTTCTTTTTATAAGGTGAAGTTGATAGTCTCTTCCCTCTTTACTGCACTTATTACTACCCTTGAAAGGTTTAGGAGTTAGTCGACTGGTAAATCGAACCCCAGGCCGTATGTATGGCTGTTGACATGTCGGCTTCTTGTGCAGATGCTTCAACGATGTCTGGATATGTAATTAGAAGTGAATTGGTGGATACTGACTAGCAGTGGAATCCAGGATACGCATTTCGTCCTATTTGGGACTCGTGGTCAGCTGAATGTACCTGCATTCCGCAGTGAGTGATGATGGTGGTCTAGTGGATAACGCTTTGGCGTTTGAAAATATGGGCACTGGGTTCCAACCTTGGTCAGAACATCATCACTCACTGGGGAATACAGGTATATCCAGTAGCTGACGAGTGCCAAACAGGACGAAATGCACATTGCTGTGGATTCCACTGCTAGTCACCATCCACTAATTCACTTCTAGTTTCTATTTAGTTTCCAATAGTATTAATTATTTGCTTTATTTCAGAAACAGTACAAGTGGTACAGTGTGGAATTTTTAGCACATATCTACAATATTGTATCTAATTTTATCAAACATTTAAAAGGAGTATTTCAAAAAATAAATATAAAAACAACAACAAAACAAAACATGCGAAAAAAATACCAAAAAGTAGAAAGGAAAATAAACAACATGACAAATAATATCTCAGTATTGGATAGTGGAAGCTATGATATGTTTTTGCGTGGTGACAGTAAAGCTATAGCCATACTAGAAGTTATGAAATGATATTTAAGAATTTTTATCGCCAAGACGATCAGTCAATTTGATTGAACACTAAACAATCATAAAAATAACATTTCAGGGTTTTTATTGTCACCTCTAATGCGGTGTTTGTAATGGTAGTGTGAGTAATCTGCATAGTACAAAATTTTTTAAGATGGTGATAACGGCGTTCACAACCAAGATTGTCAGTTAATATTTCCGAAACAAAAAAAAACAATCACAAAATTAATATTACATGAAGGTTAATGACAGGACAATTTTGTAATACTCATAGTGATAATATAGTCGGAACCAGTAGATACACAAAAGAAGGAATAAAGTAAAGTACACAAAAAAAGCAAGCCAATGTTAATAATTTAGGTAGCTAAGTATGTTTAAGAAGGCGTTCCCCATAGAGTACAAATAAAAGAGAAATAAGAGAGCCAAAATAATGTTATTAACAACAAAGGAAGTCATAGGTTTCGCGCTTAACATTGTCTCTGTCACTTAGAACACGGGCTGGCCAAATATGGTATCGTTGAGTTCCTATACTTGGTTGTACGGGCATATATTATTTTGTACTGATTTCTGGTTCTACCTAATGATATACAAGGAGAGGGTTGGAATAGAGGGGGTGTTGGGGGTCGGAGAGTATGGTTTTAGACCATTTTTCGCATGTATTCAGATGCGTTTTTTTAACTAATGTAGTGACGAACTGACTGAGTTTTACACCACTAGTCCTACTAACTAACCACCTTCAACATCCTTCTCAGGATGGTTTAGTCCTTTTTCAGTAGACCAGGAAGACTAACAGGGATAAGTAAGGTAAGATACGAGAGTTGACAAATTGTGAAAGTAGAGAGGTTGAAAGATTCCAGATAGTCTACGTTTCTCAATGTAGTAGGCTAGACGGAACACTTTCTTAGAAATCGTTAGGATATGAGATGATCATGTGAGGTCGGAAGACAGAACTAGTCCGAGGTATTTTGCATTAGACTTAGTTTCAGTTACTTTCTAATGAATAATGGTTCATGAGATCATTTACACTGAAAATAATACAAATTCCCATAAAAACCATAATTTGGATAACATGATCTAATTAACTACTAGTTATCTACACTGATCAGTACATTAGTAAGTACCATAAATTATGAAATGAATGGAATTACAACGATGCAAATTAGTATCTCAGGTTTTATTAACAACCATAGTAATTCAAGTATATACATATATCTGTGTTGGCTTAATAGGCAAACGATTTGTATTATTGAGTATACGATTTATAGCCACATGTCAGTCAATCAATAAAAAAATAACAGACACATCCATATTACAGACACACACATACAAACACATATACGCGGAATCTAATTTTCGCATAAGCTTTATGTGTTTAAAAATACACATATATACGGAAGTGATAACTTGTGTTAGGAATGATTCATCTTGTAAAAGTGGTTAGGTAGAGAGAGAGACATAGATAGATGGATAGATAGAAAACATTCCCATACTAGTTTATTCTCTACTATTCCTCTCTTATAATCTTTCTATCTCATTTCTAAATATATTTAAGGTGAGAATATGTAAAACAGAACAAGGAAGGAAATTCTATCACAAAAAGCTTTGTTCACACGAAAGATAAGTAACCACTTGCTAAGTTAAATTAGTAAGCGATGTATAAATGTTGGGATAATTTGACGACCAGGTGTTTTGCTTGTCTTTAGAAGCCTTCACCTTATTATTTCTTCTCTTCCTTTTTATATTAATATTAATATAAAAATTAACTTTATTTCTTTCATTATTATCCACTTTGTCAAATCATCATTATTAGCCTGTTAAAGAAAAAAACATGCAACACGGAGTAAAGTTGTCTTGTTACTTTTTTGTTGTTGACAAAGTGGCACCTTGTGATATTACATACAATGTGATCAGAAAAGTAGCACAGTTGGATACAATAGCGTAGGGAATTTGTTAACTTCCTTGAATCTATATACGGCTTATTATTGAATTAGTTGTGTTCTCTGAGGTGTTGGTTGATATTTCATTGTGAAACTTTCGTCGTCCCCCATTTAGACAACATCTTACTTCAGCGCAGGCACAAAATTCTCCATGAATGATGAAATTGTATCTCCTGGTGAACATAGTCCTGATTAGTCATTAATTTACGTCTCCACTGATCATATTTTTATTGACATGGAATTCGAACTTTCTTGTTATGTGATTTGCTTTTTATTAGCTGGTGGTAAATTTTGGTCTATTATAATATGCAGAAGACCAGTAATTCAGCGAAGAGTCTCTTTTCGACAGCGAATTCATTTTCATAGCTGTACAGTCGCAAATACATATGCTTGTGTCGTATGTATGTGTACATTAAATTTGCCAAACGAAAATACAATTAGTAAGTTCAGATGAATTGGATGTTGATATAAGAAGGTAGTAACAAAAGTGATGAGTTGTCACAAATGATTGTCAAAGAAGAGTTACGTAACAATGTGAATAGTTTGATGAAAGAGTTGTGCTCAGGGTGTACGTGGAAACAAAATAACATACGGAATTACATAAGAGTTTTAAGTAGTTAGAAAAATAAGCATACAAGTAAAAGTTAAGTCAAATCAACAGAGTTGTTACCATGAGAGCAGAAGTGGTTGGATAATTTTCTTTTGTATGCATAGTTGTGGTTCTTCTAACTGAATGGCTAGGGCTTCTGCAATGCAAAGGAGACAGAAACGTATTATCTTTGGCAGGTTGTTCTTCCCTTTGTAGATTACTTTGAAGAAGGCTCATTGCTAGCGGACTGCTCCATGACGAACCACTAGAACGGCCCACTTAAATCAACTATTGATAATTTCCAATTGTATGCTAGATATGTGGACGACATCTCTATTATCTGTAATGATGGTCACGATCTTAATCACTTACTACAAATATTCAGCAACTGCCATTCAGCTACAAAGTTCACTCTTGAAATTGAAAACGGATCTAAAATTCCTTTCTTGATGTTGAACTTACAAGGAGAGCTGACGGATCTTTAAGAAGGTCCATCCATAGGAAACCAACATGGAACGGCTAACTGACAGGCTTCGATATCTGGGTACCAATCAGTCGAAAAGGAAACCTAATTAAGTCTCTTGCCAGTCGCGTCCGACACATCCGCAGCTCTGATACCCTGGAAGAATAACTACACTTCCTGAAAGAAACCTTTATACAAAACTGATATCCCTTTATTGTGACTCCTGACAGGATATCCCTGTCTTATATCAACATCCAATTTATTGAACTTACTAATTGTATTTTCGTTTGGCAAATTTAATGTATACACGCATACAAAACAACCACACATATTTGCGGTTGTACAGCTATGAAAATGAATTCGCCGCAAAGAGACTCTTTGCTGAACTACTTTTCTTTTGTCTATTAATGTGTTTGTTAATCGCTGGCTTCTAGGAATTTCCTGGCAGCATTTTTGGTGTTTCCTATATTTAAAATTTCTACATTATTACAATCCGCTTGGTGTCTGTAATTATCCACATGTGTTGATACGAAAGAATATATACACCATGTCCTTTTACAGCCAATTTGTGTTCTTGGATTCCGATTCTAAGGGAACGCCAACTTTGACCACCGATGTAATATTTATTACAGTTCATACAGCATTTTTGTAAATGGTATTAACTTTATATTTTTTGTGTGTGTGTTGGATCTTTTGGTTTGCACAATATCGAATGAAGTGATTGTGCTGGCTGGCTTGTGTGCTATATCTATTTCAAACGGTATTAATATTCTGCCTGTTATTTCGGAGATATTTTTATATATGGTAGGATGAATTTTCTTGTGTTCTTTAATGATGGTTCCTTTTGTTGGTCTTGTGATTCGACTTTAAACACTTTCTGATGAAATTGTGAGGATATCCATTCTTTTTGAAGACGGTTTTTAGGTATTTTTCTTCCATTCTTTTCAATGTTGGAGTGCTACAGTGTATTTGAACTCTTTTAAACAATATCTGCATATAGTTTCTTTTGTGGCTGGTGGGTTATTACTATTATACTTGAGTATTTGGTCTGTGTCCGCAGATTTTCTATATACTTGTGTTTCTAAATTACCTGTGTTAGTTCTCTTGATTAAGACATCTAAGAATGGAATTTTGTTGTCTAATTCTTCTTCTATGGTGAATTTAACGTCTTTATACATGTTGTTTATTAATTTGTGGGGATATTCCAAATCATTTCTTTTAATTATTACAAGTGTATCATGAACGTAACGTACCCAGATTTTTGGTTTAATTATAGGTAGGGAGGGATATTAATTCTAATCTTTGCATAACGGCTTCAGCTATTAATCCTGATGTGGGTGATCCCATTGGTATTCCTTTTATCTATTCACATATTTGAGTATTGAATTGGAAGTATGTTGTAAGACACAATTGTATGAGTTCCATCCATATTATATTGCCTGTTATATAAGGGAAAAATTAAACTTTGTGTCATTTTAGTTGGTAGTGGATTAACAAGGGAACCAAAGACTTGAGTTACTTCCTATTTGGGACTCGTCAGCTGAATACTGCTGAATTCCTGTTGGGTGACGGAGTTCTAATTAGGACTTCAATAACTCAGCACTTATCATTTTTTACATTACTGTTACCCATTAAGCCATTGAGGAACCTGTAGTACAACAAACTTCGACACTTTGGAGTGGAGCATAGATTCAGCATAGATTCATGATGAGGTGGACACCGTGAAATCCTTCAATATTATTAGTAGACAGTATAAATCAACTCTCCTTAAATCTGACGAAGCAGTCGTTATCAAACGTTGAAAATATGACTTATGTATTCAGAAAGATTAGCTTATTAGTCATCTTTTCTCGCCCTAGTGACTCAGCGTTCCACCTTTTCGTCTCAGTTGATTGCGTAATCGTTTGCTTTTAACCTTACCCCCTGCCTTTTTTGCTTTGAAAGAATTCAATTCCATTTTTTTTGTTACTATGACTTGAGTTAAACTCACCGCAGTATTACTCATCATCAGATTCGCTCTCTCTCTCTCTCTCTGTTGACTTGACTGTGTAACTCAATCCTCAATGTATCCAACCATTAATTTTGTATGTTTGTATTTTTTTTAACCTTGACCTCCTTCATTAATTGTACAAGTGGATCTTCTGAACATTGTTTATTAACATGTTGATTACTGCAAGTATGACAAAATTCTATGTACATTTACATAATTAACTTTTAGGTTGTAATCAGTTGAAGAGAACCCGATGAAATAAGTTGATGGCCTCATATTATTATTCTGCACAAACATTTGTTTTTGCTTTGTTTCAAATAAAGAATTAATAAAGCCAACAGTATTATTTATGAACTGATAACTCGTAGTACAGTACAAATTATTGCTCATAGTCTGAGCATCATATACGAGCATGAGACGAATGCTCCATCATAAATAATAATAATAATAATAATAGCTATATTTTGAACAGTGTTTATAAAGTGCACGGAAATCTCAGTAGAATTTATTACATAATATATGTATCACCTTCATCCGGCATCTTCAAGTAGAGTAGTAATTTAGAAAACAGAAAGACTGAGTGCAGAAATATTTACTTTTCAATTAGATCCTCATCTCAACCTGGCTCTACTCTAATATACACATTGAGCATTTTCATTATTACAATACACAACAGTTTACCAATCAAGTGACACTGATATGTTTGTTAACAATAATTAAACAGTGTCAAAATGTCAAGGCGCTGGTGATAATTAACGAAGTAAATCAATACACATTTAAAAGGTAGAAATGGATAGAATAAATTAATTTTACAAGGATAACATGTAAATTGAAGATGAAGTGGTCAAAATAAATAATAAATAAACTAAAATAATTTCGACAATTATAATTTTTATAGGTTTAGGGGAGGAGGGCGATGTAGTCCTGTTTATGCATTCTTGTGACGATGGCCACGGTAGGGAATGTGGCTGTACAAATTTTTTCTGTACACATAGGCTTGGCTTCTTCCGGTAAATTCCGATTGCTTCAGCCGTCTGTAGAAGACGAACTCGCAGAGCAAAATTAAGATAGATCGGAATGCGATAAATAACTTTAAATGCAGTATTCACATCAATCTTATGCTCAATATCTGCCAGGTGGGCTAAAATAGAGCTACGAATAGATCTTGTTTGTCCCTTGCTTAATCACGTTGGATGATGTTCGGAAATACGACGATGAACTTGCCTAATTGTAGGCCCAATGTAGCTGGCTCCTCAGCTGCAGTCAAACTGGTAGATGCGCATGGATGAGGCAAATTTAGGTAGTTTATCCTTATTTCTCGAACATAGAATAGGGTTGGTTGTGAAGAGACAAAGTACCTCTGCTGCATAATAAGCTCTTTTAACTGCATTCTTCAGGCGCTGTGTTATTATTTCGCTGATGTCGTCACCGAGGAACTGCAATTCTATGAACATTAGTTTTTCGGAACTGTTGATATATTGACTCTCCTTGGTGCTGAATTCATATTTTATTCTCAATGAATTTATCTGGATAGGCATTTTTTCTAAGTAATTCTCTAATAATCTAAAGCTCCTCATTGAAGCAGTCGTCTGAACAGATTAACCTAGCTCTATGAGCCATACACTTCACGAGGTTACGTTTATATTTCAAAGGTACAAAACTCAAAAAATGAGTGTACTGGCCTGTTGTTGTAGGCTTCCTATACACACTCCTTCTTAGTGTGCCATCTTCTCCTCAATGAGAATTTTCTTTCTCTATGGTAAAGTTTATTGCTGAATGTACATCGTTAAACTTGTCAAGGATGTTCATTGCAACATTCTCATCTTTCATAACCACAAATGTATTATCCATATATCGACAATAGAAATCCATGTCATTAATTACTCCTTTAAAAACTATAAAAAATTATAATTGTCTAAATTATTTAGTTTATCTATTATTTATTTTGACCACTTCATCTTTAATTTACGTGTTATCCTTGTAAAATTAATTTATTCTAACCATTTCTACCTTTTAAATGTGTATTGATTTACTTCGTTAATTATCACCAGCGCCTTGACATTTTGACACTGTTTAATTATTGTTAACAAACATATCAGTGTCACTTGATTGGTAAACTGTTGTGTATTGTAATAAAAATGCTCAATGTGTATATTAGAGTAGAGCCAGAGTGAGATGAGGATCTAATTGAAAAGTAAATATTTCTTCGCTCAATCTTTCTCTTTTCTAAATGTCTAAATGGAGATTTTTTCTATATTGAAAAGAGGAAAGGGACAATAGATCACATTACTGAATGTCGTCTGATTTGAAGCTAAAACCAATCCCCCCTTATGATGCTACTCCATTGTCTCTTTCGAGAAATGCACGACATCCAGTTGAAAGCAAACAAAAAAAGTTCTCAATTATATTTTGCGATTTGAGGACACAACTGAATGCTTAAGGACCATAGGTGGTTAGTTTTATTTCTAGTGGAGTGGTGAACTGTACTAAAATAGTCAGAAACAATTGCCAAATAAATTGGGATACGTTACTACCCTCAAGTTATGCTTTTTCTCATGCAAATATTTTAAACACCCGAGAAGTATCGAAGTATCCAATACAGTCCTACTGGAGGTCAATCGTTAGACCCGAATAGTTCAGTTGTAACGTCTTTGACTGCAGGACTAGCTGACAAGGGTTCGAATTTCAGAAAGCACTTAAGTTCCTTTAAAATGGCAGATAGGTCGTGTTGATTGGCGACTACCTACTAACACGAAACCTAGTTGCCTTCAACCATCTAAAAGCAACAATTTACAGTGCACTGGGATGTTGAACTACCTAGAATGGTGGCCACATTGCAAACTAGACTGATAGAATTCAGTCTTCACCAAACAAAGCATTAGACACATTATACTAGTTAATTAATATTAGGTGTCCAATTAAATGAATAATGATGCCTTTTGGTAGCCCAAATTTTAAGCAGGCCACCATGAACACGACATACTTGTAATTGTCTTTTACTGAGGAATGAAGTTCCCAGTGAATCTCCGAGAAATCGCTCATATTTTCAAACACTAACGCGTAATACACCTAATTATAATAATAATTTGCTTTATTCCAAAACAGTACTTGTGATACAGAATGGAATTCTCAGCATTTTACTACAGTATTGCATCCAGTTTGTACATTAACAATTAAAATAAAATTCTACATAGTTAAGGAAATTTCAGTTCATTACGACAACAACATATTGGCATGTCGGTAGCAAAGACAAAAATGAACAGAGTGTTTGAAGGTGCTAGAAAAGTAGATACTACTAGCATATTTACTGGCGTAAGCAGAAGAAAGAAACAAAGTAGCACATAGCAGAGAAAAAAGGAGAGAGAAAAGGAAAAGAAAGAAAGAAAACGTTGCACCTATAAATGATATGAGTTGGAAAGACGAGATCCATTGTTTTACTGACTATTTAATAAGTTAGAGGTTTCATGCATAATGCTTTCTTTATCTCACAGAACACGAGCCAAGTAGGGTATGGTTGAGTTTTGTACTTTCTAGTTCGAGCATATAGTTCTCTACGTAGGCTTGTAATTCTTCCTGATGAGGTAGAAGGGGAGAGTTGTGAATGAAGAGGTTGGTGTGAGTTATATAAAATGGATTTAGCCCATTTTCCACACGAGTCCATGTGCCTGTCGACCAGAATTTTAACAAGCTGGTTAAGTGGGACGTAGCTTACCCGGGTGACAACCTTTAACATCCTGCGTAATAAGGTAAAGTCTTTCTTCAGTAGCCCTGGAAAAACTAAGCCGGAACAATAGAGAATAATAGGCAGAATGAGAGAGTTAACGAATTGTAGGAGCAAGGGTTAGGTTATACCAGAATGTCTTAACTTCTTGATGTAGAAGGTAAGACGGAATACTTTCTTAGAAATGAGACACAAGGGACGGGGATACAATTATTCACAAAGAAATCGTATATAGAACAAGACTATTTGTAGATAACTAGGAGTGAAAATCTCATATCAGAGGATCGATATTTTTCTAGAGGATTATAACTACTTAATTAATTGTGCGTCGGTGGCACAGTGGTTAGGACTCTCGCCGATCATGCACATGGTCCGAGGTTCGAGCCCACGCCGACGCACACTTGATATCTATGGTTGGCCTGCGAAATTTGCGCTACCGATATCCACGCTGAAAATTCCATACTTGTACCAAAAATACGGTTTGGAATCAAGCTGTTTTAAAAAACTAAAATAAAATATAAAAAAAAAATAAAATAGATTATATGACAGACATGAAATACAAACAAATCACAATATGAGAACAAAATCAAAGAAAAAATCGAATCAAGTTAATTTTGAATGTGATTTTATAAATAAATCCAGGGAGAAACAACATATGAAGACAAGATGAGAGCTAGTCAAATTACTTGAAATCATTTGTAGACTAATCAGTAATTCTTGTTCCATTCCACATTAATTTGTTTATTAGATAATAACACCATACAGTAAAACAGTAATATCTACTCACCAGATGACAAAGTTTCGAACACCATTTATTGTGGTTCATAATCATACCATAAAATTATAATCACACAACTTCAAAACTTCACTTTTATAGTTTTCTCTATTCTTTCCTATTTGTTGTGGGTCGAGGGGACAGTACAAATTTCCAGATGTCCAGCTGGACAGGTGTTGAATCATTCCTACTACACGGAATTGCAGCTGATTCGATAACACAAAGCTTCTGTTATCAATCTCTTCTCTCTCTCTCTCTCAACACGGCCATATAAGATTTCAGAAGTATCATCTTATCCCATCCTATTTTGTGCTTGTGTGTAATTGTGTGTAGTGAGTGTTATAGCTGAACTATTCTCCAGATTTCTTATAATTATTGGGGTCAACTAATCTACATTTTGCAAGGTGTTTGTGCTTCACTAGTCTGACTGACCCGGTTTCACTACTCCGACCTATGTATCTGACCTGACAATTATTCCGGAAGGGTATTAGATAAACTAAATTATTTTGTTTAATTGGCTCCCGCAGGTTCCTTGTTGGTTTAAATGCCATTTTTATTCCTACATTGTTAAGAATTCTTCCAAGTTTAATTCTTTGTATGGATGTACTACTGATGATTTAAATTCCCTGTTGCTGGTGTTGATATTATCCGGTGTATGTTTGACATGCATGTCGCCATTAATATTACTAATATTATTATTACTGCCATTATCACTACTATTATTCTTAATTTTATTTTTACATTTCCCTACATACTTCCTGATTAATTTATCAGGGTAATTAGGAAGTTTCAAGGCTTCTCGCATACACCTCACTTCCTGTCTCATATTTTATTTGGTACTACTTAGTTTTTGTGCCCTATTACTTAAACATTTCACCAGTCTTAATTTTAATTACAAAGGGTGGGATGATAGGAAATCCAAATATCGGTTCGAATGTGTAAATAATAATAACAATACCCTGCAAAAATTGTCAGGTCAAATACATAGGTCGGAGTAGTGAAACCGGGTCAGTCAGACTAGTGAAGCACAAACACCTTGCAAAATGTAGATTAGTTGACCCCAATAATTATAAGAAATCTGGAGAATAGTTCAGCTATAACACTCACTACACGCAATTACACACAAGCACAAAATAGGATGGGATAAGATGATACTTCTGAAATCTTATATGGCCGTGTAGAGAGAGAGAGAGAGAGAGAGGAGAGAGGAGATTGATAACAGAAGCTTTGTGTTATCGAATCAGCTGCAATTCCGTGTAGTAGGAATGATTCAACACCTGTCCAGCTGGACATCTGGAAATTTGTACTGTCCCCTCGACCCACAACAAATAGGAAAGAATAGAGAAAACTATAAAAGTGAAGTTTTGAAGTTGTGTGATTATAATTTTATGGTATGATTATGAACCACAATAAATGGTGTTCGAAACTTTGTCATCTGGTGAGTAGATATTACTGTTTTACTGTATGGTGTTATTATCTAATAAACAAATTAATGTGGAATGGAACAAGAATTACTGATTAGTCTACAAATGATTTCAAGTAATTTGACTAGCTCTCATCTTGTCTTCATATGTTGTTTCTCCCTGGATTTATTTATAAAATAACATTCAAAATTAACTTGATTCGATTTTTTCTTTGATTTTGTTCTCATAATGTGATTTGTTTGTATTTCATGTCTGTCATATAATCAATTAAGTAGTTATAATCCTCTAGAAAAATATCGATCCTCTGATATGAGATTTTCACTCCTAGTTATCTACAAATAGTCTTGTTCTATATACGATTTCTTTGTGAATAATTGTATCCGCCTCCTTTGTGTTTCATTATAATTAGGTGTATTATGCGTTAGTGTTTGAAAATATGAGCGATTTTCTCGGAGATTCACTGGGAATTTCATCCCTCAATGAATGGCCGGTGAATTCCAGCTTCTGTCAATTCACGACATAATCCAACCACTAGCCAATGCCTTTGGCAAGTATTTGTCCTCACTCTCGATCTGCTGTGATCTACTTGTCACATCTTTCCATTAGAACCCCAGGTAACCACCGACCTGAATAGGGCCAGTCGTCAGTGGGCATCTCACTGATCTTCAAGTATTGGTTTGTAGGGAGTTGATTGACTGGTCAGTTACTGGTTTTATCTTTTCCCTCTTTATCCAGTTTACAGCCATGTGAGTTACGCCAAGGCGTATACTGACCAGGAATCGAACCTGAGGCTATTTAAGTCGCTAGCAAGCTTTCTAACACTGAATTTTTGTGATACTGATTCATAGTTTTGATGTGTTTGAATAGGCTAACGGTAAGGTGAATATCACCATACTCATATAGTGGGAAGAAGAATATTTACTATAACTGTTACTATCCATTCTATATGAGTACTGCCAGTTTATTTCTTTCTTTCTTTGTTTATTTATTTATCTTAACTCACATCAATTTTCAGTCGATAATAAATCGAAATGAGTGGTCATCTTAATCAACCCTTTGATTAATGAAGCATATTAAAGTACCCCGATAAAGAATGATCATTCAACAAACCATTGAGATATCAACTAAACAGAAATATGCATACTTAAGATTTTATTCAGGATAAACGAGAAGTCTTCAGAGAATGGGAGAGAAAAATATTGATAAAGAAAAAGTCTAATATTGTTATTAACATGAGATAATAATAAGATGGCAGACACTTATCTTTCAACTGTATATTAATTTATCAGGTCACATGAATATTACTCAATGGGTATGCTTACCTACACGTGCGATACTTACAGGTTATCACTTCAAATAAATCAATCTACGCATCTCTATTGTTCTACTTGAATGATGAAGTGATCCTGTGTTTTTCTTCTTTTTATTCTTCAGTTTCTGGATAGCATGATGTTTGAGTGCATGAAAAATTCCAAGGTTATTCATGAAGTTAAATGAGAGAAGTGTCCTCTTGGCTTGAAGATATTTCAAGCCCTCTTGAGTACAAGTTATCACAGTAAAATATTATTCTTGTGAACTTCTTCAGTAGATATCTTAAAGAACTGACGTTACTTCTTTTAATGGTGAGGCTATCTGAGGTTACCCTGAGTTATGATACTGTTATGGATTTAGGGGGTAATTATTATTATTATTATTATTACTATTATAAGTGAAATTAAAATCTGGGTTATAGTAGTACTCGAGTTATGGACCAACTAATTAACAGTTTGTAACTGTCTACTGGTAAACATAGATAAAACAAAGGTGATGAAGATTCCTGGCCAACAGCAACATCAACAACAACAACAGACAATAGTCATCATAAATAGGAGGAACCTGAAAGAAACAACCTCCTTCACCTATCTACCTGAAAAGCATAGTTTCAACTACAGGCAGAACTGACAAGGATATCAAAGCCAGAATCGGAAAAGCAAGACAAGCTTTCATTACTCTCAAATCTGTGTGGAGGTCAACAGCACTCAGCATCAAAGATAAGATCTGGATTTTCAACTCCAATGTGAAGTCAGTGCTACTTAGCACACGGATCAGAGACTTGGCCAGCGTGTCATAAAGAGCATCTCAAACAAACTTCAGACCTTCATCAACAGTTGTTTTCGCTCAATATTCAATATCAGATGGTCAGGAAAGATCAGCAACAGGTGGGATCTTTGGCAATGAGCGAACCAACCCAGTAGGAACCGATTGTGAAACAAATAGGCAGGAAGAAATGGAGATGGATTGGCTGGCCATACTCTGAGGAAACAGACCATCAAGTGTCATCACTAGACAAGCCATTGCTCGATTGGAACCCGAAAGGGAAGCGGCGAGTTGGTCGTCAGTGCAAGGGTGAGGTGACATGGAGGAGGTCATGTGAAGAGGAGATGAAAGCATGTGGGCAGACTTGGAGTGGGGTGAAAACGTTAGCAGAGAACCGAACGCAATGTTCCTCTAGGAATCAAAGGAAATAATAATAATAATTGTCAACTAGCTGAATTGATAGACCCAACTTCTGATTAGATCATCATTTCTCTACAGCTACTACGATTGGCGCCTAGTCGACTACCTAGGACTTCTCGTGTCAAACTCAGTCATACTAAATCAAGAGGGGCAGGTGGAATTTGTTGACTGGAAGTGAAACTATCAGGGGCAGTTCTACATTAGCAGACTGTTTTGAGACTTAACCAAATTTAGACTGAAGTAATTTAGTGGATGGTGACTAGTAATGGAATCCAGGATGTGCATTTTGTCCTGTTTGGGACTCGTCAGCTTGAGATTTACCTACATTCCCTGTTATTGATGGTTTTCCCTCCGAGGCTTAAACTCAGTACGTACAGTTTCAGTCCAATCACTCAATGAAAAAGTCCAAATTGAGCTAAATAGTAACTGATACTTGTTACACAAGAGATGGTGGCTCTCGTGGGCCAAGCTCTCTAGTAGATAACGCTTTGATGTTTGGTACTATGGGTACTGGTTCAAGCCTTTGGTGGGAACACCATCACTCAATGCAGATAGCAGAGACATCAAGCTGTCAAGTCCCAGATAGGACGGAGTCTGTATCCTGGATTTCACTGCTAGTCGCCATCCACGAAGACTGTTTTGATGTTATTTGTTTGTTTATTTAAAAAAAAAATAATAATAAAAATTAGGGTATTGACAAACTATTGAGTGATTACAACTCACAAACAGATTAACTGTCAGTTAGCGATAATTTCATCAAGTCATCTTAAATGTCACACATGATGCAATCATTTCATTAAAATACACTAATGCCAGCACACACACATGCACAATGGTCACTACACACAATCAATATTTTAATGTAAAAATAGGTCTGGAAAAAGAATATGATGATGAGTTCTACTCACAGGGTCATGACAAGTGAAAGGCTGTAAAATATTTAATGACAGTATTGTCATTAAATATATTAGTCATAGAGAAATGCATATGGACATACCAACAGACATATACACTACGCTACACTACTACAACTAAGTGTTGTTTGACAGTGAGTATATCTCAGATAAATAAATAACTGTCATCACTCTGACAACTGAGTCATCACTGGACTAGCAATATGTTTTTTTTGTTGGAGAGGGTGGTGCTGAAATGTATTGGTGGGTTCATCCAGATGTTTAAAGGTCAGTAAGTAGCTTTTCAGGTAAGCAACAGGAAAATATAGTACAACTTACATTTATATCACAAAATTGGTTTATCATAGGAAATAAACGATATATGAATTACTCACTAGATGGTAACTAATGTCACCCTGACTTGTTGTAAGTGTTCATTGGAATCTGATAGGCAGGTACATATTGAAGCTGTCAATTGGGCCAAGTAAACATGACACTGCTACAAACAGAATTACGCTGTAATCTATTCGGTATTTCAACACTAAGATCTTAGTCTATGGGATAGGATAGAATGCATCACCTGAATAACTCTCCGGGCATATAGAAACATATCAAACTTAGGCAAATACTTTTTACCTAATTAAATATGCAACTTAATGATTAACTGAAGTACTGTAGTGGATCGGTTAAGATAAAGAATTTGTGGTTCATATTGCATTTTAATGGTGACGAATTGTCATCATAGCGTCACATTTTATCTCCATTCCTTTGTCTTCCAAGTGGAGCTTCAGTAGAGGTGCTGGTATTGTTTTTACGGGTTGGTGTTGTCAGCCTAACACCTGACCTTCCCTCTTCTCCAGGCTTACTATTGATTAGACAAGGTTTAGGAGTGCACTGATAGGGAACCAAGCCCTGACCATTTTAGGCGTGATTGGAGAAGTATCCTCTACTCCTCCGAACCACCTCTCTGTGTGGTAGTTCTTCCCGCTTGTATCATTTGCATACCACTATATAACTTAGTAGGAATTCAGAGTGAATATTTACTCCTATTTGAGACTTGTCAGTAGAATGTATCTGCATCTCCGATAGGTGGGTGGTGGGTGGTATTCCGCCCAGAGACTTGAAAGTAACATGTGAACAGGGCGTGAGTGGAACAGCTGCCTTCGCTCTATAGTGAAAGTTAGATGAACAATCTGGAGTAAATATCAACAAGAAACTCTGTGAACAAAGTAATACACGACCTATTACTCAACGAATATGCCGAAGAAAATGGAGATGGTTCGGAGACACGCTGAGAAGACCGTTGAGGGATATCACACTCCAGGTCATCGTTCAGAGTGGAACATGAATGGGAGACGACAAGTTGGGCAAAGCTCCGAGGTTGCCATAGAGGAGAAGGGAGGAAGAGCCTATGGGAAGTCATGAGACTAGTTGAAGAGGATTGCAGAGAATAGGATAAAATGGAATTGTGCATCTGAAACCCTATGTCCCACTCAGAACCCAAGGGACTACAACAGGTGATAGTATAATGGATCAAGGGAAATCCAAAGATAAAAACCTTTGACAAACGATCTCCTCGATCAATAATTCCTTTTTCTTCCTTACTTTTTCATCTGATTGTAACTCATTATTACTCTAATCATGGTTCCTTTGTGTATCTTTGTTTTTCCTTCTGTCCTGTCATGATTTCATGCACTTATAAGGACATTTCCATCAAATATCTTATCTATCGCACCCTCCACCCCACCTCACCCCACTGCATTCCTGAAATTTGTTGATTCTCTATCTACCTGTCTACCTCCTTGAATTTTAATCACACTTTCTTATCACTGCTACATCAAATTATTTGACAATTTTATGAATGACATTGAAGGATCATTTGTACTTGTTCTCTGTATTGACTTGACTCCTACTCCTACTACTATCTACTACTGAACTGTATCGAATTGTTTACCTTTGACAAGAGAAAACATCTTGAATAACAAACACAGAGAGTGCAGAGAAACGAGTAGATGAAAGGAATGAATTCAATTTTTATCCTAAAATATTGATTGCTCCTGCTTTCAAGAAACTGACAGATAAAAGAATGAAAAATTATTTGATATTTCAAACATACCTTAAACTGGGCTTCATCCCTGCATACTAGCTATCTCACCTGGAATTGAACCTGAACACACCTCCGATTTTGTGAGCATGTAACGAAGAGCCTACATCTTTCAAAGGAACAAACGTTTAGAATAGTGCGATTACTAGGCATCTCCTTGATATGGGTCATGAGGCGGACATCGTAAAATCTTTTAAAATTATCAACAGACGAAACAGTTCATTTCTCCTCAATTTTGCCTAAGTAATCTCTATCAACACCTGAAACCCGATATAGGTGTGTTCAGAAAGAAGCAGTCAGCATCAATCTTTCCTTGTCCGTCCTGGTGACAGGATGTCTTCACTCTCTCTCTCATTTGATTACGTAATCTTTGGCATTAGCCTAACCCTCACCCTACTTTGATATAATGTGATTTTGCTAGCCTCTTGTGTCCATGATTTGAGTTGAACTCAGTACATTGTTACCTAATTTATTCGTTATTCATCATCTTATGTACCTCTCGTCTTTATTAAGTAACTCCTTCACCATTACTCAGCTCAGAACCTCCTGTCAACTGATATCATGTAAAATTTGCAAGTATGTGAAAACTATTCTGGGCAAGAAATTCATAATAATAATAATAATAATTTAGTTAGGCTGTTCACAGGTGAGCTGATGAGAAACCAACGAAATAAATAGTGATGGTACCATATTATTCTGCACAAACCACTCTTGTTCTTGCTTTATTCAAATTAAACCTGTGACTATCAAATTAGTAAGAGATAATGTTGTCATTCAGTTAACTGGTGAATATATATTTGAACATTTAGATTTGGAGGAAGTAAGGAATCTCGTATGATTGGATATTAACTGAATAAATGAATCCTAAAGCTGTCATTTTGTAGTGTAACTGTCCTGGGGCCAGTTCCAGATTCATACATACAACTGAATGGTTCAAGTCAAGGACGAATAGATGCAGAAATATTCACTTCCACATTATGATTCATGTGAAAGGATACCGTGTTACTCATTGATGTAATGATAAGTGGACAGATCAAAATGCATAGTGTTTTGATGAACCTGTCGCCAATTTGTTATGATTTCAGTTGACAGTTGATATGACCAAGTCAACGGGCAACTCAAAAAGCAATCAAATACTGGTCTATCACTGTTAGGATACAAGTTTATTATTATTATCCGTTCTTCTCCTAGACTGTATATCATTGTTCTAATATTTTTCTCAAATCATTTATTGATTTGATCCTTATTATTTAACCTCTCATTTTAATACTTCTCTTTGTGTTTGAGTGTACACTGATAATGTGTTGTTTGAAAACATGAGTTTGTTTGAGTGAATGAAGGCCATTCTGACCCAGGATTGTCTGTGGAAAGCGTTGGTGTTAGATTCTTATGGACAGAGGTTTGGATCCCATTTTGTTAGAAATACTCTTCTTGATTCAAAGTGATTGTTCTGTACTTAGTAAGTTACCTTGTCTGTTTAGCTGCTTAACGGCACTGTTGGGGTAATTCTGAGTTTTTTGTGTAATTAATGTTGATAAATACGGTAGCATGTGACATCATTTATCGCCTGTTCTAAGGACTTAGATGAATATATCGGCCTCACATTCTCAGTTATTATGATCTTATCTGTATAAAAAGTGCTCTTAACCACAGCGTTCAACCACTGTCAAGTTACCAAGCTACTATGATCACTGCCCACATAAAGTAGCTTGATATAAACATCTTTCACAGTTGTGAGTTGAAGAGTGGGTCTTGATGTTCCGACTACTTTATATCTCCTGATGAACTTGTCTGGATAATTGTTGTCAACCAGAGTTTGTGTCAACTTTTTTTCTTCCTCATCAAGTGTGTCTTCAGTGTACATTCTTTGGATTCTACTGAAGAGGCACCTTATTAAGGCTCTTTTGTATCGAACTGGGCAGAAATTGTGGTAATTAAGATACTTTCCTATCCATGTAGGTTTTCTATAAATAGATCGTTTTATTGATCCATCAGGCCATCCGTCGACTAAGCAATTTACCTAGGAAAGATAAACAATCATCTTCGTCTTCTACAGACGTGAGTGATATGCCTTTCTAAACTTCATTCATTCGATTTAAAACTGAGGTGACAGAACAAGGCGTATCACTTATGATTACAAAGTCGTTGACATATCTTCTATAAAGTGGTACATTTTCCATTAAGTCTTCTGATAATCTTTCAATATACGACCTATAGATATCTGCTAAAAGGGGTGCCAACCGACTTCCCATAGTGATACCATCGACCTGACAGAAACAATCACCTTCAAATGTAAACCTAACACTGCTAGTTCATGATACAAGAAACGGCATGAAAAAGTTATGTGTAGAAATGTGATCACATAAAGTGTCAACTGTTTTAAGTAAAGGCACATTAATGAATAATGAGTTTACATCAAAAAAATACATATTTTCATTGATGGTATTAATGTCATCAGGACAACAAACCACTTCAAATGTATCTTTTAATTTTGTTGAATAGAACCATAGATAGATTTATCAAAGAGTAATTGTCTTTTTGCTGTCTTTACAGCGTCCTCTAACTGCGTGTTCCTCAAGGAAGCTTCAGAGAGATATCCAGTACGGAACAAGGATCGGTTCTCGGCGTTTAGATCATAAAATGTCGGTTTTGGTCGCTACACAACCAGTCCTTGACGAAATCTCTCTTTAAATCGACCTAATTCACATAGCTGAACACCTGGAGAATAGACGAATTCCTGTTACAACCAGTAGATAAATGTGTTGATTATACGCTGTACTTTTAATGTGATTGTTGAAAAGTGTGAACTTAAAATTATTGTGAATAAACACTACATCAGTCAGTGCCAGAATTTCATTTATTGTCTGAAACAGTTGTTCCCTCTATATACTTGTAAACAGC
Source organism: Trichobilharzia regenti (assembly GCA_944472135.2). Taxonomy (NCBI): domain Eukaryota; kingdom Metazoa; phylum Platyhelminthes; class Trematoda; order Strigeidida; family Schistosomatidae; genus Trichobilharzia; species Trichobilharzia regenti. Next base: position 73,281,131 of record OX235263.1, read on the forward strand.
TGAATTTAGGTCATCTTTGATTTTTATAACTACTACCTTGTCTCATTAAACCTGATGAATGCCAAACGTACAACAACAAATATAAGTTATAATTATAGATAGTTGGGTGATTTAAAATAAACAAGAAAAATATTAGTTGGAGGATTTCATTATGAGCTGACATCGGTTAGAGAACCAGTGGAAAACCAGCCACAGGAAATACTGGACAGCTGTTTCATCCGTCCTAGTTCGGGACTCTTCAACAGTACACACCCACCACAGGTGGTTAGAACTCAGGACCTTCTGCGTATAAGGCGACTTAGCTCGCTGACGACCATTAAGCCACTGGGACACGATCCAACGCCCCGTGACTTCTGACTTCTGTCAATTTGTGTTACAGCCTGACCACTAGCTAGATTCGTTGCTTGTGAGTATTTGTCCGGACAACTGACCTTGTAACCAGAAGGTCCTGGGTTTGAACCCTGGTGGTTGGTGCGTACTGTGAAGAGTCCTAAACTAGGACGGAGGAAACAGCCCTCCAGTATTCCATGTGGTTGGTTTTCTACTGGTTCTCTAATCGATGTCAGCTCATCATGAAATCCTCCAAGCAACCAAACAAAATCCCTACAAATCAATACTTGGAGGAAGATATTGCCAAAAAAGATGTTTCCAGGAATTCCTTCCATAATTTATAATTATATCGCAAATCAGCTGGTAAAAGTAAAAATAATATTCGAAGAGGTTAAATGATGAGTGAGACCAAATGTGATTGATTTAGAGGATGAAATGAACTTACTGCTCAGCGAATATGTAGAAGAAATGTGGATGCATCAGACGCACGCTGAAGAGACCGTTGAGTGACATAGTGCGTCAGGTAATCGCTGGCCTTGAATGCTAGTTGGGCAGCCGAGGTGACATTGAGGAGATAGTGTAAGGAGGAGGTGAAAGCTTATAGGCAATCATAATTGACAACTGCAGAGAACAGGAAAAAGTGGGGATGTGCTGTTGAAGCCCTGAGTTAATACATAAGTAATAGTAGGCAGTGATCCAAATGCATGCAAAAGGTACAGATAACAATGACATGAGACGGAATGGTTCTGTGGTATATTTTTGCGCAGTTTATATGTATATATATAATTGGTAACTGAATAGTACTAAGTGTCACATACTGTAAGAAACTGTGGTTAAAACAATGGATGATAGCCCTATAAGTGACACGATTGTGACGCAAATCCTGGTGCTGATTCGACCAAGCTATGAACCTCAAACGATGATTTAGTCTTGGTTTAACTTCAGTTACCAGTAGTAAAATAAATACCAAATGTAGAATAATAGAAAAGATCTGTAGCTCTGGTGGGTGATTTCGATTTGGTTGGGTTCTCTAAGCTGGCTGATTTAACTCCATAAACTGTGATAAATACTAAATTGGTCAAAGTGGACATCCTCTCTAAATCAGAATTCAAGGACATAGATTATCTATTTAAAAGACACGATATGTATTTTTTCATATCGATGCATGAAGACGATGATGAACACCGATTTGATAGGGAGAATGTAAAAGTTTCAAACAAAGAAAACACTTCGAAGAAATTACAGAGAATTTCTAGAGGCCTGGTACTCAAATAAATCAGTGACTAAAAGACACCTTAATATGGACCGAATTTACCAACTAATAAAGAATATTGGTTAGAGAACCATTGGAAAACCTGCTGAGAGTACTGGACAGCTCTTTCGTCCTACTTTGGGACTGACCCTTCAGAACTACACACACAACGGGATTCGAAACCAGGACCTTCTGGTTACAAGGCGAGCTAGGTCTAGACTATTGAGCCACTGGGACCCGATCCTATGACCGATGCGTGAATTCTAACTTCTGCCAATTCACGACATAGCGCGACCCTAGCCAATGACTTCAGCGAGTATTTGTCCTCACATCCGACCTGCTGCACCCTACTGGTCACGACTTCTCACTAGAACCCCAGGTAATTACCTACCCTTACATGGCTAGGGGTCGCGCTATGTCGTGAATTGGCAGAAGTTAGAATTCATGAGCCATTGGTTCGGGTCCCAGTGGCTTAATGGTATATGAGCTCGCCTTGTAACCAGAAGGTCCTGGGTTCAAACGCTGGCGGTGGGTGCGTACTGATGAAGAGTCTCAAACGAGGACGAAACAGCCGTCCAGTATTCCCAGGTTTTCCAGTGGTTCTCTAACCAATGTCAGCTCATGATGCAATCCTGTAACCAACCAAATTCCTACAAACCAACACTTAATACAAAATATATTACATGAGAAGAAAGTTCAGATTCCAAATCAATAAATATTACCAAAGTAAATTAATAACCAACCACTACAATGGTTAATCACTGGAGATATAGTTGTACCATTCATGATGAATGCTTGACTACAAATGTGTTTGCTGGTATGTGAAGCCTTGGATATAGGTTTAACGCTTATGGAGATTTGAGACATTGTCACCCAAAGCTGCAATCAGAGATGTTACTATCGGGCTATTCGGGCTCCTTTTGAAGATACACATATACCTTGTTTAAAAGTGACAATAAGTACGAAACCTAGACCATAAAGTCTCCTGTCTATCACTTTCAACCACTGAACCCCACTATGAAGTACACAGCAGTGGATAGTCACTTCGCTTATTGACCACACTACAAAACTTGATTGTTAAAATTCCATCAGTATGAACACGAAAGGACTATAAAAGATAATATTAGTCACCTTCTAGTGATCATTCAGTGTAATCAGGCTGCCCTGCATAAACCGAAACAATGTAATAGAACAATATAGTTTTCAATCAACCTCTTATCTTTTTAACATTCTAAACCCCCGATAAGTTTACAATCATCCAAACCTATTATTATTAATAATATTTTCTATTCATTTGGATAGGTAAGGCAAGCAATAGAGTAACCACGATGAATTTGTCCATGCATATATATATATATATATATATATATATATATATATATATATATATATATATATATACATATTTTGCATGTCAGAATGATAGTAAAAATCCTCTAACAATGAATAAATCATGAACCCTGTCCGACTGTCATCTATCCTGCTGCCATATTAATAACAATAATCTTAGTCAGTAATAATAATAATACAATGCTGACGTGATACATCAATTATACATCCTGAGATTCTTTTCGTTTTTAAGCGGTGATTTGTTTTGTCTTTTCGGTTGCCATGTTACCTAATAAATTACTATTTGTTAAAACTTTTTCCCTTTTCCTTCTATTTCTTCATCTCTGTCTTTGTCAAACACACACCCATACATGCATGCACACATTCACATAATCCCTTTCTTTAAATGTTTTGATTTATTCTCAATGACTTGATTAATTTCTTGGTGTACCTTCTTCCGTGATGAAGTAGAAGGAAGCGAAGATGTGGGTACTTACATAACTTATATATATATGACTGAAATGAACCCGTATTGAACCAGATCTATTTCAGCCAGTAATAACATAGACAGTATAGCTAAACTTAGCAATTTTATGTTTAATGCTGTTTTGTTAAATGAGTGTACAGAATACGCCAGGATTTTCCTTCTCTTTTTGACCTTGTTGATAATGTAAAGTACATGTGGTTCTTTTTAAAACTCACCATCAAGATCAAATAAGGAATAGGGGAGATCAATAAGTTGAATTGAAAAATCATACAATATGTACTATGCTCAAGTATGTAATTTGGAAACTATTTCAATACTATGGGGTGCCCCAAATCTTTATCAACTTGTAACCAGAAGGTCCTGGGTTCACATCCCGGTGGGTGCGTACTGATTAGCAGTCCCAAACCAGGACGAAACAGCTGTCCAGTACTTCCAGGTTTTCCAATGTTTCTCTAAATGATGTTGGCTCATGACGAAATCCTCCGACCAAACAAATCCCTAAAAACCAACACTTGAGTAACATTGAGATGCTAACTACCGGCTTGCCCTATTCAGGCAGGTAGTTACCTGTGGTTCTAGTGAGAAGTCGTGACCAGTAGGGTGCAGCAGGTCAGGTATGAGGACAAGTACTCGCTGAAGTCATTGGCTAGGGTCGCGCTATGTCGTGAATTGGAAGAAGTTAGAATTCACACATCGGTCATTGGATCGGGTCCCAGTGGCTCAATAGTCTAGAGCTAGCTCGCCTTGTAACCAGAAGGTCCTGGTTTCGAATTCCGTTGTGTGTGTAGTTCTGAAGGGTCAGTCCCAAAGTAGGACGAAAGAGCTGTCCAGTACTCTCAGCAGGTTTTCCAATGGTTCTCTAACTAATGTCAGCTCATGATGAAATCCTCCAACCAATCAAATCCCTACAAACCAACACTTGAATAACTTTATCAACTTCATTTAATAGCTATGTTACAGTGTTATATGTCAAGTGATCCACAACAGAGTCAGAAGACAGGAATACGTTAGACCGATAAGAAGACTCTGGAAGGTTTGGACTTCGTGGACAATTTATATTTAGTGTCATATGTTCTGGAGAATTACAGGTGGAAACCAACATGTTGGTAAGAGCAGAAGCAGAAGCATCGAAGTCAGGACTTCAGGTAAACATATATAAGACAGAGGTGATGAAGATAAACCCAACCATCAACAACAAGCACCAATTATTATAAACGGGAGAAACTTGAATGAGGTCACTTACTTCATCATCTATCTAAGCAGCATCCTTTTAACTACAGGCTGTCAGGATGGACGAAGATGTCAAATTCTTTATTATTCTGAAATCTGTATGGAAATATGTATTCAGCATAAAAAGCTAAATTAGGATTTCCAAACACCAATATTATGTCAGTTCTTCAATATGGATCAGAAACTTGGCGTTCTTTTTCAAAAGATTTTTTTGTCCCTCTACTTTTAGAAAATTGAGGAAAAAAATGTTATATAAAAAAAAAAAAAAAAATGTAAGAAAGGAAAAAAAAATTAGTGCGCCCTAAGGTGCTCCTTTAAAAAAAAATAGGTAACATTAAAAAGAATATTTTAAATTAAAAAAACAGAAAAAATAATAATGATATTAATGACGTCACCTACGTCGGTGGCACAGTGGTTAGGACTCTCGCCGACCATGCACATGGTCCGGAGTTCGAGCCCACGCCGGCGCCACGATATCTATGGTCGGCCTGCAAAATTTGGGCTACCATCTCAAAAGAAAAATCAAAAATAAAAAATAAAATTAAAAAAAATCAAGAAAAGCATTTCGAACAGGCCATTGTAGACATTTATCAACAGCTGTCGTCTCTGACTCCATATTGAAGGTCGAGTGGCAGACCAGGAAGATTTAGAAACGAGAGACTCTGGGATCGAACCAATCATGAACTTCTTACTCAACAAATATGGGAAAGAAAATAGAAATGAATCAGACACACTCTGAGGAGATTGTCGAATGATATCGCACGCCACGATCCCGAGTGAGAGACAACGAGTTGGGCATGTGCTTGAGAGTGACACGGAGGAGATCGTGTGGGGAGAAGGAGGCAACTGTAAGGCCAGTTGAAGAGGATTGTAGAGATGTGATGTTGAAGCCGTGTGTTCCACTCGGGAATAACAATGAATAAATAATAAAAGAAAATAAGTTCAGAGAATTAATGGGTGAATTATACTTTACGATCAATATTTCAAGATTTATTCCATTGAAAATAAAGCCTATTAGTTCGATAACTGCTGAAAACTGAAACGGATCGGATTGTTTTCTTTAACCTTTCACCCTTATTCAGAAGTAACATCACCAATGACACAATAAAAGTCGATATTTGAATCTTCAGGATATGATGCAAACAAATATCTTACCAATAGTCTCGTTGTATTTCAGACCAGTTGTAACATCAGAAGGCAAGACACGGAAGCTACGGATATAAAACTATATATATATTCTCACGTTCCCCAGTGAACATAGAGCTTCAAGCTAGTGGCTTAAAGTTTCTGTACAGTGTTATTTTTACAGATGGGGTTGCTAGCCATGCCAACCTTTCCTTTTTACCAGCATATTTCTATTTGCATGTGATGAATTTATACTTGATGGATCCATTGATGAAGTTGTCAATATCAAAAATATAGATGATTATGAGAAGTCGTCTAGTTCATTCGATATCCGCTACCTTGCTATGATGTAAGGTTTTACATATCGCAATATACTCAGTAAGTTACACTAACTTGAAAAAAATATTTTCGCAGGTCCTACCATACCAGAAGGATCGTTATAATTGCGGCTAGACTGGAAACAGTAAATATCAAAGTATGAGTTACTTTCACTAAGTCAGGGGTCTGAAAGTGAATAGGATTGTAATACAAGCAAGCTATTTCCCTCTGACAGTCAGTAAGCGGGTTATGCTATCTGTCCGCTATAGAGATAGGCGGTTACGAAACGTTCACTCTCATTGGTGGTACGTATCTGTCTTTAATTTCTTCATATGGACAGAATTCCACTCCAAAACAGGCTGTGCTTGACGGACCTCAGGCAGTCGTCCCGTAACATTACGCAACATGAATGCTTCCTCCTTTTCAGGTATTTCACGAGGAAATAAATTCCTCCAGTATTGATGGTCCAGTCGTTGGTTGATAATTTATTTAATTATATATTATATAATGGAATATAGGGCTTCAATAGCACATCTTCATTTCGTCCTGTTCTCTAAAGTCCTCTTCAAATGGCTTCGAGATTGCTCATAAGCTTTTCATCTGCTTCTCATATGATCTCTTTAATGTCACCCTCAGAGCCACGCCCAACTTTTCGATTACTATTTGGGTTCCACTCGAGTGATGTACTGAAGCATGGCGTCACTCCAGCATCTCTTTAGCATGTCTTCAATCAGTCTCTATTTCCTTAGGCATATTTGTTGGGCAGTAGGTTCTTGATTAATTCACTGCCTATCACAGTTCCTTTTTAGCTATCTGATATTCAAATCGTAATCAGTTGAAGTTTGATTTTGGAAAAAACAGTTCATGTCTATCCCTTATGACTTCCAAATAAAAACGGATTCTTTATTTAAAAGCAAATATCAGTAATATATGTTCAGAAAAAATTCCTGTGTCACAATCTGTTTCATTCATGCTGGAGGGTGGGTTGGGGGTGACATTAACTGATAGGATGCCTGTGTTGTCATCATACTGTCGCCACCATATTTAGTCAGTTATTAGATTGTGATCACACTTTACGATACTCTAATCATCAACGTTAATCTACTCATCCTCATTAACATCAACAATATCAATAATTTGAGAAAAATAAACCTCATTTCTTCACCAGATAGAAAGCTTACATTATCCCGCATGTTGCTTAAGTCTGTTTATTTATTCATTCAAACATATAAAGATAATATCTGGTCTAAAATTTGGACACAATGAATGAATGAATGCATGAATGAATGGATATGTGAATGACCTCAGTGTATATTGTATATTGTCAAATAACATGCCAAATACTATCCAATGCCAAATTATTATAAATAATATTGTATATATATATTCTAAATCTACATAACATAATATAACCTTATTTCAAGTATTGGTTTGTATTGGGATTTGACTGATTGATTAGAGGATTTCATCATGAGCTGACATCGGTTGGAGAACCATTGGCTAGCGGTCGTGCTATGTCGTGAATTGACAGAAGTTGGAGTTCATGCGCTGGCCATTGGATAGGGTCCAAGTGGCTTAATGGTCGTCAGTCAACGAGCTAGCTCGCCTTGTAACCAGAAGGTCCTGGGTTCTAACCTCCTATGGTGGGTGCGTACTACTGAAGAGCCCCAAACTAGGACCAAAAAGAAACAGCTATCCGTACTCTCTAACAGATGTCAGCTCATGATGAATTCCCATAACTTTATTTGTTTGTTTATCGATTATTTTATTGTTATATTTTGTTTAAAAAAACCCATACTTCTTTTGTCATTGAAAATCAAACAGCTAAAACCATCTCCACTTGTGAAGAAAGAAAAGAAAAAAACCTGTTGACTGACAAGTGCCTGTACACTTGTGCGCTCTACTCTTCTCAAGTGGGTGAGTTCGTCTTTTCTACATTATTATTATTAGTGAAAAAAACACAACAAAAAAGGTAATTTGGATCGTCTTTTTGGCTGATCCATACCTTTCCTTGAAGGTTTTCTATAGAGGATATATTCTCAAGTATATGTTGGTGTGTGTGTGTGTGTGTGGGGGTTTGTGAAGGTTGAAAGGTGATCAGTCCAACTATACTTATAACTAACTAATTAATTATAACAAAAGCTAATCAAGTTGAAACATGTTTGTTTTTCGCATTGTTGCATTGTTGCGCTTTTTCCGGTAGGAATACTGTGAGAAATGTGTACACAGAGTATAAATTAAACAAAGAAATTCCGTTCCTTTTTTCACTTGAAAGTGAAAACGCTTCAGTTTTGATTACTTTATTTATTTTGCATGTTAGAATATATCTTTTAAATGATGATGAAGTTTGATTGGTTGGAGGATTTCATCATGAGCTGACATTAGTTAGAGAATCACTGGAAAACCTGCACGGAGTACTGGACAGCTGTTTCCACCGTCCTAGTTTGGACTCTTCATCAGTACGCACCAACCGATGAAATCCTCCATCCAATCAAACGAAATCCTTACAAAACCAATACTTGAAAATTATGAAGTTGTCAGTATGACTAATACAGATGATTACGAGAAATTGTCTAGCTTAGTCGATGACTGTTAACTTGGTATGGCATTCGGTTTTACTTATATTAATGACCCCGAGACGACACATCTACTGGAACTAATATTCTTGAAGGTCTCATCTTACCAGAAAGGTTGTTTGGATAGTAGTTATACTGAAAGCAGTTAAGATCTTGGTATAAATTACCTACTATATGTTTGACAGTTTGTCGCTGAGTACATGATAGTCAGATGTTCCGGAGTAACTGTGATTCTTCAATCGGAGTATAGTTCAGTGGTGATACGTGAAGCACAAACTACCACTTATATCCACATGCTTTTGTGGAGATGATCACACCTGCCGCTGTAGGCTAGTCCTCCGGAAATGCTTGATTGAACACTAGACGACTAAACCTTTTCATTGATAAACATCTTTTTCATTCAAGTCACTCACCTCCATGTGATTTGTTGTATGGCCTTGCGATAGAGCCTAATAATGACGTTTATTATAGCATTGCTATGTTCACGTAACTGTTTGAATAATTTATTATTCATATATTTGATATTAAATTATGAACTAATAGAAAACCCGGGTGTGCCGGACAACTATTTCGTTCTAGTCTTACACTCTTCAGCAGTCCACATCCAACACGGTTCGGACCCAAAACCTCCTGATCACAAGGAAAACTCAGAGACCATTCAGCTACTGGGATGTGATCCAATGGCGGCTCATGAATTTTAAACTCTACCCGTCCGTGATTTTAGCACAATCACCAGTCGATGTCCTTGGCGAGTATTTATCTTCACACACTTGCCCCTCACGGAACAGAATGTATAATTCGATTTGATTAAACCCGTGATTATTTGGCCTATTCCCTTTTCGATGTGGTGCCACCTGGTTTATCCGATGGGTGTTAGGTCATTTCAATAGACAGGCCAAAATATACCAGCATGATTTCATGAAAATTCAATAATATACGTTTGAATTTTGAACTTACTGCCTCTTTTAATCCTCTCATTACACTGCGTAGATATCAGTATCAAACAAGATTTTCTGTTAAAAGTCAAGCAAATGTAATGCAGTTCAAAAATATAATGCCACCGATAAAAAAACTCCTTTTTTATGCAAAAATTTCTTTTAAAAAGCATACAGAAAATATAACTTGTCATTAAACCACCATGGCAACGGACTACGACGCTACATTTAGCGGGGATATGTAATAAAGCCACTTGACGTTTATTATAGCGTTGCTATGTTCATATAATTGCACAAATATTAAATGATTTAGATATGTCGTCGCATAGCCATATCCAGACTTCACGCTTCAATCTCAAGCATAGACAATTGTATAATTAAATTTTTTTATGCTGCTATTTGCAGCTTATCACATCAGGGATTCTTCGTTTTTACTTGTGTTCATCAAGTGGCGCTCACTTTCACTGGGTGGCGGGGGGGGGGCGGAACACAAGTCGTATCATGATTGTGATTTATCCCTTAAAATTATCTACAGGTCTAAATTTAGCTCCTGTAAAAGTTTACATTTTCATTCCTTTAATAATAGCCGAAGCAACATGTATAAATGAATAGAAACCTAAACTAAGTATTCATTAACACTTTCTTTACATTGGTCCAAGAGATGTTCTTTCGTTGTGATTTTGTTCCTCTTCACTTCGACTTCACTTTCATTATCCTTAACCAAACCCACTATTATCCATTTGACAATGATGGTGATGACAGGGAGTCATTGAATACGCCTAGTTCCAGCAGTTACTAAGCTAATACTTTGAATTCCAGATTAGAGGTAGCTAATTTAGAGGAGGGAAGCAAGTTGTGAACTTTCCTCCTTGGTCTTAGTGCTGAGTGAATTCTACTAGTCATGTTTGAGATGTGGAAATCAAGCTCGGTGACTTACTATCGCTGTACACTCTGAATTAATGTTAGATGGTTGGCAGTAATCGACAGGAAACCATTTGATCTATGTTTCGTGATCATCGCCATTCGTTAACTAAATGTATCTGGAATCTAGAATAGAATGGTCTCTCCCCAGAGATTCGAACCCGTGTCACTTATTGTTGTAATTAGAGATGTTGCCGATGAGCTATTCAGGCTAAATCCATCTAAAAGCTGAAAATTTCTTTTTCTCCGTTCTATAAAAGCCGCTTTGTAAAATACAGGAGATATGGATTACAATGTCAGAATCAGAGAGGTAATTGCCAATTCTTCCATAGCATTGTCAGATCAACTCATCAGTTAATAGTTAATATTCATTATTAGAATATGTAAGTTTTATGGTTGAATAAAAATTCCAATACATCAATCGATATTGAAATCTACATATATATAAGTCAATTATTAAACACATTTATTGGCGATTTTCAATAAAATTCTACTCGACATCAGTGGTTGGATAAATTTAATTGAAATACACTTATTGCTCTTCAAAATTTCTAGAAGGGATTAATAAGTGTCTTTTGGAATAATCCAATGTCCCTCAGGGTGCTGTTCTTTTTTTTTCTCTTCTTTTTACCCCCTTCTCACATGACTTGTCTCTTTCAGAAGAAATCAACTTTGTTAAGTAAGCTGACGATCTGACTGTCTTGTTGTCAGTTACGTCCCGATGTGAACATTCCAAACTGAATAACTTTTTATTGAATTGAATTTTAGATTTTCCCTTTGATGGACTGGATTGAAGTGCTCGGTTTCATGTTGACATGTCGGCTTCTTGTGCAGATGCTTCGACAATGTCTGGACATGTAATTAGAAGTGAGTTGGTGAATGGTGACTAGCACTGGAATCCAGGATGCGCGAAAGGTGGCTCTCGTGACCCAAGTGGTATAGTGGATAACGCTTTAGCGACTTAAATTATGGGCACTGGGTTCGAGCTTCGGTGGGAACATCATCACTCACTGAGGAATGCAGGCATGTCCAGATGATGAGTCCCAAATAGGACGAATTGCACATCCTGGATTCCACTGGTAGTCACCATCCACCAATTAGTTTCTGAATAACTTTTGTCTAACATCAGCCAGTAGTCCAAGCTGAATGGTCTCACATTAAATTTCTCCAAATGTAAGACAGTTATTTACACTTTCAGGCATAAACGTGACCTAAAAGAATTTGTTCATTCACATGATGCTTTTAGCAAAGAGGGTACTGAAACAGGAAGTAAGCCAGGTATTAAATACCTTGCAATAGTTCTTTACTCTGGACTTGATTTTTAAGAAAATGTTCCGTTGATCCTTCTACACTCAGAAGTTAATACAATTCCTATGAACTAATGTGTACACTCTGTAATTAGGTAGGTATTTGTGGTGACTGACAATTTCTATCTGTGTATTGTTTAAGTACTTACTTTTGCTTGTTAATATATTTCTTATATGAATTGAATAATAATTCCGCCAAATACAAATTCCTAAATTCATCCCTCTCTGTGTTTCTGGTTCAATTCCTGTAATTCGGTTATTACGAAAGACTAATATTACCATTACAAATAATTACAACAGTAATATTCAATCATTACTTCTACAATGTAATAACTCTTGCATTTTACCTATTGTTCTTTATTGCTCCCTCTTAGTCCTCCCTGAGCTACTCAAAAAGGATTATGTCAAACTACGGAGGATCTTAAAGGTTGTCATTAGGACAAGTAGTGTGCCACTTAGTCAGTTCGTTACTACTTTAGTCAATGGACACTTGGACTCATGTACAAAATGAGTTAAGTCCATATTGTCTGACCCTCAACAAGACCTCTATTCTCAACTCTCCCCTTGCATCTTATCGGGTGGGACTAGAAGTCACTGTGAAAGTTTATACGCCCCTACATCCAAGTAAAGAAACTCAACAATACCTTATTCGGCCTGCTCTCTATATGATAGAGAAAGTGTTAAGCATGAAATTAATAGAAGGCTCTTTAATCTTGACCTATTTGCGATTGATGGTGATAGTATTTCTATTCTTCGATAATTTTAGTTATTAATATTATTATTAATATTTCATAGTTTTTGTACATTTTTAAATTGACCGCCACTGTTAATATCAAAAAGGTCCCTATTATCAATTAGACCGTAGTGTATTGTACCAAATGCTGAGAATTCCATAATGTATCATAAATACTGTCTTGGAATAAAGCATATTATAATAATTATTAAGAATATTCTTTTAGAATGACATTTCAGTACTTCCTTCAATCAAACTTTGACCTTTCTGATTAGCAGATGAAAACATTACATGGATCCTAGGCTTCTACACAGCACATATAAACTCTTTAGATTCACCGAATGCATTCAAGATATTGATTTTATGATACGAGACTGTGACATGATAGGAAGTCATTGTCCGAAGTTATGTGCTTACTGAAATTCATACAGGCCTCAGATAATCTACATTGTTGATATTATTATTCAAACCCCTGAATTTAGAAACCATGTGACGAAAATTCCACCTTGACTACGATATGTGTGAAGTAATCAGGTTAATTAGTAAGCAAATATAAGTGAGAAGTTTGTAGATAAACGTAGTTTTGTCTTTCAAATGAAAGTACATTGACTTCCTCGGTGACTAGCTCTATACAATCCATGTTTTGTGAATTGCGTCATCATCACAGTCATGTTTTTCATCAGATTTTCAACCCTAACGCATTACATGAGTTTAGTTAATTGTATCCCACTGTATTATCCGATCGAAAACTGACTCATCTATCTATTGACTGACTCTAACTCTCGGTTAAAATTCCCCAGTAATGTATGTAGTTATTGGAACCAATTTTTTGGTTGTATACGAATTTATTGATTGGGACTGGTAAAGTACACATCTAGGTGACAATGTTTATATAATATGAGGACTTTTGACAATTTTTACAGTCCATCCCCATCTAAGTGACCTCCAATATGCGTGCGTGTGTGCGTAGGTGTGTTTACCCCAAGTCAGTGATGCAATTACATACTATAACTTTCAAATGATTAACCCTAAACATTCCAGGTGAGAAAAACGGGGTAAGCGGTTAATTGTAATAAAAATCAATATTAAATTAAAAAGGGAATGTATTATGATAACAACTCAGTTTTGAGCCAGAGTTCGTAGCGTGATTACGTAATATATGTATATATATGTATTACGCAAGGTGATCGTCTTTAATCCTTACTTGAAATATGAGGTCAAGTGGTTGAAAAGATGAAACTGCACATTTTAGCTAAACAGATCTTACACGAATAAATAAATCAATATCTATCTATGCGAATAGCTATCAATGTTTGTTGACTTTGATGATATATTAGAGCGTTAAGTAATGCGAAAATGGGGGTGGGTGGGTGTTGACAAGAAGCTTAAGTGAATAGTAGTAGTCATAAAATTTAAATTTAAACCCAAACAAAATCTTCAGTTAAGCAGTCATATTAGAAGATTGTGAACTCACAATAGAATATACAAAAACCAATCGTACATAAGGATAATACAAGTTAGGATTTCGACTTCACATGGGTTTACAGGTGCTGGTTTGCAGGGATTCGACTGATTTCAGGTGAGATTTCATCACGAGCTTGAGTCAGTCAGAGAATCATGAAAAGTCAGGAAGTAATGGAGAGCTGTTTCGTTTTAGATTGGGACTCTTCAACAGCATTCATGCGTGATCTCACACAGAATCGATTGATTTGTTAGGTTTTAAGTCTTCATATGACATCTTTGATAGGAGAACACGGCAGAAGTTGAAAGGTGTATGCTGTTACATTTCAAATCACTGACTTGACATTCACTTGTTGACTGGTTTGATCACAAGTGGATATCAGTTAGAGAACCGTTGGAAAGCCATCTAGGAGTACTGGACAGCTAACTTGTTCAGTACCTTCAAGTTAAGAGGTGCGCTCGTAGACCATCAAGCCAGCAGAATGGCTGAAGAATTCCAACTTCTGACATTTCACGATGTATATGTACATATAGTACAACCACCAGCTAGCATCAGAGGCGACCAACTGATCTCTTACTTGACTTGAGGGACCACTCATTCCAACACTCACAGTTTTTCCAATGGTTCTCCAAATGACGTCAACTCAGGATCAAATCTATAATTAATCAAAGCTTTGCAAACCAACAGTGTTGATAATTCACTTGTTTCGCATGATACTGTACTGCCCTACTGTCGGTTCCTTGGAGAGTAGCATGTATGCAGTACTCAAGAGACGAGTTCTCAGTGTTGCTGGATTCATACTGAAAAAGATTATTGATAAATGACAAGGTCGAAGGTGTCCATAGAGTTTTTATGAAAAGCTAATGTTGTAAAACACCTGTAAAATGATAAAATGTTCCAGTGCTGTAGAACACATTAGTGTGCAAGTTTAATATTTCGTAGTGCTATCCTTTATCCTATACGAATATTTACGTGGAATGGAATGCAACTGACTATCACAGTATTCACCATGTTACAACACATGAATGTAGTGGAAGTTGCATAGATCTACATTAAGACAGAAAGAAGCTGAACAGGACTTGAAGCCACTTACTTATATGCACCAGTATCATCCTTCAAGCTTTTGTCTCGTAATAACTCAGCATCCTTGAAAAACCCTCTATCACCATACCAAGACGCTGTACAACATCTTGTACAAGCAGTATCCATGACCTAAAATGGTTTAAAAATAGTTTGCTACATGTTAATCTACTTACTCGTACAGAACAACTATGCAGCGACAAATGGCAGCTGACCTCGGCGCAGTAAAACAAATTTGTCCGGTTAAGGCTGATATTAGTCTTCATGGAGTACAATTCACTTCTGATGATACTTACGGTAAAAATGTTGAGAAGCTATTGTCCAGCAAATATGCTGAATGAAACGGAGACGGACTGAAAACATGCACAAGGAACTGCTGAATGACGTTGCACGCCAGGCCCTCGAGTAGAACCCTAATGAGAAACAACGAGCTCGGTATCCAAAGGTGACATGCAGGAAACTTTGCGGGAACATATGAGCAGTCGTGAAGCCAGCTATAAAGGGCTTCAGACAACACATTGAAATGGAGTTGTTTTGTTATGGTCAAACTAGGAACCCAAGGGAATAATAAAAAATGACAGAAAAGTTATTAAGTGGTTGGACGCAATCAGTAGGAAGCCTTGAACCTAGGTTTCCTGCTAATTGGCACTCCCAGTCAGCAAAGTGTATCTGGAACCTTAAAGGAACTCATATCCTTATTGAGATTCGAAACCATGTCACCTCGCGCTGCTGTTGTAGGAGACGTTACCACTAAGCTGTTCGGGCTCGCGATTGACCTCCTATAGGATTATATCGGATACTTTTGATTGAATACTAGGTAGTAACTAGTGTTGTATGCCTAGTCCTTTGCTTATTACTGATGAGTGCCAACAAGTACGAAATCCAGGTTCGAGGCGTTCAACCATTGAATAATAACCATTCACATTGCAGCGTAATGGCTAGCCACCTAGCATGGTGTCTACAATGATAGAATTCAGTCTGCACCAAACAAAGTAATGGAAGCATAACATTATTTACTATCTAGTATCTAATCATTAATAAAGCGAGCTTAACAAACCCAGGGTCATTCTAGAACATCAGTCTTTTTTTTTTAATTCTTTAGGTCCCAATGGAACATAGGGCTTCAATCTTCAGTTTTGAAGTTTCCGTGTCACTGGTGTTCATTCTTACGGGATGGGATCGCTAGCCTCATGCCCAACCTCCCCTCTTTACCAGTCTTATTACTGGCTTAGCTAGGTAAAGCAGTGCGTCGGCTTGGGATCGAACCCCGGACCACCTGCATGGCTAGCGAGCAGCCTACCACTCTGCCACCGACACACAGGATATCAATATCGAAGTAATTAATCTCTGGTAGTAACTGCAAAGCTAAAAGATGCTTTAAAGTAAGGGGAAAAAGGGTTAGATGATGTAATATAAAGAATAGACACATTTATAGAACACAACAAATCCATTTCATCATATCTGACGACTCTTCAACTATAATGGATTCAAATTCTGCCTATGGAAACACTGCACCAAAAACCTACAGTCAGTCGATTTAATATTATTTTCTACTTCGCCTAATCAAGACTAATTAAGACAGTCTTAACAACCAGATGTGTGAAATTATGAAATGAAAATTAAGACAACTGTGGAGTCAAGCAGACAGACATGCTGTGTATCTCTGTGTCTGTATATGTGGGTGTGGGTGTGTGTCAGTGACGACTTTTTAATTATCCTGATTACGCAAAACAGCAATAAATCAAACCGAACTTAGAGACAACAAAAAACAAATTAAGTTAAAATGTAACCAGTTATATCGGGTAGCCCAATAAATAAATAGTTAAGATAGAACAGAAAAATAAATGCGTAAAATTAAAACACCACTCGAAAATTTGTTACTACGGGGGTTAATGACTGACTACTGAGTCATTAGAATTGAATAGTAATATTGTCAGCATTTTCACTTAATAAGGAGATATATAAGGAGTATATATATATATATATATATATATATATATATATATATATATATATATATAAATGTATCCGAGTTAGTTAAGAAATCTGCTGTCTCCACGTCATGTATAATTATATAGCCCACAGCGAAAGATATCGATTTATATAATTATTTGTTCATTTGAAGTATAGACTTCTTGAAGTGATTTCATCAGTTGGCTATTCTCTCAAGTGCGCTTATCTTAGAGGATGGTGATTAAATTGAAATAAACGGCATGATTATCATATATGAGTCATTTAACAGCACTAAACGTTATATCACATATGATGTTACTGTAAATCAATTGAACCTAAGCAACAGGGCCAGTTACTGTTTGGTGTTTTTATCTTAGTTGTGATGAGAACCATAAATATATTCAAGTAAGTAGTATGTTAAAAATGTGCTGAATAACAATGTCTTTATTACATTACCTTGGATTAATTCTTTCTTCTGACCTATCCTGCCTGGTCTTCCCATGTCTTAGAGACTTGTGAAAGAATATTTCGTCTGACTTTTTACATCAAGAAGTTAAGGCACTCAGGCATGACCCAAACCCTCCTCCTCTTACAGTTTGTCAACTCGTGTATTTTACCTATTCTTCTTTACTGTTCACCCTTGTTTATTCTTTCCTGGATTGCTTAAAAAAGACTATGTCATACTTCATAGAACTCTGAAGACTGTCAGTAGGACGAGTGGTATCCCACTGGGCCATATCGTTGACATTGTCACTGATAGGCACTTGATGTCATGCAAAAAATTTGCTAAAGGAATTTTGTCAGACTGTGAGCACCCCCCTTCTACCAGCAGCTCCGAACTTGTATCTCCTCAGGTAAAACAAGAAGTCTTTTCAGAAGACTTCATGCACGTACGTCTAAGTATAAAAATTCTACTATACCATATTTGGCACGTACTTTATGTGATGAAAACGGTGTCAGGCATGAACTAACTAACCTTCTTTGCACGACTAAATAAACCATTTCTTCCCCCATTACAGTGTCAAACTTTATTGTTATTGTATTTCTTACTTACAATCCTCTCAATTTTTTGTTTTTATTTGTTTATTTTCTCAAAAGTTTAGACATCATTTAGCTGTGTTATAGCTGTTAATTTTGTATTTCCCCTCACTATACTACATCAACAGAACATGCGTCGGTGGCACAGTGGTTAGGACTCTCGCCGACCATGCACATAGTCCTAGGTTCGATCCCCTGCCGACGTGCACCTGATATTTATGGTCGGCCTGCAAAATTTGGGCTACCGATATCCATGCTGAAAATTGCATACTTGTACCAAAAATACAGTGTGGAATCAAGCTGTAATAAAAAAAAACATGTTGAAATTTCCAAACTGAATCGACAAAACTGTTTGAAACGAACTCACTGTTATTATTATTATTATATTTAATACTCTCAATTCGTGCTTCGAATATTTTTGACTTTATATCGTAAATGTGGACGAATTCCTCTGGTTACTTTTGTTTTAAGATTTATTTATTTTATTTATATTCTAAGTAAATCAGATGCAATATTGTGACAAATGCTGAGAATTCCATTCTGTATTATAAGTACTGTCTGTTTTGGAATAAAGTAGATTATAATTATTATTATTTCCCCCAATAATTTTCGCTTATAAATCTTCAATTGTAGAGCTTTTTCAAGTGTTGGCTTGCAGGGATTTGATTGATTGGAGGACTTCATCATGAGCTGATATCGGTTGGAGAACCATTGGAAAACTTGGGAGTGATGAATGGCTGTTTCGGTCTAGTTTGGAGGGTTGCAGAAGGTCAGGTGTCGGGACAAATACTTACTGGCGATGACACTGACTGGTGGTCAAGTAATATATATTGTCAATCGGCAGATATTGGAGTTCAAAGGCCACTGAATCGGATCTGGTAGTTAGATGGTCTACAAGTTCGCCTTGTAACAAGAAAGTCCTAGGTTCAAATCACAGTGGGTACGTACTACCGAAGAATCCTAAACTAGGACGAAACAACTGTCCAGTACTACCAGGTTTTCCAATGGATCTCTAACCCATATCAGCTCCATTTTTTAGTGGTGATGAGTATTTGTGACATTTACCGTCTTACACACACACAGATGTAAGAAATATCAAGCCTGAGAATATTAAATTTTTTTCTCAGGGCTTAATAAAACGATCTTGTAAATTAAGACATGTTCTAACAAGTAAATAGACAGATAAGAAATACTCCCACACAGTTCAAACTTGATTTTTTAATTTTACTAGGTCAAAATTTTTTTTCTCAACTAATCTGACTTACAATAAAATCAATTGAGAGCACGTTATAACTGAAACCGTTTGTGTCTTATCAGTATCGGTAGAAATTATGCGTCCGATAATTTAAGTTCAGCTGTTTGAAAATATTTCATATTTGATACTTGTGTTTACTACTCCAACCCAGATTTACTAATAGTGATCTAGTAACACAAGTGTATCAGTGGTTTAGAACATTAATGACATAGCGTTTAGGACGCTCGCCGACCATGCAGATGGTCCGGGGTTCGATACCTGGCCAACGCACACTTGATATCTATGATTGGCCTGATAAATTTGGGCTACCGATATCACATGCTGAAAATTCTATACTTGTATCAAAAATACGGTGGGGAGTCAAGTTACGATAAAAAAGAAATCAAATAAATATCGAGAAATCCAGGAAACCTGTAATGAGGGACAATCCAGTGGCAAAGCTTACAGACAGGTGAACCGATCAAATAAAGAACTTGTGCGAAGCTGGATCATTTTAATTAGTCATATGGATAGAATGACACCGAAGTGGAAAGTATAAACTTGGTGATGACATAAGGTCCTCTCAGTATGGCCGAATTTGAGCCATGAAATCGGGACTCACTGATAATGGAACCCTAGCATCCGAAGGACCGAAGTCAGTCGACCTGAAACGACTGAGATTGAAAGTTTTAGGTAGATTTCCTTCACAGGTATACATATCTCTCATTTCACCTAAACCTACATTAGCTTTTATTTCTTGTTTTACTAATTTATAATTATTTACTTAGGATCCTAGTGGGACATAGAGCTCGAACACTAAATCTCCAGTTGACCTTCTTCATCGTAGTCCTTCTTAGGTGGATCTACATTTGCTTATAAGCTTTCATCTCATGTCTCCATGTCGCCCAAGGAAGCGTACCCAACTTGTCGTTTCCCATTTAGATCCCACTCAAGAGATACTTCTTTTCTAGTTTGGTAATATTAATTATTCAATTATTCGTTTTGTAGGAATTTCGTTTGATTGGTTGGAGGATTTCATCATTAGTTGATATCGGTTTGAGAATCATTGGAAAACCAGCTGGGAGTACTGGAGAACTGTTTCGTCCTAGTTTGGGACTCTTCATCAGTGCTCACCCACCCCAGGGATCGAACCCAGGACATTCTGGTTACAAGACAAGCTCGTAGATGATCAAGCCAATGGGACTCGATCCGTGACCACTAGGGTACAGCAGGTTAAAGGTAGAGCAGTAACTCATCGAAGAAGACATTCCGAAGTGGTCGCACTATGTCATGAATTGGCAGAAATTTAAATATTAGTCTTGTTTGCAATCTACCTGACATGATAAAGACTCTCCAGTTAATCTCCTTACTTTCTTAAACAGCTTACATATAACCTTCAGTGTCTCAAAACATAGGTCATGCTGTACTGTGACGATAGGATGAGAATTTAAAAGTCTCCATTGAGTCATACAAAAGAAAACATGTTCAGTTAAGAGTTACTCCTCTCTTTAGTGATATCATTCTCAAGACGTACAGTCGCAGAGATATATAGTTGGTTTCTCTTGGCAACAAAAGGAATACTTCCAAAGATGAGTCATTAGAATTCGGAATGTTAGATCACCAGTTACGTAATGTGGATGGCATTAATCGGGTAGAAACTGAAATTAAACTAAATGAGTAAATTGAGTGACGTAATATGATTGACAGGGTTGAGTAGAATTCAAGATTCTAGTTAACAACAGTGGTAACAAAGGGGTAGAAATTTAATAGGGAAGGAAATAATACAATTAAGAAACAAAATTTAAAAAATAGGTATCCGTTGTTAGGATAAATCAGGTCCATTGTAGATTAAATGACTGAAGAAACTTCTTTTGTGTGCAGAGTTTAGTATTCAGCATGTGAAGTGCCATTGGTTCTGATTGGATTGTCGTACAGCAAGAAATCTGGAGCCTTATTGGAGGCCTGCTTAAAACTTGGGCTATCGAAAGCCTTCATCGGTAGAGTGCATAGAATTTCTCTCAATCACTTTGTTCATATCCAGTAGGGTATGACCTCTAATGGTATAGTTTACTCTGGCAAGCATTTGAAACATTTACCACATGCTGATTCGGAAGTTTTTACTAAACATGTGAAAAAGCATTATCTTCGAAGGCAGCTTATCCCAATGTATGAGATGACCATCCCTGAGTGATGTTCTTAGTTCAAAAAATGTACTCCTGTCCATGCCAAGCAAAATACTAAGCCGAATCATCCTGGAGAGAATCAAACAAGCCCTGGATGAAAAACTTCAACCGGAACAAGCTGGATTCAGGAGAAACAAGTCGTGTATTGATCAAATCGCCACTCTACGGATCATTGTTGAACAAAGCGTGGAATGGCAGTCATCTCTCTACTTCACTCAACTTCATTGACTTTGAAAAGGCCTTCGACAGCATTGATCGAGAGGTGATTTGAAAACTAGTTAGCTACTACCAACGGGTGCCGCCAACAGTTATTCACCTCATTCAACAGTTTTGTAGGATAATGTTGCATACAAAGTAATCGACAAGGGAAACTCACGGAATCCTTCGAAGTGAAGACAGGAGTAAGACAAGACTGGCTGGCTGACTGCCTACTATCTTCAATGATTTTCCTGCATGCGGTAGACTGCATAATATGACAGACCGACAGTTGGCGGGCAACGAGGAGACAGGCTTAAAATGGATCCACACCAAAACTTTGAAAATCTGAACTTCTCTGATTTCCGACAAACTGGAAGATATGCAAGTGAAAAGCAACGAGTTGATAGTAGGAGAAGCATCAAGTATAGGACTTCAGGTGAACGTAGAGAAAACACAGGTGATGAAGACTCTTGACCAACAACAGCAGCAACAATAATAATAGACAACAATCAGCATAAATGGGAGGAACCTGAAAGAAACAACCTCCTTCACCTACCTGGGGAGCATCGTTTCAACTATAGGCGGACGGAAATGATTAAGATATCAAAGCGAGTATTGGGAAAGCAAGTTAAGCTTTCAATTCCCTCAAGCCTGTGTGGAGGTCAACATGACTGATTCAGCATGAAAAATAAGATTCGGATTTCTAACTCCAATGTGAAGTCAGTCAGTGCTACTTTACGGATCAGAGACTTGACCAGCGCGTCACAAAGAGCATCTCAAACAAACTTCAGACCTTCATTAACAGTTGTCTTCGCTCAATACTACTCAAGATCAGATGGCCGACCAGAAAAGATCACCAACAGGGATCTCTGGCAATGAGTGAACCAACCAAGAATTGATTGTGAAACAAACAAGGAGGAAGAAATGGAGATGGATTGGCTGGCCATACTCTGAGGAAACCATCAAGTGTCATCACTAGACAAGCCATCTCTCGATTGGAACCCGAAAGGGAAGCGGCTAGTTGGTCGTCAGTGCAAGGGTGAGGTGACATGGAGGAGGTCATGTGAAGATGAAATGAAAGCGTTTGGGCAAACTTGGAGCGGGGTGAAAAAATTGGCAGAAAACCGAACGCGATGGAGACGCGCGGCTGAAGCTCTATGTTCCTCTGGGTATTAAAGGATATAATAATAATAAATAATAATAAACTTCTATTTAGGGTTCAACAAAAAGTCGTGCACTTCTCGAATGAGAGAAAGAAGCGGTATCATAGTGGATTGATTTTCGCTTCAGGTCAGATAAGACTGTGTCACATTTGTCACTTTGTTCAATCAAATCCATTATTTGAAGACCCTAGACGAAGAGAAAATATCATTCAATAAAATCCGCTGAAATTCTGTGGATTATATGAAGATTTTTCAGAATAAAACGCTTACTGTTAAAATAAAATAAAAATTTCTTCAGTAATTACGCCTATCTGCAACGATTATAAAGAATTTAATTTAATTTAAATTTTAATTTTGATTACAGCTTGAGAGAGTTAAGCCTTAAAATTTCTAAATACAGAGTATCCATGATGAGTAATCATCCACTAAAGTATTCAAGAAAGGGTGTATACTCACTCTCCACTATCAGACTTCAACAACTTTAACAATCAACATAATCACGGTCGGTATTTATTAGCATAAGGTATTAATAAGAAAGATATGGATGGAAAATATCCACTTTTGTCTTTAAGGTTAGTTTTATTTAAAGGAACTTGCCGAATAATTCCGTTAATAATTACAGTATGATTCCATACGTTGTAAAAATCTGTTTTGTTTTAAAATGTTTTATACTGGATTGGTTAGAATCTGCTTTTTCGACTGAAAGCGATTCACACTCCTGGTTTCTATTCATAGTAGGCAGAAATAAGCATATATCTAATTATCGTTATATTATTGTTCCCTTGGGTTCCGAGTGGAACATAGGGCTTCAACAGCACATCACCACTTTGTTCTATTTCTTGCTTTCCTCTTTATCTGGGCTCACAATTACCCATGGTCTCTTATCTCCTCCTCATCTCACGGTCTCCTCCATATCCCTGTCTTCTACCACACTTGTTATTCTGCATTTGGTTTATACTTGGGCGATGGCCTGATAAGCGGTGTAACCCAGCTATCTCCTCAGCGTATGCCCAATCCATCCCTATTTTCTCCTACATATTTGTTTAGCAATAGTTTCTCGGTTGGTTCACTCCCACAGTTTCTCTTACTGACCATCTCATCTGCATTATGGAGCCAGTGAAGGCAGCTGTTGATAAAAGTCCGCGGCAGCCTGCTGGAAATCCTTTCTGTGCTACGCAGTGCAAATTTCTGACGCGTATAGAAGAAATTACTGACTGACTTCCCATTTGTGTTGAACAGAATCCGAATCTTGTTCTTTACGCTGTGTGCAGAAGATTTCCAGACCGATTTCACATTGATGAAGGTGTGCCTAAACATTTCCGATTCTGGCTCTGATATCTTTACCCGTCCCGCCAGTGGATGAAATATTGCTGTCTAGATAAGTGAAGGAAGTAAGCTCTCTCAATTTTTTCCCACTGACCTAAACAAAATGGTTAGCACTCACGAGGTGTGTAATGTAGATGGCACTGAAATTTTTTTTTTCTCCTTTTAATCAGCCCAAATTTTGCAGGCCGACCATAGATATCAGGTGTGCGCCGGCGTGGGCTCGAACCCCGGACCATGTGCATGGTCGGCGAGAGTCCTAACCACTGTGCCACCGACCAAGACTTCAAGACCAAGTCGGAAATTAATTATCTTGGTGTCATTCTATCAGCTGATTTTTTCCTGGTCGTTACATATCTTGATGATTTCTAGGAAAATATTCCGTCTTACCTTCTACATCAAGAAGTTAAGATATTCTGGAATAACCCAACCCAACCCTTACTCCCACAATTCGTTAACGCTCTCATTCTGCCTATTATTCTCTATTGTTCCCCCTTAGTTTTTCCACGGCTAATGAAGAAAGACTTTACCTTATTACGTAGGATGTTAAAGGTTGTCAGCAGGGTAATCAACGTGCCACTTAACCAGCTCGTTAATATTCTGGACGACAGGTACTTGGACTCATGTGGAAAATGGGCTAAATTCATTCTATCTAAATTACACAACCCTCTTCATTCACAATTCTACCCTTGTATCTCAGATTCAGAAGCCTATATAGAAAACTATATGCTCGCACTAGTGAGTACAAAAACTCAACCATATCCTGCTTAGCTCATGTTCTGTGCGATAAAGAAAGCATTAAGCGTGATACCTATAACTTATTAAATAGTCAGTAGAACAATTCGTTCTCGTCTTTCCAACTTATATCATTTATAGGTACGACGTTTTCTTTCTCTCTTTTCCTTTACTCTTTTTTTTTCTATGACGTGCTTCTTTTTTTCTTTCTTCCTTACAAACTCTACTTAAAGCATTCTTCTTCGTTCCTTCACACTCTGTATGTCTCGACCTTTTGTTACCACTTACGCTAGTAAATATGCTACCATCTACTTTTCTAACACCTTCAAACACCCTGTTCAATTTTTGGCTATGCTACCAATATACCAATATGTTGTTGTCAAAACTAACTGATATTACCCTTAATCTTTGTAGAATTTTATATATTGTTAATGTAGTAACTGGATGCAATACTGTAGTGAAATGGTGAGAATTCCATTCTGTATCACAAGTACTGGTTTCGAATGAGGCAAATTATTATTATTTTATTGCCTCCTCGGGTTCCGAGTGGTGCGTCGGTGGCACAGTGGTTAGGATCCTCGCCTACCATGCACATGGTCCGGGGTTTGAGCCCACGCCGACGCATACCCGATATCTATGGTCGGCCTGCGAATTTTGGGCTACCGATATCCACGCTGAAAATTTCATACTTGTACCAAAAATACAGTGTGGAATCAAGCTGTAAATAAAAAAAAAACATAGGGATGCAACAGCGCATCTCCATTTCACTTTGTTTCCTAAAGGCTTTCCTAACTGGGTATACGATTGCCCATAAGCATTCGTTCCCTTCTTTCTCTATATCCTCCATATCGCCCTCATTCTAGTTAACTAATATTCACTCAGGTAATAGCAGTTAAATTTACACACTAACTACAGACTCAAATTTATGCTGAGAATAATATTATTTCCTTATATTGAAAATATTTTTAAAAAAAACCTTTCATCTAGAGAGTTTTTGGAACGAAAGTTAATCATATATTCTATAAGGAACTGGGAGGCAATCTCTATTATTATATCCCTATATTCTCTTAATCACATTTTGCCTATTGTTGACGTGCCAACATAACAGACTCTTGATTATGATTGGTTAAAACGTTTGCCTTCACTCATTGGTTGAAATTGCTATAGGCATGGCATTAGTGGTATAACCTTGATAGTTGCTTGCTCTAACCCTCCCAGTGTGAGTCATTCTTCACGTGGCCCTAGGCCTGAGCCTATGAGAAAAATAGATTGGCAGACAATGTCTACTTATTATTCGTCCACCTAGCTTGTTTGCTAGACGGCTACAATCGATAGTCATTTTATTCTAAATCAATGCCTGTTCTTATTTTTTTAACAAAAAATATCGAATCTAATAGGCTTAGTTTGTGTTAGCCTTTTTCAACCAATAGGAAAGCCAAATTGACTATTCACACAACCTGTCCGATGGCATCTGTTTTTATGATAGGCTAAAATGATATATAAACGTCTCATAATGTAAAAAGCTAATCTTTAAGGGGAATGACATCAAAAACTGAGAGATGTGGTTGTAGTTATGATAATTATTATAATACTAAAAATATCCCTGGAACTTTAAGTCAATGTAAAATGGATTATTCATGTGCTAGTCGTGCTAATCAGCATACTTCAACAGAAGATGAAACATCGAATTGGAATATTGAAAATGTTAATAAATTTTCAAGTTTACATTATTCTAGTGATTGTTCAGAACAATTATTCTCAAGGTATGTACTCACAGTGTTATTATTTTTTTTGACATTTATCATAGAGGGGTATTTTTCCATAGATGTTTTTGTAGCATTTTCCCTATTCATATAACATATAGTAGCATAAATCAAATGGTCTTACGGCTTTTATGATGGAATCAGCCTTTGTATAACTTCGGTTTTTCCACACTATACACTCGTGATGAGTAATATAACTACCGGCGGGAACTTTTTTTATACCTAATATCTAGAAAGTAGGTTTTCCAGTTAAGAAATCTAGTTTTCGTACTCATAAAAATCTACTTTCCGACAAACTTTATGTTTGAGATACCACTTCGCATTAGGCATTTTAAAAACTTCTGTGCCAGAGTGATGGACGTTCTCAAAAAAGTGAAGGATGTAGTTTATATTTACACTTCTGCAAAATCTTAGTGTTGCTCTATATCCTTTTTCTATGTATTGATGAAACTATATTAAATAACACTGAATATAAGTCGTCCATAGTAGCAATGAGTACCGACATCGAGATCCTCGCGTTAATTAGATTTTTTCCCGCTGATAAATGTCCTACAAAGTAGACAGTGTGAGAATATTAATATTTGAGTAATCGTGTGGTAATTATCATCACTTATGTGTTAACTGTATGTGACTAGGAGTAATCATTAATCGATGGAATCTTAGTATGAATTATTGCAGCGATTATCTTTGTTACCACCAATTTATGCACCAGTATAATCCATCGATGCAGTCTGTAGCTTACATACATCTCATCAATGTAGAAAATTCCACCGCATAATTGTAGAAATACCGTGGTGTTGAGAATCGAAGATAGCATCTTAATTCAGCTAAAATTTCCTTTGAATTTATGATAACCCCAATGTGTTCTTTTATTATATAAAGTTTTTTATTAAGTAAGGTAAAGATTCATTATGTAATAAAAATCATCCCCTTCCCGAGTCAATTTTATAAAACTTTGAAATTCAGTAAATTACAAACAAATATCTATCTATATCTTTTGTTCTAAGTACAGTGAATGTGTCATCTACATACCTCCACCAACCATACTTTTGGGTGGGGTGAACGTTTCAATCGCTATGTTTTCCCACCTATCCATGAATATATCTGCCACAACCAGGGATATTGGTGATCCCATAGCAAATCCCTGAGTTTGTTTGTATATTTTCCCTTGGAATTTAAATACTGTGGAAGTCAGGGATAGCTGTACTCCCAGCAATATGTTCTCAAGTGGCACTTTTGTCCTAAGTTCGAGTTCTTGGTCAGAAATGAGTTCGTTTCTGATTGCCTCTATAGCCATATTTATTGGTATACGTGTATATAAACTGATAATGTCAAAACTAACCATTTTTTCTTCATTATCTAATTTTAAATAATCTAATCTGTGTTTTAGTCCATAAGAATTGGTTAGTCTAGATTTCGAGTGGCTTTTTAGGGGGATTTAATACCATGGCTAAATATTTAGATAATTTATAAGTAGGTGAATTTCTAAAAGGCCTAATAGGGTATCCTGATTTATAAACTTTGACAACACCATACATCCTACTGGGGTTAAGTTTTGGGTATTAAATAAAGCCATATAGACTCACCTAGAAACGGCTTCATTCGGCGTATAAGGTCCGCTGTGGATTTCTTAATTTTATTCATAACTGTGTCTATTGATTTATTAATTTCCTCATATGGTCCTGTGTGTATGTGAGTATTTACCTTGTTCAAATGGTCTGATTTGTCTAATAATACTGTTAGACAAAGGAAATACAGCCAAATATCTCTAATTTTGTTCGTCTTACAAAGTCACAAATCGAAAATGTTAGACAAACATTGCAAGGACTACTTGTTCTTCATACCGATGCGTCACATATTTTATCTGAATTTATTTCTGTAAGAAGTTGATTTGGCCGTTCACCACAGAATGCGTCAAAAATTGTCTGTTATAAGAAAAATTATTTTCAAGTGTGTTCATGCCGTGTTCGTCTTGTTTGTAGGCTAAGACAATCCTTTACCAACTTTGAAGTGGTTTTCAACATTCTTGTTTTCATTAATAGTTGAAAGTGCGTCTCTACACATTAGGATGTTTTATAAATAGTGAATTTATATTAACATGTATGTTGATTTAAGAATGAATGGTATTTGCTGACCTTCTAGACTAATAATAATTGTCCAGTCTAGTTCTAACATCGGTACATTAGATACGACCTTGGTCATATAGTTTATTCTGTCTAAGTGTGATAAGCCATGTCCTATTTATTGTAATTCATGGTTTCCCAAGCTTAAACAATGTCTTAGTATGCATAGCAAATTATTATAAAAATTTTTAAATTAATATTTTAGTTGTAAAGAAGAAGTACAATGTCCAACTAGCCAGTTCAAATCGAATTCTTTACGTTCATCCTCTCTAAGTACAGAGCATATGCTTCAAGATCCACTTGTTAAAAGCTCCTTTGTCAAAAACATATTGTCTCCGCTGACTCATTGGATATCTTCCAGTCTTCTTGTGTAAATCCACATTGTTTATGTTCATTCACGAATGGTCAAGAAACATCGGATGCATCTTTTGGATGCATGAAGTTTCATACTTATCATAATCATGAACCTAGAAGATTGAAATCCAATCTCATTTCAGATAATCATCCTTTTATCATATCTAATCGTAATGTTGTTTCACGTGATTGTAGTTTAATCAACACAGAATCATCTATGAATCCGAATGAATCATCCACTGTCAATGATCATTTCAAATACAACATGTTACCTTATCATGTGGATCTTCCAAATATTTGCTATGAATTAGGTGACGGTTCTGATAAAGAAGTAGAACGTATTGAACATTATTATGGTGGTCGATTGAGAGCACAACGTGCAGCAAGAATTATTCAAAACGCTTATAGAGACTATCGTTTGAGAGCAGAATATGCACGACTAAGATTTGTCAAAGGTAATAATCGTAACACTGAGGTGCAAACCTCAGAGGTTACTGTTCAAAATAAAGACAAATCTAATCAGTTATCAATGGATGACAGTAGTGGAAGAAGTTGTCTAAAGTCTGGTCGCTTGTATGATGTAGATGATCTAGTTATTGATCGGGCATATATGGATTGGTCTCTGGAGGCTACTGTCAATGAAATTGAATCGAATAACTCATTGCTGGATGGTACATATCTAGCGGATGACAAAGATGCCAAGTACTGTTCTCAGTGGCAACAATCTCATACGAAATCTGTCTCACAATCTCCTGACGTTTCTAATATTATGAGTAACAAGTACTTATCTCCTGATATTGTCGAGTCACATGTAAATAAAAAGGATTTCTCACGATCTTCAGTACCTAATTCATCAGTGCAATTTGACAACAACATCCAATCATCTAGGCGAAATATTGAGAATAATTCAGGTAGACAGCTAACTAATCTTCAAACACAATTAAACAGTCCTCCATTGCATAATTTCAATCCATATTTAAAATTGAATGTGAACAATTCGTGTGAAGGTTGTTGTTGCTGTTGTTGTAGTTCTCATCAGACTAATTTTAACCATTACGTTTGTAATGAAAGCATTCCTAAAGCACAAGTACTTTCTCCGACTGAAATAGATTCTTCCACGCACAATGGACATTGTTTTCAAAAATGCTGTTTACCCACCCGGATACCGAATCATCGAAGTATTCAAAACACCTGTCCATATTGCATGTGTTTCCCTACCATGGGCTCTATTACATCCAATAAATCTCCAACTTTGGTTTGTTTACCTGCCTCCCGGAATACCACTATGGTTCCTCCGTGCAATAGTAACCCATGTCCAGCAGTTATATCTTATCCTATTAGTAAAGTATGCAAAACACCACCGTCTATAGTTCCATCTTGTCCGCCTTTGAACACTGGATTATTACACTTCAATTCAAGGCATATAATGCCAACAACAGCCTCATTGATTGTCCCTACACAACAAATGGAATCTTTAAAATTAAATAATAATAATAATAGTACTAATAATAATGAGTCATTTCAACGACATCATCCAAATCATATGTCTTGTCGAAATCAATGTCCACATATTGATCCTACAAATTCGTGTCGTTTACGCCTACATCATTCCTATTTTCCATACACTATACCAAATCAGGCAATTCCATCGTCTTTGGTTAATCCTTATGGCTTCAAAAATCCATGTCTAATAAGGATACCCAGTGCTCAAGAGAAACGCAGAAAACGAACTTATCGTATAGGCTTAAATATATTTAACAAGTAAGTGTTGGTTTGAGTACAATTAATTAATTTCCTTGTGCTAAATATATTCACATATTTGACTTTTGAAATGTCTAGAATTGTAGTCTACAGCATTAGAGGTATTTGCCTAGTTCAGGAATTACATCAAAAATATAACGGAGAGATAGAGCATGACTGGCCACGTCAGAAGTAAGAGCAGCACTTACTGTGGATTTGTGTGCCTTTCCTCTATACTGCTATTCTGATATTCAGCCTTACTCACAGTCATGGCTTTTTAAGTTCAAGTGCATTAAGTCTCACCAGTCTTTGTACAATACAAAATGTGCTTTTCAAAGAGATGTTATGCATTAGAACCTTTGCATTTCAACACTAAGTCCCTTACTCATGAATCTATAAGACAATATCTAAGTGGCACAGGGTAGTAGGTGCACGGACCTATGATGCAACCGCATGTTTTCTGGCTTGCAGTTATTTCATGTCACATAATATACTGAAATACACCATATATGGATATCTGAAGTGGAGCTGTGTTTTAAATACTTCGAAATTGTGGTGTTTTATATTTTTCATGAACATTTTAGTACATTTTAATAAGGTCATGCAATGGCATTTGTTTTCCTGTGTGTGTATATTAATTTTGATCACGTTTCCTGCTTATTATTATTTTTTAAATCACAAAGTTGATCTCAATTTCAAATGACACTTAAAAATATGTTTATAATCATTTTGTTCGTATTTTAAGTAGATTTTATTTTCGTTGAAATGTACTTTTTTTGTTTGCATGTGTGTGTGTGTGTGTTTGACCTGATTAAAGTCGGTTCAGACTATGAACCACATAACTATTGAATGGGGTTTAGTGATACTATTCAATTTTGTAGGATAAGGTGATTCGGGTGGGATTCGAACCAAGGAACTACGCGCTGAAGACCGATTGCAAGTGTAATAGATATATTACAGCTCTTTGATTGGTTTTGTAGATTCCTCTTGTGTGTGTGTGTGTATGATAATTTATGAAGATAATTCAACGTCAAATAATGTTTCATAATAATAATATTACTAATAAGTGTAACTGTCATTCCACAATTTTTTCTTTTAGATCCCCTGTAAAAGGCATTGATTTCCTTATAAAAAATGGATTTTTGGAAAATTCTCCTCAATTGGTTGCACGTTTTCTGCTTACTCGTAAAGGCCTGAGTCGTGTTGCAATAGGTGATTACCTGGGGAATACAAAAAATGAACTGGCTAAATTGACAACACAGTAAGTTAAACTTTTGCTCTGAATAATATGTATATGTATGTCGCTTTGTAAGTGTGTATCGGTAGCACAGCAGTAGAATGCTCTTCAACCTACGCCTCAATTGGTTCAGGGTTCGATCTCCGGCCGACGAGGCACTCCTTTATCTCACTAAGCCAGTAGTAAGACTAGTGAAGAGGGAAGGTTGGGTATGAGGCTAGCAACCCCATCCCGTAAGAATAAACACCAGTGTCGTGGAAAATTCAAAGCTGGGACTTGAAACCCTATGTTCCACTGGGAACATAAAGGAATAATAAAATGCTTTGCAAATATATTTTCGTTTTTCTTTTCTAAGTTCATATACTAACACACTGTTTATCAGTTTAAATGAAGCCAAAACAACGATTTTATCCCAATAAGATGATGTCATATTTTGTTCCCGGCTTCTCGTCAGCTGCGTACGAGTTTTAAAAAAAAATGCACATCTTAGACTTTTTGAACGTGTACTGGGAAGTCGAAGTCTTAAGGGAACTGAGGGTTTCAACAGTTCTATTGTTAGACATCTGTTAAAATCTCCGTCATCTAGTCGATATTTTGAAATTGTCTAAAATTATCAGTAGATAGTATAATTGAAGTGTGCCGAAGCAGTTTCTTTCAAACGTGTGTAAAGTCCTTACTTATTTGTTCAGAATATAAAAAGATTCTTTGCCTTGGTAACTTGATTTATTAACTCTTTTTTTTTTTCCACTTGATTACATAATCTTTCGCTTTAAACCCTTCCCTTTTATTTTGTCTGAACTGACCACATTATTACGGAACTGGATAGTATTAGTAGTAATAGATTACCACCAACTTATCTTTATGATTTCTGAAGTCTCTTGTTAACAGACATCACCTGCAAAACTGTGTAAGTACGTTAAGAATTTCTCTGCCGATCTACTTGAGGCTGTGATATCATCTTATTCTATCCAAACCGTTGTTTATTTACACTTTTTACTGAGTGTTTTTACATATATACGTCTTGATTGTTGGCGGTGGTATGATGGAAAAAGGTGCATTGTTGTCCTCTGATAAGATGTTATCCTTCTGTGTGCTATTTATTTTTTAAAGGTTAATGCATACCTACCTTCTAATCAAAATATAAATGTGACATTGTTATTATTTTTGTTTACTAGACAGACAATGGACAGCAGTTCACTCTTTTTGTTGACTAAAGGTTAAACTATAATGGTGACCTCTACACTTACATATAAAGGAAAAGAACATGATTGTAACATTTTGTTGAAATCATTCCAAATCTGTTTTTTTTTCAATTGACTTGAATTTATTTATTTAATAACCTCCAATTGGGTGTTAATCACGATCAAAAAGTCACAAATTTAGGGTTTCGTTTTTGAAGTTCAATGGATTTATAACCTTTTTTGTAAAAAAATGTTTTGATCTCTAGGAGATTTGCGTGTGGTCAGTATTAAGTCATTGACATAAAGTTTTTTATTATTTCTAGGCCTTAGTTTGAAGGGATTTGATTAGTCTGATCACGGAACATTGAAAACCAACAGGGAGTATTGGATAGGTAGCTGTTTCGTCCTAGTTTGGAACTCATAGACATTACTGACCCACTGTGGTTTGAATCAAGTACCTGCGGTAGTGGGGACATACTCGTCGATGACATTTATTGATGGTCGCGGTGAAATCATGAATTGTTAGAAGTCAGAATTCGTGGGCCGTTGAAACAAGCCCCAGTGGTCTCATAACGTAAAGGTCTGGTTTGATACCTGGTGGGCTCGTGGGTGCGCACTGATGAAGAGTCATAGAATAAGACGAAACAGTTATCCAGTGCTCCTTAGTTTTCAGTGATCTCTTTAACTGATGTTATTTCGTGACGAAAATCTAACATTTCCGCATAACATCTGCTGATGGTCGCTTTAGAATCACGCATTGTTAGGAGTTAAAATTCATAGGTTGTTGAGTCGCACCCCAGTGGCTGAATCGCCTACGAGCTTGCCTTTTTCTGGCTTTGAACCCCGGTGGATACAGACGAGTCCTGAACTATGGCTAAACAGCTATCCATTACTCTCTCTCTCTCTCTGGCTTTACCTGTTTCTCTAATTGCTATCAATCCATGATGAAAGCTGAAATAACTTTGTCACCTCCACTTATCAGGATTCTTTTTTTTTCAATTATCAGTATTACTATTTCAAAATCATTTTTATTATTTGGTTGAGATGTTCTTATCATATGAATGTGACATGATATTCTTGTGATATCGTGATCATGTGAATAAAGATTTTTAATGAAAAGAATATTTATGGTAAAGGTCATTAAAAAAAGTAACCCAGTTAGAAAGATTACCGTTTTCTCTCTCTCTCTCTCCTCAGTGATGCTGCATTATTACACTGATGATGATGATTCATGGTTTTTTTATGACAGTGTTTTCGTGATGTGTTGATAGTGTATATATTATTCACACAATACATACATCTATGAGGAGTAGTCGATAAGTTCTTTCTTTATTATATCAACCCTGTGTGTGTGTATGCATGTTTGTATTTGTATAAGTCTTAGGTGAATTCAGTTAGCTATCGGGAAAATCAAATTGTCACATATTCACTATCTGTTTCACCTCTATTATTCTTAAATGTGTCTGTTCAGATGTTGTGTTGTGTTGTGATGTGGGTGAGAGTGTTGAGCCATACGATTGTAATGTGTATGATTTTCCTAATCAGTAATGGTATCTTTATACAAACTAACTTGTTGAAACTGTCAGTCATCTGAAGACATTGACAATTAGTGACTGATGCTTTATTTCGAATACTACTACTTCCGTTGTAGAAATGTCTTTTTTTATGAGAAGTTGTCTCCGGTCTTAAAAATTATTGAATGAATGTCAGTAAACGGTTGATATTGACAGCTAACCTTTTGAAGATTTTGTATTTCGCTGTCAAGTAGGCTGTCGAGCTGTCGAAGTGGTTACGTTTGTTATACACATGTGTGTGTGTGTGGCAAATTTTAACCCCTTCCTCAAGAATTCCATACGTCTAATGTATTTCCTATAAACGATGTATTACAGTGGGATATTTTCTATAATATCGTAAAGCGACCTCTTGGGATGTATTCTGTTTGATTTTACTACCATATATGCATGAAATTCAGGATGCATTGTAGTAGAGACTAAGTTTTTTTTTACCAATATTTTGTTTATGTAGACACATAGTTCTGGCGTTCTCATTTTCATGTCAGTTTATGAAGAAAAGATCGTTCAGCAAAGAGTCACTCTTTTCAGTGACATCATTCTCATGACGTACTATAGCAAAGATATATAGTTTGTTTCTCTTGGCAACAAAAGGAATACTTTTAAAGATATGTCATTAGAATTGTGTATATTAGGTCACCAGTTACGTAATGTGGTAGGTGTTAATCGGGTAGAAACTACAATTAAATTAAATGAGTCAATTGAATGACGTAAAATAATTGACAAGGTTGAGTAGAATTCACCTAGAATAAAAACAAGATTAAAGTTAGCAAATGTGATGACAAAGGGTAGAAATTTAATAGGGAATGAGGGAGATGGTGAGAGAAGAAAATCATACAATTAAGAAATAAAAATAAAAAATAGGTAAGCGTTGTTAAGACAGATTAAGTCCATTGTAAATTTAATGACT
The DNA here is from genome assembly GCA_944472135.2 of Trichobilharzia regenti. Taxonomy (NCBI): domain Eukaryota; kingdom Metazoa; phylum Platyhelminthes; class Trematoda; order Strigeidida; family Schistosomatidae; genus Trichobilharzia; species Trichobilharzia regenti. Next base: position 73,316,922 of record OX235263.1, read on the forward strand.
AAACGAGCTTCTCTTGTTGGGGATTCAACATGTGAATTTCAGTTACTTCTGTGGTGTGAAAAAGTTTGATTCGTACACTTTTAGCCCGATTGCCAGGTATTATATAAGTCCTCTTGTAGGTTAACTTGGTGTCCAAATTCGATCAGGTGTTCCAGGATAGAGCTGTGGGTGATATTTTCTCTCTTTTATAAAACCATCAGGGTAAATGCTCAATAGTTTTCCGAAAAAAGTTGATCGAAGTTCAGCCGCGAATAAGGTTTTCTTCAATGAGCGTAACAGGTGGTTTCTCAGTATTTCTGGTGATGAGTCTCCATTGAATTTTAGATTCAAGTAGAGAAGTTTTTTGGGAGAAGAAAGTTTGGTTGGTTTTAATTGTTTGGGCTTCATGCATTTTACGATAAAACGTTCTGGGTTACTATTTTCAAGGAGAATTCTTTTCAGAGTGTTCAGCTCCTCTTCCACATTGTCAGGACTGCAAATGTCGTGGGTTCTGGGCTCAGTGAGTGGATTAGATTTCGTTTTGTATACAGAAGCACCAATCTATGTAAATGAAGTGAGCTGTCCGTCGCATTCTGGCTTTCTGTAGATGGAACTTTCTAGTGCCCCATTTTGTTTACGTCTTGTTATCAGAACGTCTAGAAAAGATATTTTTGTACCAGAATCCTTCTCTCTTGTGAACTGAATAGCAAGATGGCAGCTGCTGAAAAAGTCCAGGGTGTTCTCCAAATTCTCCTCATTATTGTGCGTCGGTGGCACAGTGGTTAGGACTCTCGCCGACCATGCACATGGTCCGAGATTCGATCCCCTGCCGACGCACACCTGATATCTATGGTCGGCCTGCAAAATTCGGGCTACCGATATCCATGCTGAAAATTCCTTACTTGTATCAAAAATACAGTGTGGAATCAAGCTGTAATCAAAAATAAAAAATAAAAAAATAAAATAATAAAAGTATCGTCTATGAAAGTATCTCTTGTATAACTCAAAGCTGTCAATCATTTTCTTTAGGTAGGTTTATGATAAAAATAAGGAAATAGGAGGCTGATTGATGTGAAAAATATTTTTCAGGTGTAAACTTAGTTATCTGTTAACACTATTCATAAATTCCCAAGAAAATCAATTGTTTTAAATCTGCAGGATTGTTAGGATGAATGAATCCGTTTTGCTTCAGTCACCTAGATATGAGTAGAACTCAATAGTTTGGGTTGAATGTATAACCCTCTTCAGTAGTTGGTTATCGTAAGGGAGTTAAAATTTAGGCATCAAAGAGGCACAAACATCATCAATGATCTTAGAAAGAGCCATGGCACTGAAAGGTAAATTCGGTCTTCTAACACTAACCCTAATCTACTTTGAATCAATCCCAGTATCTCCTTATTTAGGATAACTAAACTGTAAGCTGTTCCTAGCGTAAACCTAACTTTAATCTTTCCCAAACATAAATTCGCAGATATCCTGTTTAGTATGATTTCACTACATTCAACAATTTATTTTTCATAAATATAGCGTTATTTATGTGAATTCAATACCTTTCTGACTGCATGTTACAAAGACACTGGTACGTTCGCGTCTTTTCGATGTCTAAAGTTTATGACTACATAAGCATGAAAAATTTAAGTAACATTGTGTCAAGACAGAGTTTACTTTGAACGGAATTGTGTATGTACATCTCTGGCATCTTGAATATCAAGTCAATATATTAGCAAATTATGGAATAGAGGTGGCCAATTGCGATTCGTCATATTTCTCAAATAAACTTGCTCTTTTGACAACGCCTTTTAAAAAATCAATCGTCAAGTGTTGGGTTGCAAGGATTTGATTGACTCCAAGTTTAATCACGAACTGAGTTCTGTTTGAGAAGTACTGGAAAACCAGGTTGTACCGGATGGCTGTTTGGTCCTAGCTTGGGACTCTTCAGTAGTATGCACTCTTTTTAGGTTTGAACTCAGCACCTTCCGGTTATAAGGTGAGCTCGACTACTAGGATCTGATTCAGTGGCACATGAATTCAAATTTCTGCCAATTCGCGTTAGATACTTATTTATGGCGCAACCCTCCGCTACTGTTATAACGGTCTAACTATTCTCTTACCTGATCCCGGTGACTGCAACTGTTCACTAGCGCTCTAGGTAACTTCCTCCCTGTATACAGCCAGTCGCTGGTGAGCATCAGACTAACTATCAAGTGTCAGTTCGCAGCGATTTGATTGGTTACCTATTTGGTCAATTAGAGACAATATTGAAAAGCTAGGGAGTGCTGAACAAGTTGTTCCCAATTTACTGGAGTATCAGTATGAATGGATTCTTTTTGTGATTCACTCACCTGGAAATAAGTGGAACGCAGTAGTTGAACATAGTCAGTCTCTAATTCTTTTATTTTTCACCTGGAATCTGCCGAAACGCGATTCTTTAATTGAAGGATCTCAGTTAGAATCAGTGGCTTTCGGATTAAGCACTAGAATATCCGTCTACTTCGATCTAATCTTTACACGCTAACACACACTTTATCTCATAACCTTACTGAATTGTCAATACAATTTGTAATATATGCACGCAAGGTTGTGTCGACCCATCCGTCGATGAATACAGAATTGAATACCATCCGTTGTCTTGGACAACAGGTTATTTCACATTTTCTTATAACTTCCTAAGAATTCACTCTCCACTCTCTGTCACTCTCCCTATTATTTGTTTATATTAATATTTTGGAGATTTGGACAGATCAATTCACAGTTATAATATCGATATAAACAATCACAGTTTATACTTTTTTTTACTGCTACAACCTAATTTTATGTTCATTTTGACATTTATTCCTAAGTGTTATGTCTATGGACAATTATGGAGACACCCAATTGTGTTTGTGTACTAAGGTGTACACATATATACTAGACAAAAAAATATATTGTACTTTGATGTTTCTGTGTTTTTTCTCCGTGTTTAAATCATCTATTAATGTTATTATTTTTGTTTGGCGGGTAAATACTTTTCTCCCCAAATTCAAGTTTTTTATGTTGTACGAATGAATAACAAACTCTTAATGTCGTCGTCCGTCTTTTAGTATTTGTATACGGTAAAAAAAATAACTAACGACATAATCCAGCGTGTTAATGTGCATCATTACTCTCTCCTCATCATTATACTGTAATGATTCATGCAGAAAGAAAATGTAACAACACTAAAAGAGATGCGTTAGTTATGTAACACATAAGTGAAATGAAGTGAAGCAAAGAAAATATGCAAAACAAAAGAAGAGGAGTTGGGTAGGCATTACAATAAATTGTCTGTTTTTGTCTCGTTGAATGCAAAAGAGGCGTGGGTTCGGGTGGATGTGGGGTGGGATGTTTTAGCTAGTGAACAAGGCTGTTCACTTACTTCACTGGCATTAGCAATCCTCTCACTAATATACAACTATGATATGAGAAATGATAGAAACGGAAGCCCCCATACGCGTATTATCTTTCCCTTTGTAAACACACACCTGTGTTTAACCAGACTGATTAATATTGTTTGTGAAAGTTTAATCCTTTGCTGTGTTAATTATTGCATACAACAGGGTTTGTTGTTGTTGTTGGTGGTAGTGGGGGTGGTGGCGATGCTGCTGCTGGTGTTGATATTTCTACGTCTGTTGACACTTTCTACCAGACATAATCCACTAACTTTTTACGGTCAATGAGTCACAATAATTATTTAGCTTTGTTTTGATGTTTATGATGGGATGATGTTATATACACATATATGGGGGAAGAAATGAGATCCTGATGTTCTGTTTTTATTTTTATGTTAACGACATATGTATATATATATATGTCTTTGTGTAATAAATTTCTCCAATGACTCATCCTAATTAATTATTGTTTTTATTTTTAATTTTTATATTACATAACGTTCCTACAGGCAGTTTATTCGAGAATTAGATTTTCGTAATCAAGAGGTTGATGAAGCACTGCGTTTACTTCTGAGCTGTTTTCGTACACCGGTAAGTTTTATAACACATAACATTGTTTGTTTTATTTTATTCCTTTGTGTTCCAGTGGAACAATTTTTTGGGCTGCATATTTGAGCTTTTTAAGGGTTTTGGGTGACTAGCCTTACACTCAAACTTCCTTCTATGTCAGGCCTTACTACCGACTATGGTTAAGTGAATTTGAGATTTTCCCGTCGATTGATTGAACTGAAGTCTCAGGTTGTTGACATATCGGCTTTTGTGCAGAAGCTTCGACGATGTCTGGGCATTTAGTTAGTATTTAGTTGGTGGATGGTGACTAGCAGTGGAATCCAGGACAAAGCGCAATTCGTCCTGTTTGGAACTCGTCATCTGGATGTACCTGCATTTCTCAGTGAATGATGATATTCCCACCGAGGCTCGAACCCAGTACACATAGTTTCAAACGCCAAAGTTTTATCCATTATACCACTTCGGCCACGAGGTGCAACGGGTCACATTGATTTAATTGAATTTTAGATTTTCCTGTCGATTGATTGGACCGAAGTGCTCGGTCTCAGGTTGACATGTCGGCTTTTTGAGCAGATGCTTTGACGATGTTTGGGTACTGGGTTTGAGCTTCGGTGGGAACATCATCACTCACTGGTAAATGCAGGTACATCCAGTGGCTGATGAGTCCCAAATTGGACGAAATGCTCACCCTGGATTCCACTGCTAGTCACCATCCACCAATTAAATATAGTAAGTTCAGGTAAAGGTGTGTGTGCTAGCTGAGAATCGAATGCCGGACCGCATGGATGCTTGGCGAGCCTACTACTGCTGAATCACCACCTTCACCACTAGTTTTATAAAATGCATAATGGTGATTTATTTAGTTTGTAAGGCATATTTAGGTAGTGCCACTGTGCGTCGGTGGCGCAGTGGTTAGTACTCCCGCCGACCATGCACATGGTCTGAGGTTTGATTCCCTGCCGACGCACACCTGATACCTACGGTCGGCCTGCAAAATTTGGGCTACGGATATCCATGCTGAAAATTCCATACTTGTACCAAAATTACAGTGTGGAATCAAGCTGTAATCAAATATAAAAAAAATCCGTTTCTTAAGTATGCATTTAAAAAAAAACGTTAAATATTAGGTTTTAAGTAATAATATTAGCTTGATTTAAAATACCATTGAGAACTAGAGGATTTGGAGACTGGATCTATCCAGTATTAAGTGAATTAGCTACTAATATACAAAACATACCGGGGAAACAAATCACTCAAGGACCCATTTGACGTTTTACTATAGAGTCCTTTTGTGAGAAAGTCAACAATCTACCAGAGGCATCAGTTAAGGCAGGAATTCAAGTGTACACAGAGTAGACAGAGATACATTAGCCACCAAAATGCAAGCATTAATCACCATCAACAGGATAAATTTGGAGATCATCTCTTCCAATTATGTAGGTATCATTGTTTCATCTACAAGTGGCACGGATAGGGTGTCAAAGGCAGAATCGGAATAGCACGAAAGACCTCTATTGATCTGTAATCAATCTGGAAATCTACTCCATTCAACAGAAAGAACAAGATACGCATTTCTAACACTAATGTGAATTCAGTGCTTCTCCGCAGTCCAGAGAGTTTACGGGCGCGTCGCCAGAAGCATTCCTAACGGGCTACTACAGATTTTTAACAACAGCTACCGTTGCCACCTCCATATTCAAGACTAGGTGGTGAGAAAGAATTAGCAACCAGAAAAGGATATGCTGAGAGGACCGTTGAATGAATTCTCATACTAGGCCTTCTAGAGGAACCAGAATGGCAGGCGTCGAGTTGGGCATCCATAGGTGACATGGAGAAAAAGATCATGTAAGAAGGAGATTAAAACAATTGTGGAATCAGCTAAACACGGCTGTAGGGAACGAGACCAAATGCAGATTTGTTGCTGAAGCCACATTTTACACCAGGAACCATAGGATACATAATAGTGTGTGTGTTTTATAAGCTCATGCTAAAAGCTTAGAAAATACCTATTGTGGTGTTATACTTCGTAGATGGGTGAAATAATTCAACTAAAGTGTATTTTAGAAATCCAATCCAAATTGTTTTAGCATGTGAATGTTGATCTTCCGTTTCACTGATGTCATTCATTAATTCTATGCGCAATGGATGCTAAGTGCTGCACATAGTTCTGCATACTCTATGACTTATTTAACATAGTGTGTCGTGGAAAGGTAGTTTTCAACTCTGAAGAGTTACCTCTAGATCAGAGTATTTTTGGCATAATGTCGAGCTTAACAGCATTGTCGTCTAAATTATCGGCAAGATTTGCATGAGGCAACTTTGTTTACATGACTTGTATTATTGGCAGCTTCATTCTTATCTCACAACTTTTTTTGTAACTATACAAACTACTTATAAGTAGGTGGATTCTTACAACAAGTTTTGTTAAACGATTATTCATTTTTTTATTTTTTAGGGTGAATCACAGAAAATAGTTCATTTGTTGAATGAATTTCAAACAGCCTATGTTGAACAAAATGCAACACGTGTGAAAACACAATTTCGTAGTTCAGACACTGTAATGATTTTAGCCTATGCTATCGTTATGCTGCATACTGATATGTACAGTCCAAATGTTCGCCAACAATCAAAAATGACACGAGATGAATTTATCAGGAATTTACGTGGTGTAGACTCTGGTAAGTAGGAGATTTTAAAAAGGTTGAGCATCATTTTCTGTTGCATATCATTTGGTAAAGACAATAAGATCGATATGTGTGAACCTACTCAAGGTAAATTGGGCGTCTCTACATGATTCAGGTATTGGGGTTAAATGGAACGACTAAGTTTCAACACCAGTTTTTAATCATTCCATAATTGATATTTTCTTCACCATTGCATGAGGAGGGAGGATGATTAGAGAGGGAGACAGAGTCTACTGGATGTCTGAGAGTGTGTAACCGCCTTGGATTTACGGAAGATCCGCTATAGTTTCATTTATCTTGGTGTTCCACTTATTCTACCGTTTTGAAAATTTCTAGGTGTTATTTTTGGAGCGATCACTATAGTTCTCAGTGATCGAATTTTTAATTATTTCCTCGTTAAGGGATTGATGAGTGGACGTGTACTGTTATTCTCAGTAACTGCTTCATTCAGTCCATATATTTCCATAGTAGTTATAGAATAATGGTTATATACTTCCAAAGCAGGTTCACTTTAACAGTTTAAAAAAAATTTAGGCATTGGGTATTCGCTATATTGATTATCATAAAAGTTTTTGCATTTCCCAATGAATGTAAAACAGAGCGATATTGTTTTGTTTTTACTGACGTTTCGTTATTCAATGCTTCTGGTAATAGCCTTATCAAAGTAGTATTATTAAACCAGAATTTAAAAAATCTCAGCTTATACATATAGCAATTTAATCGTTGTTCTGCTTGCAACATGTGGTAATTTTCATGTTGTTGTCAAGTTGGCGAATTGGTAAAGATAACAAAACCACATGTAGATTGTTGGATTTGATAAGTGTATACAATTCAAAAGGCAGCATGTGTTTTTACACATTCGTGTTGATTTTCTTATTTCATAGAGGAGGGTGGGGCTGTTTTAACTAGGTGGTCATTTTCTGTTTTTATATTCTATCATTCCTATTCACCAGACAATTTACATTCCATTTGAAACGAAGTGGTTCTGATATTAGGCGTTATTTGTGATTTCTGAAATTTTTCGGTATCATTTAAATATGGTCAAAATCAATTTTATGGCCAGATTCTATAGCGTGTAGATCTTTGGCTGGCTGATGATTTTCCAAGCTTTTCTAGCTCAACTGGATTTCTCGGTAGTTAATAGGTGCTCTACAGTGTTCATTTCTTCTGATTTCTCGGGATGTTTGTCCGATGTGTATCGCATCACATTCCAAGCGTTTTATTTTGTAGATACGATTAGATCTAGAATCCTTAGTGATTTGGTCGTTTACATGTGCAGGGTTGCTTTTTAGTGTGTCTGACGTTTTGAAGAAAACTGATGTGATCATTGAGAACTTTTTTGAGATTATCTGACGTTTCTGACGTATATGGAATGGCAACTGTTGAGGCCTATGTCTTTGGAATACGTGTTCGACCATATTTAACGTGGGTGTTGATTTTCTTGATTAAGTTCTTTGGGTAGTTATTTTTGCTGAGAGTTTCAGTAATATTTTATATTTCTTCTTTTTTCTTCACTTCCGTTATGTAAGAGTGTACTTGTCTAAGAAGAGTTGAAACAACCGATACCTTTGCGCTGATGGGGTGTGATGACCGGGTGTCTAAACATTTGTGGAGTAGGTTTTCTTCCTGAAGATAGATGTATTAGAATATCCGTCTCCCCTTCTCTTAACTAGGCAGTCGAGAAATGGCAGTTCACCGATGGCTGATTCTGCTTCCGAAGTAAACTGGATGCTAGGAGATAGATTGTTCAATTTCTGCAAGAATGAATTGTGTAGATCTCGTTTAAGCGTAACAAAAGTATCACCAACGTGTCTTGATCATATTTCAGGCGTGAGTATACTTGAAAAGATGCCATCTCCGAATCTATTCATGAAAAGATTAGCGACTATTGGGGAAAAGAATAATGGTTATTGACAACTCTATGGCTATGGCTTGTTAGTTCAGAGTATCTGGTATCTAAAACGCCTTGGGAATTCATTCCACCCCCGATATTTTATGGGAAAAGATCCTTGAATACTGAACTAGGTGATCCAATATAGTTTTCACCCCACCTTCATTTAGCTACGCTGAAAAGTGTTCCTAGCAAAAAAAACAAGTTCCTAGAACGATTGTCAATATTTTTTTATTAAACAAAAATCAGTGTACCTTATGTCGTTGCTCTTTTTAGTGAAATCTATTATTGAAAGACAATAGGAAGTAGTGAAAGCTTTTTATAATTGTACACTAAATTAATAACTTCACATGAAGCTTTGTCAACAACCATATAACATTAGTCAAGTTATCCACAATGGGTAACTCAACTAAGAGGTCTTTGAAGTAAAAATCGAAGGAATAAAAGGCTGCCTGATATCAGCGATGATATTCCTAATTATGGTAGACTGGGTGCGTCGGTGGCACAGTGGTTAGGATGCTCGCCGACCATGCACATGGTCCGGGGTTCGATCCCCGGCCGACGTACTCCTTTACCTCGCTAAGCCAGATATATTGCTGGTAAAGAGGAAAGGCTGACATGAGGCTAGCAAACACATCCTGTAAAAATAGAAGCTGCTACAGGAACTTCAAGCTACTGGCTTGAAGCCCTATGTTCCACTGGGAAAGTGAAGGAAAAAAAGTGGTAGACTGAATTATGCATCGGACTACGAGGAGCTAGAAGACAGGAATACGATGGACTGATAAGAAGACTCTAGAAGATGTGGACTTTGCGGATGATTTATGTCCCATGTCACACAAACTTGAAGGCGAAAACCAACAAGTTGGCAGAAGAGGCAGATAGCGAAGGCAGTACTTCAAGAGAACATAGCTAGAAGGTAATTAACTAACAACAACAAGCGCCAATCTATTAACGGGAGAAACTTGAAAGAGGTCACTTCTTCGTTTATCTTTGCAGCATCGTTCCAACTATAGGCGACAGAACGAATGACGATGTGAGAACCAGGATCGGAAAGACAGGAAAGACCTTCATCACTCTGAAATCAGTTTGGAAATCTTCTATACTCAGCATAAGAACAAATTTCGGAATTGAACACCAGTGCTAAGTCAGTCAGTTGTGCTGTTTCTTCGAAAACTTGGAGCTCCCACTTGGAAAAGCATTAAGAACGGCTGCCTTTTCTCAGTACTGAAGATCATATAACCGGTCAGAAAGAATTAACCCCAAGGAACTCTAGAAACGAACAAACCAAGAACTCATTGCTCAAAAAATATGCCGAAAAAAATGGAGATGAATAGGGACACACACTCACAACAAACCACCGAATGACATCGCCTGTCAGGTCATCGCTCAAGCGAGATTCGAAAGATAAACGGCCAGTTGGGGTCTGATAATGACATGCAAAAGATGAAAGCTTATGGAGGGTGCAACTAAAAAGGACTGCTGAGGAGCAGACAAAATTGAGATATGTGGGGAAAGCCTAATGTTCCACTCGGAACCCGTGGGAAAGTAATGTAGTAACAATAATCATCAGCTTTACAGGAAACTGTCAAGTGCTATTGGCTTATCTATTTAAAAGTTTTTTCAAGTATTGGTTTTGTAGGGATTTTGTTTGATTGCATGGAGGATTTCATCATGAGCTGCAATCAGTTAGAGAACCCTGGAAGTCCTGAGGTAATGGACAACTGTTTCGTCCTAGTTCGAGACTCTTCACCGGTAAGCACCATCGAGATTCGAACCCAGGCTTTTCTGGTTACAAGGCGAGCTAACTCGTAGACCATTGAGCCACTAGGACCCGGTCCAATAGCCCTTGAATTCACGACATAGCGCAACCACTTCACAATGTCTTCTTCGATGAGTTACTGCCTCATCTTCAACCTGCTGTATCTAAAAGTTCGCAATTTATTTATTTTTCTGGTCTGTTCTGTTTCTGTCTCATAAGCATATCCATACGACTATTCAACTGTCGTTTTATAGTCCTTATCTTGTGTAAATTGGGTTTAATAGACAGTTTCTATGCTCCATTGAGATTGCCTTTTGCTCTTGTGCTTTATCTATGTTAACTTTGCATGTTTATGGTTATTTACTTACATGCACATTAGTTATATGAATATTTTTATTTACAGTCTAACATTCCAGTATTATTACTATTATTATTAGCGTAGTGAATTGATGAAATGTATTGATTATTCATAAGAGAGAGAGAAATTAGCTTCAACATCCATGTGATTTTATACAATGTTAATAATTATATATACTCATCTTCTGTTAATGTAATTTTATTACTGTTGTTCGATAATAAAAGTATCATTTTCAATTGGGATAGAGGTAAACTTAATTAAACCTGAAGCTTTAGAACTTGATATATATACAAGCAAACTGAAAATATTGTTGCTATGTAATATACAAGTGGTTTGGAAATAATCGCAGTCAATTATATTGTATCATACTCAAATAATACGAAAAAGGAGGAATCGTTGCTCTCTTTTGTTGAACTTCCACTAGTCGGAACGGATTTATTATGTAACAGTCTAAGAGCTGCACTTATTGTACCAGTGTTGGTGATACTATCCAGTTTTTTTTGGAGGTGGTTGTGTTCTGTGAGCTGGATGGCTGGTTTATTTGCAAAGCTTTCATCGCCTACTTACTAGGCGACATCTTCAGCGCATACTTCAATTTGATGAAGTGAGCTTGTAGATTTCTCCACGAGTTTATTAGTTATCTCTCCTGGTGACCTTGGACGTGATAGGTTGTATTGGGACTGATTGTTTCTTTGACTTGAACTTTGACCCTTTGTGTGTGTGAGGTTTCTTTCTTATCGGTTGATAAATTTTTTCTATCTCGATGTGTCTATTGATTGATGATTCATTGGAATACCAGGCAGCCTTCTAAAAATTCTCTAGCATTCTCTGTCTAATATGTGAACGCTGGTTGTCCCAGTCGAATTGATATCCGTGGTTGTCTGTATGCAGTGATATGAGTGAGTGGATGTCATGTCTTTTGACGGCTAGCTTATATTCGTGGATACGAAGACTAAGGGAACGTCCACTTTGGCCAATGTAGTGTTTTTCGCAGTTGTTACAATTTATTTTGTAGATTATGTTGGTTTTATCTTCTTTCTCTGTTGAGTCTTTTGGTTGACATAGAATTGAGTGAAGTGATTTTGTTGGTTTGTGTGTGTGACGTCAATTCCTGAAGGTTTGAGGAGTCTTGTAGTGATTTTTGAGATGTCCTTTATATATGGCAGGGTGATTTTCTTTGTGCTTTCTTTGGAGGCTTTTGGTTTGACAGGCTGGCTTGGGGTTATATGTTTTTTGATGAAATTCCGGGAATATCCATTCTTTTGGAAGACGTCCATGAGATATTTTTCTTCCACTTTCCTTCAGGTGGGAGTGCTGCAATGAGCCCTGGCTGGCTCACTTGAATAGTGTTTGTATACAATTCCTTTTTGTGTGTTGGATTGTTACTGTTGTAATTCAGGATTTGGTCTGTGTGGGTTGATTTTCTATAAACTTGAGTTTCTAATTCCTCTGTGGTTGTTTGCTTAACTATCCAGTTTCCTCCCAGACTGAATTAGGCGGGGTACAACTCGAATCCGTAGCCCATCCGGTAGAAAAACATGTGTTAAAGCCATTGTGCCGCATCGGTATACACATTTAGACTCCTTTGGTTGTTTTCAAACAGAAATGGAAGTTGTAATGCGCGTTTTTTTCCTTCATAAGCCTGTATATCACTGATGACATTGTCGTAGGGACTCGGACCTAGCACTGCTACCCAATATAGAAGTTTAATTCAAGTGTTATGAGAATACCTGTAATCCTTAGGGAGAGAATATTTGTTACATGATTTTATAAAGTTCATTTATTCCTTAAAACAACTGTGTTTTTTGTTTTGTCTCATTTCCCATCCCCGCACCCCTCATAGGTGAAGATTTAGATCGCGATTTACTAATTGGCATATACAATCGAATGAAATCAAAGGAAATGTCTGTTCAGTCAGATCATACTGATCAAGTGCGTAAAATACAACAACATCTCACTGGCCCCTTGAAACCGCTGAATCTTTCAGTACCTCAAAGAAGATTAGTATGTTACTGTCGACTGTATGAGGTTAGTCCAGTTTTCTTTTGTTTTGTTTGTTATGCGAAATGGTTTTTATATTATATTGACACACATATTTCTCTCTAGTGTGTATCCTCCTGTGTTAGACACCTTTCGGGGAAAGGTTTTATCGTGCTAACGACTAACTTGGTTTTGGCAGACTTCATGGGTCATTGTTTTCCTTTATTGTCTGTGTGTCAGTGAACTCATGGGAATATACATTCGACAGATAAAGTCCGAGGATATTTTCAGAAAGTAATGAATTATATTACTCCCTTGGGTTTAGAATGACATAGGGCTTCTGCAGCACACCTGGATTTTACTCGGTTCTCTGAAGTCTCTTTTGGCTGTCTCCACGGTTTTCTATGAGCTTTCATCCCCCTTCTCACAATCTCCACTATGTCACACTCGGACACGCAATTCCTTATTTTCTATCCTCAGAGCCTGGTGCCTTAGCCATTACTGTTTCCTTCAGCACAATTGTGGGCGATAGTTTGTTGCCTCTGCTCCACGTTATTCATCTTTTCTGGCCATCTGATCTACATTATAGACCGGAGGCGGGTGTTAATGGAAGTTTCCCGTCTGTTGGAAAAGCTTTTGGCGATGCATGCATCGTCTCTGAACTATGCTGAAGTACTGACATAACTGACATTAGTGTTAGGAATCCGAATCTTCTTCCTTATTAGCAATGTGAGTGTAAAACTTGAGCAATGTGGTGGTAGAATGCAATTCCATATCAGATATGTATATTTCAAATATCACACAGCGATGGAGTATTAGCAACTGGATGACATTTTGAGCAGAATTTATTGCTCATAATCATGTCACATCATATCACTTTTAGTCACACGGATCCATGGTTTGCTTTACACATGTATACGTGCGTCGGTGGCACAGCGGTTAGGACTCTCGTCGACCATGCACATGGTCCGAGGTTCGATCCCCTGCCGACGCTCACCTGATATCTATGGTCGGCTAGGAAAATTTGGGCTACCGATATCACATGCTGAAAATTCCATACCTGTACCAAAAAATACGGTGTGGAATCAAGCTGTAATAAGGAATAAATAAGTAATTCACCTCCCTTTCGCACTCTTTTCCTTGTGTTGTTCGTTGCCAATTTCCAGTGTGCATCATTTCGATATGTTTTATTTATTTTTATTATTTTTATTTTTGATTTACAGCTTGATTCCACACTGTATTTTTGGTACAAGTATGGAATTTTCAGCATGGATATCGGTAGCCCAAATTTGCAGGCCGACCATAGATATCAGGTATGCGCCGGTGTGGGCTCGAACCTCGAACCATGTGCATGGTCGGTGAGAGTCCTAACCACTGTGCCACCGACGCACATGATATGATAATATAATTTATTAAATACCATGTAATGACTGTGAGGTCAATTACAAAGGTCGAACTCTAGTGGATTAGAGTCAATTATGTTATCGGAACAAAAATTATTTAGCTAGACCTAGAAGGTCAGAGACGGACTGTTTGTTTATATTAGTTTATTTAGAAATTTGAATACACTCTATTCAAATTTAGGTAGATGTAGAATGATTGACCCTGTTAAGTTAAATAACCTGGAAAAAAGCTCAGCCATTGTGCGTCGGTGGCACAGTGGTTAGGACTCTCACCGACCATGCACATGGTCCAGGGTTCGAGCCCACGCCGGCGCACACCTGATATCTATGGTCGGCCTGCAAAATTTGGGCTACCGATATCCATGCTGAAAATTCCATACTTGTACCAAAAATACAGTGTGGAATCAAGCTGTAAATCAAAAATAAAAAAATAAAATAAAAATTCCATTCACTTGTATGTAATCAGTCACACAATAGGGTGGGTGGGACAGGGTGAGAGTGATATATTTAGGCGGAGAGAGAGAGAGATTGATCACTGAATTTTTGTGTTATTGATTCAACACTGCACACGTGCAGTCGAAATGCCGCAACACCCATACCGGAGATATGGAAGGAAAGTGGCAACACGCAAAAATACTTGTATAAAGTTAATTATGGAGTCTAGTGACTAAAATTGATATGATTATGAGCAATAAATTCTGCTTGAAACCTTGCCATTCAGTCATTAATACTGTATCATTTTGAAATATTTGAAATAAGCTGATCTTGTTCCTTGTGTTGAGTCTGGCAGACTTCAGATCTGTCTTTTGTTTCCGATCTTGACTGACTTTAACATCCTTATTCGTGCCGCCTGGGATTGAGATTAATGCTACCCATGTTAAGTTAAAGAATTTTGTTCCTCCACGGTTATTGACCAGTTAAATAAATAAAGTATAACGTGTGTACCATTTGAACGAAAATGCGTAGCTGGTGCTTAAGTAACAAGCTTATATATTTAATCTTTAAGACGATTATGATAAGTTGATATTCCAATGGCTCTCTAACTGATGTCAGCTCATGATGAAATCTCCCAAGCAGTCAAACAAAATCCCCACGAAAACCAATACTTGAAAAATTTATCTGATGCTTACTAGCGACTGGCCCTATCTATTCAGGCGATGACCTGAGGTTCTAGTGGGAAGTTGTGACCAGTAGGGTGCAGTAGGTTGAATGTGAGACGGTAACTCATCGAAGAAGACATTGAGAAGTGGTCGCGCTATCTCATGAATTGACAGAAGTTAGAATTCCTGCATTGGCCGTTGGATCAGATTCCAGTGGCTTAATAGTCTGCGAGCTAGCTCGCAGAAGGTCCAGGAGGTCCTGGATTCGAACCTTCAAGTTTAGTATTATATTAATAAATATTATCTCTTAATGATACTTTTGACCTGTAGTCAGTCGATATTATTGATTCAATGCAATTTGAAACTACATTCATGTTGTTAATAGCAATATTTCATTAATTATTACTGTCATATCAATGTAGAACCTGATGAAGACGAATTTATTGAAAAGAATATTCTTTGTTCACCAATCAGTAATTTAGATTCGTAATAGATCGAAAACAACGGTTTGTGAAGAATAAGGTGGTACCATCGCTTATTTCGTCAGCTTTTCATCACTTACGTACAGTCTTAAGAAATCAATGATTAATTTTAAGGGCAGAACAATTTTGACATACTTTCATTTTTGATTATAGTTTGATTGCATGCAGTATTTTCGGTCCAACTATGGAACTGTCAGCATGTGATATCGGGGGCCCAAATTTTGCAAGCCAAGTATTGATATCAGGTGTGCGTCGGCAGGGGTCGGACCCCGGACCATGTGCATAGTCGGTGATAATCCTAACCGCTGTGCTACCGACACAGGTGTGACATGATTCCAGTTTATATGAGATTTCAAACTCAATGAACAGTGTTCAAAAATGACTTATATAGTATGTACACAGAAGCTTAAGTTTAAATAAAAATAGAATTCATAGGCTAGTGGATCGGGTTCTAGTGGTTTAATGGTCTACGAGCTAGCTCACCTTATAACCAGAGGGTCTTGAGTTTGACTCCTGGCAGTGGGGTGCATACTGCTAAAAGTGTCCCAAACTATGATGGAGGAAACCGCTGGCTGTCGAGTACTCCCAGTTGGTTTCCCACTGGTTCTCTAACTGATTTCAGCTCATGATGAATCCTCCAATCAATCAAAAATAATTTTGTCTGTATTTTTTCTTTTCTAGGTACCAGATAAAAATAAACGTGAACGTTCTGGTGCACATCAACGTGAATTATTCCTTTTCAATGATCTCCTACTAATAACTAAAGCTGTTCAAAAACGACGTAAAGATGCAGCTGTCGCCTATCAAGTACGCATGACAATTCAACTGCTCGGCGTAAAATTAGTACCATTTGAAACTATTCATCATACAAATGGTTTAGAATTATTACTACCACTAGGACAGACAACACAGAGTATAGATTCACAGAAGGATAACAACAGTATTATTGTTGAAACGCCAAATGGTCGAGCACGTATTCTCGCCACCTTCAATACTAAAACTGCTTCTGATCGAGCACGACTAATGGAAGATTTACAAGAATGTATTCTAGAAGTTACAGAAATGGAACGTCTACGAATGGAGGAGATATCAAAACAGAAATATAATCATACACATCATCATCATCATTGCTACAAATCGCGAGTAGATGGAGGACAACTCACGAAATGTGACAGTGGTGGTGGTGGTGGTCATTTGATCTTGGATAAGTCGAGTTCATCGTTTGACTCCAGTACTAGTGTTCATAATGAGAAATCAGTGGGTCATCATAAATATGACTGTAATGCTGCTAATAATCCCTTACATATGTGTGCACCAATAACATGTTTAACAAATTCTACAGATTTAAATGATGCAGAGCATAGCAAACACATTGTCATCAATACAAATCTCAAGATGGTCAACGATTAAGCGGGGACAGTGGTCTGATGGTTGATTTGGATACGCCACCATCATAGATGCTTTTGTTTTTTTGTTTTGATTTTTATGATAGGAGTGTGAAATTCCACCTTTTTTCTTTTCTTAATTTTCCCATTAGCCTATTGTTTTTGCACACATTATTATTGGTTTAAATTATTATTATTATGATGACTGCTACAGAAGAAATTAGGAGGAGTGTTTCAATTTCTGTATATTAAATTAGCCTTCTTCCGATTTATACATAACACTTGTCCTGTCTGCATGATTCTACGTATTTATCCAACTACGCGTATGCATACATACAAGGGCTTATAAACTGTGATATTATTTTCTATTGACAAAGTAATTCTTTCATAACGCTGTCTATCTCTCTCTCTCTCTATCTCACTTTCTGGGGTTAATCAATATTTGGAAAAGAAGCCAGAAAATTACACTGGTATTCATTTAATCAATAAAAGTTTCTTTTTCCTCGCTAAAATGATGTCTTTATAATGTATGATATGATATTGTTTAAAGAGGTGGGAGGGGCGTGAGGGTGGAGAAGGGTGCTCGAACTAAGAGTACTATGGATTTTCACGGAATATACACATTGGGTCATAGGAGTTATTAAGAAGACACTTGCAGCGTAGAAAATTTTCTTTTCGACGAAGTCCACATCAACTAGGCTGTACATTCGTGTATTTATATCAAATGGATGGGAAAGTTCCAGAATAATTTCCGGTTAAGCGTCAAATTAATAAAAATTACAATTAGGAATTAAAATGTCATAATAAACAGGCGACGGATAAAACTCAAACAAAGTAGCATCATAATTACTGAGAAGATTGATATTGTGCAATTGGGGGTTAGAAATGTAGGAATAACAAAAATAGACAGGATGTTTGGATAAAAAAACGAATGTGATGAATAATTGTTTATGCAATCTGGGATTAAATATGTAGAAATAATAAAATGATAAAATAGACAGGAAGTTCGGATATGAAAATATGATAGTTCTTAGGTGGCATAGCGGTTAGGACGCTCGTCGACCATGCACATGGTTCGGGGTTCGATCCCCGGCCACTGGACGCGCACTCTTTACCTCGCTAAGCCAGAAATAATCCTGGTAAAGAGGAAAGGTTGGGCATGAGGCTAGCAACCCGATCCTGTAAAATAAACACTGCTATAGAAACTTCAAGCCAATAGTTTGGAGCCCTATGTCCCACTGGGGAACGTGAAGGAAAAAAAACAGGGATTAAGAAAACTTAAAAATAACATGAATAAACAGAAGGTTAAGATAAGAAAGGCGATAGGATGGTCATTACTAAAAAAATTACCCGTTTATGATGGCCATGGCAGGACAGGTTTTGGACGTATTAGTTGTATGAATTCTGTTCGTGACATGAGACTGGGATTATCCTAATTGATTAGGCTGGATTCTAACGAATTAGTGTCAGGAGTAAATGATATAGGAGAATGAAATGAAGAGAGTATTTGTTGATCTTCGTAATCCAAAGTAATTTGAATTTTGCGAATCTTTCTGAGTATTTGAGCATTAGGTCATTTTAAAGGAGGGAATAGTGACCACATTACTCGGGCAGATATAGATCACATTGTCAAATCAATCGTTTTGTGCAACGGCATTTTCGTATTGTGGAACTGGGGTGGTACTAAAGCTGGAACTGCTGAAAAAGTGATGTGATTCGGCCCTGTAAAATAAATGAAGATGATGCTGTAAGGCTGATCTGCATCAACTCTTAGTTTGAAGAGAGGAGTCATGACTTTGAGAGTGTTGAACATTTCACTGACTAATTTTAGGAAGTTGTATCACTCTTAATCGACTGATTGGTAACAAAATCCCAGTTCTCATAAAGTGACTCTTTAGCATTTTTCAACTTATGTCAGGCTTGGCTATCGATCAAATGATGTTCGTTCTGTCTTTCTCACGCCTGTGAGATATGGCGGTCGACAGTTCGAGACTTAAAGAGGCTAGCTGTCTTTTAAATCATAGGTAATTAAGTTCTATGTCTCATATGAACTCGTGTAAGATACTGAGTAAAGCGAATGTTAGATGAAGTTGCATCGATCATATGTTTTGGATATGTGTTGGACATGACAAGTTGACGCCTTTTTTATGGAGAGATGTAAGTTGACATCGAATTAGGTCGGAAAAATAAGAAGGGGATTCTGGTAAAAACCTAGCATCAATTCACGAAGGTGCAGACTGAATGACTGGGATAATCAGTTAGAAGTATGACTCCCATTCGGGGAGTATCTTAATTCTATTAGGCTCGGTTATAAGGAAGTAGACGTCATGCGGAGATGATCAAGAATGCGACTATCTAGTGAAGTTTGAACCCCAGCTTAATTCCTATATTTTCAAGAGTTTGTTTGCAGGGAATTAATTTAAGTTTGATCACGGATTAATATAAGTTAGAGATCATTCAACCACTGGGACCCGACTCCCATGAATTGTAATTTCATCCTGTTTGTGATTTAAGCGCGCCTGGTATCTCATTTCCGGCCGGGTGGTCCTCATTGGTCATAACTTCTAACTAGAACTCCGGGTAAATACATCGTGCAGGCAGTCACTAGCGGCCATCGGATTCCTATGTTGTGAATTCTTCTAGATGTGATAGTATCATGCATGTCATGTAGGTGTTTTTCAAGATGGGAACAGCATTCACTTATTGTATCATTAATTCACAAATGCCTTAGCTAACTAAGCTTTCGAAATCATTTCAGAGAAATGTTCACATCAAAGACCACACATAGTTCTACTCTCGTATGTTTGATATCACTGCAGGTCGTAGGCATAACTGCGGAGGTAGTTGAATTATGATATGATACAGGCACATCAAACACTAGCTTAAGAAATGCAGTTTTCTGGTGTGTTCAAGTTTATAGAGGGGGATTTTGAGCAAGCTGATACGTATCTTCAGTAAATTATCATCAAGCTTTACAAGTACTCAGTAAAGTATTAGTCATAGATGTCCGAAGACATTGTGGATCAATAGACACAAATATAACCAGGGAGAATTTGGAGTAGAGTAACGATGATAATAATAAGTTGTGAAACTAAGATTAAAATGTACAGAGATTGCGTAGAATGATATTGATAATGAAGTTAGCAGTACAAATGAGAATAATGATTACAGCTGAACATTTTTTATGGCAACTGACTCAGCTATGCTAGCAATCGTTGGCATACCAACTTAAGGAACTGAGGTGGCACTTTATATAGAATTGTAAAAGCTAAATTTCTATCAAGTATTGTTCTTCTCTGTTTTGTTTATGAGCTCAGTTTGTGGTTGATGCATATTGAACGTTTTTAAGGAAAACCTCGGTATCGATTTTATACTTATGAAAGCTAAAAGTATCTACGAAGAACGGTAGTTTGTTGATTGCCTTTTCCCTCAAGCATATCAGCTAAGAGAGGACTCAGAAGGGAGCCCATTGCTACATCTTCAAATTGACGACAGATTTCGCTGTTAAACTGATGCTGCACATTCATCATACAACGGAAGTAACAGTTTCCGTAGTGTTTGAGGTGGTTTACGTATGTGGGTATCATCTTCTATACGAGATTCATAGATGAAGTCGATGGTCTCTAATAAAGGATAGTTAGTGAACTGGGAAGGTGGCCTCGTACATATAACTGATCTTCTTATTTCTCAGTTTTTGTATCAATCCGGAAGCGGGCTTTAAGCTTTATTTAACCACTTTTAGGTGCAGTGGTTCAACTATGTTTTCCAGCCATCTAGCTATTTCAAGATATACTGAGCTAAAGATATCTGATATTGGTTTCAATGGTGCGTTGGGCTAATGAATTTTAGGTGGCCTATACAATCTGGTTATGTTTGTTCCTAAAGTTTCTATACGTTCGTGAATTTGGGAGACTCTATGTTAGTGAAGGTCACAGATTTCAGTATGTTACAAAATTCTTTTCTACTTTATCTCCATTAAACTGATCATCACGTAGATTTTCCGGATTTTGGAGTGTCCTATAGAATCCTGTTCATCTCATCGCTGTAGTCAGCTCTATCTAATAGTACAACCCCAGTCCCCATATCAGAATGTTTTCGTTTGATCAGATTGTCTTTAAAGCTTCAATCTAAGCTTGACTTAGGATACTTCACTCAGTACACTTTCTTCAGTGATATTGGTGAAAATTCTCAACAAGAGGGGCTTTTACTTTTTCTAAATGTAACTGACATGATGGGACTGCCCAGTTGCTTGATGTAAAATATTTTTTCAAACAGTAATTCAGTTTCCCATCTTGTTGGACGATAATTTGATTGGACACTAGTAACTAGTGTGATGTATCCAGTACTTTCTATAGTGCAGACTGAATTCTATCAGTCAGGTTTGCAGTGTGGCCACCATTCTAGGTAACTGACCATCACGGTGGACATTGATTTGATGATATTAGATGGTTGGCGGCCATCGGCAGGAAGCCTTGGACCTAATGTCATCAGATGAATGTGCACCGTGATGACGAGCTACTAGAATGGAGACCACATTGCAAACCTAACTGATAGAATTCAGTCTGCACTAAAGAAAGGACTAGAAACATCACACTAGTTACTGGGTAATGTTCAATAAAGTATATACTACAATCCTACAGGCGAGCTCGAATAGCTCAGTGGTAACGTCTCTGACTGCAGTACTCACTGGCTGACGCGGGCTCGAATTTCAGAAGGGACATGAGT
Organism: Trichobilharzia regenti; assembly: GCA_944472135.2. Lineage (NCBI taxonomy): Eukaryota > Metazoa > Platyhelminthes > Trematoda > Strigeidida > Schistosomatidae > Trichobilharzia > Trichobilharzia regenti. The sequence continues at coordinate 73,338,645 of OX235263.1, forward strand.
TCCTTCAAGGTTGCAGATACGCCTTACTGACTGGTGAGTGCCAACTAGCACAAAACCTAAGTCCAAGTCTTCCTGCCGATTACCTCCAACCATCTAATATCACTATTGGACGGTTTATGCCATTATAAAACTTCGAATGTAGTGTCAACACTTCTAGTTCTAATGGAGTGAGGTAAAACATGGTCCCTCGAAGAAATATCATAAGCGCCACCAAAGTACAGTGGTGATATTTGGCTTGTAAGTACTAGAATGTAGAATATAGAAAATCATAGTCATCGGCAATTAGGTGGAATAGGCATACAGAAATTATACCACAGTAAAATTTGTGTGAATGATAAACCAAAGTGAAAAAATTCACGGAAATGCTCCAGACCGAGTTTAAACCAGAGAGGACTATTCTTATGTCTCCCATACTGATCATTTGAATAAATGCAGCGCCTCAGTATGCATGCACAGCCTACGTCCTGGCTACTCATGTCGATGCACAGACTAACCTGCAAATCGATTCCGTGCAGAATATTGCGGTATGTATATATTTCAACGGTGTTGTACCTGTTCTGTTTTTATTTACACAACAACGTAAGCACAAAATATACGTATATTTACTTTGAGGGGGCGCGAAAGGATCATTACAGTAGAGTGTTGCCTGTGATAGGATTGTTATAGATGAAAGCGATTGATTCACATACAATCCCTCGACTTAAGAAGTACATCAGTCTACAACTAATAGGAAGTAAGAAATTGTTATAGAATAACTTAACACCAACAACACTGCCTGTTAGAAATAGAAACTGGCCGTAAAATTAAAAACAAACAACCACAAAGTTTCAAGAAAGTAAATTCTCATTTATACTAAAGAAATCTTGAACAGTAAACTGCATAAAATTACTAAACAATAAGTAAAAAAAAACTGCCTTTGTTGTATAAAAGGCGAAGGTTTCAATATCATATTAGGTAAAAACGAAGTCATTCATATGGATGAAAAAATCAATTAACAATATTCCAAGGTCTGACAGCAAGTTATTATGCTTAGCCAGGAATTTTAGGATTTACAGAAGCACAAGTTGTCATCATTAGTCTGGGGGAGTGGAAAACAGACATCTGAATCGGAAATATGATAGTTCACTTCCTCTTAAGACGTGCTAATCGAGCTTCCAAGTCATTTTCATCAATAGGTGTGTCGGTGGAGCCAGAGGCAGGAGGGTTTTCAATAGTTGAGATACCATCTGTAGCAACAGCGCGAGGTCTCAGTGGATTTGCGACTGCACCACTGCCAACGGTATCCTTGGCTGTTGGGAGATCACTAAGCTGGGCATTGAGGTCGATTCCGAGCTCTTCAAGAACCTAATATTAAAAGAGGGAAGTAAGAAAAAGAAGAAGTCATGTTAGTTTACTGAAGATGCTAATACAGTTGGGATTGCTAAAAAAAAATTGATGCGATTCCGTCTTGGCAAATAAATGGAAGTTGATGCTGCAAGGCTGATCTGTATCAACTCTTAGTCTAAACACAGGAAGCTGCATCATTCTTAATCGATTGAATAGTGAGAAAATCTCAACTCTGATAAAATGGCTCATTTGTTGTTCGCCAACTTACGTCATCTCCGGCTATCGATCAAAGGATATGTGCACTGAGGAGCAGTTCGTTCTGTGTTTGCTAATGAATGAGATGTGGTCGTCTAAGGTTTAAGGGGCCAACCGTTTTTGATCATAGGTGATTGAGTTCTATAACTCAGGTTGAATCATGTAGTATAATTGAGTAAAACTAAAGTTAGACATAGTGTTAGGTAAGGAGAGACATTCAATCAATGAAGTAGCGCATTGATCTTGGATGTGTTACGTACGACAAGTCATTGCCTTTCTCATGGAGCAATGTACGTTGACATCTGATTAAGTTGTAAAAATGACAGGAGTATTCCTGTGAAAAACAAGCACCCATTCATTAAGGTGTAGACTGCATGGCTGGGGTTCTCCAGACTCTGTGGCCATTAATAGTGAAAATACACTCACCCCTTTATGAAGTCGTAGACGCCTCATTCATTGTTCACTAATTCTTCTCCAGGTGCTTACTTTTACGCTCGGACATTTCTGTATATTAAAATTTCTTTGAATATTCGCCTCTCTTAAATCTTTAAAATGAATATGATACTGCGTTCACTTTCAGCACAGAGATGCAGCATAAATATCTGTGAAGTGACGAAAATTCTTACCTCATCTTCCTTGCAATTCGCGGACGATATTAAGATATGGAAACCCGTAAATGGTAACGATGACAGGTTGGTACTACAAAACGATCTAGATAAATTAGCCAAACGGGATAACCTTTGGAGTCTGGAAATGAATTCCAAGAATAGTTCGGTAATGCACCTAGATTAGAGGTCTTACACGTCGTACTCCCTAGGGGACACAGAACTGACAAATGTTAACGGACAGGACCTAGGAATCATTGTCAGCAATGATTTGAAAACAACTGGAAATTGCAAAGCAGCCCCAGATAAAGCTTTTCGAATGCTATGGGCACTTCGAAGTGCTTTCAAATGAGTAGACGAGGGTATGTTCCAAGTACTTTATGCACCATATGTTAGATCTCAACTAGAATGCTTCAAACAAGCGGTGAGTCCATGCTTCAAAAACGAGGCATGTATGCTGGAAAGTGTAAAGAGGGTAGGAACTAAATTGGTTGGTGATATCTCACACCTTCCTTATGATAAGAGGATGGAGCGTTTAAATCTCTTCCCATTATCATGCCAAAGGAGGAGAAGCGGCTTAGTTTTGGCATACCGTATACTAAAGTGTGACTTAAAGATTGACCTTTCGAATCCTTTTTTCCTTCTAGGATACATTTACGAGGTCATCACAAGCAGGTGCTCAAACCGAGGTTGAACGTGTGCAGTTAGATTCTCTCACAGAGTGGTCAATGACTGGAATTCCTTACCTGATTCAGTAGTAACAGCTCCATCGGTGGACGCTTTCAAAGGGAAACTGGATCTCTGCAAAGACATATATCGCGAAGACTAAGATAAGCAACAAGAGCCTTCTTTCCTTATAATCTGAATCAATGTGTGTTACATCAAATACCCTCACCTAGTATATAAATGATAACATACCCTATTGCCTTAATTCTACCCTTACATTAATTACGCTTACATATGGTTGTTTCAACCATTTCAGTGCATACAGATTAATATTCAAGAATATCTCTAAAAATGTAGCCTAGCTTATTCGTCGCCTTCCTTGACAAGCAATGTTAACTGACATAGTATTAAGTTGGAAAAGAGTTAAGGAAGTCAAACTTGGCATTAACACATGAAGTCTTAGAGCATTGCTGTGAGTCACGTTTGGAGGCGTCAAGTGTCTACCTGATGTCAAAGAGACACTAACAATCGATGGCAGTAGATTATTATTGATAGGGCACGATAAAGCTCTCAATGGTGTATATGCACTCAGTCTTCATGATGTCACATATTCATCAAACCCTCCGTACTCTCTATGCACCTATTCTATTTCCTTTGAGTTTTTACTTTAACTTTATTTGCTTTAAAAAAATTGTTGAATGATGCCTTTTTGTCCAGATTTTTACGTGAGTCTGACATATACTAACTTGTATTATTTTTATCTATCTCTGAGGAGACCGTTGGGGACCATATCACTTGTTGTATGCCAAAAAGCTGAATTCTATCTGATAATACCTAGTAGGTTAATTACTAGACTCCCAGGCAATTGACTGTGTATTCAAATTTTGCTTTAGGGTGAGTTCCTGTGCGGTATCATTAGTTATTACGCAGCAATTGTGAATCCTAGCACAGTACCGCGTGAATGAGTAGCAAACAACAAGTGATAACATAATATAGAAAATTACATAGAGTTTGGCTCCCAAAAACAAATTTACTTGAGCCCTTAAACCAACCTTATTTACGATGTTTTCAGAATCATCAAGATCAGTGTCTTCTCCTATGGCATCATCGATAACATCGTTCATCATTTCTTCTTTCATTTCCATCATTTCAGTTTGCTTCTCAAACTCCATCATGATTCTTTGGATTTGAGGCAACTGCATAGATGAGTTCATTCGTCTCATCGCCATTGTAACTTGCTTCATAGCACTAGCCATCGTAGCACTTGATTTTATGGTTTGAACTTTCATTGATAAAGCCTATATTAGAAATTATTTCACTATTATATTCAACAAACTGTTAAATTGGAGTGCATTATTGAGAATTTCTTGATATAGTTATCCATTCGAACTATCTGTTTAGCTCTCACTCTCACAGCATCTATTTGCCCTTTCTTTGCTAACATTCGGATCTCATTTGTAATTTTAACACGATCTCTCTCTAGTTGGGTTTTCTCTCTTTCGATTTCCCTTGTTGCTCGAGCTATAGCTCTTTTGTTGTCTTTGAGTTGCTCTTCAGGTGTTTTTCTTGATCCAAATAGAAAACTCATAATAGTAAATTTATGGAAGTGACCAAAAATGTGTCACCAAGTTTGAAATTCCCCCAGATTTAATATTCAGGTAATTCGCCTCGGGGTTGTTTGTTAGTTTATAATACTTAGATGCTATGAATTACAAAATCTTATATCTGACATATATAAATGATTAATTTTTGTCAATAAACGTGAAAATTTATTAATATATTTTCGTGAGCTTTGTTTGTTCGGTTTGTAAGGTTGTTGCTTGTTTAAATGATTTGAGCATGTTGGGTGATAAGGAGCAAGTTGACAAGCATGTACGTCACCTTCTTGCTAAGTGCTGCAGTTTAAGTGAAGTAAGAATGACATCTATTTTATTTTATGGACATAGAGAAAGCTGAAGGCACTTGAAATTGCTAAGCTCTACTATGGAGTCAATCAGTTTGAATCGGCAAAAAGGTTAGTGCGAACTTACTCCACTTTATACCGTAGTTACGTTGAGGGTTACCTCGAGGTTAGACCTGATTCCGTGCCTGCGCTTTTGTTGCAAGCGAAAATTAACGAAGACTTAGACAATTCATCTGCTGCATTATCAGCATACATGAAAGTGTTGTCTCTGTCTTCTCCAGATAAAACAACAATACTTCATGGTTTGTACTTTCTTTTTGTTTATTGAACATATTAGCATGTTCCCTAGCATTAGAGTCCAAGGATGCTTCAGAGATTGAGGTACCTCTCTTTGTTTTTACTTCTGACTTTTAGTTTTGGTCCGAAGTGTCGGAAGATATGTTTCCCTCAGAGAAAATTACTTTTATGTTAAAAGTACTACTCATTTTTTTTAATTTATGGTCTTAGGAAAAAGTTTTGGTCAGTAAAAACGAAACTCTGAACTACTGAAGCTCTTAAACTCCCAGCTAGTATGTTAAATGTTTTTGTAATACTTATCTTCCAAGCAAAAAGATGAAAGTGACTCAGAGGTTTGCGTTAAACTCTTTAAACTGCTTCATTCATCGGGATCATCTTCAAATGCGTTTACACATTGTTTGCGTTGCATTAATGCAGGACATCATTTCGCCATTGCCAGCTGGTTTCATGAATGCTTGAGTTTTTTAGAGGTGAGTGTCTTGGTTACTTCTGATTTTGATTTTTTTTAGAGCTTTTATCTGGTTAGCACTCATGAAAATATACCTGGACAGTCTTTGTCCTCGGTTCGTGCAGTGTGTTTGATGGAGTTGATTCGCGTCACATCTCAAACTTCATGTCTATCTGACCTACGTGGTCTTCTTGCCAAATTGGAAGTCATATCTCATGAACTCAGTAAATCTCAGTCTGGGGTTTTAAATGCTCTATACAAGTACACTGTAGTGTGGCTTGATTTTTATGGTGGCGTATATGTGCAGCGTCGTCTGCTAGATTCATCTGCTGAGGTTAGTGTTTTGAATGTTTTCTTTTCAGTTTGTTTTTTAGGTATACCTACGATTACTATGTTTTTTCATTATGTGTGTCATTGATAATGAATAATCAAGATTTAACACTTTTCCTAATATCACTTGTGCATGAAAAAAGAAAAGTTTCTGAATTGTTTACCAATCCATTAAACCCTGACCACTTCACCTACTTGGGAAGTTGTATTAGCACCAACGGACTGATTGGCGATGAAATCACAGCAAGAATCCGAAAAGCTCGAGCTGCTTTCGCTGACTTACACCATCTCTGGCGTAGGCGTGACATCCGGTTATCAACCAAGGGACGTGTGTACTGCTCATCAGTTCGCTCCGTCCTTCTCTATGGCTCTGAAACATGGCCAATACGAGTTGAAGACATGAAAAGGTTGACTGCTTTCGATCATAGATGTCTGCGATCCCTGTCTCACGTTAGGTGGTTTAATAAGGTAAGTAATGTTGACGTTAGGCGTAGAGTGTTGGGCAAAGAGGGAAAATCAATCGACGAGGCTATAAAGTTACATAGATTGAGATGGCTAGGTCACGTGCTGCGCATGCCTAACCACCGCCTCCCCCGACGGGCATTGCTAGCTGACATAGGTGAAGGTTGGAAAAGAGCCAGTGGTGGCCAAACAAAAACATGGCATCAATCCATGAAATCCTTGACAGTTAAAGTGAGTCAGGTAGGGAGGAGATGCAGACTCCCGGGTTGGGGCCCTCGGGACTCTAGGAATCAATGGCTGGAGACAGTAGGTGACATGGCTCAAAATCGTTGTCAGTGGCGCAGATGTATTCAGTCTCTGTAATCTTTCATATTCCTTTCTACAATTACCCATTCTGTTTCACTCTTATATTTGTCAAACTCTATTGATTCTCTGTACTCATCTTCTTGTCTACCTCTGTGTGCTATTTGGAACGTGGCAACTCGAACTGCTGCACTTCGGTGCCAAGTTCTATGTTGAATCCAGACAGACAGACAGATTTATTTGTAGTTTCATGTAGGAGTATGAGAAGTCGTAAGCACTGAATATCACTTGTCATAACTAGGATTAAAGGGGAAACAGTTCTCAATAAAGTCATGACAAGTGGAGTGTTTTCCCATATAGGTAGATCTCATACTTTTATAAATGTTGACCTGAAATACTGATTGATGCAGTCAGTCTGAAACTGTGACAGTTACTCATCGTTTAACATGGATATCGGTTCTTCAAATGTAGTCGAGTTTGAAAATGCCTTTTCTGGCATAGAAGACCTTGTAGCGAGGTTTGATTTAACTGAAAAATATATACACATCAACAATATTTCGCTTTTTTGAGTCAGTAAGTCACAGATCTGTCCTTGTTATCCTTACTCATATGTCGCCAGATTTTCCAATTGAGTGGCTGAGGATGTTATCATTATCGGTTTGTGTTTCCCTCTAGTTTGGCACTCTTTTGAGTAAGTTATTAGATTTTATGGTAGCTTCTTCATTTGTTATATGCATGTGGTTATCAAATGTAGTGTATCTTGTTGGGCGCCGAATGAAAAGTAGACATGTAGAAAGTTATATTTATAGATGTCTCATCGGAACTGAAGTAACTCCCGTCTTTCCAATATCACTGACATTCTTCAACTTAAATGTTTTGTATTATGAAGTGTTGTAAGCTCATGGTTAACATATATTTCACTTGTGTTTTTCTCAAGACTTTAGATAACTCCCAGTACTCCCTGGTATATCAGTTTTACAAACGCGTAGTTATCAACCAACAGCCTCAGATTTTCCATGGGTCTTCAAATCTTTCTGCCTTAGTATGGTCTCATCTTTATCGGGAGAGTTTCTCACTTCGCATTCAGGCAGGTCATTTAGTGCAGTTGTTAACATCCTTTCGGAACAATATGAGATCTGAACAATATCAAACTGTCAACTTTCAGTTATTAGCGTGGAAACAGCTGATGGATTGGGCTGATGGCGGTCCAGTACCTGATAGCATCAAATCCCATACGTTTGATTTTAACGCAGATAAAAGCTACACTTTTGACATCTTTGATGCGAAGAATTTTATTCTGGGTGAGCTTCAAATACGTGCTGTTAAAATCATTGCTTATTTTAAGTAATATCTTGCGCTTTGTTGTCGTAACTAACGTTATTTGAAAAATTCATCTTACATCATCATGTGTTTCTCATTTAGTGTAGTCAGTGCATTTAAAGACATTATTCATTACAGTACGGTAGCAATATGAAGAACCTTTTCAAACAAAGAAGCTATCTTTTTTTGATTTTGTGTTCTTTTGCTCTGAGTATCACATGACATGATACTAGGTGATTACAGCGGATTCGATGAAGCTTGGGAAAGATTAATCACTGCAAGTTAAATAGTAGTATTTTTTCTGCAAAACATCTGTTAACCGGATTTCACATGTAATTATTGTCTAGTCAATTACCCAGCTCTTTTTACATTTTACGTTTGTCTCTCTATTGTCAGTCTTTGGTGACATGTTACGATGTCTTACCGTTTCAACTAACCGACTAACTAATTTCAACAGGACTTTGCACAGATGTGCAGCAGTTGGAGTTGCCGTTTCAAACGTGGATTTAACTAGAACCTGAAGGTTTTCTTTCTTCTGATTAAGATTAATAGTGGAGATGTGGCTTTAGTGGCTTAAGCAACCTAGATTACTTACACTCAGTGGGTTTGAGTCTAGCTCCACCTGGTTAGTATCGTCAGCCTTAGTACAATAAGTGTAGCTAACAGCCTGGATGTCGGTGGCAAATGGAATATTTATTAGTAAATTCATGCAGTTATTCCCCTTGATACGCTGGAACAAAGCAAGAAGAATGCATTGAGCAGCAGTCAACCATGATTCATTTTAATATCAATATGCAAAGTATTCAAATACTTCAGTTATTGATCATAAAAAGGAAGGATATTAATGTCATTTGATTAATTCGCGTCATAGAGCAGAGTAAATTCACTGTTTAGCTCGTTAGTAGGTATAGAAACTATAAAAGGAATATTCTAGAATTACGAAAGTTACAAACTGAACAGAGGTGTGAAACCAATAGTATATTCATGTCAGGGTGAAATAATTTGGTGTTTTCAGTCAGTGTTATTATAATATGATATGAATAGTTTTGTTTCTTAGTGTCAACTAATATGGATATCAGGAATATGCACTCTTAGGTCTTCACATAGCATCAAGTATTGAATTTTACCGCGTATTTATTTACGTCCCGAGTGAAACGTGGGGCTTCAAACTGGGGTTTCGAAGTTTCGGTAGCAGTAGGTTTGTTTTCACGGGATGGGATTGGTAGCCTTCTTCCCTCTTTACCGGCCTTAGCGAGGTTTAGGAGTGCGTCAGCGGTGATCGAACTGCGAACTACGTGGGTGGTTGTCGAGCATTCTGCTTTCCTCGTCCTTAATGACTAATATATTCAAATTTTTTCTCATATGCATTAGTTATAGTCTGTCCTTGATGTTTTAACCTTATATTTGTATTTTATGTGATATATTTCATTACTTATCCTTCTGTTGCGGCTCACCGTGGACACTAATTAATTCCAGTTCAATTGAGTGATTCGGTGAAAATATTTAAACACCTTATCTTCTTTTTTAGATTATTTATCCTCAGCTGATTGTTTGAATCTAATAATGTGGATTTGTGCTCAACAACTTCCAACTGAGAATTCAACCCTCGAGGACTTTACTCTGAGTATTCCTAGATTAGATTTCGTCTACAAATGTAAGTTTATGGGCTTTTCTTTTCCAGACTGCTTCCAACTTCTTGAGCGTTTCATACAAGAAGGTATTTCACTGACGTATTTGTTATGCGTTGTTGTGCAGTACAGACTGTTTTTATTCCCTGTTAGTATGGTGATATTAATTTTCAATATTCGGTACTATATATCGGTATTAATATTTCTCACGAGTAAAACAGTCTGTGATGAAAAGTGTTGTTTGATCTTGTTGTTTACGCAATTCACTCATGATCAGCTGGCTAGAAAATGTTTGTCACTATGTTATATCCTTTAAGTGACCAAAGATTAACGTCCGGTGAATCATGCTGTTTCAGTATCGCAAAATGTTTCTCAGAAATGAATAACAATAGAGTTTAGTGACAACCTTGCTGAAACTCTTGCCCATCCTGTTGAACATAGGGCTAGTGATTGGCTACTGGGGGAAGTTGTCTAGAGTTCTAGTGAAAAGTTGTGACCAGTGGAGTCCATACAGTCGGATGGGAATTCAAAATATTCGCCGATGACTTTGTCTTGTGCCAGTCTCGCTAAAAAAAACAAATTGGTGGGAGTAAAAATTCATGGGCTGACCATTGAGCTGGGTCGCAGCGGCTGAATGGTCTACGAGCTTGACTTGTAACCAGAAGTCCCTGGGTTGGAACTCAGAAGGTGTGTGCGCAGTGCTGATGAGTCCCAAACTAGGGCTAAACAGCAGACCAGTACTTCCTGTTGATTTTCAATTAGTCTCTACCTGATATCAATCCATGGTCAAATATGAAGCGAACCGAATCCCTGCACACTAACTCCTGGAGAAAATAATGGGTGCTTTTTCGAATAACATTTCATGAAGATGTCTGTTTGATCAGACTTTTATTCCTTCTTGCTTTTCTGAGTTGCGTTTGTTTACCTTGCGTCATATTTCTCTATATGGCATATTTCTCAATGTCTATAATCCAGTTTTTGGATAAAATTATGAAATATACATTTCATCTAACAATTTCTTTAGCGGGGCTTCAGTTTTAGTTTACTTGACAGTTAAAAGATATTAGTTCTCACTGAGTTCTAAGTAGACCACTTTTTCAGTTCTATAAGGCTGTAATACAACTGTGCAATAAAAAAATACACGATAGTACAACCGTACATCAGTTTCAAGTATGTTCTATTTTTCAGATCTTGTTATGTACGTGTGAGAAGAGAAAAGGCAGGAATCTAGTTATCACTCGGCTTTTTGGATCTATTGTTTCCAGAAATCTTATCATCTGTGATACAGATGTGTGGTTGGTTGTTGGTTCTAAGAATACAACTAACAGTGGGGGTGGTGAATGGGAGGAAATTCTTTAATCACATTACTGTGTTAAATACAATTTATCAGTCTACTCTTACAACACAAATTAATGGTTCCTCCCCGTAAATTTTTATTGATATTTGTTTTTAAAAATTTTCCCAGTGGTGACAAAACTTTTCCCAAAGTTGGATTCCTATTGTTCATCACCTGTTTTTGGATCAACTATTGAGGGTCAGTCTATTCCAAACACAAGTATAGATCAACTTTGTCAAATTGATATTATCAATTTTTTGATTACCTGCCTTCTTCACATGTCTATCAGAAGTCTTTCTAAACCTGAGTCAAAATATTCCAAATCTCTATGCTCGCATTTAATAGTTAAACCTGAAACATCAGGTATTGGGTTAGATATTCTTTTCCTACCTTTGTGTCTGATTCCCGCTGCACAACTGTCCACTTCCACCCAACGTGCATGGTGGTCTGCATTTATCAAGCAAGTAATCGAGTCTGGCTCGCGGTACGTTAATCTTTTGTGCATAAAATTTGTATTCTTAAATTTCGCATCAAAGTACGAATAAGTTGAATTTTTAAACTATTTCGGACATCGAATTAGTTGTGATTCTGTAACTACTGTCAGTGTGAAGTGTTCAACCGCCACACTTCCAACAAATCCTCTGGCATCTTTCCCCAACATAGTGTAATCTTTTCGAACCCCTTTTCGAAAAATACACTCATGAGACAACCCACCTACCTGAGTGAACGTAAGTGGGTGAATTAACATACATATGAAACTAGTCAGTTCCATAGACTGTTTCTTCGATGGCCTGGTGTTATCTGTGCTATTCTAAACCGTAGGAGTAACCTATGCTTTAGTACACGGAAATTAAGGGGTTCCTGAGCTACAAGGGTTTCATAAAACTGATTGTTGGCTGGTTTAAATATCATTCTGTGATTCATTATTTCAAGGGTATACCGGTTGACTTAGAAACTATTACTCTTCATTATATGTTTGTTGTCTCACTTCTATGTAATAATAGTAATAATACTAATATTTTATTTACTTGTTCAGCGGCACAATAAATGACAGTGACCGTGCTTGTTACGATGCGGTTTAAACCAACTTCGACTTGTATTTCATCCAACGAGCTGTTTAAATGGTGGAAAGGGTATTATGAATCCACCTCTACTATTCCGTGTGGCTCAGGCTCTCACTCACATTGTACCTCGATGTTCACCTAAGAAAATGGAGAACATTGAAATATGGCCATTACACTACTGGGAAGCAGCTCTCAAGAATCATATTTTGGGTCCTTCAAATGAACCAAGAACATCTGTGCTTCAATCGCTCAGTGGGTCTTTTTGTTCAGGTTATACAAATTCTGGTGTCAGCAATTGTCTCAGGTGTGTTTCATTAGCATGTATTCTCCTTTTCTTATAATGAATGCAATTGCAGTTTTTTCTTTGACATTGGATGAGACAAATGTTAAGTGGCAATGTTTTTAGAGAGATATGAAGAACTAAGAGTCTGTCAGTGAATCATTATGGTCAATCAATTGTTACGTATTTTACTAAAAGTGCCGCCTATCATTGTTTAGAATGACTAGCCTTTTCATTTAATCAGTGGTAATCTTAGGAAATGTTGTAGAACACTAGTTTTGATGTCATCGATAGTCGTTAAATTGTATATTTTCATCGCTTACATTACATAGCGCAGTGAAGACGTGGGACATTGGCTTAAGCACTTGGCTTCTTAACCAGTGGGTCTTGGTTCGAATCCCGTTCCACCTACTTCAGCCTGGGTAACTGGGTAGTATCATCTCCCCTTACACAGTGATGTGTGACTCATAGCTTGAAACATAAAAAAGAACCTGTTCCGGGAGCTGAGTTTTCCTTTGCATTACTTAACCGTTCTGTGATGCATATGCAATCACTCTTTGTAATCGCTCAGGTCAATTAAGTCTTCATTTTTCCATGGTACTGTTCTTTCTCCCGTACATTTATGCTCCTCATAGTTCTTTTGAATTTTTTTCTTTTCTCAGCCTTTGTATGGTGCTGCATAGGGTGTGGCAGCTTAAATTGTTGCACTTGTATAAGAAGTTTTACACTGAGACTCAGTCGACCAGTTAGCTCACATTACGCTCTTACGTTAGAGTCTTAACTCATGTATAGAGTTTAGGTGTACTCTGATTAGACACTGGGTAGTAATTGATGTCATGCGTCTAGTCCTTTGGTCAATGTGGATTAAATTCCTTCAGTCAAGTTTACAGTGTGGCCACCATTCCACTGGGCGGCTCGCCATCCTAGTGCAATCTGAATTGTCATTACTAGATGGTTGGAGACAATTCATATATTCACTAGTCAGTCACCTAGGCGTATCTGCAACTGTGAAGAAACTCATATCCCTTCTGAGATTCGAAGGAGTGTCATCCAGTGGTACAGTCAGAGACGTTACCACTGAGCTGTTCAGGCTTGCGAACAACCTCCTGTTGGACTGTGTTAGGTTCTTTGATTGGACACTGGGTAGTAACTGGTGTCACGCGTCTAGTCCTTTGTTTGGTACGGACTGAATCCTGTCAGTCGAGTGTGTTAAACAAGTCCGTCGGCAAACTGTGCTCAGTTTTCCCAACCCACACCTGTCGGTGTCTCCTTGCTGTATACTTGATGTAATACTAGGAAAAACAAATTTTATTATCACATTTGTGTAATTGAATTTTTAAAACCCGTCTTCCAGATTTTTCAAAAATTTGAGGGATTCTCGTTTCATGCTTTCAGTCTATCCTACATTCTGTTTAACTGACATATTTTGGCTTTTTGTTGCCTTCATCATTTTTTTTCAATTACCAGTCCTTTGAGAAATCGGATTATAACACAGCCTTCAAGTCAGAGCTTACCGGTTCACATATCTTATTTGTATTACCATCAAGTTACAATGGTTGGCGTGGTGTTTTCAACGATTCAGCCTCTGTTGTATCCTTGTCTAGACATTGGTGCAATACTGGTTGGCTTTGGTGTTTTGATAAGCTTGAAAGTCGGTCTAAAACAGCCGACAATTTGGATACAATAGATGAGAGTTTACTGCGATCACTTATACGTTTATGTGAGTATGATTCATCGATTTGTAATGAAGCAACTCGTTCATGCGGTAACAGATTATTGAATAGTCTGATTCTCAAGTCAAAGTCGCATGGAATAAACAATCTTAAAGCCGATTTCGCGAAAGCGAGTTCAATATTCGATAACAATCAAGACTTCAGTGGTCTTGAGTCGCAGTCGTCAAAGCCTGGTTCGTTCGTGAAAACATCTGGCAGCAATATTTCTGTCCCCATAGATCTCAGTAATTCTGTGAGTGAATTGTTACTGTACATTTATTTATTGCACATTTTTTCATTAGATTGTAAGTTCGTATCTAATAGAGTCTTATATAAAACATTTGTGATTAGTATTAGTATATTGTGAGGCTTGTGAGTGTTTGACTGGTTCAAATGAGTATCTATTACAGGTGACTGTCAGTCACAGAAAACTTAACCCTCTATACAGAAAGTTACTTTCCTGAAGGTTCAGTGAAAAGTCCACCAAGTCAGGTAAGAGGACGCTGACTGTTGGTTGCGCTATATATGTCGTAAATAGGCTATGGTTGGAATTCATGGACCAGTGGATAGGTGGTATACAAGCTTGCTTTGTAATCGGGAGGTCCTTCGCTCAACCTGCCGAACATCCAACACCTCCCTGAATGGGATATAGACACAGGTCCTCCATCCCTAACTGAGGTTACTAAAGCTGTCACCAATCTGAAACTAGGCAGAGCAGCAGGACCTGATGGAATGACTCCAGAGGTATTTAAGTACGGTGAAGACAGTTTACTGTCTGGATTAACTGAGGTACTAGGCAGCGTCTGGGAATCAGAAGAAGTCCCATCGGGTTGGTGTAAGTCACTGATTATCCCGATATACAAGAAGGGAGACAAGTCTTCCTGTGATAATCACAGAGGGATTAGCTTGACTAATATAGTATCTAAAGTCTTAGGCACAGTAATCATGCGTAGACTAAGTGGTACTCGGGAGGCACAAACACGAGAAAGCCAGGCAAGCTTTAGACCAGGAAGAGGGTGTATTGATCATATCTTCACTCTCCGACAGATTCTAGAACATAGGCATTCCTACCGGCGTCCAACAATCATTATATTTCTTGACCTAAAGGCGGGATTCGACTCTGTCGACCGAGAGGTTCTCTGGAGATGCTTGGCTGTAAAGGGAATTCCGAGAAAATATATTGCACTGATTAAGGCACTCTACTCGTACTCATACAGCCAGGTGAGGGCTTACGGCGAGTTGTCATCTGAACTGGTGACGACCAGTGGTGTCCGTCAAGGATGCCCATTATCCCTTTTCTATTCAACTCCATCATAGATGTGTTAATGGACTTAACCCTAGGTGACTTCAGCGACTCAGGGATTGACTTGCTACCAGGGAATAATCTCGTTGACTTGGAATATGCAGACGATATAGTCCTTCTAGGCGAAGACGCTGACGAAATGCAGATCCTTCTAAACACCTTGAGCCGCAATCTACGAATGTTTGGCATGCGATTCGCTCCCGCCAAATGCAAGATGATGTTACAGGACTGGACTACATCGACGCCTAGTTTAAAAATAGGAAGTGAAGTGGTAGAGCACGTTGACCGCTTCACTTATTTGGGAAGTACCATCAGCCCCAACGGGCTGATCTCTGACGAAATCTCAGCACGAATACAAGGGGCTCGTTTCGCATTTGTTAGTTTACGCCGACTCTGGCGTAGACGAGATGTTCGACTATCGACCAAAGGGCGGGTGTACTGCTCATCAGTCCGCTCCGTCCTCCTTTATGGTTGTGAGACCTGGCCACTGAGAGTGGAAGACATACAAAGGTTGGCTAGCTGTTAAACCTAATTAAAGCTAGCTATCTTTGATCATAGGTGTCTGCTCTCTATCTCCCGTGTGAAGTGGTGTAAAAAGGTGAGGAATATTGAGGTTAGGCTTCGATCGAGTGCTAGGTCAAGAGGGGAAATCAATCGACGAGGTTGTAAAGTAGCTGCATCGATTTGAGATTGTTAGGGCATACGTTTCGTATGCATGCATGATGAATCCGAAACATGACTTCATCAGTCAATGAAATCCATAGCAGTTGGTTTAAGCGACTCAAGGAGATGTAGACTTCCTTGCTGAGGTCCTCGGGATAGTAAGAATCACTGGCTGGAGACAATTGATGATATGGCTCGGAATCACTTTCGAAGGCTGTCTCAGATGCATCCAATCCTTGTTATATAAGGTCTCCAATGAAATTCCATTGTTCTTTCATATTACTAATCTTTTTGCCACATTTTTCTGTTTGTTATCTTTCTTTGAAATCTTTCCTTGCTCTCTTTTCTTACTTTGTGTGGTACATGAAGGGAGTGCGGCAACTCGAACTGCTGCACATCTGTCCAAAGTTCTACATTGAAACCAGTCAATCAGTCAGTGTTTAAGCATTCTAAATAGCATCTTCATAGTTATATTTGAGTTTAACCGTAGTTTATGTATACGTGTGCATTTTCTTTTATGCAGATTACACAAGAATCACAAACAGTTTTTTCGCCTTCAGTCAAAACAAACACTGACGATACTGTCTCACGTTTGAATGTTGTGAACGACAAGAGATCAAGCAACATTTTTGAACAACCGTCTAATACAGAAAATACACCAATGACGAGTTCTCCACGTCCCTCCCAGCCACCATCATCAATCAATACTCCCATCTGTTCTCCATCTAAACCTCCACCAAGTTCTACTCATCACAACGTACCGACTCTTACTTGTTCATTGGTTAAATTTTATGATACATTGCAAAGTACTGCTGGCGTACAGATATCGCATACTGGTGCTGGTGATCAATCTGCTACTTCAGCTTGTCGTCAGGTAGATACTTTTCCCCCCCTACCTCATGAGATAATCATATCGATTCATTGTATTCACAGTACATGGAAATTATTCCTCTTTTTATGTAATCCCTTAGCTGTACCATTATTGTTTTTCTGCGTAATAATTAATGATTATATACACAAAAAAACTGTTGTTTTTTTCTCTGTCAGTATGCTGATTGATTTGCTTGATGCCTAACAACTCCAGCTGTCTGTGTGTGTGTGTTGATATATTTAACATTTTCGTTGTTGTTTATCTTTCCTCCTCCTTTGTCCAGGATACCTGCTTGTCAAATCTGATCAGTGTTTGGCAGACCCTAGTCAGTGGTCTGTCATGTCAGCTAGCTGAGACCAAGTTAGAGCTTACGCGTAGTCGAGAACTCAATGAACAGTTGTCAAAGCAATTAAGTGAAACTAGCAAGCAATTATCAGATGCTGTTAACAAATTTATTGAATTTCAAAATACCAGTCAAATTGCTACTGCAAAGTCAGCCAACATCATCCCTGTACCGTCTGCATCGAATGCTTTGCTTGAAACGCCTGCTCAAGAACTTTCAAAGGCTATCAGTGAACTTCGACACTGGCTTCCAGAAGGTATGGCAGCAGCTGCTTGTGCTGCTGTGAATGCACGCTTATCACCACCAACTCGTACACAATCATTTGGTCAGCATCAATCACCATGTCGTTCTGAAACACCAATACAATCAAATAATCGTGGTATATATGCCTTTTTTAATTTATTTTATTTTTGCTTCACATTCATTAACAACATGAGGGCGTCGAGATAATAACACCATTAGATTAGGGGGTAGTAATTTTTTCTCTATGTGTAAAACGACCTCATTCATTCCATTAGGTTCTACATAGCTGTTTCTGTAATTATTTTCACCAGTAAGAGAATGACTATGTAGTGCCGTGTTCTGTTTTGAAGGATGTAAGAACAATGACTTCGGGTGAACAGCGTACTAGCTACATGCAACCTAAGGATTTTTTCTTTCTTTGGACCTCCTGCGTTTCTGAAGAACGAACATAAGAAGTATTTCGATTGGGAACATCTGATGAAAGGAACTCTGGATTATTAATCTTCTCTATTCGTTATGTATATTCAAATTTGTAGGGATTTACGAATTATTTCTCATTCTTCATCATTCGTGGAGATGTGATTCATAAGCTTCAGCACTCGACTTTCAATCACTGAGTCCCTGGTTCGAGTCCTATTCCACCTACTTCAGCCTAAGCAACTGGGTAGTATCATTAACCCTCAGACAATCAATGTGGCTCATAGCCGACTACTGGGCAATTGAGGAATAACTAATTAACTAGCTAACTAATATTCTTTATAGTACCATTTCTGTTATTGGGTTTGACTCTGTGTTTGGTTGTTTGGAGCAAGTTTTCACTATAATTTCACGGAAGCATATTTATCTTATCACTTAGGGAGTTCAGTGGCTTTTCTACATTCAAAGTGCATAATAAGAGAAAATGATTAAGCGACATAATTTTTGACTAAACAGTAGGTCTGGAATTTCAAAGAAAAATTGGTTCATGAAACAATCTCGTGTCTATTTCATGCACTTGGCACTTACTTATACCCATCGCATATAGATATAGAGCTACCTGGCTACTACCTTAACTACCTTAGTTAGAGCTGACTTAAAATCCGTAGTTCATTGAGTGTCAGCTCAGCAGAACAAACGAAAACCACTACCGACGAATGACTTCTAGTCGTCACACTGACTGATGAATGAAAAAAAAAACAACGAACTCTCATAAAAAAAAGAAAGGACATGGTTGAAAGTAAGAATGGAACAATAAAATCTACCCTCTAATTTAACACTGGGTAGTAAGCAACTAGTGTCATTCGCCGAGTCCTTTATTTGGCGCAGACTGAATTCTATCAGTCAAGTTCGCAGTGTGGCCACCATTCCACTAGGTGGCTCGCCATCGCAATGCACTGTGAATTGTTGTTATGGTCCCATCGGCGGGAGGCCTTGCGCCTAGGTTTCGTTGTTGTTAGCACTCACCAGTCAACAAGGGATTTCTACATCCTTGAAGGAACTGATATCCCCTTTGAGATTCGAACCCGTGTTTCCCTAAGCTGAAGTCACAGACGTTACCGCTGAAGTATTTGGTCTTTCAATTTCCTACGTCGACTGAATATTAGATAGTAAGTTAACTAGTGTCATACGTATAGTCCTCTGTGACGGTAACGTCTCTGACTGCAGCACCGGGGACGTGAATTTCTTTAAGTTTGCAGGTACACCTTGCTAACTCGTGAGTGCTAAGAAGCACATAACCTAGGTCAGACTGGGCTTCCTTCCAAATAAATCCAGCAATTAAGACAATTGTTGGTTTGTACGACCTACTTTTGACTGATTACAGGAAAATAGACTTTATGCTACAAAAGAAAATAATAATCCAAGTTTTCTCTACGTTCTGTTCTTAACGTCAGAAGAAAATCATTGTTGTGATTCACACCTGTAAGGATCTGACTCAAAAGTGACGATATTTCAGTCATGTAAAATCTCAAAACTATTGGTACAGTTATTACTTTTATAAGGGTTTTACTCATAGATTTATGATGAAGATAGTGAATCATCCTAAGGGGCAGATTTTTGCACTCTAATTATATTCTTAGATGCATTCTGTGACTTAAGATTGATGTATCTACACACTTCCGATTTCAGGAAAGCACTACGTATGAGATTAGTCACGGGACCATTGGTTTTCAAACAACCCTGTCATCAATAGGCAAAGAGGCATCGGATCTTGCTATTCACATTCATTGAGACTTTCAGTCATCTCTCACTGAGTATTTCTTCTCACGTGAGTGCGTATGTCTTTTACAACGTCTATATATCAATCACACTAAACAATAAAGTACATATTTAACAAGTGACAATTCACTACTATTAGGTGTATAATATGTATATAATTACAACACTCATATGCAAAAATCAAGTGATCACAGTTACATAAAGGGTTGCATGAGAACTTGAAGTTTCCTAATGAACACACTGGTTAAATAACACTTTAAAGCTAGATCAATTAAACTTATTATATATCAGTATACATATTGGTTGTTCTGTGTACCTGTTAAATCATTTTCCGAAGTGTTACAAAGTAAATGTCTCACTTCTATTGAGTACTCTTCAAAGCGTTATAAATTTTGCATATGCATAACTTATATTGTGCGTCGGTGGCACAGCAGTTAAGACGCCCACCGACCATGTACTTGGTCCGGGGTTCGATCCCCCGGCCACCGACTCACTCCTTTACCTCGCTGAGGTGGAAATAAAGCAGGTAGAGGGGAAAGGTTGGGTAGGAGGCTACCAACCCCATCCTGTGTAAATAAAAACACTGCTATAGAAACTTCAAACCTCTAGCTTGAAGCCCTTTGTTCCACTGGGAACATGAAGGAATAAAAAAAACATAATTTACAGTAGTTTGCTTATTTCCATAGAGATTCTATTGATAATTTCTCTTTCTTATTGTTCAAAGTAACCGTACACGAACAGCACCACCACCAACAGCAGCAGCAGCAGCAGCAGAAAATCTCTACTGTCATTTCATCTCCAAAATCACACTATGAAGATGTAGAAGAATTTCCTGAAGCTTATGAACCTGCTGTTAACTTTAAACCAGTTTTAGAAACTTTACCAGATCTTGTTGACTCAAAAACTGGTGAAGAAAATGATGAACGTTTGTTTTGTGAACGTGCTCGTCTATATCGTTGGGATAAGGAAAGTGAAAGCTGGAAAACACGTGGTGTTGGTGAAATTCGTATTTTAAAGAATACAAATACTGGAAAATGTCGATTGGTTATGAGACGTGATCAGGTATGCATGCAAAAGATTATTGTCCTAATGTTTCTTTTTGTGAACTTAAATTTGTTTACCGTAATTTTTGAGGTCATGTATCTGGTATACTGCATTGCATCATTTCGATTGAACATATTTGGTGGTGATTGAATGGAAGAATCAGGGTTAACCCCCCTCTCTCTCTCCATCTAACCATCCTATCGTTTGATTATGTTCCGGTGGATGCATTGAAATGGTGTACTTTCTGTCTAGGTTATTCAACTGATGGCTGTGAGACCTGGCCATTGAAAGTGGAAGACATGAAAAGGCCGGCTAGCTATCTTTGATCAGAGGTGTCTGCGTTCTATCTCCCGTGTGAAGTGGTATAATAAGGTGAGCAATATCAGTGTTAGGCTTCGGTCGAGTGCTAGGTAAGGAGGGGAAATCAGTAGACGAGGCTGTGAAGTTACATTGATTGAGATGGTTAGGACATGTGCTACACATGCGTGGCCTAGTCATCGCCTTCCTCGATGGGCAATGTTAGCTGACATAGGGTCAGACTGGAAAAGAGCTGGTGGCGGTCAAACCGAAGCGTGGCACCAGTCAATGAAGTTCACAACAATTAGTTTCAGCCACGTAGGAAGATGTAGACTTCCTCACTGGTTGGGGTCCCCGGGGCAATAAGAAGCAGTGGCTGGAGACAATTGGTGATATGGCTCGAAAGGAAACAGGAAGTTTTTTAAGGTGCGATTATGAGCAATGAATTGTGCTCAAAAAGTTATCCAATTATTAATACTATATACACTTGTGTGCTATATTGAATAAACTCATGTGTAACTGCATAAGGTAACTTGCTTGTAGCATAGACAGCATCGAAAGACTATTGACTCCTAAAGCTGTTTATTCATTTTTCATCCAGTCAACTTCTAATTCGTTATAGTGTATCGTGTGTTTATATACTCTGATTGAACACTAGGTAGTGAGTAACTAAGTGTTATGCATCTAGTCCTTTGTTTGATATGCAGACTAAAGTCGATCAGGGAAGTTTGCATTGTGGCCACCATGCTAGTTGGCTCGCCATCATATGATGCACTTTGAATTGTTGTTGAGTCGGTAGGAAGCCTTAGCCGTAGGGTGTCGTGTTTGTTAGCATTGCACTGAAGGAACTGATATTTCTTCTGAGATTTGAATTCGTACCATCCTGTACTTGAAGTCAGTGATGTTCCCACTGAGCTTTTCGGGCTCATAGTTGACCTTCTGTAGGACTGTAACGGATACTTTAATTTGACGCTGAGTAGTAACTAGTAGCGTAGTGCTTCTAATGCTTTGTTCGGTTCAGACTAAATTCTATCAGTTAGGTTTATATTTTGCTTCCCTGATGCTTATCTTAAGCTAGTTAATCAGTCAAGCAGTCTATTTGTTAGCAGTATTTCTATTAAGCGTGTAAATTATCGATTGATAACTCTTTTTTCCCTTTTGAATTTGTGTTATTTATAGGTGAAGAAATTGTGCGCAAATCATTATATTACCTCATCTACTAAGTTATCTCCTTCTACAAAAGATCCAAGAATGACTATATGGGCAGCTAAAGATTATTCTGAATCGCTTGAAGGCATTGATGAACTTTTCATGATTCAGTTCAAATCATCTGAGATACTTGGTGAATTCAGTCGCATCTTCTCTGAGTGTACTGCTAAAACCAATCAGAATTATGTGCCTGCAAACACCGCATCTGAGGCTGAAGACAAGTCTTCTAAGCATAATGTGACTCCTGTAAAATTCCAACCATCTTCTACGACTGGTATTCAATCGACACCTATTGTAGCCAAGCCATCGACAATAGAGAGCAAAAGCAATGCTCAGGTTCCAAAACAAGTAGATTCAATGCTTTCAAAGTTTGCTCCTAAATCAGGTTCATGGGAGTGTCCTACTTGCCTACTATATCATGACGCCTCTGTTATTGTTTGCTCTGCTTGTAAAACACCTAAACCTGGATCTTCAAGTGAGTCCACTGCCACTACTACTACTACCAGTACTACCACTACCGCTACTTCTAAAGCTACTTTGTCCACACCATTGTTTGGCGGTTTCTTGAAAAGTACCGGAGGATTTGTATTTGGACAGACAAAGCCTTTAGAGTCCAGTGTTTCCAGTGCCACAACTACCACTGCAACACTAGCAATAACAACAACAACAACAACAACAGGATCTGCAACACCTAAACCTGTGTTCAGTTTTGTTGCCACCTCGCCTAAACAGAATACAAATCTATTTCCGACTACAACATCTCAAACACCAGGATCATTGTCGTTTATTTTCGGTAATTCTCTTCCCACTACTACCACTACTTCGTCTTCTTCATCGTTTGTGAATGTATTCCCGTCTACTCTGCCGACTACTGTATCATCCAGCAGTGATAAGAAACCGATATTTCCACCGATTGCATCAACTACTTCTGTTGGCAGTGGTCAGTCGGGATTCACTTTTTCGTTTGGTAATGCTTTATCAAAGTTGAATGCATCTACTCCTACTACTACGTCTACCACTACTAAGTTGTCGACGAGTTTTTCAACTCCAGCTCAAGGCGATAGTCATGTTGATAATGATGACGATGATGATAAAGTGGAATTGGTCGACGATTCCAAGTTAACATTTAAACCAGTCCTTGAAGTGATGCCTAAGAAAATTGAAGTTTTTACCGGTGAAGAAAATGATGAGGTGATATTTTGTCGTCGTGCTAAACTTTATCGTTGGGATAATAATGCCTGGCATGAACGGGGAGTTGGAGATTTGAAATTACTACGTTCCACGATTACAGGTATCATCCGTTGTGTAATGCGTCGTGAACATGTTTTAAAGGTATGCTGTAATCATGTGGTTGGTGTTGGTATGCAATTGAAACCAATGAATACTGGAGGTGGTCGTGCATGGAGTTGGTGGGCAATTGACTATGCTGAACAATCTGAAGAAGGCGGCCAAACAACTGAAACTGAGTCTACCGATTTAAATGGAGGCAGGCGTGAAACATTTGCGGCTAGATTTAAGCTTACTGAGCATAGTGAGGAGTTTCGTAGCCTTTTTGAAGAAGCTGTCCAAGCAGCTGAAGATCGTTTGGATACATCGCAGTCAGGTGAAACGAAACCGTCGAAAAAGTATACAACTGATTTGGACCAACAAAGTGAGGATACGGATTCTGATGTTGTTGTCGTTGAGCGTCCTTTAAAGGTTAGTTAGTTAGTTGTGTATGTTATTCTCCAAATACTAAAAATGAAGCATAGATAAGTAGCTTATTTAATCCAGTCTCACTCATCTTTCGTCTTATTAGTCTGCCTTTTGAATTGAACTATACTTATTAATAATGATTTACTTTATTCCAAAAACAGTACTTAGGATACAGAATGGAATTTTCAGCATTAATCACAATATTGCATCTAATTTCCTCAAATTATAAATAAAATTAATCACACAGAAAATTTTCCACATTTACAACAGAGGTAATGTCAAAAACATGCGGCATATTTTATGGAAATAATAATAATGATAACAGCTAAGGTGATGATTGACATTCTAGCATGCTTACAAGTATTGAATATAATGTTCTCTTTTGCATGATATGGTGAGGGAAAAACAAAGATTACAGCAGTCATAGAGATAAGTTGGTATTTCCAATTATGAAAGTAAAACAAACAAAGAAGCAACAGGACCATAAATATAATAGAAGTAAAACTTGAAGGTATGTATATAAGGATGGATGGATGGAGGAAATCGTTTATTTACTAGATGAAAAAAGGTTAGTTAATTGTTGCTTGACATTATTTTCATCAGATAAAATACGTGACAAGTATGGTATCATAGAATTTCTATACTTAGACGTGCGAGCATCCAGTTTTCTGAAGTTACTTCTTTTCTACCTGAGGGATGCAAGGTAAAGTGGATGCTCCAAGTCAGACAAAATCTTTGTTTGGCCACCACTGGCTCTTTTCCAACCTGCACCTATATCAGCTAGCAATGCCCGTCGGGGGAGGCGGTGGTTAGGCATGCGCAGCACGTGACCTAGCCATCTTAGTCTATGTAACTTTATAGCCTCGTCGATTGATTTTCCCTCTTTGCCCAACACTCTACGCCTAACGTCAACATTACTTACCTTGTTAAACCACCTAACGTGAGACAGAGATCGCAGACATCTATGATCGAAAGCAGTCAACCTTTTCATGTCTTCAACGCGTATTGGCCATGTTTCAGAGCCATAGAGAAGGACGGAGCGAACTGATGAGCAGTACACACGTCCCTTGGTTGATAACCGGATGTCACGCCTACGCCAGAGATGGTGTAAGTCAGCGAAAGCAGCTCGAGCTTTTCGGATCCGTGCTGAGATTTCATCGCCAATCAGTCCGTTGGTGCTAATACAACTTCCCAAATAGGTGAAGTGGTCAACATGTTCTATCACTTCACTCCCTATCACTAAGTTAGGAGTTGACGTGGTCCAGTCCTGTAGCAGCATCTTACATTTTGTAGGGGCGAATCGCATGCCAAACATACGAAGATTGCTGCTCAAGGTGTTCAGAAGACTCTGCATTTTGTCAGCATCCTCCCCTAACAGGACTATGTCATCTGCATATTCTAAGTCCATAAGACTATTCCCTGGTAACAAGTCGATTCCTAAGTCATTACGTTCAGTTAAGGATACTTCCATCAGCATATCTATGATGAAGTTAAACAGAAATGGGGAAAGTGGACATCCCTGTCGGACACCACTGGTTGTTACCAATTCAGATGACAATTCCCCATAAGCCCTTACACGACTACGTGAGTTTGAATAGAGTGCCTTGATTAGTGCAATGTACTTTCTTGGCACTCCCTTCACAGTCAGACATTGCCATAGTACCTTTCGATCCACGGAGTCGAAGGCCGCCTTCAAGTCAAGAAATATGACAATTGTTGGACGCCGAAAAGTGTGTCTATGTTCTAGAATCTGTCGAAGAGTGAAGATATGATCTATGCACCCTCTACCTGGTCTAAAGCCTGCTTGATTTTCCCTTGTCTGTTCCTCCCGAGTTCTGCTTAGTCTATGCATGATTACTGAGCCTAGGATTTTAGAGACTATGTTCGTTAGGCTGATCCCCCTATGATTATCACACGAGGACTTGTTTCCCTTCTTGAATATCGGTATAATAAGTGACTTACCCCAGTCTGATGGCACTGTCTCTGATTCCCAGACTTTGCCTAGTACCTCAGTTAATCTACAAACTAGTATGTCACCCCCATATTTAAACACCTCCGGAATAATTCCGTCGGGTCCTGCCGCTTTGCCTCGTTTCAAATTACTGATAGCTTTTGTGACCTCACTTACAGACGGCGGACCAGTGTCTATATCCCATTCGGGTGTGTGGATGTCGGGGAGGTTCAGTGTGGCTGTAGGCAAGTTAAATTGTCCCTCAAAGTGTTCTTTCCAGCGTTCAAGGCGTCTATCCTGAGAGCTAATTAAGGAGCCATTTTTCTCAGAAATAGTCTCACTTATGATTTGCCTTCTCCCACCCGTTTCTGTGATGAGTCTAAAGAGTTGCCTAGTGTTGCCTATCGCCAATGCTTTTTCCATCTCTTTCGCCTTTGTCACCACCACTGTTCACGGTCCTTGCGGAGACTTTTAGTAAGTTTCCTTTTGTGCAGCTTTCGCTCCTCATTGAATTCGGAGCTCGCCGGAATAAGTCTTCTAGCATCTATCAGTTCGGATGAGGCAGTCGAAATCCAGTGGTTTTTACTCACCTTTGGATTTGCCTTATTCACAGCTTTTACAGCTGTATCTATAGCTGACTGAATATTCTTCCAGGCTTCTCCAGGGTGAGCACAGCTGTCGAATTCAGATATGCGTTTAGCTAGTTCTTCCTCAAATAGGGATTTAGTTTCCTGATCGAGCTGGGGACGTGATGGTTTTACCGCCAGCTGTTTCCTACGTCCGTTCAGTCGTAAGCACACACGAGCCCGGACCAGTGCGTGATCGGTATCTACACACGTGTTCCAGAAGGAGCGACAATCTCCTACCGACCCACGCCAACGATAGCTTATTGCTATGTGGTCTATTTGTGTCCAGCGTTGGTTTGATGATGGGGGTCGCCAGGTTAAACAGTGTCTCTCCTTGTGTTTAAAGTTAGTGCTTACAAGAAACAAATGATTATCTGAACAGAACTGTAGGAGACGGTCACCGTTGTCGGTTCGCTGGCACGGAACTCCATAGGTGCCACCGACATCCTTCTCAGATTGACACAATTTCCCTACTTGAGCATTAAAGTCACCAGCTAGAACGACTATATCTGAGCGTTTAGCCTTTCTCACCAAACTAGACAGCTTTTGGTAGAACTCATCCTTCGTTTCATCCGAACTGCAGTCAGTGGGGGCGTAGGCGGAGATTACGAAAAGGCATCGGCGAGTAGTGCAGTCCTTTCTCCTTCTTACTGATCCGTTCAGACGGACAGCACACATTCGGCTATCTACTGGGATCCAGTCAAGCAATGTCTTTTCTGCCCTAGTACTCAGAGCTATCCCTACGCCAGCTAATCCCGTGAACTAGCTGTGGCATCTCCTGACACCCTCAAGGTGAATTTTGAAGATTCATCCTGTTGGCCAGGTGGGGTTAGGTGAATAACCACACTTGGGTCTTGTATGCGTGTTTCTGAAACACAACATACATCAATGGCTCGAGATGCCAGGGTCTTAGCTAGTGATGCTTGTTGTCCTATTTGGCAAAGTGTCCTAACATTAAATGCTCCTATATGAAATTGGTGGCGTGGCTTTAGGAGACTATCGTGGTGGTTTTTTGGCTTCCGTCGTTTTTAGTGGACACAGAGTGAGGAGCCATCAAGTAGAGGAGTTGCATCAGTGGGAGGAAGGCAAGGTAATAGAGATGAAGATGAAGACAAAGATAAGTGAGGATTAGAGAGGTTTTCAGTGGAATTTAGCACTATGGAGAACACGTTCTCTTCATCCAGGATTTTCATGTAAGATATTGACTAAAAGTAGATAGATTATTTGACACATTATGATACTTCTTCTTTATCTAACTTCGAGAAATGCACTACATTTTGTTGAAAGCCAATTTTTGAAAAAGTTGAGGATTACATTTTTGAGACTTAATGATAATTTCTGTGGCAGTGGTATTTTGTACTAAAAATCTCCGGGACCAGTTATCTTCCACGTATTTGAGATACGTTGTCACCCGTATGAACTGTTTTCTGGGATTGATTCCGTATTAGTAAACTTACCGCTGGTTACGGACCACCGTAGGGTAAGTCAGGATTTATAATTTCTGGAGTCAACATTTTCTAACCCCCTCTCTCCGGAGTGGAGAGACAGCATAGCTGGCATGCTGGTCGTCTGAGGAAAACACCTCACTTCCGTTACACCCCTGTTCCTCAGCAATACGACTTCGCCCACAGAACCCCAGTATAGTGTAAGAAAGATTCTTATACAATGCCTGTAACTGCTTTTAGTCTAATCGCTATCCTAACAACCTTCTTGACATGGTAGGACCTGCAGGAACATTTATTCCAGCCACTGTAGCTTGTTGGGTCATCGCGATGTGCAAGCCCGATCACCACGTCAAGGTAGCAGCTATCGGTCAGTTGTCACCCACGATTATGCTTTTTCTCAAGTTTAGTAGAACGCTGTGAATCAGCACGTTGGCGACATTTCAAATACTCGCGAAAGTGAACGTAACCATTAGAAGTCGTACGTTAGTAGATTGAAACAAACTGTGCAGTATAATGATGGATGTATTATGGCAGCCTGATTCTCAAGCAGGCCGCTTCAGTATTTCTCCACCCCCGCCCGCCCCACGCCTACATTTTGGTTATACTTGTTTCTTACATAATAATTAACTTTGCCGAGTTGTGACAAAATTTATTTGAAACAATTAATCACAATGTTGTGTCTCCTTCCATTTTTTCCTTTTTCAGATTTCTCATGCATATATCTAAATGGATATTGGAATATTTCGTCTTTTTTGTGAGAACTTCGAGTATCTTTTATCATCATCTTTCCTTCATGGTATCGTGTCAATGTGTCCACATTCAATGCATATTCATCTCTACTCAAATTTATAATGAAACTATTCATATATATAACCATGGTTTATATAATAAACAGATATATTCTACAGATCACTCGCTTATTGTTCTTCGACTTCTTCTCCAGTCACATTTGTCTATAAGAGTAGAACAGAGATTTTTTGGTCATAGTGAAGAGCTACCCTTTTCAGCGATATCATCCACGTGTTATACAATTGCATTTATTTGTGTTTAGCAAATTTTCTTCGTAACAAAAAGAATGTTCCCAAGAGTCTGTCGCCAGGATTGTAATTTTTTAAGGTAGCAGTTGCGTGATAAGTAAAATGCATGATGTGTAATGCACTTCACGGTGTTTCGGTAGATCTCAACTAAAAGTTTGTGGGATTACATTTCTATACATAACTTTCTCATCCCTTTCCCTATATATTATTTAAGCGACTTATTACTTCTATGTACTAGCAGTGTTACGTCCACATTTGAAGGCAATTGTTTCCGCCAGGTTGATGGTGTTGCTATAGGAAGTCTGTTGCCGCCTCTTTTGGAAGATATCTTTTTGTCGTATATTCAGAGTTTTACGGAAGAGTTAATCGAAAATGAACCCCTATATAGAAGACATTGTAATCATAAGTGATTAGCCTTATTCTGCCACCTAAATTTTAAATCGACCGAATGAAATTCAGAATAGCATGTCACGTACGTCTGTAGAAGACGAAGATAATTGTTTATCTTTCCTAGATATATTGCTTAGTCGACGGATGGCCTGATGGATCAATAAAACGATCTATTTACAGAAAACCAATCTGCACAGGAGAATGTCTTAATTATCACAGTTTCTGTTTTGTTGGTACCTCTTCAGTAGAATCCAACGAATGTGCACCGAAGACATACTTGATGAGGAGGAAGGCTGACACAAACTTGGGTTGATAATAATTATCCAGACAAGTTCATTAGGAGATATGAAGTAGTCAGAACACCAAGACCCACTCTTCAACTCGCCACGAAGAAAGACGCATATATCAAGCTACCCTATATGGGTGGTGATCATAGCAGCCTGGTAGCTTGACAACGGCCGAACACTGTGGTTAATATCATAATGACTGAGAAAGTGAAGCCGATATATCCACATACAAGCATACATAGGGAGGACTTATCGATCTGTGTAAGTAAGGACTGCCTTCCGAGCATATTCCTAAATGGCTCCGAAAGCAAATAGAATCCCCAGATCCCATCAATGGTGAGAAGAGTAGACCTAGATCCTCTATTGCGAAAAAGACTATAGAGACAAGACATAAACCTGACATATACGTATCTTTTAAACCTAGCTATAAAACGTGTTTGAGGGAGGGCGTATCATAACGTTTGTGTAAGCCTTAGCTGACGATTGAAAAGTTAAAACCATCTTTATGGGTTCAAAGCAAGGAATTTTTAACGAAATATTCCCATATTGAGTGTTAAGAAAAGGAATATTAGTAATTATAATAGTAAACTTACACAATGAAAAGAGGCAAAATTATAGTAACATATTTATTTATTTATTTAAACGCATAAAAACTTAATACAATATGGCACCAAGAAAGATGCGCCACACAATAATAATAAAACAACATAGATCAAAAGAAAGAAGAGAAATATATATATATAAGTAGAGAACGGATAAAAAACTTCACCTGGAAGGAAAACAGTCATGCTTAACAGTATTCGTTAACTATCATCGGGAAGGGAAGAAAGAAGGAAATTGCAACACGTGTAATAGCACGCGATAAGTTTCATTGATTGTTTGTTGCTTTATTCAATTCATCGTGTGAGGGTTGAAGTACTTCCCGGGCGCCCAGACCGAAGCAGGTGGTTTTATTAAGGGACCATCCCCCGAGCCTTTGACTTGGAGTCTAATCCGCAAGGCAGAGGAGCAGCGTCAGGAGCTGCATTCCCATGGTTTCCGGTGATCCATATGGGTTCATGCGCCATTTGATCCGATTGGATGCTGGAGCCCATGGTAACTGCTTTTAGTTTAACCGCTTTCCAAACAACCTTCCTGACATGGTAGGACCTGGAGGGACAGAGTCCCAGTCAGTTTAGCATGTTGGGTCATTACGGTATTCAAGCGCGACCACCACGACAAGGTAGCAGTTATCTGCCGGGATTATAGTAACAACTTTACCCTAGCTTACCGTAGGGTGAGTGAATGAATGCAGAAGTCCGGTTTCAGATTCTGAATAGCTAATGCTTCAGCTGTGTACGCATGGCGTATGAGAAATCTTTTTGTACGATATTGAGAGACTCTGTGAAGCAGCGAAGAGAATTTTCTTTTGTGACGAAGTCTCTAACTAAGGTGTATATTCGTATTTTTACGGTAAATGGATGAGAAAGTTCCAGGCCCGTGTTGGCTAGTCTGGAAAAGCTATTCCTTATCACCGACTATCAGCGAGCTCTATCTCCACAAGAGGCTCACTGATGATACTTTCGTTATTTGTGTCGAGAATTTGGATCTCAGAAGCCTTCACTAAACTGAGAAGAAATGATGATAACTCTCTGAGGAGATCCACAAACAAAAAGCCTATATGGGATGGACAATATCAGTTGTCAGAATTTTTACTCTAAACTGAAAGAGAAACCACATATGTTCTCTTTCCTTGAGGATCCGAAGAATCTTTTGAGGAAGAAGTACAAAATCTCCGAGATATCTTGTTAGCAAATGGTTTCCCACCCAGATTCGTAGAAAAGAATTTAAAACTAAAGCAAAACATCTGAACAGGTCCGAAGCGCCCCCCACCAAAAAAAGATGGTGATGCTTAGAAGTGATTCTGAAACGGAAATGCTCTGTAAACTGCTCTCCTAATCTCTCAGTGAAACGTTCTTCGCCGTCAGCCCTATGAATGACTTTTTCTTACAAAAATCTACTCAACTAGCACGTGAAAGACGAGCTATCGCATTGGGCCACTTCAACATGTATATGTCAGTTCATCTGGTCTTGTGGAGCTGAGTACATTAGTTGTACCATGTGTTCGTTTGTAAAACGCACTCGGGAACACTATCCAACCTGGCTATTGCACGAATAACACAAGTGTGTATATAGTTCAGTGGCAGAAAAACATCTGATGACATCAGGACATGCAGCTCTATTTGAAAGTCCTTAAAAGTCACATAGGAGATCCGATCAAACCTCTCATAGGGAGTGAAATCAAAGTATATGGACACAGCTGAAGCACACTAGCCATCCAAAAGTTCAAGCGCACGCAATGTATTTGTCTCTACCATGGCCACCTTTATGGTGGTTCTTCATATATTTCTTGTATAAATTCTGGTGTGTAGTTATTCGCCAGTAATACCACCTTTATTTGTTTGATTTCATTATTTAGGTCTTCTGGCTTGAATAGTTAGACTCTTGGCCCAGTTATACAGACAATTAACTAAATCTATCCTCCTTCACCGTTTCTGGATGGGATGAATTAAAATCTAAATATTTATTAGAGTGTGTTGGTTTCCCATAAATGCTAGTATCTAACCCACCATCGGGTTTTTGTTTTATTGTCCAGTCTAATATGTTCAACTCACCTTGTTCGTTTTCTAACTCAGAAGGGAATAGGATTCCATTTACCATTGGGTTTATGTTTGTGAAAAACTAAGGGATGTGTTCAGATTTCAACACAGTAAATGTGTCATCCACATATCTATTATATATTAAACGTTCTAAGCGCCTTATTTTCCCAACTATTCATAAATATGTCTGCTGCTATTGGGGATATTGGAGATCCCATTGCCACCCCGCTTGTTTGTTTGTTTATATAGTTTATTTTGAAATTTGAATACACTGGAGGTTAGACATAATGGAATACTCAATAATTCATGCTCAAAACCTTGTCATCCAGTTGTTTGTTAATACTGTATCATCACTATGTGCGTGATATTATCTAATATCGAATTACTTGCTAGCACAAACTTCAGACCTTCATTAACAGTTGTCTTCGCTCAATACTACTCAAGATCAGATGGCCGGCCAGAAAAGATCAGCAACAGGGATCTCTGGCAATGAGCGAACCAACCCAGCAGGAACCGATTGTGAAACAAATATACAGGAAGAAATGGAGATGGATTGGCCATACACTGAGGAAACCATCAAGTGACATCACTAGACAAGCCAGTACTCGAGTGGAACCCGAAAGGGAGGCGGCGAGTTGGTCGTCAGTGCGAGGGTGACTTGGAGGAGGTCATGTGAAGAGGAGGTGAAAGCATGTGGACAGATGTGGAGCGGGGTGAAAAAGTTGGCAGAAAACAGAAGGCAATGGAGATGCGCAGCTGAAGCCCTATGTTCCTCTATTAACTAATGGATATAATGATAATAATAGTAATAATATAGTGCCCATGTTCTACACTTATACTACAAAAAAATTCAGACTGTTTTCACATGAATTATTCATAAATGTGTATATCAATCCATAGATGTTTTTTGATCTCACTGAAGAGAAATTTAGCTATTATAGAATTGGGAAAGGGTAGACAAATTAACTAAACAAAGCGAAAATGTAGATGACACACGGACTTGTCATAGGAATATATACATATATATGAGATGAATAAAGAGGTGAGCGATGAGAAAATAAACTAAGGTCAAGTTAAAAGGACATATTCAAGGTCAAATTAACAATGAAAAACACTAAACCAAATAACAGAGGTTATAGTACATCTCTGCTCTGACTTATATCAAAACAAAGTTTACCAAAGGAGGTGGTTTAGTGTGATGCCAAATTGTTGCTTTGAATGCATGAAGGTGGTTCAAACTTTCTAATCACCAGCTAGCGCTTCCACAAACTTTAGGATACGCCCTCCCTCAGACACGTTTTATATATAGGTTTCAAAGATACGTAAATGTCAATTTTATGTCCTGTCACTATAGTCCCTATAGGTCCTGGGTTCGAACCCCATGGTGTATGTGCGTACTGATGAAGAGTCCCAAACTAGAGTGAAACAGCTGTCCAGTATTCCCTGCATGTTTCTCCATGGTTCTCTAACTGATGTCAGCTTATGATGATATCCTTCAAACAATCAAACAAAATTTGATAGTGTGAAATATTCCTATATTATGAATTAAAAGTCAATCTGAACGACGAATATTCTTTTCAAGTGTTGGTTTGTAGGGATTTGATTGGTTTACAGGATTTCATCATTAGATGACATTATTTAGAGAACCATTGGAACACCTGGGAGTACTGGACAGCTGTTTCGTCCTAGTTTGGGACTCTTCAGCAGTACGGACATACACCATGGGGTTCGAATCCAGGACCTTCTGGTTACAAGGCGAGCTCGTATACCATTAAGCCACTGGGCCCCGATCCAATGGTTCTTAAATTCTAACTTCTCCCAATTCACGACATAGCGCGACCCCTAGCCAATGTCATTCGTAGCGAGTATTTGTCCTCACACCCGACCTGCTGCACCCTACTGGTCACGACTTCTCACTAGAACCCCAGGTGACTACCTACCTGAATAGGGCAAGTCGCCAGTGAGCATCTTATAAATATTCTTTTCAATAATTTCTCTTCAGGTTCTTACGATTATAAAATATAATATATGTGGTCGTTACAATAAAGGCCAGTTATGCGGCGGATACATTTTTAACGTAGAATAATAGATTAGTAGTTATGGGGTATCAAAATAAATAGTCATATTTGTGTGACAAACGTGCTAGTTGGCTGAAATCGATTAGAAAATATTGTAAAACGGAAGACAATCAAACAAAATCCCTACAAACCAATGCTTGATTATAGTTTCTCACACACTTTCATCTATTTGACTGACAATGACCTCTGACCTTTGTTGTCAATCCACAATGTATGTACAACCCTTCCCCCGCCGAATAATTGTATATCAATTTGGTATCTTAACTAGATCACATGGGAATTTGTTTTCATGGAGAAACATTATTTAGCTAGAGATTAAAGCCTGTTCAAATGTTGGGCTATTTAAACACTTCCGTCTACATATATTACATCTAATTTATCGCGTTTTATTTGCCTTTATATATTAAAACAATTAGTCCCTTTATATAAATTTGGCTGGTGTTATTAGAAGACGGAGATTATCTGAAAAGCTGTGTGATGTATTTCCTCTATACATTTCGAACAATCTGATCCCTCACACATTCACTTGTCAAGTCGATATATATGAAAAAATTAAGGGCAATTAAATTGAACCAAGTGACAAAAAATAAAAGGATTTAAGAATGATTAACACAACGTTTGGTAATCCCGAAATGGTTAGAAAAACAAATGAATTGTAGAAAACCAATAGATGCAGGTGTCAGACTACCACCGTCGTCTATAGCCAAACATCTAATCGAGATGAACCATTAGATTGATGTTAACACAGCCATTAAGGTCATCTATAAAAATGGTCCAGGGTGCTTATTAAAATACGCTAAGGCTATAGCTATTCATAAACTTAAGCCCTCTACCCCCTCCCTGTGTATTCAAAGACAGTTTATTATTACTCTTTGATATGTATCCACATATATATATATTTATGTGTGTGTGTGTATGTTGGTCTCTCTTTCTGTTTGCTCGCTTAGTCTGTGACCATTTCACTTGTATGAATCTGTCTCCTTTAACAATGTATATTCCCCTTATATTATATACAATATGAGTGTTTGTTGACAGTCCGTTGCTTGGTGACATATATCCATATATGGTGGTTGTTGACATGTCTGCTATATTTCGCTATGTATATATGGATCGATATTTCATTATAATTAGCCATTCATGTTAAGACTGTCTAATGATTTGTCACACACTTTGTCTGGAACATTTTCATATATATATTTCGTTCTCACAATCTTGTGACTACTTACTTTGGTGTGATACCACTTTTGCATGCTCCTTGCGTTTGGAAAATAGAAGTATCATCGCAAACCTAGTGGTCTTCTGATTTCCGCCTTCTTGCATCAGGACTATTAAATTCTCGACCAGAACATAACAATAATTTAGCGACGAGTACATAACAATTTGGCGACGGGGAAAACTACTATTAACCACTCAGCAGCAGCAACATAACACTCTTAACTTACCTTGGTAATCCTGATTTGATTGGATTATCAAACGTTGTGTTAATCATTCTTAAATCCTTTTATTTTTTGTCACTTGGTTCAATTTAATTGCCCTTAATTTTTTCATATATATCGACTTGACAAGTGAATGTGTGAGGGATCAGATTGTTCGAAATGTATAGAGGAAATACATCACACAGCTTTTCAGATAATCTCCATCTTCTAATAACACAATCCAAATTTATGTGTTAAAGCATAGCGTCAAATTGTATTATTTACTCTCGTAAATTTTCGATATGTTTAAGACCACCAAATGACTTTTATGTGTCTAATAAATTTAAGAAAAATCATCACGGAGGTTGGCAATGCTCGTATGACTGTCGAGCCCTCGAGTGGAACCCGAAAGGGAAGCGGCGAGTTGGTCGTCAGTGCAAGGGTGACTTGGAGGAGGTCATGTGAAGAGATGAAAGCGTGTGGGCAAACTTGTAGCGGGGTGAAAAAGTTGGCAGGAAACCGAAGGCAATGGAGACGCGCGGCTGAAGCCCTATGTTTCTCTAGGAATCGAAGGATATAGTAATAATAATATTAATAACCCATTTCTATTTGCGGTTGTACAGCTGTGAAAAAGAATTCGCCGCCGAAAAGAGACTTTTCGCTGAACCACTGTTCTTCTCTCTATTTAATGTTCGAATGGGGGATTTTTCATGATCACAAACACACTTTTGTTTACCCATGACTGTTCCCTCTTAGATCTATCTAATTTTACAGACGAATTGACAGTTTTTCTGTCGCTGGTGCCCTATCAATAGTCACCGGAGACTTCAATTCCTACGATTGTTGTTTCCTCAACATATAAACATTGTCAACGTCGCTACTCACCTTGACAAACACACTCGATTTAGTGTTCACTAATAATGTTGAAGTATATAAAGCATGCAAACTTGCTCAAATACTGAACTCTCATCATTGCACTATACAAGCGTTGCCTAAAACACATATGGCAAGTCATACCCAAGTGTCTTCTCTCACATTTCTCAAGAAAATGCAACACAAATGTTACTCACAGATTATAAAATACACATTCTTAGATGCATGTTGAAGGATCTATTTACTTGAGCATACACTTGATGACACAGTCACTGATATAACTAACTAACTTAAGCTTGAAACATATAACTTACTACTTAATTAACAGAATAAATAACTCTTTGATATTCTCCTATTTGTAATCTATGGTGACACTATTTCAATCAATTGAATTTTAGACTTTCCCATCGATTGATTGGATCGAAGTGCTCGGTCCAAGGTTGACATATCGGCTTCTTGTGTAGATGCTTCGACGATGTCTGGGAATGCAATTAGAATTTAATTGGTGGATAGTGAATAGCAGTGGAATCCAGGATAAAGCGCATTTCGTCCTGTTTGGGACTCGTCAGCTATTGAATGTACCTGCATATCCCACTGAGTGATGATGTTCCCACCGAGGCTCGATCCCAGTTCCCATAGTGTTTGTTATACTCCAAAGCGTTATCCACTAGGCCGCTTGAACATGTCAACCTGAGACCGAGCACTTCGGCCCAGTCAACCGACGGGGAAATCTAAAATTCAATTAAAATTAATATTACCCGTTGCACAAGAGGTGGCTCTCGTGGCCCAAGTGGTCTGGTGGATAACGCTTTAGCGTTTGAAACTATGGGCACTGGGTTCGATCTTCGGTGGGAACATCATCACTCACTGGGAAATGCAGGTATATCCGGATGACGAGTCCCAAATAGGACGAAATATGCATCCTGGATTCCACTGCTAGTCACTCACCATCCGCCAATTAAATACTGTTTCAATTATCTTATAATTTTAGTTAATTATATTATTATCATCATTTAACCCTTTTTTGTACATTTTTGACTGTATGGTCACTGCTAATACCAAAAAGATACCATTACCTTATTATTTTATTCCTTTACGTTCTCAGTGGTGGGACATAGAGCTTGAAGCTCTCAGCTTTGAGGTTTCGTTGCCAGTGGTGTTAATTTTTTACGACCGTGAAGTTGCTAGCCTCATGCCGAACTTTTCCTATTTACCAGTCTTTTTATCGGCTTAGCGAGGTGAAGGAGTGCGTCGGTGGCCGGGGTTCGAACTCCCAACCACATGAGGCGTGGTTGGCGAACATTCTAACGCTAAGCTACCGACACAGCTGGTTATCTATAAACTGTAATATAAATTTTTTTGTTTTCTTATTGTTATTATTGTTGTTGAGTAAATTCCACTCTCTGTCATAAGTACTGATTTGAAATAAAGCAAATTATTATTATTATTATTATTAAGTAAATTGAACAATATCATACAATTGACACGACTAAGTAGAGTTCACTTAAAGCTAGCTGAGAAAAGTAGGTCAACTCAAGGTCAGTGTCATCCTAAAGAGTAAAAGTGTAATATAGAGGGAAAGGAGAAATGGAAAGGAAAATCACACATCAAAATATTGGGACAAATCAGGTTCCTTGTAAGTTCAGTAGCTGAAATAAACTTCTTCTTCAAGATTTAACATTCGATCGAGAGAAGCACTAGGATTAACAAAGTTCTCAAATTAAAAAGTACTAAAAAAAAATACTAGAAAAAGGAAATGTCGATTCAAATTATTGTCTTTGAAGTATATACTGTTCGTGTAGTTCTATAAGACGAGGAATTAAAACAGACTCAATATCTCCTGGTGATGATGATGGTGAGGAGGAGGATGTTGAATATCTGGATTGTTTATCAACCAACTGTTGTATGTTTATATGATCAATAGTTATACTTTCCTTATCATTCTGTTTATGCACTAACCAGACTTCTTTTGTTCGTGTATGCAGAAGATTGGCAACAACAATATTGGAATGATTGACTTGTAATGACTTCTGGGCTTTTATCAATAATTGTTCGTTATCTGTTTCTAGCTAAAGTAGAAAGTAATGCGGAATATATTAATATATGCTATTATTATTATTGTCCTACAATAGTATGAGAAAATATGATGTTTTTAATGTTAGGCATTCAGTGGTAGTTATCAGGGGAATCATAGGCACCCTCCAAAACCAACTGGTTAACACTATTGTGGATAGACATATAATATCATGTAAGTAACTAGCGAATACAATATTGTCAGACCCCGAGCATCCTCTGAATACGCATCTCTCTCCTTACATTTCATCTGGTAGAACTAGAAGCAGCTATAGGAGGCTATATGCTAGGACTACCAAGTACAAAAACTCCACAATACCAAATCTGTCACAGCTGTTATGTAATGAGAAATCCGTTAGGTATGACACTATCGACTTGCTGAGGCACTCTAACAAATAGTCCCAATTGTTTTTTGTTTTCCTTTCTTCGTTACTATTATATTATTGTTCACATTTTATATTTCATATCCTGTGGTCCATTGTTTAAAATGTAAATGCGACTCTTTTCTTTTTTATGGCTCTTTATTTATCTATTTTTTTGGTTGTCACTTTTTGATTTTAAAATCTTACAAAATTCATGAGGTAATTAGATGCAATATATTGTAATGCACGCTGAAAATTCCATACCTGTACCACAAATACTGTTTGGAATAAAGCCGTTATTATTATTATTATTATTATTACATATATTATGGGTAGTCTCAGTTAATTTTGACAACAACATATTGGCATATCGGTAGCAAAGTCAAAAGTGAAAAAGAAGGTTTGAAGGTGTTAGAAAAGTAGATGTCAGCATATTTACTGGCGTAAGCGATAACAAAAAGGTTGAGATATACAGAGTGTGAGAGAACCAAGAATGTTTTAAATAGAGTTCGTAAGGAAGAAAAAAACAAAGCTGCACATAACAGAAAAAAAGAGAGAGAAAAGGAAAAGAAAGAAACAAAACGTTTTACCTATATATGATATGAGTTGGAAAGACGAGATCCAGTTGTTGTTTTACTGACTATTTAGTATGTTATAAGTTTCACGCCTAATACTTTCTTTATCGCACAGAACACGAGCTAAGTAGGGTATGGTTGAGTTTTTGTACTTGCTGATGAGGGCATATAGTTTTCTATATAGGCTTCTGGTTTTTCCTGATGCGATACAAGGGGAAAGTTGTGAATGAAGAGGGTGGCCGGTGAAGACGGAACGTTGGTTGTGGCAATAGCAACTGCATGCCTTAGTATAAAAACTCCACTGTTATTGGAGCTTTAAAGTTCAATTTTTAAACTGTATGTTCCGATCGGAACATAATTGGATAAAAGCAATGAAAGTTGACAAGTCTTTAGCGTAATGAAACGAGTGGTCAAGATTTCATTGATACCGCATAATACCAGATGCTTGATTTAATTTCAGTGTGTGGATCTTCTCATCGACCGATATCAGATCGAGGATCAATGAACGGAGGTGTTTCGTCTTGGTTTATCAGAGATTGATTTCAGAAGCTTAAGTTAAAAGGTGAGGGGACATTGTTGTGCTATAACTTATAATTCATCGGCTACTGGATTCCAACTGTATTCTGTCATATACTCAGTTGCTATGATTAGTTTGAATAAACCCAGTGCTTGGGCTGTGTTGACAAGTCAATTCCTTGTGCATATGCATCGACGACGTCTTGGGCTTTAACCTGAATTAATTTGGTGGATGGTGACTAGCAGTGGTATCCGAGATGTGCGTTTCAACCTACTTGGGATATACCTGCATTCTCCAGTGAGTGATACCGTTACCACTGAGACCCCAATCCAGTAGTGCCCATAGTTTCAAATGCCAAAGTGTTATCCACTGGACCACTTGTGCCATGACAGCAACCACCACCAGAATGAACATATTTATAGGATACAAGGAACTGTAACAACAGAAGACAAGGGCCAGTTAACAGATCTTTTATTAAGGAAATCAACATATATTTATAGATTTTCATGTACATATTATAGATTATTGTTAGCAGAAAAAACACAGTCTACTGATTGGTTGTTTCTCACAGAAAGTTAACCTTACATCTCTTTGTGACTGTTTCTTGAATGTCAGATCATCTATATGCTAACTGTATCCGCCTACGCAAAGTCTGCTGTGGTTGGTTGCTGAGTCAGTATTTGTTCTTATTTTGCTCACGACCAATATTGGGGACGTAAACATCGACGTAAATTACTGTCTACTAATTTGGCTAGCAGCCAGCTCTCACCACAGAACAACTTTTATTTCACAGTTTTCTTTCAATTGGTAAATTTTCATAAATGTAGATGTATAATTCAATGGTCATTTAATAATAATAATAATAAGTAGGCATACAAGATAGGTCAATACTTAAATTACTATGGCCCCATTCAGGTAAGTAGTTACCTGGGGTTCTAGCGAGAAGTCGTGACCAATAGGGTGCAGCAGGTCGGGTGTGAGGACAAATACTCGCCGAAGACATTGGCTAGTGGTCGCTTTATCTCGTGAATTGGCAGAAGTTAGAATTCATAGGCCATTGGACCGGGTCCCAGTGGCTTAATGGTTTACAAGCCGGCCCGCCTTGTAACCAGAAGGTCCTGGGTTCGAACCCCATGGTATGTGTGCGCACTGCTGAAAAGTCCCAAACTAGACTGACAAAACAACTGTCCAGTACTCTCAGGTGGTTTTCCAATGGTTCTCTAACTGATGTCAGCTCATGCTGAAACCCTTCAACCAATCAGAGAAAATCCCTACAAAGCCAATACTTGAATATTATCACAGTATTTGCCTAATTGCTTTTCAGTACGATGATGACACCGACATGCTTAGAGGAGAAAGACTGATGATCAGTTCGTGATTATTGAAAAGAATTTTATATGAAGGAAGAATGGCTATCCAAGGAAGTTCATAATGAATTATGCAAAAGAATGAACATTCAGACTTAAGACCATAGGTGTTGAAAAGCGATCAGTTTATATCTACTGGGAGTACAAAAAGAAAGAATTATCGACAAGAATTGAATCCACTTCAAAATAAGGAATGCCCATTAATTCAGTTTAAATGAGATAAGTATCCTAGTCATTGTTAACTCCAATTCACATGCAATTGCAGGTAACAAGTACGTAGGAAAGACTAAGAAGAGATTTTTTTGAGCACATTCGTAAATAACACTGTTGGTATAAAATGTAGGAGAGTATTTGAAAGTACAAAAGGTAGACAACTAAATGATACAGAACATACAGTTGTAATCAATCAACTCTTCAAAATGATGAATATTACGGAGAAAAACTTTGGTGACTTCTTTTTGAAGACAGCATTACTTTCAACCGAGAGCATGATTAACCTCACACTGTCTTGAATAACAATCTTTGCGTAGTTGTTAATTTCACTCATTGAGGTAGAATTATTATCAAGCTGTTGGTTAACTGAATTGTTCGTTTACGTCATATTAGAAATAACAACAGATTGAACAGCGAAGGAATATGGCATTACTTTTCAATTAGTTTCTCATCATCGGCTAGCTGACTGGATCTACACTAATATATAGTTGCTTTTTTACATCAAAATGTTTTACCAGTCAAGTGGTTATTTTAGTCAGTCATTTTTAGATATAGGCGGGGTGGGTGAAGCTAAGAGGTTAAAAGTCATCAAAAGAACCAACTAATAGATGCTAGTGTAATAAGTTATCCAAGTCTTAAAGGAGGGGTGAAAAATAATTACGAAATTCAAGATAAGTTGATTCTTAGGCGTTAGCAACGAGTTATTACACAATCAAGAAATCTGTAAAATAGCAGTGATGACTAAGAAGAATAGCATGACTCAGAAGAATTACGTAAGATATAAACAAGTTAATAGAATTAGTTAGAATTGTAAAAATTAACAAAGTCAGAGTTACAAGGAGAGGAGAAAAAATCGTTTTAAAAACTTAGTAGATATTGTGTAGTTGGCCATGGTAAAGAAAGTGGCTGTACACACACATTTTGAACACACAGATTTGGTTTGTTCATATGGATTCCGATTGCCTCTGATGTATGTAGAAGTCATATTCGTAGATCCCGCTGCGATCGGTTGGCTGATTTACGATAAATAACGCCTAAGAATCAACTTATGTTGAATCCTGTAAGTAATGAATTTTCACCTCTCCTTCAAAACTTGAATATCTTGTTACTAACATCTGTTAGTGAATTGTTTTGATGACCTTTAACCTCTTAATTTCACCCTCCACCTATGCCTAAAATTGATTAACTAAAATAACCACTTGATTGGTAAAAAAAAATTTTGAACAACATATTTAAGCGAACAATATTGTTTTCAATTAGATCTCATCAGAATTAACTCTAATAGAAATTATAATAAGGGTTTTTTTGTATTTCCCAATGAATGAAAAATACAACGATATTGTTTTTACTGACGTTTCGGTATTTAATGTTAGATTGAAAAGAACAAGAAGTTCAGCAAAGATGGCGATCTTTTTGGCGATTTCATTCTCAAAAGCAGCTGGACAATCGCATTTATATAGATTAGTTTACATGGATACAATTATTAATATTTGTTTAATTTCACACAGTAACGAAGGTGATAATAATTTTCAACTTGATATGAAAGTTTGAGGGTATGAATATACATTACAAGGGGCTTAGAGACACAGGGATAGAACGAATTACAGGTGTTTAGAAAATGAGCATGGAAACAATTTGAAATCAAAATTTTTCAAGTTGAAATGTAAGTTAGGAGGTGTGGATATAGACAGATTACAAGAGGCATAGAAACAAAAATTACACAGGATTAGAATATAATTGTAAAATGGTTATTCTAAACGGATTACAAATGTGATCAGGAGGAGCATGGAAACAAACTTAAAATAACTAATTTTATAACTGAAAAAAAAGGATGAACTGAATGAAGGCAAAGAGGGAAAATTATACACACAGATAACAAAACAACAAAAACGAAGGACAAGGGAACATACCGAACTAGGTCCATGGTAGTTGTAGAGGCTGGACTAGTTTCTTTTGAACACATAGCTCCGGCTTTTCGATGCATATGGCGAGAACTTCCGCAGTACAAAGAAGTCGGAAACACACTGCCTTTGGTAGATTTTTGTTCACTTTTAAATGACTGTAAATGATGAGTCAGTTGAGATTCTGTGACAGGTATTGACGAGATGTTAAGTTATTGCGCTTCTGATTGAACCAGTGCCTGCTCTTTGCAGCCATGCTGAATGATGTTCTCTGACACGTTTTGATAAGACCAGCATAGAACGACGTATGTACCTAGCTCCGCAAGCGCAAGTGATCTGATATATGCACATTGAAGCCTTGTCTCTAAGCCCTTTGTAATGTATATTCATACCCTCAAACTTTCATATCAAGTTGAAAATTATTATCACCTTCGTTACTATGTGGAATTAAACAAATATTAATAATCATTGTATCCATGTAA
Source organism: Trichobilharzia regenti (assembly GCA_944472135.2). Classification (NCBI taxonomy): domain Eukaryota; kingdom Metazoa; phylum Platyhelminthes; class Trematoda; order Strigeidida; family Schistosomatidae; genus Trichobilharzia; species Trichobilharzia regenti. Next base: position 73,382,675 of record OX235263.1, read on the forward strand.
ACTAATCTATATAAATGCGATTGTACAGCTGCTTTTGAGAATGAAATCACCGAAAAGATCGCCATCTTTGCTGAACTTCTTGTTCTTTTCAATCTAATGTTCCAATGGATATTTAATGTGTTGTTCTAAATTTTACTATGGGAATATTTAATATATTTAAAAAAAAGTTTTGATGTAAAAAAAACAACTATATATTGGTGTAGAGCTATCCAGCGGATGATGAGAAACTAATTGAAAAGGAATGTATATTTCTTCACTGCTCAAACTGTTGTTTTCTCTAAATACGTCGTCATATTAGTTTTACCTTAACTTACCATATCTCCTCATTCCTTCTCTTAACTGTCGAACTTTCCGTCATCTTATGTGTTAAAAAACTCTGGTCATAAGGCAATTGATTATCTTGTATTAATAGAGCCCTACAAGAAGTCAATCGGCGAGCCCAAATAGCTTAGTGGTAACGGCTCTAATTGCAGTACTGGTGGCACGGGTTGGAATCTCACAAGGGACATTAGTTCCTTCACAATTGCATATACACCGTGTTGACTGATGAGTGCCGATAAGCACAAAACCTAAGTCCATGGCTTATTGCCAATCGTCTCTAAATAAACAGATTGCATTATGATGGCGAGCTACCTACTGGGCATGGTGGCATGGATTCAGTATGCACCACAACCAAACGACTAGACTCATGATATTGAGTACTACCTATTGTCAAACTGAAGTATGTGTATTCATACTTCTGGGTTGAAATTTTAAGAAAACATTTATAATAACTTAAGCCCCACTTATAGGCTGTCAGCAGTTGAAGAAGTTTGAAGTAAAAAAAAAGAACTTTCTTTTGTCCTGCAAATATATTCAGTTTTACATTTCTTCTAACTTTTGATCACTTCGCCATATGGTGCCGTTTAGAAAATTGATCAGTAGGTAACAGATGGAACTGGATAGCCCTAACATTATATTCTAAACCAACATAATTAGTTAGTACTCATGCATTATTGATTCACAAGCCAGCCTTGAACACTGTGCGGACATTCCACGCACCCAAGGTGATATTTCTTTTCATTGAAAGAAGAGACATCTGCTTCCGATAGGCTTTCACTCAGCCCATGTTATTCAGACTCTCTAATTACAGCGAAGAATATGTTTACCTTTTTTATGTTTTCTGTGCGTTGAATTTTCTGTAGCAATCGGATTGATTTTCCGAGGATAGGGTCACTAACTCCACGGCCAGTATTCCTTCATTTTCGCGGTTAAGGATGCGTTAGTAAACTAGGCCACGTTGAAGCTGTTGAAGCTATATGTTTCATTGGAAACCTAAGGGAATAATGGCAATAATGATTTACGACCCAGTGGTTGAATAGCACTATTCTCCCTAATCCTGTAACCAGAAAGTCCTGGGATCAATCTCTAAGATGAATTCGTGGGTGTATACTATTGGAAACTCATGAGCTAGGGCGAATCGGCTATTTCAGTGCTTTCTATTTCCCAGTTATACTGTAACAGATATCAGTCCACAACGAAGTTTACCTTGGAATAGCGTCAGAACGAAACTACTACTACTACTAATAATAATAATATTATGTTATCCAACGTAAGAGATATACTATCAAGTATTGGTTCGCAAGGATTTGATTGGTTATAGGTTTGATCACGCGTTGACATCATTTAGAGAACCATTGGAGGGCACAGGAGTACTGGACATCTGTTTCGCTCTAGCTTGAAACTCTTCAGGAGTACGCACCCTTGGGGGTTCGAACAGCAAACAGGCAGAATTAGGAATTCATAGGCCATTGGATCGGGTCCCACTGGTTGAATGGTCTACGACCTCACCTCGCAACCGGAATGTCCTGGGTTCTAACACAGATGGAAATGTACCGATGAAGAGTTACAATCCACGGCGAAACAGCTGTCCAGTGCTTCCTGTTGGTTTTCAATGTTTCTCTAAGGGATTTCAAGTCGAGATATATGTCAACACAAATCGAATGATTTAGGCCAGTGGTAGTATAATGCTCGCCAATCACGCACACGTGGAGTCGAAGTGGTCGACTCCCTGAAAATTCACTCCTAAATCACATCTAGTTTACTAGCTAACGACATAAAACTTTTGTTTCTGTGGAATTTCTTGCCAAGAAGTTGTGGAACTTAATGCATTTATTTGCCTTTCGAACACTGAATCTGGATATAATCTTGTTGACTGGTAATACCTATAACTATCTGCTTGCCATTTTGCGACTGTCTAGCACTAACTAATATCTATAATTGCATATATTGATGGATTTACATGTCCAAGTTGGCTCAAGTCAGTGAGTCTACGATTTTGGTATCATTTTTGTTAACTGTATCTGACTGTGATACTACTGCTAAGGCTTTCTTTTATTGTTGTTGTCGCTTGTTGCTCTTCCTGTTGTGAATTATTTTCCTTTTGCTGGTGTTGTTCTGATTGTTTTATTGCTTGTTTTCCTGACTTTAAGAGGAGCAACCCACAAGGTCGCTTCTCTGTAAACTATATTTTAATGTAACAACCCCCTTCTCAGGCGTGAGGCTAGCAACCCCACCCTCTGTAAACAAACTTGCTACAGAAACTTAAGCACGACGAATTTCCTTGCGCCAAAAGAAAAGGTCTGTGTGGGGACATGGAACGTCTGCACCATGTACGAGATTGGCAAAGCTGCCCATGTCGCAAACGAGCAGGAAGAAATCGAGATGGATTGGCCATACTCTCAGGAAACCATCAAGTGACATCACTAGACAAGCCTTCGAGTGGAACCCGAAAGAGAAGCGGCGAGTTGGTCGTCCAAAGGTCACTTGGAGGAGGTCATGTGAAGAGGAGATGAAATCATGTGGTCAAACTTGGAGCCAGGTAAAAACTTTAGCCAAGAACTAAACGCGATGAAGACGTGCAGCTGAAGCCCCATGTTCCTCCAGGAATTAAAGGAAATAATAATAATAATTACTAGCTAACTGTAAAGGCCAGAAAAAAGGGAGGGTTGGATGTGAGGCTAGCACCTTAATCGTGTAATAACAACACTAAAGCTAAGGAAATTTCAAGCCGTCAAGTCTGAATCCCTATATTCCACTCGGAGCTCAACGAGTGTAAAAATCGATAAATAAATAAGGGAAAATCAAAAGCATTATTATTATTATTACTGTACTTACTTTAAAACTTATCACATAAGAATTAGGTGCCCATAATGTATTGATTAGCTTCATAAGTTTTGGTACTGGTTTTAGTGTTAAATTCAAATTTTCTACTGCTTGTATTGATTTGTCATTATTATTATTATTATTATCGCCATCATTATTTTGATGAATAATTTTTGATTTTGTTTGTATTTTATGCTCTGGACGTTCATTATTTGAAAGATAATAATCAGAGACAGCAGCAGATAAATAAAGCATAAATGGACTTTCTTTTTGTGACAGAAATATTCTATTAGCCTGTTTAACTCTTTGCTAGATATCGTAGTTCAATTAAATAATCTTCAACAGTTTCAAATTCTAGTAGGAATAGATATTGACCTGTGTTTGGGTGTGTATGTGTGTGTGCATCAGAAGCGAGTATGGCAATGCAAACGAGAATAGGAGGAGGAAGAGAAAGTAGAAATGTGTGAGTATATTAATAACAATACAAATATGTATAATGAAAATTGTAGCTATCCCCAATTTTTTAATTGCTAATGAATGAGACTTACCAACTGATATTCTGATGTGATAGGTGGGTTCCAAGTAGTACTTAGGACTTCACGAATACATCTCAATTTCATCCAAATTCTCTACAGGACCAGGATTTCATCATGAGCTGACATTGGTTAGAGAACCATTAGAAAACTTTGGAGTACTGGACAGCTGTTTCCTCCTAGTTGGGGACTCTTCATCAGTACGCACCCACCGACAAGGTTCGAACCCAGGATATTCTGGTTACAAGGCGAGCTGGCTCATAGACTACTAGGCCGCTGGGACCCAATCCAATTGCCCATGAATTCTAACTACAGGATCGTCCATAGGATTTCATTTCCTCTTCACACAATCCTCATGAGTATCAACCTCAAATGCCAAACTCATGACTTTTCGTTCGAATTCCACCCGAGAGCCTAGAGCGTAGTGTCACTGAATGGCCTACTCATCGCATGTTCCATTCATCTCCATTTTCTCCGACATTTTTTTTGGGTAGTAGGGCTTTGTCTTCCAAATTCCCTTGTTGCTTGTTATTTTTGGAGAAGGCAGCTGTTGGTATTAGATGGTTGGAGGCAATCGGCCATAGGAAGCCTTGGACCTAGGTTTCCTGTTAGTTGGCACTCACCAGTCGGCAAGGCGTATGTACAACCTTGAAGCAACTCCTGCTCCTTCTGAGATTCGAACCCCCGTCACCCAGTGCCTCCTGAAGTCAGAGACGTCACCAATGAGCTATTCAGCCTCGTGATTGACCTCCTGTATTGGATATTTTTGATTGGACAGTAGTCGGTAACTAGTGTAATGTGTCTAGCTAGTCGTATCTTCGGTGTAAACCTAGGTCCAAGCCTTCCTGCCTATTGCCTCAAACCATCTAATACCAACAATTCACAGTGCACCGTGATGGCGAGCCACCACCTAGCATGGTGTCTGTGATTCAGTCTGTACCGAAGATAGGACTAGACACGCACATCACACTAGTTACTGACTAGTGTACAATCACAAAAAAGGCAGCTGTTGATCAAAGTCTGTTCAAAATGCTTTGCATGACGCGTGCACCACATCTATAAGACATATAGAACTACTCACTGACACGACATTAGTGCTGAAAATCCAAATCTTTGTTCCTTATGTTTCATTCATTAGATTCCCATACTGATTTCCGATTATTAATGAGGGTCTATCTTGTCTTTCCGATCATGGATTTGATATCTTCAATCATACCCGTTTAAAGTTGCAACGATGCTACCTACCTAAATTTCTCACGTGGATAGTGGTTGATGGATGTACCTATTGAAAAATTTCACTAATGATAAGATCCTTGTAGCTCAACATCATTCGATAGCAGTATATTTACCTCAAGTCTAGTTAATATGTGCTTCATTCAAGTAATCAGAAGCTTCACAGTCAGACAAAAATCAATGTCTTCCTCGAAAATGGGACCAAAAGTTGGTTAAAAAGCTCATCTCTTAACTCAAATGGCGGATCACCAGATAGCTTATTATTATTATTATTATTATTATTATTATTATAGATAATAATAATAATAATAATGATTTACTTTATTCCAAAAACAGTACTTAGGATACAGAATGGAATTTTCAGCATTAATCACAATATTGCATCTAATTTCCTCAAATTATAAATAAAATTAATCACACAGAAAATTTTCCACATTTACAACAGAGGTAATGTCAAAAACATGCGGCATATTTTATGGAAATAATAATAATGATAACAGCTAAGGTGATGATTGACATTCTAGCATGCTTACAAGTATTGAATATAATGTTCTCTTTTGCATGATATGGTGAGGGAAAAACAAAGATTACAGCAGTCATAGAGATAAGTTGGTATTTCCAATTATGAAAGTAAAACAAACAAAGAAGCAACAGGACCATAAATATAATAGAAGTAAAACTTGAAGGTATGTATATAAGGATGGATGGATGGAGGAAATCGTTTATTTACTAGATGAAAAAAGGTTAGTTAATTGTTGCTTGACATTATTTTCATCAGATAAAATACGTGACAAGTATGGTATCATAGAATTTCTATACTTAGACGTGCGAGCATCCAGTTTTCTGAAGTTACTTCTTGTTCTACCTGAGGAGATGCAAGGTAAAGTGGATGCTCCAAGTCAGACAAAATCCCTTTAGGAAATTTATTGCACGAAGTCAAGTGCATATCGACAACGATTTTAACTATGTGGTCCACTGGGACACCACTCACCCTACTGACAGTCTTCAACATTTTACGAATTGTGACATAGTCTTTTTTAAGCAAACCAGGAAACAATAAGCAAGGGTGAACAATAAAGAAGAATAGATAGGATAGAGAGATCAAGAGACACTGTTTATAGCTGTGAAGTTAGCAGGTTTATATTTCAGCTATTTGGTGCTCTATAAAAGACTTTTTACAAATAATGTGGACTAGCTATAGTTAGAAATAGATTCTTCTGCTCTGAAATGAAACTATTTCACACACACACACATACACCAAGCTTTCAACGAAATCCTCAACTAACACTGAAGATATTGCTTTAAATGTTGCCAAAAGACTCTGTTCTAAAGTACGTAACTTAGAAAAATCCTTCTACCTGATATCATTTCATCAAACACGAGATCATTACGCATAATGCGTCGATGGTTGAACACTCATCAGTCATGTAGGAGGTTAGACTTCCATTCTCCGCCTGCGTACACCTGAATCTAACCTATTTCCTAGCTCGTAGCAGGCTTGGAATACAGGGAAGGTCAGGCTTGAGGCTGGTAACTCGTGAAAACATCACCACCACGAATTCAAAGTATGGAACCCCTGTGTTCCACTTGGAACACAAAAGCATCGAAAAATAACTAGAACTCACTGTACACATTGTATTCATTGAATATAGGAAGAAGAAATTTCGACGCATTCTCTGTAACTTGTAATTTATTCTCTTGTGTATTTACTGTAAACCAATGGAATACTTCAAAGTCATGCGGATCGATCCACTCATATAGTGGTGGTTCCTGTTCTTTTTGTTGTTGTTGTTGTCCTCCTCTTTGCTGATGATGATACTTTCGATTAAAACGATGCATAAATGGTAATAAAGAGCCTTTACGATAAAAATATACGACAGCATAATTTGAACGTAAAAAGTATTCAGCAGAAAGTGCACCTCTTAAACCTGTGCTGTAAAGGTAGTAAAGAGAAAACATTAGAAAGTTGATTAAACTTAACAAAACAAATCTCAAATTTAGCAAAAATATTCATTCAAACATCTATAAAACACAAAATAATTGAGCAAAGAATATCCTTTGCGATAAATTCCTCTTATGGCTCTACAATTATATATATTTAGAAAACAGAAATATTGAGCGAAGAAATATTTACTTTTCAATTAGATCCTCATCTTTGGCCGACCATAGATATCAGATGTGCGTCGGTGCGGGCTCGAACCCCGGACCATGTGCATGGTTTGCGAGAGTCCTAACCACCACTGTGGCGATTGGCAAACTGTTGTATTGTAATTAAAATGCTGTATATATTAGAGTAGAGCCAAGGATGAGGATCTAATTGAAAAGTAAATATTTCTTCGCTCAATCTTTCTGTTTTCTAAATGTCTAAATGGGGATTTTTTCTTTATTGAATTATATTTATATGTTTGTATACATAAAATTTCCGAACATCGCCCTGCGTGGTTAAGCAAAGGACAAACAAAATCTATTCGCAGCGCTATTCTATCTCATCTTGTGGATACAGAACACAAGATTGACGTTAACCATGATTTCAGGGTGATTTACCGCATACCTACCTACGAATCTCAATTTTGCCTTAATAGTTCGACTACTAAATATTGCTGAGCTGTGGGTATCCATATTAACAAGCCTAATTTATGCATCCAAAAGAAGTTAGTTCAGACATTATCCTTACCCCACTGGCCATCTAGGTTTGAATTATCCAGAATTTTTGTGGAATTTTCCTAATTTTAGTTGACATTCTATTCGCTATTATATCCTTATTACTTATTTGTTTAAAAACACTAATATTGTTATTGATTACTAATCTAGAATATTCTATGTATACAAACATATATAATTGTAGAGCCAGAAGAGGAATTTATCGAAAAGGATATTCTTTCCTCAATCATTTTTTATTTTATAAATCTTAAATTTTGTAAATTTTTCGTTTTTTTTAAGAATTTTGTTTGTTTTGATTGATTGGAGGATTTCTTGATGAGCTGACATCAGTTAGAAGAGAACCATTGGAAAACATGCAGGGAGTACTGGACAGCCGTTTCGTTTGAACCCCGGTGGGCGTCTACTGATGAAGAGTCCCAAACTAGGACGAAACGGCTGTTTAGTGCTCCCTGTAAGTCTTGCAGTGGTTCTCTAAGGGATGTCAGCTCATTATGAAATCCTCCAACAGATCTTAAATCTTTTCATAGTTTAGATTTATGCTGATCAACCTTAGATTTTAAGAAATGAACGATGTTATTTCAACTCTTTTTGTCTCTCTCTCTATCATATCGCCCAGTTGATATGATTATTCATTCTTTGAATACCAAGTGGTAGATTGGGCTTCATTAGCACATCTTCATTTCACCTTGTTCTCTGAAGTCCTTCTTAAATGGATCCACAACTTTCATTTCCTCCTCATATGACTGCCTCCATGTCATACTCGAGGTGATGTCCACCTCTTCGTTTCTTGTTCCTATCCCACTTGAGGACCTGGCACGTGATGGTGCTCAGTGTATTTTCAATCCATCCCCATTTCTTTGCCAATATTTTTCAGGCAGTCGGTTCGCTGCCTGTAAGAGTCCAATGTTCTTTATCCTTTTTGACCACCTATCTGGTCTTTAGTATTTAGGGAAGAGAGGTGCTGGTGAGAGTATGCAGCAACCTGTTGGAAATACTTTTGGTGATGTGAACACAAAATCTGTGAATTGACTTGAGATTATTATTATTGTTCCCTTGGGTTCCTAGTGGAACATAGGGCTTCAACTGCACGTCTCCACTTGCTTCTGTCTTCCTTCTGCTGTACTTTTCACCTGCATCCATGTTAATCCATGCTCTTTCAACTCCTCTTCACACGATCTCCTCCATATCACCCTTGAACGTCCCACTCGCCGCTTCCTTTTCGGCTTGGTTCCACTCGAGCGATGTCACCCAGCGGCTTCCTCAGCGAGTGTCCAATCCATCTCAATCCACTTTCTCCTGCATATTTGTTGGTTGGCGATTGGTTCTTGTTTTGTTTGTTCCAAGCCATAGTTTCTTGTTTGTGATTCTTTCCGACCCGTCCATCTCATCTTCAGTATAGAGCCAGCGAAGAAAGTTGTTGGTTGATAAAGGTCTGCAACAGGCTGTTGGAAATATTCATTGTGACCCGCCCGCCAAGTTTCTGATCCGTATAGAAGAACTGACTGACTTGACGTTGTTTGTATTGAAAATCCGACCGAATTTTGTTGTTGATGCTGGCTGAGTGACGAAGATTTCCAGATTGGTTTCAGGTTGATGAATGTGTTTCTCACCCACCCCCCGATTCTCTCTCGATTTGACATCCTCGTCCATTCCGACTTCCTGTAGTTGAGACAATGCTCCCTAGCCAGATAAGTGAATGAAGTAACCTGCTTCAAATCCCTCCGTTGATAGTGATTGGCTCTGGATGTTGCTGTTGTTGTTGTTTTGACATTATTAGTGTGGAAAATTAGCATGTTGCTGGCTGGCTAAATTAAATTTTAAGCACTGAAGGAATATGACTGTGTACCAATGATCTTGGAACACTCAGTGAGCAGGTTACTGAAAAAAAACAAGGTAAGTACCACTTTAAGTATGAGATAATAAAACGTGTAGGTATTTTTTCCATTCTATTCACTTAGTATTATTATATCTGTGGTTTATTTGACGTCAGTGCTTTCTCTACCATATAAAAGTTTTCTATGTGTATGACTTTTAAGCTATCCGGTGAAGTGTGCTTGTGTGTGTGACTTTTATTAGAACTTTATATTCTTCGTTAACAACAACACCACCACCAACTAATCATTTGTAATATTTTAAGAAATAAAAAATGAATTTTTCCATTCAAAACTTCTGTTAATTAGAAGAAAGAGAAGAGAAATCAAATTTTAGGCGTAAATCATATCCTTTCATATCATATGACACAGGCATGTTGTCTCATTAGTGTATGTATGTATGTGTGTGTGCGTGCACGCGCGTGCGTGCGTGTGTTCCGATCACCGGTTAACTACACATTATAATCACATTACTAAAAGAACAATTCATACCTTTGATAGAGATAATAGATATTACTCGAATATAAAATAGTAAAATTAGAGCTAAGCCCTTTCAGTCTAGTCAATATGGTCATCAGGTACGACTATTATTGTTATTATTATTAAAATACAAACTTAGTACATTATAATCATCAAAAAATGAGTCAGACGAAATTTCATATACATAGTTTTTGCGAGGGTTTCGATACTGTTTAACGCTAGAACTGAAGCACAATGGTTGACTTAAGAGACCACCCCTGGAGCATTTGACTTGGATTCTAACCCCACAAGGCAGTGGAGCGGCGTTCCCATGGTTACCGGTGACCGAAATAGGTTTATATTCCATTCCGTCAATTTTTTGGATTCCGGAGCCCATTAGTTTAGAATTCGAGTTTTCCAGATGACCTGGGTGGATCTGAATGTGTACCAGTCTGGTTGTAAGCGCCAGGCGTTTGGATTTGTCTTTTCACTTTTTTGGAGGACGAACACCCCGCAGCACAAAAGCAGTGAAAAGGATTTGGGGTCAGGTACGGTATAAGTACTGAAAACTACTCATATCTCTAATGAGTAGTTTTATCTGGCAGAAGTAATGTATTTGACCTAATGAAACGAAATCAAAAATATACACCTACGACCTCGTGTTCGATTGAAGAAGTATCTGGCCACCCATGAAGAGTCGATACGAGGCATAATTCAAATGCACCAGTTTAGGGTAGAAGAAGTTTTTCAATGGTGTTCTTTTGGCTTTGCAAACTTCGCTTATTAATATCTATTAATGAATAAATGGACCTGAAAGCAGTAGCATGATTGAAGATCAGAATAATTCTGTAAATAGAGCTACTACCTGTAATAATAACGGTATCTGTATGGTGGAACATTGATAAGGCATTCTAGGATGCGCATTTCGTCCTGTTTGGGGTTCGTCATCTGAATGTACCTGCAATCCCAGTGAGTAGATGGTATTCCAGCTGATACTTGAACCCACTACCCATCGTTTTAAGTGCTAAACTAGACCACTTGGACCACGACAATTCAACAAAGGCCGAAAATCTCGGTCCAATCAATCAACGGGAAAATTAAAGTTGACTTAGACAAATAATAATTGTCGCCCGTTGAACAAAAGGTGGTTCTCTTGGCCCAATAAATAATGCTTTGGTTTTTAAAATGAATGCTAATGGATTCGACTCTCAGTGGAGACTGTGAATGAATCCAACAAATAACAACAGTAGTCCTTTTCAAACTTTTGCTTTCGAAGTGGAACATAGGGATTGAAGCTTAGGCTTTAAAGTTTTTTGGTAGAGTGGTACTTCTTTTTTTTTTTTAACGTGGTGAGGTTGCTAGACTCACACTCAACCGCCTAAATGAGATTTTAGGAGTGCGTTGGCTGGGAATCGAATTCCCTGACCCATGTAAATGATTGGTAAGCATTCTACCATTAAAACATCCATAGTAGGGGAACATTTCAGTGAGACTCTAAAAAAAAACTGTACTCATCTTATGTTCACTGCGAATAAAATAAAAACTAACTGGTCACCTTTGAATTTGAAAATCTTTTGTTTAGAGGCATGTTTACTGAATGTTTGTTCTGTTTGCATTTAATGTATACATTTTCAACAGGTTTATGCCAACTGACAGATATAGTTAGAAGTAAAATAAGAAAAAGAGGGACTTAAAAACTTTAGATTGGCCTAGTGAGGAATTCGTTTAGTAGAAGACTGACTATCTTAGCAGTTGATGGTGAGTTGATAGATTAAACAACTTGTAAATAGAATATAAGTGTAGGTAAAATAAATATCCCTTTTCAGTAACTCATTGATTGAAATTACTTTCGTATAATCTTTCAATGGTATACTCGCTAATTCATATTAATAATACTTTAATCTTTCCAGTAACAATAACAATGAGATAAAGTTCAACTATACAAGAAGGTGGCATAGCGGTTAGGACGCTCGCCGACCGTGCACATGGTCCCGGGTTCGAACCCCGGCCGACGCACCCCTTTACTTCGCTAAACCAGAAATAAAAAGCTGGTAAAGAGGAAAGGTTGGGCATGAGGCTAGCAACCCCATCCTGTAAAAATAAACACCACTGCTACAGAAACTTCAAGCCTCCAGCTTGAAGCCCTATGTTCCACTGGGAACGTGAAGGAAAAATTATTTATTTATTATTATACAAGAAGGTTGACTGTGTTGACAGTTAGTAGACTATTGAGGAGTGTTAAATTAGGAGGATACTCCTGCTGTTACGACCTCTTAAATTTTGCACATTACATTTAACCAAAGCAGTCAACCCAGTGATCCTTATTAATTTAAAAAAACAATAATAACCGTTTTATTCTGAACAATGTTTATTATAATGCACATAATTTTCAGCACGAATTATTACAGAATAGATTGGAGGATTTCATCATGAGCTGACGTCAGTTAGAGAACCATTGAAAAACCTGCATGGAGTACTGGATAGCTATTACGTTCTAGTTTGGGACTCTTCATCCTTAAGCACCCATCTGGGTTCGAAGAGTCCCAAACTAGGACGAAATAGCTGTCCAGTACTCCATGCAGGTTTTTCAATGCTTCTCCAACTGATGTCAGCTCATGATGAAATTCTCCAACCAATCAAACAAAATCCCTACAAAACAATACTTGAACATTAACAGAATAGTTTCTCCTTGTCCACGATCTTCAAGTAAGATAGTAACTGTGACAGTAAATCGCCTGACACATTGCTGTCTTCTGACCTGAAGTAAAAGTGAATCCCTTATAAGGCTTCTTCTTTACCTCTTTAGAGAAATGAACAACATATAGTTGAAAACCGGTTAAGAAAGGTGCAAAAGTACATTTTTTTTTTGACAAAAGGAAATAATGATTGATAACTGAATAGCTGAGGAGATTAGTTTTAGTTCTCAGGCTATAGAAGTTTCTACTAAAAATCTCATGTAATGGAATACATTGTCACCCATGGATTTAGCTTTTTCTCAAGAAACTTTCAAATCAGCAGGTTGTAGACACTTTAAATACTCGCAAGAGGGGGAGTAGAAAACACCTCTATATATATATCATATTTTAATCGATTCAAACAAACAAATAAGAGAAATGATATGCAATATAATGATGAAATATTTTGGTAGCGCAAGTTTCAAACATCCCGCCATTGATTTTTTAAAAATTAAGGTTTTAATAATATACATAGACACACTGTAGCAAAGTAAACACCTCATAAGATATCAGCCTGGAAATAATTTCAACTGGGGAAAAAACGAGTGAGTACTTTTGAAAAAAAAACATACATTGTAAAAGCAGGTTGCTCTTTTTGTTCGTTGTATCCTCAGCAAAACAGACTTACCTAAAATTATCAATATACCTTACCATATTCTTTTCTAAAGGAACAATAGTACCACCAGAAGTAATACAAACAATTTTATTCATTGTAGAATGATTTAATATATTGTGAAAATAATGCTCAAGGCGAGATTTTTTCGCCAGTAGATTATTTATTCTGTTAGTATTTTCAGTTTCCAGTTTATCCAGCCAAGAATCCAAAGTATTCATAATATTCTTGGTTTGTAAGAATTACAACACCTAAGATGATATTGTTAATATATGAAGAAAAGGTATTAAATATTGTTTTTTCTTAAAAATATTTAAACTACTTTAAGTATTTATAAGGATAACTGAAAATTATTAGTAGAGAGGATATATTACTGTGAGGCTCTGAGATCTTTAAGTGCTGATTTACAGAGATTTGATCGACTTCAATTTCGAACGTTAATTGACGGAGAATTATTGAAAACCACAAAGTACTGGACAACTGTTTCGTCTTTATTTGGAACTCTTCAGTACTGAGCACACATAATAACCAGATGGGCTCATTTACCACCATTCAGCTAACGGGATTAAATCCCTGAAAACTGAAACTTCGAAATTAATCTGATTCTTATTGGTGACTTACTATAGGATAAAGTTATTTGAAGTTCTAGTGGGAAGTCGTTACAAGTGAGGTTCACCAAGTTGGACATGAGGATAGATAATCACCGACGGCATCGGTTGCTGGTCAAACTACATCGAGAAAAAGGCAGATGTTAGAATTCAAGGGTTGTTAAATTGGGTTCCTGTGGCAGAGCGGTCGACGAGTTCACCTTGTAACCCGAAGTTACTAAGTTCGATCCCTAAAGGTGGAGTAACGAGTGTGTACTACTACTGAAGAGTCCGGAGTGGAGATGAACGAGCTGTTCAGTACTCCCCAGTTTTCACTGGTTATCTAACTGAAGTCACTTCGTGGTCAAAACCATAATGGATGTGTTTGAACCTAGGTAACGAAAACAGATTTCTCACGTACAAGATTAACTGTGTGAGAGCTAATAATACTATCCAGTTGTCAGGATGATGTCGGTGGATCGGAATTCAAACTCGGGACTCATTGGTTGATTAATCCCCTGAGACAAATCTTCACGTGAAGAATTGGACGACCCTTTCAATGACCCCATCGGAGATCAAACCTAGGAATTTCAAGTTATGAGTGGGGGTGGACGCCTAAACCGTCCAGTCAGTGGGATAATATGATCTCCTGTTTAGTATTTCGCCGATTCCGTTCAAATCAAACCTGGGGACAGTTCATGCAGTCATCGACAGTTGGTTTAAGCCAGTGACGTAAGGAAGTGTAGACTGCCTGGTTGGGGTTGGAATGCTAAAGACCAATGACTGGAGATTATTAGTGATAAGGCTCAAAATCATTCTCAATGCCTGGCGCAGATGCATTTACTCTTTGTGATCTCCCACATCCACCAAACTGTCAAATTTTCCTATATAACTTTTCTTTCTTCTGCATATATCTGGTCACTATAGCTATACTTTTGTGTCCTACATGGAGAGTGTAGCAACCCCAACTATTACAATTCTGTGATGAAACTGAGTCAGATTCCATTCAACTACTTACAACTAAGGGGTACTAAAGTATGTTTAAGTGTTAGTTTGCAGGGTTTTGATTTGTTTCAGGATTTCATCATCAAATGATATCGGTTAGAGGACCATTGGAAAACCTGAAGGGAGTCCTGGACAGCCGTTTCGTTCTCCTTCCTCGGGAATCTTCGGCAGTACGCACTAACCGGCATGGTCTGTACCCAGGACCTTCTAGTTACAAAGCGAGCTCGTAGACCATTAAGTCACTGGAAGCCGATACAATGGCGGTGAGTGAATTCCAATTCCGCCAATTCACGATATGGCGGGACCACTAGTGAATGTCATCCGTGGCAAGTATTTATCCTTAAACCGAGCTGCTGTTCCCCACTGGAATCCAGGTAACTACCTGCCTCAATAGGGTCAGTCATTAGTGAGCATCAGATTAATATTCAAGTGTTGGTTTGCAGTACTCCCAGATTTTTCAATGGTCCTCTAACCAATGTCAGTTCGTAATGAAATCCTAAAACTAAAATATGTAAATTACAAAAATATACGTCTGAATATGCTGACAGTTTATTTGACAGGAACTGTAAGTAACATAAGTCACGGGTGATGCAATTAATTAAATTAATAAGTATTAAAAGGATTGGCAATTTATAGGATAGTTGGACGAATATTCTTGATAAAATGTGGGAAAACAGACCTCAAAAGTTGCAAAGAAACAAAGTTTAAATTACACAGTATACTAGTATAACAAGTTTTGTAATTGCATAGATAAGTAACCTGCTCTATCAATATCTCATTATCGACCTGAACTTTGTTTCTATCTAGATTTTCAAATCTGTTCCCCTTTTTTCAGGAATATTCATTTGATTATCATATAAGTAGTCAATCCATACACCATTCGCGACTTATTATTTTTTGCAGTCTTTGTATTCCGTGTGTAACACACGATCTGATGATGTTGTTGCTCCTACCGGGTGGAGTTGCTAGCCTCAATCCCAACTCTCCCAGGTTTACTATCAGCTAGTCGAGATCTGGGAGTGCGTTGGCTGGGATTCTAGCGTAGATCCCCCTCACGGTTGACAAGTATTCATTCGTCTAGCCACCCTATAAATAGTCAGTAATTTAATTACTTAATGAGTTGGCTACTTGCATTATTCACGACTTATGTTACTTACCTATATTTCCTATGAATAACTTGTCAACACGACAGACGTATTTTATAATTTACATACTTTGCTA
The DNA here is from genome assembly GCA_944472135.2 of Trichobilharzia regenti. Classification (NCBI taxonomy): domain Eukaryota; kingdom Metazoa; phylum Platyhelminthes; class Trematoda; order Strigeidida; family Schistosomatidae; genus Trichobilharzia; species Trichobilharzia regenti. The sequence continues at coordinate 73,398,737 of OX235263.1, forward strand.
CTGTGTTTAAATTGTAAACGGCTGAAAGGAATCAAAGAAATAACTTAAAGGCATCTCAATTAGTTTTCCTTGCCTTTTTTAAGTATCCTATTAGATAATGTTGATGAAAACGACAGTGCTTTCACATGAAATGCTTATAGCATGAAAATATTGACAACGTAAATCATAGTTATGATTGATTCTAAAGATTGAAATTAGCTCGCCATGCAAATGAAGCAATGTTCATCTCCATTGGTACGTGATATTATCACTCAAAGTGATGAGGATTTTGAAAAAGACAGCTGGCTACCTAATGTCGATAGAAAAAGAAGTGTCAATATACGCGTGACTATCATCCCTGGATTTCAAAATAATAGTGTGGATTTTACAAGCCAAGGAATGTTTTCTAACACAATAAAATGTTACTACTGAATAATTAGTTTAGTAGTAATGTAAACTAATAATATATTCTGAAATCGACACTCACAGACCAGGAGGTTTGAACCATGCCCCACATACCAACGCTTGGGAAGCTAATTATTATCACTAGCCCTAATATAGTAGATGTGGCTCATTGCCAACTGCATGTATACAAATTCACATCTATCGATAAGGATCCCAGTAAACCAATCACGGATTGCTATCAATTAGAGAACCGCTGAAAAATATCAGGGAGAAATTGACGCTGTTTCGTACTTTTTCGGGATTCTTCAGTAGTAACGTGCCCATGTCCCTGTTGGGGTCCCAAAACTAGAAAAAAGCCGCTGCCCAGTACTTCCTGCTAATTTTGAATGGTTCTCCAACTGGCATCAATCCGTGACACAAACCTGAAACCAAACAAATCACTATACTAATTCAGTATCGTTGAATTGTAACACCTCCAATGTCATTTACGAGAATCATCATCGCTGCATCTTTACATCTACTATTATATAAAATACAATGCATTATTATGTCATCATATTTAGTTTTTCAAGCAAACAGATGAGAAGAGACTTGCCCAATTATTCATAGATTAATTTTATATATTAATATTAATGTATGTATATATATTTTCAAACTAGTAAAATGGATAAGAAAAAAGAAAGAAAAACAGTTGTTTTGTTTTCAACAGTCAAGATTTTAAACTCTTGTTGATGATAAGAAGGATAAGAGAGAAGGGAGACAAAAGGGAAAACAATGTGGTGTGTACGCGTCCACATACACCCTCACACACACACACAAACAAACACACAAGTAACTACACATGTACAAGAACACAAAACAAGAAAAAGGAGATATCCACATCAGACTCACAAACACACACAAACATACACGAACGCGTATTTATGTAAAAAATAATAAATTCAATACTGTACAATAACACAATTGAAGCATATTACAGTTAGCTTGTTGGCTGGCTGACTGACTGACTCGCTTTACTAATGAATGGATTGTGAGATTAAATGATTGTGTTATTTTATACAAGAGTTTTAAAATAATAATATTATTTAATAATAATAACAATAACAACAACAATAATAATAATTGATAAGTGTGATTGTGTAACATGCGAAGAAAGATGCCTAACCCACGTGGTTTGCGGCTTCTTCTTTCGTTTTATCACTGTGTCAGCAAACTGTGGACGATATGTTTACTTGTAGTGCATATATATATATATATATATATATATATATGCTCAACAAAGGATTATAGAAACAGGCGAAGAAAGGGCAGACACAAAACAAAACAACATAGACAATTGAACCAGAAAAGAAAGGCACTCTAAAATAATAATAATAATAATGTTTGCATATATTATAGGAATCATATACTGGGAAAGTTAACCATATGTCGGAAGGATACATATATATATATATATTCATGATGATAAGACAAGAAACAGTTTCACAGAAACCTATTTCGAAACAGAGTTAACCTTTCTGAGAAATGAAATTCATAGGCTTAGAGAAGGCTTAAAAGATAAAATACAATAATGTACAAAAAAATTGAAAGATTGTTCAATATTAGAATTAAACGTCATAAAATATTAGAGGGATAAATTTCAATGAACTCAAATCAAAATATATTAACAAAATGTACAAGGAAAAGAAAGTTTTTTCTGAGGATTGTTCTTATTATTATTAATAGTATCATATAATGATGATGGTGGTGGTGACGAGGATTATCAATCACTAGTTGATAAAATACTTCTGATTGCTGCATCAATATCTGGATCTTCAGAGTGTTGAACTGTTGAAACACTATGAGACTGACCATTATCTAATAAACGTAGAGATTTATTAGGCGGTTCATCCTATAAAATAAATAAAAATAAGGGAAAAATAAAATTTCAAGCAAAAAACTTTAAAAGAAGATTTTCATTATTAAACATGAACTTTTAAATTTTGACTTGTCCAGGTGAATGGGAGGACTGTGATGTAGATTGTGATCGGAAGCGGCCAAAAATTGAAATCAACATTTTTAATCAATTTGTAACGATAGAAGACGAGAGACATCATAAAGGAATGTTTATCTGGAATTTAGTACCTCTATGCAGCTAAATTATGTGCGTCGGAGGCACATTTGTTAGGAGTCTCACCGACCATGCGCACATGGTCCGAGGTTCGATCCCCTGCCGACGCACACCTGATATCTATGGTCAGCCTGCAAAATTTGGACTACCGATATCGCATGCTGAAAATTTCATACCTGTACCAAAAATACGATGTGGAATCAAGCTGTAATCAAAAAAATAGAAAAAAGAATGAAAAATAAAAATAAGAAAGAATATAAGTCATCTACTGTTATATAATGAGGGGACATCTGAAACCTTCCGCACTTAGGATTCTTAATAAAGCAGGAATTAGAGTGGCTTTTAAACCTAAAAAACTCACTCAGGGACAAGCTCTGTAGACTAAAAGACCCGGTGGAGCCAATTAAACAAAATAGTATAATTTACAAATACCCTGCAATGACTGTGAGGTTAACTGCATAGGTCAAACTAGTAGATCGGGTAATCAGATTATCGGAACATAAGAATTTAGCTAAGGTAACAATAATTGACCGCGAGAAGATGAGTAATTTAGAAAAAAGCTCAGCAACTGCACTGCATGCATTAACACACACAATCACAGAATAGCATGGTGACAGAGGGTTAAAATTCTAAAAAGTAATCTATGTAGGTGGAGGTTGAAAGAGATTGATTACTGAATCCTGGTTCATCCAATGATCTACACCCAATACATGCAAGAGAAATGACTCAGCGCGAATACCAGAAATATGGAAGATATTATTACCACCAATCAGTCAAATCAGAAGAGGATAATAAATAATCTTAAAATTCTATTTCAATTCAAGCACATCACAACATTCTAACAAGTTCCTTATTATGACTATAAAAACACTCGTCTTATTTCCCATCTCATTGGAATTGATCAATGACACTCATATTGTTTTTTGTGAATGTACATTATCTTATATTGATATTTATTCAAGTATTTAGTCGATTCCTCACATGTATATAAATGAAAGAATAGGTTGTGTGAGTGAGTGACTTGATATGATTATGAGTGGCAATAGTTTGTGCTCGAAACGTGGTCATCGGTTAATATTACTGTGTAACACTGTGTGACTTATCAAAATAAAATCTTATCCATAATAAATTATATACACCTTATTTATCTTCAATGCACCAATTGTAAACATCTAGCCTTTACCTTTATATTTTGTTTCTTTGTGTTCCTTTCACGCGATCTCCCGTGCATCTAAGCAATGCTGTATCATTTACTTTTTCTGACACAAAATCTATCTCTTTGCTATCTGTGTTTTTATGTCGACGAACGTCTCTTTATATACCATACTACTGACAATAGTACAGGACACAAATTGGTTGCAGAGGTAGAAGTGTGTCTATTCTCAAATCAATCTGGATTTAGTTTACATTGGTTTACGAGGAATAACCTCATTGGACAGCTTATTTAAACTTGGGCTAATCAACCGACCAATCAGAACAATTTATTTCTCTGTGATCTAGTCAAACTTTACTATGGCTAAGACTGTATAAATAGGATGTATTTTTCCTTAATAAACGTCTGTTACTCAATCTCTTATCTTCTATCGTTACACAAGTATGTGTATATGCACTTTTAATATTATTCAAAAATGGAGGCGGAATACTTTACAATGTTTTTATTAAATGTCAATCTAAACGAAGAATATTCTTTTCATAGTCATTTTTGTTCAGTTTCTTCAGCATTCTTTCAATACTATGGAATTTTCCATTTGTATTATGCGGACTTATTATCAGTGATATTATCTTTTTTCTCTCAATATATGTCTCCACCTGTTTCATTCAGGTATTGGCTATTTCATGAACTTCTCATTGTCGTCTTATTATCTCCTCTTTAAAGGAAAATAATACTCTGCTTTTTACAAGTTTGAAAATAGATTGATATGTTAGAGAACCATTGGAAACGAGGGTGTACTGGATAGCCGTTTCATTCTAGTTTGGGAATCATCGGCAGTACTCACTCACTACTTTGTACTAACCAATCACCTGAGATACCTTTTATAACCTTGAAGTGATTTGTCAATTTTTACTGCCCCCCCCTAGTTCTACGAATCTATTATGACTAATCATTACCACTATTGTCTCCTATTTCGCAATATTTTGTAATTGAATTCCCAACTAGCATGTTTGTCACACGAATTCTATTTGCTTTGTTACATCTGTAACTAATCTGTTATTCTATGTGAAAATGTATCCGCCATATAACTGGTCATTACTGTAACGATAACAGATATTATGTTTTATCATTGTAAGACCTGAAGAGGAGAAATTACTGAAAAGAATATTCTTCGTTCAGATTGATAGATCAAAAGTATTGGGGTAGTGTCAGGTTGGGGAGGGGAGTGGTGAGAGAAAATGAGGCATCTCAGTTGACAAAACCTCAGTAAAAGAAGCCTTATATGAACTGATCTACACCCGTTCTATATGATTCAGAGACTTTGAGTATGCGTCACACAGAAATCTCCCACAGGTTACTGCAAACTTTTATTAACAGCTAGCTGCATACTGAAGATCAGATAGTCAGATAAGCCTAGAAACAGGGAAATCTGTAGTGTGATGAAACAATTAGGAAGATATCGTTCAACAAGTATGCAGAGAGAAGCTGAGGTGGATTGGACACATGCTGAGAAGACCGTTAGTGATATTGCGCACCAGACAGTCCCTCAAACAGAAATCGATTAGTTGGGGCATGTGGATCTAACGGTGACATAGAAGCTTATGGGGAGTCGTTGACACAGTTAAAAAAGGACTACAAATAACAAGTTAAATGGAGATGTGATACTACTGAAGACCTATGTTCCACTCGGAACCAAAGGCAGTAAGTAACTAGTCATAATAACAAATATAAAGGTGACAAAAATGAGTAGAATAATCGATTGAGATATTTGTCACCGACAACAACATGTAAGCCGAACCGATGCAAAAAAAATCCTACAAAACATAATAAATCGGTTTTGCGAAATATACGTAATCAATTCAGCCTGCTATTTAACACTACCTCCAATAATTATAGTAGTAAAAACAACACTACTATTATTATTGGTATTATTGATCCGGAGATTAGCGCTCAAGGAGTGATCAACACTTGTCTGCCTTCAACATATCAATAAAATATTGGAAAGAACGACAATTAAAAAATGCAGTTATGTTATGTAAACAATTTGAGGAGACTACTTAACATATGTGAATTATGTTAATGCGTTTGAGATCTTGCCTTATACGTTTTTCGATATTGATACCAGTATTACTCATTAACTTTTAAGGAACAGCTGTAATAAAATGATTGATTTCACAACATCTGAGAAGCAAAAAAAAAGAACACTGTAGAATATTTTCCCCTAAAGTGTTGACTCTTCGTGGTGGGCATCTACAAACTAAAATGGGGTTTATGGGATTTAAAAACCTCAAATGAAAGTTGTTACCTTGAATGTTGCAATGACTTAATGAGTCACGTTAGCCGAAATGAATGTTTCAAAAGGTCTTAGCACGCTAAACTAAAAGCGATAAATCTATGATTGGGAGTTTGAAGACGAAATCATAAAATGCTAGCGCATAGGGGTATAACAGTAGTAAGGTGTTTCATCAGTTGGATGGATAGCAAACCATCTAGCTAAATTGGCTTTCACGTCTCAAAGTAAAGAGGTTATAGAAAGAGTCAGGCTCAATATTTTTACGTCCTGACTTGCTCAACTATCGTAGGGTCATCTGTACGGGGAGGATCTTAACAAACAAAATACAACCGGTTTTAAACAGTCGTCAAGTGAGTAGACTAAAAGATCACGCAAAATTTAAGTTGTTTTTTTTCTATGGTAATAGAATAAACTAAGTTCCAGTCAGGAGATAGTAACACCTAAAACAGAGACCGAATAGCCAATTACAAAAGCAATAATCCAATAAGACACAGAAGGAATTGTATACAAACACTATTCAAGAGGGCCACGACTCATTGCAATATTGAGGTCGAGTGCTAATAAGGAGGGGAAACATCAGTAGACGCAGCTGTAAAGTTACACCGATAGAGATGGTTGGGACATGTGTTACATATGCCTAGTCATCGCCTTCATCGACGGACAATGTTATCTGAAATAGGATAGATCAGGTTGGAAAAGAGTCACAGGTGGTCAAACCAAAACATGGCTTCATCAGTCAATGAAATACACGACATTTAATTTATAACAGCTAGCCACGTAGAAAGGTGTAAACTTCCTCACTGGTTGGGGTCCTCGGGATGGTAAAAGCAATGACGACTGGAGACAACTGGTGATATGGCTCAAAGTGATCGTTTTCAATGGCTGGCGCAGGTGCATCCACTCCTTATGACGTATAATTTCTAATAAAACTATTTTGTTCTTTGATATTACTATTCTTTTTACCACATATCTCTGTTTACTGTCTCTATTTTTCATTTCTTTTTACTTCATTGTCTTGCTTTGTGTGCTACAAGGAGGGAGTGTGGCTTGAACTTGAACTGCCGCACATCGGTGCAAAGTTCTATGTTGAAGTCAGTCAGTCGTCAGTCAGTGAGAAATTTAGTCACAATCGACACATTGTTAGACTTAGTGAACAATAATCGGTGAACAGTCAGAATGATGGACATACACACACACACACACATGAAATAATTTCACATTACAAGACTGTATCCTGAAACACTTCATATTTTTGAATAATAAATAGATTAAAAGAGTTTAGACAAAAAAAAATTAATTTACCATAGAATTTGAATCATCATTGAAAGTATTTTCCAAAAGGCTAGTATTCATATCTTCAATATGCATATCTCTTTCATGCATTAATTCCTGCCAAAAATCATAAGCTTCATCGAATTCCTCACATTTTTTAATAATCCCCTCTATAGGCCTGTTGTCTTCATCAAGTAATAATCCATTAGTAGAATTTTTATCCATTTTTGATCTATTCACCAAAGGAATTCCAAGACCAAGTAGACGATCGGCTTCAGCTTCATCTGACGACTCATCATTGATTTCTTCATCATCATTATTATTATTTCTAGTAGTTACAATTGTGCTGTTATTGTTTTCACTATGCGATGATTGAATCATAGGGTTGGACTGAAATGTTGAGGAATTCACAAAAGACTGTGATTGATTTTTTGTATCGTCGTCGCCATCATCATCATCATCGTCGAGTGATATACACTCTGGTTCTTCTGTAGGCAATTGAATCTCTGCAACACTTGTTTTTCCATTCACATCAAAGGTTAAAGGATGAAGGTAGGCAAGTGGACCTAAAAGTTTACACCATGGTGCCGGAAGTAGTGATGTTGAATGTTTTAAAATTGGCGTGAATTTTTGGCTTTGCCTTTTTCTATTCACATTGTTCTCATCAGTTGACTCGTCTTGTTTAGAAGATTCGATAGGATTTACATTAGGATTACAATTATTACTGGATACCTCTTTGTCGTGTTTAGTTACTTCTGTGAATATCTCTTTTTCGGCATTGAAAATATCCCGTTCTAAATCCAATGCCATATTAGCTAGTAACAGGCGATCTTCCAAAAATGGTTCCAGTTTTTGCTATTTATATGATAGTGTAAAACAGGAACAGATAATTTTGATAAATTACTGAAAAGCAATTTTACTAAAAAAAGAAACTACGGATGAGTAATAATGCAACAATAATGCCTTAATAACATCTAGGTTTTTGAGACCATATAACAATTTTTTTACGTGTGAATAGGTCACACTGACGGATGGATGGATAGCAAATCGATGTAGCTGTGTCTATTCTCCTAAGCGCATCCATCATATAACATGGCATTACAGTTTGAAAGTGGATCAATAAGAAACTTTGAACAAGCATCTATTGTGTATTATGTGTAACCCTTAAGAAATCCGACTGTGTCTATCCTGTGACTAATTGTCGTACATAGTCCATTCATACAAAGGAATTTAGTAATATAGGGTATTATAACAAATCAATGCACTTACCTGTTCGAAGTCAGGAACGAGTAATGTAGATTTCAACTTCCTAAGGAGAGATATAAGTTCTTTGAGAGAAAAAAACAACTGGCAGATATCCCTTGCTGATCACTGTTAACAGCTACTAAAAACCTAGATTAAGCGGTTTCTTAACTAACTAGCTAACTAACGATACTTTCGCATCTCTTTTCATCTGCACCTTTAGATCAGGATAAAATGTCAGGTACAACAGAACTATATCAAACGAATTCGGTGGATGGTGTGACTAGCAGTGGAGTTCCAGGGTGCGCATCTCATCCTTTCTGAGACTCGTCAGTTTGGTGTATCTGCGATTTCAATTGAATGAATTGACGATACCCTTCGTTTCAAACACCAAAGCACAATTACATTAGATCCCTTGGGTCACCTTCTGTGCAACAGTCAATTTCGATTTTCCCGTTGACTGATTTGACCAAAATGTCGGCTTCTATATTAGAGACGCTTCGACGATATCTGAGAATAAACATATAGTAGTTTGGTAGATGGTGACGAGCTCCAAATAAGACGAAATGCGCATCGTGGATTCTACTGCTAGCCAACATCCTCTACCGAACTACTTCATTGTTGATTTTCAGCAGAGTCTGTACTAGCCGCTGACATATCAACAGAGGCCAACGAGACCTACGAGAAAGTTGACACTAACCTAAACAAATTATAAGGCAGAATAGTTTGATGAACTCAACAGTTCAAGAATCAAAAGTTAAATAATTGGTTACAAGATTTCATCATGAGCTGACATATGTTAGAGAACCATTGGAAACCAGCAGGGGGTACTGGACAACTGTTTCGTCCTAGTTTGGGACTCTTCAGCTGTATGCACCCACCACCAAGGTTCGAACCCAGGACCTTCTGGTTACAAGGCAAGCTCGTATATCATTGAGTCACTGGGACCCGATCCAATGGCCCATGAATTCTAACCTCTGCCAATTCACGACATACCCAACCAACACTTGAATATCAATGATGCTCACTAGCGACCTGCCCTATTCAGGTAGGCAGTTACCTGGGGTTCTAGTGGAAGTCGTGACCAGTAGGGTGCAGCAGGTCAGGTGTGAGGACAAATATTTTTTTTATTTATTTTTGATTTACAGCTTGATTCCACACTGTATTTTTGGTACAAGTATGGAATTTTCAGCATGGATATCGGTAGCCCAAATTTTGCAGGCCGACCATAGATATCAGGTATGCGCCGGCGTGGGCTCGAACCCCGGACCATGTGCATGGTTGGCGAGAGTCCTAACCACTGTGCCACCGACGCCGAAGACATTGGCTGGGGGCCACGCTATGTCGTGAATTGGCAGAGGTTAGAATTCATGGGCCGTTGGATCGGGTCCCAGTGACCTAATGGTCTACAAGCTCGACTTGTACCCAGAAGGTCCTGGTTTCGAACCTTGGTGGTGGGTGTGTACAGCCGAAGAGTCACAAACTAGGACGAAACAGATGTTCAGTACTCCTTGTTGGTTTTCCAATGGTTCTCTAAGATATGTCAGCTCATGATGAAATCCTGTAACCAATTAAATCCCTACAAACCAAGACTTGAATATCAAATAATTGGTCTTTATCTTAAAAGGCTAGTTGTGAACAGCACATGAAACAAGTTAATTTTATTGAATGAATTCTAAATACATCGAAGGTACTTTTTATGCATATACAGTAGTATTATACATACCAGAGATTCTCTGAAAAGCAGTGAATTTACAGCTTCGATTGTCTCTTTCTTTTTTTCTAAAAGTAGATTAACAGATTTCTCCAGTATTTTGTCGACTAAAATAGAAAAAAAGAGAGACCAGTAGCAAAATAATTCATAAGTTTTATAATAGAAAGCGTTTAAATAACGATTAAAAGAAAGTAAATATACACATTAGAGGAGAGTAGAACACGTAGTTCAGAGAAGACGCTCTCTCCTTTCGGTGAATTCATTCTTCTTCTTCTTTCCCTTTAACCGTACAATCGTATTCACATACAGCTTTTTTTCTTTTCACAAAAGGGGGAAGTACCACCACTAAAAGTGATGAGTTCTTATAATCATAGGTGAAATGTGATAATAAGGAAGCGTTCAAAAGGGAATATTATCAAGCTCACCTGTTTCTGCCTGTGCAGTAAAGTCTATAGGTCATTCAGTGCACATCCCGTTCAAGAACACTATCCTACATGGTTCTTCTTCTTCTTCTTTAGTTCGGCTATCTCCTACGGGAGGATGAACCGGCTTCATGAACATCTCGAATGTTTGTAAGAGAGTTGATGAAGTTTCATGGGAATTGGGTACGAGTGATGTCCCCAGCATCCTACATGGTTGCAGGAAAGTAGTAGTAGTGACGACACTGGTGGTCATTCTATCATAACAAACTAATGCTTCGAAGTAATCTACAAGCTAAAGAACGACCTGTTAAACACACAACACGCTTTCGTCTCCGCTGTATCACTGAAACTCTAGCCATTCAGATATAGAAATGTGAGGTCTGCATACAGAAGAAAATTATTCAGTCACTTCTACTATCATGGTAACAACCTTGTCGATATCTACTAACTTGATTTTTACTTTAAAAGTCTTTATTACTGTTTGATTTGTTTTGAACTCTTACATAATTCCATATTTTCTCTTGTTTCTCTCTGAGTTCCTGATTACGACCCATTCACCTGAGGTTCGGCGGCATGTGTTTCGAATACAGTGGAGATCACCATTCATTGAGTGTCGTCATCTGGAAACACCGGCTCCAGTGGCTTGGACATGGGGTGCGAATGTCATCCCAGAGGCTTTCATACAGGTCTCTGTTCGCTAGTCCTGTGACGGGATGGAAAAGGAGGAGGTGGCGTCGTGGGATGAAGGATTTTTGTGCTAGATTAGCATCGGTTGGTGTGTTAAGACTTCCTGGTTGGGGTCCGCGAGATAGCTCGAAACGTTATCGGATGTGGCCAAGAACCGTAATCAGTGGAGAACGTGTTGCAATTTCCTTCTTTCTTCCCTTCCCGATGGTAGTTAACGAATACTGTTTGAACTTGTTAAGCATGACTATTTTCCTTCCAGATGAAGTTCTTTATCTGTTCTCTACTTATGTTTTTACTTTTAATCTATGTTATTTTATTATTATTGTATGGCGCATCCTTCTTGGTGGTGCCAGATTGTACCTAGTTTTTTCTGCGTTTAAATAAATAAATAAATAACCTAACTACTCAACTGTAACGCCATTATTGAACTCCTCTTATGCACTGACTAATACGGGATAACTATGATTATGACAACTTGCCACATTTTTTACTGTCTTCTGTCAATACAAAAAAAGTTGTATATAAATGCAGGCCAAGTTAAACATACCACCGGAGTGCCACCGCACCAATGACCTTGAAACGCTCACTGAGCAAGTCAGTGAAACCTGGGAAATAATGTTTTCGTCATCAATAAAACATGCTCATCGAAGTGTTATGCTAATAAATGGGATTTCTAGCAAGTTTCACCTTAGGTTTGGGAAAGATTAAGTTACGCTTTAAGCCAAGGACAAGTTAGGGTTAAGTTAATCTATTAAAGGCAACACTAGGGTTGGTTTGAGTTAGATTACAGTTAGTTTAGGGATATTTTCACGTTAGGAGTTAGGTTCAGGAAAGATTAAGGTTACTGATAGAGTTAGAAGATCTAAATAATTACATGCACCGAATGCGGTTAAATTCCTCTATTGATATAAGAATGGAACTTGTGCACTGTGGTAGGGTGTAATTCCATTGTGAGTAAAATTTATTTTGATAAAATCTCACAGTTTTATACAATAATATTTGCTGATGACGTTTCGAGCTTAATCTACAGATCTACAGTAAGTATTACTGCGTAACATTGAGACTTTATAAAAATAAAGTTCACCCACAATCGAATTATACTCTGTTGATACTCCAATGTAAAACTGAGAGCTATTTTTATCACATGTGAGAGGAAGGTATCCTTTGTAACACTTTCATACAGTTTTTTTATGCAATTTTCCATACACAAAAGTGTCTCCTTCACGTGATTGGTGCGTTCAAAGTCATTTGCTGATTGGTAGTGCCTGGTGCCTAAAGTTTAACTTTGCCTGTTTATCTCAGTGTTGGGAATACTTTCAAGAGATCAACTGATTAAAGTGTCGTGTTTTGGAGGCGCATTCAAGTCAAGTTGGATGACTCCACAAATCAATAACACTCGGTAATAACAAGAAGTTTATTACCATTTCTATTATGCGTTCTAGATGGAATATGAGGCTTCTATAGCTTGAGCTTTGAAGTTTCAGTAGCTGTGGAGTTGTTTTTTGAGGGATGCGGTTGGTAGCCTTTGCACCCAAGCATCCCCCCAATTTTCACACGATTTACTACTACTGACTAGGCAAGGTTGAGGAGTCAGTCAGTCAACTGGGAATCGAACCCAGGACCACGTGTGTGTGTGTGACTGGCGAAAATTCTATCCCCGAAACCACCGACGTACACATAACTATTATTATTATTATTACTATTATTGTAAAACAACTAACCTTTGTTAAGAGCTTCTTCAGTGTTATCAGCATCATTGAGGACATGATAAGGTGCTAGTGCCTCCAATAATTCTACAGGAGTAGGTAGTTTTGATGTATCACTGGTAGACAATACTGGTGGTCTTTCAACTGCCAATTTAAGATCATTGGTTAGATATGCACGTAACCGACCGATTCTGGCAGCCTATAATATAAGCAGTGGGTAAAATAATCGAAACAAATATCATTTTGTATGAGGATAGAAAAAAAAGACTGATCGCCTTGAATTTTGATGTTGTCTGATAACAAACAATGGATAAAACAGAGCACACCAGAGAAACTTCTAGTATGCGATGAAGGACTTAGTAGATATAGATATGTTAGTCTGATTATTATTGTCCCCTTGGGTTTTGAGTGGAACACGGAGCTTCAACAACACTGATTCACTTTTTCCTATTCTCTGCAGTCGTCTTCAGTTGGTCCCACGATTCCCCATAGTCTTTCATCTTCTCCTCTAACAATCTTCTCCAGGTCACACTGGAACCCCCGCCTAACTCATCGATTTTCCTTCGTGTTTTACTCGAGCTACGATATGACGCATGAAGTTACGCAACAGCCTATTCAGAGTGTGTCTAATCCATCTCCGCTTTCTTCAGAATATTTTTTAGAGTAGTAGGTTCTTGGTTGGTTAGTTTCCTGAGTTTCTTGTTGCTAATTTTTTCTAGCTGGTCATTTCATCTTCAGTATGGAGTCAGTGAAGAGACAGTTGTTCATAAAAGTCTACAGTGGTTTGTCAGAAATGCTTCCCATGACTCAAAGTGCACGTGTTTCTGACCCACATAGAAGAACTGACCGACTTGATATTGTCGTTGAAAATCCGAATCTTGTTCCTTATGTTGAGTGCAGAAGATTTCCAAATTGATTTCAGTTTGATGAAAGGGTATCTTGCCTTTCCGATGTCTCTGTCTCTGTCTGGATTCAACATAGAACTTGGCACCGAAGTGCACCAGTTCGAGTTGCCACGTTCCAATTGGCACACAAGGTAGACAAGAAGATGAGTGAAGAAAATCAATAGAGTTTGACAAGTATGAGAGTGAAACAGAATGGGTAATGGTAGAAAGGAATATGAAAGATTACAGAGATTGAATACATCTGCGCCATTGACAACGATTTTGAGCCATGTCACTCATTGTCTCCAGCCATTGATTCCTAGAGTCCCGAGGGCCCCAACCCGGAAGTCTGCATCTCCTACCCTACCTGACTCAGTTTAACTGTCAAGGATTTCATGGATTGATGCCATGTTTTTGTTTGGCCACCACTTACCCTTTTCCAACCTTCACCTATATCAGCTAGCAATGCCCGTCGGGGGAGGCGGTGGTTAGGCATGCGCAGCACGTGACCTAGCCATCTTAGTCTATGTAACTTTATAGCCTCGTCGATTGATTTTCCCTGTTTGCCCAACACTCTACGCCTAACGTCAACATTACTTATCTTGTGAAACCACCTAACGTGAGACAGAGATCGCAGACATCTATGATCGAAAGCAATCAACCTTTTCATGTCTTCAACGCGTATTGGCCATGCCTTTCCGATACTGGACTTTGACATCTTCATCTGTTCCGAATGCCTGTAGTTGAAACGATACTTCCTAGATAAGTGAAGGAAGTAATCTCTGTCAGATTTCTTCCCTTGTTGGTCATTGGTGTTGGTTGTTTTTGTTGCTATTGGTGGGCTGGTTTCTTCATCACCTTCGTCTTCTCTACACACATTTGAAGTCTTGTCTTCACCGATTCTTCAGCCAGTTTGTTGGTTTTTGCCTGTAAGTCTTTAAGTTTGTGTGAAAGACACAAATCATCCACGAAGTCCACATCTTCTAGAGTCTTCCCATTGATTGAATGTATTCCTGCCTTTCCTCTCCCCACAGCCCTTCGCATAATCTAGTTCACCAAAATTAAGAATATCATCAGTGATAAAAAACAGCCTTGTCTTAACTCCCATCTTCACCTCCAACACCTCACTGATTTTCACTTTGTGGATCACTTGACACGTCTCATTGTCATATAGCCAACTGTTGAATGAAGTTGATAAAGATTTGGGCACTGCACGCCATAATGTTGAAGTAGTTCACAAATTACTTCGCGGTCAATGCTATCAGTTGAAGGCCTTTTCAAAATCGATGAAATTGAGGTGGAGGTTTGACTGGCATTCTATACTGTGTTCGATGATGATGTGTAGAGTTGCAATTTGATCAGCAGATGATTTGGCTTTCCTGAATCCAGCTTGTTGCGGACAGAGTTCTGCATTCAGTGCATCCTTTATTCTCTTCAGGATGATGCGACTTAGTATCTTACTCGACGTGGACAAGAGCATGTTAGTCTGATAGACTGGTGGTAATGATAATTGCTCTTCAAAATTTCGACCGATGTATAGTGTTACATTTACACTGGTGCTCAGACTCTGGAAGTAAATTGAGCCTGCCAATGAATAACAAACAAAACCATCTGGTAGTCTTAACCGAAGTACTCGATCCGGCTTACCTTTAGGTATTAATTTGTAATCCAAACTTAGTCCTATAAAATACCAGTTGTTTAGACCAAAGCCAGGGGATTTGTGCATGAAGACCAAAAAAAATCAACAGTTGGATAGAAAAATATCACGAAAATGAAAATGTAAAAGCTTTCAAAAATAGAAAAATCAATATAATATGGTCTTCTTACCTGTTGAAGATTTAAAGCAACTGGTCGAATTGAATTAACAAAATTACTAGAATCAGAGGATAAAGTGAAAGAGGTTGATTGTGGTAGAGATTGTATAGCAAATCCATTTGTATCTGGAGTTAACATCGTACTACTGATGTAGAACTGACTGCAACAGAATTGGTTGATAGGACAAAATTCTGTGCTCCACTTACACTTGAATTGAAGGAAGTTACAGGTATTGCTGTAATTAGTCCACTTGTGACATTTGTATTAGACATAACTGTTGAAGGCATTGAAAGACTAGATGAAACTGTAGGCATACTTAATGCTGTGGAGTTTAATGCCAAGGCTGGTGCGAACACTGAAGAGAAATGAAGAATTACAGGAATAATTAGTACTTCTGGATGGTTATATAATTATTTAGAAAAGCGACACAGATTTACACCGGACGTGCACATATTTTACTGTTAATAAATGCATGTCACTTGAAGAAAAAGCTCTTTGATAGCGTACAACACATCTCTACTTCGAAAGCTTGCTTATTCACAAATAGGTTTGCAGAGATTCCACTGATTTGGAGCTAGATTGATTGACTGACGAGTCAATATACAGCTAGAAGAAACAGTCAAGACAGCCGTCTCACCCTACTTCCCGCTTCACAATCATGACTCATGAAGGACCATTTAGCTTCCTTCCTCTTATAACTTCCTCTTATTCGTGATATGATTCAACAACTATCTAATACCGTTAATTAGCGATTAGATCTGAGATAGATTCTTTGAACATTAATAGACAGAAGACCATTAGTTCAGAGAAGAGTCTCTTCTCATAGGAGAATTCATTCATTCAGCTGTACAATCGCAAATATATATATATATATATATATATATATATATATATATATATATGGTTGTTATGTACGTGTGTGTACATTAAATCTGTCAAACGAAAATACATTTAGTAAGTGTTTGGTGGAGTTACGAAATGCAAAAGGCGTTCAGATGAATAAGAGGGTAGTAACAAAATAACATATGGAATTACACGAGAGTTTTAAGTAGTCAGAAAAATAAGCATACAAGCAAAAGTTAAGTCAAATTAACAGAGTAGAAGTGGTTGAATAATTTTCTTTTGTATGCATAGTTCTGGTTCTTCCAACTGAATGGCTAGGGCTTCTGCAATGCACAGAAGACGGAAACATATTTGTTTTGGCAGGTTGTTCTTCACTTTGTAGATTACTTTGAAGGAGGCGTCTGTTGAGATGAAATGCCCAGTGTTGACGAGATGTTCGATCATTGTACTCCTTGTACGGCCACTACTGTCTTTCTGCAACCACGCTGGATAGTGTTCTTTGACCCTTTTTGACAGGATGTGGGTCAAACGATCAATGTGACTGGCTCCACAGCAACAGGTGAACTGATATATACACAGAGAAGTGGTCAGGCGCGAGATCTTGTCCTTAAGGCTTCTGAAGGTCAGCGGGCGACTGGAGAACGCTACTCTCAATGTTGCCGCGAAGAAAGTTCTTCTTAAAGATGTGGGAATTCTACTTCTAAGGACATCACTGAGTAGGTCACCTTTGAAGTCGAAGTCATATAAAGTATCTTACGTAACACTTCTACAACAATCGTTTGTGACAACTCATCACTTTTGCTAATACCCTCTTATCCATCTAAACGCCTTCTGTATTACGTAACTCCACCAAAAACTTACTAAATGTATTTTCATTTGACAAATTTAATGCACACACACGCGATTGTACAGCTCTGAATGAATGAATTCGCCACTGAAAAGAGACTGTTCGCTGAACTACTGGTCTTCTGTTTATTAGGATTTCCAGAAGTTTTAGTTAAAAGGCATGATCCGTAGGATCAACCAAGCTGAACATGAGGACAGTTCCTCACTGTCCAAGTTGATCTGATATAACGCACAGGGATATAAGACTGATGAGTGGATGACTTCTTGAGTGCAATTGATTGCTCATAATCGTATAAATACTTACAGTACAGAGATGTACATCTAACATTCAACAATCCAAACGCATTAACGAAAGCATCTAAAGCGACTCAAATTAGAGCATTTTACTCTAGTTTCCAAAGCTTGATTGACAAGGTGACCTAAAGCCAAACGACAGAAATACAGAAAATCTTCTCTAAATACAATAATTTGTCGTGAAGAGGAGAAGCAGAAAAAAGTTGTTTGTTATTCATATAAAATATTTTGTACTTTCGTAAACTCGGTGGGTGCGTCTGTCTGTCTGGATTCAACACAGAGCTTGGCACCGAAGTGCAGCAGTTCGAGTTGCCACGTTCCAAATAGCACACAGAGGTAGACAAGAAGATGAGTGAAGAGAATCAATACAGTCTGACAAGTATAAGAGTGAAACAGAATGGGTAATGGTAGAAAGGAATATGAAAGATTACAGAGACTGAATACATCTGCGCTGGCCATTGACAACGGTTTTGAGCCATGTCACCTATTGTCTCCAGCCATTGATTCCTAGAGTCAGTCCCGAGGGCCCCAACCCGGGAGTCTGCATCTCCCTACCTGACTCAGTTTAACTGTCAAGGATTTCATGGATTGATGCCATGTTTTTATTTGGCCACCACTGGCTCTTTTCCAACCTGCACCTATATCAGCTAGCAATGCCCGTCGGGGGAGGCGATGGTTAGGCATGCGCAGCACGGTGGGTGCGTACTACCGATGAGTCCTAAACTAGGAGGAAATAACTGCCCAGCACTCTCTGTTGGTTTACAATGGTTCCCTAACTGATATCAATCAGTGATGAAATTTGAAACAAATCAAATCCATTTAAAGAAAAGTAATGTGAAAAGTAATCTGATGCCCGCTAGTGACTGGTTGCAGGAATTCTAATGAAAAGTCGTGACTAGTGGAGTCCACCAGGTCGGAAGTGAGGACAAGTACTAACCGATGGCCGACTGGTGCCAGTCGCGCTAAAATCACGTGTATTGGTAAGGGCTCGAATTTATGTGCTAGCCATTGAGTCAGGTCCCAGTGGCTGAATTGTTTACGAGCTCGCCTTTTGACTGGAGGGTCCTGGGTTTGAACCCCGGTGGTTCCGTACTTCCGATGAGTCCCAAACTAGGACATGGAGAATTTGTTAATATCCATTCTAAAATACACCAGTATTAAAAAATACTACTGATGATAATAGCACAAAAGTATTGTTGCTATAAGAAAATAATTACTCACTTGAACTGCTGACACAGGTTCCCATAGGAGGCGGTACAGCTAAAGCTGCAACAACTCCCATGACGGGTGTTGAAGAGCATATTGGAGGGACACTTGGACGAACGGCAGACCCTGGTATAGCATTTGGCGGTACAACAGGACGGGCTGCAACAAGTCTTAAGCCAGATGCACCTGGAAAATTAGGCATTGGCAAGGAAGGAGCTGCTGCAAACGTTTGAATCCCGGTTGGTATTCTCAAAGCTTGAGAAGCAATACCGAACCCAACTGTTGGAGGTGAAGCCATAGCTGCTGTTGTATTACTACTCTGACTAACAGAAGGAGGAGGCGGTAATCTAGCTCTTGGTGTTGATGCAAGTAAACGACTTTGTTCTTGTTGGAAAAAAGTTAAAACTTCAGCCTGCCGTTGTGATGTAATACTGAAAAGTAAACGTTCCATATCAGCTTTTTGTGCACGAGTAAGCCTAAGCTGATATCTTTGTTGATTTAGTCGAAATTCTACTATGAAGGTTTCTTCATTATTGTTAACCACAGGAGGTCGCGGTACCAAATTATACTGTGTGAGTAAATCCAGGACTTCCCGACGCTGAAATAAAATATAGAAAATGGAATCACAAATATATATAAACTCCAGTAAATAAATTTGGAGAATAACAACAACAAACTAGAAACATAATGTAGATCATAAATTACGTTATAAAATAAAGGGAATGAAGTTCATTGCACATTAATGATCAGAGACTGATACTTTACAACGACGACTATAGTTGATATCAGTTCTTAGTGAAATCTTGTATAAATCTAGGAATCGGCTTGTGTTAATCAAGTGAAGAGAGCTCAAAAACTTGGACGTACTGCTTTCAAGAGATGAACTATCATCGTAGAAGTTTGTACAAGAGTGAATCGGTTCGACTTGTCATGAAGGCTTTTACGGAGACCGACAGAAATTTGAAAGCTATTATACATGCTCAAAAGTGTACAATGTTATAAAGGCCCAGTCGTTTATAGTTAAGTGACTTTAGATAATTTCCAACTTTTGATGAAAATACGTTAACGAAGTTTAAAAAAAGAAATAATACTGAGGAAGCTATTAAGATTTGAGAAGTATATGTTTGAAAACTTACCACAGTCGGTGTCAACTGAACAGAAGTAGAGCTTGAATTTGAACGAGGAGCAGTATTAGTAGCATTACTAGATGTTGTTGAGCTACGAGGCGCTAAGATATTTGATGAGTTAGCAGAAGCCATATTAGATACTTTTGTTAACTGCTGCCTAACTTCAACAAGTTGCTTTAGTCTATTAAGCTGCATTTCTGTAGGAGCAGGTAAACGCTGTAATGCAGTGATTTGATCATCTAGACGACGTAGGACATCTGTATCGGCGGGTGGAGTGTTATTGATTTTTTGTTTTGAACGAGATGTAGAGGTACTACGCCGGGGAATATTTGATGATGTATCGACAGGATTTGCTAAGGTGGATGGAATAGGAGTATTGTTTACAAAAATCGGTGTTGAACCTGACATTCCAGTAGAATTAAGAGATACTGTAGCATAGGTTCCATTTGGTAAGCGAGCAACAGCCATTCCACTAGGCAAAGCTTGGAGACTTGTAAACTGTGATGGATTTGTGCAGACAGCGAGTTTCTGTTGATTCTAGGGAATGACAGAAATGAAAGCAATGCACTTTAATCATACTCAGTAAGTTTTTTTAATTCCCTAGATCACGAGTGACAAAAAAACCTACAATTTTAAACATACAACTTAGCCTATGGTCAAAGTTAACAACGAATATGATTACGGTTATAGTTTTCCATCCGTGTGTTGCTCTTCAGATACAGATTTTCGACTTACAAATAATATCATTATACAAATTCCATTAGGTGGTTGGATGCGATCGCCAGGAAGCCTTGGACTTAGGCTTCGTGCTTGTTAGCACTCATCAGCATCAAATAAAGGATTAGACACGCATGACACTATCAAAGTATCTAATAGAGTCCTACTGTCTGTCTGTTTTCGACATAGAACTTTGCACAAATGTGCGGAAGTTCAAGTCGCCACATTCCGTGTAGCACGCGAAGCAAGAGAAGAAAGTACAAGAAAAGCATAATAGAAGCAGTGATCAGAGGTGTGAGACAAAGGAGTAATAAAGAAATACAAAACAGTTTCATTGAAGATCATAAGTCACAGGGAGTGGATGCATCTGCGCCACTGAGAACGATTTTGAGCCATGTCACCAATTGTTTCCAACCATAGATTTTTACCGTCCCGAGGACCCCAGCCTGGAAGTCTACATCTTCCTACATGGCTTAGACCAACTGTTGTGGATTTCATTGACTGGTGAAGCCAAGTTTTTGTTTGACCGCCGCTAGCTTTTTTCCAGCCTGACCCTATATCCGCTAACATTGCTCGTCGAGGGAGGCGATGGCTTGGCATACGTAACACATGTCCTAACCATCTCAGTCGATGTAGCTTCACGACTTCGTCGATTGATTTCCCCTGTTTACCTAGAACTCTACGCCTAACCTCAATGTTGCTCACCTTATTATGCCACTTTACACGGGAAATAGAACGCAGGCACCTATGATCAAAGGCAGCTAGTCTTTTCATTTCTTCCACTCTCAGTGGCCAGGTCTCACAACCATACAGGAGGACGGAGCGGACTGATGAGCAGTACACCCGCCCTTTGGTCGATAGTCGAACATCTCGTCTACGCCAGAGTCGGCGTAAACTTACAAATGCGAAATAGAGTCCTACAGATCAATCGAGAGCCCAAACAGCCAAGTGGTAACGTCTTTGACTGCACCAACAGCCGATAAGGGTTCGAATCTCAGAAGGGACATAATATCCTTCAAAGTTGCAGATATGCCTTGCTGACCACTGCAGACAAGCATGGAACCTAGATTCAGGGCTTCTTATTGATTACTTCCAACCATCTAATGCCAACGCTTTAAGGTGCACTGCGATGGTAAGTCTCCACCCAAGATAGTGACCACATCGCATACTTGGTAGGATTCAGTCTACACTAAACTAAGGACCAGACGCATGCTACTAGTTACTTACTGCCCAGTGTTCAATCAAGGTACACAAATTCCATGTACACGAGTCTATGGCTTAATATTAAGCAAAGTAACTGTTTATGATTAACGTTTACAACAAGAAAGCTACATTACTAGCTACTATATGAACATCCCACATATCTAACGAGGAGATCAGCAGTGTCCTGAATAACGTGATAGTTGAATCCAGACAGACAGAGACAGGTGAGATTGATAACATTAGCGTTGTACAACAGGTAGAACTAATTGTAGAATGGAAAGGAAAACTACTGAGGCCTGGTCATGTCCTGTCTGCTGAAATATACTATTTATTTAGATAGTATCGAAATCTATGTAAGCTTATAACCAATTCCTTGAGGATTCTGCTACGCCTGTCGACGTTTAGATAGATAGGCGTTATCACTAGGGCTTGCAATAAAACGGTCAGGTATGACAGGACATCAAGTTTGATATTGTTGCAGATAAGAGTCAGGTAAAAGTTATAACTCACACCATTTCTGTTGTAGACTTAATATCTAGCTATCGGTCAAAGGACATATGAACTGTTCAGCAGTTAGCTCTTTCCTCCTTTATGGCTGAGACATGTTAAATGAAAGTGAAATGCACTAAAAGACTAACTGTCTTTGATAGTAGGTGCCAGCATTCTATCTCCCATGTTAGATAGTAATATTAAGGTTGGGTATACACTATTAGGTAGGGAGGGAAAGTCAATCGATTGAGATGGCCAGGATATGTGTTACGCATGCCTAGCCATTACCTTCTTCAACGGGCAATATTAGCTGACATAGGGTTGGGCTGGAAAAGAGCTAGTGGTAGTCAAACCAAAACATGGCCTCATCAGTCAATGAAATCCTTAACAGTCAGTTTGAGCCACTTATGGAGGCGAAAACTGTTTTTAGTCGAGGCCCTCAGAACACTAAGAACCCCTAACTGGAGATTATTGGAGATATGGCTCAAAATCGTTCTCAATGGCATTTATGCATTCACTCTTTGTGATTTCCCATGTAAGTATTTTTTCCCTCTCACATTTCTACTTATTATCGTTCGTTCGAATCTCTTTTCTCTCTCTCTTTTGTCTTCCTTTGTGTGCTAAATGAAGTATGGCGACACTCAGACTGCTGCACTTCTGTGCAAACGTATTATGCTGAAACCAGTCAGTCACAATAAATGGTTATATAAATGCAATTATTGTGGTTACTTTTAGAGTAAATCTAATAGTTCTATATTCAAATATAAAGTTGAGGAAATTCTCCTTACTTGTGCAGCATATGCATCCATTACTGGAGTGGTAGGAGTACAACCGGTGGGGAAAATTATTCCAGGTCTATTCATTAAACCAGAGCCAACAGTATTCATATTATTAGCAAGTGGTCTAGTGCCCAGTTGAGGTTGAGTTGATCCAGGAACAGTTGTCAGAAAAGTACCAGATTGACCGGATAAGGTATTCATTTGCGAGTTAGGAAAGGAAACTTGACATCCTGGTTTCATTGTTGAAATTGGTTGAGTTTGAAAATTAGCACCACAATTCGGTTGGGAGGTAGTGAAGACTGTATTACCAACACTTACACAGCTAGTTGGCATATGAATATAGAATGCCTAAAAGAGAATGTATAAGGTGGAAATTAAATACAGTGTGTATTCTACATAGCAAAAGTGAATGATTATACGAACCGAAATTCGTCTTCTTCGCTTTCAACAGCATGAAAACGATTAGTACTCAGATTGATCAATAACTACTACTTTGGCGTGGTGAACCAACTGGCAAATCGAAATGAAGAAACCTAGCACCGTATTTAACCTGTTTTAAAAACATTGGTAATGATATTCGATAACACATCTCTGAAAGGTGTTAGAATCCAGTAGAGTTTTGGAGGCTTATCCACACTGATGGATGAAACGAGACGAGGAAAGAAAGGCTGTTTTAGCGCAAACTGCTCTCAACTATGGAGAAAAGTGGTGGATGATGAAAGCAAAAGGGATGAGAAAGTATCATCTCTAAGTCAAGTCCGCATAAACATCTAGGCTTATTACAGATGTGGGTCTTATGAAAGCTGTAGTATGTGAAAATATTCCCCAGAGGTGTATAACTTTGGTAACCTACCTGATTGTCATAACTTCTTAATGTAGTAGGTTAGACAGGATATTTTCTTAGAAATCGACAAGATACACAATGATTAAGAAAGGTCAGACGAAGGAACTACTCCAAGGTATTTAGTGCTTGACTTGATGCTACAAGCATCATGTGAATGAACAAGTTTGTGTAAGTGACACTTATGTCTGGAGATGAAGTTAACTGTCTGACATATGGAGGGATTGAATGTAAGACCATTTAGCTTAAACCACTGGCTGATGTCCGACAAACAGCTATTCATTTTGGAATAGTCAGATCGGGACGTAGCGGGACCAGATGGAATCCCAGCAGAAGCATTGAAAACGGATCCAGAGACAACAGTGGACTTGATGACGCCACTACTGGAGAAGGGGTGTGGAAAGAGAGCAAGGTACCCGAGGATTGGAAGAAAGGTTACTCATTTAAACTACCGAAGAAAGGAGAATTAGGTCAATGCAAGAACTGGCGCGGAATTATGCTCCTGTCTATCCCAAGGAAAATACTAGGCCGCATCATCCTGGAGAGAATCAAACAAGCCCTGGATGGGAAACTTCGACCGGAACCAGCTGGATTCAGGAGAAACAAGTCGTGTATTGATCAAATCGCCACACTACGGATCATCACTGAACAAAGCTTGGAATGGTAGTCACCTCTCTATCTCAACTTCATCGACTTTGAAAAAGCCTTCGAGAGCGTCGATCGAGAGGCGATTCGGCAACTACTTCGCCACTACGGGGTGCCACCGACAATTATGCATCGCATCAAACAGTTGTACGACAATGCTGCATGCCAGGCAATCCATAACGGGAAACTTACGGAATCCTTTGAAGTGAGGATAGGAGTGAGACAAGGCTGTCTGCTATCACCAATGATTTTCCTGATAGCAGTAGATTGGATAATACAACAGACAGCGGGCAATGAGGAAACAGGCATAAAATGGACTCGAACTTGGAGGATTTGGACTTCGCCGATAATATTTGTCTGATTCCCCACAAACTGGAAGACATGCAAGTGAAAAGCAACAAGTTGGCAGAATAAGCTTCGAAGATAGGACTTCAAGCGAACATATATAAAACAGAGGTGATGAAGATTCCTGGCCAACACCAACAGCAACCACAGACAACAATCAGCATAAATGGGAGGAACCTGAAAGAAACAACCTCCTTTACCTACCTATCCACCTAGGAAGCATCGTTTCAACTACAGGCGGACGGAACTGACGAGGATATCAAGGCAAGAATCGGAAAAGCAAGACAAGCTTTCATTACTCTCAAGTCTGTATGGAGGTCAACATCACTCAGCATGAAAAATAAGATCCGGATTTTCAACTCTAATGTCACGTCAGTCAGTGTTACTACTACTACGGATCAGAGACTTGACCAGCGCGTCATAAAGAGCATCTCAAACAAACTACAGACCTTCATTAACAGTTGCCTTCGCTCAATACTCAAGATCAGATGGCCGGTCAGAAAACATCAGCAACAGGGATCTCTGGCAATGAGCGAACCAACCAGGAACCAATTGTGAAACAAAGAGGTAGGAAGAAATGGAGATGGATTGGCTGGCCACACTCTCAGGAAACCAGCATTAGACAAGTCATTGCTCGAGTGGAACCCGAAAGGGAAGCGGCTAGTTGGTCGTCAGTGCAAGGGTGACTTGGAGGAGGTCATGTGAAGAGGAGATGAAAGCATGCGGGGAGACTTGGAGCGGGGTGAAAAAGTTGGCAGAAAACCGAAGGCAATGGAGACGCGTGGCTGAAGCCCTATGTTCCTCTAGGAATTTAAGGATATAATAATAATAAGATTGGGACGTAACCGGCAAAGGGGAGACCCAAATTACCAGAGTATTTAACGAGGTTGATTTCTTCCGAAATAAATAAACTTTTTGAAAAAATAACAAAGTAGAACTAGGTAACATGAAAGACTGACAGTCTTAGTTATGCGTATATCTGAATTGATAAGATATAGTCCAGATATAGTCTAATTTTGAATTTCGACAGTGAAGTATTTTTACAACACATCATATCTGTGGAGGGATGAGGCAAAAAGCATTAACCTTGAACTTATCAATCGAGAATGTTAATGGAAACCTGGCTTAAGATCTCACCAACACAACCAGGGCAACTGAGTAGCATAAACAACTCTCACACAAGCGTGGTTTAAGCCACAATAGAGGAGATATGAATTTTATTTTTTTGAATTTTTTAAAATTTTTTTATTACAGCTTGATTCCACACCGTATTTTTGGTACAAGTATGGAATTTTCAGCGCGGATATCGGTAGCCCAAATTTCGCAGGCCGACCAAAGATATCAGGTGTGTCGGTGTGGGCTCGAACCCCGGACCATGTGCATGGTCGGCGAGAGTCCTAACCACTGTGCCACCAACGCACAATAAGGGAAGATTGTCAACAGATTATCAGTTTACAATCGAAAAATAAGATTGTACACGTTAATATTAAAAGATCTGTAAGATTTCCTTTAAAAAACTTACTTGACCTGGAGGTTGAGCGACTTGTGGAGTCAGTGAAGATATCGTCGATGAATTTACACTAGTAGGCGCAGATACAGTTACAGGGAAGTAGTTGGACTGGGGACCACAAATACGAGTTAATGATGGTTGTAAATTTAAGTTATTAGGAGCACTGGCAGGTAAAACAAATCGGCCATCGGGGAGACGGATAACACAGTTTGCTGGATTTGGATGGGCAGCCATATGCCCTGCAATTGGTGCTTGGGATAGTGGGTGAGCAAGTACAAAAGCATTCTGATTTGGTTGACCTGGAGCGAAAACAAATGATGGAGCGCCTACAACTGGAGCACCAAGCGGAGCAGACTGAGCAAGGAAATAGTTCCCTGGAGCCCTGTTTGAGTTTGGCATGGAAAAACACAATACAAGGATAAATTTAGGAAATTTTAAAATGATATAGTCAGTCAATGAAGGATTCTATGGATACCTGAGGAGGTTTGAAGGGTAGTTGATGAATTTATCCTACCTCACTTTACCCACTATTTCAAGTGGGTTTTCTATGGAACGATCAACTAACAAGTTTCTACAGTTGAGTAACTTTTGAATGGAAACGAAATCTGATTAAATCCCTTACCACTCGGAACAGATGCATCTGCAATCCTGACGCCCTGGAGGCAGAACTGGGTCTTCTGAAAGAATCCTTCATCCAAAATGGATACTCACCAAGATTCATCAACAAGAATATCAAACCAAAGGTCCAGAGGGACGAAACATCACTTGTTTCAAAAATAAGATACTTTACATGAATCAGGATTTCAAGGGGGACTTAGTTTGCGATACCCTCAAGAGAAGAATGTCAGCATCTTTGAGAAGAATATTCTTCGCAGCAACGCTAAGAGTAGTGTTCTTCAGTCATCCATTGATCTGCAGGAGATTTAAGGACAAGATTTCGCATCTGGTCACGTTAGGTGATAAGATCGTAGTGATAATGGTAAAAGTATGTAACTCGTGTATGCCTGAAAGAATCGTCACATTCAATGAGAAATAACTTTAGACATAAACTATAACAGAAGTTAGTACATTCTTAGCCTAAGGAATAGGTAATATTGGTTCATTTCACGTAATGGGATAAAATGTCATGTTAAATCTACTCTGAATTCCAAACTAGGTTAAAACTTACGCTGAAAATATTACAGGTTGTTGTGACTGTATCATATTAGATCCAAGCATAGCATTTGTCGATGTTGGGGATGTGCCTAGTGGAATGGTAGAGTAAGAAACCGCTGGCATTAAGCTAAATGTCGGTTGAGCCATAGAGTTTAAAAAGGCTTGGTTTTGTTGAGAAAAACTATTTTGAACTTGATATTGGGGTAAGCCTGAGCTTGGGATTGCTGTTGGCGCAGAGAAAGAACGCATAGCAAATGCATCAGCTCCATGCAGTTCTTCACAGATGGAACGAAATGAACGCCAATGGCAGGAAGTACTCTAAGTACAACTGAACTTCAAGAATGAATTGTAGCAACTACTACTGGTAGAATCAGCTGACAGACAGTGTGATAATTTGTCAATCATATGCTTAACATTTCCTAAAAAGTAGAAACAAGAAAGTGGTGGAGTAATATATTTATCGTAAGAACAATTGCACAAGTAAAATAAAACAGTATTACTAAGCAAGTTAAGAAGGAAACACTGATCCTACATCAAGATTCAATAAAGGATTTAAGAGAATAATACAGCTTTATAAAATTTTCAGTCTACACCGAGCAAAGGACTAGGGGCATGACACTAGTTACCACCTAGGGTCTAACCGAAATTAAGGGCTCTGCATCTTATTATTACTATTATGTTGAATAACTTGATTAAGTTATCGAGAAGAATATTCTTTTCTCAGTCTTTTTGTCTTCTAGCAATAGAGTAGCATAAATTAGTTATCTAACAATTTACAAGCCGATACAGAATAATGAGATCGATTCGATTGCATTTTGAAAACAAAAGTTAATCGATAGACGTATATCTCTAGATAATCATTTTTCTAGCATGAGTCTTGACTGGACGGTCAGAAATCCAAATGGATGGCAACACTACTCTGCATTTCCCGAGGACTATCCTAAAAAGGGTTCACTTCATTACAATATTCCACCAGTAAGATTACTCAAAGAAACATTAGAAGATGTAGTTTTTGAACCGAAATATTGGCATGGATACGTTGGAGCAAAAACATTTTTCACTCACCAACCGTTACCGTCAACTACATATTTCTCTGTTTACGGAGGGACTGCGCCTAAAAGGAATGATGTGAATGCTTATATACCAAGCACTGGAGACGCAACACGATATTCAACGCTAAGTACTCCACACAATATTGTTGCAATGGCTGATTTATACGGAGCGTTTGGTAAAAATCAACCACACAGACCTCAGGCTCATCCTATACAAGTTGATGCACCAGATTCACGATTTTGGCGATTTGATGGGAGAAATCATACATTTGCTAAATAAAATATATTTTTAAGATAAGTTTCAAAAGGAATAATGTCATGCATTTAAGAAACTAATTTGGACATATAATTTTCGCTTCATTTGAAAAATGTTTTATTTCTGTGACACTATAAATAAATTCCTTTAAAGCACTGTTTTGATGTTTAC
Source organism: Trichobilharzia regenti (assembly GCA_944472135.2). Taxonomy (NCBI): domain Eukaryota; kingdom Metazoa; phylum Platyhelminthes; class Trematoda; order Strigeidida; family Schistosomatidae; genus Trichobilharzia; species Trichobilharzia regenti. The sequence goes on from OX235263.1 coordinate 73,427,898, forward strand.
ATGTTTCCAGTTTATCACAGCTAATTATGTAAAGTATCGCTATTGCATTAATGAAGTCGACTCTGTTTACTGAGTATCTATAGAGACGTTTATGCATTGTGACTGGAGCAATGTCATCATGGTAATAAAATATTTTCAGTTTATTAATGTCGCATAAGTAAATGACTTAGTCATCATTGTACAAACCTCGTTTATTGCTAAGATTTACGAGCTCAAACCTGTCCATTTTTTGTGTTCTGCTGTTGTTCATATATCGAGCGGTATGCATAATAGGGAAACTACTAAGTGGTCCAATTAGTTTACTTTGTCTTTATCTATTATAAAATCCAAGTATCGATGCATCAATATTTACTTTTTCGTCCGGATAAACGGTGCAAGATAGTGCTTGTAGCGGTAAACAATTCTCCAAAATTATTAGTTCACAATATTCTCCACTTGACATTAAATGCTTAGCTTCACTGTTTAAGCCGACTCGTAAGGCTGAAGGTTCGCGGTCAAGCATCTACACTATTCGGCACGATCCCTAGCTACTTAAGGAACCATCATTGTACGACGATCCTGGTCCAAAATATATCTCGTATTTTGGCCGATCGATTTGGTGTTGTGAGTTGTCTTCGGTCTAAGCAGAACAAGTAATATATAAGTTGGAGGATAAGAACTTGCGTTTGTATACATTGTAGTTTCTGTAAACGTCAACATCCCCTCATCGCCTACTTCAAATTGGCTGGGTTGCATTGATATATGAACAGAATCTAGGTATTATGATAGAGTATGACTCTATCAAAGGATAGTTTTCTTTGGAAAAACAGCGATACAGCATTATTTACCGGTGATGTTTCAAGCACAATTTATTGCTTATAGTCGTGTCAAGGCACTATCATGTAACTTCCAACAGTCTTAGGCTTGACTAATATGGTAACTTCAGTAACAGGCTTCATGAACATGTGTACACTAAGTGGTGCTCAGGAGAAACAAGTGCAAGAAGACTAGGCAGATTTTAGGCCGGGAGGAGGGAGTATTGAACAGATCTTCACCCTTCAACGGATTTTGCAAGACTGACATACCTACCATATTTTTTGATTTGAAGGAAGCATTCTACTTTGTCGACCGAGGGGTTATGTGCCAATATTTGGCCATGAAGGCAGTGTTCAGGAAGTATATTTCACTAATAAAGGTACTCTGCTTGAACCTACGAAACCGTGTAAAAGCTTACAAAGCTGCCATCTGGAATGATGACAACCAGTGGTGTCCGTTAGCGATGTCGACTGCCCCATTTTAGTTTATTTTGTCATAAATGTATTAATGGAACTGACTTGTCACCAGGGTACAGTCTAATCCACTTACAGCATGCAGATCATATTGTTCTCCCTGATAAAGACGCTGATAAAATGTAGTCTTCTGAATACTTTGAGCAGAAATCTTTGGATGTTGATTTGATATGCGATTCGCTCCCGGCAAATGTAAGATGATGAGGCTACAGGACTGGACTACATTGATTCCTAGGTTGGAAATAGGGAGTGAAGCGGTAGAGTATGTTTGGAGAGTTGCATCACCCAGCTCCAGAGGGTTGATCGCTGACCAAATCTCAGCACAGATACAGAAGGCTCGTTTCCCGTATTCCAACTTAAGCCACCTTTGGATTAGACGTGATATCCGATTGTCGACCAAGGGGCGTGTGCTGCTCAGCAGTTCGCTTTGTCCTCTTTTATGGCTGTGAGTGAGACATGGTCATTGAAAGTGGAAGACACGAAAAGGCCGGCTAGCTGTCTTTGATCATAGGTGTCTGCCTTCTATCTCCCGTGTGAAGTGGTATATTAAGGTGAGCAATATTGAAGTTAGGCATCGGTCGAGTGCTAGGAAAGGAGGTGAAATCAATCGATGAGACTGTGAAGTTACACCGATTGAGATAGTTAGGACATGTGCTACACATGCGTGGCCTAGTCATCGCCTTCCTCGACGGGCAATGTTAGCTGACATAGGATAGATCAGGTTGGAAAAGAGCCACAAATGATCAAACCAAAACATGGTCTCATCAGTCAGTGAAACACACGATAGTTGATTTAAAGCGACTAGCCACGTAGGAAGGTGTAGACTTCCTGACTGGCTGGGGTCTTTGGGACGGTAAAAGCAATGAGGGCTGGAGATAATTGGTGATATGGTTCAAAATCGTTCTCAATTGCTGGTGCAGATGCACCCACTCCTTGTGACTTACAATACCCAATAAAACTATATTTTTCTTCGATAATACTATTCCTTTTGCCTCATATCTCTGTTTACAGTCTCTATTTTGCGTTTCTTTTTACTTTCTTGTGTGCTGAATGAGGTGTGGCGACTCGAACTGCTGCACATCTGTGCAAAGTTTTACGTTGAAACCAGCCAGTCGATTAAAAGCCTCAAATAAAGTTAAATTGAAAACAAAAAGCCAACATCAAAAAGTACATTTCTGCACCCTTTATATTGATATCAGCAAGTTCAAAAGTATCTTTCTGTCTATTAACATGTGAGACGATGATACATTGATAGAACTGGGCAAAACGGGCTATCACTTTCATGCAACTTGTAATCTATGGGTTTGAAAAAATTAACTAATTAACTATATCACCCATATTTATGACACAAATTTGACATGTATATGTCTTAAGTTAAAAATTTGCTGGTGATATGATCGCTAAGGTACCTTTTTAAGGAGATACGTTGATATTCTTGTGATATGCAATAACCACACAGTTACAACTTGTCCATTGGTTATACTTCACTCTGTACAAAATCGCATTAGTCTTACACGTGATGAAGAAATCTGTGACCAACTCGCATTTCTCCACATACTTTTGAGTCGTAGAGAGGATAGCTGAATAAAGCATTCCATTTTTGGAAAGCCTACTTAGTTCAGCATTCAAATTTCTACACTTTCTGTTCATTACAATATAAGAGACGGTTGGTTAAATACTTATTTAAAAGTTTTTGAATCGGTATGGAGGTCAGTTACTTTTAGAGCCTACAGTCTACTCTTTTTCAAAGTTAACTAACACCAAATTACCTTACAATGGGGAAATTAATAGCAGGACTTTAGGATAGAGATTAAACTCTGACATTCCTAGAAATTACTATGCGTCCCGACCTATAGATTAAAAATAAGCTCTATCATAAGCATTAATATAGCTGGGTTTACACGTGTGTGTGGAAACATACATAGGCAGGAGAAATAGCGCTTTGTACGTGAGAGTGGGGAAACATACAACCAGACATCTTGAGAACAACTGAAATGTAAGAACTCGATAAACGTAGGTGGCAGACTGCAGAAAAATAACTGGTATAAATCACAAAACTGATAAGAGTAATAAATAGCTCTTGAAACGCCATCAATACATAATATTATACAACAGTGTTTTTGTTAAACAAAATTAGTCTGTAATAGGTGAATTGCAGTTAACACTGAAGATTTTATTGGACTGTATATGAAGTGGCTCAATTTGCATTTTCCCACTATCCACTGTCAACTGAAATAATGACTACGAGTAGCAGCTAAAACACTGAAGTGCATCCGACGGACTTGTCCTTTAAGTCCATGGACAGCTTTTTGTCTGCATTTCGTGACGACGTACTTTCCTAAGCACTAAGTCAATATAGGGTTCTGTGGAGAGGAAGGGAATTAAGCAGGATGTATTTTTGAGGGAATCCGCGAGGAACTTACAAAGCAGTATGCATGAAACATTTCAGTAAACCAATTTTCGCAACACAAATCCATACAGCTTGTTCATTAACAGTGATGAACTCAGCTCACCTCAAGACTGGTGCAAGAAGTATGCGTGGGATACTTCTGTAGGTTAATTTTGTAGTACTGAAATCTTTCTTTAGCAAACCTTTTAGCAAATTATTGGGACGTGTAATCCATTCTTAAATGGGTGATGAGATGTACTTTTAATGACCTTTAGTGAAAATTTTAGGTGGCAAACTAAGGGGAAACAACCAGCGAATTTGTAACAATTGATGTACTAAGAATCTTTATCCAGGAATGCTCCTTAGTGAATTTGAATCAAGAAATAACAAGACAGGGAAAGAGTATTTAGAATTATTTTAGTGGGTTCCTATTAAGATAGGTAGGAGTTGGTTAGATACTTTACTGACTAGAAATGTGGCTGGTTTACTCAAGCATTCAACTTTCAACGACTTGAACTCCATTCTACCCATTTCGACTTGGACAGGTAGTTAGTATCATAGAGTGTCATATCAAATACGGTTAGTAAACCAGTACATAAATTTGGAAGAAATAGTTGGCTGTGGCGCTAAAAGCGTTAGGTTTCATGGGCAAGCGGTTTACAGTTCTTGGAATTTAATAAGCTCATTCAAGAAACTTGGTTTAAGCCTGGAAGTCTATAGTGAGTTGTTATTTGAACTGAAGACAAACACCACCGTTCCTAATTACTTCAATGTAAACGTACCAATGGATACGATCCTGTTTAAATTCGACTTTAAAAAACTGGCATGTTGTCATGTAAAATCAGTTCTCCTGAACAATCTCAGGAAAAACTGAAGCATTTTCGAAGTACAGCTCTGACTGACTGACTTATCTAGTGGGAAATTTGTATATGGTCACACTTAAGAAGAGCACAAAGAAGCGGAGAACAGAAATGTAATGGGACTACAACAGAGGGAGATGTAATATAGGATGATTGACTGTAAATTGGTGGAAGGTTTCAGAATCTGAATGAAAGCAAAAGGTGGATACATCTGTGCCATTGCCAAAAATTGTCAGTCATGTCAATTACTCTGCAAACACTGATTCTTAGCATCATGAAAAGCCTAAACAGATAGTCGCCACCCACATATGTGACCCAGTCCCTCAGTCATATATTGGTGCTTTATTCTGAAAAAAAACAAATACCAGGCACCCAGAACTTGTTTAAGAGTGCTGACCAACGCAGTTTGTACTGACCGGAGGTCGGTCTGGTTTGTCTTGAACTCTGCTTGGACTTCATAGTACCCTAACCCTAACGAAGTCCTCTGAGTGATTTAAAAATTATCCTAATTTCAATTCTGCCAAAAGCTCTTCCTTATATTAACATATTTTACTGTATAATGCAATTACCACTTACATAAACAAGGATTTGGGCACTATGGTAGGGTGTAATGCCATAAAAGAATGATTTTATGCCTTATCTCTTGAAAGCTATTAAGACCTTATACACCTCGGAGATTGCGGCACTTCCTTAGAACCTGTTTCCCGAAGCAGCCTCATGGAGATGCTGCTCAGTGGCTTGGGAATTAGTCTTCAACTAACAAGTCACAGGTTTCGTCCAACATTCCTAGACCTGGGACAATTAGGTATTATCTTCAGCTCACACATGGTGTGCAGCTAACAACTTAGTGCACGGAAAATGTGATGTGTTATGTGTAGCATTACTAATTTCTGATAATTCAATTTCTCCTCCAAATTGTATTTCGGGTCATTGAGAAGACCAACTCACTGAATTTCAACTTAGATATATGCACAGAAGTGCAGCAGTCCAAGCTGCCACATCCCAATTAGTACACAAATGTAGAGAAATGAGATTCAAAAGTACTATAGTGAACAGAAGTATGCAGGTAAAAGGTTAGTAACATAGGAAAACGCTAGGGCTTGATGGATTTTGGATATCACAAACAGTGAATACATCTGTACCATCTGAGTCGATTTAGAACCATATCACCAATATTCTCCAGCAATTGTTAATTAGCATTTCGAGGACCCCAAATAGACAGTCTACACTTCTCTACGTGACTCACACTAACTGTCAAAGACTTGACTGACTGATGACAGGTTTTGGTTTCACAACGTTTAACTGTTTCCCAACACGATCTCATGCGAACTATTTTTGGCTTATCGAGGAAGACAACAGCTCGTATTGACACTACATGCCCCAGCCATCTCAATTTCATAAACTAATGTATCCTCCTTACTCAACCTCAATATTACTCACCATGGTTTACCACTTAATACGGGAGATAAAACGCAAACATTTGTCAAGATTGACTTGTCCTATTCTACCTTATTTTGGCATCAGCCTCGTTACACAAGAATAATAGGATGTAATTGCTGAAATACACTAGTTATTATTAACCTTTGTAGCAAGTCAAACCTTTTCATAGTACAGTAAATATGGTGACAGACTCTTTCATGATGAGTTTTGCGATACTTAGTCATGTGTTTAATTATTTCCTCATTTAATAGAGATCCTATGTTTTCATCAAAAAGTTAGAAACAGCCTTTTCATTTACTTGTCTTCCACGCCTATTCAGTCGCGAATACCAGTGAACTTGATAATACAATATAATAAGTGTGGCTCATTGCCCGAGAAAGGGCACATTTTTTCGGGTGATTTCTAAAAGCAGTGTCGACCGTTTCACCTACTTCAGAAGTTACACTAGCCCGAATAGGCCTGACACTAAAAATCCCCCAACAGAAGAGTCTACTTGACATTTGAGACCTTACATAACTTTGGGTGCAAATTACCCAGTATATCCGTCTTTTTATAGTGATATAATCAATAAAAGTAAAAGGTTGTATGAACCCAGCTACCTGGAGCAGGTGTTTCATGTAACAGACTATGAGTCACGCTTATTGTTTTAGGTCTGGTGAAACTACCCAGTTTCACAGGTTACAGAAGGCTGAGCGGTGTTTGAACCTGAGACTCAGGCTGAAAGCGAAGTGCTTTAGCTAATGAACCACGTATCCACAGAAGATATGAAAGGACATAATCACGTCATCCTTCCACTACTCGCAACATAGTAATTTAAGTTGAGATGGTATGTAAAGTGATAAATACAGTTAAATCTCCGAATAAAGCCATGAATCTCTATCGCAACGACCAGCCGTGATAGCCGAAAAAGTGGGATCTTTGAGTTACCAGGCCAAAACAGAATGCAGCTATGTATTCACTGACTGTTGTTTTGGGAAACTTTTTGGTTCGTCTTAGCTGGGAACCAGGAATGCGTAATGTACAAGGTATGCCGAATACCAAGTCTTTGCAACCACATCCAATGATTGGCGTAGTACTTAGTATTGCGACTACGGCGGCTGATTAATGAAGTCACTTATTCATAGGAGTAATACTCGAAGTAATTTACCACCGTTACCAAATAAAGTTGAACTCCTATGAAAACTTGTATGAAAACAAATGGTTGATGACGAAATTTCAAAATGAATTTATAGTCGTTTGTCCTAACGTAAACACCCAGTGTTTCTAAACTACTTCATATTTCCTAGCTTAGCACTACGAATATCTATCGAAAACACATCTGAGTAGTTCGCCTTTTGCGATCAGAGAAGCACATTTGCTCCATGGAGCAAGTGAACAACAATTAGTGGTTAGGCTAGTAAACATAATGGCAGTTAAGTATTACGTCTCAGACCTTATGAGTGAAGCAGCCGTTTCATTACGATGAAGGTAAAAACAATATTATGTACGGAATATACGCGATTTTCCGAGTAGACAGATCTTTGCTGACACATGTTACACAACCTAAGTATACGACAGCGTTCCAGTTATGAGCCACACGAATGGCAGAATGAATCAAGAGGGTTGTAAAAAGTGAAATGTGCACGTCCACATTCAACACATACTAACATATACAAAAGAACCAAACAATCTGCCAGTAATATACTATAGTAACAGGAAGTAGTCGTCGATTTTATTCGTGAGGAACATGTATTAACAATTGTTAATACATGTTCCTTAAGTGTTAATTATAGTTAACACAAAGACCACAGGACATTTGTGTAAAACAAATTTCGTCGCAAAACCACAAGAGCTTACAAAATCTCGGGATTTCAAAATTAAAACTTGAAAATAATCAGGACTTACTTCGTACAATAATCCATTCAGGAGAAATTATTAAGTCCAAGCAAAAATAGGTGTAACGATTCGTGGTTGTAAGACTAACGGAATCGAAATATGCACAAAATTTATTTTATGTTTATAGGGAGTCAACTATAAATAGATAATCCAAACTGACTGTCTTTCAAAATGCCAAAGATATTATTTACTTAATTTACGTAGAACGTCAAAAGAGCCGCCAGATGAAGGTTTAAAACAAGAATTATAAACACATAATATTGTTTGCTTACTTGTATATAAAGTTCACTTGAATCAATGTTTATGTCAAATGAATGCATTGTAACATTATTTGTTCCAATGAACGTAGGTTGCCAACTGAATAGCGCTTAGATTAAGCAGATGAGTATCTATGTAAAGATGAACCTGTCAGGCATTCTGCTACTTTAGTCGGTTTCATAAAATTGCAGGTGTACTGAATCCTGAATAAACTTATGTGAGTAAGTTTAAGTTTCTTGGTAATTTTTCAGATTCTGCCAGTTTATAATACATGTCACTTTTCTGTTGTGTTCACGTGTACAATGAAAACCGATGGAAGTAATTAGCAGCGGTCAACATATTTCCTAAACTTAATCTATATCTCCGGCTACTGTCATAATTTTTAAATAATTGTTTAACTCCCTGCACGTAGTGACCTAGGTTTTCACAAAATCAAGCATAATAGTACAATTGCGTTGTTAAGGTCCTAGGATGATCGGCGTGTTAAACTTCACTAATAACATTCGTATTCCGACTTAGTGCAGAACGTAAGTTGCGTGTAAAGCCGAATATTTTGACTATTAGTGAAGCAATACTGGCAATTCCCAGCTGCTTGTGTTCACGCATTGTATCTTTAAAGGTATTTCCTTTCTTTTTAATTCAGACATCGTTGCACCTGAAAGTGAAATGAAGTGTATGTGACGTAAAGCAGAAATACTTTGGTCGTCATTTAGTGCTAGAAGATTTCAGATTCAGATTTATTGCTTGAGGATAGGAGGCATGAAGCCTATGTTAATCCTTTTCTAGTAAATATTTGTGGTTGTCCGAACATTACTTGAACGAATCAGTTAAGGTTGCAGACACCACTTCTGGGAGTCGGTTCCAAGAGTTTATGACTCGGTGTGAGAACCAGTACTCAACAGCAATATGATTTCTTCTTGGCTTTCGAATTCTCCTGCTATGTCCTCTAGGGTGTTCTGACCTGGTGGGAAAGAGGAGAGAATAGGTCAGGTCCGTAGTCATTATTTAAAATTTTAAACATTGTGATTAAGTCTCCTCTCTGTCTACGGTATGACAGGGAGAAGAGATTTAAACTATCTAGTCTTTCGTCATATGATAAGTTAGCTATGCCGTGAACCATACGTGTTGCCTTCCTTTGAACACTATCTAGAATGTGTGAGTCCCCTTTTATACAAAAAACTGGATGCAGATTTCCAGTCTTGACCTCACCAGAGATGTATATAAGGAGGTGAACATATCTCTGGTGATTCCAATAAGGGCTCTGCGAATTGCCCATAAGGACCTGAAACTACGTGCAGCCACCACGCGACAGAATGTTGTAGTTTTTAACTCGTGGCTAAAAAAAACTACAGCCTGAGTAATCTAGAAGCATTCCCTGGTAACAAACCATCCAACATTGTAACTACATATTTGTTTAGTAAATCTCATGTTCCAACTCGGTTGTTTTCTTGGTATAGACTATTCGGAGAACACCTGGCTTGTTTATGCATTTGTGTATCTTTGGTAGAATAGTTATTTAGATGTCCTGCGTGACTAGATTGCAAGCCGCGGTTATTGTAAGCCCTAATAACACTATCCTGTTGCATCGGTTGAAGTAGGGGGACTCAGATAAGAAACTGGAACTCACTGATTGGGATTTCGTGTTAGCTCCAACAAATAGCATCTTCACATTCGTATTACCAAATGCATGTATGTTCGATCTGATGTAACTTTAGTCATGGCATTATGTAACTAGTGAAGCCATGAGGATTCTTGAGAAATTCGATTTGTTTGAAAGCGTTATTTATGCCTATCCGACTGTCTACCACGATGAGTTAAGTCCTGGAAGTCAAACCAAGTTGTAATAAAGCTTAGAGTTTTCAAATCAGGGAATATCATCATTTTTTATGTTGTTGGTCAGAGTCGTGAGAGGAATTATAGGATTCTTCTCATAGGTCGGTGTGTTACCCAAAGCATATAGCTACGAATCTCCGGTAAACCTATAGTGTGTTTCGGTCGTAATATCACATTCCTTCATTTACAATCTCTTCCCTTTTATATTCGATATCTTGCTACTTTTGCTAGTTTGAATATCCTATTGCCTTTTAATTGATGTACAGGCGTAAAAGGGGAGTTGGACCATTAAGTAATTGTTTCACGTTGATGATATCTGCCTAGTAATTAGATAGTCAATTCAGTTTTCTATTTATGGAACTAAGTAACAGAAGGTACTTATTACCCAAATCAAGCTTAAGACGCCACGGGTGTTAATGGGGTATGATTTAATAAACATATCAAATTGTCGTCGACTTCGTCAGCTAAACACCCTGCTTAAAATGTCTTGTAAACAGCTTCTATCAACTAGTTTTCGATATGCATGGGGTGTGCCAACTCGAACTGCTGCAAAGTTCTTCGCTGTTACCAGCCAGTCAGTCATGCATCCTTTGTTTGAATCGTTTGGCTTTTTATCTTATTCTGTAAGACTGATATCTTTAAATAATTCACTTTTTAAGCTTTCACGTGAGTCAACGTGAACTTTCCTACATTATGTACTGGTTATATTACATGATTAGTGGGCATCATGAAAGAGATGATAGTCGCAAATTAAGCTCGTCAGTATGTATAGAAATAATTAATTAATTAAGATTCTGACAGATTGAATAGAGGCGTAAAATCAACACTACACTTATATTAGTTAGGGTCAATGAATTCAGTTGAACAGAGATCCCAAAGGGTTTGGTCAAGAATATAAACAAAGGCGAAATTAGGGTAGGAAATTATTATTATGATCTCATTTAGTTCCTAGAGGAACACAGGGCTTCAGCCGCACGTCTCCATTGCGTTCGGTTCTCCACCAACGTTTTCACCTGCCTTCACGCCTTCCCATATGCTTTCATCTCCTCCTCGCATGACTTCCCCCATGTCAATCTCGCACTGACGACCAACTCGCCGCTTCCCATTTGGGTCGCACTCGAGCAATGGCCTTGCGTGTGATGTCACTTGATGGTTTTCTCAGAGTGTGGCCAATCTACCTTCATTTCTTACTGCATATTCATTGCATGATTAGTTTCTGGTTGGTTCGTTCCTAGAGATCCCTGTACTGATCTTTTCTGGCAGGCCATCTGGTCTTGAGTATTGGGCGAAGACAGCTATTGTTGAAGGTTTGTAGTTTGTTCGAAGTGCCCTTCGTGACGTGGCGTGGGGCAAGGACTCTGATCCGTATAGTAGCACTGACTTCACATTGGGGATGAAAATTCGAATCTTATTTTTCACGCTGAGTGCTGTTGATCTCCAGACAGACTTGAAAGCAATAAAAGCTTGCCTTGCTTTCCATATCCTCGCTTTCATATTCTCATCAGGGTAGGAAATTAAATTTGTCAAAAGATGTAATTAAAATAACAAAATAGTAACAGTTGAGACGTGTAGTGTGTTTGTGCAACACATTTTAGACATGTGGTCACACATATACCTATCATATATATTTATATAGGGGACAACAGAGCATAAAGGACCACAATTGCTATCAATGTAGGTCAGAATGTTTATGGATCACTACCAAAGATGAGGTAGGGAAACTACACGTTGGATGTCTTTTCTGGGTTTGAATCAGGTTACTTTATTCGTTCTTGCAGCCACTTTGGAATGTTTTCTGTAGCCCTGACTTGCAGAGATGGGTCCTCCCTATGTTCGTGTGACAACACATGTAAATTGATAAACACAGTGGGATGTGACATCGTCCTTTAAATACTGTTAGGGTTTACAGGCATGCGATTTGCTCCCGCCAAATGTAAGATGATGAGGCTACAGGACTGGACCACATTGACTCCTACATTAAAAATAGCGAGTGAAGCGGTAGAATGTGTTGACCACTTCACTTATTTGATAGGTTGCATCAGCCAGCCCCAGAGGGTTGATCGCTGACGAAACCTCAGTACGGATCCAGAAAACTAGTTTTGCATATGCCAGTTTACGCCGTCTCTGGCGTAGACGTCATATCCGGTTGTCGACCAAAGGGTGTCAGCAGTCCACTCCTTTTTCCTTTATGGCTGTGAGTGAGAAATGTCCATTGAGAGTGGAAGACATGAAAAGGCCGGCTAGCTATCTTTAATCATAGTTGTCTGCGTTCTATCCCTCGTGCGTATTAGTTGGTATAATAGGGTGAGCAATATTGAAGTCAGGCATCGGTCGAGTGCTAGGTAGGGAGGGGAAATCAATAGACGAGGCTGTGAAGTTACATCGATTGAGATGGTTAGTCTATGTGTTACGTATGCTTAGTCATCGCCTTCCTCGACGGGCAATGCTAGCTGACATGGGATATATCTGGTTGGAAAAGAGCCAGTGGTGGTCAAAACAAAACATGGTCTTATCAGTCAATGAAATCCACAACAGTTAGTTTAAGCCACGTAGAAAGATGTGGACTTCTTGGTTGGAGTCTTCGGGACGGTAAAAACCAATGGCTGGAAACAGTTGGCGATATGGCTCAAAACTGTTCTCAATGGCGCAGATGCATCCACTCCTTGTGACTTACAATACCCAATAAAACTATATTTTTCTTTCATATTATTGTTCTTTCTGCTTCATATCTCTGTTTACTGTCTCTATTTTCCTTTTCCGTTTACTTTCTTCTCTTGCTTTGTGTGCTGAGTGAAGTTTGGCGACTCGAACTGATGCCCATCGATGTAGAGTTCTATGTTGAAACCAGTCAGTCACTACTCACTAGGGAATGCATTTACATCTACCTGAGAAGTCCCAAATAGGACTAGTTGTGCGTATCATAGTTTCCACTGCTAGTCACCATCCACCAATTTACTTCAAATTAAGTTTCATAATCTGCATAACTGTTGATTGTTTACATATGGATACCATCTCAAAAAGTAAAGATACACCCATGTTGCTCCGGGATAGTCTTTAGAGCTGTAAAGTCGAGTTGAAAGGCCACCAAAATCTATCACAATATCTAATTATGATTTGTTAGTTGGTGTAACCAAAATTATACAGATAATAGTGTTTAGTATCTATTTGATATAATTTAGTTGTGGAATTATGGAGAACTACAGATATATGTAAACAGCAGTTAGTGGATAACTGTTTGATGAAAAATCACTTTTCTGTTCACTGTCTGTCTGTTTTCGACATAGAACTTTGCACAAATGTGCGGAAGTTCAAGTCGCCACATTCCGTGTAGCACGCGAAGCAAGAGAAGAAAGTACAAGAAAAGCATAATAGAAACAGTGAGCAGAGGTGTGAGACAAAGGAGTAATAAAGAAATACAAAACAGTTTCATTGAAGATCATAAGTCACAGGGAGTGGATGCATCTGCGCCACTGAGAACGATTTTGAGCCATGTCACCAATTGTTTCCAACCATAGATTTTTACCGTCCCGAGGACCCCAGCCTGGAAGTCTACACCTTCCTACGTGGCTTAGACCAACTGTTGTGGATTTCATTGACTGATGCCAAGTTTTTGTTTGACCGCCGCTAGCTTTTTTCCAGCCTGACCCTATATCCGCTAACATTGCTCGTCGAGGGAGGCGATGGCTTGGCATACGTAACACATGTCCTAACCATCTCAGTCTTTGTAGCTTCACGACTTCGTCGATTGATTTCCCCTGTTTACCTAGAACTCTACGCCTAACCTCCATGTTGCTCACCTTATTATGCCACTTTACACGGGAAATAGAACGCAGGCACCTATGATCAAAGACAGCTAGTCTTTTCATGTCTTCCACTCTCAGTGGCCAGGTCTCACAACCATAAAGGAGGACGGAGCGGACTGATGAGCAGTACACCCGCCCTTTGGTCGATAGTCGAACATCTCGTCTACGCCAGAGTCGGCGTAAACTAACAAATGCGAAACGAGCCCCTTGTATTCGTGCTGAGATTTCGTCAGAGATCAGCCCGTTGGGGCTGATGGTACTTCCCAAATAAGTGAAGCGGTCAACGTGCTCTACCACTTCACTTCCTATTTTTAAACTAGGCGTCGATGTAGTCCAGTCCTGTAACATCATCTTGCATTTGGCGGGAGCGAATCGCATGCCAAACATTCGTAGATTGCGGCTCAAGGTGTTTAGAAGACTCTGCATTTCGTCAGCGTCTTCGCCTAGAAGGACTATATCGTCTGCATATTCCAAGTCAACGAGATTATTCCCGGTAGCAAGTCAATCCCTGAGTCGCTGAAGTCACCTAGGGTTAAGTCCATTAACACATCTATGATGAAGTTGAATAGAAAAGGAGATAATGGGCATCCTTGACGGACACCACTGGTCGTCATCAGTTCAGATGACAGCTCGCCGTAAGCCCTCACCTGGCTGTATGAGTACGAATAGAGTGCCTTAATCAGTGCAATATATTTTCTTGGAATTCCCTTTACAGCCAAGCATCTCCAGAGAACTTCCCGATCGACAGAGTCGAATGCTGCCTTTAGGTCAAGAAATATAATGACTGTTGGACGCCGGTAGGAATGCCTATGTTCTAGAATCTGTCGGAGGGTGAAGATATGATCAATACACCCTCTTCCTGGTCTAAAGCCTGCCTGGCTCTCTCGTGTTTGTGCTTCCCGAGCACCACTCAGTCTACGCATGATTATTGAGCCTAAGACTTTAGATACTATATTAGTCAAGCTAATCCCTCTGTGATTATCACAGGAAGACTTGTCTCCCTTCTTGTATATGGGGATAATCAGTGACTTACACCAACCCGATGGGACTTCTTCTGATTCCCAAACGCTGCCTAGTACCTCAGTTAATCCGGACAGTAAGCTGTCTCCACCGTACTTAAATACCTCTGGCGTCATTCCATCAGGTCCCGCTGCTTTGCCTAGTTTCAGATTGGTGACAGCTTTAGTAACCTCAGTTAGTGACGGAGGACCTGTATCTATATCCCATTCAGGGAGGTGTTGGATGCTCGGAAGGTTGAGCGTGGCTGTGGGCAAATTAAACTGCTCCTCATAATGCTCTTTCCAACGATCCAGTCGTCTATCCTGTGAGCTAATTATAGTGCCATTTTTTTCCGAGATTGTCTCACTAATGATTTGTCTTCTCCCACCCGTTTCCCTGATGAGTCCAAAGAGTTGCCTGGTGTTGCCTATCCTCAAAGCTTTCTCCATCTCTTTGGCTTTTGTCGCCCACCACTGTTCACGGTCCTTGCGGAGACTTTTCGTAAGTTTCCTCTTGTGCAGCTTTCGCTCCTCATTGAATTCGGAGCTCGCCGGAATAAGTCTTCTAGCATCTATCAGTTCGGATGAGGCGGTGGAGATCCAGTGGTTTTTACTCACCTTTGGGTTTACCTTATTCACAGCTTTTACAGCTGTATCTATGGCTGCCTGGATATTTTTCCAAGCTTCTTCAGGGTGAGCACAGCTGTCGAACACAGATATGTGTTTAGCTAGTTCTTCCTGAAATACGGATTTAGTTTCCTGATCGAGCTGGGGACGTGATGGTTTTACCGCCAGCTGTTTCCTACGTCCGTATCACTACTTCACCAGAAAGTTTGAGTATAAACCTTTCTCACATTTGTCTCATTTATCTTCAGAATTGTGAAGCTAATAGTAACCTAATCTGCCCAAATAAACTCCAGATTTTGAACTAAGTGTTCTACACCGTCTGTGTGCTAGTATTACAAAATCATACTGTGTATCATATTGTGTCCATAATAGTGAAAAGTTCTTTGTTAGGTAAGCGTACTCTTTTCCCATTTTTATGGCAAAAAACAGCCTGACACTAACATTTCATTCTTTTATTTCACCATTCTACTTATTTCCTCACAGAGTCCCCAAAATAGCTCTTTTACGAAGTTATGCGGATATAAAAAGGAAGTGGATATCTACACATAGATTTTGTCAAACGATGTTTTGTGCTATGTTGAAAAATATGTTGCTATATCAACTTCGAATTCTCCAGAAATTTATATTTACTCATTGACTGATTTTTAAAGAATATTTTTGGCAAATGAACTGAGTTGATAATAATAATGAATGAAAATTAATCTGATGCTCACTTGTGACTGGTTGCAGAACAAAGTTGCCTGGATTTCTAGTGAGAAATCGTGACCAGTTTGGTTCATCAAGTCTGATGTGAGGGCAAGCACTTGCCGATGACATTGATTGTCGGTTGCGTTAAAATCACAAATAAACAAACGCCCGAATGGCTGAATGGTCAACAAGCGTGGCCTGGTAATCTGAATACGGCAAAGTTAAACTTTAAGCTTCAGTAATTACCCACGGACTAATGGCCTTTAACGCACGAACCACATGATAAAGGCAATTTTATCTATAAAATACACATATTCATGAAAATAATGAGTTAAAAGGCATGAAATTGTAACATAGAATACCTTTAATTGACGTGTAACATAAATAACCCTCAGTTTTGGACTGGAGTATGAATAGAGTAATTTAAACACATTCTATACGTGTAATTGTCTAGGTCTTCTAACTCTAATAATAATTGTAATCTTCCCTTAACCTAACCCTAGCATGAAAATATCCTTAAACTAACCCTAATGTAACCCTCATTAGGTTAACCTAACCCTAACCTGTCCGTAGCCTAAACCTTAACTTGATCTCTCCCAAATCTAAGCTGAAACTTATCAGATGTCCCATTTAATAACTTAACACTTCATCAAGCATATTTACCAGGTTTCAATAATTTGCTCACTGAACATTCCAAGGTTATTGGTGTGGTTGCACTCCACTGGTCCCTACTGGTGCTTTAAGTCTAAGTTGAACCTGGATGTCATGGGTAGGATCCCCGGTGGATATGTACCACTGAAGAGGCCCAAAGTAGGACGAAACGGCTGAGCAGAACTCCTTAGTTTTCAGTGGTTCTCCAACGATATCAGTCTGTGAAAACAGGCGTATAGATTTCAGTCTTAGTGTGTTAATATTTTGTCCACTGTCTATAGGTATCTTTTCCGTTACTTGGTAAAATTACAAATGTCACTAGGTTTGATTAACTTGTCAGGAAATATTAACTTAGCTTAGAACTTTGACTAATGACGATTTTAATTTGAACTGGCCTCTCGAAAAGTATTAGGCAATGATATTTATGTGTACAGTCTCTACCACATAGTGCTACAATCGGTCCCTGTAGATTATGGATAGTTTAGACTACCATGACTTGATTTCTTGGCGAAGTGAAACTATCATAGCCAAAATCACAGTAACCTTGAACAACCAATCAGAACTCAGATGCGAAAAAGTCGCATAATTGTTGAAAAATGCGTTTAAAAAACAGGATATTACACTAGATAATTGTCAATTGTGTTATAAGAATGTTTCCCGGTCATCACACGAATAATCTATAGAGAAATTATACTATACTCTGCAGATGTATTCATCCAGGTCACTGTAGATCATATTACTTTAATCATGGTTCTGTAATCTTAACATTAACCCTAAACCGTAACGTAAATCTTTTCATTTTATTCCTTTACGTTCCCGGTGGAACATAGGGCTTCAAGCTATAGACGTGAAGAGTCAGAAGCAGTGGTGTTCATTTTTATGGGATGGGGTAGCTAGCCTCATGCTCAAGCTTCCCTCTTTAACAGTCTTATTACCGGCCTAGCCAGGTAAAGGAGTGCATCCAGTGGCCGAGGATCGAACCCCGAACCACACGCGTGATAAGTGAACATTCTACAGCTGTGCCACCGACACACAACCTAAAATCTTAAAAACCATAGCCTTACCTAACAGCATAGATATACAGAAAAAGTACCTAAGGAATGAGTAGGGTACTGTACCCCTGCCCTCATCAAATCCTAAAAAGGTAGCCATGATTTGATTTGGAATGACATTTCCCTAAATCTGATTGGTTCTTTTGAGTTAACGTTTGACAAACCTTGACTTTGGCTATGATACTTTAACTTTGCTGATTTCTTACACTAAGTTAAACAGAAATAAGATATTTTTTCTGCATTCAGTTTTACCACAGGTTCACACTAGCTTTACATCTTGCTATTTTTTTTATTTCTCATCTTGTGTGGTTTAAATCCACAGAGGAACTACTGTCACAGACTCAATATATATTAGTGTGTAAATTACTGTGAAACTTTTCGGCTAAATGTTATTACTACTCATTTAAGATATAAAACTAATCATTATTGCTCTAGTGGATATTGATGTGTCCAAATTAATTTTGTTCTCTTTTTTTTGTAATAATTCTCAACGTATCACACGCCCCTCTTCCCGTCGCCCCCACCCCGACACACACATGAATTCTGATGACAGCTAATTCCCTTTTTTCCCCTTGAATAAATTCTCAGAGCGCTGCTTATCTCTAAAATACACTACATCAGATAAATTATGAATAATAATAACAATAATAATAACAGAATTAATTACACCTATGTGAATAATAATGAAAATTATCTAATATTTTTTATTAGTTCCTTGTTCTTCATCTTCTCCTACTTCTTCTTCGTTTATTTTGCTTGCTTATCTAAATAAATCCTCATAAAAATTTCCCTTTGTCATTAAAATATATTCCCCTTTCTTCCTATATTCGTCTTAGGCCTTAATTCTTATTGGTTGTTGTTGTTGTTTTTCTTTTGTCGACTCATTGTTGTCTGATAATCGCATAGTGTTATATAGCCTTTATAACTCTCCTTAGACTTTCATTTATTATTTATTATCATTGTTATTGGATAATAGAATAAATAAATAAATAATTCTTTCATCATAGTCCATTTTCGTTTGCTCATGATTCTTCTTCTTCTTATTATTATTCATTTACAAAATTACCCATGAGTTCCCCGTCTGGTAGTCAAGATTTCTCATCGTTGGATAGTCGTGAACGTCAACGTCAGCGTAGTGTTAATCAAGCATTTGCAGCACTTCGATGTGTATTGCCTACCCATCCACCGGATAAAAAATTGAGTAAACATGAAATTCTACGTCTTAGCATAAAGTATATTCGAATTTTAGAAGCTATTTTAAAATATCAAGAAGAAGTTGAAGGACATTCATCTATTTCATCAAATGGATCACATAGTGTCACATTCTCTGCTTCTTCATCCTCTTCGTCCTTCTCCTCCTGCTCATTATCGTCATCTTTTACTAAAAATAAACCTTCAAATACTCCCCACAAGAGAACATCTTAATTAGTGAACTGATTTTAGAAAGTGACTTGTTACATAAATGTCCATTTTCCCGTAATTTATTCCTGTTCACAAACTTATCGTCTGTCTTCATATTTGATGATTTCACTTACATCAGCGTTGATTGCGTTTTCATAACAATCTATCATCACTTACAAAACAAACGGATCCTTTATTCTCGTAATAATTCATATCTTCTGTTGTTCTTATATTTACAGTTTGCTGTATGACCTGTTTGGGATTATAATTAATAATATTACTATTATTATTATCATTGTCGTTGTATCTATGCCTAATAATAAGATCGAAAGAAAACGCATATTGGATAAGTGAGTCCCTTCTTTTTGTTGACTAGAGTAATATTATGCTTATCATCATTGAATTGTTTATGTACGTACATACTGCAAGTGAAATTCATTCTCTAGCTATTGGTTTTAGGCATTTCTGAGAACTCCGACCAGGCAAACAGCTGTTACACTTCCTTATGTGGGTCACTAACTAACCGTCAAAGATTTCATGGACTGGTTTGACTACCACTAGCTCTTTTTCTAATCTGACCCTATGTTAGTTAATACTGATTATCGAGGAAGGCGATGGCTTGGTATACACAAAACGTGTTCTAATCATCTCATTCGATGTTACTTCACAGCTTCATTGTGATTGACTAACCCTCCTTAACTAACATTGTATGTCTAACCTCAATAGTGGCTAGTAATGTCGTCCAAGATGCACATTTCGTCGTATTCGGAACCCATAAGCTGGAACACTCAGTGAGCAATGTTATTTCCATTAAGTCTCGAAGTCAGCAGCCATCGTTATTTAATTCAGTTTTAGATTTTCCCGTCGATTGATTGGACCGAAGTGCTCGGTCTCAGGTTGTTGACATGTCAGCTTCTTGTGCAGATACTCGACGATGTTTGGGTATTTAATTATAAGTTAATCGGTGGATGGTGACTAGCACTGGAATCCAGGATAAGGTGCATTTCGTCCTATTTGGGGTGTAACCGCATCCAGAGACTAGTCCCAAATAAGACGAAATGCGCATCCCCGTAGATTCCACTGCTAGTCACCATTCATCAATTAGTTGGATATTTCGGTTCAGTTAATCAAAAAGAAAAACAAAATTCAATTGAACAAATTATTTTTTACCACAGTTTAATTTTGTAATAATAATAAAGGTTAAGAGACAGTTGACCAAAAACCTTGAACTAAAGTTTTTGTTGGCATTTATCACCAAGATTTACCTGGAATTTAGAGTAAATCCATAATATTTGTATATCCCCAGTCATTTAACATCACTTGGTAATAAAGCGATAAAACTTTAAAATAACTTGTTCATCATAGATATACTAATGGAATTGATCCTAACTGACTTTAGCGACTTAGGCGTTGATTTGTTACCAGGGGACAGTCTTGACGTAGATGATATTTATTATTTATTTATTTAAACGCATAAAAACTTGGTACAATATGGCACCAAGAAGGATGCGCCACACAATAATAATAAAACAACATAGATCAAAAGAAAAAAGAAAGAAAAAAAAAATATATATATAAGTAGAGAACGGATAAAAAACTTCATCTGGAAGGAAAACAGTCATGCTTAACAAGTTCAAACAGTATTAGTTAACTATCATCGGGAAGGGAAGAAAGAAGGAAATCGCAACACGTATAATAGCACGCGATAAGTTTGATTGATTTCTTGTTGCTTTATCCAATTCATTGTGTGAGGGCTGAGATACTGCCCGTGTGCCCAGACCGAAGCAGGTGATTTTATTAAGGGACCACCCCCGAGCCTTTGACTTGGAGTCTAATCCGCAAGGCAGCGGAGCAGCGTCAGGAGCTGCATTCCCATGGTTCCCGGTGACCCATATGGGTTCATACGCCATTCGATCCGATTGGATACTGGAGCCCATGTACCCCATGGTAACTGCTTTTAGTTTAACCGCTATCCAAACAACCTTCCTGACGTTGTAGGACCTGCAGGGACAGAGTCCAAGTCAATTTAGCATGTTGGGTCATTGCGGTATTCAAGCCCGACCACCACGACAAGGTAGCGGTTATCGGCCGGGAGATGATATAGTCCTTCTAGGTGGAGACACTGATAAAATGTAGATTGAATTGCTTCACTTTTGTCCATATATTCTATGTTGAAATCAGTCAGTCAGTCAGTTTATTTCAAAACTGCTGGCATTTTAAAATAGAAGTAGTTTTCAAATTTTAAAAGGTTTCTTAAAGCTGGGAGGTTGATCTTATCAATGAACATCCGTAAGGACAGCCATCTTGCATAATTATGGCAGACTAGATGCATAAAATAGTCATACGACTTGGTTCAATGTTCAAATTATGAGCTTTTTCAATGGGACTTGACACCTACTCCGGTTACTATCTAGTACTAATCACAAAAACGCCTAATCATCTTACCCAAATAGGTTATTCGGTAGATTATTTCTTCTCACTAGTCGTGTATGGTTCACTTTGACATTTCACTGTTATTTGGCTATTTAAGCCATAATCATTTGCCTATATTCAACAAATCTACCTGGTTTTTCAAGAATTTGTTTGTAGGGATTTGATTTGTTTCAAGTTTAATCACGGATTGATATCAGTTAGGGAACTATTAAAAGCCAGTAAAGAGTACCGGACACCTGTTTCGTCCTAGTTTCGGACTCTTCGGCAGTATGCATCCACCATCAGCATTCGAACTCAGGGTCCTCTGGTGGTAATATAGCCAGGGGTTAGAATTCATGGGTCACTGAGTTGGCTCCTAGTAAATGAGTGATCTACGAGCATGACTTGTAACCGGAAGGTCCTGGTTTTCTAACCCTAGGGATGAGTGCTTACTGCCGACGAATCCTAAACCAGGAGGAAAGTGTTGTCCAGTACACCCTGGTTTTCAATGGTTCTCTAACTCTGATATCAGTCAAACCTGAAAAAAACATCTGAAATGTTATAATTGTTTTTCCTACCTTTTAGCAGTATGGATGATATACCAACCGATCCGTGTGTAAAATTGCGAAATCGTTTGGGAAACAGCAAGTCTTTATCAGCTTCAACCATGCATAGTGGAATGCATCCATTGAAGTCAGGAAATGTACCTTGTCCATCTAAAAAATCAAGTGATTCAGAATATAATGATGCACATATGAAAGATATGACAGATGAATTTTCTTCACCACAAGATCAAAATGATTCTGAATTTCTTGATACTGGATTCACTCTTATCGGATATACATTTTTTCTTCAAATTGCCTTACATATAATGACATTTATATTGAATAGCCTTTCATATCGTTATTTAGATACAGCGAGTTTAGGCTTGGTCAATGTACGCTTGGGTCTGTTTTATTCAACGCTAGTATTTACTGCTAGAGAAGCGTTTCGTCGAGCATGTCTTAGTCGTGGTGGTGAATTAATTAATACTAATAAACGCTTGTTAAACAATAAATTATTCTCTTCAAATGTCAACACCACTTCAACTTCTCATCCTATCAGTGAAGATTCTGTTGATATTTCTCAGTTAGCTGAAAATTACACAAATATTGGAATTGAAAAAACTTGTCAATGTCTACTTCAATATAAACAACAGTTACACGGGATTTTAAATCTTGCTTGGCTAGTGTAAGTCTTCCTTTTTACGAATTTTATCTATATTTTTTTCAGCTTGCCTACTGGTTTAATCATGGCCACATTACTCTGCATAGTTTGGATTTTCATCTTACCTTCTCCAAGCAGTCTGATTGGTGGTGCTGTTGGTGGTGAATCATCACATTCAGAGTTCAGTGTCACCGCTGCAACCATCGAATATCGTTATCTCATTTGTATTATTGTTTATACGCTATCTGGTTTCTTAGAATTGACTACTGAACCATTTTGGCTTCTTTGTCAATTATCACATGAAGTTCGTGTAAGAATTTTTATAGAAGCATTTGCAAATACTGCTCGTGTTATTGGAATTGTCAGTGCAATATTCGCTGTACCATCTGAGTATGCTGTTTACTCGTTAAGCATTCCTCAAGTAAGTGAGATAAATTGCATAGAGTTTTGTATAATCTATTATTAATTTCAACTACAGTCTATATATTTGATCATAATGTTTATTCACACATCTATTTGTATGTATACCCGACTGACTGTCTGACTAACTGATTGACGTAGTTGTAATGTAGAACTTTGCACGGATGTGCAGCAGTTCCTGTCGCTACACTTCGTAAAGCACACATAAGTTTGGGGTGGCGGGGGGGTGGGGAGACACAAAGGAATTCTAATAAAAGGAAGTGTACACGAGAAAGGACAATTAAGACAACAGTTCGTACAGAATAAGATGGTACCATTATTTATCTCGGTGGCTTCTCATCAGCAGAAACAACTTTGACATACATACTTGAAAACGTCACATGATGTCATTGACAGAGAGTTGAAGTTTCAAAAAACAGTCAATGTACAATACATTCAATGGTAGTGAAGTTACGTAACAAAGAAAAGTTATCAGTATTTTTTGTAAATTTTTATTTTTGGTCTACAGCTTGATTCAACACTGTACTTTTGGCACAAGTGTGGAATTTTCAGCGGGGATATCGGTAGCCCAAATTTCGCAGGCCGACCATAGATATCAGGTGTGCGTCGGCGTGGGCTCGAACCCCGGACCACGTGTATGGTCAGCAAGAGTCCTAACCACTGTGCCACCGACGCACAGTCAGATGATGAATAACGAATAAATCAAGTATGAATATACTGAGTTCAACGCAAATCACTGAAACAAGGATGATATCAAAGGGAGAGATTAAAGCCAAGGATTACCTAATCAGGTGAAAGGGAGAGTCAAGGTATCGTTACCAGGGCAATGAAGGGCAGATAACTGCTTCTTTCTCCACATAAATAGGGTTTCAGGCGTCTGATAGGGATTGCTTCGCTAAACTTGAGGAAAATTGAGACTTTGTATCTACTGGTAATTTTAAAGGATTTTGCAATGTCCACTTCATGACCCCGTCTCAAGGAGATGCCTAGTAATGGCACCGTTGTAAACGTTTGCTCCTTTGACAGACGTAGGCTTTTCGATACGTGTTCAGAAAATCGAAGTTGTGCCCTTCTTTCTATTCCCCCATTGTAACTATTATCACAGATACTTACATAAATTTGTATACACAGTTACCAGCCATTGGTTCTCAGCATCCTGAGAAACCCAACCTGGCAGTCTATACCTGCCCTACGTGGCTCAAACCAATTGCCAAGAATTTCATGAATACATGCCAGGTTTTGGATTGACTACCTCAAACTCCTTTCCAACCTGATCTTATGTCAGATGACAGACACTGCTGGATGATGAAGACAGTGATTTGGCATACGCAACACGTGTCCTTGCCATCTCAATTGATGCGCCGCCTTTACAACGTCAATGATTTATAAAGTCGGATAGATAACTTCAATATCTTTATTCTATTTACTATTACGTTTGAGCGGGTAGAAAATTACTAGTTGTGGTGTAAATAATGTACTTATAAAATTATTAATACTAATTATGCAGAACAAACTACTTTTAGAAACTTAATAATTGGTTATTTTCCTCGTTTCAGACTAACTTTTACTCCTTTTAAAATTACTGAATATAATAATAATAATTTTGTTTTATTCCAAAACAGTACTTGTGATACAGAATGAAATTCTTAGCATTTCACTACAGTATTGCATCCAGTTTGTACATGAACAATAAATAGAATTTTACATAGATTGTGGGTAATCCCAGTTAGTTTTGCCAGCAACATATTAGCATATCGCTGGCAAAGCCAAAAGTGAACTGAATGTTTGAAGGTGTTAGAAAAGTAGATACTACTAGCATATTTACTGGCGTAAGCGGTAACAAAAAGGTCGAGATATACAGAGTGTGAAAGAACGAAGAAAAATTTTTTTAAACAGAGTTTGTAAGGAAAAGAGGATCAAAGCTGCACATAACAGAAAAAGAGAGAGAGAGAGAGAAAAGGAAAAGATAGAAAGAAAACGTTGTACCTATAAATGATATGAGTTGGAAAGACGAGATCCAGCTGTTGTTCTACTGACTAATTAATAAGTTATAGGTATCACGCCTAATGCTTTCTTTATCGCACAGAACACGAGCTAAGTAGGGTATGGTTGAGTTTTTGTACTTGCTAGTGAGAGCATATAGTTTTCTATATAGACTTCTGGTTTTTCCTGATGAGGTACAAGGGCAGAGTTGTGAATGAAGAGGGTGTTGTGAGTTAAATAGAATGGGTTGAGCCCATTTTTCACATGAGTCCAAGTGCCTGTCGACCAGAACATTAACAAGCTGGTTAAGTGGCACATTGCTTACCCTGTTGACAACCTTTAACACCCTACGTAATAAGATATAGTCCTTCTTCAGTAGCCGTGGGAAAACTAATGGGGAACAATAGAGAATAATAGGCAGAATGAGAGCGTTAACGAATTGTAAGAGTGAGGGTTGGGTTATTCCAGTATGTGCAAACTTATTTCTTCGTAGTTATTGAGAAGCATCTCTAATGAGTACTTTCTCACATCCGAAGTGTAACTGGCTATCTGAGATAGATCTAACGAGATTTCACTGTATATGTAACCTTTCACTACCAGTATTCATTCTTCGTGTTCCGAATGGAACAGATTACTTCAGTAATACATCTCTATTACACTTGGTTCTTTGTCGTTACTTTCACTCTACACGGGTTTTTTTCAATGTCAGTCTTGGATATTCAACCTGTAACCTCCCACTCGGATTCCTTTTGAAAGCCTAGTGCGTGATGTAACTCAACCGTCTCTTCAGAGTATGTCCAAAATCCATCTCCACTTTGTTGGATAATGAGTTGTCGGCTAGTTGCGCTTTCAAAGTTTCTTGTCGCTTATTCTTTTCGGACGGTCATCTGATCCTCGGTATTGGAGTGTAAGAGTTGCATAGGTTTATTTTAGCTTATCAGATACGTAAATACCTAGAAATTTTTCTAACTCATGTAAAATTCCCATTGTAACAAATAGAAAATCAAAACAAGTGATTCAGCGAAGAGACTCTTCAACAAATTTATCATCAAGCTGTACAACCGTATATATATACATATATATATATATATATATATATATATATATATATATATATATATATATAGTTTTTAAGAAATTATATTCGGTGAGGGAATTGAATCATAGGTGTGAAGACATAAAATATTAATAATAGTATGAAATGCAATTAAAAATTAAAGTGTTTGTGATTATGATCATAGTTAGATGTCAAGTGGAAAAACAATTAATGTCATATATAGAATAATTCATAGGATGGATAGAACTTGGAAAGCATGTGCAATTATAGGTATATCGGTTGTTCGACTCGAGTTTTGTCCAAGAGAGTGCAAGAACACTATCCTGTATGATTACGAAGAGGTGGAAGCAGAGCAATAAGAAGCGCGATCATTGAACATCTTGTCGATAATGATCACCCTATCTTTATAGCCTCCGCCTTTATAGTCAATCTACAAGGCAAACAGTAATTTACCGAAATCACTACGTACCCGACTCATCTGTATTGCTGAAGCTTTGCTATCGAAACAGAAAACCAGAGCTCTGTGTACAGAAAATGTTCGTTCAGCCCCTGCAACTTTCATGGTCTTAATCCCTTTATGCTAAAGTATGGTAATCCCTAAACATATTTTGGCTCTGCCAATTTTTTTCGTTTCGTCTATTCAACTGGTATACTCTACCTTCATTACGTCAATTGTTACTATAACTCCTCTCACTTTGAACTGCCCCCGGTATTATTTCACTTGTTCCACTTGTCATTTTAAATCAATTCTTTTTACAATGTTGAATTCTATGCTATCGAATTTCACTCAATATTACGTAACGTTTTTATTTTATTCGTTTTGTCTACTAATCCTATAATTGTATACGCTTTCCAAGTTCTATCCATCCTATGAATTATTCTATATATGACGTTAATTTGCTTTGCCACTTGACATTTACTTATGATTATCATCACAAACATTTTAATTGCATTTCATACCATTATTATTATTCTATGCATTCACACCAATGATTCAATCTCCTCACCGGATATAACTTCTTAAAAACCATATATATACCCCTGCCGACGCACACCTGATATCTATGGTCGGCCTGCAAAATTTGGGCTACTGATATCCATGCTGAAGATTCCATACTCGTACCAAAAATACAGTGTGGAATCAAGCTGTAATCAAAAATAAAAATAAAAAAATTGTACAGCTTGATGATAAATTCGTTGTTGAAAAGAGTCTCTTCGTTGAATCACTCAAAAATTTCTCTGTAAATCTATTCTAATAATTGTATTTTTCGAATTCTTCAGCTTTTGCATGGCTCAACATTATTAGCCAGCTACCTGATGTACTTTCACTATGGAATATCACGATCCGACACGACTAATGAATGGCAACTGAAAGGGATTCCGGGAATTACTTCTCTGAATGATATATTACCACATTATGTTCAGGTTAGTTTTGTTGTTCTTGTTAAGAATGCAGATTGTGATTGAGTTAACAACGAAAGTTAAGGGTATATTTTTTAGTTTTTTTCTGTAATCCACAGTAACTGTTAACGGAGCAATACTCCCCCCCCTCTGCATTGACTTTATCAGATGTGGTCGGGGACAATCGGTAGGGAGTCTTGGACTTAACTGTTGTGCTTGTTGACATTCATTAATCAGAAAGGCGCAGCTTTAACTTTGAAGGGACTCATGTCCTTCGTAAGGTTCGAACCCGTGTCACTTAGTGTTGCAGTCAGAGACATTACCACCGAGCTATTTGGGCTCATGACTAACCTCCTGTAGGATTTTATTGGATATTTAGATTGGACACTAATTACTGCCTAATGTCGAATCAAAGCATTACTCCCCTCTTCAGGCACTGTATTGTTTCTTTAAGTTATTGATGCATTACATTCTTTCTCTGCTTCCATGACACACTTTTCATTTTGAAATCTAAGTTTCAGTGTGTCTGGTGAATTGGTATTTATTTTCAGATTACTGCAAAGTTTCGTTGGTGTATCTATCTAGTTCTTGGATTGTTTCTATGCGTGAAATATCAGTGAATAATATTCGATACACTATAATGTTAGCAACAATGGTCTGCATAAATGGAAGAGCACTTAACGATACTGGTTAGTAGTGAACTTTTAGTTTGTTTCCATAAATAATAAGGTGGTTAGTCATCTGGCTATTCATCACTGCAAATTTCACTCATTCTGCTTTCTCTAATATAACGGTGATGTATTTTCTTCATTGTGATTGTTTTATATGCCTATATTAACTATCATACTTTTTTTCACGTCTGATAACTTCCCATTATTTTTATCCCCTTATCATTGTTATTATCAGTATTATATTGTTTGTTTCTTGGGTTCCGAGTGGAACATAAGGCTTCAACAGCACATCTCCATTTCATCTTATTCTATGCAGTCTTTCGTAGATATCTTCATGATCAACCCATAGGCTGCCATCGCCTCCTCACACGATCTTCTCCATTTCGACCTCTATGTAACGCCCATCTTGTCGTTTCCCATTCTAATTCGCCTCAAGGGCTTGGAACTTGGTGTCACTCAACAGTCACCTGGGTGTCTGTCTGCTCTATCTCCACTTCCTTCTGCATATTTGCTGGGTGGTAGGTTCCTGGTTGCGAACTCCTGGCAAGCACAGCTGTTGTTAACACTCTGTTTGCAGACATTTCATTGTGAAGAAGTTAATAAGTTTTGAATTGTATTCCATCTCTTTGATTTAATTTCCCCCTGATAACGTATCTGTTGAAATAGAATTAGCATGTGGTGATTTAGACTGTCTGCCTTTTATTACTATTATTATCTGTTAAAACACAAACTTGTTACATTATGGGCACTAAGAGGTGAGCCACACGACATTTCATAGTCTGCGTGAAGGCTAGGGGATACTGCCCGGATGACTACACCGAAGTAGGTGGTTGACTTCGACAGCCATATCTGAGCCTTTAGCCTGAAGTCTATTCTCCAAGACTCATGGTCGCCAATGACTAAAACAGGTGAGGAGGACACCATTTGATCCTTTTGGATTCTCTAGCCGCCTATGTGCACCATAATTTTCAAATCAAAGTCTTCCAGCTCTTCAAGGTGTAGAACAGTTCACTTGTAAACGTCATGCGTTCATATTTATCCTTCCACTTTTTTGTGAAGCAAAACTAATCTGATTTCTTTATAAACTCAACGAAAGGAATAATGTGTTCATTGTCAAACAATAGTGAGTTAGAATTGAAAAGCTTATCATTTTCAATAGCTAGTTTTCATAAATACTTTTATAATTTAACTAATTTTCATTTAATTTTTTCATTTATGACACTTTAAAGTATACTATAGACCGGCCAGGTTTACAACTTGTAAGGAATTTTTTCGGTCAATGCATACTGAAGCAACTTTTAACTGAAGGTATGCACATGTTACTTTTGCGTTGTTGATTGCAATGTTTCTCTACTTCATACTTCGTATACCTGCTTGACTGTATTTCTAAATCGTTATCCTATATGCCTTTTTGGAGCTGATTACCAGGTCATGTGATCGGGGTTCCGAAATTCGATATTTATCTTCTACTGTTTGTTACTTGTAGCTTTCTTTTGTGAATAAACATTGGGAGATACCTATCAGGACATTAGAGAGGAAAGAACAAGAAGGCCAGAAAAGGGATATCTTCCGGTGATCGCATCCTCAAGAGCAGCTGTACAATCGCATTTATATGCATAATAATAATAATTTTCAACCTGACATGAAGGTGTGAACATAGATTGCAAAACAAAATTACACAGGATTAGGAGATAATTGCGTTACATGTAAAATAATTTTTAACATTTGAGTGGTTATATGCGGGAGGTTTTCCTTCGCATTGCTTAGAAGCACTGGGCGTCAAGAGAATATCACTCTTAGTATCGCTGCAGGAAAAGTCTTCTTTAGGAAAATAGAGATTCTCCCTTAAGAATATCTGCCGTCAAATCTCCCTTGAAGTCTAGATTCACTGGCACACTGTAAGAGGAGAATTTGCAGCGCTGACAGCTTAGAAGAAGAGCTCTTATTTCTTAAAAACATCCTAACCCAAAATGGATACCCGGCTCGTTTTGTTTAGAAGAACATGGAACTGAGGCCAAAAGGAGAAGGGTGCACTTCAATACCAAATAAAATACTATATATGACTGTATAGGACTTCAGGGGAGACTCAGGTCTTATAACAAAGGTAAGATACCACATATATCAAAGTCTGTACTCCCTGTAATCTTTTATGCAACATTTGAAATATACGAGTTTAGTCACTAATCTGAGAAACTGAAGGATTTGTGTACAGCAGTGATGTAGACCTAAAGTTTGAAAATGATTATTTGATCCTGTGTATGCAAACAATAGCATATAGGTTGTCTAAACTGTCCTTAATCAGTTGGCGATTAGTATCTGTAAGTATGGTATAGTAAGTAATTCAAAGCACTTTAGCAAAACTGTCAAGAGCCAGTGTTGCAGTATTCACATTGCAGTTAAACTGTTAGAAGTAGTCCAGAGGTCTACGTAGTTGTGTGGATGGTTGCTTGAGGAGGTATGACAGATGAGGATTTTAATCAAATAGTGAAAGCCATGGCGGTTTACTGTCTGGCTCCTTTGTGATTTTATTCTGACCATTACAATTCTTTGGTATGTGTGCCCTCTTGTTCTACACTTATTAAACTTGACCTCTCCCACCTAAGGTTTAGCGGCAAATTTGCGTGCTGGATCATCGATGTTTGCATAGAATTACTTGTATCTGGCGTCGTAACGTAAGCAGTTTTGAAATCTGACGGCATGTGTTTAACCATGGCTGAGATGGTCGCCCAGCAGATGTTATCATTTTTGGTTATTGATTTCAGGGGTTTAGAAATGTTACAGGATTTCATCATGAACTGACATTGGTTAGGGAACCATTGGAAAACCTGAGAGTACTGAACAGCTGTTTCATCCTAGTTTGGGACTCTTCAGCAGTACGCACCCACACCACAGGGTTCGAACCCAGGACCTTCTGGTTACAAGGCGAGCTCATAGACCATTAAGCCACTGGGACCCCGATTCAATGGCCCATGAATTCTAACTTCTGCCAATTCGGAAATGTGTTATGGATGTCATCGTAGTGGCTTCCACACCATTTTGTTAGCCCTTGTATTCCCATTTACCCATCTGGAAAAAATTGAGCGAAGAAATATATTACCTTTCCATTAGCTCCTTATCATCAACTCTACACTAATATATAGATTTATGCATCAAAATTTTACCAATCATATGGTTATTTTAGTCCACCAATTTTAGGTGTAGGGGTGTAAAAATAAGATATTACAGGCCATCAAAAGAATTATATATATATACTGCTGTAGAGCCCATTTTGAGCCCTTGAATTGGTTGGAAAAAGCTATTGGTGCCTACTAGTACATCACAACTCTCTGATTAGCGTTCCAGACGTCATGTAACTCATTGGCTTGATACGTATTACAACAGGAGGCTCAGAATCGAAATCAATGACTGGTATACTTCACTGTCTCTTTGTTTGTTTTAATATTTCGTTTTGCGCATCTTTAGGTGCTCATATTGTAATAAGTTTATGTTTCCGTTGAAAGATACACTTCGTAGTACACCTTAATTTGATGTTGAATGTTTAAGGGAGTCTCAGTTTATTGGTAGCCCTGGATCCGATAGGCTTCATTACTTGTTAACACTCATCTTCTCCCAAAGATCAAGTTAACGACTTTTTCGACTTGTCTGTTACAAATTTGGTTGTTTATTTTACATGTTTAGTGTATGTGTGTTACGCGAAGGATGCATAGTTAATTGATCTAAGTACTAGACTTTCAGCCAGGGGGTCAGAGATCCAATTCCCACTCCATCAACTTCAACCTGGGCAATTGGATAGTGTGATTAGCCCTTACACAGCCTAGAACACTGAAGGATGTGTTCAAGGAATTGAGTTTAAACAAACTGAGAGGAGTTGCTGAGCTTCCTTCGAAACTACTCATCTTCGCGGGGTCAATCATTCTAATCTTAGCTAAATTCCTATGTTCTGATAATTTCACTACTGATAATCTACTAGTTTGACCTGTGTAGTTGACTTTACTGGCAGTCATTGCAAGGTATTTTGTAAATTATATTATTTTGTCTGATTG
Organism: Trichobilharzia regenti; assembly: GCA_944472135.2. NCBI lineage: Eukaryota > Metazoa > Platyhelminthes > Trematoda > Strigeidida > Schistosomatidae > Trichobilharzia > Trichobilharzia regenti. Next base: position 73,460,233 of record OX235263.1, read on the forward strand.
GGTCAACCTACAGGGTCCTTTAACCTACAGAGCTTGTCCCTGGGTGAGTTTGTAGGTTTGAATGCCACCCTAATTCCTCCTTTATTAAGAATCCTACTTATGGAGGGTTTCAGATGTCCCCTCCTTATATGGTAAAACTACTATAGGTGCCTTATATTCTTTCTTATTTATGTTATCATTATTAGTTTCACCATTATTTTTATTTTGCTTTCGACCTTTCCTTATCTTCCTAATGAGTCTTATAGGATAGGTATTGAATACTAACGCCTCTTCCATCTGTTTCATTTCATCATTTAGAACTTTCCTTGTACTACTTAGTGCTACTACTCGGTTTGCTAGACAATTAAGTAAACCCGCTCTCACAGACAGTTAACGGATGAAATGAATTAAATTCTAGATGTCTATTCGAATGCGTTGGTTTTTTATAAACGCTAGTGTGTACAGTTTACCTTTTTCTGTTCGTTTCGTTTTATTTTACAATATAACATAGCTAATTCTCCTCGTTCATTTTCCGATTCAAATGTGAGTTTTATTCCCTTTACTAGTGAGTGAGTTTATATGTGTCAAGAAGCTAGAGATATGTTGTGTTTTCAACACTGTGAAAGTGTCATCCACTTATCTCCACCGTATTTTTGGAGTAGGATTAAATGTATTAAGAGCTATATATTATACTCTACCACATTGCATAAGTTTTATTCTTGCAAACTGAGAGGAGGATGCAAAGGTACTCCTCAGATTTACAGTCTAAAGTAGATAAATGTGTGTAATCGCTTTATTGAGATTCCACATAAGTAAACCGGTAAAATATCGACCTCAATGTAGATTTTTGTGGATATTTAGTTTAAAATTTCGGTCATACATAACTTCGCTTAATTTTCTTGTCCTAATGGGTTTTGTGAACTTTTGGTCTGTATTTTTTTCCTTCAATCAGGTGAGCGGTATCTAATCAGTGCATTTCATCTAATCAGTTTTACGGACCAAGGTAAGTGTGCGTAGTCATCGATTTAAGACTACTTTTAGTGCAATTTATATTTAGATAACAAGCCTAACACTTTTGAGATGTTTTCAAGAATTAGGTTGTAGGGATTTGACTTGCTTCAGGTTCGATCATGAGTTGATATCAGTTAGAGAACCATTAGGACAGTTGTTTCGTCCTTCCAGTGTGGTATTCTTCATCAGTACGTGCCCACTGGGTTTCGAACCGTGGACCTTCTGGTTACAAGGTCACTAGGATCGGATTCGATGACCCATAAGTTTTTCTATTTCCGCCAATTAGGAGTTTCAGTGCGACTGGCGCTAGCCAATTTCATTGGTGAGTAATTGTCCACACACCAGACCTGGTGGAGACAGCATTAGTCCGTTCGTGACCAAATTTGAATCGATCAATATCCTTGCAAACTAACTCCTAAGAATTAATCAGATCACTTTGATTCTGTTGGAATGTTTTATTACTTTTTGACTACCAGCCTACAAATCATGTTCAGTTGAATGCTTAAAAATGTCTTCAGGACAGGGTATATAAGCACTGACATTTAGTGCTTATGCAAACTATGAACTATACGAATCAGAAACTTGGCGTGTCACGGAAAGGATTTCCATCAGGTTGCAGACTTTTATCAACAGCTGCCTTCCTTCACTGGCTCCACACTCAAGATCAAATGGCCAGCCAGAAAGAATTAGCAAGAAGAAACTCTGGCTGGAAGCAAACCAACAAGCAAGAGTCGATCGCTCAACAAATGTGTAGGAGGAAGTGGGGGTGGATAGGGCATACATTGAGGAGGGCGTCGAATGATATGGTGGGCCAGGCCATTGCTCGAGTGGAATCCCAATAGGAAGCGACGAGTGGGTTGTCGGCACGGAGGTGATATCGAGGAGATCGTGTGTTGGGGAGGAGAAGATGAGAGATTATGGGCAATCGTGGATGACAGGATGACAGGAAATAGAAGAAAGTGGATATGTGTTGTTGAAGTCCTATGTTCCACTCAGAACCCAAGGGAATAATAACGATAAATAATAATTTGTTCATGGAATATATCACACAGCTTAGCAGGAGTATTATTTATTGAAGAATAACGTTTTGAAGCTGTAGAAAATCGGTCAGGAATGAATTGATTTTTGACCAGTAACCAAATTATATACATAGAAAGAGGGTAGTAACACTTAAGAAGATGGTATGTAAAACATCAGTAGTGCTGTCATACAAGGGTAGAATCCCTAAAATCATACACAGGGAGTAATAAAAATGTCATTCCAATCTACGAAATGATTTAGTTTATCTAATATCTTGTGAAGATTGTGTGAGGTCAAAGTAGTAGTAGAAGACCAGGGTCAGTTAGATCATTACCAGACAAAAGCTTAACAAAATCTACACCAGTGGACTCTGTTAAGATAAGAAATATATGAAAAACTCAGCTGTAGAACTTCATACAATAAGGTGAGACGTAGTGATGGTCTTAAAGTGTAATATAAAAGGGTAGAAGGAGTCTGATTGATGAATAAAACCGTATCTTATCGAATTAACTAAGAAGACATGCAATGGGATTGATTGAATGAATACCCGTTCATCCTAATATCTAGAAAATCCGATTGTCCTCAGGACATAGAAGAAAATAAGATTAATGATAAAAATGGTGAAAATAATACAAATAATATGGAGTTCAAATCCTCTACAGTACTAGGATTCTTAATGTACCTGGAATTAGGGTGGCATTTAAACCAACCAACTCTCTCAGAGATAAACTTTGTCGACTTATAGACCCGAGGTATCCATTCAAGGGTTATCAAATTATGACAGCTCAAAGACTGCGGTCAGCCATCAAACGCACATTCTTCATCGCATCTCTTTCCTTCACATCTCGAACATTTTTGATCCCTTTACTTACGATTAAAGGATGAAATTCTGTAGACTCTACGTAAGACTGTATCTCCAAGTTCTCCTGCAGTCACGGTAATACTTATATAGGTAGAACCAATAGAATGTTCCAATGTCGTCGAAAAGAACATGTTCCAAAATGGTTATTAAAACACTTAGAAAATCTATCATCATCCAGTGCGAAACACTTATTAATGTCAGGTCACAAAATCAGTATCAATGACCACTTCACAATTACTTCATCACATAACTCTAATTCAAGGTTTGTTATTAAATGTGATGGAAGCACTTTGAAGATTAATCACATACAGCCTAAACTGTGTGTACAAAATACAATAGACTTCAACCTACGCCTATCATGGACTACATGACCTATTAAAATGTGATGATTGGTCATTAGTATGTACTTCTGTTTTATATAACTGAGTAATTGCCATACATTTTGGTTTATTTTATTATTATTGTGAACCGTGTTAGTTGTAAGGCTATTTATTGTAGAGAAACTACGAAATGAAGATATCATATCACGAAATTTATCTTGTAAATGCCTTATTCAAATTTATCAAATGGACTAATTGTTTTAATATCCAATAAAGAAAAGTAATATAATTTACCAAATATCATGCAGTCAATGAATGTGAGGTCAACAATTACATAAGTCAAACTAGTAGTAGATCGGGGTCAGTTACGTTATCGGAATGTAGAAATTTAGCTACATGTAGAATGGTTCACCATACTAAATTAAATAACCTAGACAAAAAGCTCGGCTACTGCATCGCATTCATTTGAATATAATCACAAAATAGGGTGGGATAGGATGAAAGTAATATAGTTAAGTGGAGAGAGAGGGAGAGGTTAACCACTGAATTTTTTTGTTATCGATTCAACACCGCACTCAGATACAATCGAAATGATGCAGGGCCTCTACTGGAGATATGGAAAGTGGCAATAAACAAGCGGAATACAGAGAGAGGGAGGGAGAATACTGGTATAAAGCAAATCATAGAGCCGTGTGACTAAAAATGATATATATGGGCCATTGAATCGGGTCCCAGTGGCTGAATGGTATACGAGCTTGCCTCGTAACTGGAAGGTCTTGGGTTCGAACCCTGGCAGTGGGTGCGTACTGCCAATGATTCCCAAACTAGTACTCCAGTGCTGGTTTCCAATGGTGGTTCTCTAACTGATATCAGTCCTCCGTAGTCAAACTCGTAAAAACAAATTTAATCCTTACAAACCAACTCTTGATAAAAGTGATATGATTGTAAGCAATAAATTCTTCTCGAAGCATCATCCAATTATTAATACTGTATCACTTTATGATATTTAAAATAAACTTATTCAATATAGAAGAATATTCTACAACAATGCCTAAGTTCTACACTTACACTAGTCAAATTTTCCTTTGCATATACAATATTTATAGGTGTATATGATCTTGTGAATAATTTGGGATCATTAGCTGCCCGACTACTTTTCTTACCGTTGGAGGAAAGCTGTCATTTTACATTTAGTCAATGTCTTAAAAGAGATGTTCCGCCTAGTCTACAGGATAAAGTGAGTTAATTTTAGTAAATCAGTAGTATGTATTAGTAGATGTCAATATAAACATTTTAACTGTATGCATTGCTTTACCCCATTCTCATTCATTCAAAAACCTTACGCTAATCCCCTTGGGTATATTATCGTGTCATAAGCTAAGCTGATAGTGCGTCGGTAGCACAGCGGTTGAGACGCTCGCCGACCATGCACATGGTCCGGGGTTCGACCCCCGGCCACTGGACGTACTCCTTTACCTCGCTATCCCAGTAATAACACTCGTAAAGAGGAAAGGTTGGGCATAAGACTAGCAACTCCATCCTTTAAAAATAAACACTGCTACAGAAACTTCAAGTCTGTAGCTTGAAGCCCTATGTTCCACTAGGAACGTGAACGAATGAAAAAGACGCTAAGCTGATATTTCAGTTGAAGTATTGGAGTTAACATGCTCCCCACTGATGATTGGTCTCAACATAGGCTCAGTTTTTGAAGTCACTGACAGGTAGTTATTGATTCGAGATGGTGTGATAACATGTAGAGTACCTGACCACTTGAACTTTTGATTAACGGTGGCTGAGAACTGACAGCAGTGGCGCAGTTACATTTATGCTGTTGATTACATGATCCCATTTAGTTTTTTTTTATAGTTTTCTTTTGTTTGTGTAGTACTTTTAAGAACCTTTGATTATAGATATTTTGTTGTCTTTTATTTTTCTTTCTTACCTTTTATGGGGTTTTATGCTGATATCCCTACGTAGATCCCACTTCTTTATATCATTTCTATGCCCTAATAGCTTAATCATCATTATAGCAGATGTTTTTTCTATGAAAGCTGCAGAAAGAAAAAGCACTGACTGGTTTCATTTGTCATCACAGGGTATGGCACAATTATACAGACGATTCGCCTTTATCATTATGAAGTAGACTGAATAAGAAAACACCCTAGAAGTAGATAAATTCCATTTCAAAATGTTTTTGAACTTTCTGGATTGTGTTTTTAGTAGTAATAATAATACTTTGCTTTATTCCAAAACAGTACTTGTGATACAGAATGGAATTCTCAGCATTTCCCTACAGTATTGCATCCAGTTTGTACATTAACAATAAATAAAATTCTAGATAGATTATGGGTAGTCTCAGTTAGTTTTGCCAGCAACATATTAGCATATCGCTGGCAAAGCCAAAAGTGAACTGAATGTTTGAAGGTGTTAGAAAAGTAGATACTACTAGCATATTTACTGGCGTAAGCGGTAACAAAAAGGTCGAGATATACAGAGTGTGAAAGAACGAAGAAAAATTTTTTTAAACAGAGTTTGTAAGGAAAAGAGGATCAATGCTGCACATAACAGAAAAAGAGAGAGAGAGAGAAAAGGAAAAGATAGAAAGAAAACGTTGTACCTATAAATGATATGAGTTGGAAAGACGAGATCCAGCTGTTGTTCTACTGACTATTTAATAAGTTATAGGTATCACGCCTAATGCTTTCTTTATCGCACAGAACACGAGCTAAGTAGGGTATGGATGAGTTTTTGTACTTGCTAGTGAGAGCATATAGTTTTCTATATAGACTTCTGGTCTGCCTGCCTGATGAGATAGATACAAGGGCAGAGTTGTGAATGAAGAGGGTGTTGTGAGTTAAATAGAATGGGTTGAGCCCATTTTTCACATGAGTCCAAGTGCCTGTCGACCAGAACATTAACAAGCTGGTTAAGTGACACGTTGCTTAACCTGCTGACAACGTTTAACACCGTACGAAATAAGGTATAGTCTTTCTTCAGTAGCCCTGGAAAAACCAAGGGCGAACATTAGAGAATAATAGGCAGAATACGGGAATTAACGAATTGTAGGATTAAGGGTCGGGTTATACCAGAATGTCTTAACTTCTTGATGTAGAAGGCTAGACGGAATATTTTCTTAGATATCATCAAGATGTGAGACGACCAGGGAAGATCAGCAGATAGAATGACGCCAAGATATATATTTAATTTCCGACTTGGTCTATATTTTCAGTGCCATCTATGTTGCACACCTCGTGAGTGCTAACCACCAGTTTGTTTAGGTCAGATTTATGCCTCAAGGTGAAATTGACTGTTTGACATTCAGAAGGATTTAAGGTTAGACCATTTTCCTTGGATCACTGACTGATTTCTGATTTGTCAAACAAGAAACTGATGGGAAACTAAAGTTCACGATATATAAAAGAAATCGTCAGATTCAAACAAATAACCGATAACCATTATATATGATTTTGATTGGGAATGATTGTCCGGAAAAAATTTCTAGATAACATATCCAGACAAAAGGGCAAGGTGAAAAAGAATAAGGATTGAAAAAAATCTTAAATGTCGATGATGCATATTCCATATCGCAAGGACACGACTGAACAACTTCAAAGAATACCTGCTTCATATTAATGTTTAAAGTCTATTTCAAGCCCTCTAGTTCTTAAGAGAAAGCTTTAGTGCTTGCCAAAGATATGTTTCCTAGAATAAAAAAACCCAACTCTGTCCATAGCATAAAATGTTCAGAATGTGAGGCTGGTTATATAGGCGGAAAGCAGTAAGCAGATGAAGGTGAATGAACATAAACTAACTGTGCACGAAACTTTTGCCCAGAAATAAGCTAGAATTAAAGAGTCTAAGAAAGAAGATCAGCTATAAACAGCGAACATATAATCGATTTCGACAATAAGGCCTTCAGCCCCCGAAGCCTCAGGATGGTCGTGGGGTGCCTTGCGCTGCGGGTTGGCCACCCCTCCGTACACCTCTTGAAATGCTCCTATATATGACCGAACGTCTTACATAGACTCTCCTGAGGAAGTCCTACTCACTGCCTTTACGTGGTGGAGGTGTTTTTCACCGAAGTGAGAGGACAAAATCGGATGTTCGGCGCTCTTCACCGGGTTGACAGTCTAGGGAGATGGCTAAACCCTGATTCCAAACCTCCAACGACTGGTGTATGAAGCTCACCGGCAGACGTATGGACAAGGGGCTTATTGGATGCCCTGGATGTCTGGCCCCATTCAAAAAGGCGTATGAACCGGACTCCGGTCACCGGCTGCCAATGAATAGTGGACTCCCTACTCCACTCCTACTGCCTTGTAGGTCACACTTGGTTGTGTAAAGGCTAGAGCTGCACTCTCAAACAAAAGGCCGAGCGATGCTGGGGACATCACTCGTACCTAATTCCCACGAAACTTCATGAACTCTCTACAACATCAACCAAATTCTAGTACTGGTCCAACAACGTCGTCTTCGGTGGTTTGGCCATGTTCTGCGCCGACCAGATGACGATCTAGTCAAATCAGTTTTAAATCCCTCGCCATTTCCACCGTGGCGATATCGCAGGGGTGGACAGCTGAAAACACGGCTTGGTACAGCCAAGGCTGATATGGAGTGCCTGGGGCTACAAACCGTCTACGGACTCCGTCTGTGGAACAAGAATTGGATAACCCTGTCGCAAAACCTTGCATCAGATCACCGCGCCTGGGCAGCGATGATTCGAGATATTCATGAAGCCGGCTCATCCTCCCGTAGGAGATAGCCGAAGTAAAGTAAGTAATAAGGCCTTCATTCACATTTAGGAAGACTGACCACATCGAATGCAATAAATAGGAGAGAAGGGGTAGACTTACCACCTATAAGGCAAACTCTAATGAAGCAAAACAGATCAAAAAAACCAAAATTATTTTCAATCCTGTGTTGTGACCTCTGTAAGAATATTATCATGCTTTACATATATGAATAGACGTGTTTTCCATATAACAAACAACATATACACACACACACTAATACGGACAAATATGCACATATGGAAATTTGACATTTCTCATTACAAATATGTGCAGTCTATTTACATTGGGGTTATTTGGTCAATGGTGATTGGTTAACAGTTGAATCCAGGATGTGCGACTAACCCTATTTGGGGCTCATCAACTGGATATATCTTCCTTCATTCCCTAGTGAGTGATGCTGTTCCTCCCAGTAAGCATGGAACCCAGTACCCTTCGTTTCAAATGCCGAAACGTTATTCAATAGACCACGCACTGGGGAAGGGGAATGTGGGTACATCCAGCCGACCGTTCTCTGATAGAACGAAATGCGCATCCTTGATTTAGATATGATAGAGGAGATTTGTAGCTCAGGTGGATGATTTTGATGTGGTTGCGTTCTCTGAGCTGGATGATTAATTTGCGAAGCTTTCGTCGCCCTACTAGGTGACATTTTCCTCGCATACTTCGATTTGAAGTGAGCTTTTAGATTTCTCCACGAGTTTATTAATCATCTCTCCTGGCGACCTTGGACGTGAGCACTATTCAAGAGGGCAAGGACACATTGCAGCACTCCTCTCTTAAGGAAAATTGAAGATAAATATCTCATGGACGTCTTCCAAAAGAATGGATATTCACGGAATTTCATCAAAAAACATATAACCCCAAGCCAGCCTGTCAAGCCAAAAGCCCCTAAGGAAAGAATAAAGAAAATCGCCTTACCATATATAAAGGATACCTCACAAATCACTACAAGACTCTTCAAACCTTTAGGAATTGACGTCTCACACAAACCAACAAAATCACTCCACTCGACACTGTATCAACCAAAAGACTCAACAGCGAAAGAAGATAAAACCAACATCATCTACAAAATAAATTGTAACAATTGCGAAAAACACTACATTGGTCAAAATGGACGACCCCTTCGTCTTCGTATCCACGAATATAAACTAGTCGTCAAAAGACATGGCATCTTCTCCCTCCTATTGCCGCATACATATAACCACGGACATCAATTCGACTGGGACAACGTTCAAATATTAGACAGAGGAAACAACAAGAACCTTGGCATTCCCGTGAATCATCAATTAATAGACACATCGACATAGACAAAATTTATCAACCGATAAGAAATAAACCTCACACAAAGAGTCAAAGTTCAAGTCAAAGAAACAATCAATTCCAATACAAGTAACCTAGACGGTGTGAAAACACACAAAAACAACGAATCACGTTCAAGGTGGTCACCAGGAGAGATGATTAATAAACTCGTGGAGAAATCTAAAAGCTCACTTCAGATCGAAGTATGCGCTGAAAATGTCGCCCAGTAGGGGGATGAAAGCTTTGCAAATAAACCAGCCATCCAGCTCAGAGAACACAACCACATCAAAAGCATCCTGGATTCCACCGTCAATTACCATTCACCAAATTACTTCAAGTTAGATCCCCAGGCATCGTCTTAGTATTTCCATCAGAAGCCGACATGTCAGCAGAGGCCCAACACATCAGTCTAGTCAGTCAATGGGCAAATCCGAATTGAATTAAATACGCTGGGGATTATGTTAAGTAATTTTTAATCACCACTCATTGTTGTTTATTATTCAATCTGCTTTATTAAACATAGAAATTACTTGCTGATGTGTTTCGTATCCTGAGAACAGCTCTTCGTACATCAAGTTTAGTTGCATGGATTGGTGTAACATTTGCTCAGGCTAATTCTCGTCTACTATTAATGATTTATGCTGGTCATAGATTGGCTGATTATCCTGCAGCTGTTAATTTACTCCAGTTGTACTCCGCTTATGTTTTATTACTTGCATGGAATGGTTCAACTGAAGCTCTGTTGAATTCAGCTATGTCAACGGTAAGTGTATTACATCTGCTTGATTACTGTTCCATTTTTTTTCTAAAAGGAAACTTTTATTACTTAATTCTATTTTTGATTTTCCCGTCGATTGATCGGACCGAAGTGCTCGGTCTCAGGTTGTTGACATGTTGGCTTCTTGTGCAGATGCTTCAACGATGTCTGGGTATGTAGTTAGAAGCTAATTGACGGATGGTGACTAGCAGTGGAATCCAAGATGCGCGTTTCATCCTATTTGGGACTCGTCAGCTACTGGATGCTTTATACTACTGTGATTGTAATGAGTATTTGGAAACTACCAAAGTTAAGTAGTGATTGTAGTCGCTAATCAAATCGCTAAGTGATCTAAACCTCGGATGACTGTTTCAATCTTTTGGGAGTTGAATTCATTACTCATGTACCTGGTTCGATTCAGATCCGGAAGGTTAGCTGGATTCAATTCAAACCATCGGAAATCTAGCCAGCCGTTTGGACTAATTAGTATCAAGGAGATGTGGATATTTCTAGTTTTCTAAGGAGACTTTGGTGAGTTTTCATATCGAACTGTATGACTTGAAAATAACGAATTTGATGGAATAGTTTAAGCCTAATTGGGATGGTAGTAATATAAACTTGGGGGGTAATAATTATTAACAGTAGAAATATCAGGATCATAGGAGTAGACTCAATGCGAATATTTTTCATGATTCAAACGTGCTTTACTCATTCGGTCATCCATATTTACCATTCCATTTCATTTCATTTTCACTACAGCAATATTGACTAGTAATTCGGGTATTATCAGTTGAAATGTATTCACATTCACAAATAGTTTTGTTTTGTCAATAAGTAATTATTATTCTATTCTGTTCTATTCTACAGGATGAAGTTTTACGTCATAATCAACGCTTAGTGATATTCTCTGTAATATTTCTTTGTGCAAATTGGTTTCTTGTCCCTATTTTCAATGTATATGGTTTTGTACTAGCCAACTGCATTAATATGCTAACTCGTATTACATACAGGTAAGAAGGCTTTATCGTATTTTGTTAATATATATATTTATTTATTTTTCAAAACGCAAGCAGTATTCAATGACTTCATCGATTATTTGATGGTAACTTTAGGACATTTTATTCCAGTATTCCAACAAATATGCTGAAGAAAATAGAGGTGGATCTGGCATACACTGGGTTGACCGTTGGGTGGTGACATTGTGCTCCAAATTATCGCTCAAGTGGGATCCGAATTGGAAACGATGAGTTAGGCGTGACTCTAAGGGTGACATGGATGAGGTCGTGTGGTGAAGAGATGAGAACTTATGGGCGGTCGTGGAGTCAGCCAAAGAGAACCGCAGAGAACAGGACAAAATGGAGATGTTCTGTTGAAGCCTCATGTTCCACTCGAAACCCAAAGGAATATTAATCATTTCATTTTCTAGAATAATAAAGCGACTGTTTTAAAAAAAATCCATTATTAAACTTATCAGCTCTTTTAATATTTCATAAAACTGAAGATTACAATATTCCTTAAAATGATAATTTTAAGCGTAAAAGATAAACTGCCTAATTTCGCCTCTTCTGTGTGTATCTACCAATTTAAATGCTCCTGTAGAGTCAGTCAAATAGGCTGTGCAATTAGGCTCATTTATCATCAGATTTCCGAACATTACCCTGCATAGTAGTTGAGTAAAGGACAACAAAATCCATTCACATAACGCTATTCTATCTCATCTTGTGGATACATAACACAAAAGTGATGGAAAGAACTTGGTGGCTTTCAAAGTCATCTACTGCATACCAACCAATCTTAGCTTCACCTTAAGAATTCGTCTACTGTATATTACTGAGGCTGTTGGGATGTACATTAAGAAAATTAACTTGTGTATCCAAAAGAAGTTGGTTCAGACATTGTCCTTACCCCGTTGGCCATCTAGGTTCTAATGATCCTTAATTTGTTGTTGAGTTTTCCTTAATTTTATTTGGTGTTCTATTTAGTATTACATTTTTATGCTTATTACAATCTAAGCATTTTTAATGAACTGTAATTCCATTGTGATCTTACTTAACTAATCGATATTATTTAAAAAATACTAATATTGTTATTCGAGCACCTCAAATAAACTACAGAAGACAGGAGTAAGACAAGGTTGCCTACTATCGCCAATGATTTTCCTGATTACAGTGGATTGGATAATGCGACAGACAGCGACAATGAGGAAACAGGCATAAAATAAACTCACACAAAAACTTGGAGGATCTGGGATTCGCCGATGATATTTGTCTGATTTCCCACAAACTGGAAGACATGCAAGTGAGAAGCAACAAGTTGGCGATAGAAAAAGCATCAAAGATAGGACTTTAGGTGAACATAGAGAAAACAGAGGTGATGAAGATTCCAGGGCAACACCGACAGCAACAACAAAAACAGACAGCAATCATCCAGCATAAATGGGAGGAACCTGAAAGAAACAGCCTCCTTTACCTACCGACCTGGGAAGCATCGTTTCAACTACAGGCGGACAGAACTGACGAGGATATCAAGGCAAGAATCGGAAAAGCAAGACAAGCTTTCATTACTCTCAAGTCTGTGTGGAGGTCAACAGCAATCAGCACCAAAAATAAGATCCGGTTTTTCAACTCCAATGTGAAGTCAGTGCCATTTACTATACGGATCAGAGACTTGGCCAGCGCGTCATAAAGAGCATCTCAAACAAACTACAGACCTTCATTAACAGTTGTCTTCGCTCAATACTCAAGATCAGATGGCCGGTCAGAAAAGATCGGCAACAGGGATCTCTGGCAATGAGCAAACCGACTCAGCAGGAACCGATTGTGCAACAAACAAGGAGGAAGAAATGGAGACGGATTGGCTGGCCATACTCTGAGGAAACCATCAAGTGACATCACTAGACAAGCCGTCACTCGAGTGGAACCCGAAAGGGAAGCGGCGAGTTGGTCGTCAGTGTAGGAGCGACTTGGAGGAGGTCATGCAAGGAGGAGATGAAAGCATGTGGGCAGACTTGTAGCCAGGTGAAAAAGTTGGCGGCGAACCGAACGCAATGGAGACGTGCAGCTGAAGCCCTATGTTCCTCTAGGAATTAAAGGAAATAATAATATAATATTGTTATTGAGACTGCTATTCGAGAATATTCTATGTATATTAACATGTCTATAATTGTAGAGCAAGAAGAGGAAATTATCGAAAAGGATATTCTTTGCTCAATTATTTTGTGTTTGATAGGTGTCTGAATGAATAATAGAAATTTTTAATTAGAAAAGTGATGCGATAGTAGTTGAACGTCTGAAATAATTAGCTTAAGATGTGTAATATTAAAGCTTTATTACAGACAATACGTAAACATGTAATATAAAAATCTTCAGTTTATTTAGTTCCAAAATGTTTCATCTTCGTACAGGATTTACATGTTAAGCTTAGTCTGACTGTATATGAAGAGACAACCAACCCTGTATATTTTTTCTGCATTTCCTTCAAGAATTGCACAGATTTTTGTTGGAAACCAATTAAATATGTGCGCGCGCGTTCATCTATTGAACATCTGATATAATTACATGATTAAAACAATAAGAAGTTAAGATTTGTTTCATCTCTTTTATATAGATGAAAATTCTGGTAACCGAGTGATTTAAGCAGACCGTCGTTATCTCTTTTTCCATCTCTTTGCATCCAGAAGGGAACATAGGGATTCAAACCTAAGCTTTGAAGTTGCAGTTGCTAGCCTCGCGTGCAATCTTGTCTCAGTTTTAATCAATCAGAATCATAAGTTGATTGACTGACTTGTCGAGGTCAGCACAAATATATATGGCCTACATATCGTGTAATAGTTTATCAGATGTCTGAATGAGTCAACTGGCAATACACTTTGTTTTGTAACTCGTGTTATTTTGGAGATTCGAAGATGGATGAACCACTCAATGTTGTTATTACTATCATTATTCCTTTGGGTTCCGAGTGGAGCATAGGGCTTCAGCAGAATGTCTGCATTTCATCTTCTTCTCTACAGTCCCCTTTATCTCGCCATTTAAGCTTTTATCCCCTTTACATCACCCTGGGAACCATACCCAACCCATGATCCTTTAGAATTGACTGGATTACATATATACGCTAATTGACCACAAGATAGCAAGTAACCAGTATAACTGTGTTGGGTATTGACACAGTGTTGAGGTGCTTTTATCCTTCTAGAGTTTTAAAATTTATCAAGACATTGTTTCCTATTTATTTCAAAAACTGGTTTTATGGTATCATTTTTTCTACCCATATTCCCATTCGATTAGTGTTTACTATATACGTCGTTATATTAGAAGAATTGATGAACCAGTGAATAATCATATTATTGCAAAAGACAACAATTTGAAATCTTTCCCCCTCAAAAATAACAGACCATCTCCATCATCTGATACACAAGGCTGTGTAAAAGACACTCCCCAATTAACAAAGATTTCTCTTCTCTCTTTAATGTTACCATCTTGGAATGAAGCCAGCGTTTTGTGCATTTCGCTGTTATGCACCTTAATTTCACAGGTAAGTGTATTATTTAACCTTTTTTTATTGACCACAATTATTATTTAGCTATTTGATGTGATCTGTCGCCAATTTTGATATGACCGTTAACATACTTGGTAGTTGCGCTGATGAACTTTCTATCTAGTCATTTCGAGAGCCTATTGTTCTAACCACTACTAGCAACGACAACAACAACACCGCGATACGATACCACGGAAAACACGCGACGCAAGAAGACAAGCAGAGAAGTCTGACTGACAGCGCTTGAGTGTATATATATGCTTTAAAATGACCATGAGAGACACTAATGACATTGATCAATTAAAACAGTCAACAACCAATAAGATTTCAAAGGTCATCAGTTGGGTGAGAGAAATACAGGCATGTGAAAATGACAACTATCATTGTGTCTCTTTGCATTTCGAGTGAGAGCATAGAGCTTCAAGCTAAAGCTTTGAAGTCTCAGTAGTGCAGTGGCTTTATTTTTACGAGATGGGACTGCTAGCCTCATTCCCATGCTTCCCTGCCTCTTTACCAGGGTTACTATCGGTTAATTGAGATTAAGGAATGCGTTGGCCGGCGATCGAACCCGGACCATGTGTGTGATTGACGAGCATTCCACCAATGCACCACATAATAGAAAGTTTTTAATTTTTTTCCGCCAGCGTTAGTCTTAGCTGACTTCGTGTTTAAATATATGAAGACAATTTGAATGCTTGAAAGAAGTTGTTGTTTTTTAACAATTCACATCGTTTGGTTTAGATTTGAAAGTTAGAATTCATGGGTCATTGGATTCTGTGACTGGTTTGAATATTTGCATGAAACTATATACTACTGATTAACTGAAATAAGTAGTTGCATATCACTCATATCAACCTGTAGTGCTTGCTGGCCAGCCAATCAGGTCGAGTTGGTCTTTACACTTAATGGCCGTTTCACTCGTTTTGCTCCGAGCTCATCACTAGTGTACCCGGTTTGACTCAGCTGAGAGAGCCGAATCATTTCAAACCATTCGATTTCTGGCTATCTAGCTACTTTGTCGAAATGGTGATACTAAAAATCAAATTCCTAATTTGCCAATTGGTTAGTAGTTTGCATACTTCAGTTAAGGTATGCACTGAAGATGTATCCTAGTAACTTACTAAATGACTGGTTTCAACATAGAACTTTGCACTGATGTGCAGCAGTTCGAGTCGTCACACTCCATGTAACACACAGAGCAAGAGAAAATAAAAAAGAAATGCGAAATAGAGACGGTAAACAGAAATATGTGGCAAAAGAATAGTAATATTGAAGAATCATATAGTTTTATTGGTATTATAAGTCACAAGGAGTGGATGCATTTGCGCCAGCCATTGAGAACGATTTTGAGCCAACCTTGATTGGTTTTTACTATCTCGAGGACCCCACAGGTCTCACAGTCATAAAGGAACACAAAGCGGACTACTAAGCAGTACACACGCCCTCTGGTCGATAGCCAGCCAGATATCACGTCTACGCCAGAGACGGCGTAAACTAGCATTTGTGAAACGAACCTTCTGTATCCTTGCTGAGATTTCGTCAGCAATCAACCCGCTGTCGTTGGCTGATGCAGTGGTCAACACGCTCTACTCACTTCACTCCCTATTTCTAATCTAGGAGTCAATGTAGTCTAGTCCTGTAGCCTCATCATCTTACATTTGGCGGTAGCGAGTCGCATGCCAAACATTCGTAGATTGCAGCTCAAGGAGTTCAGAAGACTGCATTTTGTCAGCGGCTTCACCTAGAAGGACTATATCATCTGCATATTCTAAGTCAATGCTCCTGTCCATCCCAAGCAAAATACTAAGCCGCATCATCCTGGAAAGAATCGAACAAGCCCTGGATGAAAAAATTCGACCGGAACAGGCTGGATTCAGGAGAAACAAGTTGCATATGAGCTTGAGAGGAAGAAATATAACGAAGACATTGGCTAGCGGTTGCGCTATGTCGTGAATTGGCAGAAGTTAGAATTCAAGGACCATTGGATCGGGTCCCAGTGGCTTCATGGTATACGAGCTCACCTTGTAACCGGTAGGTCCTGGGTTCGAACCCTGTGGTGTGGGTGCGTACTGTTGAAGAGTCCCAGACTAGGACGAAACAGCTGTCCAGTACTACCAGGTTTTCCAATGGTTCTCTAACAAATGTCAGCTCATGATGAAATCCTGAAATATAATGATTGTTGAACGCCGACGGTAAGTATGCCTATGTTTCAGAATCTTTCGGAGGGTAAGGCGATGGAAGATTCGCAAGTAAACCATTCAACTCAGTGAGCACAACTGCATCAAAGTTTGCAGCTACTCATCTCAATCAATTATCCAGTAGTATATACGTTTTTTGTACAAATGTGCTTGCTTTCTTGATTACCAGTTATGACATAAAGCAGATGACATATTGGCGATCTGAACAATTTAGGTTTCTAAAGGAAACTACGGTGAAATTTTAACTCCTATGCTGATGGGGAGGCGGTGGTGGGTAAGTGGTATTCAACGCATTAGTAGGATTTCATCGTGAACTAGTGAATTTTTCGAAGTTCTATTCAGATAATGTATATAGTGTTATTTATTGCTATTATTACTACTGAAGTCAACATTTTTATGCTTTCATTGTATTTCAGCACTTTTTCTGCTGCTCCTCTGGCACTCTTTGGATGATAATTCACGCGGGAATTACTTTTGCTTTCCTGTGCCTAGTATTAACTGTTATGTATCATGAGGAAGTTGATCTACTCCAACTTATTCGAAGTGAACTACTGCGCAGAAAATCACGATGATATCTGTGACACTAATAATATAAATGATTATTTTTTTATTTTAGAGGAATCACTCTTTCTCTAGTCTTTCGAGGAGTCTTTCATCCTCATATAGCTTTATTCATCTCTTTTAATTATTTTGTATAACGGAAGAAAAAAGAAAAGGGGGAGAAAAGATGAATACTATTTGTTTGCAATGTATTTGCCTTTTTATTTGTTGTTGTCTGAGTTGATTTTGTATTTGTCGTCGATCGATTATAAGTGGGCTGAAATGTCCGTTTTCTGTTGATATGTTAGCTCCTACCTAGTACGGGCACTTCGACGTTGTCTGAATGGATTAGCAATGATGTTATTTAGTGGATAGTGACTATCAGTAAAATACGGGATGTGTATTTCGTCCCATTTCGGGACTCGTTAACTGCATGTTGTCTTAAAACAAGCAACTGTCTGCCTGTTTTCGATATAGAACTTTGCACCGATGTGCGGCAGTTCAAATCGCCACACTCCCTCCTTGTAGCACACAAAGCAAGACAAGAAAGTAGAAGAAATTCATATTAGAGACAGTAAACAGAGGTGTGAGACAAAGGAATAGTTGTAACGAAGAACAAAACAGTTTCATTGGAGATCATAAGTCACAAGGAGTGGATGCATCTGCGCCACTGAGAACGATTTTGAGCCATGTCACCAATTGTTTCCAACCATAGATTTTTACCGTCCCGAGGACTCCAGCATGGAAGTCTACACCTTCCTACGTGGCTTAGACCAACTGTTGTGGATTTCATTGACTGGTGCCAAGTTTTTGTTTGACCGCCGCTAGCTTTTTTCCAGCCCGACCCTATATCAGTCGAGGAAGGCGATGACTAGGCATACGTAACACATGTTCTGACCATCTCAGTCGATGTAATTTCACAGCCTCGTCGATTGATTCCCCCTCCCACCTACCTAGCACTCGACCGATGCCTAACATGATTATTGCTCACCTTATTATACCACTTCGCACGGGAGATAGAACACAGGCTCCTATGATCGAAGACAGCTAATCTTTTCATGTCTTCCACTCTCAATGGCCAGGTCTCACAGCCATAAGTTGAATAACCTAGACAGAAAGTACGTAACAAAGGTTAATAAAGCAGGATTTAGTGAATTCATTAGATTTTGCTAGACCTCGTCATCTGAATACTCCACTTACGGGGATATATATATATATATATATATATATGTACCATTGAAATTACATTGGGAGATATAAGACTGATGAGGAAATAAACTACATTGATTTAATCATGCAGACAAGGGAACAGGAAGATGCAATTGCAGAGGCTTGTGTAATTCGAGTTCATAAATCAGGTCTCTGCGTACAAAAGGAGATGGTCGTCACTCTGAACCTACCACCATGTTAATATATTTTACTTATTAACTGTTATTATTAATATTAATATCACTTTATTCTACCTCTCATTATTATTATTATTCTTGATTCATTTAAGACTATCTTTTATCAGTAGCATTATCTTAACCCACTTCAGCATAATTACTATTATTGTCGTTATTATTATTATGACTATTACTACTGATATTACTCTGTTTGCAATTCTCTGATGACGAATTGTTTGTCTAAGTGCATAATTGAAGCGTAATTCATTTCATCTTAATTTTAATCTCTCATACTCCCTATCCCCTTATCTATTTGAATATGACCTGGAAAAACATTCTCACCTGTCTTTCTGCATGGCTAATTCATTGTAGTTTGTTTACTTATCAGCCTTATATCTCCCAATGTAATTTCAATAATATATACATCTTTCCCCGTATGTAGAGCATTCAGCTGACGAGTCCTACTGAAATTTGATGAATTCATTAAATCCTGCTTTATTAACCTTTGTTGCTTGTTTTAAATTCGTATCGGGAAAGAAATGTTTTCAATTCTTGAAGAAGCGCCTCCCGGAAAGCACTATCAGTGCACTAAATGATCTAGCGAAATTAAGGTGTAGGATTGCTAAACACTCTGCATGACGAGACTGTTTGAAAGAATGTATTGAGACTAATATTTATATCCTCAGACATTTTACAAATCCTTGCGTAACGACCATTTGAAACGTCATTGCCGAATCTTTACCGTCTTACTGAATCACATTTGTGCTCTGAAACAGATGAATGCGGTCTGCTGAAAAAAACACTTTGGCGTGTGAAACAATGAATTCTAAGTTTGAGTTAGCAATGTGCCCACCATTCTAGGTGGTGGCTCACCATTATGGTGCATTCTGAACTGTTGTTATAAGGTGGCTGGAAGTTGGTTGGAGAGGCAGACAGGAAGCCTTGCTCCACCTAGATTTCGTGCTAGTTGACACTCATCACTCAGCAAGGTGTGTCTGCAACCTTGAAGGAACTCACGTCCCTTGCGAAACCTAGGTTAAAGGTTTACTGCAGAATGTCTCCAACCATCTAATAAGTATATTCACTCAGATAAGATAGTTAAAGCCATTATTATGTATGCTCGAGGTATGCTTGTGTATATTTCTTCACACTTCAGCCTCAAATATGAGTCATATTACAAAAAAAATGTAATTATCTTCTGTACTTTTACCAACACAGGGTTCAGCGAAGAGGTTCTTTCAAACGAATTTATTATTGAGCTGAACATTCGTATGTATATGGATTTTCAGAAACTATATCACGGGAAGAAATTGTAAACAATACGTGGGAATACTTACTATGTATTGAGTAGTATAGCGTAGTTTCTACAGTTTCTCAGAAATGGTTTATCAAGGTATGAAGGGATCACGTAATAATCAGTGACACAATAGAAGTAAAGATTTGAAATTGGATAAGGTATGAATCGTTATTGGATGAGAATCAAGGTGGTTGAGTATCCGCTTGATGAGTGTGAAAAAAGTGAGAGAGAAAAAACCGATGAAATACACAAGAAGGAGCAAGTTAGAGTGATAATAGCAAACTACTTAATAAAAATTGGAGTTTAAGACTTTGCTTGATAGAATAAAAGATTGGTTAAATCTTTATCTGGTTCATTCCCTGTTTTGCGATTTCTGTCTTCTCTCTTAGTCTCCACGTGTCCGTAGAGAACCATTCTTTGTCTTACCGCTTCTGTCTTCCTTCGACATCAGTTTCAGAGAGTTACTGTGTTCCTCAGCACTGGTCCCCTCCCTTATGCTCCAACTTTGTCTCTGATAGCTGAAATGAGTGTGATTTGTAGATTTGTCCTTCAGTTTATAAGTGTTGAATTTGAATTGTGCTCTATGTCCAGCTTCTTTTAGAGCTTTCAAATTGACTCTGAAGATTCTTTGTTCTAGATAATAGTATGAGCCCACATCTGCTCTCCTTCTCGACTTTGTATCCAGCAGACTGCCTGCTTCTCCACCTTCTCGAGAATGGAATGAAGTCTATCTTATTTTCGGTATGTTCGTATTGTGAAACCCGTGTCATCTTGTGTATATCCTTGTACTTGTACACACCAACCCCATTAAATCACTGAAGACGCATAATTCTGTAGAGACTTCGTGGTTGTCGTTTAGTTTGCTCAGTCTGTCGACATATGATGAGCTCTCTTCCTATGATATAGGTTCAGACTTTTACTTGCATTCGTATTATCTATTAGAATTTTGAGGGAGTTTGGGGTTATATTTATGAATCGCTAGCGCCGCCCAACACAATTATCGAAATATAACACCCTTCTCAGCATCTTGGTTTATCGTAACCAGTAGAGCTCGAGATGGAACATTATTTCACCACTGCGAATTATCCTTTAAAGTCAGAGTGGACAGGTGATGGGGAATTTCGGACAATCATAGAGGCGTTTAGAAGTGATGACAGAGAATTGACTGGGATAGAGATGAACTGTATTCTACTCGGAACTCTCAAGACGAATAACAGTAATCACACACTCCTTGTTAATAATTATCATCAGAAGCACTGGAATATTGATGCGATGCACATCTTGAATACATCTTTAAGTGTTAGTTAGTAGAGTATATTATTAATAATATTCCCTTGAGTTCCGAGTGGAACATTGGGCCACAACAACACGTCCCCAATTTGTCCTGTTCTGTTCAGTCCTTTTCAGCTGGCTCCACGATTGCTCATAAGCTTTCATCTCCTCGTCACACGATCTCTTCTATATCACCTTCGGAGCCACACCTAACTCGTTGTTTTCCATTCGAGGACCTTGGGGTCCTATGTCCTTTGACGATCTTCTCAGCGTGTGTCCGATCCGTTTCTATTTTCTTTGGTATATTTGTTGAGCAATCAGTTCTTGATTGGTCCGTTACCAGAATTTCTTGTTAATAGAGTATTAAGCACTATATTCATTATTATTATTGTTTCCTTTAGTTCCTAAAGCAACATAGGGCTTCAGCTGCACGTCTCCATTGCGTTCGGTTCGCCGCCAATGTTTTCACCTGGCTCCATGTCCACCCATATGCTTCCATCTTCTCTGCACATGAACCAGTGCAGAGATGGACAACGAAACGATAAACTGAATGCAGTCTGCTGTGCACGGTGTAAAGAAGTGAGGAAGAGTTGCAGAAAAAACAATTCTGTGACACACTAACAGTTGAAGTAGAACAGACTTCCGATAAGTAGGACCTCAAAGAGCTATATTAGATAACCAGATCACTCGCTTTCTGGGAAGAGGTCAATGCAGTTGAAGGGAACTTGATCAGCAGAGACGAGAAGCAAAGGAAACAATGTGCTGTTGAAGCCCTATGTTCTACTCAGAGCCCAAGAGAATAATAAGTTATAATAATCATAATAATGTTTGCTATGAACACTGTTCCATTACTTTTCAAAAATTAAGGAATACAATGTATGATCCATGTATGATTATACATGAAATAATGCAGGTGTTTTGTAGCTTAGAAAAGTGATTTTGGAGTTTTAGTGTTCACAAAGCTGGATCGTTGAACTGCAAAGCTTTCATTTGCCTTCCGAACAACATCATTAGCGCTAAGTAACTTCACACTGTAGATGTTGTCCAGAACGATAATAAGACCTTCGTTATTAAGTCATCCTGCTAACGACTACGCATAGTATCAGTATTTCATTTGACGCAGTGCCTGTTCTTACCACTGTCTAACTTGTAAGATAATAAATGGTGATTCTAATAATAATAATAATAATATTAATGATTTTGCTTTATTCCAGAAACAGTACTAGTGGTACAGTGTGGAATTTCCAGCACATATCTACAATATTGCATCTAATTTTATCAAACAATTAAAAGGAGTATTTCAAAAATTAAATATAAATACAACAGCAAAAAAAAACACAAAAATAATACAAATGCGAAAAAATACCAAGAAGTAGAAAGGGAGATAAACAACTTAAAATAATACCTCAGTATTTGGTAGTGGAAGCTATGATATGTGTATGAATGGTGATAGTAAAGCTATAGTCATACTAGAAGTTATGAAATGATATTTAAGAATGTTTATCGCCAAGATGATCAGTTAATTTGATTGAACAACACTAAACAATCATAAAATAAACATTTCAGGGTTTTTATTTGTCAGCGTTAATGCGGTGTTTGTAGTGGTAGTGTGAGTAATCATGCATAATATAAAAATTTTAGGATGGTGATAACGGCGTTCACAACCAAGATTGTCATTTTTAATATTGCCGCACAAAAAAAAACAATCGCAAAACTAATATTACATGATGGTTAATGACAGGACAATTTTGTAATACTCATAGTGATTATATAGTCAGGACCAGTATATACACAAAAGAAGGAATAGAAAAAAGTATAAAAAAAGTAAGCCAATGATAATAATTTTAGGTAGCTAAGTATGTTGAAGAAGGTGTTCACTATAGAATAACAAATAAGGGAGAAATAAAAGAGCCAAAATTATGTTAGTAACAACAAAGCAAGTCATAGGTTTCGCGCTTAACATTGTCTCTGCCACTTAGAACACGGGACAAATATGGTGTCGTTGAGTTCCTATACTTGGTTGTGCGAGCATATATTATTTTATACTGACTTTTGGTTCTACCTGATGGGATGCAAGGAGAGAGTTGGGAATAGAGGGGTTTTGGGGGTCGGAGAGTATGGTTTTAGACCATTTTTCGCATGTATTCAGATGCCTTTCTACTAATGTATTGACGAGCTGATTGAGGTTTACACCACTAGTCCTACTAACTGCCTTCAATATCCTTCTCAGGATGTTATAGTCTCTAACTCATGCAAAGGATAAAGTGTAGAATATTTAACAGAAAATTTTATTCACTTTCACAAAGTTTCAGTAAAGTAGGATGAATTAGAGTATTACGTTCATCTGTCATAGAGTCAATTATTTGGTAGCTGGTTGGATAAGAAGCTGGGTAGAGCTTACCACCGTTCTTGCCTTTCATATCCTTATGAAACTTTTTCCCTTTTCTGCCATAGGGATAAACATCTGGCTTATTAACACCACCGATGACATTAGGATTACCAATGTTGTACTAGCCAACGTAATTGTAGGTGTCGTCATTGTTATTATTATGATTGTTGTTGTAATAGTAGTCATCCACGCAGCTGTCTGATCTACCGTCGCGTGGACAGTTCCCACCACCTTTGTAGGTGGTAGGTGTCGTACCCACATGGAGCTGGATATTTGTCGAATGTGTAGAAGTCTGTTGATGGTGGTGATAAGAAGTAATTTTAGTCGAATCCACCATGTCCTTTATACGGATATACATCACTTAGTGCTCCATTGTAGAAAGGACAGAATGGGTAAGGTGGAATTTTGTGGGATGTAGCATAGCCGATAGCGATAATGAAGGCGAATATTAGATTTATTAGGGAATTCATTAATATATGTGTAAAACTTGGGCATTGTGGTAGTTAGTAATTCCATAATATATTATTTATTAGATGCATCACACAGTGAAACAGTATTATTCACTGGATGACAAAGTTTCGAACAAAATTTATTGTTTATTATCATTCCATCAATAATCACACGACTTTGAAACTTGAGTTTTATGGTTTTCCTTGTCTTCTCCTATATGTCGTCGTTGGGGTAGTAGAATTTTCCAGATGTCCGGATGAACAGGTGTTGAATCATTCCTATTACATATATCGGGTGCACGCGGGTCCCCGGCAATTGGCCAAATCCCAAAAGAAAAAAAAAAAAAAAATCTGCAGCTGAATCGATAAACAAAGCTTCAAACAGATATTTGGACTTCCGATCATCCCATCCTATGTCAGTAAAAATAGGATTAGTGAAATGTTTAAGTGATAGAGCCCAAAAACTAAGTAGTATCAAGGAAAATCTAAGACAGGAAGTTATACACATAAAAGAAGCCTTGAAACTTAATAATTACCCGGATAAATTAGTCAGGAAATATGTAAGGAAATGTAAAAATAAATAATGATAGTAGCCATAGTGATAATAATAATAATGATAACAATAATAATAATAATAGTGATGATGATGATAATAATAATATTAATGACGACACCAACAATAAGGAATCTGAATCATCAGTGGTTATTCCATATAAGGAAAGAACTTCGCAAACCTTACACAGAATTCTTAACAAGGAAGAAATAAAAGTGGCTGGTATTCAAACCACCCACAAACTCAATTAGAAACAAGCATATTCGATCAAAGGACCAATTCTGTGGAGACTTTGAAATAAAACAATTTAGTCTATCTAATACCCTACCTGCAATGATTTTCAGATCAAATACATAGGTCAGACTAGTAGAACAGGGGCAGTCAGACTAGCTGAACATAAAAACCTAGCAAAATCTAGATTGGTTGACCTGAATAAGATAATAAATCTAGAGAGTAGTTCAGCTATAGCATTACATGTAGTTACGCACAACGATACAATAGGGTGGATGGGATAGGATGACAGTTTTAAAATCTAATGTCACACGGTGTAGGGAGGGAGAGATTGACAATAGAAGCTTTGTTTATCGAATCAACTGCAAACCAACATGTGTAATAGGAATGATTCAACACTTGCCTCAGACGGATATCTGGAAAATTCTACTAACCAAACGACGACAAACAGGAGAGGACAAAGAAAACTATAAAACTCAAGTTTCAAAGTCGTGTGATCATTGCTGGAATGATAATGAAGAATAAATTTTTTTCGAAACTTTATCATCCAGTGAATAAAATACTGTTTCACTGGTTGTGTGATACACCCTAATAAACAAACTAATATAGGGACTTCTTTGTTATTCTTTTCTTCTCACAAGTTTTGTCTTTTTTTAATGTTGTAATAAATACAAATAATATTTTGATGTGGTTTTGTTCTCTGAGCTGGATGGTTAATTTGCGAAGCTTGCATCACCCTACTGGGTGACATCTTCAGCGCATACTTCAATCTGAAGTCAAGTCATACTTCAATACAAATAATATTCTTTTTATATTCGTAAGGGTGCCTTTTTTTCTTTCTTCTGCGTAATAACAGAATGTCAATAAATATGGTGCGTTGTTGATCGATAAACTAACGAACTCTTTTTTATGCACTTTATCACAATTCGCATTTACTAGCATCCAACATTTGACTTCTGAGAAGGAACTATTGACTTTTCATTAGTTTGTAAGAAAAAAATAGAATAGACGAAGAAAAAATTATTGGAATTGCTTTGAACCTTTTTTTTTTAGAAATTTTCGATCATAATTTGACGAAATATTTTGATTGATAATGTTAGAAATCTAACTTTTAACAGTGTTGTTAACATTAACAAGTAATAATAATTCTGGAATGATGGCATGTACTACTAACTGGTTTGTATGAGTAGTTGTTAGCCACTCGCTTCAAGTAGTAGCGTTTGCTAGCTGGATCGCAATGGTTTTAAATACTGAGCAACTCTTTGCGCTTGTTTAGGGTCAGGCTCAAAAACAGGGTATCTGGTGAATAGAGTAGCACCAAGTTAAACTATCCGAATTCTGATTACTCATTTGTTGGAATTAGTATAACATAGAATTACGTTTGTAATTTGTAAAGTACACAGTTCGTGGTAAGAATTCACCAATGTAATTCGGTTTAGTTCTCTTTCAATCTGGCTTCACAACATCAAATCAGCTTTGATTTCCTCCTCACAAGATCAACTGCATGTCAACCTTGGACGATAACATCGAATGTTTGTATATTTATAATGAAAGTTTATGAAACACACCTAACTTGTCGTTTCTAATTTAGGTTCCACTCAACAGGTACTTCTTTTTTAGTTCGGTAATATTAGTTTTTCAAGCATTGATTTTGTAGGTATTTTGTTTGATTGGTTCAAGGATTTCATCATGAGCTGACATCAGTTAGAGAACCAATGGAAAACCACCATGAGTTCTAACTCCTGCCAATTCATGAAATAGTGCGACCACTTCGCGATGTCTTAAAAATTGATCTGATGCTCACTATCGAATGGCCCTAATTCAGGAGATTACCAGAGGTTCTAGTGGGAAGCCGTGACCAGTAATTTACAGAAGGTTGAAGGTGAGGCAGTAACTGATTGGAGAAGACATTTCGAAGTGGTCGCACTATTTCATGAATTGGCAGGAGTTAGAATTCATGGACTGGCTATTGGGTCGGGTTCCAGTGGATGCGTCGGTGGCACAGTGGTTGGGACTCTTGTCGACCATGCACATGGTCCGAGGTTCGATCCCCTGCCAACGCACACCTGGTATCTATGGTCGGCCTGCAAAATTTGGGCTACCGATATCCATACTGAAAATTCCATACTTGTACCAAAAATACAGTGTGGAATCAAGCTGTAATTTAAAAAGTAGTTTTTTAAATTTTAGTCATAAATAAAGCTTCATTTAGGGAAGAATAGTAGTACTAATCACTATCATCTGAGTAAATCTAGTCTGCATAATTTCAATTACAGGCGGCACAGATCAAGACGTCAAAGGAAGAATCACTAGGTAATGCAAAACAGGCCTTCATTAATTTGAAATCTGCAATCTGTAAAAGTAACGAGATTCGGATTTCCAACAATAGTGTCAAGTCAGTCTGTGCTCCTATATGGTCCGGAGACTTGATGAATCATGAAAAGCATTTCCAACGGGTTACTGCAGACTTTCACCAACAACTGCCCTCAGTGGTTCCATACTGAAGATCGCATGGCCAACAAGGAACTTTCGGAACGAACCAACCAAGAAGCTGTTACCCAGTAAATATTCAGAGGGAAATGGAGATGGCTTTAGTATATACTGAAAACAATGTTTAGCAGAATGTTGCACCAGGCCATCGCTTGAGTGAAGCCCAAATGGGAAACGATAAGTTTGGCGGCGAAGGACGACATAGAATGGATCGTGTGAGAAAGAGGGAGAGACTATAGGCAATTGTGTAGCCAGCTTAAGAGGACTGCAAAGAATAGGTTTTAATGGGTGGAGTCGTCTAGAAATTCATATCAAACCCTAATATAAATAAATTCACCAGACATAAATGGAATGGACGATACCTCCAAGAATTTATTGTGATGTTAAACCTCAGTGCTTTATAATTATAGTTTACGAGAGTAGCAGTTGGG
The DNA here is from genome assembly GCA_944472135.2 of Trichobilharzia regenti. Taxonomy (NCBI): domain Eukaryota; kingdom Metazoa; phylum Platyhelminthes; class Trematoda; order Strigeidida; family Schistosomatidae; genus Trichobilharzia; species Trichobilharzia regenti. The sequence goes on from OX235263.1 coordinate 73,488,042, forward strand.
ACTCTTGCCGACCATGCAAATGGTCCGGGGTCCGGTCCCCAGCTGACTCACTCATTTACCTCTCTAAGCCAGGAATAAAAGCTGGTAAAAAGGAAAGGTTTGGCATGAGGCTGGCAACCCGATCCTTTAAAAATAAACACTGCTACAGAAACTTCAAGCCTCTAGCATGAAGCCCTACGTTCCATTGTGAACGTGAAGGAATAAAAAAAAATTAGATCCTTGTCAATTGTTCTACACTAGTACACATAGTCTTTTTTATTACATAATACAGTTTATCACTATAGTAATGGTGACTATACTGACAACTATTCGTCACCATCTATATTATAGCACCTCTATACTAACTCTAACTTTACACTTTTACACATAAAACTAATTCATGAAGGTGTATTATACGTTTATAGAAACTAATTTTACACATGCTTGTGTAATATTCGCCATTGTACTACTGAACATTGGTTTTCGTTTAATACAAATATATTTTGTGAGACTATATACTTTTAAGTTCTGATGTGGTTTTGTTCTCTGAGCTGGATGGTTAGTTTGCGAAGCTTTCATCACCTTACTGGGTGACATCTTCAGCGCATACTTCAATTCATTGAAGTGAGCTTTTCGATTTCTCCACGAGTTTATTAATCATCTCTCCTGGTGACCTTGGACGTGATTGGTTGTTTGTGTGTATTTTCACAACTTCTAGGTTACTTGTATTGGAACTGATTGTTTCTTTGACTTGAACTTTGACCCTTTGTGTGTGAGGTTTCTTTCTTATTGGTTGATAAATTTTTTCTATCTCGATGTGTCTATTGATTAATGATTCATTGGAATACCAGGCCTTCTAAAAATTCTCTAGTATTCTTGTTATTTCCTTTGTCTAATATTAGAACGTTGTCCCAGTCGAATTGATGTCCGTGGTTGTCTGTGTGTAGTGAAATGAGGGAGTGGATATCATATCTTTTGACGGCTAGCTTATGTTCGTGGATACGAAGACGAAGGTGACGTCCACTTTGGCCGATGTAGTTTTTTTCGCAGTTGTTACAGTTTATTTTGTAGATGATGTTGGTTTTGTCTTCTTTCGCTGTTGAGTCTTTAGGTTGACATAGACGTGAGTGAAGGGACTTTTTGGTTTGTGTACGACGTCAATTCCTAAAGGTTTGAAGAGTCTTGTGTTGATATCTGAGATATCCATTTTATTCTGCTAAAACTGTAGTTCTTGCTTTGTTCAAATTCATTAAGGGGAATAAATACATGAAATATCCTTTATATACGGTAAGGCGAATTTCTTTGTGCTTTCTTGGTGGCTTTTGCTTTGATAGGTTGGCTTGGGGGTATATGTCTCTTGATGAAATTCTGTGGATATCCATTCTTTTGGAAGACGTCCATGAGATATCTTTCTTCAATTTTCCTTAAGGTGGGAGTGCTGCAATGAGTCCTTGCTCTCTTGAATAGTGTTTGTATGCAATTCCTTTTGTGTGTTATTGGATTGTTGCTGTTGTGATTCAGTATTTGGTCTGTGTGATTTGGTTTCCTATAAACTTGAGTTTCTAATTCTCCTGTAGTTGTTCGCCTGACTAAGACGTCCAAAAATGGTATTTTGTTCTCAGATTCCTCTTCTCTTGTGAATTTGATTTCGTTGAAGACGTTGTTTATTAAGTTGTGAGTTTTATCTAATTCGTTTCTTTTGATGATTACAAATGTGTCGTCGACGTAGCGTATCCAAATCTTGGGTTTGATCTTTGTTAGAATTATATTTTCGAGTTTTTGCATCACTGCTTCTTCAATCAAACCTGATATTGGCGATCCCATGGGTGTTCCTTTGACTTGTTCATATATTTGGCCGTTCAATTGGAAGTATGTTGTTAGGCATAGATTTATGCATTCCATCCAGCTTGTGTGTTGCATTTTTGATTGCTGTGGAAGTTGTTCGTCGTTGCTAAGTAATTGCTCCATGGTTTTTCTTGCTAGTTTTTGTCTGATAGAGGTATATAATGCTGTCACGTTGAAGGATACCATTATTTCTTGTTCATTTATTTGGATGCCTCTGATTTTCTCTAGGAATTGAATAGCAGAGTTGATGGAGTGATCACAAGATTCCGTTATGTGTCTTAGTTTTCTGTATAATTCTTTGGACAAATTATATGTTGGAGTTCCTGGGAGTGATACAATTGGTCGTAACGGGATATTTGGCTTGTGTATTTTGGGTCTCCCGTAGAATCGAGGTAGGACTGGTCCATTGGATTTCATTCGCCATTGGTCTTGTTTTGTGATCTGTCCAGTTTTGGTGAATTTGTTTAAGGTCTTTTGGATGCGGTTGTCCAATGTTTGTATGGGATTTATCAACCAATAAGAAAGAAACTTCACACACAAAGGGTCAAAGTTCAAGTCAAAGAAACAATCAGTTCCAATACAAGTAACCTAGAAGTTGTGAAAGTACACACAAACAACCAATCACTCCAAGGTCACCAGGAGAGATGATTAATAAACTCGTGGAGAAATCGAAAAGCTCACTTCAAATTGAAGTATGCGCTGAAGATGTCACCCATTAAGGTGATGAAAGCTTCGCAAACTAACCATCCAGCTCAGAGAACAAAACCACATCAAAATCATCCACCTGAGCTACAAATCTTCTCTACTTTTAAGTTCACCTGGCGCTCTTCAGAATTTGAATTCCGTTAACAAAACATCTGTTCAAATTTTTCACTTGCGCTTCTTAATACAACATTGTTCGTCTTTAGCCGTGTACAGCCATTAGCAACATCATAGAAGGTGCAAACATGGATGTACTATAGTATTATAATCAGTATCATATATAGTACGCCACAGTATATCAAAGGAGTGATAACTGACCGAAGACATCAGGGTAAAAAATAAAGGGTAAAAATATTTACACTTAAAATCAGAGAAACTAAAACAGGTGAACAAGAGGATGAATAAGTAATCAAATTATTAAGATCGATTACATCAGAGGAATTCGAAGTGGAGTAGGCACATTAAATTGATGACAAAATATAAGCAGAGATGGAAGTGGTCAGTTGTTACATTCATCTGAAGGTGGTGACCAAGGGAAATAAAATAGCCGTAAGAATTTCTTCTAATAAAACTAGAGTTCTGTTTATTCGGGTAGGCTCTGATGGTTTCTGCCATAGGCCAAAATTAAGATTAGTAAGACAGATGTATAACTCTAAACTCTTGGTTAACATCATTTCTGTGTTCAATATTGACAAGATATGCCAAGACAGACATATGCATCAGCTCTGTTTGGTTTTTGTCTAACCGTGTAGGAAGACTTTAGGGAATCTGACAAGTAACATGCCTAGTAGTACGCCAAATGTGATTAGATAAAGTAGTAGGGTCAAAATTAGATAGTTCATCCTTGTCTCTCAACAGAGTGACACTCAGTGCAAGTTTCTGGCCCATCTACAAGAACCCAGTGAATTAAAATTTGTGCTGCAAAATCCGAATCTTTTTCTTTATTCTGAGTGAAGAATATTTTCAAACTGGTTTCAGGCTGGTGAGGGCGTATCTTCCCCTTTTCGTTTTTGTCTGGCTTTGACATCTTCATTCATTCCAGTTGCCTGTGGTTGGAACGATGCTTCCTAGATAAGGGAGATGATGGTGATTTGTGCTGCTGTTGGCTGGTTATCTTCATCACCTGAAGTCATGTCTTCACCACCTGCCTCTTCAGCCAGTTTGTTGGTTTTTGCATGCGTGACAAACAGACACATATCATTTGCGAAATCCAGATCTTCTAGAGTCTTCTTGTCTTGCCAACGTATTCTTTCTTGTCTTTTCACTCCCAACACAATCTTATGCATAATCCAACCGAAATTAGGAATATTATCGGTGATAATAGACAGCCCTGTTTTACTCCTGTATTTACTTCGAAAGTCTCACTGAGTTTCCCGCTGTGGGTCAACAAACATGCAGCATTGTCATATAGCCGCCTGTTGAATGAGGTTGATAAAGAATTGGGTACTGCACGCTGTAGTGTTGAATAAGTTTCCAAATTAATTCTCGGTCAACGTTGTCGAAGGCCTTTTTGAAGTCGATGAAGTTTAGGTAGGAGTTTGACTGCCATTCTATGCTTTGTTCTTTGATGATGATTCGTAAAGTTTCAATTTGATCAGAACATGATTTGCCTTTTTTCAATCCAGAATGTTCAAGCTGGCGGGGTTTTATATCCCCTGTATCCTTTATTCTTTCCAGGATGATGTGACTTAGTATTTTACTTAGCGTGGAGAAGAGCGTTATTCCTCGCCAGTTCTTGCACAGATCTAAGTCGTCTGTCTTTGGCAGTTTGATGAGGGAGCTTTTCTTCCAATCGGTAAGTAAAATTAAATGTCAAATAAACTTAATAAAATTTGTCCATTATTTTATCACTGCCTCATTTGAATTTTTTTAAATTTTCGCCAAGCTATAATCGGTTATAACCGATTCCATTGGTGATCCCATAGCTACCTCATCCGTTTGTTTATAGAATTCCTTGTTGAAAACAGGAAGTGCATTATTGGTACATCTTAGAAAACGGTGAAATTCCAATATCTAGTTTTTATTTCTCTTTAAATGAACTTGTCTCACCCAATCACATAATTCTACGTTCAAATGATGTGCTTAGTATTGCACTACTTTATATTTAATAAGTAGCAAATTTTTTTATACATTTAGTTCCCTTGAAAAATTTCGACAGAAAAAGAAAGACGAGATTTGGAGTATAAAATGATATCATCATTATATTTCACAGGTTATCCTCATCAGCTGCACACCAATACCTGAAATTACAGTGGTTATAAAAAATGAAAATAACCTACTTGAATGTTTGAAAGGTAATAGCGAAAACATTATAAGATGAACGCATCCGGAATATAAGTATTACAATTCGCTTTAGTTTAAGTCACCATCAGTTTTTATACCATCAAAATATGAAAAAAAGAGGGTTGGATGAGAAAAGACAGAAAAGAGAAAAATCTAATAAACAGTGTTAGCTTTCGAAACTGAAAACTTGTTCAGTGAGGTGAGCTGACTAATGTGAGCGACTAATCAGTGTAATCGAAGAAATGCTGTTACCAAGGGAGTGAGAGATTGACTACACTCGCTTTTTGTGTGCATAAGTTTACTCTGAAGCGTTTAATTGCAATTGCTTGAGTAAATCATAGTAAACTCACTGTCCTTTGTATGTTTAATATTTTGAAGGATTTGGAAATGTCGACAAAATGACCTGTATCCACAAGGTGTGTCTGGTAATTGCACTTTGTTAATATCTGCTTGCTTTAAAGCATAAGTTTCTTACGATATGCCCTCAAAACTGGATAGAAGCTCTTCTTTCTGTCCTTCTACAGTAATTGGTGCCGCAAGTGCACCTAAATTTATAAATACAGTTGGAGGTAACATCATCAAGATACCTATCCAGTTTTGACTGGCTTATAGAGCATGTAGTGCTGTATAGGGTCACCAGATTGGCTGCAGGGAGCATCTCTTTATTGCTCCTTTCATCCTCTTTACAATTTTTGTGATAATGCTTCCCTTTTGAATGGGAGGCAAATGAACACTTTGAAAACATTTATTTCCCGATACGAATTTAAAACATGCAACGAAGGGTTAATAAAGCAGGACTTAATGAATTCATCAAATTTCGGTAGAACTCGTCAGCTGAATACTCTACATACACGGATATATCTATACTTTTGAAATTACATTGGGTGATATAAGACTGATAAGTGAACAAACTACATTGAATTACCCATGCAGAAAGACAGGTGAGAATGTTTTCCAGTCCATGTTCAAAAAGATAAGGGGAAAGAGAGAGTATGAGAGATCAAAATTAAGATAAATTGCATTCTATCTAAGAACGGATATCCTGAGAAGTTCATTAATAGATGCTCTAAAGAAATTAGCCCCTGCAAAACAAGCCAAACAGTTCCGAAGAAAATTGTCTATATCAGTTTGCCGTTCAAAGGAGATGATGTGTAGGAAGTAGTCAAACGAAGACTCGACAAAGCCATCAAGAGAACTTATAATGCTGCAAAACTTGTTTTCCTTAACACCACCATCAAGCGAGTGCTTCAACAATCTGGGAAAGACCAGTAGCCAATCCTCGACACTTCAAACTGCATATATCAATTTGAGTGTGTTTGTGGCAGCAAATACACAGGTCGTACGGAAAGGCGACTGTCTACTCGCATGATGGAGCATTTGCCGAAATGGTTGAAAACAGCTGATTGCAAATTGCCAAAATCTTCAATAACAAAACATCTTATAGACTACGGACATGACATCGACTCTGTCAAATCCTTCACTATTGTCAGCAGACAAAGAAACAAGATGCTTGCAATTGCAGAGGATTGTGCAATTCGAGTTTATAAATCAGGTCTTTGTGTAAAAAAGGAGATCATCGTGACTCTGAATCTGTCATGGTAATACATTTTACTTATTATTCTACCCCTTATTATAATTATTATTATTCTTGTTTCATTTAAAAGTATCCTTTATCAGTAGGATTATCTTCACTCACTTAAACACTATTATTATTATTAGTATCGTCATTATAACTACTACTATTGATATCACTCTGTTTGCAATTCTTGTTATATTCTCTAATGTCTAATTGTTTATCTAAGTGATGTAATTGAGGCGAAATGCAATTTATCTTAATTTTGATCTCTCATACCCTCTCTCTCCCCTTATCTTTTTGAACATGACCTGGAAAAACATTCTCACCTGTCTTTCTGCATGACTAATTCAATGTAGTTTGTTCACTTATCAGTCTTATATCACCCAATGTAATTTCAAAAGTATAGATATATCCGTGTATGTAGAGTATTCAGCTGACGAGTTCTACCGAAATTTGATGAATTCATTAAGTCCTGCTTTATTAACCCGTTTGTTGCTTGTTTGAAATGAACACTTTCTTCTTCTTTTCAACTGTTGGATACTTCACTTTCTCATCTTTTTCTTCGCTGTACTTTAGGATAAATCTCTTTGGATACCCGTTTTCCCTAAGGCATTTTTCAACAAAGCTTAATTCTTCTTCTACCTTGTTAGGCGACCATAACTTCCTGGTTCTGTCGTACAGTTTCCTTACTAATCCCCGCTTATAGCTTATAAGGCAGAAGCTGTTGTAGTGAAGGTATTGTCCAGTCACATTTCTTTCCCAAGATGTACTTTTCGACCGTTCTATTGTCTCTTCTTTTTACATTAAGGTTCAGGGAATTGAACTCGTCGTTGCGTTCATATTCCATGTTAAATTTAATGTTTGGGTGGATTTCATTAAGGCGGTCAAATAATACAGATGTCTGACTCATAACGTTAGAAAACAAAAAAAAACGTATCATCAACTTATCGGAGATAGTATGTTGTTTCATTGATAGCACTACCAGTCACGTCTGTTCGACATATATCTTTATGTTGTTCAAATTATACGTAATCCTCGATGTATTTACACTGTATATAATTCTGTCTTTGGTATCATGAAAAGTTATCGAAGTAGAGTCGATAAAGACACGAGATTTATATGATTACGAGTAATAGTTTATGCTCGAAACGTCATCAATTAATATTACTGTACAACACTGTGTGATTTATCAAAATAAAATCTTATCTATAATAGAATTTAGTAAGCAGTTATCCAACTTGATTACGACAATTATCTTTCTAAAAACGTCAACTGTTTATTCCTAAAACAAGAGGAGTCAAAAAATTTCAGTCTAACACACTCATTTATCATCAGCGTAACTTGATTTTCAAAAGTTAATAGCAAACAAATGAAAATTGATCTATCAGTGATTTAAACAACTCACTACAAACCTGTAAATCAGTTATTACTAAAGTAAAGTTATTCGTTAAATCAAAATAATAATAACAACTATTAGTTGCATGAATAAATAACATATTTCAGCGAATGTGTTAATCTTCAGAATTTAATACCATAAAGAGGAAGACCACTATCTCAACGAAAACCATCGCACAGAGCCTTACGAACAATCAGTTAACCGATCACCTTGCTCAGTTAAATTATTTTCCATCAAAATACATCAAGTTAGACGGAATAACTGAGTTCATGAAAACAAACGACCTCATAATTCTGTCTCCCTTGACAATTAAGCTAAACATTTTAAATTTGGACGACCTAGTTTAATGTTGAGAGCTTCTACTCACTAGCGTCCAGGGTGTCACTTTGAATTCTCGGACAGGCAGTAATCACTGAATGAGAGTCATAAATTGTCGAATACGCACGCAATCACTCAAATGTGACGAAGCATCTACTACAAAATAGTGATCAGAACAAAATCTATGTCAAACTAACCCACCACCAGACGATAGACTTCTAACCTACCCAAATACAAACATCAGAAGACAAGTGTAGAATAAATATATAGTTTATTATTTTGATTTGATCGACATCAGTAACATAAGATATTAGAGTGAGTTAACACAACAGCCATCTCGAACGCCAGTCAGGGCGAGAGAGAGAGACCGATGACGAGATGGAATATTATACTCATCGACGAGACGAGAAGATGATTAGTAGCCGGATGGGTAGTAGTTGTTTTGGTAATCGCTTGGAAATCCTTTACCACCCTTTCCACCTTACCTGCCTTACCAGCAAACTTCTTCGCTTTACCTCCTTTCTTGCCCCCCTTAGCAGGGAAGTAGACATCGGGTTTTCCATTGCCACCATTGTTGTCATAGTAGTTGTAGTTGTCGTAGTTGTAGGTGTCGTAGTTGTCTGATCCACCACAGCATGGGTAGTTCCCGTTGTTGTCATAGAAGTAATTGTTGTTGTTGTTGTTGTTAGTCTGGTGATGGGTAGTAGTTGTCAGATGGATAGGTGTTGTAGTCGAATCCTCCACCGTTGTATGGTGCTGGGTATGGGCCACCACCATTGTAGTCTGGATAGTATTCGCTTGGTAGTTTACCAGCAGTTGCGTATCCGATGGCGACGAGGAAGGCGACAACGAGAGTGATTGAAGATTTCATTTTTAGTGATTTTTCTTTTGTCGAACCGACTCGATGTTTGATGTGGTGATATTCACCACTTATATACCATTTTCACGATGAACTTATCGAGTTGTGACGATTGAAGTGCACTCTCCATCTATCTATCTATCCATTCACCTATCGATCTGTTGTTTATCTAACCATCTATCAAACGAAGTATACTAATTACGCGGTGCACTGTGTAAGTGGATTGACTGACTGATGGATTGAGTAATTGATTGAGTGTTTGACTAACTGATAAATTCGTAATAGATTTGTTCGTTTTGTGTGTTTTCTGTTGCGTTGTATAGTGAGGGTCATGAAAAGTGCGTTGGTTGACTTATTTTATTCCGGAGTGAATTATCAGTTGTTGTTTGTAGCATGTTCATGCAGTGCACTTTCGATTATTGTTTCAATTTTGGCTCTCGTAGTTTTGTCGGAGTGAACTGATTATTTGAGTAGACATTTAGTACTTGTTTGATGGTTTTTTTCATTTGATTCATCCTGTGTTACTGATAAATCATTTAACCGAAATGACTGAGTGACAGTGATGGCTCTGTCTCTTTTTTAATGCATAGGGAGTTCTGTTCACTAGCCTACCTCTTTGTGATGTATTATCACTGATGATCTTCGATGTCTTCCTCGATCAGTGAATGCATACATGTATTCGCTTCTATTTGTCTAGTTTTGTGTATGCTTGGAATAGGGATATCTTTTGACAGAGTGATAGACTGAAGGGAGACGCGTTACTGTTAGTAGTTGAAGCCTATATGTATGAGTGTCATCCAGGTATAGCTGAACAAGAGACATTATTCAACTACAAGATAAAATGTGTTTTCGAAAGACACTTAAAACAGTAGAAGTGGAATTAGCCCAGTTAAAATCAATCCTAAAATGACAGTGTTGTGTGGTTTGAAGTTAAGTTACCAATGCCTACTAACTTAGATTTGTGCTTGAGTGTAAATGATCCTGTGGAATTCTGTTTTTCGTATAATGAGGTGTTTAGAATAACTCAGTTTTGAATGCACATCAGTTTGCATTGGGAAGGGAATAGCCTAACAACATACTTCCAATTCAACGGCCAAATATATGAACAAGTCAAAGGAACACCCATGGGATCGCCAACATGAGGTTTGATTGGAGAAGCAGCGATGCAAAGACTCGAAAACATAATCCTAACAAAGATTGAAACCAAAATTTGGATACGTTACATAAACAATACATTTGTAATGATCAAAGAAACGAGTTAGGCAAAAATTTACAACTTAATAAACAACGTCTTCAACGACATCAAATTCATAAGAGAAAGGAATCCGAGAACAAATCAAGCGAACAACCACAGGAGAATTAGAAACTCAAGTTAATAGAAAACCAAATCACACAGACCAAATACTGAATTACAACAGAAACAATCCAATAACACACAAAAGGAATCGCATACAAACACTATTCAAGACGGCCAGCCAGGACTCATTGCAGCACTCCCTCCTCAAGGAAAATTGAAGAAAGATATTTCATGGACGTCTTCCAAAAGAATGGATATTCACGGAATTTCATCAAAAAACATATAACCCCAAGCCAGCCTGTCAAACCAAAAGCTCCAAAGAAAGCACAAAGAAAATCATTCTGCCATATATAAAGGACATCTCAGGAATCACTGCAAGACTCTTCACACTTTTAGGAATTAACGTCGCACATAAACCAACAAAGTCGCTTCACTCAATTCTATGTCAACCAAAAGACTCAACAGCGAAAGAAGATAAAGCCAACATCATCTATGAAATAAACTGTAACAACTGCAAAAAACACTACATTGGTCAAAGTGGACGCCCCTTCATCTTTGTATCCATGATCACAAACTAGCCGTCAAAAGACATGACGTCCACTCACTCATATCACCGCATACAGATAACCATGGACATCATTCGATTGGGACAACACCAAGAATGGAAGAGAATCTTTATAAGCTTAGTATTCCAGTGAATCATCAATTAATAGATACATTGAGATAGACAAAGTTTACCCACCGATGAGAAGGAAACCTCACGCATAAAGGGTCAAACTTCAGGTCAAGGAAACAATCAATACCAATGCAAGTAGCCTAGAGGGTGTGAAAACACACAGGAACAACCAATCACGTTCAAGGTCACCCACCGGGAGAGATGACTAATGGTGAACTCGTGGAGAAATCGAAAAGCTCACATCATCAAATTGAAATATGCGCTGAAGATGTTGCCTAGTAGGGCGATGAAAGCTTCGAAAATTAACTATCCAGCTCAGAGAACACAACCACATCAAAGTCGATCTGAATAATTTGCTTTCTAAAAGGAAGTATAGTGAAATTTCACTCTTCTAAATGTTTACATCGCAAATTGCTGACTAATTTGCAAATTGTGAATTTGATTCATTCTTCGCTTGGAAACGTGTACAACTGTTCTAGGAAGGAAGAAGAGACAAGACAAGGAACGGATAACTCTCAATGGATACCTGGAAGCTAATTGAGGAGAGGAGGATGGTGAAAGAGAAGATAACTCACTGCAAAGATGGACAACAGAAAGAGAAGCTAAGTTCACTGTACACTGCACTGAATAAAGAGAGAGAAGTGAAAAAAGTGCTAGGAAAGACAAAAGGCAATTCCATGACACACTGGCAACTGAAACGGAACATGCAAGCCGCAAGTGGAAGAGACCTCAAGACATTATAGCAGATAACCAAGTGTCTATCTGGAAAGTAATCAACATAGATGAGACCAATAAAAGATGGTCAAAGGAACTTAATTACAAAGGATGAGAACAAAAATGAAATATTGGGCTGATCACCTCAAAGAACTCTTGAATCGACCAGAAATACGACCAACAGCACGCACAGAACTGACAGTGGACACCAATCCTATAAGGATGACATGGAGGAAATCGTGTAAAGAGAAGGAGATGAGAGATTATGGGTAGTCGTGGGCACAGTTGAAGAGGACAGTAGAAAATAGAAAAAGTTGAAGATGTGTTGTTGAAGCCCAATGTTCCACTCGGAACCCAAGGAAATAATCATAAATAATAATACCAGCCACCTATGCAGTGGATTATATGTTTAGGACCAGATTAAAAAAATATTTTAGGCTTACGTATAAAGTGAGAGTGTATAGCCACCGAGGCTGAAATAGCCGAAAAGATATCATTACGTAACCACCTTTTTATGCACTTTGTGATCTAAAATCATGCTAACATCAAAGTGTAGAGTGTTAAGATAAAACTATCTGTATGATAAACATTTTGAGTTGGATATAATGAGCAAAGTAGTGTGAAATGCATGAGGCTATTAATTATTCATATAAACCCAAGAGAAGGAAAATTGAAAAGGTAGTCCAAGGTTTTTGGATGTTACAGATTTGACCACTAGCTGATAACCAGCGCGGGGTACTGGATGACTGTCTCGTCCTAGTCCGGAACCCTTCATCAGTAGTCACCCGACAGGGTCGGGACCCAGGACCTTGTAATTACAAGCTGGGGTAATAGACTATTCGGTTACTAAGAACTAATTCAGTTGCCCATGAATTCCAACCTCTTGCAATCAAACTAGAAACAAATCAAGTTCCAAAAAACAAAATCTCGAAAATTAATCTGAGGCTGGCTAGTAACTTGCTACAGGATGAAGCTCCCTGGAGTTCTAGTGAGAATTCGTGAACCCTGGTGTCCACAAAGTCAGATTTGAGGACAAATACTCGCCAGTGACATTGCTGGCGGTTGCGCTAAAATCATTAATTGATAGAGGCTAGAATTCATGGGAAATTCAACCATCATCAGTGGCTGAATGGCCTACGAGATCAGCGTGTAACCGGGAAGTCTTGAGTTGGAAGCCCAGTGGCTGCATACTGCTGGAGGGTCCAGAACTCTTCAGTAGTCTCTGGTTTTCAATATTTCACTAACTGATGTCAGCTCTATACCGCATATGTAATATTCTAAAATCCTTAATTATTTTATCAATTTTCTTTCCCATACATTCAAAAGCCTAATTATCAACTTCATACATTGCACACTATTTTGCTAATTGCATTCAGTCCAGCACGTTCATCCGAGAAATAGTATTTAACCAGTTACGCTACAGTTTGATGTCAACTTGATTTCAGATCACAAGGCTCACAGAAACAAAAAATACAGAATTAGAAAAACAGTTAGTTACATAAAAATATCTATCCGACTATTTCACTCTCAAAAAGTGTACAATCGTATCTCAACTATTTTTTTTTTCAATTTTGATTTTAAACACGTAATCTATTGAACACCTTTTAGATGTTGATGGTACAGACTTTCACAAACAGTACAAAAGTTTATTGACGCAATCTCTTATACATCAACTTCTAACTTATTAATTCTCGCTTACGAAAAGCAAAGCAAAAGTCAGTATTTGATCGTCCAAATTACGCGATATATTTCAGGACCAAAACGAGTTCTTAGAAGAACGCTTAGCTGGCTAGTGATTGTGCCGCACGTGACACGACGGAATACCAAGTGGCCGGGATGCTTGATCGAAAGCCCTCAGCTAAACAAGTCGACTTAAACAGTGGTGGTAAGCATCCAATGTTCAATGATGATTGCTGTGGTCAATAATTTTGGGGAATTATTTACCGCTACAACCTGAATACTGCCATATTAATAACGAATTTTGCGCCAAAAGTGTAAGAACTGAAGCGTATCGATTTATTGAATGAATATTCATCATTCAAACCGGCTTCCGACAGTTTACTAGAAATAAGGAATTCTTGTGATAGGCGAGGTTTATTTTCAAATATGTTCTGGGTTCTTACAGGCTTGCAGAATAAAGTGAACAGTAGTTAGCTAAAGATTTCAAGTAGACTCAGATGATGGGATTCCAAAAGCGGCGAGGAGGGGGTCTCAGAACTAGTGGCAACAGTAAGGAATAGATACCACACCCAAATGACTTTGAACCAACTAATTATATTCCTCTAGGTATATGGTATATGGTGCATCGGTGGCACAGCGGTTAAGACGCTCGCCAACCATGCACATGGTCCAAGGTTCGATCCCCGGCCACTGGACGCATTCCTTTACCTCGCTAAGCCAGAAATAATGCTGGTAAAGAGGTTGGGCATGAGGCTAACAACCTCATCCTGTAAAAATAAACACTGCTACAGAAACTTCAAGCCACTAGTTTGAAGCCCTATGTTCCACTGGGAATGTGAACAAAAAATGATTATTATTATTAGGTACAATGTGGCATTTTAGTATAGAAAGTATATTTACAGGATATATAAGCAAAATAAAACGCATTATATAGTGTATATGCCTCTGATATGCTGCAAAAACAAGTCCCATTCTTTAATACAAGTGGTTATACACATAAGCCATTCTAATCTGTTTTTTATGTGCTCGAACTCCTTCAACAGAATTTGTAGGAGTACCGGCTTTAAGATACACTAATTCTGATGAATGATTGGCTTCATTATGAATACATATCCCGATGATGATGGTCACAACGCTCACCATTTCAAATGGATGCTGTCTATAATCTTCATTGAAAGCTTCACCCTAACCTAAACCCTGGCCAAAACCCTACTCTAGCCCTAACCCTAACCTTACCCCGACCTTAACCCTATTCTGAACCTGACCATGCTCTAAATGAAACACTACTCTAACCCTAACCCTACACTAATCTCACCTGTAACCCTAATCCTAAATCAGGATGAGATGTACAACGAAGACTATGAAAAGCATCCTTTTGTATTGTTGAGCTATCTATCTAATTGGTGGTTTCAAAGTCATTTGTTGTGGCATCTGTTCTTTGATGTCGTCGAAGTAAAACTTGAAGTGATCCCATTGGAATTTGAAAGAATTGTATTTTATAAGTAGTAATTTTTTGTGTAAAGGAGTTCTCATTTCTTCATCATGTGTGTAACTTGTTAGTTGTTCTTGTGAGTAAGGTGTTAACTTGAGCGGAACATGTTCATATATTCTGTATTGTGTACACATTTTGATATTATTTAAGTTGTGTCTGGTTGAGATGAATGATTTCTTGGAATAAAGGCAACACGAGACCATTGATATAAGTATAAAACTTGGGCAGTGTAGTAGAGTATAAATCCATTATAGATAAGATTTTATTTTGATAAATCACACAGTGTTATACAGTAATATTAACTGATGACCACCTTTCGAGCACAAACTATTGCCACTCATAATCATATCAAGGTACTCACTCATACAACTTTTCCCTTCATTTATATAAATGTGTGGAATCGATTGGATATTGGAATAAAAATTAATATGGGATAATGTACATTTAGAAATAATAATATCAGCGTTATTGATGAATTACAACCAGATGGGAAATAAGATGAGTGTGTTTATGGTCATAAGAAGTAACTTGTTAGAATGTTGTGATGTACTTGAATTGAAATAGAATTTTGAGATTATTTATTATCGTCGTCTGATTCGACTGACTGATGGTAATAATATCTTCCATATTTCTGGTATTTGCATTGAGTCATTTTTGTTGAATATGTTGGGTGTAGATTATTCGATGAACCAGGATTCAGTAATCAGTCTCTCCACCAACATAGATTACTTTTTAGAATTTTAACCCTCTGCCATCCTATTGTGTGGTTGTGTGTTAATGCATGCAGTGCAATTGCTGAGCTTCCTTCGAAATTACTTATCTTTGTGGGACCAATCATTCTAACCTTAGCTAAATTCTCATGTTCCGACAATCTGATTACAAACGATCTACTAGTTGGATCTACATAGTAGACCTCACTCACAGTTATTGCAGGGTATTTTGTAAATTATATTATTCTGTTTAATTGGGTCCACCGGGTCTTTTATCCTACAGAGCTTGTCCTACATCAGTGAAATTGTATGTTTGAATGTCACATCAATTCCTGCTTTGTTAAGAATCCTATGTAGGATCACAGATGTCCCCTCCTTATATGGTATATATATATATATATATATGACTTATATTCACTCTTATTTATGTTATCATTACTAGTTTAACAATTATTTTTATTTTGCTTTTGGCCTTTTTTGATATTCCCAATGAATTTATTTTATAGAATAGTTATATGACACCAACGCCTCTTCTATCTGTTTTAGTTCATCATTCAGACCATGCTATCCTGTTGTGATTGTTACTGTGAGATGAAGTGTATGCGATCCCAATGATATTAAGATTATTTAGCACATGTTATATGCCTTTAGCTTTGTTTCATTTGATCGCAACGTATTGTACTGCAATGTGTCATCTAATAAGCTGATTTTTCGTGAGTAGATTACTGAAACAAAGTCTGTAAAAGGTCATGTACACGACTGACTTTTTGATTCCATTCACTGATTAATCTTTGTATTATTATTATTAATTTTTCTATTAGTTCCTAGAGGAACATAGGGCTTCAGCCGCGCATCTCCATTGCGTTCGATTCTGGGCTAGAGATTTCACCTGACTCCAAGTCTACCCACATGCTTTCATCTCTTCTTCAATGCCCTCCTCCAAGTCACCCTTGGACGACCAACTGTCCGCTTCCCTTTCGGGTTCCGCTCGAGTGATGGCTTGTCTAGTGATGTCACTTGATGGTCTCCTCAGTGTATGGCCACCTCCATTTCTTCCTGTATATTTGTTGCACAACCGGTTCCTTCTGTGTTGATTCGTTCTTTGCCAGAGATCCCTCTCTGTTGCTGATCTTCCCTGCGTGGCCACCTGATCTTGAATAGTATTGAGCGAAGACAGGTGTTGATGAAGGTCTGTAGTTTGTCCGAAGTGCCCTTCGTGACGCGGCGTGGGGCCAGGTCTCTGATCCGTACAGTAGCACTGACTTCACATTGGAGTTGAAAATCCGGATCTTATTTTTGATTCTGGGTGCTGTTGACCTCCACACAGACTTGAGGGAATTGAAAGCTTGTCTTCCTTTTCCGATTCTGGCTTTGATATCCTCATCATTTCCGTCCGCCCGTAGTTGAAACGATGCTTTCCAGGTAAGTAAAGGAGGTTGTTTCTTTCAGGTTCTTCTCATTTATGCTGGCTGATTGTTGTCTGTTGTCGTTGCTGTTGGCCAGGAATCTTCATCACCTCTGTTTTCTCAATGTTCACCTGAAGTCCTATCTTTGATGCTTCTCCTACCGCCGACTTGTTGCTTTTAGTTTACATATCTTCCAGTTTGTGGGAAATCAGACATATATCATCGGCGAAGTCCTGATCTTCCAAGTTTTTGTATGGGTCCATTTTATGCCTGTTTCCTAGTTGCCTGGCCCGCTGTCTGTCACATTATCCAATCTACCATAATCAGGAAAATCATTGGCGATAGTAGGCGGCCAGCCAGCCTTGCCTTACTCCCGTCCTCACTTTGAAGGATTCCGTGAGTTTCCTGTTATGGATTACTTGGCATGCAGCATTGTCGTATAACTGTTCGATGAGATATATAATTGTGGATGGCACCCCGTAATAGCGAAGTAGTTGCCAAATGACCTCTCGATCGACGCAGTGGAAGGCCTTTTCAAAGTTGCTGAAGTTGAGAAACGAAAATATTCATGTTTCAACAATTTAGTAATTTTCGACTTCATAAATATCATTAAGAAAGAGGGCGTATACATAAGATAAAACCTACTGCTGCTAGCTGCTTGAACTATTCACAGTTTGGATGACTTGATGAGCTAGGCCCACTAAACGAGTGAAATAACCATTTAAGGGTTTAGATAAAGTCAATATATCTGTCAAGAATTATTAATTAGTACCGTTGGTTCTTAACAATTAATAGGCCTCAGTAGCATATACCACTTGAAATGTATTTCTGTCATAACTTTATTGACTGTCAATATACAATATCTACTGACATTCACACACTCGACAATCTTAACAGACCATTCTTAAGGCGGAAATTTTTATTTAGGACATGCAAAATAAGTATTAAACACTCTGTATCCCCGTGTGACGCTGCAATACTATAATGTCTTCATCTTAAAACCTGTTGTTGTTCGAATACTCTCATTCAGCAATGAAATCACCAGAAAGACTAGTCTGTGTAAAGTTCCATGAGGAATTATATCTCCATCATGACAGTTGTTAAATATAAATTTAGTTAGAGATGAGAAGAAAAGACAGTATTCTAAGGATACATAAGAGACTAGCCTATTTCAGGCTTAAATACACCGAAGCTTATTTCATTTCAAGTTAGTCAACTTATCTGATAATTTCTTGTGTCAACTTCAGTGAGTATATATGCATGTTAGTGTTCTATACTGTGCAGCCAAGTATAAAGCACTTTGATGGTAGACATTTCTTAAGCTGAATGGTTTTTACTTATGAAAAATTAAAACATGTATTTGATACAACATGACTACAAATCACAGGGGTTGATTGATATTAGTGGTATCCAACCAATCAAATGAACCAGTAGTGCTCGCTAACCACATCAATGTTATCTAAACATCAGACAGCCATTTTGCTCGTTTAATGGATCTAGCTCGTAAGGGGTATACCAGGTTTGACTCAGTTCAGAGAGCTGAATCGGTTTGAACCACCCGATTTCTGACTAGCTACTTAGACAAGCTCTGCACTTGACAGCACAAAGGACAAAATTCTGACTGTCAACCCCATTTCTTCTCTATGGGTCAGAAAATTGGTGATCACGTCAAGAAAAGCGTTTTTTCAATAGCCAGCTGCAGACTTTTACCAACAGTTGCCTAGATTGGCTCTATGCGGAAGATGACATGGCCAGAAAGAGTTAGCAACAAGAAACTCCGAGAACAAAGCAACCGAGTACCTGTCGCTCAGCAAATATGTAGAAGAAAATGGAGATGCATTGCACGCACGCTGAGGAAACCGTCAAATGACGTCATGCGCCAGACCGTAGAGTAGAACTCAAATGGAAAACGATGAGTTGGGCTTCACTTAGAGGGAGACATAGAGGAGGTTGGGAGGGGGTTAGACATTATGGGCAATCTTTGGGCCAGCGAAAGAGAATCACAAAGAATAAGACTAAGTGAAGATGTGGTACTGAATCCCTATATCTCACACGGAGCTTAAGGGAACAATAGTAGTAACAGTAAATGATCATAGGCGAACTAGTAACATCACAAATCAAATTCAGAATTTAAAAATCACTTTGCACTTGACACAGTTCATGGTGGGATTTCACCAAATTTTCCCCTTGGAAACCAAAATTGTTCAGATCATCAAAATGTATGATCTGCATGATACCATGAACAGCAATCAAGAAAGAAAACATATTTGCATGAATCTACATACTACTGATTAAGTGAGATGGGCAGTTGTAAACCATCCAGAAATCAGCTGGTCACAAGTGATTTAGTTCCCCAGGCTGAGTCATACGGCACACACTAGTGGTCAGCTGGACTACAGACGAGTCAAATGATCATCCTTTGTTTAGATCACATCCATCTGGCTAACCAGCACTAATTTTTGAAGTGAATGTTTTTAGCTACTCATATAATCTAATCAGTAGTATACAGCATCAAGCCATTTCGCTTCCTTTCTTGATTGCTATTTATATTATCAAGCAGATAACATTTTGTCATCTGTGTGTGTGTGTTTCGTTCCAGAAGAAAACTATGATGACTTATACTTTTGGCCTGTTTAATTCAAAAGTGACAAATTTGACTTAAGTGATAACGAATTAATCCGCTAAATTAAAATGATCTGGTGAAGTGAGATACAACAGTTTAAGAAAATAGTAGAATGACTAAGAACAGTGTGATAAAATACGTGATTGAGGGTATCAATTCCTTTTATCCCACTCTCAACCGTAGTAAATACACGGAATCATCAGCATTGTTGTTTGTGCCATTTCTAATTTCAGTGGTAACGTCTCTGATTGCAGCACTAGGTGACGTGGGTTTGAATCTCAGAAGGGACATGAATTCCTTCAAGTTTGCAGAAACGCCTTGCTGACTGGTGAGTGCCAACTAGCACGAAACCTAGGCAAGGCCTCCTACCGATTACCTTAGTCATCTAATACTGTAACAACAATCAATGTGCACGTGATGGCGGGTGACCTGCAATGGTGGCCACATTGCAAACCTGACTGACAGAATTCAGTCTGCACCAAAAAAAGGACTAGGCACATCACACTATTTACTAGTGTCAAATCAGAATATTGTTAATCACTGGAATGCATGATTTTTAAGATTCCACCTAGGAGTCTGTATACAAGGGCACGCCTGATGATTCAGCTATCCCACAGAAGACATTTGTACTGCATTGCGATTTGCTTTGTCCTATTTTACAGCTGACATATAGCTGCTTCAATTAGAAGATATGAAAACACTTAAGGTTTTCGGTCATAAGTGGCTTTCTACATACACTGATTCTACGCTGAACAACATGAGAGGTAATATTAAGATCAGGTGTAGAATTTTAGGTAGGCACTCATTGAAATTGTGAACATCAATCATATGGCGTTCCCAGAATACGCTAAGCATAGTGAATCGTTGAACAAGTAGTCTCGTTTGTATTAGAACTGCTTTGGGAAAAGATAAAGGGTTATCGGTACAATATTTTGCACAAATCGATACTGAATGGTAAAGTGTACAGAGTACATTCATACATTTTTATTGCAGAAGGTAGAAGCTTTTGAAAAATTTAGATAGCACAAATTCATTTAGTTTATTATTATAATAATACTACTCCATTGGTTCCAAATGGGACATAGGGCTTCACCAGCACCTCATCACTTCTTCCTATCCCCTTATCTCCTCCTTGTTAGCCTTGTACACGCAACTCATTGATCCCCATTCGGATTCCATTCGAGGGCGTATGTCCAGTCCATATCAATCTTCTTTCTGCATATTTGTTTGACAACAGCTTCTCGGCAGGTTCGTTCCCATAATTCCTTAATCTTCCTAACCACCCTCAAATCTTTGATATAGATCAAGGGAAGATAACGATGAAAGTATGCAGCCTGTTGAAAATGTATTCGTATAATGCATGCACCAAGTCTGTGAACCCTATAGAAGCACTGACATAATACTAATGTTGAAGATCCGAACCTTGTTACTTACACTCAGTGTAAAATATTTCCACACTGATTTCAGATTGATGAAGACCTGCCTTGCATTCCCTAGAGATCTTACTTAGTTTTGAGATCTTCATCTGTACCGCCAACCCTAGGGTCAGTGCTGTCTGGGCAAGTGAAAGAGATAACTCCCTTCAAATTTTCCTCTCTGGTGGTGATTGGTGCTTGCTGTTGTTGGTCGTTAAATATTCTCTGTAGTCATTTGAAGTGCTGTTTTTTCTGTCTGCCTCTTCTAATAACTTGTCGACTTTCGCATGTAGGTATTTGAGCTTGTGCAACATGAGACAACAATCATCAGCGGAGTCTAGATATTCTCGGGTACTTTTGTTGGTTTTATGTATATGATCGTTGTCTCACTCTCATCTCACAGTCTGTAGCATGACGTAGTCTAACACAGCTAGGAATATCATTCGTGATAGTAGGAAGTTTTGTGTTACTCCTGTTTCCAGTTAAAAGGCTTCATTCAACTTCCCATCGTAAATCTGTCGACATGTGGCACAATATATATAGCAGTCGAGCTATGTGGGTTAAGGTTTAGGATACTTGGTAGTGTTGAGTAGTCTCCAGATTACTTAGTGGTCAACTCTGTTGAAGGCTTTTTCAAAGTCGATGAAGTTGAGGTAAAGATTTGATTTCCATTCTATGCTCTGTTCAATGGTGTTTAGTAGAGCTGTGATTTGATCCGTAAATAATATGCTTTTCCCGAGTCCAGCTACTTCCGAGTGGAGTTTTGTATCCACAACGTATTTTAGTTTCTCCGGGATGACATGACAATATTTCTCATAGAGCGGACAAGATCATGATTCCGGACCAGTTCGTGAAAATGAGTGAGCCATCTTTCTTTGGTATTTTGACAGGAGTACCTTTCTTCAAATAAATAGGCACCTTCCATAATTTCTGCGATTATTCTGTGCGCTTTTGTAAGTCCATTTCCACTAGGGGTAAATTACGGTCGGTCCAAGAGTCCAACGAAGTGATCAGCTCAAAGTTTCTTCCATTCGCCCTCCATGGTAATTAAGTTCCCCTCGAAATCTTCCATTAGTTTCATCTGTGATGTCATCTTCCTGGTCAGAGACCTGGTTATCTGGCACAGTGATTCGAAGTCTCTTTATCAACATGAGACTATGCTGCTTCAGCTTCCGGTATATCGCAGAATCGTCTCTTGTCCTTCCTAATACTATTCTCCACTTCGTTATTCAGTGCACTGTAGACTGAACTCAGGTTCACCATCCGTTGTTCATCTCTTCACTGATCCATCTTCTCTTTCACTATCCCTCTCTCTTCCATTAGATTCTGTGTGTCGATAGATAGTCATTTATTATCTTGCCCCATCTTCCTTCCGAATACGACCACACATGTTTCCTTCCACATCAATTACAGAGATTTTCAGTGTTCTTTCACTCACCTTTCCTCTCTGATGTGGCCTAATGTCTTCCACTCTTTCTCATGAGTGCAGACACCGTATAATTCTACTAAGAATTATTGAACGACAACTCGAAATCCAACTTTCGCAAAAATCAAAACAACAGAGTTTGTTACAAAAGACGGTAGTGTATTACATGCAGAATAATGAAAAGAATTCACTGACATCAAACTGTAGAGTATTCAGCCTGAATACCGCCAAAATCACCGTCACTGTGCATCATTAGGGGAACAGCAGAGCTGTAACATAAAAGTGATCCACGGTCAAACGAAAGCAAGGTGTGAATGTACAGATCACGAATGAGGAAATTCAAATAGACAATGTTCAGAACAGAGACAGACAGACAGAGAGAGAGAGAGAGAGGGAGTGAGGAACATGAAGAAAGCATTTGCTACAGGCACTGCTTAATTATTGGAAGATAATTGTTACAGACGAGGAGAATGTTGATGCACACTCCGATGGATATCAGTTATTATGGTTATGCAGTGACGACACAGGGAAACAAATTGTAAACTCATACTACTTACTAGTATTAAGTAACACAAAGTCAAACACAATCTAGACATTCAAAATAGTTAGATACGTAAGAATTACAAGATTGATCAAGAAATGATTTCAGTTAGAGGACATCGAAAACAAGGAAGTACTGAACAGCTATTTCGTCTTCGTCTGGAACTTATCAGTAATACGTAGCTATGACCCTGACAAAGACCGAACACAAGACCCTCTAGTTACCAGGAGAGTGTGAGTACAAATACTCGCTGATGACACTGGCTGACGACCACGCTATATATCGCGAATTGGCAGAAGTTAGAATTGACAGTTCCTGGGATTCTGTCCAAGTGTCTGAATGAACAACCATCATTCTTCTTTGCTAGATGGAGCCATCAGTGACTACTGCTCATAAGTTATAAACATGGACCAAGAAAACCGTCCAGTCCCCTCTAGTTTCCAGTGGTTCTCTAAGTCAAGTCAATTCGTGATCAATACTGAGATCACTGATATCCCTGAAAACCACCACCCTAAGAATGAATCAGTATACACCACATGATGATAGTTTCTATTGACTGAATATCATCCCCAGAGAAGAAGAGAAATGATAAAGTCTTGCAGTGTTATACAGTAATATTTACTGATGTCGCTTAGCAAAATCTGATTGTGCTGGAAAGGTGGTCATCAGTAAATATTACTGTATAACACTGTGAGACTTTATCAAAATAAAATTTTCCTATTATGGAATTATACTCTACCAGAGTCCACAAGTTTTATTCTTATCAGAAGAAAAAAGAATTTAGTGAAATTGAAATTGACCAAATTTTCAATAATCCTCCCCATGGAGAAAATAAATGACATCCCAATAGTGCCTCGTCAAATAATAAAACAGTGAATATTAAAGTAGAAAATAACTAGTGTAAATTCATAAATTAGAGTCAGTAAATTCTGCGAATTTATGAATACAACACGAAGCTAAAGTGAACGTACATTGTGGGTATAAGAGACAACGATTTCAGAGTGCCACTGATAGTAATATTAATTATATAGAATGGACAAGGGGGTTGATAGAGAGTAGAAGGGATAGGTAAAAACCATCAAATTGTAGACGGGCAAGATTGAAAGTAGATTCGATGAATAAATGGTGTCACTTAGACAATCATGGGTGAGAGAGGAGAACTGGATAAATGTTTCATTGTGGATCTGAACACTTTGGGGTGATCACAGATATGTAAAATCGATGAGCCAACTGATAAGCTTCGGTGTAGTGATCTACAAACACTAAGGTTAAACCACGTCAGTGGAATTCGGCGATAGAGGAATCAATTTCTGCCAGTGAGTGATATAGCGTCAATGAAAGTCAGTGTCATGCGTCAGTATCTATTCTCACAGCAGACACTGTGCACACAGTTGATCTCGAATTCACATTCCAACTATATGAA
This sequence comes from Trichobilharzia regenti, assembly GCA_944472135.2. Lineage (NCBI taxonomy): Eukaryota > Metazoa > Platyhelminthes > Trematoda > Strigeidida > Schistosomatidae > Trichobilharzia > Trichobilharzia regenti. Next base: position 73,512,403 of record OX235263.1, read on the forward strand.
ACCTATCTTGGAGGTAGCCAGTAGCCAGAGAAAAATTGATCGGCTTTCCGATGTACATGTGGTGTACAGATTTGAATAATTTCAATGAAAGTTTCGAGTCAACGTTCCAGTTAACCTTGATTTCAAGTATAATTAAGGTTGACAGCTAACTCCACGATTAACTTAATCACACTCCTACAAAAGCAACATTGGGGTTGAATTCAGAATAGATCAAGTCAAACATGGAATTTCAATGTACTCATCTGTACCCACAGATTTATTTTTCCCTTAGTAATTCTGGTCGCTTATATCAGCTACGTAATATTTGATTTTTGATTACAGCTTGATTCCACACTGTAATTTTGGTACAAGTATGGAATTTTCAGCGTTGATATCGGTAGCCCAAATTTTGAAGCCCGACCATAGATATCAGGTGTGGGCCGGTGTGGGCTCGAACCCCGGACCATGTGCATAGTCGACGAGAGTCCTAACCACTGTGCCACCGACAATAAGTGTGTGTACACTCTCTGGGGGCTGCCCAGTACTCGATAGACGATCATACAAAAAAGACTTCATTTCTATCTGATTTCACTATCCATCAAATCAATAGAAATGATACTGTCAAATATACTGAGCTAATCCTCTTCAAAACAAGCTGATATCTATTTAAAACTGAATTACCTTAAACACGTCATGATACGAGAAGCGAAATTCCACAGGATCACTTACACTCAAGAACAAATCTAAGTTAGTAGGCATTGGTGATTTAACTTCAAACCATATAACATGACCACAGTAGGCTTGATTATAACCAGGCAAATTCCACTTCTACTGTCTTAAGTGTCTTTGGAAAGGATATTTTATCTTGTAGCTAAATAATGTCTCTCGTTCATTTATACCTAGATAACACTTATACGCCTTCACCTACCAACAATATGGCGTCTCACGTCAGTCTATCACTCTGCCTAAACATATCTCTATGCAGAGAAGTTTTAATATACCCTACACAAAACTGGATAAATAAAAGCGAATAAATTTATTAGCCTCCTCTGATTTTATTTTATTTATTATTTATTTATTTTAATTACAACTTGATTCCACACTGTATTTTTGGTACAAGTATGGAATTTTTAGCGTTGATATCGGTAGCCCAAATTTTGAAGCCCGACCATAGATATCAGGTGTGGGCCGGTGTGGGCTCGAACCCCGGACCATGTGCATAGTCGACGAGAGTCCTTACCACTGTGCCACCGACGCACAGTGACTGATCCAGGAGGATATCTAAGAACATCAGCGCTAATGCATCACAAAGAGGTGGGATAGTGAACAGAACTCCCTATGCATTAAAAAAGAGACACAGCCATTACTGTCACTCAGTCATTTCGGCTACAATGATTTATCAGTAACACAGAATAACGCAAAGAGAATCAGTAATAGAGAAATCAAGAAAAAAAACCATCAAACAAGTACTAAATGTCTACTCAAATAATCAGTTCACTCCGACAAAACTACGAGAGCCAAAATTGAAATAATAATCGAAAGTGCACTGCATGAACATGCTACAAACAACAACCGCTAATTCACTCCGGAATTAAGTAAGCCCAACCAACGCACTTCTCATGACACTCATTATACAACCCAACAGAAAACACACAAAAACAAACACAAACTCTTAGATGAATCAATCTCGCACTGAAATCCACGAACAAATCTATTACGAATTTATCAGTCAACTAGTCAATCCGTCAATCCACTTACATAGTGCACTGCGTAATTAGTATACTTCGTTTGATAGATGGTTAGATAAACAGACAGGTCGATAGATGAATGGATAGATAGATAGATGGAGAGTGCACTTCAATCGTCACAACTCGATAAGTTCATCGTGAAAATGGTATATAAGTGGTGAATATCACCACATCAAACATCGAGTCGGTTCGACCAAAGAAAAATCACTAAAAATGAAATCTTCAATCACTCTCGTTGTCGCCTTCCTCGTCGCCATCGGATACGCAACTGCTGGTAAACTACCAAGCGAATACTATCCAGACTACAATGGTGGTGGCCCATACCCAGCACCATACAACGGTGGAGGATTCGACTACAACACCTATCCATCTGACAACTACTACCCATCACCAGACTACAACAACAACAACAACAACAATTACTTCTATGACAACAACGGGAACTACCCATGCTGTGGTGGATCAGACAACTATGACACCTACAACTACGACAACTACAACTACTATGACAACAATGGTGGCAATGGAAAACCCGATGTCTACTTCCCTGCTAAGGGGGGCAAGAAAGGAGGTAAAGCGAAGAAGTTTGCTGGTAAGGCAGGTAAGGGTGGAAAGGGTGGTAAAGGATTTCCAAGCGATTACCAAAACAACTACTACCCACCCACCTACTAATCATCTTCTCGTCTCGTCGATGAGTATAATATTCCATCTCGTCATCGGTCTCTCTCTCTCCCTGACTGGCGTTCGAGATGGCTGTTGTATTAACTCACTCTAATATCTTATGTTACTGATGTCGATCAAATCAAAATAATAAACTATATATTTATTCTACACTTGTCTTTTGATGTTTGTATTTTGGAAGGTTAGAAGTCGTTCATCTTAAGGGGTTTGTTCGGCATAGGTTTTGTTCTAATCACTATTTGTATATGAGGTGCTTCGTCACATTTGAGTACGTTTGTGTGCCTATTCAACAATTTCGATATCTCACTCAGCGACTATTGACTATCTGATAATTTCAATCGACACCCTGGACACTAATGATTAGAAGCACTCAGCATTAAACTAGGTTGTTGAAATTTTGAATCCTTAGCTTAATCGTCTTTTGAGACAGTAATACATGGTCGTGCGTTTTCATAAACTCAGTTATTTCATCTAATATGATGTATTTCGATGGAAAATAATTTAATTGAGACAAACTGATCTGCTAACTGATCGACTGTCTACGAAGCTTTTTTGATAGTTTTCGGTGATATACTTATATTCTGATTAATGCCATTAAGCTATCCAGTTAAACAAGCACTTCAAAATGTGTCAGTTATTCCTCCTAAGTATATGTTCTTCAACAGCTTTGAATGAATATGAGCCCTAGTTACGGCTTCTAACTAATGTCAGTTCATGATGAAATCCTGAAACCAGTCAAATCCGTACAAACCAACACATAAATACAGTGGTTAGGACTCTCGCCGACCATGCACATGGTCCGGGGTCCGAACCTGCACCGACGCACACCTGATATCTATGGTCGGCCTGCAAATTTGGACTACCGATATCCATGCTGAAAATTCCATACTTGTACCGAAAATACAGTGTGGAATCAAGCTGTAAATAAAAAAATGAGATGCTCACTGGCGACTGGCCCTATTCAGGTAGGTGGTTACCTGGGTTCCAGTGGGAATTCGTGACCAGTAGGGTGCAGCAGGTCGGGTGTGAGGACAAATACTCGCCGAAGACATTGGCTAGCGGTCGCGCTATGTCGTGAATTGGCAGAAGTTAGAATTCAAGGACCATTGGATCGGGTCTCAGTGGCTTAATGGTATACGATCTTGCCTTGTAACCGGAAGGTCCTGGGTTCGAACCCTGTGGTGTGGGTGCGTACAGCCGAAGAGTCCCAAACTAGGACGAAACAGCTGTCCAGAACACCCTGCTGGTTTCCAGTGATTCTCTAACTAATGTCAGTTCATTATGAAATCCAGGAACTTCAAAATGTGTTAGTTATTCCTCCTAATTATATGTTCCTCAACAGTTTCGAATGAATATGAGCCCTTTTGAAAATATCTGATTTCTCTCACTGAATGACTATGTCGGCTCAATGCCTTCCTTGCTGTACCAGCATCAGGCTTACTTTAAATATAAGTAGAAAACTTGGTCACTGTGATAGAGTATAACTCTATTATGGATAAGATTTTATTTTGATAAATCACACAGTGTACTACAGTAACATTTACTGATGACCACGTTTCGAGCGCAAACTATTGACATTCATAATCGTATCAAGTCACTCACACAACGTTTTATTTCGTTTATATACATGAGTGAAATTGATGATTAGACATTTGAACAAAATCAGTGTAGGATAACGTACATTCAGAATTATCAATATGATTGTTGTTGATCAATTACAATCAGATGGGAAATAAGATGAGTGTTTTCACAGTCATAATAAGTAACTTGTTACAATTTTGTGATGTCCTTGAATTGAAATATAATTTTGAGATAATTTATTATCCTCTTCTGATTTGACCGGCTGGTGGTAATAATATCTTTCATATTTCTGGTAGCTGCATTGAGGAGAAGGTAAACTACATACTAGCGTTTGTAAAAAACCAACGAATTCTGCTAATAGTTATTTAGACTTTAATTCATCTCATCCTTTAACTGTTAAGGCAGGCTTAGTTAAGTGTCTAACAAACCGAGCAGTAGCACTAAGTAGCCAAGAAAAGACATAAGTGATTAAGTGAAATGATAGAAAAGGCGTCGGTGTTAAACAACCAACTATCCTATAAAGTTCATTAGGAAGATCAAAAAAGGTTAAAAGGAAAATTAAATTAATTGTGAAACTAGTGATGATAACATAAATAAGAGTGAATATAAGTCATTGTTATGTACTGGTCCAGAATTTAATAGTCTTGACGCAAGAACGACGGAGATCAGAAGACCACTAGGTTTGCGATGATACTTCTATTTTCCAAAACACCAGGAGAATCAATGTCACACAAGAGTGTGAGAGCAAAAATAAATATGAATGTCCGAACAAGTGTGTGAACACAAGTGTGTGAACGAATATTCAAAATGAACAAATCAATAGACAGTCTTAACATGATTGGCTAGTTATAATGGAATATCGATCCATATATACATAGCAAAATATATCAGACTATCAAACAAACACACAATTTATATGGATACATATCAGTCATCTACTGTTATACCACATAAGGAGGCGACATCTGTGACCCTACATAGGATTCTTAACCAAGCAGGAGTTAGGCTGGCATTAAAACCTACAAACTCATTAAGGCATGGACAAGCCCTGTAGACTACAAGACCTCAGCAAAACAAATTCGTCACCAACCTTGACAAATTAAATCATTTTTATTCCCTTAGGTTCCGAGTGGAACATAAAGCTTCAGGAAAACATCTCCGTTATATCCTATTTTCTGCAGTCATCTTTAGCTTGTGACACTCTACGGTGTTCACAGCCTTTGTCCAATCCACCTACATATCCTTCGGATTATTTGTTAGACAATAGGTTCATGGTTGGTGCTTTGACAGGATCCCTTATTACTAACAATTTCTGGCTTTCTAATCATCAATATGTATATAAAAAGAAGAGTTTGATGAAAGTGTGCAGCCTCTTTGAAACGCTCCACGTGACACATGCACCAGGTATCTGAATTATATAGAAACAGTGATTTGATACTAGTGTTAGAAGTCATAAACTTATTCTTCATGCTGAGTGCAGCGGATTATCACACTGACTTTAAAGTCGTGAAGCCCTGTCTTGCTTTCCCTTAGCGATCCTGCCCTTGGCATCGCCATCCATGACTCGTGTATTTGAAACAGTGCTGTTCAAATAAGTTAAAGAAGTGGCCTCTTTCGCGTTTCTTCTATTCGCAGGGATTGGTGCTTATTGTTATCGATCGTTGGGTATCTTCATCAACTGTGTCTTCTCTATGTTCACTTGAATTCTTGTTTTCACTGCTTCTGTTGCCACAGCTAGTGTGGGTTCTCGCCTGCACGTTTTTTGAGTTTGTGTGATATTAGGCATAAATCCTTCGCGAATTCCGTCTTCTAAAGTTTTCTCGTTGGACGAACGCATTTCTGTCTTCTTGCTCCACACTCACGGTTTTTTGCCTGATTGAGTCACTCACAATCAAGGATATCATTGGTGATAGTAAGAGGCCTTGTGTTATTCCTCTCTTCAATTAAAAGATTTCATTGAACTTTCCGTCGTAAACTTGTTGACATATGGCATAATAATATAGCTGTTAAGTTATGTTGGTTAAGGTTTAAGGTATTTGGTAGTGTTGAAGCAGTCTCGAGATTACCTCGGGTTCAACTCTGTTGAAGGCCTTTTCAATGGCAACGAAGTTGTAATAGACATTTGACTGCCATTTTGTACCCTGTTCGATAATGATAATGATTTGTGGATTCCCATTTCAACGCACACATGATTGGCATTTTCTGAATCCAGCTTGTTCCTTGAGGAATTTAGCATTCAGGGTATCTTTCAGTCTCTCTATAATGATACGACTTAATATTGGACTTGACTTGAACGACAGATTATATACACCCACGTTTCATGTGCAAATGCGTCTTCATCTTTGGATTTATCTTCTCATCACACGTTTTGATTGTTTTCACCGATTCTGAGTTTAATTCACAACGCAGCGTTAAAGCAATTTCTAATCCAACATTAATCTCGACACTTTGTGGACTGTTTCAATGCTCAGTTAGATTGTTTTCAGTTTTGTGATGGGGTATGCAGCATCACAGTCAAAGGAAAGAATTCAAAAGCAGTCACCACTTTCCCTTGTCTAGGCATTATCTTTTCAATTAAAGGTCAAAGTTCGGATCACTGGGGAATGCAAGACAGGCCCTCATTGATCTGAAATCAGTGTATAGTTATACTGCAATCAGCATGAAGAGCAGCAGCACTAATATCATGTCATTGTTTTTAGATGGTCGTTCAAAAACTTGACGCAGGCGCGCGTTACGTAGAGCATTTTCAGGAGGCTGTACACCCTCATCATTATGTACTTTCGATGTGTTTTACAGATTAAATAGGTTGCTATAAGGAATGAAGAACAAGGAATTCCGGAAATGGAAATATATTAGACATACGCCGAGGAGTCTTTTGAGCGACAACATATGCCTAGCTGGTTCTCAAGTGGAGTACAAATAGGAAATCATGATTTAGGCATCTGGAGGTGATATGGAGGAGATTTTGTAAGATGGAAATGAAAGCTTATTGGCAATCGAGGAACCAACTATAGGCGACTGTAGAGAACAGGACGAAATAGAGATGTTCTTCTGAAATCCTTTTTTCCACTCGGAACTCAAAGGAATAATAACAGTAATATACGGCATATACACAACGGCATAAACGCTAAGTGCACAATACTTTCGTGGCTTGAAGTTATAAATGAGAGATAGAAACGTTGCTCAAGTTTGTAATTTTACGAGTGAGGAAGAGGTTTCAACCGCATAGTGGAACAATATATTAAATTTTACCACCACAGGTCTCATTTGTCGGGATTTTCAACTCAGTTCCACCCAGTGTTAACAGAATTCTGATTAATATACAATTGGTGGATGGTGGCTAGCAGTGGAATCCAGGATACGCATTTCGTCCTAATTGGGACTCGTCGGCCGGATGTACCTGCATTTCTCAGTGAATGATGATGTTCTCACCGAGGCTAGAACCCAGTGCCCATAGTTTCAAACGCCAAAGCGTTATCCACTAGAACACTTGGGCCACGGAACATGTCAACCTGAGACCGAGCACTTCGGTCCAATCAATCGACGGGAAAATCAAACATTCAATTCAAGAATTCTGATTAAATTGAAATCGAGAGAAAATATGCAATATTTCACCTTCCCTTCTGTCTTGTGTTTGTTTTATAAGAGCACTGGCAGAAAGTGCATAGAGAGGTAAGCGGTGACTGATAGACAGGTTAGAAAGATTTTAATGGTTCTACACCGTTAGTTATGTAGGAAAGGGTATTTTAGTTAAATCGCTATTAACATAATAATAGTAATAACAATAATAATTATTATTAATAATAATATAGTATCTATAAAATAATTCATGAATGAGTTTCTTTGGCGTAAAATTTCAAATTTTATTTCAATAAACCAAGAACAACAGTGGTTTGTGCAGAATAATATGGTACCATCATTTTTATTTCTTTGACTTCTCGCCAGCTGCTTACAGCCCAAATAAATTATGAGGTCTGTGTACGGAAAAGTTTTAACATACACATTTTTCACGGTGTCAGTTGACAGAAGGTTCCACAATTAGTGAACAGTGTTCAGGAAATTGCGCCTATATGGTTTTTAAACAGGCGGTTCAAGTTTAAACAAAATAAATGCATGTATACAATAGTAATGGCTGCAGAGCATATTCCTAAATGGCTACAGAAACAAATGGATTCTTCGGAACCTATTAACGGTGGGAATAGGAGACCTAGCTCTTCTATTGCGAAACATATTTTGGAGACAGGATATAAAATTGACGTTAACAGATCTTTTAAACTTATCCATAAAACGTGTTTGGGGCGTATCCTAAAGTTTGTGGAAGCCCTAGAAATTAGAAAGTTTAAGCCACCTTTATGCGTTCAAAAACAATTCGTCATCACATTAAACCTTCCTTGGTAAATTCTGTTTTCATGTCATAGCAGATGTACTATTGCCTATTTTATTTGGTTTAGTGATCTTCATTGTTATTTTGACCTTGAATGTGTCCTTTTAACTTGATCTAAGTTTATTATCTCACCTTGTACCTCTTTATTAATTTCATATATATATTCCTATGACAAGTCCGTGTGTGATTGTTCGAAATGTGTTGCACTAACACATTACACGATTCAGATAAATTACGTCTTCTTATTGCTTTATCTAAATAGTAAGGGAGTTACGTAATAAAGACGAGAGATGCGTAAGATGCAGAGTGACTAATAAGTTAGGTAACAATGTACTGAGTTCAGCTCAAATCATAGAAACAAGAGACAAGCAAAGTTACACTATATCAAAGGAGAGATTTAAGCCAAGGATTGCTAAATCAAATGGAAGAGAGAATAAAGACATTCAGTGACCAGGATGGGCAAGGAAAGACTAATAACTGCTTCTTTTTGAACACACAAATCTGGTTACAACCGTTTGATAGAAATTGCTTCCGCAAACTTAAGGAGAATCGAGCTCCTTTGTCTATTGATACTTTAATCCTTAATCCTTTAAAATTATCAAGGCCACTAGTATCAAATCACTGTTTCTATAGATACAGAATTAACTAACACTACTGAACCTCTTAAAAGAGACGAAGAAACTACAGACGTATGAAATAAAAGTATATGGGTGATATAATTAGAAAGATGAAAAGAGTAACATAGCAGGTCAGACTGTCAAATATCAACCAAGAAATGATGAAGAATGTAGCCTAAAGTAGACATTGTGGGATGCCTATTTCTTTCTCTAAATACATATATCAGATAATTTAGTATCGATTACTACCTCATTAGCCACTGGCATTGAGCTCATTTAAGTAGATTACACGTAACATTATGTCTCAACAAATACCTGATATTCATTATGTATCAAATAGGATAAAATGAAGCTATTCAAACACTTTATTCTCCCTTTATCTAACCATGTCAATATATTTTGACGGTCGTTAACGGATGAAACCTTTATGAGTATGAGTTGTGCAACTACATAAAAACGCTTGTTGAAATCAATTCGACTGAACTTTTCATCACACCAAAAGTGATGTGTTTTTCAGAGTGCATGTTTCAAAGCCATGCTACCGAACTGCTGAGTACTTCTGAAGATGTTCACTTCAGTATTGTGGTTAAGAAACAAATAGAAATAGAGATTTAAGTAGAAAATCACTACCTTCTTCATCAAAGTTATAGCTGTTAAATCACTTTTGAAACAGCAGAGTTGTGATTCAACGAACTACATATTTCCGACTACCAACCAGCAAGCAAAGAGTGGAACTTAATTGCACTAAAATAGGTTTCTTGAAGGCTTGTATTACAACCAGACACTATGTGTTGGGTGTCTGATGTGTTCTAAGTTTGCGCCAAACTAATAATCCTTCAGTTCCAGGCACTGAAATAAAAAACCAACTTCCAAGGTGAGTGGCAATCACCCATATATATCCACAGGAACAATCCTCGCTATTTCGGTTAGATTATTATTTATTATTACTTTATTCCTTTGGGACCACAGTGGAACATGGAGCTTCAAGCTACAGCGTTGGAGTTGCCGTAGCTGTGGTTTTATTTTAACGCAGGAGGATTGCTGACCTCACGTCCAAAATTTTTTCTTTTCAGGCCTTACTCCCAATCTAGCGAGGTTTAGGGTTATATCCTCCGAAAATCAAACCCTGGACCATATACGTAGTTGTAGAGCTTTCTACCACTAAGGCCGAACAGGCATTAATGCAGCTTTATTCACATTTCGCTCAGTGTAAACTTCAAAATTACTTAGTACTAAGACAATGGTATTAGTTTTATGATAGTCCGTAATACAATCTATAAAGTGTTTCTAGCATTCAGTCTAAAAATAGAATGTGTGCGCCGTTGTAGAGTATAATTCTATTATAAGATAATTTTATTTAGTTAAACGCACACCAAGATACAATATTATTTACTGATGTCGTTTCAAGCACAATTTAATTGCTCATAATTAATATCAAGGCATCCACATAACACTCAAACTTTGCCAATATACACTATCATTATATTTACCCTTTGATATATATTACTACAAATATAATCAAAGAATAATTAATGATGAAACTAAATAAATAAAGTTTGAAAATTATGACAATACCTTGACATGATTACGACCAATTCAATGTGCTCGAAACGTGAGTAGGAAATAGCACTCTACCACTTTGTGCTGATGTGCTTTTCTATGATGTAAATTGTTCTCTTAAGTATTCGTAATTAGGATGAATACCTACTAAATTTTAATAGGTAAAACTTGATGCCATAAACAGGAAAATCACTATCTCAAAGAAAACTATCATACAAAGCCTTATAAACGATCAGTTAGCCGACCATCAAGTCTCAGTTAAACTACTAGAATTCAAAATGCATAGAGTCAGGTCAGATGACTGAGTTCATTAAGTCGAATTACCGTGTATTCCTATCTCACTGCATGGTTAAGCCAAAACACTCAGTAGTTGAAGTGACCCAGCTCTTCAGTTGGCTCGTTCAATGCTCAGAATGTTTACCCACTAATCTCACGAATGTCAATTTAAGCGCCAAGACAGAAAGCAGCTACTGAATGACAATCATAAATTGTCGAATACGAAAATATTCACTCAAATACGACGATGCATCTCATTCACAAACAGCGATTAGGACAAAACCTATGCCGAACAAACCACTTAAGATGAACGACTTCTAACTTTCCAAAATACAAACATCAAAAGACAAGTGTAGAATAAATATATAGTTTATTATTTTGATTTGATCGACATCAGTAACATAAGATATTAGAGTGAGTTAACACAACAGCCATCTTGAACGCCAGTCAGGGAGAGAGAGAGACCGATGACGAGATGGAATATTATACTCATCGACGAGACGAGAAGATGATTAGTAGGTGGGTGGGTAGTAGTTGTTTTGGTAATCGCTTGGAAATCCTTTACCACCCTTTCCACCCTTACCTGCCTTACCAGCAAACTTCTTCGCTTTACCTCCTTTCTTGCCCCCCTTAGCAGGGAAGTAGACATCGGGTTTTCCATTGCCACCATTGTTGTCATAGTAGTTGTAGTTGTCGTAGTTGTAGGTGTCATAGTTGTCTGATCCACCACAGCATGGGTAGTTCCCGTTGTTGTCATAGAAGTAATTGTTGTTGTTGTTGTTGTTGTTGTAGTCTGGTGATGGGTAGTAGTTGTCAGATGGATAGGTGTTGTAGTCGAATCCTCCACCGTTGTATGGTGCTGGGTATGGGCCACCACCATTGTAGTCTGGATAGTATTCGCTTGGTAGTTTACCAGCAGTTGCGTATCCGATGGCGACGAGGAAGGCGACAACGAGAGTGATTGAAGATTTCATTTTTAGGGATTTTTCTTTTGTCGAACCGACTCGATGTTTGATGTGGTGATATTCACCACTTATATACCATTTTCACGATGAACTTATCGAGTTGTGACGACTGCAATGCACTCTCCATCTACCCAGCTATCGATCTGTTTGTTTATCTAAGCATGCATGAAATGAAGTATACTAATTACGCAGTGCACTGTGTAAGTGGATTGACTGATTGATTAGTTGACTGATAAATTCGTAATTGATTTGTTCGTGGATGTCAGTGCGAGATTGATTCATCTAAGAGGTTGTGTTTGTTTTTGTGTGTTTTCTGTTGGGTTGTATAATGAGTGTCATGAGAAGTGCGTTGGTTGGACTTATTTTATTCCGGAGTGAATTAGCGGTTGTTGTTTGTAGCATGTTCATGCAGTGCACTTTCGATTATTATTTCGATTTTGGCTCTCGTAGTTTTGTCGGGGAGTGAACTTATTATTTGAGTAGACATTTAGTACTTGTTTGATGGTTTTTTTTCTTGATTTCTCTATTACTGATTCTCTTTGCGTTATCCTGTGTTACTGATAAATCATTGTAGCCGAAATGACTGAGTGAAAGTGATGGCTGTGTCTCTTTTTTAATGCATAGGGAGTTCTGTTCGCTATCCCACCTCTTTGTGATGCATTAGCGCTGATGTTCTTAGATATCCTCCTGGATCAGTCACTGTGCTCGCTTTTATTTATCTAGTTTTGTGTAGGCTATATTAAAACTTCTCTGCATAGAGATATGTTTAGGCAGAGTGATAGACTGAAGGGAGACGCGTTACTGTTGTAGTTGAAGCCGTATGAGTGTCATCCAGGTATAGCTGAACAAGAGACATTATTTAGCTACAAGATAAAATATCCTTTCCAAAGACACTTAAGACAGTAGAAGTGGAATTTGCCTGGTTATAATCAAGCCTACTATGGTGATGTTATGTGGTGTGAAGTTAAATCACCAATGCATACTGACTTAGATTTGTGCTTGAGTGTAATGATCATGTGGTATTCTGTTTTCGTATCATGACGTGTTTAAGGTAATTCAGTTTTAAATAGATATCAGCTTGTTTTGGAGAGGATTAGCTCAGTATATTTACAGTATCATTTCTATTGATTTGGTGGATAGTGAAATCAGATAGAAATGAAGTCTTTTTGTATGATCGTCTATCGAGTACTGGGTATTTCCCCTGAGAGCGTACATGTATTGTCGGTGGCACAGTGGTTAGGACTCTCGTCGACTATGTACATGGTCCGGGGTTCGAGCCCACGCCGGCCCACACCTGATATCTATGGTTGGGCTTCAAAATTTGGGCTACCGATATCAACGCTGAAAATTCCATACTTGTACCAAAATTACAGTGTGGAATCAAGCTGTAATCAAAAATCAAATATTACGTAGCTGATATAAGCGACCAGAATTACTAAGGGAAAAATAAATCTGTGGGTACAGATGAGTACATTGAAACTCCATGTTTGACTTGATCTATTCTGAATTCAACCCCAATGTTGCTTTTGTAGGAGTGTGATTAAGTTAATCGTGGAGTTAGCTGTCAACCTTAATTATACTTGAAATCAAGGTTAACTGGAACGTTGACTCGAAACTTTCATTGAAATTATTCAAATCTGTACACCACATGTACATCGGAAAGCCGATCAATTTTTCTCTGGCTACTGGCTACCTCCAAGATAGGTTTCATATAGTTGGAATGTGAATTCGAGATCACCTGTGTGCACAGTGTCTACTGTGAGAATAGATACTGACGCATGACACTGACTTTCATTGACGCTATATCACTCACTGGCAGAAATTGATTCCTCTATCGCCGAATTCCACTGACGTGGTTTAACCTTAGTGTTTGTAGATCACTACACCGAAGCTTATCAGTTGGCTCATCGATTTTACATATCTGTGATCACCCTCAAAGTGTTCAGATCCACAATGAAACATTTATCCAGTTCTCCTCTCTCACCCATGATTGTCTAAGTGACACCATTTCTTCATCGAATCTACTTTCAATCTTGCCCGTCTACAATTTGATGGTTTTTACCTATCCCTTCTACTCTCTATCAACCCCCTTGTCCATTCTATATAATTAATATTACTATCAGTGGCACTCTGAAATCGTTGTCTCTTATACCCACAATGTACGTTCACTTTAGCTTCGTGTTGTATTCATAAATTCGCAGAATTTACTGACTCTAATTTATGAATCTACACTAGTTATTTTCTACTTTAATATTCACTGTTTTATTATTTGACGAGGCACTATTGGGATGTCATTTATTTTCTCCACGGGGAGGATTATTGAAATTTTGTCAATTTCAATTTCACTAAATTCTTTTTTCTTCTCACAAGAATAAAACTTGTGGACTCTGGTAGAGTATAATTCCATAATAGGAAAATTTTATTTTGATAAAGTTTCACAGTGTTATACAGTAATATTTACTGATGACCACCTTTCCAGCACAATCAGATTTTGCTAAGCGACATCAGTAAATATTACTGTATAACACTGCAAGACTTTATCATTTCTCTTCTTCTCTGGGGATGATATTCAGTCAATAGAAACTATCATCATGTGGTGTATACTGATTCATTCTTAGGGTGGTGGTTTTCAGGGATATCATTGATCTCAGTATTGATCACGAATTGACTTGACTTAGAGAACCACTGGAAACTAGAGGGGACTGGACGGTTTTCTTGGTCCATGTTTATAACTTATGAGCAGTAGTCACTGATGGCTCCATCTAGCGTCGAGGATAACTGGTTGTTCATTCAGACACTTGGACAGAATCCCAGGAACTGTCAATTTTAACTTCTGCCAATTCGCGATATATAGCGTGGTCGTCAGCCAGTGTCATCAGCGAGTATTTGTACTCACACTCTCCTGGTAACTAGAGGGTCTTGTGTTCGGTCTTTGTCAGGGTCATAGCTACGTATTACTGATAAGTTCCAGACGAAGACGAAATAGCTGTTCAGTACTTCCTTGTTTTCGATGTCCTCTAACTGAAATCATTTCTTGATCAATCTTGTAATTCTTACGTATCTAACTATTATGAATGTCTAGATTGTGTTTGGCTTTGTGCTACTTAATACTAGTAAGTAGTATGAGTTTACAATTTGTTTCCCTGTGTCGTCACTGCATAACCATAATAACTGATATCCATCGGAGTGTGTCTTATTTAATGTATCAACATTCTCCTCGTCTGTAACAATTATCTTCCAATAATTAAGCAGTGCCTGTAGCAAATGCTTTCTTCATGTTCCTCACTCCCTCTCTCTCTCTGTCTGTCTGTCTCTGTTCTGAACATTGTCTATTTGAATTTCCTCATTCGTGATCTGTACATTCACACCTTGCTTTCGTTTGACCGTGGATCACTTTTATGTTACAGCTCTGCTGTTCCCCTAATGATGCACAGTGACGGTGATTTTGGCGGTATTCAGGCTGAATACTCTACAGTTTGATGTCAGTGAATTCTTTTCATTATTCTGCATGTAATACACTACCGTCTTTTGTAACAAACTCTGTTGTTTTGATTTTTGCGAAAGTTGGATTTCGAGTTGTCGTTCAATAATTCTTAGTAGAATTATACGGTGTCTGCACTCATGAGAAAGAATGGAAGACATTAGGCCACATCAGAGAGGAAAGGTGAGTGAAAGAACACTGAAAATCTCTGTAATTGATGTGGAAGCAAAGATGTATAATCGTCCTCGGAAGGAATATGGGAGAAGAAAGGGAATGGCCTTCTACTGAGAGGGGTAGTAGAAGAGAAGATGGAGCAGTGCAGAGATGAACAACGGAAGAAGAAACTGAGTTCAATCTGCAATGCACTGAATAATGAAGGGAATACTAGTTTAGGAAGGCAAGGGACAATTCCACGATATACCGGAATAGACTGTTGGTGGAAAGGAACTCGAATCACTGTGCCAGATAACCAGGTCTCTGACTAGGAAGATGACTTCACAGATTAAACCAATGGAAGATAGTGAAGAAACCTAATTAGTACGGAGGTGAAGTAAAAGGAACGTTAAGCTAATCAATCAATGAACTCCTGAATCAACCACCACCTGCACCTAGTGGAGAATTACCACTGACAGTAGACATGTAACTTTTGGTGAAGACCAGCTGTCCTAGAGAGATAGTAGTATTGAATGCCACAAAGTCAGTGAAGGCTAGCAGGGAGGTCATCTGTAGCAGATAGTACTCTAATAGTGATGTAGTGAAACAGATCTATAGACCTCCAGAGCATCTATTGAAGAACATTTAGCTGAAAGGAGAGGTGAATACTGATTAGAAGAAAGGCAACCTCATCAAACACCCAGGTCAGAGTGACTCAACAATTCGCGAGAACTGGTCTGGAATCATGCTACTATTCACTGAAAGTAAATTCCAAGTCCCGTCATCGTGCCAACGATAAATGATGCTCTGGACATAAAACTCCAACAGGAACAATCTACATTCAGGAAGAGCAAATCATGTGTAAATCCGATTGCAACTCTATGCCTCTTCATTGAGCAGAGCATAGAATAGCAATGAAGCCTCTAACTCGACTTCCTCGACTTTGAAAGGGCCTTTGATAGCGTTGACTATGAAGTAATTTGGAGACTACTTCAACACTACTAAGGGACCTAAATCTTTATCAACCTTATTCAACAGCCACATGCCGAATGATCCACCTTGAGAAGCTAAATGAGGTTATTGAGTTAGTGAGACAAGGCTTCCTGACATATCAAATGTTATTTCTGAATTTGGTTAACTGGATCATGCAATAAGCCACGAGTGGGGAGCAAGAAGATGGCCGTACACTGGAGTGACAAGAAAACTTTAAAGGATGCGGGGGTGTGTGTGACATGGATGAGATCATAGCTGTCGTGAACCTGGCTAAAAAAGACTTCAAAGAACAACATGGGGGTGGTGTTGTGAAGCTGAAGCTTTATGTTCCTTTGTCAAAACCCAATAGACACATTATAACAATAATTGTGGTAATCTACAAATTAAATGGTCTTGTATCCCGTAATTATTTCAAAATTCATATACCCCAGTAACTATCAATCTTTTCCCCACTTCTACGAATTAACTGTCTAGATTTCACAGTCGATTATTTTCACTATACCCCCTTCCCACACTCCGCATAGTTCTCATTGACTAGTGTCACCATATAATGGGTTCATTCATTATGTTAAACTACACATGTCAATGGAAGTGAACATTGGACGTTGGTTCATTGGCCTTGGTCGCCATTGGTGGGCAACTCGTAGGCGTGAATGGTTCAATCATTTACAGGTTCGAAGAAGACTGTGCGTCCGTGGCACAGAGGTGAGGACTCTCGCCGACCATGCACATGGTCGGAGGTTCGATCCCCTGCCGATGCACACCTGATATCTACGGTCGGCCTGCAAAATTTGGGCTACCGATATCCATGCTGAAAATTCCATACTTGTACCAAAAGCACGGTGTGGAATCAAGCTGTAACCAAAAATAAATACAAATAAAAGCACTTCATATTTTGTATAAAGCATTTGTTTACAGACTATGCACTAACCCTCGATATTAATTGCCAAATAATACAACTCCTTTCTTACAATCACTGGTGTTTTGGAGTTAAAGTCGAGAATCAGTCGTAGTAATTATCGGTTCGGAGCGTCTTCGTAACAACAGGAACTTACAGTTAAGTACCCTGACAACATATATTATTGAAGAGCCATTAATAAGGAACTAATTGGGAAGGAATATATGTATGTACGTATGTATGTATACATCATCTATTAATTTGTTGAATTTTCGAAATCAATAAGGTTTTGCCCAACTAAAAACTGAATTTGTTACAATTTCATGCCGGTGTGTGGTGATTGACAATTTCTATCTTAGTATTGTTTAAATACTTACTGTTGCTTGTTAATATATTGCTTATAAGAATTGATATACGATTTCGCCAAATACAAATTTCTGAATTCACCCCTCTCTATGTTTTGGTTGAATTCTTGTAATTCGGTCATCTCAAAATACGAATACTACTATTACAAAAATTACAACAATTTTGCGTCGTGATGGAACTAAATAACCTCGGAAAGTCTCCTATAAATGGTTCACCGCGGGAAATTGCTGATTATCTTGAATGCTTCGACGCATGTGCATGTCAAATTATGTTCGGGATGACAAAATTTCAGCACATTTCATTACTGCTATTGAGCTAGATGCGTATAGCCTAGTGAAAACTCTGTCGTTTCTAGATAAACCAATTTCTCTGCCATATGGTAAGCTCCACGAACTTCTGATAGATCACTTCCATATAACTACTTTTGAGACACGAGAGAGGGCTCAGTTCAACAAACTGGTTCGTGCTCCCAGCCAGAAGATTAGAGACTTCATTCTTCAACTTCAAATACAAGCTTCAAAGTGCAACTTTGGAGATCAGCTGCATACTCAACTACGTGATCGTCTAATTGCTGGAAGAGTTAATTCAGATTCCATCCTGTACCTTTCAAACTGCTAAAGATTTATGTATTACATATGAAGATGTCAATAATGAATACTCTGCTCCCACTACGTCAGTATCTGATGTCATGTTGTCCAAAGTCGAAAATACAAGTGTTCATGGGAAGAAATCCAAACTGTCGTCCACAGGTAATAGAATGCAGCCAGAGATCAAAAACATTAAACCGTGTTTTTCCTGTGGAAAGTTACATCTACGAAGCACTTGCCGTTTTCGGGGTGCTAAGTGTCACAAATGTGGTAAAGTTGGACACATCAAGACTGTTTGCAGAAGTTCGAATACTTATGTACTCAGAATTCTTATAATTCCCCCAATCTGTCTAGTAAAAGGGAGTCAATGTGTCTTTCAACTTTTCAAAATACTCAATCTCATCCAATGAAAACCTACACTACAAGTTCAGCAAGTCAAGCGTCAACTGTATCACGTGTTTTCATAAATGAGGTAGCCGAGTTGCAATGCGAACTATCGAAAACACGAAAAAAAGTGAGTGAAATGGAAGCTGGCTGGTTGTCCATTCGTCAACAGCTGACTGAGATGAGAGAGCAACTGATTAAAATGGAGGAATTGCTGCATATGCATAGACTGCGTCTGTTTAACGCAGAACACACAAGTACCCATGAAAGTCCTCCTTCATGTGCTGTTCTAAGTGACAGAGACAATGTTAAGCGTGAAACCTATGACTTGCTTTGTTGTTAATAACATAATTTTGGCCCTTGTTATTTCCCCCTTACACTCTCTTATTTGTACTCTATAGTGAACAACCTTCTTAAACATACTTAGCTGCTTAAAATTATTATCATTTGCTTACATTTTTATTCTTTATTCTATTCCTTCTTTATACATTTACTGGGTCCGACTATATTATCACTATGATTATTAAAAATTGTCCTGTCATTAACCATCATGTAACATTAGTTTTGTGGTTGTTCTTTGTTCGGCACTATTTAACTGACAATCTTGTTTGTTATTGCCACTATCACCATCTTAAAAAATTTTGTATTATGCATGATTCCTTACACTACCACTACAAACAACCGCATTAGTGCTGACAATAAAAAAAACACAACCTGAAATGTTTATCTTATGATTGCTTAGTGTTGTTCAATCTAATTAACTGATCATCTTAGCTATAAACATTTTTTTAAGAACATCTCATAATTTCCCGTATGATTATAGCTGTTACTGTTCACCACGCATACTCATATCGTAGCTTCCACTAACCAATACTGAAATATTTTTTCATTATTTGTGTTTATCTTCCTTTTTACTTGGTATTTTTATTGCATTTTTTTGTTATTTCTGTGTTTCTTTTTTGGTTTTTTGTTGTTATTGTTTTTTTTTTAAATATTTTATTATTTTTTTTTATAATACTCCTTTTAAATGTACGATGAAATTAGATGCAATATTGTAGATATGTGCTGAAAATTCCACACTGTACCACAAGTACTGTTTCTGGAATAAAGCGAAATTGTTATTGTTATTGTAAAAAAAAACTATTCAAATCTCGAATTCTCAAAAAGCATCGATGTCCACGACTTCTAATGTACATTATTACAAAGATAATACTATAGACCTTCTGTTGGAATCATACTACAAAAAATGGGAAATCGAGTGGTGAAGATATTAGACATCAAAGATCACTCAGTTCATAACAGACACCTGGACAAAGTGATAATAAATGAAGTAGGTCGTTCCAATTATAATATTATTGATTCCGCTAATAATCCTGATTTTGTAGATAATTCAGAAATAAGTCAGATAATACTGATGAAAATAATATCACAGAATCAGTTAGGTCGCAGCCACTTGCAAGCAAACCGAGACATCGTTATAAATACGCAAGGAGATATTCGAGGTGTGGTGGATGTGGTGATTGACAATTTCTATCTCGGTATTGTTTAAATACTTACTGTTGACTGTTGATATGTTTCTTATATGAATTGCATAATAATTCCGCTAAATACAAATTCCTGATTGCTGCCCTCTCTGTGTTTTGGTTGAATTCTTGTTATTCGGTCATCTCGAAATACTAATACTAGGGTGGTTACCTAAATAAACATACTAAGCTTAATAAAAAAGCATGTATGATGAAAACTGAAACCTGCATAGATCTCTTAGAACATGGAAATAAAATGATAACTTTCTTTATTAAACGATTCGACATTAAACATAAATCGTCTCTTCACAGGATGAATCCCCATCAGTATTATTTATTTTATTCCTTTAGGTTCTAAGTGGAACATAGGGCTTCAATAACATATCTCCACATTCTCATGTCTTTTACAGTCCTTGTTAGCTGGCTCAACGATTACTGGTAGACTTTCAAATCCTTCTCATATACTCTCCTCTATGCTACAGTTGCAACAATGCCCAAATCTTCGCTTCCCATTCAAGTTCCACTCTACAACATGGAGCTCAATTTCACCAAACGGTCTCCTCAGCGTATGTCCAGTTCATTTTGCTTTCTTCGCAATTTTCACTGAGCAATGCGTTATTGACTAGTTATTTCCTAGAGTTTCTTGTTGCCAATTCCTCTCTGGCCATCTAATCATCAATATGGAACGAAGTCAGCTGCTGATAGAAGTCTGCATTAGCCTTATGGAAATGCTTTTCGTGACGCCTCAGTCACTTCTCTCAATCAGTATAGAAGAAGTGATTTAAAATCCGAATCTTGTTCTTTATATTGAATGTAGAAGATTTTTCGAAATTGATTTCAGAGTAATAAAGGCCTTTCATGTCTTTCCGTTTAAGATTTTGACATTCATAATGCCTGAAGATGAGAAACGTTCCTTCTTTGATAGGTGAAAGCGGTGATGTTTTTCAAATTTCTTTCATTGATGCTGATCGGTGCTTCTTGTTTTCGACTGGTTATCTTAATCATATTATCATCTGTTTTCTCTTTGTTCACTTGAGGTCCTGTGTTCACTACCTGTCTTTTCTGCCTGTGTGTTGGTTTCCGCCAACTGACCTTTAATTTTGTGTGACATTAGACATTTTCTGTTCAAAGAGTCCACATTTTCTAGAGTCTTCCTATCAAGATATGAATCTCGAAGAAAGTAAACATGATAAGAACTGTCAACTCCACATTACTAAGAACATTCAACAAAGAGAACTTACTTTCTATTCATATGCTCCATGATCACTAAATGCAGCATTTTACGAAATGAATTACATTGTATTCTAGTCTACTACATTAGCACGCTGTCTCGCCCATCTCAAATACTGCGACATTTTTTCTATTCGTTTGCGTTCCCAGTGGATCATAGGGCTTCAAGCTAGAGGCTTGAAATTTCGGCAGCAGTGGTATTTATTTTTTTCATGGGATGGGGCTACTAGCCACATGCCTAACGTTCCCTCTTTACCAGCCATTACTGGTTTAGTGAAGTAAAGGACTGCGCCGGCTGGGCGTCGAACCCTGACCTACATTCGTGATGGGCGAACATTCTATCGCAGTTCCACCGACGCACAAATGTTGTCAAAAAACAGATAAACTCAAGAGGCATTTAATCAATTTGTACCTTACTTCCTCATCACTTCGTGATAAATTCACCAGGATGACTAACTTCAAAGCTGTACGAGAGAATTGGTACGTCTAACACAACAAATGGTAGTAATGGAAATAATGTACGACAACAAAGGTATAATTAAGCCTTCCTTATTCACTATGTATGTACGTTCGATTGCAATGCCCTCGTTTAACTTCAACACCATCAGGAATTTCCACTTAAATCGGTCACTGTTTGTTTTGTGGGTGAGTATGCGTATACCTAAAAAGAAATTATGTAGGAATTCAGTCCCAATTTCATGAGACTTTTCCACCTGTGGATAAAATAATTTCCCAAGCTTTTATTAACAACCTCCCCGGACTTTTATACTTAATAACCGTGACGATGAGGGCCAGTGGCCTGATGGATGACGATTTGGGTTCCCCTCATTTACTAGAAGATCCTAATCCCGGGAAAGAGGGAATGTTAATCGTGGGATTAGAAACCCAACCCAGTAGAAAAGAATTCTGTCACTACTGAAATTTCACAGAAATTTTTCCTACACTAATGAAATTTTCTTTCTTCCCTTCAGACAGCCGTTAGAAATGCAAACTACTTGTCACGAATGAATAAAAAGTTGCCAAATTTTCATCTCCCACAACCCGATCAATCTTCCCCGAATTGATGTACAAAAGTATCCAGCTAATAATTAGATAACCTAATGTTACTTTGTTTCCTGTCTATCCGTTTCTATTCTTTCTTTTCTAACTTTATACTAATCTAGGCTAGTAAGTAGTATTGTGGTGAGAGCAGGCTGCTAGCCAATTGGTAGACATTAATCGACGCTGATTGGCAGACATCAGAAGCCTGCGTTTGTCTGCTTGCATAAGCCTTATTAATGTACATAAAATACATATAAATACGCGTTGATTTTCGTAATAAAACGATCTGTTGCCTGGCCCTTGTCTTCTGTTGTTACAGTATAACATATTTTAAGTTCATAACCAGGGCATTGTTTGCAACTGAAATTTGCCTCGCTTAACGTATGAATACGCTATTTGATGTATAGTAACCATTTTCATAAAGTTAATTATTATATGTTGTATATGCTTTATTTATATATACCTTCTCTGCTGAACACTGTTTATTTGAATTTCTATAATCGTTGTATGGAGTTCACGCATCCTTTAATCAACATGTAGATCACTTCTAACATAGATTTGTTGCTTTCCATTTTGACTTACAGTGACTATGCATTGACGGCATTCCGTCACAGATACCTCATGATTTGAAGTTTGTATTTTATATTTCATTATTTCATGCACAAGAAATTACCGTATTCTAGACAAATCCTCTGTTTCTTGGATATTACGCGTCACTCAAAGTGAGGTTTAACTAGTCGGTTAGGTTATCACACTGGATTTCTTTGAGGAAATCTACACCTAAAATGTGACCATCGATAATGCAACACATATATATGGGGTTGAAGTATTAGGTTAAACACTCTGAAGAATAGCATATTTGACAGTTATCATGTGGCAAGTTTCTGGTGAGAAATGACTGAACTTTGAGATGTTGAATGGTAATCTGTGCAGTGGAAGGAGAAAATAACTGCTAATCTCTCTCTGGCGTATATCTGTTACGACAAAATCGATACATACAATCAAACAAAATCCCTACAAAACCAATACTTGAAAATTAATCTGAGGCTAACTAGTGACTGGCCCTATTCAGGTGGTTAACCTGCGGTTCTAGTGGGAAGCAGTGACCAGCAGGGTACAGTAGGTCGAAGATGAGGCAGTAACTCATCGAAGAAGACATTGCGAAATGGTCGCGCTGTGTCGTGAATCGGCAGAAGTTAGAATTCAACAACCATTGGATCGGGCCTCAGTGACCCAATGACCTACGAGCTTGCCTTGTAACCAGAAGGTCCTGGGCTCGAACCCTGGTGGGTACGCACTGATGAAGAGTCACAAACTGGGACGAAATAGCTGTCCAGTAATCCCCACTGGTTATCTAACTCTTATCAGCTCACAATGAAAACCTCCGTAAAATCCATAAGCCTTAACAATTCAAACGTTATCTAACAGTTTATGTAGCTAATGTGTAGTTGATTTGGCACTGATGAATTCATTTTAGATATGATTTCATTTTACTATAACAAAAGTGCATTACAAGTGCACCATCTATGATGACCAACATTCCTGTTTCATTACATTCAGATCTCAAAATCAACATTTTCATTGATGGAATGAACGATATTGTAATCTACTTCCTATTGCACAATCCACCATTCACTTCTGCAGGCTGAATGTGAAGGGAAGTACGATAAACATTGGAAAAGATCGAAAATGCTACGAAACAAGTGACATTCAGTTATCCTATAATAAATCTGTGTGAAGTAGATAGGCACTTTTAGCTGTAAACCATATCCCGTTCATATAATTTCGACTTCATTAGTGAGTGACACGTTAGGTTTCCGAAATTTCCACCTCATATTCGACTAATGATTTTCCTTGTCACAGTAGTAAAATTTAAACCACACATTCAGAGGCGACAGAATGTAGAAGAGTGAAATACTACCACACTTTTGTGTTCCCACCATCTCAGTTATAGTTCAGTAGGTGGTATACGAATCTCAGTCTTAACCGGTAAAATTACCTAATTAGAGGATTCCACCACATATCAGGCAATAGCAGACCACAGATATCAATACACGTAACAAGGAAATCAAATCACTGGTAGAAAACTCATTCCCTTGAAACAAACAAATATCGTGTAATCCACATGTGGAAAGTAACAAATTCACGAGAAATATCCATCCTGGCATGAAAATAAACACAAACAGTTCACCGTGGATTTCCCCTTCCAGAAATTCATTCACTTACCTATACAATCGATGTTATATGTATAATTGATTTTGTAGGTGCGTATACATTGGGTTTGTCAAACAAGAATGAAAATTAATCTGGGTTATTGTTTAAGTCATCAAAATGTTTCAAGAATGTGATGGACAGTTAAAGTTGTAACTATATGGGGAGAGGGGAGGTGAATGAAGATCAATAAGTATAGACTAGAGTTACTTAATATGCAGACACTGAGGGAAACTCTTGATGTCAATGAAAGAGCATAGAGACAAGTATCCAAATAAATTATGCAGTAGACGGAGAGAGTGAACGAAAGGTTAGTTAAGAAAATGACGAAACTAAATGTCATACGAGAAATGCACAAAATATTGGCAACTGTTGAACTTGGAATGATATCCAAGGTTGATGGAGAATTTCCCTCCATGTACATTTATCATCGTTTTCCATCCGAATCGCTAAGGACTCGGTAATCCAAAGTATTCAGAAGTTTACTGTATTCGGGAGGCTTCTTTTGACTTTGTGTTTAACTTTGAATGAACTCTCCTTGCATGATGTGTGACCAGTGTTGATTATATATGTTCAATTGTAGCACATGTGGTTGATTCACTTTTACATCTTTCGTAGTCACGTGGGATGATGTTCCTTCACTCATCGAAAGTAACAAATCCTATACCCACTTAACTCCATTTGATAATATTCACATCATACAAAAAAACTTCTAGTGGGTCGACACCACTTTCGTCCATATACTGACAGTTCAATAGTCGAATTTCCTTTGTTACCATGTTGGTGATATGAAAATAGGAGTTCATTTGCAAATACTGCAGACTGATCACATAAAAGTTAGATTTTAAGCATGCACACGTTTCCTGCTTCATCTTACCACCATAACTATTATTACTACAATTATAATTCATACCTTCTGCTTACATATTTTGACCAACACTCATATCGCTTCTAATTAGTTTAGACTCGGAATTTGTTCGGATTGAGTGTAGCACAAAATAGGAACTATTCTGTGGTGATTGACAATTTCTATCTCTGTATTGTTTAAATACTTACTGTTGCTTGTTAATATTTTTCTTATATAAATTGAATAATAATTCCGCCAAATACAAATTTCTAAATTCATCCCTCTCTGTGTTTTGGTTGAATTCTTATAATTCTGTCATCGCAAAATACTAATACTACTGTTACTAAAAATTGCATATTCGTTCAGTCATTCAGTACTGAACTAAGTAAGAGTGAAAATGAATTCAGTTGTAATATACAAAATCGCCAATGTTTAAATTCTTAAATCACATTTCTCGAAGTACAAGTATTTCCATCTTCCATCTTCTACACCTGTATTCACCCTGATTTTTGACAACATGATGGCAGATGTGAAGAGTTCGAAACTATTCGAACGATTGTCATTACAGTTGTATATTTGATGGTGAAGTCTTCACATGTGATGGATTCATTGTGACAGTAGTACTCCATAACCCATCTAATTTGTATAATTAACCTAGACACTTATTACGACTGGAAAACAAGTGATTAGGTCGATACAAACAAATAAACCTAAATTGATAGTTGGGTCTGTAGTCCAATAGAGAAGACTGTGGCGTGTTCATCAAGTTGAGATGCAACAGTCATATGAAAACAGACAAAGAACACAAATTGAATCACAGTGGTGATCGCAAATAAATCTCTTCCACGAAATAGCTTTCAAGCAGCTTCGCGTCACTATGAATCACTCCGAGTTGTCAATTTGATGAATCTTTGGAGATGATGATATAATCGAGCTTAGCAAGGACTAGAAAGCAACAATATTTACAAACACCTTCACATACACAGCATATCTTAAAAAAACAATATGTTTCCTCTTCGAAAATTCCACAACAAACATAAACCACGTATTCACAGATTTGGTAATCCCACGAAGATTAGTTTATATTAAAACAAGTCTCGTAATGTACGAAGGATAATGTGATATTAGTTGTACGCATAATAAATATCACCACAGCAAGTTCTACTGCTTTGTGACTCACAGCATTGATACTGGTCGTCTTGTCAAGTGGAGAATCTGTCTCCATGTAAGAAACCTAGAGATTTCACTCAACAGAAGTCGAACTGAAAACCATATGAAATATAACTACTGTAACAAATATGTATGTTCACTGTGGATTGGAAGTAACAATTTAATGCTATTTGATGTTGAGGTAGATACGTGAAGAACCAGTGACAAGCCGTGTAATAGTAAGTGAGGAGGATACATTTCAAAGTGTAGCATATGCTCGTGGAAACCTACCAAAAAGTGGAGGCCAACTATGATAAGCAAATAAAATGTACCCATGATATATAAATTTGTGATGGTGATCATGGTAAAATGTCGTGGAATCCTCAACTCGATAAACAATCGCAAATCGCATTTCCAGACAACTGAATGCAATGCTGTATACAGAAAGTCAAAACAAGTGATTCAGCAAAGAGACTCTTTTCAGCAACGAATTTATCATCAAGCTGTACAGTCGTATATATATATATGGCTTTTAAGAAGTTATATCCGGTGAGAGAAATTGAATCATAGGTGTGAATTCATAAAATAATAATAATAGTAGTAGTATGAAATGCAATTGAAATTAAAATGTTTGTGATTATAATCCTAGTTAAATGTCAAGTAGCAAAACAGTTAATGTCATGTATATAATAATTCACAGGATGTACAGAACTTGGAAGGTGTGTGCAGTTATAGGACTAGTAGGCAAATCGCATAAATTGAAATAAAAGCGTTGTGTAGCATTGTGTGAAATTTGATAACATGGAATTCGATGTTGCAAAACAGAATTGATTTATAAAGTCAATTGGAACAAGGGAATTAATACTGAGGAAATTAGAAATTGAGAATGGTGATAGTTACAATTGACGTAGTAAAGGAAGAGTATACCAGTTGAATAGACAAAACGAAAAATTTGGTAGAGACAAAATATGATTAGGGATTACCATACTTTAGCATAGAGAGATTAAGACCATGAAAGTTGGAGGAGGGGGTTGAAGGAACATTTTCTGTATACAGAGATCTAGCTTTTCTGTTTCGATAGCCAAAGCTTCAGCTCCACCACCTTTTTCGTTTTGTCTATTCAGTTGGCATACTCTGCCTTCATTACGTCAATTGTTACTATTACTATTATTTCACTTGTTCCACTTGTCATGAATTCTGTTTTGCAACGTCAAATTCCATGTTATCAAATTTCACACAATGTTACGCAACGCTCTTATTTTATTTTATTTCATTCGATTTGCCAAATAATCCTACAACTGACACCCTTTTTAAAGTTCTATACATCCTGTGAATTATTCTAAATATGACGTAAACTGTATGCCACTTGACATCTAACTATGAATATGATCGCAAACATTTATTTGCATTTCATACCACTTTTATTATTATTTTATGCATTCACACCCATGATTCGATTCCCTCACTGGATATAACTTCTTAAAAAAAAAAATATATATATATATACGATTGTACAACTTGATAATAAATCCGTTGAAAAGAGTCTCTTCGTTGAATCACTTGTTCTCTAAACATCAGCAACCATTTATGAGTTACCCTTGAAAATATTGACTAATTTAGTTTGTGTTCTCATGATTTGTCCATTTCTAAAATACACATGAGGGTCACACTCATCACACGAAATACGTACCATCCCACTACTAACATCTAGTAATTATTCGGAGATCGTGACGAATGAATAGAATTATACGACGGATTATGAGAAACATTTCGCGCCCCACACAAAGCATTTCAGACAGGCTGCTGAAGAACATTTGCCTTCGCTGACTCCATACGACAAAGGAAATGGGTGGCCAAAAACAGTCAGGACGAGAAACTATAGAAACAAACCAATCACAAATATGTAGTTCAACAAGGATGGTGAAGGAAACTCAGATGGGGAGACGGTTGAATGACATCGGGCTTCAGGCCGTAGAATGCAACTGGAATGTGAGACAACGAGTTCAGCGTGGCACTGAGGGTAACATGTAGGATATCATGCGTGAACTAAATCAGAGACTATGCGAAATCGTGGGACCAGCCATCTAGGCCCACCGAAGGATATATATATAATACACACACAACCGTGTATAGAGGACAGCCAGCCGTTTATCATTCTCTCAAAAAGGTGCATCGGTGGGTCAGCAGTAGAGTACTGGCCGATCATGCAAGTGGTTCCCGGTTCGAGTTCCAAATAGCACACATATTTATCTTACTCAGCTTGCTATAATCTCGAGAAGCATAGGAGAATGCGTGTGTTTTTAGCAACCCTACCAAATAAAAAACATCACGTCCATAAATTCACTGCTGCCAGAGTTCGAGTTGTCAGTAAAAACAACACTGTGATTACTATCAAAACTAGACGCAAAATCTGACTACTCAGTTCAATCAACGCGATCAATCAATGTATGCCCCCATCCCCCAAAAAACATCGCGAATTTGATCATGATGTCATAAACCAACAATCAATCAGGTCATCATCAATCAATAGTCCCAATTTCGTCGATGATAAGTGCGAATAAAGAAGTGCAGAATTGTCAACAAACAACGAGTGATAGAGTGCACAATGCACATATTGATGGTTCATTGATCGAATATGAACTACAATTCGCTACGAATAATGCATACATCTAAAATGTATGTAAGGAGAAGTGGAACACATCACCACCAAATCAGTTTGACCAACTGAACTAACTAGTCAACAAACAGCTATTCAAAATGAAATCTTCAATCACTCTCGTTGTCGCCTTCCTCATCGCCATTGGGTACGCAGCTGCTGGCAAACTACCATCACCAGACTATCAATCAAACGACTACTTTCCAGATTACAATGGTGGTGGTTCATACCCAGCACCATACAACGGTGGAGGATTCGACTACAACACCTATCCATCTGACAACTACTACCCATCACCAGACTACAACAACAACAACAACAATTACTTCTATGACAACAACGGGAACTACCCATGCTGTGGTGGATCAGACAACTACGACACCTACAACTACGACAACTACAATGGTGGAAATGGAAAACCCGATGTCTACTATCCTGCTAAGGGGGGCAAGAAGGGAGGCAAAGGGAATAAGTTTGCTGGCGGTAAGGGAGGTAAGGGTGGAAAGGTTGGCAAATCTTATCCATACAACTATCGTCCATCAAGCTATTAAGTGGCTTCTCGTTTTGTGGGAGAAGAAGAATGATTTCCTCGCCAGCTTTGCATCGTCGATTACGCTTAATTATTTAAGTATATCAGCTCTGCATAATAAATTGTAATATCATTCACTGATGTATGATGATAAACACAATAATATCGAATAAATTATAATAATTCTACATGTTGCTTGTTTTTCTCTGTAAATTTACAAGCACAAAGCACCTTTTGGTTCTCGCTGTCTCTCAAGACAAATAGTCGCGTTAGTGCAATGACAGCCCCAGCCATATTGCAAATATCATTCTAGGAAATGTGTCAAAGGCATTCAAGTGTTTAGAGAAGAGGCTGTTCTCGATGACTTCGTTTTGTTTAGCTGTACAATCGAGTTTGTTTAGAATCATTTTCATGAAAGATCGTTGTAAGAAAGGTGATGAGTTGTTGTATTCATAGTTGGTAATAACAGTTAAGGCATACAAAGCGTCGTCGGTATAGCGGTTAGAACGCTCGCCGACCATGCACATTGTCCGGGGTTCAGTCCCCGACCGACTCACTCCTTCACATGGTTAAGCCAATAATGAAGCTGGTAAAGAGAGAAAAGGTTAGGCATGAGGCTAGCAACCTCATCCTGTAAAAGCAAACACTGCTACAGAAACCTCAAGCTTTCTAGTTTGAAGCCCTCTGTTCCACTTGGAACGTGAAGGAAAAAAGGCATACAAAGGAGTTGTATAGGTGTATCCGAATTGTGTAACATGATGAATAATTTAAGGCATGAATTGTAGTCAGAACACGCATAGAAACGAAGGAAAATATGGAATTATGTAAAAGTTCTGTGGAAATACAAGACTTACAAGGAGTTAGAAAAACATACAGATTAACAAACAAAAAACAAAAATCAAGTCATCAGAAATCAACAAGGTTGTGACCATGATAATAGGAGTGGTTGAGTAATTTTCATTTGTATACATAACTCTGGTTTCCCTGACTTAATGGCTAAGGCTTCAACAATGCAAAGTAGATGAAAGCGCATTACATTTAGTGGGTCGTTCTTCAATTTATAGATCCCTTTGAAGTAGGCGTTTGTTGAGATGAAGTGACCGCTGTTGACAAGGTGTTCGATTATCTCACTTCTCATAGCATAACCACCACTGCATTATTGCAGTCATGCAAGACAGTGCTCTTGAACACTTTTAGACAGTATACGCATCAGCCAACGATCAACGTACCTAGCTATACAGCAACTGGTGAACTCATACATTCACTAGCAATCGGTTAGATGGAAATTTCGTCCTAATGGCTTCTGAAGACTGATGGACAACTGGAGGTCACTATTCTTGGCGTTGCTGTGAAGAATGTTCTTTTCAGAGATGCTGAAATTCTTCCTTAAGGGCATCGATGGTTAAGTCTCCCTTGAAATCTAAGTTCATGTAAAGTTTCCTTTGTAGAAGAAGTAATGCTTCTTTTCACCCAACTTTCGGACTGGTATTCTTGTCAGTGAATGTTATTGGACATCCATTTTCGATGAACATTTCTCCCAGAAGATCTGTTTCTGGTTCTACGGAGTCAGGACTGCAGATGAGAATGACAAAGGATTTGATTCAGTTTCCTCCTCCTTCAACAGTCACTCAGCTGTAGAAACCCATTAGTTGGCTGTTCCATTTGGGTTTCCTTTTGACTGGGCTTTTGAAGGTTATGTCGGCTATCCTTGTTGGTATCACGTTAATAAGGAGAATTTCAGATTCGTTTTCCATTTCAAGATTGAATATTATTGCTGGGAGCAACTTTTTAATACCTTAAACAATTGACTGAGGTCACAAGTAGTGTTGCGAACGATGAATGTGTCATCTACGCACAGTCTACGCAGTAGCAAATTTCCACTGGTCGGCTTTAATGGACCGTTGTTGACGCTCGCCATAAAACAGTCTGCTAGTGTGATAGACCCAATGGAGATCCTATTGCTATATCATCCTTTCTGTCTGTAGATGGCATCATTGAAAGTGGACTGTAGATTAACAGAACACCTCAGTAAAATCCTTTTTCAAATTCATTGTTGGTATTCTCAAGTTTAACAGGTTTTTGTCTATGTGTTTACATACAAAACAGTTCCTGTAAGTGATACACCGATGAAAAGTGACTCGTCGTGGAAAGACAGCATATTTTTTTGTTAGTAACATTCATGTCCTGTGTGCAATCGCTGAAATGGATAGTTAGATTGGAAAGAACAAAATCTAATGTTCCAATGGGTATTTTCCACGATTTCAAAGAATTGGAAAGTGTCAGGCTGTGAGTGAACGTAAACATGTTTCCCTAACAGGTTCCAGAATATCAGCCAACCATTTTGCAATAGAAAGACAAGGCGAACCTGACATACCTAGAACTGAACGGAGTGCCTTCGGTAAAGTATAAAGGCTTGGTATTATGGATCTATCGGTGGGATGTGGTCATAGACATTCCAGCTAATTAATTACCTGATCGGTTTTCATTCTTTTCAACATATCTGTAAGCTGTTGCTCAACCATCTCAACTTTGTTTCTTTTGTTCCGTGGTTAAGAAAATTTGTTATTGTCTGAGAGTATATTCTTCATTTTCTCCATGTAGTCTCTAATATTCAAATGAACTACTGCAGCACCTTTATCAAGACGCGTTATAGGTAGGTCTATATTACCTCTCACGTGTTTTAATCCTTCTCTATGCCAACTTGTTAGACGATTGCAGACTTCTGTCCTTGTAATTCATTGATTGCCTTCGTTTCTATGTCTAACTCGGCTATAAATCATTCACTGAGTCATTCATCACAGTGAGTAAATCTAACACCGATATTCAACTCCAATTACCCACTGACTCATAAGAGAATCGAAGATTATAATAACCCACCACTTCTGTTGCTACGCTCTTTCATGAAAGACGTGTTTATTAATTCGAATGTAGAGGTGATGTGGAGAATGAATCATCCTAACTACTTGTTTTCTTTACCTCAAAGTCCCTATACGGATTATTCATGAACACTCTGTGTTACGCCTGTAATGTTCACGATATGATATACATAAAGTCAATATCGGTAGGACTAAACACTCAGTGTAATCTTTCTAGAGGACTTCACGATAGCGATTCAAATCGAGGAAGGACTAGTGAAACTGATAAAATGTCACCCACAAGACATCATTCACATCATCAGTCTACCTACTAAACATCAACAACTACCACAAATCAATAACGCCACCATATTTCATCGTCACTACAATCAATGATTCCTCCGCGTAATCGTCATATGAATCATGAAGATATGACATTCCGCTAACGGTAATTTCAGATTATGACAATATGTAATCCGTGATCATCGTGAAGGAGAATAATTGGTGACAACAAGAAGACTAGTAAATCGCGTAACTGCAGGGTGTTGTCCACTGTTTTGAATCCGATATTAAAAGTAACATAGAATACTATCCTGAATTCTACTGCAGACTCATAGAAACTTACTGGAAACCATTATCAGTCAACACTATCATAATCTAAACACCTTTCAGAATAATTTTCATGTATATAAATCTTTTTCACATTGAGTCAGTCATCAAACGATGGATAGAGAGAGAGAGGAACAATAAGACCATGTGGAGGGTGAACAAGGCTGTCATTCTGTCATCTAATATCCAACCGTCTCCGACTTTGTGAATAAAAAGTAGAAGTCTTTATCCAAAACAGGTACAGCCCACTCTTCTAGAATGATGAAGTTTGTTCACTTGCATTAGAATGCTGAATTAGGAAGAAGAGCATCAAGTTCGTATCGCGATTATCAAAACACCACTGTGCGCTGACACTTCATGAAAATTTCCTCCAGATTGTATTTTCCCATGGTAATCCTTCAAATCACTCAGTAGTTCACAAATCTTCCACGCCTTTCATTTCAACACAGGTTTTAATCGACCACGATTAGGGAACAAAAGTCAATCATTTTGAAACCTAAAAAAATATATCAAAGATTATCTGTCAAATCAAATTCATTGATTTTCTGAATCATGTTACGCAGAGGATTAGTCTAACTTTTCCAAAATGCATCTCATAATCAATCACCACATATTATACGTCTACGAGGAATTGTTGGACACTGGTAGGGTCGACAATGTGAGTTGTGAGGTCAAATCCTCAACGATGATATCGACTGTTGTTCGCACTGAAATCATGAATCGGTAGAAGTCAGAATTCATCGACCTATGGGTAGGGTTCCAGTGGATGGATAGTCTACGAGTTTGCTCTGCCTCAACACTTTCCTGGAATTCAGCTCCGGTTGATGGGTGATGTTGAATAGTCGCAAATTAGGAGGGATTATCTGTCTGCTACACTTTTCGTGCGACTCACACCTTACGCTCTTCACTGGTGAAGGTTAAGTATAAAACGGAAGACGACCAACAGAAACGTGTGTACTATATAATTCATGGAGATTTTGATGCTTTATAAGTAGGAGAAATTTCCACACAGAACCATATCGTTTATAATGTCATTGATAGGACTTGATTTCATCCAACAAATTTCCAAAGGAATTTTGTCAGACTGTTAGTGTCCATTTTACCCGCAGCTTTCACATTCTGTCTCCTCATGTAAACCAAGAAGTCATTCCACAAGACTGTATGCACGTACGTTAAAGTATAAAAATACCTCGATACCACATTTGACACATATTTTATGTGATGAAAATGGTGTGAAGGACGAACTAACTAACCTTCATATCACTTGTAAATAAACAGTTTTTCTATCCTAATACCAACGAGCTTTACTGTTATTATTCTTCTTATATTATAATCCTGTCACTGTTTTTGTTTATTTTCTCCTAAGTGTAAACATCATTTAATCTGTGTTATAACTGTTAATTTTGTCTTTCCTCTTACATGCTATGTCAATACTCTATAACATGCCAGAATTTCGGAACGGTACCGGCAATACTATTTGAAACAAATCTACTGTTATTATCAGAGTTATTATTCTAATTTATACTTTGTACATTTTTGACTTTATTCCTACCGTAACTGTGGACAAATTCTTGTGGTTAATTTTGTTTTACTTTTTAATTTTATTTATATTTTGAGTAAATTAGATGTAATATTATGACAATATTGAGAATTCATTACTGTATTGTAGGTACTGTTTTTGGAATAAATCAGATTATTATTATCATTATTTTGTAAATCGATAGGTGATCATTGTTGTTTTCAGTAGAGAAGTGTTCATGATGTTATGAACCTATCAGATGAACACAAGTGTTCTGTTGCTTTGAAGACAGCCTTAGTAACCCTTTAATAGTAGACCACAAAAGTATCACGTAGAATAATTTTCATTTATCAAAGCAATATAAAGTTATCGCAAAATATAAAAACCTTAAATTGAAAGTGTAATTTGCACATGTTCCCGTATTCTGCTTCTTTTGCCTTCGTTTCATGTTTTCAAAATTATTGCACAATGATTTCTTCATTTCTCTTCTCTTCACTGTTCAATATTATTGCAGAAGTTATCACACACGTGTACTACTTACTAAATACTGTCAGTATCACGTACATCAACTCTTTCAAATACCTATTAAAGTTTTGCACTGACTATCGAAAACGTCTGTGATAAGAACAGTCTAAGATAGTTATGCGAGGATCGGGAAAGCAAGGCAAGCTCCCATTTCTATCAAGTCTGTGTTGAGGTGAACAGCACTCAGCATGAAAAACAAGATGTGGATTTTCAGCTCCGATGTGAAGTCATTGCTGCTATACGGATCACATACTTGGCACCACGTCACGAAGGGCCCTTCGAATAAACTACAGACCTTCATCAACAGCTGTCTTTGCTCAGTACCACTCAAGATTAGGTGACTGGCTAGAAAAGATAAGCAACAGGGAAGGATCTCTGACAATGAGTGGACCACCCCAGCAGGAACCGATCGTGCAACAAATATGCAGGAATCAATGGAGGTGGATTGGATTGTGGCCATAGTCTGAGAAGACAAATCGTCAAGTGACATCACACGCCAGGCCATTACTCGAGTGGAACTCTAACGAGAAGCGCCGAGTTGGTCGTCAGTGCAAGGGTGACATGGAGGAGGTCATGTGAAGAGGAGATGAAAACATTTGGGCAAACGTGAAGCCTAGTGAAAACGTTAGGAGAGAACCGAACGCCATGGAGACGTGTGGGTGAAGCTCTATTTCCTATAGGAATTAAGGTAAACAATAATAATAAGAAGAAGATGGTTAGGCTATCTCTCGTGGCTAAGTTGTTGTGATGCATTTACCTGTCTTCATACTTCTTTTAGGTTTCTACTGCCTGTCAATCACTTTCATTTGAGATAGTTATCACAGACGTTCGATGATTCGTCTATTTGTGATTCCTGTCATGTCTCCAGTTAGCACTGCACTTTTGAAACGAAGGATTGTCATCCAGCAATGGCTTCCCCTCAGGTGAGTATAGCCATTCCGTGACACTGTTTGGTCAAAAAATAAATACATTCTCACTGCCTCCTGGATTTTCACACAAAGATTTGGATCAGAGAAACACAGACACGTAGTAGTGATTACAGATATCAAACTGTCTGCATATTTTTTCGCCAATATTGGACTGCGTAACATAGAATTGATTCACAAATTTTCAAACAGAGATTCAGTATCTATTCTTCTGAAGAACTATAAAGCAATATAAAGTTAAAATAAGTGCTTTCCTGTAGCGT
The DNA here is from genome assembly GCA_944472135.2 of Trichobilharzia regenti. Classification (NCBI taxonomy): domain Eukaryota; kingdom Metazoa; phylum Platyhelminthes; class Trematoda; order Strigeidida; family Schistosomatidae; genus Trichobilharzia; species Trichobilharzia regenti. Next base: position 73,548,939 of record OX235263.1, read on the forward strand.
ACATATATGTGTTTCGAGTTTGATCACAGATTGATATCAATAAGAGATACATGGTGAACCGGCGGCGAGTAGTAGACACATGAATCCTCCTATTTGCGACTATTCAACAGCACCCATCAACCGAGCTGAATTCCAGGAAAGTGTTGAGGCAGAGCAAACTCGTAGACTATCCATCCACTGGAACCCTACCCATAGGTCGATGAATTCTGACTTCTACCGATTCATGATTCCAGTGCGAACAACAGTCGATATCATCGTTGAGGAGTTGACCTCACAACTCACATTGTCGACCCTACCAGTGTCCAACAATTCCTCGTAGACATATAATATGTGGTGATTGATTATGAGATGCATTTTGGAAAAGTTAGACTAATCCTCTGCGTAACATGATTCAGAAAATCAATGAATTTGATTTGACAGATAATCTTTGATATATTTTTTTAGGTTTCAAAATGATTGACTTTTGTTCCCTAATCGTGGTCGATTAAAACCTGTGTTGAAATGAAAGGCGTGGAAGATTTGTGAACTACTGAGTGATTTGAAGGATTACCATGGGAAAATACAATCTGGAGGAAATTTTCATGAAGTGTCAGCGCACAGTGGTGTTTTGATAATCGCGATACGAACTTGATGCTCTTCTTCCTAATTCAGCATTCTAATGCAAGTGAACAAACTTCATCATCTAGAAGAGTGGGCTGTACCTGTTTTGGATAAAGACTTCTACTTTTTATTCACAAAGTCGGAGACGGTTGGATATTAGATGACAGAATGACAGCCTTTTCACCCTCCACATGGTCTTATTGTTCCTCTCTCTCTCTATCCATCGTTTGATGACTGACTCAATGTGAAAAAGATTTATATACATGAAAATTATTCTGAAAGGTGTTTAGATTATGATAGTGTTGACTGATAATGGTTTCCAGTAAGTTTCTATGAGTCTGCAGTAGAATTCAGGATAGTGTTCTATGTTACTTTTAATATCGGATTCAAAACAGTGGACAACACCCTGCAGTTACGCGATTTACTAGTCCTTCTTGTTGTCACCAATTATTCTCCTTCACGATGATCACGGATTACATATTGTCATAATCTGAAATTACCGTTAGCGGAATGTCATATTTTCATGATTCATATGACGATTACGCGGAGGAATCATTGATTGTAGTGACGATGAAATATGGTGGCGTTATTGATTTGTGGTAGTTGTTGATGTTTAGTAGGTAGACTGATGATGTGAATGATGTCTTGTGGGTGACATTTTATCAGTTTCACTAGTCCTTCCTCGATTTGAATCGCTATCGTGAAGTCCTCTAGAAAGATTACACTGAGTGTTTAGTCCTACCGATATTGACTTTATGTATATCATATCGTGAACATTACAGGCGTAACACAGAGTGTTCATGAATAATCCGTATAGGGACTTTAAGGTAAAGAAAACAAGTAGTTAGGATGATTCATTCTCCACTTCACCTCCACATTCGAATTAATAAACACGTCTTTCATGAAAGAGCGTAGCAACAGAAGTGGTGAGTTATTATAATCTTCGATTCTCTTATGAGTCAGTGGGTAATTGGAGTTGAATATCGGTGTTAGATTTACTCACTGTGATGAATGACTCAGTGAATGATTTATAGCCGAGTTGGATATAGAAACGAAGGCAATCAATGAATTACAAGGACAGAAGTCTGCAATCGTCTAACAAGTTGGCATAGAGAAGGATTAAAACACGTGAGAGGTAATATAGACCTACCTATAACGCGTCTTGATAAAGGTGCTGCAGTAGTTCATTTGAATATTAGAGACTACATGGAGAAAATGAAGAATATACTCTCAGACAATAACAAATTTTCTTAACCACGGAACAAAAGAAACAAAGTTGAGATGGTTGAGCAACAGCTTACAGATATGTTGAAAAGAATGAAAACCGATCAGGTAATTAATTAGCTGGAATGTCTATGACCACATCCCACCGATAGATCCGATAATACCAAGCCTTTATACTTTACCGAAGGCACTCCGTTCAGTTCTAGGTATGTCAGGTTCGCCTTGTCTTTCTATTGCAAAATGGTTGGCTGATATTCTGGAACCTGTTAGGGAAACATGTTTACGTTCACTCACAGCCTGACACTTTCCAATTCTTTGAAATCGTGGAAAATACCCATTGGAACATTAGATTTTGTTCTTTCCAATCTAACTATCCATTTCAGCGATTGCACACAGGACATGAATGTTACTAACAAAAAAATATGCTGTCTTTCCACGACGAGTCACTTTTCATCGGTGTATCACTTACAGGAACTGTTTTGTATGTAAACACATAGACAAAAACCTGTTAAACTTGAGAATACCAACAATGAATTTGAAAAAGGATTTTACTGAGGTGTTCTGTTAATCTACAGTCCACTTTCAATGATGCCATCTACAGACAGAAAGGATGATATAGCAATAGGATCTCCATTGGGTCTATCACACTAGCAGACTGTTTTATGGCAAGCGTCAACAACGGTCCATTAAAGCCGACCATTGGAAATTTGCTACTGCGTAAACTGTGCGTAGATGACACATTCATCGTTCGCAACACTACTTGTGACCTCAGTCAATTGTTTAAGGTATTAAAAAGTTGCTCCCAGCAATAATATTCAATCTTGAAATGGAAAACGAATCTGAAATTCTCCTTATTAACGTGATACCAACAAGGAGAGCCGACATAACCTTCAAAAGCCCAGTCAAAAGGAAACCCAAATGGAACAGCCAACTAATGGGTTTCTACAGGTGAGTGACTGTTGAAGGAGAAGGAAACTGAATCAAATCCTTTGTCATTCTCATCTGCAGTCCTGACTCCGTAGAACCAGAAACAGATCTTCTGGGAGAAATGTTCATCGAAAATGGATGTCGACTAACATTCACTGACAAGAATACCAGTCCGAAAGTTGGGTGAAAAGAAGCATTACTTCTTCTACAAAGGAAACTTTACATGAACTTAGATTTCAAGGGAGACTTAACCATCGATGCCCTTAAGGGAAGAATTTCAACATCTCTGAATAGAACATTCTTCACAGCAACGCCAAGAATAGTGACCTCCAGTTGTCCATCAGTCTGCAGAAGCCTTTAGTACGAAATTTCCATCTAACCGATTCCTAGTGAATGTATGAGTTCACCAGTTGCTGTATAGCTAGTTACGTTGATCGTTGGCTGATGCGTATACTGTCTAAAAGTGTTCAAGAGCACTGTCTTGCATGACTGCAATAATGCAGTGGTGGTTGTGCTATGAGAAGTGAGATAATCGAACACCTTTTCAACAGCGGTCACTTATGTGCGTCGGTAGCACAGTGGTTAGGACTCTCTCCGACCATGCACATCGTCCGAGGTTCGAGCCCTGACCGACGCACACCTGATATCTATGGTCGGCCTGCGAAATTTGGGCTACCGATATCCATGCTGAAAATTCCATACCTGTACCAAAAATACGGTGTGGAATCAAGCTGCAATCAAAAATAAATAAAAATAAAATAAATCTCAACAAACGCCTACTTCAAAGTGATCTATAAATTGAAGAACGACCCATTAAATGTAATGCGCTTTCATCTACTTTGCATTGTTGAAGCCTTAGCCATTAAGTCAGGGAAACCAGAGTTATGTATACAAATGAAAATTACTCAACCACTCCTATTATCATGGTCACAACCTTGTTGATTTCTGATGACTTGATTTTTGTTTTTTGTTTGTTAATCTGTATGTTTTTCTAACTCCTTGTAAGTCTTGTATTTCCACAGAACTTTTACATAATTCCATATTTTCCTTCGTTTCTATGCGTGTTCTGACTACAATTCATGCCTTAAATTATTCATCATGTTACACAATTCGGATACACCTATACAACTCCTTTGTATGCCTTTTTTCCTTCACGTTCCAAGTGGAACAGAGGGCTTCAAACTAGAAGGCTTGAGGTTTCTGTAGCAGTGTTTGCTTTTACAGGATGAGGTTGCTAGCCTCATGCCTAACCTTTTCTCTCTTTACCAGCTTCATTACTGGCTTAACCATGTGAAGGAGTGCGCCGGTCGGGGATTGAACCCCGGACAATGTGCATGGTCGGCGAGCGTTCTAACCGCTATACCGACGACGCTTTGTATGCCTTAACTGTTATTACCAACTATGAATACAACAACTCATCACTTTTCTTACAACGATCTTTCATGAAAATGATTCTAAACAAACTCGATTGTACAGCTAAACAAAACGAAGTCATCGAGAACAGCCTCTTCTCTAAACACTTGAATGCCTTTGACACATTTCCTAGAATGATATTTGCAATATGGCTGGGGCTGTCATTGCACTAACGCGACTATTTGTCTTGAGAGACAGCAAGAAACAAAAAGTGCTTTGTGCCTGTAAATTTACAGAGAAAAACAAGCAACATGTAGAATTATTATAATTTATTCGATATTATTGTGTTCATCAACATACATCAGTGAATGATATTACAATTTATTATGCAGAGCTGATATACTTAAATAATTAAGCGTAATCGACGATGCAAAGCTGGCGAGGAAATTATTCTTCTTCTCCCACAAAACGAGAAGCCACTTAATAGCTTGATGAACGATAGTTGTATGGATAAGGTTTGGCAACCTTTCCACCCTTACCTCCCTTACCGCCAGCAAACTTATTCCCTTTGCCTCCCTTCTTGGCTCCCTTAGCAGGATAGTAGACATCGGGTTTTCCACTGCCACCATTGTAGTTGTCGTAGTTGTAGGTGTCGTAGTTGTCTGATCCACCACAGCATGGGTAGTTCCCGTTGTTGTCATAGAAGTAATTGTTGTTGTTGTAGTCTGGTGATGGGTAGTAGTTGTCAGATGGATAGGTGTTGTAGTCGAATCCTCCACCGTTGTATGGTGTTGGGTATGAACCACCACCATTGTAATCTGGAAAGTAGTCGTTTGATTGATAGTCTGGTGATGGTAGTTTGCCAGCAGCTGCGTACCCAATGGCGATGAGGAAGGCGACAACGAGAGTGATTGAAGATTTCATTTTGAATAGCTGTTTGTTGACTAGTTAGTTCAGTTGGTCAAACTGATTTGGTGGTGATGTGTTCCACTTCTCCTTACATACATTTTAGATGTATGCATTGTTCGTAGCGAATTGTAGTTCATATTCGATCAATGAACCATCAATATGTGCATTGTGCACTCTATCACTCGTTGTTTGTTGACAATTCTGCACTTCTTTATTCGCACTTATCATCGACGAAATTGGGACTATTGATTGATGATGACCTGATTGATTGTTGGATTATGACATCATGATCAAATTTGCGATGCTTTTTGGGGGATGGGGGCATAAATTGAATGATCGCGTTGATTGAACTGAGTAGTCAGATTTCGCGTCTAATTTTGATAGTAACCACAGTGTTGTTTTTACTGACAACTCGAACTATAGCAGCAGTGAAGATATGAACATTTTCAATAATATTTTGATTATCACCATTATTAGCCATGATGATGATTGTGATAATGTGAAATCTCGGTAGATTTAAAATACATTTTATCTTCCTGAATAATTCCCTACTTCTCATAATGATTGTGATTTGGTGGCTGCAGATAATTCCAGTCACCAATGATAATTGCGTATTAATCGACAGTTGATGTGTCGACGATATATCTAAATGCATATTTATATGTCTACGGCTTCGCGTGTGTGTTTGTGTGTACTTTTCTATTTGTTTACTTTCCGAGTGGAACATAGGCTTTCGCTTAAAGTTACAATATCAGTGATTCATTTTACAGGGTGGGGCTGCTAACCTCACGATCAACCTACCCTGCTTTTCGAGATTATAGCCAGCTAATGAAGACAAATTTGCGCTAGTTGGTACTCAGACCAGTGACCACGTGCTTGGTCGGCCATCACTCTACCTCTAGACCACCGACTCACATGCGTGAGAAATGGACATTTGTTTGCCAGTCCCCTACACACGGTTGTCTGTATATTATATATGTACATATTCTTCGGTGGGCCTCGATGGCTTGTCCCACGGTTGTCCATTATCTCTGATTTAGTTCACGTATGATTTCATTCATGTTGCCTTCGGTACCAAGCCCAACTTGTCGTCTTTCTTTCGAGTTGCATTCTACGGCCTGGCGGCCGATATCATTCGGTGATCTCCCTCAGCGTGTGCACAATCCATCTCGGTTTTATTCGCTATCTTTGTTTAACTACATATTTGTGATTGGTTTGTTTCTATTGTTTCTCGTCGCTAACTGTTTTTGGCCAACTATTTTTTCTGTTTTATGAAGTCAGCAAATGCAGCTGTTGATACAGTTCTTCAGCAGCTTATTCGAAATGCTTTGTGTGGGGCTCATTATCCACAGTATATTTCTATTCATTCATCAGGATCTCCGAATCAGTACTAGCTGTTAGTGGTGGGATGGTACACATTTCGTGTGATGAGTGTGACTCTCATTGCTTGGAGTGTAGTTTGGAAATGGATGAATTATTCATGATGAAAACACGAACTAAAATAGTCAATCGCTTCAAGGGCAACTCACAGACGGTTGTTGATGTTTTGAGAAGAGGTAATTCAACGAAGAGACTCTTCAAAAAATTTTTGTTATCAAGCTGTACAATCGTATATAGATATGGCTTTGAAAAGGTGATATCTGGTGAGGCAATTGAATCATAGATGTGAATGCATAAAATAATAATAATAGTAGTGAAATGCGATTAAAATGTTTTTGATTATAATCCTAGTTAAATGTCAGGTGGCAAAACAATTAATGTATAGACCTTGGAAGGAATGTGCAATTATAGGAGTGGTAGGCAAATAGAATAAAATGAAATGAAAACGTTATGTAACATTGAGTGAAATTTGATAACATAGAATTTGACGTTACAGAACAGAATTCATTTAGAATGACAAGCAGAACAAGTGAAGTAATAGTAATAGTAACAATTGACGTAATGAAGGCAGAGTATGCCAACTGAGAAGAGAAAACGAAACTCTTGGTAGAGCTGAAGCTTTGGCTGTCGAAACAGATAAGCTAGATTTCTGTATCCGGAAAGAGTTCGTTCGACCTCTCGCCTCCAACTTTCATGGTCTTAATCGCTCTATGCTAAAGTATGTTAATACCTAATCATATTTTGTCTCAACCAATTTTTTCGTTTTGTCTATTCAACTGGTATACTCTGTCTTCATTGCGTAGATTGTTCTCACTTTCAACTGCCCCCAGTTTTATTTCACTTGTTCCACTTGCCATTCTAAATCAATCCTGTTTTGTAAAATCAAATAATATGTTATCAAATTTCACACAATGTTACGCAACGGTTTTATTTTATTCGATATGCCTACTAATCCTATAATTGCACACCCTTTCCAAGTTCTGTACATCCTGTGAATTATTGTATACATGACATTAACTGTTTTGCTACTTGACATTTAACTATGATTATAATCACAAACATTTTAATTTCAATTGCATTTCATACTACTACTACTATTATTATTATTTTATGAATTCACACCTATGATTCAATTCCCTCACCAGATATAACTTTTTCAAAGCCATATATATATACGACTGTACAGCTTGATGATAAATTCGTTGCTGAAAAGAGTCTCTTTGCTGAATCACTTGTTTTGACTTTCTGTATACAGCATTGCATTCAGTTGTCTGGAAATGCGATTTGCGATTGTTTATCGAGTTGAGGATTCCACGACATTTTAGCAGGATCACCATCACAAATTTATATATCGTAGGTACATTTTATTTGCTTATCATAGTTGGCCTCCACTTTCTGGTAGGTTTCCACGAGCATATGCTACACTTTGAAATGTATCCTCCTCACTTACTATTTTATGACTTGTCACTGGGTCTTCACGTATCAACCTCAACATCAACGCAGCATTAAGTTGTCACATCCAATCCACAGTGACCCCACTTATTCGTTACGGTAGTTATCTTTTATATCGTATTCAGTTCGATTTCTTTTGTGTGATTCTCCGGGTTTCTTACATGAAGACAGATTCTCTAGTTGACAAGATGAACAGTGTGAATGCTGTGAATCACAAAGCAGTAGAACTTGCTGTGGTGATATTTATAGTGTGAGCATCTGCTGTTACATTTTCTGCTATTCAATTCACAGGATGTAACATACACCATATCAAAGTGTGATTTGTATTTACGTCCTCACTTCTGTTATTCTTGATTTGATACTCATCATTGTCTTCATGTGTTTGGGTGTTTGTTGTTTCGTAAATCTTTACTCTGGTGATTACCGGATCAGTGAATACGCGGTTTATGTTTGTTGTAGGATTTTCGAAGAAGGATTACATGGTTTGTTTTCAAGATATACTGTGTACGTGAATGTGTATGTAAATATTGTTGCTTTCTAGCCCTCGCTAAGCTTGATGAAATCACCATCTCCGAAGATTCATCAAATTGACAACTCGGAATGATTCATAGTGACGCGAAATTGCTTGAAAGCTATTTCGTAGGAGGGATTTACTTACGATATGCATTATGATTACATCTGTGTTCTTTGACTGTTTACATATGACTGCTACATCTCAACTTGATGAACACGCCACAGTCTTCTCTATTTGACTACAGATCCAACTATAAATTTAGGCTTGTTTGTTTGTATCGACCTAATCACTTGTTTTCCAGTCGTAATAAGTGTCTAGGTTAATTATACAAATTAGATGGGTTACGGAGTACTACCGTTAAAATGAATCCAACACATGTGAAGACTTCACCATCAAATATACAACTGTAATGACAATCGTTCGAATAGTTTCGAACTCTTCACATCTTCCATCATGCTGTCAAAAATCAGGGTGAATACAGGTGTAGAAGGTGGAAGATGTAAATACTTGTACTTCGAGAAATGTGATTTAAGAATTTAAACATTGGTGATTTTGTATATTACATCTGAATTCATTTTCCCCCTTACTTAGTTCAGTACTGAATGACTGAACGAATATGCAATTTTTTGTAGCAGTAGTATTAGTATTTCGCGATGACAGAATTACAAGAATTCAACCAAAACACAGAGAGGGATGAATTCAGAAATTTGTATTTGGCGGAATTATTATTCAATTTATATAAGAAAAATATTAACAAGCAACAGTAAGTATTTAAACAATACAGAGATAGAAATTGTCAATCACCACAGAATAGTTCCTATTTTGTGCTACAGTCAATCCTAACAAATTCCGAGTCTAAACTAATTAGAAGCGATATGAGTGTTGGTCAAAATATGTAAGCAGAAGGTATGAATTATAATTGTAGTAATAATAGTTATGGTGGTAAGATGAAGCAGGAAACGTGTGTATGCTTAAAATCTAAGTTTTATGTGATCAGTCTGCAGTATTTGCAAATGAACTTCTATTTTCATATCACCAACATGGTAACAAAGGAAATTCGACTATTGAACTGTCAATATATGGACGAAAGTGGTGTCGACCCACGAGAAGTTTCGTTTGCATGATATGAATATTATCAAATGGAGTTAAGTGGGTATAGGATTTGTTACTTTCGATGAGTGAAGGAACATCATCCCACGTGACTACGAAAGATGTAAAAGTGGATTAACCACATGTGCTACAATTGAACATATATAATCAACACTGGTCACACATCATGCAAGGAGAGTTCATTCAAAGTAAAACACAAAGCCAAAAGAAGCCTCCTGAATGCAGTAAACTTCTGAATACTTTGGATTACCGAGTCTTTAGCGATTCAGATGGAAAACGATGATAAATGTACATGGAGGGAAATTCTACATCAACCTTGGATATCATTCCAAGTTCAACAGTTGCCAATATTTTGTGCATTTCTCGTATGACAATTAGTTTCGTCATTTTCTTAACTAACCTTTCGTTCACTCTCTCCGTCTACTGCATAATTTATTTGGATACTTGTCTCTATGCTCTTTCATTGACATCAAGAGTTTTCCTCAGTGTCTGCATATTAAGTAACTCTAGTCTATACTTATTGATCTTCATTCACCTCCCCTCTCCCCATATAGTTACAACTTTAACTGTCCATCACATTCTTGAAACATTTTGATGACTTAAACAATAACCCAGATTAATTTTCATTCTTGTTTGACAAACTCAATGTATACACACCTACAAAATCAATTATATATATAACATCGATTGTATAGGTAAGTGAATGAATTTCTGGAAGGGGAAATCCACGGTGAACTGTTTGTGTTTATTTTCATGCCAGGATGGATATTTCTCGTGAATTTGTTACTTTCCACATGTGGATTACACGATATTTGTTTGTTTCACGGGAATGAGTTTTCTACCAGTGATTTGATTTCCTTGTTACGTGTATTGATATCTGTGGTCTGCTATTGCCTGATATGTGGTGGAATCCTCTAATTAGGTAATTTCTTACCGGTTAAGACTGAGATTCGTATACCACCTACTGAACTATAACTGAGATGGTGGGAACACAAAAGTGTGGTAGTATTTCACTCTTCTACATTCTGTCGCCTCTGAATGTGTCGTTTAAATTTTACTACTGTGACAAGGAAAATCATTAGTCGAATATGAGGTGGAAATTTCGGAAACCTAACGTGTCACTCACTAATGAAGTCGAAATTATATGAACGGGATATGGTTTACAGCTAAAAGTGCCTATCTACTTCACACAGATTTATTATATGATGTCACTTCTTTTGTAGGATTTTTGATCTCTTCTAATTTTTATCGTACTTTACTTCACATTCAGTCTGCAGAAGTGAATGATGGATTGTACAATAAGAAGTAGACTACGACATCGTTCATTGTAACCAAAATGATGTTGATTTGAAAATGTAAATGTAATGAAACAGGAATGTTGTTCATCATAGATGGTGCACTTGCAATGCACTTTCTGAATATTAAAATGAAATCATGTATAAAATATGTAGATTAATGCCAAATACCTACGCCTTAGCTACAAAAACAGCTGGATAACGCTCGGACTGTCAAGGTTTATCGATTTTGTTGTAACACGTATGCGGTAGAGCAAGATTAGCAGTTATTTTCTCCTTCCACTGTACTGATTACCATGCAACATCTCAAAGTTCAGTCATTTCTCACCAGAAACTTGCCACATGATAACTGTCAAATATGCTATTCTTCAGAGTGTTTAGTCAAATACTTCAACCTTATATATATGTGTTACATTATCGATGGTCACATGTTAGGTGTAGATTTCCTCAAAGAAATCCAGTGTGATAACCTAACCGACAAGTTAAACCTCACTTTGAGTGACGCGTAATATCCAAGAAACAGAGGATTTGTCTAGAATACGGTAATTTCTTGTGCATGAAATAATGAAATATAAAATACAAACTTCAATCATGAGGTATCTGTGACGGAATGCCGTCAATGCACAGTCACCGTAAGTCAAATTGCGTTGGTTACAGGATGCGCGAACTTCACACGAAGACCAAAGAGATTCCAATAAACAGTGTACAGCACAGAAGACATATAAATAAAGCATATATAGGAGATAATGTTTAACCATATGAAAGGAATTACTATACGTCAAAGTAGAATCGGCAGTTTTATCCCCTTCCACTTTGTTGATTTCTATGCAGGATCTCATAGTCCTTATTTAAGTGATTTCTTGGTGGATAGTTTATTAAACTTTAGCTTAAATACTTGTCACATTATAACTGTCAGTTGTGCTGTTCTCCAGATCATTTAGCCAAATAACTCAGTTTCATATTTGTGTTTCACTACCAAAAATCACATGTTAGCTAATGTAATTTGTTCAGTGTGTAGTCGTGTACACTGATTTAGGAAGGATTGGTGAAATGTAAATACAGTCAGCTTTTCATATGTTGGTGAAAAGAGGTTCGCATTCCTAGAGGCTTACTGGAAGAAAAAAGGAAAATTTGAAGGGTGTAGTAAATAGTTGCGGTGATTGACAATTTCTATCTCTGTATTGTTTAAAATACTTACTGTTGACTGTTGATATGTTTCTTATATGAATTGCATTAGAATTCCGCTAAATACAAATTCCTGAGTTCTGCCCTCTCGGTGTTTTGGTTGGATTCGTGTAATTCTGTCATCTCGAAATACTAATATTCCAAGTACAATAAATTACTACAAATTGGCGTCGCGATGGAGCTAAATAACCTGGGAAAATTCCCCATTAATGGGTCTCCGCGGGAGATTGCTGATTATTTGGAATGCTTCGATGCGTGGTGCATTTCAAAGAATGTTCGGGATGACAAAATACCAGCACATTTCATTACTACTATTGGACCAGATGCGTATAGCCTGGTGAAGAATCTGGCGTTTCCAGATTAACCCATTTCTCTGTCATATGACAAGATCCGTGAACTTCTGATACATCACTTTCATGTAACTACTTTTGAAACCAGAGAGAGGGCTCACTTCAACAAACTGGTACGTTCTCCCAACCAGAAGATTCGAGACTTTATTCTTCAACTTCAAATTCAAGCCTCAAAGTGTAATTTTGGAGATCAGATGCATACTCAACTACGTGATCGTCTAATTGCTGGAATCAATATTCCTAAGTTAGAGAAAGAGTTAATTCAGATTCCTTCTTGTACGTTTCAAACTGCTAAAGATGTATGTATGACATATGAAGATGTCAATAATGAATACTCTGCTCCTACTACGTCAGTATCTGATGTCATGTTGTCCAAAGTCGAAAATACAAGTGTTCATGGGAAGAAATCCAAACTGTCGTCCACAGGTAATAGAATGCAGAGAGAGATCAAAAACATTAAACCGTGTTTTTCCTGTGGAAAGTTACATCTACGAAGCACTTGGCGTTTTCGGGGTGCTAAGTGTCACAAATGTGGTAAAGTTGGACACATCAAGACTGTTTGCAGAAGTTCGAATACTTATGTTGCTCAACATTCTTATAATTCTCCCAATCTGTCTAGTAAAATGGAGTCAATGTGTCTTTCAACTTTTCAAAATACTCAATCTCATCCAATGAAAACCTCCACTACAAGTTCGGCAACTCAAGTGTCAACTGTTTTCAAAAATGAGGTAGCTGAGTTACAATGTGAACCGTCGAAAACACGAAAAGACCTGAATGAGATGAGAGAGCAACTGATTAAAATTGAGGAATTACTGCATATGCATAGACTGCGTCTGTCGAATGCAGAGCATACAAGCACCCGTGAAAGTCCTGCAAAACTATTCAAATCTCGAATTCTCAAAAAGCATCTGATGTCCACGACTTCTAATGTACATTATTACAAAGATATTAACTATAGACCTTCTGTTGGAATTATACTACAAATAATGAGAAGTCGAGTGGTGAAGATATTAGACATCAAAGATCACTCAGTTCATAACAGACACCTGGACAAAGTGACAATAAATGAAGTAGGTCGTTCCAATTATAATATTATTGATTCCGCTACTATTCCTGATTTTGTAGATAATTCAGAAATAGGTCCAGATAATACTGATGAAAATAATATCACAGAATCAGTTAGGTCGAAGCTACTTGCAAGCAAACCGAGACATCGTTATAAATACGCGAGGAGATATTCGAGGTGTGGCGGATGTGGTGATTGACAATTTCTATCTCTGTATTGTTTAAAATACTTACTGTTGACTGTTGATATGTTTCTTATATGAATTGCATTAGAATTCCGCTAAATACAAATTCCTGAGTTCTGCCCTCTCGGTGTTTTGGTTGGATTCGTGTAATTCGGTCATCTCGAAATACTAATATTCCAAGTACAATAAATTACTACAATAGTCCTCTGAACTTCCAGCGCTGATGGAATCACATTCTATAAAGTGGATTTTCTTAACCCCATAATCAAAATTCCTTTGTCTCCGGACTAAGAATCTACTAGTAAACCAGGAAAACTTGAAGCATTATCTACTCAGTCACTGGTCCTCTTCTTCGCAGTTAGGTGAGTATAATAGACTGTAGAGGCTGTTGATAAAGACTTGAGAGGTTATCGCGTCCATAGTCAGAAACTTCTCATGAGATATGGGTTAGATTCCTACATACTTTTTTCAGGCAACGTCATAATTGTTTCTAGAGAATAAAATAAATATTAACGAATTTAAGTGGTGATTCTCGATGATGAGATGAAGCAGATCCAGCAGTATGGTTAGATGGTTGCAGCAGAATGTTCATACTTCATGAGTAAGGAAGGCCCAAAATCATACTTCTTATGCTGCACATCAGTTCCATAATTACCCTTTGTTTTGTTATATATAACACTACCTGCATAATACTTTGAAGTTACTTATCCTTCGCATTCCCCTAGAAGTGATGAGGAAGCAACGTACTCGTTGGTTAAATGATGCATGAGTTTATCGGCCTATGAGTCTATTTGAAATGGGTGATGTATCTAGTTGATGCAGTAGAATAGAATACAATGTAATTTACTCCTTGTGTCAATCACGTCTCTACACCTTTAATGCTCAGCTATTGCTCTGCCAGGCTTCTTGCTCTCTTTCGAAGCCTTTCAGTATCCCTTAGTACTAGCGCACACAGAATCCAAAATACCGATTGGCGATTCGAGAATTCTTTATTGTAACACCAACATATAACCATCGTAATCACTAAGGTTTATGAACAAATATTACAATAATAAATCACAATATTACTTCTGACGGTTTACTGCTGACTTCTTTCTGAACAGCGACCGATGAGACGATGACTGGTGTATTGATGACTCCGCGAAAAATATGGAGGAGTTGGTTTTGAGCAAACAACCATGAATTCATCGTTCAATCTTCAACTACATTGACACTCCCCGGCCATTAAGGGATCCAACCCCTTTTTTCCATCACGACCAATACACGTTGACTTGGATGCCATTGCGAGAACCTGGGTCACACAGACAGAGCTGAAATGGAAAACAAACAGAAAAGCCAACACAACACAGGCATCCCCACAGCACAATCTCACACAACGATGACGACCTACACCTTCGAATTAAAGGCATCCTCTTGACATCTTGTAACACAATCGCCACTTGCTAGAATGACTCTTGCATAACGCAACGTGACCATAGCACCACCTCATGATACTCTTCGCACATCCTCTTATCTACTCACTACCAATTATAACTGCTATCGCATGTCACTCATTCTGCCTCAGTTCTAGTAACGGTGACGTATGCGAGCCTCAGTCGTTTACACTCTTTCTCCCCGGCGTGTCGGACCGCAGCTAACAATTATCTCCGTATGCATGTCATTCTCAGCAATAGCCTCCCCGGCGTACACGACCCATCTGCTGTCTTTAACATCATTCAATTCATTCACGGACGTAGAAGACTCGAAACAACTTCAGAAGTAATCACGACGAAAATTTTAACAAAATTACGCAATAACAACGAGATACGAAAACAACGATTAAACACAGTGAATCCAAAAACACCAATTGATATGACACACCACACGCATATACAAACAGTACAAATAACCTCGCGGATCATGTCTTGGTGGAATTCCTTTGAAGAACTGTAGGACTTACACCAGTACGCCTGCAACCCTTCTCACGTTGATGATTGTAAGTTGTGGAATTTCCGGACACAAACAAGATTAACCAACAATTACAATAATTGGAACTCACACAATTATTTAACACAAAAATACGTACAATCAATGCATCAAATGTGGTGGATTCTACCTTGACGAACTACCCTTGAAGAACTGCAGGACTTACACCAGTACGCCTAAAATCCTTCGCAGGTTGACGCTCTAGGTTGGAAAATCGTCAAGTGGTTCATCCTCCGACTCTCGACACTCAGCACCTTCCAGTAGACACAGTTTTCTAATATCTCGCACCAACATGCCGCAACTTGTTCTCACTTCAACCGCCCTCACCAACTCATCACCACTACATAGTAGTGTAGCGATAAATAATTCCCCAAAATTATTGACCACAGCAATCACTCATTGGATGCTGACCACCACTGTTTAAGTCGACTTGTTTAGCTGAAGGCTTCCGGTCAAGCATCCCCGCCATTTGGTAACTCGTCGTGTAACGTGCACGATCACTAGCTAGCTAAGCGTTTATCTGAAGGCTTGTTTTGGTCCCAAAATATATCTCTTGGTTTGGACGATCAAATATTGGCTTTTGCTTTGTTGTTGGTACGCGAGAATAAATTAATTAGAAGTTGCTGAACGAGATATCCGTCAACCTCTAAACTGGTGAGCTCAACCGCGAACTTCATCTACGATAAATCCGCAGATAACCCCGGTGAGTTCGTTCCATTTTGTGTTGTTCTTGTACCGTATATTATTCGACATAATCTTCGTCATGAGTGATCTTAGTCCCAAGGTCATCCGTATCCGCTCAACTCCTAAAACCATTCAGCTCGTACCATACTGGCCAGATAATGCTGGAACGTGGTTTCTGCTAGCTGAAGCAGATTTTTGTGAACATGGGTTAACCGATCAACGTTCACATTTACTTGCAGTTATTCACGCCCTACCGCGGGAATTCAGCAAGTACGTAACATCACAGATGTTGAGTCCCGAGGTAAGTAACTCGTACGAGTTGCTCAAAGCATCCCTCCTCAGGAGAAACGTTCTCACGGACCGACAACGTCTAGATGAATTATTTCGTAACATCGAGTTAGGAGATCAGTCAGCCTGAGCATGCTGACAAGAATGAAGGAAGTCGTCGGCTAAAGTCAGTTCGACGAAGGACTGTTTAGAGAACTCTTCTTATCCAAGTTGCCACAGTCTGTACAGACCGTACTTGTGACACTTCAGGGTACTGTAATAGAGGACTTAGCTATTACTGCAGATAGGATTCTAGAGATTACCAAACGGTCTGTTCCTGAAATATGCTCGATGACTAAGCAGACTTCGAGTGAGGATCCTGCAATGGTAGAGTTATGCAACTCCATCCAGCAGATGTTTAGGTCGAACATGTCTTCCAACTCCTCCGACCGTCGTCCTAAATCTCCCCAACGCAGGAACTCTCGTGGTCGATCTAAGTCCAAACCACGTTCACTGAAAAACTCCGACTGGTGCTGGTACCACAACACCTATGGCCAAGAAGCGGTGAAAAGAAGCATTACTTCTTCTACAAAGGAAACTTTACATGAACTTAGATTTCAAGGGAGACTTAACCATCGATGCCCTTAAGGGAAGAATTTCAGCATCTCTGAAAAGAACATTCTTCACAGCAACGCCAAGAATAGTGACCTCCAGTTGTCCATCAGTCTTCAGAAGCCATTAGGACGAAATTTCCATCTAACCGATTGCTAGTGAATGTATGAGTTCACCAGTTGCTGTATAGCTAGGTACGTTGATCGTTGGCTGATGCGTATACTGTCTAAAAGTGTTCAAGAGCACTGTCTTGCATGACTGCAATAATGCAGTGGTGGTTATGCTATGAGAAGTGAGATAATCGAACACCTTGTCAACAGCGGTCACTTCATCTCAACAAACGCCTACTTCAAAGGGATCTATAAATTGAAGAACGACCCACTAAATGTAATGCGCTTTCATCTACTTTGCATTGTTGAAGCCTTAGCCATTAAGTCAGGGAAACCAGAGTTATGTATACAAATGAAAATTACTCAACCACTCCTATTATCATGGTCACAACCTTGTTGATTTCTGATGACTTGATTTTTGTTTTTTGTTTGTTAATCTGTATGTTTTTCTAACTCCTTGTAAGTCTTGTATTTCCACAGAACTTTTACATAATTCCATATTTTCCTTCGTTTCTATGCGTGTTCTGACTACAATTCATGCCTTAAATTATTCATCATGTTACACAATTCGGATACACCTATACAACTCCTTTGTATGCCTTTTTTCCTTCACGTTCCAAGTGGAACAGAGGGCTTCAAACTAGAAAGCTTGAGGTTTCTGTAGTAGCGTTTTGCTTTTACAGGATGAGGTTGCTAGCCTCATGCCTAACCTTTTCTCTCTTTACCAGCTTCATTATTGGCTTAACCATGTGAAGGAGTGAGTCGGTCGGGGACTGACCCCGGACAATGTGCATGGTCGGCGAGCGTTCTAACCGCTATACCGACGACGCTTTGTATGCCTTAACTGTTATTACCAACTATGAATACAACAACTCATCACCTTTCTTACAACGATCTTTCATGAAAATGATTCTAAACAAACTCGATTGTACAGCTAAACAAAACGAAGTCATCGAGAACAGCCTCTTCTCTAAACACTTGAATGCCTTTGACACATTTCCTAGAATGATATTTGCAATATGGCTGGGGCTGTCATTGCACTAACGCGACTATTTGTCTTGAGAGACAGCGAGAACCAAAAGGTGCTTTGTGCTTGTAAATTTACAGAGAAAAACAAGCAACATGTAGAATTATTATAATTTATTCGATATTATTGTGTTTATCATCATACATCAGTGAATGATATTACAATTTATTATGCAGAGCTGATATACTTAAATAATTAAGCGTAATCGACGATGCAAAGCTGGCGAGGAAATCATTCTTCTTCTCCCACAAAACGAGAAGCCACTTAATAGCTTGATGGACGATAGTTGTATGGATAAGATTTGCCAACCTTTCCACCCTTACCTCCCTTACCGCCAGCAAACTTATTCCCTTTGCCTCCCTTCTTGGCTCCCTTAGCAGGATAGTAGACATCGGGTTTTCCATTTCCACCATTGTAGTTGTCGTAGTTGTAGGTGTCGTAGTTGTCTGATCCACCACAGCATGGGTAGTTCCCGTTGTTGTCATAGAAGTAATTGTTGTTGTTGTTGTTGTTGTAGTCTGGTGATGGGTAGTAGTTGTCAGATGGATAGGTGTTGTAGTCGAATCCTCCACCGTTGTATGGTGCTGGGTATGAACCACCACCATTGTAATCTGGAAAGTAGTCGTTTGATTGATAGTCTGGTGATGGTAGTTTGCCAGCAGCTGCGTACCCAATGGCGATGAGGAAGGCGACAACGAGAGTGATTGAAGATTTCATTTTGAATAGCTGTTTGTTGACTAGTTAGTTCAGTTGGTCAAACTGATTTGGTGGTGATGTGTTCCACTTCTCCTTACATACATTTTAGATGTATGCATTATTCGTGACGAATTATAGTGCATATTCGATCAATGAACCATCAATATGTGCATTGTGCACTCTATCACTCGTTGTTTGTTGACAATTCTGCACTTCTTTATTCGCACTTATCATCGACGAAATTGGGACTATTGATTGATGATGACCTGATTGATTGTTGGTTTATGACATCATGATCAAATTCGCGATGTTTTTTTGGGGGATGGGGGCATACATTGATTGATCGCGTTGATTGAACTGAGTAGTCAGATTTTGTGTCTAGTTTTGATAGTAATCACAGTGTTGTTTTTACTGACAACTCGAACTCTGGCAGCAGTGAAGATATGAACATTTTCAATAATATTTTGATTATCACCATTATTAGCCATGATGATGATTGTGATAATGTGAAATCTCGGTAGATTTAAAATACATTTTATCTTCCTGAATAATTCCCTACTTCTCATCATGATTGTGATTTGGTGGCTGCAGATAATTCCAGTCACCAATGATAATTGCGTATTAATCGACAGTTGATGGGTCGACGATATATCTAAATGCATATTTATATGTCTACGGCTTTGCGTGTGTGTACTTTTCTATTTGTTTACTTTCCGAGTGGAACATAGGCTTTCGCTTAAAGTTACAATATCAGTGATGTATTTTACAGGGTGGGGCTGCTAACCTCACGATCAACCTACCCTGCTTTTCGAGATTATAGCCAGCTAATGAAGACAAATTTGCGCTAGTTGGTACTCAGACCAGTGACCACGTGCTTGGTCGGCCATCACTCTACCTCTAGACCACCGACTCACATGCGTGAGAAATGGATATTTGTTTGCCAGTCCCCTACACACGGTTGTCTATGTATTATATATGTACATATTCTTCGGTGGGCCTCGATGGCTTGTCCCACGGTTGTCCATTATCTCTGATTTAGTTCACGTATGATTTCATTCATGTTCCCTTCAGTACCAAGCCCAACTTGTCATCTTTCTTTCGAGTTGCATTCTACGGCCTGGCGGTCGATATCATTCGGTGATCTCTCCAGCGTGTGCACAATCCATCTCGGTTTTATTCGCTATCTTTGTTTAACTACATATTTGTGATTGGTTTGTTTCTACTGTTTCTCGTCGCTAACTGTTTTTGGCCAGCTATTTTTTCTGTTTTATGAAGTCAGCAAATACAGCTGTTGATACAGTTCTTCAGCAGCTTATTCGAAATGCTTTGTGTGGGGCTCATTGTCCACAGTATATTTCTATTCATTCATCAGGATCTCCGAATCAGTACTAGCTGTTAGTGGTGGGATGGTACACATTTCGTGTGATGAGTGTGACTCTCATTGCTTGGAGTGTAGTTTGGAAATGGATGAATTATTCATGATGAAAACACGAACTAAAATAGTCAATCGCTTCAAGGGCAACTCACAGATGGTTGTTGATGTTTTGAGAAAAGGTAATTCAACGAAGAGACTCTTCAAAAAATTTTTGTTATCAAGCTGTACAATCGTATATAGATATGGCTTTGAAAAAGTGATATCTGGTGAGGCAATTGAATCATAGATGTGAATGCATAAAATAATAATAATAGTATGAAATACAATTAAAATGTTTTTGATTATAATCCTAGTTAAATGTCAGGTGGCAAAACAATTAATGTATAGACCTTGGAAGGAATGTGCAATTATAGGAGTGGTAGGTAAATAGAATAAAATGAAATAAAAACGTTATGTAACATTGAGTGAAATTTGATAACATAGAATTTCACGTTACAGAACAGAATTCATTTAGAATGACAAGCAGAACAAGTGAAGTAATAGTAATAGTAACAATTGACGTAATGAAGGCAGAGTATGCCAACTGAGTAGAGAAAACGAAACTCTTGGTAGAGCTGAAGCTTTGGCTGTCGAAACAGATAAGCTAGATTTCTGTATCCGGAAAGAGTTCGTTCGACCTCTCGCCTCTAACTTTCATGGTCCTAATCGCTCTATGCTAAAGTATGTTAATACCTAATCATATTTTGTCTCAACCAATTTTTTCGTTTTGTCTATTCAACTGGTATACTCTGTCTTCATTGCGTAGATTGTTCTCACTTTCAACTGCCCCCAGTATTATTTCACTTGTTCCACTTGCCATTCTAAATCAATCCTGTTTTGTAAAATCAAATAATATGTTATCAAATCTCACACAATGTTACGCAACGGTTTTATTTTATTCGATATGCCTACTAATCCTATAATTGCACACACCTTCCAAGTTCTGTACATCCTGTGAATTATTGTATACATGACATTAACTGTTTTGCTACTTGACATTTAACTATGATTATAATCACAAACATTTTAATTTCAATTGCATTTCATACTACTACTATTATTATTATTATTTTATGAATTCACACCTATGATTCAATTCCCTCACCGGATATTATTATTATATTATTGTATCCTTTAGTTCCTAGAGGAACATAGGGCTTCAGCTGCGCACCTCCATTGACTTCTGTTTTTTGACAACTTTCACCGGATATAACTTCTTAAAAACCATATATATTAGATTGTACAACTTGATGATAAATTCGTTGAGAAGAGTCTTTTAATTGAATCATTTGTTTTGACTTTCTGTATACAGCATTGCATTCAGTTGTCTGGAAATGCGATTTGCGATTGTTTATCGAGTTGAGGATTCCACGACATTTTACCATGATCACCATCAAAAATTTATATATCGTGGGTACATTTTATTTGCTTATCATAGTTGGCCTCCACTTTTTGGTAGGTTTCCACGAGCATATGCTACACTTTGAAATGTATCCTCCTCACTTACTATTACACGGCTGGTCACTGGTTCTTCACGTATCAACCTCAACATCAACGCAGCATTAAGTTGTCACATCCAATCCACAGTGACCCCACTTATTCGTTACGGTAGTTATCTTTTATATCGTATTCAGTTCGATTTCTTTTGTGTGATTCTCCGGGTTTCTTACATGAAGACAGATTCTCTAGTTGACAAGATGAACAGTGTGAATGCTGTGAATCACAAAGCAGTAGAACTTGCTGTGGTGATATTTATAGTGTGAACATCTGCTGTTACATTTTCTGCTATTCAATTCACAGGATGTAACATACACCATATCAAAGTGTGATTTGTATTTACGTCCTCACTTCTGTTATTCTTGATTTGATACTCATCATTGTCTTCATGTGTTTGGGTGTTTGTTGTTTCGTAAATCTTTACTCTGGTGATTACCGGATCAGTGAATACGCGGTTTATGTTTGTTGTAGGATTTTCGAAGAAGGATTACATGGTTTGTTTTCAAGATATACTGTGTACGTGAATGTGTATGTAAATATTGTTGCTTTCTAGCCCTCGCTAAGCTTGATGAAATCACCATCTCCGAAGATTCATCAAATTGACAACTCGGAGTGATTCATAGTGACGCGAAATTGCTTGAAAGCTATTTCGTAGGAGGGATTTACTTACGATATGCATTATGATTACATCTGTGTTCTTTGACTGTTTACATATGACTGCTACATCTCAACTTGATGAACACGCCACAGTCTTCTCTATTTGACTACAGATCCAACTATAAATTTAGGCTTGTTTGTTTGTATCGACCTAATCACTTGTTTTCCAGTCGTAATAAGTGTCTAGGTTAATTATACAAATTAGATGGGTTACGGAGTACTACCGTTAAAATGAATCCAACACATGTGAAGACTTCACCATCAAATATACAACTGTAATGACAATCGTTCGAATAGTTTCGAACTCTTCACATCTGCCATCATGTTGTCAAAAATCAGGGTGAATACAGGTGTAGAAGGTGGAAGATGGAAATACTTGTACTTCGAGAAATGTGATTTAAGAATTTAAACATTGGTGATTTTGTATATTACATCTGAATTCATTTTCACTCTTACTTAGTTCAGTACTGAATGACTGAACGAAAATGCAATTTTTTGTAGCAGTAGTATTAGTATTTCGCGATGACAGAATTACAAGAATTCAACCAAAACACAGAGAGGGATGAATTTAGAAATTTGTATTTGGCGGAATTATTATTCAATTTATATAAGAAAAATATTAACAAGCAACAGTAAGTATTTAAACAATACAGAGATAGAAATTGTCAATCACCACAGAATAGTTCCTATTTTGTGCTACACTCAATCCGAACAAATTCCGAGTCTAAACTAATTAGAAGCGATATGAGTGTTGGTCAAAATATGTAAGCAGAAGGTATGAATTATAATTGTAGTAATAATAGTTATGGTGGTAAGATGAAGCAGGAAACGTGTGTGTGCTTAAAATCTCACTTTTATGTGATCAGTCTGCAGTATTTGCAAATGAACTTCTATTTTCATATCACCAACATGGTAACAAAGGAAATTCGACTATTGAACTGTCAGTATATGGACGAAAATGGTGTCGACCCACTAGAAGTTTTTTTGTATGATGTGAATATTATCAAATGGAGTTAAGTGGGTATGGGATTTGGTACTTTCGATGAGTGAAGGAACATCATCCCACGTGACTACGAAAGATGTAAAAGTGAATCAACCACATGTGCTACAATTGAACATATATAATCAACACTGGTCACTCATTATGCAAGGAGAGTTCATTCAAAGTTATGCACAAAGTCAAAAGAAGCCTCCCGAATACAGTAAACTTCTGAATACTTTGGATTACCGAGACCTTAGCGATTCGGATGGAAAACGATGATAAATGTACATGGAGGGAAATTCTCCATCAACCCTGGATATCATTCCAAGTTCAACAGTTGCCAATATTTTGTGCATTTCTCGTATGACATTTAGTTTCGTCATTTTCTTAATTAACCTTTCGTTCACTCTCTCCGTCTACTGCATAACTTATTTGGATACTTGTCTCTATGCTCTTTCATTGACATCAAGATTTTCCCTCAGTGTCTGCATATTAAGTAACTCTAGTCTATACTTATTGATCTTCATTCACCTCCCCTCTCCCCATATAGTTACAACTTTAACTGTCCATCACATTCTTGAAACATTTTGATGACTTAAACAATAACCCAGATTAATTTTCATTCTTGTTTGACAAACCCAATGTATACGCACCTACAAAATCAATTATACATATAACATCGATTGTATAGGTAAGTGAATGAATTTCTGGAAGGGGAAATCCACGGTGAACTGTTTGTGTTTATTTTCATGCCAGTATGGATATTTCTCGTGAATTTGTTACTTTCCACATGTGGATTACACGATATTTGTTTGTTTCACGGGAATGAGTTTTCTACCAGTGATTTGATTTCCTTGTTACGTGTATTGATATCTGTGGTCTGCTATTATGTGATTTAGAGCAAAAACATGGAAATCTGGTGACGACTGAGATTCGTATACCACCTACTGAACTATAACTGAGATGGTGGGAACACAGAAGTGTGGTAGTATTTCACTCTTCTACATTCTGTCGTCTCTGAATGTGTGGTTTAAACTTTACCACTGTGATGAGGAACATCATTAGTCGAATATGAGGTGGAAATTTCGGAAACCTAACGTGTCACTCACTAATGAAGTCGAAATTATATGAACGGGATATGGTTTACAGCTAAAAGTGCCTATCTACTTCACACAGATTTATTATATGATGTCACTTCTTTTGTAGGATTTTTGATCTCTTCTAATTTTTATCGTACTTTACTTCACATTCAGTCTGCGGAAGTGAATGGTGGATTGTACAATAAGAAGTAGACTACGACATCGTTCATTGTAACCAAAATGATGTTGATTTGAAGATGTAAATGTAATGAAACAGGAATGTTGTTCATCATAGGTGGTGCGCTTGCAATGCACTTTCTGAATATTAAAATGAAATCATGTATAAAATAAGTAGATTAATGCCAAATACCTACGCCTTAGCTACAAAAACAGCTGGATAACGCTCGGACTGTCAAGGTTTATCGATTTTGTTGTAACACGTATGCGG
This sequence comes from Trichobilharzia regenti, assembly GCA_944472135.2. NCBI lineage: Eukaryota > Metazoa > Platyhelminthes > Trematoda > Strigeidida > Schistosomatidae > Trichobilharzia > Trichobilharzia regenti. Next base: position 73,573,926 of record OX235263.1, read on the forward strand.
TAGAGCAAGATTAGCAGTTATTTTCTCCTTCCACTGTACTGATTACCATGCAACATCTCAAAATTCAGTCATTTCTCACCAGAAACTTGCCACATGATAACTGTCAAATAAGCTATTCTTCAGAGTGTTTAGCCTAATAATTCAACCCCATATATATGTGTTGCATTATCGATGGTCACATGTTAGGTGTAGATTTCCTCAAAGAAATCCAGAGTGATAACCTAATCGGATAGTTAAACCTCACTTTGAGTGACGCGTAATATCCAAGAAACAGAGGATTTGTCTAGAATACGGTAATTTCTTGTGCATGAAATAATGAAATATAATATACAAAACTTCAATCATGGGGTATCTGTGACGAATGCCGTCAATGCACAGTCACCGTAAGTCAAATTGCGTTGGTTACAGGATGCGCGAATTTCATACGAAGACCAAAGAGATTCGAATAAACAGTGTAGAGCAGAGAAGACATATAAATAAAGCATATATAGGAGATAATGTTTAACCATATGAAAGGAATTACTATACGTCAAAGTAGGATCGGCAGTTTTATCCCCTTCCACTTTGTTGATTGCTATGCAGGATCTCATAGTCCTTATTTAAGTGATTTCTTGGTGGATAATTTATTAAACTTTAGCTTAAATACTTGTCACATTATGACTGTCAGTTGTGCTGTTCTCTAGATCATTTAGCCAAATAACTCAGTTTCATATTTGTGTTTCACTACCAAAAATCACATGTTAGCTAATGTAATTTATTCAGTGTGTAGTCGTGTACACCGATTTAGGAAGGATTGGTGAAATGTAAATACAGTCAGCTTTTCATATGTTGGTGAAAAGAGGTTCGCATTCCTAGAGGCTTACTGGAAGAAAAAAGGAAAATTTGAAGGGTCTAGTAAATAGTTCTCTGAACTTCCAGCGCTGATGGAATCACATTCTATAAAGTGGATTTTCTTAACCCCATAATCAAAATTCCTTTGTCTCTGGACTAAGAATCTACTAGTAAACCAGGAAAACTTGAAGCATTATCTACTCAGTCACTGGTCCTCTTCTTCGCAGTTAGGTGAGTATAATAGACTGTAGAGGCTGTTGATAAAGACTTGAGAGGTTATCGCGTCCATAGTCAGAAACTTCTCATAAGATATGGGTTGGATTCCTACATACTTTTTTCAGGTAACGTCATAATTGTTTCTAAAGAATAAAATAAATATTAACGAATTTAAGTGGTAATTCTCGATGATGAGATGAAGCAGATCCAGCAGTATGGTTAGATGGTTGCAGCAGAATGTTCATACTTCATGAGTAAGTAAGGCCCAAAATCATACTTCTTATGCTGCACATCAGTTCCATAATTACCCTTTGTTTTGTTATATATAACACTACCTGCATAATACTTTGAAGTTACTTATCCTTTGCATTCCCCTAGAAGTGATGAGGAAGTAACGTACTCGTTGGTTAAATGATGCATGAGTTTATCGGCCTATGAGTCTATTTGAAATGGGTGATGTATCTAGTTGATGCAATAGAATAGAAAACAATGTAATTTATTCCTTGTGTCAATCACGTCTCTAGACCTTTAATGCTCAGCTATTGCTCTGCCAGGCTTCTTGCTCTCTTTCGAAGCCTTAGTACTAGCGCACACAGAATCCAAAATACCGATTGGCGATTCGAGAATTCTTTATTGTAACACCAACATATAACCATCGTAATCACTAAGGTTTATGAACAAATATTACAATAATAAATCACAATATTACTTCTGACAGTTTTGGCCTGACTTCTTTCTGAACAGCGACCGATGAGACGATGACTGGTGTATCGATGTCTCCGCGAAAATATAGGGAAGTTGGTTTTGAGCAAACAACCATGAATTCATCGTTCAATCTTCAACTACATTGACACTCACCGGCAGAATACGGATCCATCCCTTTTTTCCATCACGACCAATACACGTTGACTTGGATGCCATTGCGAGAACTTGGGTCACACGGGCAGAGCTGAAATGAAAAACAAACAGAAAAGCCAACACACCACAGGCATCTCCACAGCACAATCTCACACAACGATGACGACCTACACCTTCGAATTAAAGGCATCCTCTTGACATCTTGTAACACAATCGCCACTTGCTAGAATGACTCTTGAATAACGCAACGTGACCATAGCACCACCTCATGATACTCTTCGCACATCATCTTATCTACTCACTACCAATTATCACTGCTATCGCTTGTCACTCATTCTGCCTCAGTTCTAGTAACGGTGACGTATGCGAGCCTCAGTCGTTTACACTCTTTCTCCCCGGCGTGTGGGACCGCAGATAACAATTATCTCCGTATGCATGTCATTCTCAGGACTAGCCTCCCCGGCGTACACGACCCATCTGCTGTCTCTGACATCAATCAATTCATTCACGGATGTAGAAGACTCGAAACAACTTCAGAAGTAATCACGACGAAAATTTTAACAAAATTAGGCAATAACAACGAGATACGAAAACAACGATTAAACGCAGTGAATCCAAAAACACCAATTGATATGACACACCACACGCATATACAAACAGTACAAATAACCTCGCGGATCATGTCTTGGTGGAATTCCTTTGAAGAACTGTAGGACTTACACCAGTACGCCTGCAACCCTTCTCACGTTGATGATTGTAAGTTGTGGAATTTCCGGACACAAACAAGATTAACCAACAATTACAATAATTGGAACTCACACAATTATTTAACACAAACATATGTACAATCAATACATCAAATGTGGTGGATTCTGCCTTTATGAACTACCCTTGAAGAACTGTAGGACTTACAGCAGTACGCCTACATTCCTTCTCAGGTTGATGATCCAAGTGGAAGTCGTCCGGACACAAACAGAATTACCAACAGCTAGATGACAGATGATACCAATTCAGTATATACAATATGAACATATGTACAAAATCACACACCAAGCACATTGGACTGCTCATTGATGCGCTACCCTTTGAAGAATTGTAGGACTCACAGCAGTAAGCCTACAATCCTTCTCAGGTTGACGCTCTAGGTTGGAAAATCGTCAAGTGGTTCATCATCCGACTCCCGATTCTCAGCACCTTCCAGTAGACACAGTTTTCTAATATCTCGCACCAACATGCCGCAACTTCTTCTCACTTCAACCGCGCTCACCAACTCATCACCCCTAGAGAGTAGTGTAGCGGTAAATAATTCCCCAAAATTATTGACCACAGCAATCACTCATTGGATGCTGACCACCACTGTTTAAGTCGACTTGTTTAGCTGAAGGCTTCCGGTCAAGCATCCCCGCCATTTGGTACCTCGTCGTGTAACGTGCACGATCACTAGCTAGCTAAGCGTTTGTCTGAAGGCTTGTTTTGGTCCCAAAATATATCTCTTGGTTTGGACGATCAAATATTGGCTTTTGCTTTGTTGTTGGTACGCGAGAATAAATTAATTAGAAGTTGCTGAACGAGATATCCGTCAACCTCTAAACTGGTGAGCCCAACCGCGAACTTCATCCACGATAAATCCGCAGATAACCCCGGTGAGTTCGTTCCATTTTGTATTTGTTCTTGTACCATATATTATTCGACATAATTTTCGTCATGAGTGATCTTAGTCCCAAGGTCATCCGTATCCGCTCAACTCCTAAAACCATTCAGCTCGTACCATACTGGCCAGATAATGCTGAAACGTGGTTTCTGCTAGCTGAAGCAGATTTTTGTGAGCATGGGATAACCGATCAACGTTCACAGTTACTTGCAGTTATTCACGCCCTACCGCGGGAATTCAGCAAGTACGTAACATCACAGATGTTGAGTCCCGAGGTAAGTAACTCGTACGAGTTGCTCAAAGCATCCCTCCTCAGGAGAAACGTTCTCACGGACCGACAACGTCTAGATGAATTATTTCGTAACATCGAGTTAGGAGATCAGTCAGCCGTGAGCATGCTGACAAGAATGAAGGAAGTCGTCGGCCAAAGTCAGTTCGACGAAGGACTGTTTAGAGAACTCTTCTTAACCAAGTTGCCACAGTCTGTACAGACCGTACTTGTGACACTTCAGGGTACTGTAATAGAGGACTTAGCTATTACTGCAGATAGGATTCTAGAGATAACTAAACGGTCTGTTCCCGAAATATGCTCGATGACTAAGCAGACTTCGAGTAAGGATCCTGCAATGATAGAGTTATGCAACTCCATCCAGCAGATGTTTAGGTCGAACATGCCTTCTAACTCCTCCGACCGTCGTCCTAAATCTCCTCAACGCAGGAACTCACGTGGTCGATCTAAGTCCAAACCACGTTCACTGAAAAACCCTGACTGGTGCTGGTACCACAACACCTATGGCCAAGAAGCGAAGTGTTGCCGTAAGCCTTGTAACTTCGGAAATGTCTCAAAGTCTGCGGGAAACTATCCCGCCGGCACGCGTTAGCGGCAACCGTCGCCGGTGGCACTAGCCGCCTACTTTACATCCATGATGTGATAAGCCAGACTCGATACTTAGTCGACACAGGCGCCGAAGTCAGCGTCCTTCCTGCTACAGCAGCAGATCGACAGAAGGAACCTACCTTCAACTTACAGGCTGCAAATGGAAAACCAATCGCAACCTTTGGTAGGAAATACGTCTATCTGAACGTAGGTTTACGCAAACCTATTCGGTGGATTTTCCTTCTCGCTGACGTTACAATGCCCATCATTGGCACGGACCTACTTAATCATCATGATTTACTCGTAGACGTCCGCCGAAAACGACTGATTGACAATACTACTAGTCTGTCTATCAAAGGCATCAGCTACATAGGCCCTAGTTTGTCACCCGTTAAGATAAAGGCAATCCTTGATCCAACTTTTCAACCTATTGTTGACAAGTATCCGGAACTTAATTGCCCGTCGAACGACCTACCGTGCATAACCAGCAATGTTATGCACCACATCATTACCACAGGACAACCTGTGACATCTAAAGCACGACGATTAGCTCCTGACAAACTGAGAATCGCCAGGAATGAATTTGACCATATGCTTACCCTTGGCATCATTCGACCTTCGAATAGCCCATGGGCATCCCCACTTCATATGGTTCCGAAAAAGGATAGCAATGATTGGCGACCCACCGGTGATTACCGGCGAGTGAATGCCAAAACAACCCCTGATTGCTACCCGTTGCCTCATATACACGACTTGACGGCAACCTTATCCGGCGCGACTATATTCTCCAAAATCGACTTGGTTAAAGCGTATAACCAAATCCCGATGGCAACAGAAGATATCCCGAAAACGGCTATCATTACGCCTTTCGGACTTTTTGAATTTCTACGTATGCCATTCGGTCTCCGGAATGCAGCCCAAACATTCCAACGCTTCATTGACGAAGTATTTCGCGGTCTCGACTTTGTATACGCATACTTAGACGACTGCCTCATTGCCAGTCCAGACAAGGAAACTCACCTTAGGCACTTGGACTTGGCATTTGACAGGTTACGCCAACATGGTGTTACCATTAATATTCAAAAGTGTCAAATCGGTGTTGACTCACTCGACTTTCTGGGTCACACTATTGACTGCAAGGGCATTCGCCCACTGGCTACTAAGGTCGAGGCTATACTGAACTTTCCAGAGCCACAGACGGTGAAAAGTCTCCGCACTTTTAACGGCTTAGTAAGTTATTATCGACGCTTTATTCCCAACTGTGCCTCTTTGATTCAGCCATTGACAGACCTCCTTCGAGGGAATAACAAGTCCATAGAACTTGACGCGTCTGCTCGAAATGCTTTTACCCAGATTAAAAAAGCTATTGCGAATGCCACACTTCTGATGTATCAGGATCCAACGGCACCGTTAAGTATCTCGGTTGATGCATCAAACACTGCAATCGGCGCAGTTCTACAACAGCTAGTTGACAAAGAGTGGCAACCACTTGCCTTTTTCTCCAGGCGCCTTCAATTAGCTGAAACGAAGTACAGCACATTCGGCAGAGAACTTCTGGCTATGTACTGTGCTATACGACATTTTAGACATTCGGTAGAGGGTCGTGAATTTATAATTTTTACTGATCACAAACCTCTGACGTACTCTCTGAACTCACCTTCAGATAAGTATTCACCCAGGGAATCACGACAACTGGATTACGTCTCACAGTTTACATCAGATATTCGCCATGTATCCGGAGTAAACAACACTGTGGCAGATGCCTTGTCGCGCGTTTGTTCCCTCACCCAAATCGACGGCATAGACCTTGTAAAACTGGCTCGTCTTCAAAAAGAAGATGCCGAACTTCAACATGAGTTGTCGAAAACAACTCTACAATTAGCTGAGAAACCCTTAGGTATGGGAAGAGATACTATTCTATGTGACATTTCCACGAGTACTCCTCGCCCCATCGTGCCTAAAAGTTATCGCCGTAACGTCTTCAATACGTTGCATGGCTTATCTCACCCAGGTATTCGAACCACTGTCAAGCTCGCAACTAGTCGGTTTTGTTGGCCTGGCATTAATAAAGAAGTAAGGGAATGGGCACACACGTGCTTAGATTGTCAAAAGTGCAAGGTGATAAGACACACCAAAAGCCCACTTGGCACCTTTCTTCTCCCTGACGCTCGTTTCGAACACGTCCATATAGATTTGGTTGGACCCCTTCCTGAATCACATGGATATGCCTATATTTTAACCTGCATCGATCGATTCACACGATGGCCGGAAGCAGTACCCATCAAGGATGTATCTGCTGAAACAGTCGCACGCGTCTTCGTAGAAAGATGGATCGCTAACTTTGGATGCCCATCTTCCATAACAACTGATCGCGGGCGGCAATTCGAAAGTGGCTTATTCTTCGCCCTGACTAAAATATTAGGTTGCATGCGATTTCGAACAACAGCCTACCATCCTCAAGCTAATGGTATGGTAGAACGTCTACATAGACAGCTGAAAGCTGGTCTGTCAGCTGCAAACAACACCCATTGGACTGAATCCCTTCCGTTAGTTCTCCTAGGGATACGAAACGCCTTGAAAACCGATGCTGGTTGTACTAGCGCCGAGCTAGTATATGGCACGACACTGCGACTGCCTGGTGAATTTGTTTCTCCCTCGAGCTTCCCACCAGTGGTAGATCACGCTTCATACGTCAGCAGGCTTACAAACGCAATGCGTTCAGTTAAACCTGCTCCCCTTCGTCCACAGTCCATTGATGTTTTCGTTCATCCGTGTTTGAAAACTTCTTCACATGTATTTGTTCGTCGCGACTCTGTGCGCAGACCCCTGGAACCCCCATACGACGGACCTTATAAGGTAATTAAACGTTCTGATAAATTCTTTGTCTTGGACAAAAACGGCCGCGAGGACACCGTCAGCATTGACCGTCTGAAACCGGCTTACTTGGAGGGTAATCCTATTAGCATAGAGCTCAACGTACCCCAAAATCCACAAGTAACAGAAGATCGTTTGGACGTCGATGAAGTCACTAACACAGCGACAGCTCCCGAACCTTCTATCGAGCCTCCCAAGAAAACCCGTTCTGGACGTACCGTAAGGTTCCCAGAATATCTGCACACTTATTTGACTTAACGAAGTCGTGTGATTCACGCAACTCACTCGTTCGTGGTACTAACTATTTTTTTTGACGTATAAATTTTTTTTATATACAGTACCACCGAACACAAAAAAATTTTTTTCAACAGTTCATGTAACATACACAAAAAAATTAATTAGATGTATTTTTTTCGATGTTCTGAACTTAGCATTATTTTACTGTATAGTAAATGCACGTCATTTTTTTTAAACGAAAAAGCTGATCTGGTACATTTTCCTCGACATGGTTTTTAGCGTTCTTGTTTTCTTTTCCAGGTGCGACGGGCACTGGACAGAAAACAAACGAAGCACGGAATCCAACGAACAACAACAAGGAAGCTATGTACAAACACCCTATTAGCATAGGCAGACAAACCAGTAGGCATACCACCAAGCCGCTCGGAAGATTTTTTTCACCCGAAAGGGAACCATCGAGTTTTTTTACTTCCGGCTGGTTCTGTCTTAGGGTCCTCACGACCCCACTAGGGGGAGTGAGCTGTAGCGGTAAATAATTCCCCAAAATTATTGACCACAGCAATCACTCATTGGATGCTGACCACCACTGTTTAAGTCGACTTGTTTAGCTGAAGGCTTCCGGTCAAGCATCCCCGCCATTTGGTACCTCGTCGTGTAACGTGCACGATCACTAGCTAGCTAAGCGTTTGTCTGAAGGCTTGTTTTGGTCCCAAAATATATCTCTTGGTTTGGACGATCAAATATTGGCTTTTGCTTTGTTGTTGGTACGCGAGAATAAATTAATTAGAAGTTGCTGAACGAGATATGCGTCAACCTCTAAACTGGTGAGCCCAACCGCGAACTACATCTACGATAAATCCGCAGATAACCCCGGTGAGTTCGTTCCATTTTGTGTTTGTTCTTGTACCGTATATTATTCGACATGATCTTCGTCATGAGTGATCTTAGTCCCAAGGTCATCCGTATCCGCTCAACTCCTAAAACCATTCAGCTCGTGCCATACTGGTCAGATAATGCTGAAACGTGGTTTCTGCTAGCTGAAGCAGATTTTTGTGAACATGGGTTAACCGATCAACGTTCACAGTTACTTGCAGTTATTCACGCCCTACCGCGGGAATTCAGCAAGTACGTAACATCTTAGATGTTCAGTCCCGAGGTAAGTAACTCGTACGAGTTGCTCAAAGCATCCCTCCTCAGGAGAAACGTTCTCACGGACCGACAACGTCTAGATGAATTATTTCGTAACATCGAGTTAGGAGATCAGTCAGCCGTGAGCATGCTGACAAGAATGAAGGAAGTCGTCGGCCAAAGTCAGTTCGACGAAGGACTGTTTAGAGAACTCTTCTTATCCAAGTTGCCACAGTCTGTACAGACCGTACTTGTGACACTTCAGGGTACTGTAATAGAGGACTTAGCAATTACTGCAGATAGGATTCTAGAGATCACCAAACGGTCTGTTCCTGAAATATGCTCGATGACTAAGCAGACTTCGAGTGAGGATCCTGCAATGATAGAGTTATGCAACTCCATCCAGCAGATGTTTAGGTCGAACATGTCTTCCAACTCCTCCGACCGTCGTCCTAAATCTCCCCAACGCAGGAACTCTCGTGGTCGATCTAAGTCCAAACCACATTCACTGAAAAACTCCGACTGGTGCTGGTACCACAACACCTATGGCCAAGAAGCGAAGTGTTGCCGTAAGCCTTGTAACTTCGGAAATGTCTCAAAGTCTGCGGGAAACTATCCCGCCGGCACGCGTTAGCGGCAACCATCGCCGGTGGCACTAGCCGCCTACTTTACATCCATGATGTGATAAGCCAGACTCGATATTTAGTTGACACTGGCGCCGAAGTCAGCGTCCTTCCTGCTACAGCAGCAGATCGACAGAAGGAACCTACCTTCAACTTACAGGCTGCAAATGGAAAACCAATCGCAACTTTTGGTAGGAAATACGTCTATCTGAACGTAGGTTTACGCAAACCTATTCGGTGGATTTTCCTTCTCGCTGACGTTACTATGCCCATCATTGGCACGGACCTACTTAATCATCATGATTTACTCGTAGACGTCCGCCGAAAACGACTGATTGACAATACTACTAGTCTGTCTATCAAAGGTATCAGCTACATAGGCCCTAGTTTGTCACCTGTTAAGATAAAGGCAATCTTGATCCAACTTTTCAACCTATTGTTGACAAGTATCCGGAACTTAATTGCCCGTCGAACGAACTACCGTGCATAACCAGCAATGTTATGCACCACATCATTACCACAGGACAACCCGTGACATCTAAAGCACGACTATTAGCTCCTGATAAACTGAGAATTGCCAGGAATGAATTTGACCATATGCTTACCCTTGGCATCATTCGACCTTCGAATAGCCTACGGACATCCCCACTTCATATGGTTCCGGAAAAGGATAGCATTGATTGGTGACCCACCGGTGATTACCGGCAAGTGAATGCCAAAACAACCCCTGATTGCTACCCGTTGCCTCATATACACGACTTGACGGCAACCTTATCCGGCGCGACTATATTCTCCAAAATCAACTTGGTTCAAGCGTATAACCGAATCCCGATACCAACAGAAGATATCCCGAAAACGGCTATCATTACGCCTTTCGGACTTTTTGAATTTCTACGTATGCCATTCGGTCTCCGGAATGCAGCCCAAACATTCCAACGCTTCATTGACGAAGTATTTCGCGGTCTCGACTTTGTATACGCATACTTAGACGACTGCCTCATTGCCAGTCCAGACAAGGAAACTCACCTTAGGCACTTGGACTTGGCATTTGACAGGTTACGCCAGCATGGTGTTACCATCAATATTCAAAAGTGTCAAATCGGTGTTGACTCACAGTTTCCTTGGTCACACTACTGACTGCAAGGGCATTCGCCCACTGGCTACTGAGGTCGAGGCTATACTGAACTTTCCCGAGCCACAGACAGTTAAAAGTCTCCGCACTTTTAACGGCTTAGTAAGTTATTATCGACGCTTTATTCCCAACTGTGCCTCTTTGATTCAGCCATTGACAGACCTTCTTCGAGGGAATAACAAGTCCATAGAACTTGACGCGTCTGCTCGAAATGCTTTTACCCAGGTTAAAAAAGGTATTGCGAATGCCACACTTCTGATGTATCAGGATCCAACGTCACTGTTAAGTATCTCGGTTGATGCATCAAACACTGCAATCGGCGCAGTTCTACAACAGCTAGTTGACAAAGAGTGGCAACCACTTGCCTTTTTCTCCAGGCGCCTTCAATTAGCTGAAACGAAGTACAGCACATTCGGCAGAGAACTTCTGGCTATGTACTGTGCTATACGACATTTTAGACATTCGGTAGAGGGTCGTGAATTTAATTTTTACTGATCACAAACCTCTGACGTACTCTCTGAACTCAGCTTCAGATAAGTATTCACCCAGGGAATCACGACAACTGGATTACGTCTCACAGTTTACATCAGATATTCGCCATGTATCCGGAGTAAACAACACTGTGGCAGATGCCTTGTCGCGCGTTTGTTCCCTCATCCAAATCAACGGCATAGACCTGGTAAAACTGGCTCGTCTGCAAAAAGAAAATGCCGAACTTCAACATGAGTTGTCGAAAACAACTCTACAATTAGCTGAGAAACCCATAGGTATGGGAAGCGATACTATTCTATGTGACATTTCCACGAGTACTCCTCGCCCCATCGTGCCTAAAAGTTATCGCCGTAACGTCTTCAATACGTTGCATGGCTTATCTCACCCAGGTATTCGAACCACTTTCAAGCTCGCAACTAGTCGGTTTTGTTGGCCTGGCATTAATAAAGAAGTTAGGGAATGGGCACACACGTGCTTAGATTGTCAAAAGTGCAAGGTGATAAGACACACCAAAAGCCCACTTGGCAACTTTCTTCTCCCTGACGCTCGTTTCGAACACGTCCATATAGATTTGGTTGGACCCCTTCCTGAATCACATGGATATGCCTATATTTTAACCTGCATCGATCGATTCACACGATGGCCGGAAGCAGTACCCATCAAGGATGTATCTGCTGAAACAGTCGCACGCGTCTTCGTAGAAAGATGGATCGCTAACTTTGGATGCCCATCTTCCATAACAACTGATCGCGGGCGGCAATTCGAAAGTGGCTTATTCTTCGCCCTGACTAAAATATTAGGTTGCATGCGATTTCGAACAACAGCCTACCATCCTCAAGCTAATGGTATAGTAGAACGTCTACATAGACAGCTGAAAGCTGGTCTGTCAGCTGCAAACTACACCCATTGGACTGAATCCCTTCCGTCAGTTCTCCTAGGGATACGAAACGCCCCGAAAACCGATGCTGGTTGCACTAGCGCCGAGCTAGTATATGGCACGACACTCCGACTGCCTGGTGAATCTGTTTCTCCCTCGAGCTTCCCACTAGTGGTAGATCACGCTTCTTACATCAGCAGGCTTACAAACGCAATGCGTTCAGTTAAACCTGCTCCCCTTCGTCCACAGTCCATTGATGTTTTCGTTCACTCGTGCTTAAAAACTTCTTCACATGTATTTGTTCGTCGCGACTCTGTGCGCAGACCCCTGGAACCTCCATACGACGGACCTTATAAAGTAATTGAACGTTCTGATAAATTCTTTGTCTTGGACAAAAACGGCCGCGAGGACACCGTCAGCATTCACCGTCTGAAGCCCGCCTACTTGGAGGGTAATCCTATTAGCACAGAGCTCAACGTACCCCAAAATCCACAAGTAACAGAAGGTCGTTTGGACGTCGATGAAGTCACTAACACAGCGACAGCTCCCGAACCTTCTAGTGAGCCTCCCAAAAAAACCCGTTCTGGACGTACCGTAAGGTTCCCAGAATATCTGCACACTTATTTGATTTAACGAAGTCGTGTGATTCACGCAACTCACTCGTTCGTGGTACTAACTATTTTTTTTGACGTATAAATTTTTTTATATACAGTACCACCGAACACAAAAAAATTTTTTTCAACAGTTCATGTGACATACACAAAAAAATTAATTAGATGTATTTTTTTCGATGTTCTGAACTTAGCATTATTTTACTGTATAGTAAATGCACGTCATTTTTTTTAAACGAAAAAGCTGATCTGGTACATTTTCCTCGACATGGTTTTTAGCGTTCTTGTTTTCTTTTCCAGGTGCGACGGGCACTGGACAGAAAACAAACGAAGCACGGAATCCAACGAACAACAACAAGGAAGCTATGTACAAACACCCTATTAGCATAGGCAGACAAACCAGTAGGCATACCACCAAGCCGCTCGGAAGATTTTTTCACCCGAAAGGGAACCATCGAGTTTTTTTACTTCCGGCTGGTTCTGCCTTAGGGTCCTCACGACCCCACTGGGGGGAGTGAGCTGTAGCGGTAAATAATTCCCCAAAATTATTGACCACAGCAATCACTCATTGGATGCTGACCACCACTGTTTAAGTCGACTTGTTTAGCTGAAGGCTTCCGGTCAAGCATCCCCGCCATTTGGTACCTCGTCGTGTAACGTGCACGATCACTAGCTAGCTAAGCGTTTGTCTGAAGGCTTGGTTTGGTCCCAAAATATATCTCTTGGTTTGGACGATCAAATATTGGCTTTTGCTTTGTTGTTGGTACGCGAGAATAAATTAATTAGAAGTTGCTGAACGAGATATGCGTCAACCTCTAAACTGGTGAGCCCAACCGCGAACTACATCTACGATAAATCCGCAGATAACCCCGGTGAGTTCGTTCCATTTTGTGTTTGTTCTTGTACCGTATATTATTCGACATAATCTTCGTCATGAGTGATCTTAGTCCCAAGGTCATCCGTATCCGCTCAACTCCTAAAACCATTCAGCTCGTACCATACTGGCCAGATAATGCTGAAACGTGGTTTCTGCTAGCTGAAGCAGATTTTTGTGAACATGGGTTAACCGATCAACGTTCACAGTTACTTGCAGTTATTCACGCCCTACCGCGGGAATTCAGCAAGTACGTAACATCTTAGATGTTCAGTCCCGAGGTAAGTAACTCGTACGAGTTGCTCAAAGCATCCCTCCTCAGGAGAAACGTTCTCACGGACCGACAACGTCTAGATGAATTATTTCGTAACATCGAGTTAGGAGATCAGTCAGCCGTGAGCATGCTGACAAGAATGAAGGAAGTCGTCGGCCAAAGTCAGTTCGACGAAGGACTGTTTAGAGAACTCTTCTTATCCAAGTTGCCACAGTCTGTACAGACCGTACTTGTGACACTTCAGGGTACTGTAATAGAGGACTTAGCTATTACTGCAGATAGGATTCTAGAGATCACCAAACGGTCTGTTCCTGAAATATGCTCGATGACTAAGCAGACTTCGAGTGAGGATCCTGCAATGATAGAGTTATGCAACTCCATCCAGCAGATGTTTAGGTCGAACATGTCTTCCAACTCCTCCGACCGTCGTCCTAAATCTCCCCAACGCAGGAACTCTCGTGGTCGATCTAAGTCCAAACCACGTTCACTGAAAAACTCCGACTGGTGCTGGTACCACAACACCTATGGCCAAGAAGCGAAGTGTTGCCGTAAGCCTTGTAACTTCGGAAATGTCTCAAAGTCTGCGGGAAACTATCCCGCCGGCACGCGTTAGCGGCAACCGTCGCCGGTGGCACTAGCCGCCTACTTTACATCCATGATGTGATAAGCCAGACTCGATACTTAGTTGACACAGGCGCCGAAGTCAGCGTCCTTCCTGCTACAGCAGCAGATCGACAGAAGGAACCTACCTTCAACTTACAGGCTGCAAATGGAAAACCAATCGCAACTTTTGGTAGGAAATACGTCTATCTGAACGTAGGTTTACGCAAACCTATTCGGTGGATTTTCCTTCTCGCTGACGTTACAATGCCCATCATTGGCACGGACCTACTTAATCATCATGATTTACTCGTAGACGTCCGCCGAAAACGACTGATTGACAATACTACTAGTCTGTCTATCAAAGGCATCAGCTACATAGGCCCTAGTTTGTCACCCGTTAAGATAAAGGCAATCTTGATCCAACTTTTCAACCTATTGTTGACAAGTATCCGGAACTTAATTGCCCGTCGAACGACCTACCGTGCATAACCAGCAATGTTATGCACCACATCATTACCACAGGACAACCCGTGACATCTAAAGCACGACGATTAGCTCCTGACAAACTGAGAATCGCCAGGAATGAATTTGACCATATGCTTACCCTTGGCATCATTCGACCTTCGAATAGCCTATGGACATCCCCACTTCATATGGTTCCGAAAAAGGATAGCAATGATTGGCGACCCACCGGTGATTACCGGCGAGTGAATGCCAAAACAACCCCTGATTGCTACCCGTTGCCTCATATACACGACTTGACGGCAACCTTATCCGGCGCGACTATATTCTCCAAAATCGACTTGGTTAAAGCGTATAACCGAATCCCGATACCAACAGAAGATATCCCGAAAACGGCTATCATTACGCCTTTCGGACTTTTTGAATTTCTACGTATGCCATTCGGTCTCCGGAATGCAGCCCAAACATTCCAACGCTTCATTGACGAAGTATTTCGCGGTCTCGACTTTGTATACGCATACTTAGACGACTGCCTCATTGCCAGTCCAGACAAGGAAACTCACCTTAGGCACTTGGACTTGGCATTTGACAGGTTACGCCAACATGGTGTTACCATCAATATTCAAAAGTGTCAAATCGGTGTTGACTCACTCAATTTCCTTGGTCACACTATTGACTGCAAGGGCATTCGCCCACTGGCTACTAAGGTCGAGGCTATACTGAACTTTCCCGAGCCACAGACAGTGAAAAGTCTCCGCACTTTTAACGGCTTAGTAAGTTATTATCGACGCTTTATTCCCAACTGTGCCTCTTTGATTCAGCCATTGACAGACCTTCTTCGAGGGAATAACAAGTCCATAGAACTTGACGCGTCTGCTCGAAATGCTTTTACCCAGATTAAAAAAGCTATTGCGAATGCCACACTTCTGATGTATCAGGATCCAACGGCACCGTTAAGTATCTCGGTTGATGCATCAAACACTGCAATCGGCGCAGTTCTACAACAGCTAGTTGACAAAGAGTGGCAACCACTTGCCTTTTTCTCCAGGCGCCTTCAATTAGCTGAAACGAAGTACAGCACATTCGGCAGAGAACTTCTGGCTATGTACTGTGCTATACGACATTTTAGACATTCGGTAGAGGGTCGTGAATTTATAATTTTTACTGATCACAAACCTCTGACGTACTCTCTGAACTCACCTTCAGATAAGTATTCACCCAGGGAATCACGACAACTGGATTACGTCTCACAGTTTACATCAGATATTCGCCATGTATCCGGAGTAAACAACACTGTGGCAGATGCCTTGTCGCGCGTTTGTTCCCTCACCCAAATCGACGGCATAGACCTTGTAAAACTGGCTCGTCTGCAAAAAGAAGATGCCGAACTTCAACATGAGTTGTCGAAAACAACTCTACAATTAGCTGAGAAACCCTTAGGTATGGGAAGAGATACTATTCTATGTGACATTTCCACGAGTACTCCTCGCCCCATCGTGCCTAAAAGTTATCGCCGTAACGTCTTCAATACGTTGCATGGCTTATCTCACCCAGGTATTCGAACCACTGTCAAGCTCGCAACTAGTCGGTTTTGTTGGCCTGGCATTAATAAAGAAGTAAGGGAATGGGCACACACGTGCTTAGATTGTCAAAAGTGCAAGGTGATAAGACACACCAAAAGCCCACTTGGCACCTTTCTTCTCCCTGACGCTCGTTTCGAACACGTCCATATAGATTTGGTTGGACCCCTTCCTGAATCACATGGATATGCCTATATTTTAACCTGCATCGATCGATTCACACGATGGCCGGAAGCAGTACCCATCAAGGATGTATCTGCTGAAACAGTCGCACGCGTCTTCGTAGAAAGATGGATCGCTAACTTTGGATGCCCATCTTCCATAACAACTGATCGCGGGCGGCAATTCGAAAGTGGCTTATTCTTCGCCCTGACTAAAATATTAGGTTGCATGCGATTTCGAACAACAGCCTACCATCCTCAAGCTAATGGTATGGTAGAACGTCTACATAGACAGCTGAAAGCTGGTCTGTCAGCTGCAAACAACACCCATTGGACTGAATCCCTTCCGTTAGTTCTCCTAGGGATACGAAACGCCTTGAAAACCGATGCTGGTTGTACTAGCGCCGAGCTAGTATATGGCACGACACTCCGACTGCCTGGTGAATTTGTTTCTCCCTCGAGCTTCCCACCAGTGGTAGATCACGCTTCATACGTCAGCAGGCTTACAAACGCAATGCGTTCAGTTAAACCTGCTCCCCTTCGTCCACAGTCCATTGATGTTTTCGTTCATCCGTGTTTAAAAACTTCTTCACATGTATTTGTTCGTCGCGACTCTGTGCGCAGACCCCTGGAACCCCCATACGACGGACCTTATAAAGTAATTAAACGTTCTGATAAATTCTTTGTCTTGGACAAAAACGGCCGCGAGGACACCGTCAGCATTGACCGTCTGAAACCGGCTTACTTGGAGGGTAATCCTATTAGCATAGAGCTCAACGTACCCCAAAATCCACAAGTAACAGAAGATCGTTTAGACGTCGATGAAGTCACTAACACAGCGACAGCTCCCGAACCTTCTAGTGAGCCTCCCAAGAAAACCCGTTCTGGACGTACCGTAAGGTTCCCAGAATATCTGCACACTTATTTGACTTAACGAAGTCGTGTGATTCACGCAACTCACTCGTTCGTGGTACTAACTATTTTTTTTGACGTATAAATTTTTTTTATATACAGTACCACCGAACACAAAAAAATTTTTTTCAACAGTTCATGTGACATACACAAAAAAAATTAATTAGATGTATTTTTTTCGATGTTCTGAACTTAGCATTATTTTACTGTATAGTAAATGCACGTCATTTTTTTTAAACGAAAAAGCTGATCTGGTACATTTTCCTCGACATGGTTTTTAGCGTTCTTGTTTTCTTTTCCAGGTGCGACGGGCACTGGACAGAAAACAAACGAAGCACGGAATCCAACGAACAACAACAAGGAAGCTATGTACAAACACCCTATTAGCATAGGCAGACAAACCAGTAGGCATACCACCAAGCCGCTCGGAAGATTTTTTCACCCGAAAGGGAACCATCGAGTTTTTTTACTTCCGGCTGGTTCTGTCTTAGGGTCCTCACGACCCCACTAGGGGGGAGTGAGCTGTAGCGGTAAATAATTCCCCAAAATTATTGACCACAGCAATCACTCATTGGATGCTGACCACCACTGTTTAAGTCGACTTGTTTAGCTGAAGGCTTCCGGTCAAGCATCCCCGCCATTTGGTACCTCGTCGTGTAACGTGCACGATCACTAGCTAGCTAAGCGTTTGTCTGAAGGCTTGTTTTGGTCCCAAAATATATCTCTTGGTTTGGACGATCAAATATTGGCTTTTGCTTTGTTGTTGGTACGCGAGAATAAATTAATTAGAAGTTGCTGAACGAGATATCCGTCAACCTCTAAACTGGTGAGCCCAACCGCGAACTTCATCTACGATAAATCCGCAGATAACCCCGGTGAGTTCGTTCCATTTTGTGTTTGTTCTTGTACCGTATATTATTCGACATAATCTTCGTCATGAGTGATCTTAGTCCCAAGGTCATCCGTATCCGCTCAACTCCTAAAACCATTCAGCTCGTACCATACTGGCCAGATAATGCTGAAACGTGGTTTCTGCTAGCTGAAGCAGATTTTTGTGAACATGGGTTAACCGATCAACGTTCACAGTTACTTGCAGTTATTCACGCCCTACCGCGGGAATTCAGCAAGTACGTAACATCACAGATGTTCAGTCCCGAGGTAAGTAACTCGTACGAGTTGCTCAAAGCATCCCTCCTCAGGAGAAACGTTCTCACGGACCGACAACGTCTAGATGAATTATTTCGTAACATCGAGTTAGGAGATCAGTCAGCCGTGAGCATGCTGACAAGAATGAAGGAAGTCGTCGGCCAAAGTCAGTTCGACGAAGGACTGTTTAGAGAACTCTTCTTATCCAAGTTGCCACAGTCTGTACAGACCGTACTTGTGACACTTCAGGGTACTGTAATAGAGGACTTAGCTATTACTGCAGATAGGATTCTAGAGATAACTAAACGGTCTGTTCCCGAAATATGCTCGATGACTAAGCAGACTTCGAGTGAGGATCCTGCAATGATAGAGTTATGCAACTCCATCCAGCAGATGTTTAGGTCGAACATGTCTTCCAACTCCTCCGACCGTCGTCCTAAATCTCCTCAACGCAGGAACTCACGTGGTCGATCTAAGTCCAAACCACGTTCACTGAAAAACCCTGACTGGTGCTGGTACCACAACACCTATGGCCAAGAAGCGAAGTGTTGCCGTAAGCCTTGTAACTTCGGAAATGTCTCAAAGTCTGCGGGAAACTATCCCGCCGGCACGCGTTAGCGGCAACCGTCGCCGGTGGCACTAGCCGCCTACTTTACATCCATGATGTGATAAGCCAGACTCGATACTTAGTCGACACAGGCGCCGAAGTCAGCGTCCTTCCTGCTACAGCAGCAGATCGACAGAAGGAACCTACCTTCAACTTACAGGCTGCAAATGGAAAACCAATCGCAACCTTTGGTAGGAAATACGTCTATCTGAACGTAGGTTTACGCAAACCTATTCGGTGGATTTTCCTTCTCGCTGACGTTACAATGCCCATCATTGGCACGGACCTACTTAATCATCATGATTTACTCGTAGACGTCCGCCGAAAACGACTGATTGACAATACTACTAGTCTGTCTATCAAAGGCATCAGCTACATAGGCCCTAGTTTGTCACCCGTTAAGATAAAGGCAATCTTGATCCAACTTTTCAACCTATTGTTGACAAGTATCCGGAACTTAATTGCCCGTCGAACGACCTACCGTGCATAACCAGCAATGTTATGCACCACATCATTACCACAGGACAACCTGTGACATCTAAAGCACGACGATTAGCTCCTGACAAACTGAGAATCGCCAGGAATGAATTTGACCATATGCTTACCCTTGGCATCATTCGACCTTCGAATAGCCCATGGGCATCCCCACTTCATATGGTTCCGAAAAAGGATAGCAATGATTGGCGACCCACCGGTGATTACCGGCGAGTGAATGCCAAAACAACCCCTGATTGCTACCCGTTGCCTCATATACACGACTTGACGGCAACCTTATCCGGCGCGACTATATTCTCCAAAATCGACTTGGTTAAAGCGTATAACCAAATCCCGATGGCAACAGAAGATATCCCGAAAACGGCTATCATTACGCCTTTCGGACTTTTTGAATTTCTACGTATGCCATTCGGTCTCCGGAATGCAGCCCAAACATTCCAACGCTTCATTGACGAAGTATTTCGCGGTCTCGACTTTGTATACGCATACTTAGACGACTGCCTCATTGCCAGTCCAGACAAGGAAACTCACCTTAGGCACTTGGACTTGGCATTTGACAGGTTACGCCAACATGGTGTTACCATTAATATTCAAAAGTGTCAAATCGGTGTTGACTCACTCGACTTCCTGGGTCACACTATTGACTGCAAGGGCATTCGCCCACTGGCTACTAAGGTCGAGGCTATACTGAACTTTCCAGAGCCACAGACGGTGAAAAGTCTCCGCACTTTTAACGGCTTAGTAAGTTATTATCGACGCTTTATTCCCAACTGTGCCTCTTTGATTCAGCCATTGACAGACCTCCTTCGAGGGAATAACAAGTCCATAGAACTTGACGCGTCTGCTCGAAATGCTTTTACCCAGATTAAAAAAGCTATTGCGAATGCCACACTTCTGATGTATCAGGATCCAACGGCACCGTTAAGTATCTCGGTTGATGCATCAAACACTGCAATCGGCGCAGTTCTACAACAGCTAGTTGACAAAGAGTGGCAACCACTTGCCTTTTTCTCCAGGCGCCTTCAATTAGCTGAAACGAAGTACAGCACATTCGGCAGAGAACTTCTGGCTATGTACTGTGCTATACGACATTTTAGACATTCGGTAGAGGGTCGTGAATTTATAATTTTTACGGATCACAAACCTCTGACGTACTCTCTGAACTCACCTTCAGATAAGTATTCACCCAGGGAATCACGACAACTGGATTACGTCTCACAGTTTACATCAGATATTCGCCATGTATCCGGAGTAAACAACACTGTGGCAGATGCCTTGTCGCGCGTTTGTTCCCTCACCCAAATCGACGGCATAGACCTTGTAAAACTGGCTCGTCTTCAAAAAGAAGATGCCGAACTTCAACATGAGTTGTCGAAAACAACTCTACAATTAGCTGAGAAACCCTTAGGTATGGGAAGAGATACTATTCTATGTGACATTTCCACGAGTACTCCTCGCCCCATCGTGCCTAAAAGTTATCGCCGTAACGTCTTCAATACGTTGCATGGCTTATCTCACCCAGGTATTCGAACCACTGTCAAGCTCGCAACTAGTCGGTTTTGTTGGCCTGGCATTAATAAAGAAGTAAGGGAATGGGCACACACGTGCTTAGATTGTCAAAAGTGCAAGGTGATAAGACACACCAAAAGCCCACTTGGCACCTTTCTTCTCCCTGACGCTCGTTTCGAACACGTCCATATAGATTTGGTTGGACCCCTTCCTGAATCACATGGATATGCCTATATTTTAACCTGCATCGATCGATTCACACGATGGCCGGAAGCAGTACCCATCAAGGATGTATCTGCTGAAACAGTCGCACGCGTCTTCGTAGAAAGATGGATCGCTAACTTTGGATGCCCATCTTCCATAACAACTGATCGCGGGCGGCAATTCGAAAGTGGCTTATTCTTCGCCCTGACTAAAATATTAGGTTGCATGCGATTTCGAACAACAGCCTACCATCCTCAAGCTAATGGTATGGTAGAACGTCTACATAGACAGCTGAAAGCTGGTCTGTCAGCTGCAAACACCACCCATTGGACTGAATCCCTTCCGTTAGTTCTCCTAGGGATACGAAACGCCTTGAAAACCGATGCTGGTTGTACTAGCGCCGAGCTAGTATATGGCACGACACTACGACTGCCTGGTGAATTTGTTTCTCCCTCGAGCTTCCCACCAGTGGTAGATCACGCTTCATACGTCAGCAGGCTTACAAACGCAATGCGTTCAGTTAAACCTGCTCCCCTTCGTCCACAGTCCATTGATGTTTTCGTTCATCCGTGTTTGAAAACTTCTTCACATGTATTTGTTCGTCGCGACTCTGTGCGCAGACCCCTGGAACCCCCATACGACGGACCTTATAAGGTAATTAAACGTTCTGATAAATTCTTTGTCTTGGACAAAAACGGCCGCGAGGACACCGTCAGCATTGACCGTCTGAAACCGGCTTACTTGGAGGGTAATCCTATTAGCATAGAGCTCAACGTACCCCAAAATCCACAAGTAACAGAAGATCGTTTAGACGTCGATGAAGTCACTAACACAGCGACAGCTCCCGAACCTTCTATCGAGCCTCCCAAGAAAACCCGTTCTGGACGTACCGTAAGGTTCCCAGAATATCTGCACACTTATTTGACTTAACGAAGTCGTGTGATTCACGCAACTCACTCGTTCGTGGTACTAACTATTTTTTTTGACGTATAAATTTTTTTTATATACAGTACCACCGAACACAAAAAAATTTTTTTCAACAGTTCATGTAACATACACAAAAAAATTAATTAGATGTATTTTTTTCGATGTTCTGAACTTAGCATTATTTTACTGTATAGTAAATGCACGTCATTTTTTTAAACGAAAAAGCTGATCTGGTACATTTTCCTCGACATGGTTTTTAGCGTTCTTGTTTTCTTTTCCAGGTGCGACGGGCACTGGACAGAAAACAAACGAAGCACGGAATCCAACGAACAACAACAAGGAAGCTATGTACAAACACCCTATTAGCATAGGCAGACAAACCAGTAGGCATACCACCAAGCCGCTCGGAAGATTTTTTTCACCCGAAAGGGAACCATCGAGTTTTTTTACTTCCGGCTGGTTCTGTCTTAGGGTCCTCACGACCCCACTAGGGGGGAGTGAGCTGTAGCGGTAAATAATTCCCCAAAATTATTGACCACAGCAATCACTCATTGGATGCTGACCACCACTGTTTAAGTCGACTTGTTTAGCTGAAGGCTTCCGGTCAAGCATCCCCGCCATTTGGTACCTCGTCGTGTAACGTGCACGATCACTAGCTAGCTAAGCGTTTGTCTGAAGGCTTGTTTTGGTCCCAAAATATATCTCTTGGTTTGGACGATCAAATATTGGCTTTTGCTTTGTTGTTGGTACGCGAGAATAAATTAATTAGAAGTTGCTGAACGAGATATCCGTCAACCTCTTAAGTAGCCTTGCTACCACTCCCAAATGCCATCTACTTTCGCCACATTTATCTGCTACTAAGACAATGTCACCAACCTCTAAGTGTCTGCACAACTTTTTCCACTCCTCTCTGGTTTGCAGTTTCGGGACATACTCCTTTAACCATCTTTTCCAAAATATATCTTTCATGTGCCTGGTTTGTTTCCATCTTTTAATCGTAGGTATTCGTTCCGCGCTTGATTCCTCTATGCTAGGGTTGCCTCTCAATAACAATAATTTATTTGGGGTTAACACATCGAAATCCTTGGCGTCGTGCCTCACAGGCGATAGCGGCCGGTCATTTAGTATTCGTTCAGCTTCACAAAAAAATGTCTCCAGCGTTTCGTCATTCAAGCTCTGGTTTTTAATTATGGAGCTTAAAATACGCTTGATAATTCCTATAAGTCTTTCCCATAACCCACCTCTATGGCTGTCATATGGTGGGTTGAAGTGCCACCCGATGTTTCTTTTCAGTAACTATTCATGAACTCTCGTTTGAGGACCTTCAAAATACTCTTTAAGCTCGGCGTGACAGCCAACAAAATTAGTCCCTCTGTCACTGAACATCATCTTCGGTGCACCTCGGCGATTTATAAATCTACGTAATGCTAGCACGAATGAATCAGTAGTTAACGTATGAACCATCTCAATGTGCACAGCTTTCATTTTCAAACAGGTGAGTAAACAGCCATATCCTTTACATACGGTTCTGCCTCTCTTCATCACAAAAGGTCCAAACAAATCCACTCCGACATTCTCGAATGGATAATTCCCTTCAGAAACTTGCCACGCTGGGAGTGGTGCCATCATCTGCTGTGCTGAACGAGCATTTCGGAGTTTACATTCCATGCACTTGTCAATTATTTTACGGACAGCAGTACCTCCCTTCACTATCCAGAACTTACATCGAATACTTGATAGTACTTGCGAAGTACCCAAATGACCTTCTAGAACATGGTAGTGTCTTATAATGAGATCAGTGACTGGATGGTAGCAAGATAATAAAGCCGGATGACGAGTCTCATATGACGATTCTAACATTTGTAGACGTCCACCAACTCTAGCGATCCCTTCGGAAACTATCGGAGATAGTTGATCTAACCGCACCTTGATATCTGCGAAATCAGGACTATCCTCCTTGGCAATCTCACCCTACGCTTCCCACTGAGCAGCCCTCAAAATCACTAACTCTGCATTTCTGATATCTTCGACCCCCAAAGGTCCCACATTCATATTTTCGTATCCTGCAAGATGCATGACCTTTAAATATGTAACATATCGTGTCAACCACGCAACAGCTTTCAGTAGTTTGTACCAAGAAGAATAATATTTAAAAAGTGGATGGAAACCTGAATGCCTTTCTTGAGTAGATGTTAAACTGACACTTGTCTTCAACTCCAAGGCACACTCGTTTATCGGTGGTTCATCTTCTCTACTAGGCCACATACTGTCAGCCCTTAACAAGAATTCTGGACCTTCCCACCACTTATTTTTAACCACATTCATATCAATAACTCCTCGCGAGGCTAGATCAGCTGGATTTTTTCCAGACGGTACGTACCTCCACTGCTCGACGGTTGTTAGTTCACGAATTTGAGATACTCTGTTAGCTACAAAACATGCATATCTTGCTGACTCGTTGCGTATATAATATATCACAGACATCGAATCAGTCCAAAACGTTACGGGATGCTTGGGGTAATCCAACTCTTTACACACCGTTGTGAATAACTGCGCAGCTAGCAAGGCTGCAGTAAGTTCTAATCTCGGAATCGAAACCGTCTTTAGAAGTGCAACTCTAGATTTACCCATCACTAGGCGAACATCTATATCATCCCTTAAGGTGGTTCTGATGTAGACGGCTGCACCAAATCCAACCTCAGAGGCATCAGAAAAAACATGGAAGTCAATTATATCATGATTTCTCGATGGCTTAAGTGGACGTGAGACGGAATGTAGATTCAGCATTCTTAAACTGTTAACCCACCCCTTCCACTCTTCTCTCTGCCTCTCACTTAATGGTTCATCCCACTGTAACCCTTTCCTGCATGTCTCTTGAAATAACCTCCTAGCCGGAAGTAGATAAGGTGCTACTAATCCAAGTGGGTCAAACACGGACGACAACACAGAGAACACACCTCTTCGAGTAACCGGCTTATCAATATCACCAACACTAAATCCAAAGGTATCAGAGTTCACATCCCATCACATACCAAATGTGCGTTCAACTGGTAGAGTATCAACAGGTAAATCTCGTACAGTAGGTGCTCTGTCTTCTGGAACTATATGCTTCAAAACGTCTAGGCTGTTCGAGACCCACTTAGTTAAACGAAAGCCAGCCTTGGCTAACACTTCAGTGATGCTTGTTGCAAATCTAACTGCAGACTTATCATCATCGAAGGAGGCTAAACAATCATCCACGTAGAAGCAACAATCTATGACGTCCAGCAAATCATTAGAACCAAATGTGGACACTGCCTTTCGTAGAGCAAAATTAGCACAAAACGGGGAGGACGTGGCACCAAATGGATGGACTGTCATCCTATATTCTGACACCTTACCACAAGGACCATCATCAAACCACAGGAACCTCAAGTGATCTCTGTCACTCTCTGGCACCTTCACCTGTAGGAACATTTCCTCAATATCCGCCGCGACAGCAACTGTAAACTTTCTGAATCTTAACAGCAGTCCCACTAATGAGCTCACGCAATCTGGGCCACTATACAGATTATCATTTAAAGAGACTCCTTCATGTTTCGCAGAACAATCAAACACCACACGGAGTTTACCTGGCTTCCTCGGGTTAAAGACGGGATGATGGGGCAAATACCACTTCCCTGGCTCACTCTGATCAACTAGTCTTTCAACGTAACCCTTCATTATATGTTTATCGACGACTTCCTTATATTTGGACCAGAGTTCTGCATCTGACAGGAATTTCTTCTGTAAACCCATTAGTCTCTTAAGGGCAACTTTTTTATTATAAACTAACTGTCTATCTTTAAATCTCCATGGTAGGCCAACACTGAAACGCCCATTTTCGTATTTACATAACTCCTTAACTATTTTAACTGCTTTAAGTCTTCTACAGAACGACCCTTCTCTGGGACACCGCAGTCACAAAACTCCTTGTCATACATATTTCTAATCATAGTCTCTAGTTTGTCCTCATTGTTTGCAACTAATGATGATATGTGGACTATGGGTGTAGGTCCTCTCACTGTCCATCCCAGAGGTGTTTTTGTCGCGAACAGATCATCTCTACCTCCAAATCTCTCTTCTAATACCTTGTGAGTTTCTGGCACACTACATCCAATGAGTACTCTCACTCTACCATCTTGCAGTGTTGGAAACGGTATGTCACACAGGTATGGCTTACCGACAACTGTTTCACGACTAGGTACTATAGCTTCGCCAAATTTCATACTGGAGGTAGTGTAAGCAGTATTTACTTCAACCGATTCCCAGATAGTCAAAGATTCCAAATGGAATGACACTTGTCAATGTAGTTGAAGATTGAACGATCAATTCATGGTTGTTTGCTCAAACCCAACTTCCCTAATTTTCGCGGGGACATCGATACACCAGTCATCGTCTCATCGGTCGCTGCTTAGAAAGAAGTCAGGCCAAAACCGTCAGAAGTAATATTGTGATTTATTATTGTATTATTCGTTCATAGACCTTAGTTAAAACTTAATTTTTATATATTGGTGTTACAATAAAGAATTCTCGAGTAGCCAGTCGGTGTTTTGGTTTTGCCTCCGATATAACTAAGCGTTTCTGAGAAACTTCAAGGAACGGCGTGAGGCCCAGCGTAGCAAGAGCTGAGCATTGACGGTTTACGAGACGTAACTGACAGTTTCTGACGGTAGAAACAGATTCTGGCGGATTCAGACAATTGGTGACAGTTTGGATAGTCACCGTTCATCTTTCCTGGTGCCGGTCAAGTCCTCTTTGAACAAGCAATATCTGGAACTTTCTTGGAATTGGGTCAAGTTCAACAATGCCTGGGTCAAAGAAGGAACAGAGTGTCTTGGATGCAAACAGGAAAGTAAGTCATGGTGACTTGTCTGTTAATTGTAACGGTGTGTCTGATGTTAAGCATGACATGGTTGATGTTACTGTTTCGCCGTTCAGGGATAATAGGAACATCAAACTCCCTAAATTTGAACCATGGTGTTTCGAAGGAATCCCAGTTGATTATTTACAGTTTGTAAAGGAGTTTGAGATCATGCTGAGTGGTTTTTATTAAGTGATGAAATGAAGTTAATGTATTTGATGAGGTATTGCACTGGAGATGCTGCAAGAGCTATACAGTGCTGTAAGTTCATGCCCCTAATGAGGGATACGCTGAGGCTATGAGCATATTCCGTCAAAGGTTTGGAAGACCTTCAATGATTGTAAGGAACGTATACGAAGCTGTCAAAGGTAACGGCAGTCAACTTCAAGATGACTCCAAGGCACTTAGTGAGTTTCTAGATAATCTTATGACTTATAACAATACCGTGATTTCTATGAATTGCATGAGTGACCTCAACTCGAGCTCAGTCCTAGAGGTAATTGCGAGACGCCTACCTACTCGGCTGCAAAGGAAGCGGGTGAAGATAAGCTCCCGTATGGAGGATGAGGGTATCGAGCCAAAGTTTGATGATATCCTGAAACTGGTAAAAGATAGCGTCAATCTATCTATGAGCAAGTTTGCCAGTCTATTGAATCTCACCCCTAGAATAGAGCAGTCTGAGAGCGAAATGCAATCATTGATGACGAGTAGGCCCCAGAGAGGTGGATATCGAGAAGGCTCCATGATGTCTAGTAATGCATATGGATCTAGTGAGTGTAACAGGTTTCGTAGTACATCCTCAACAGATAAGTTACAAGATGCAAGACAAACACGGTTGTGTTTTACACGTTTGCAAGAGGTGCATACAAAGGTGAACTGTGAACCAGTGAGCAAGTTCAGTGATAAGCTAAATGTAAACTCCAGGCCTGACTCCGAATTGTGTGACGATAACGGTGCGGTGAAGAAGTCTGTAGTTGCAACTGGTAAGCCATTGTTGAATAGAGTGTCACAGAATAGAGTTGCTGCTTCAGAGTGCAGTTCTGACTCCACAAGTTTACAAGGTATTACTAGTCAGAGTGAAGATATAAAACCTTTTAGGATTTGCGAGGAGGAACCAAAATTGTCTACTTCTGTTATTAAAGAGTTTGAAAATGATGAACTTGACGGTAAAGTGAATATTCGTGATAATGATCATGATACTCCACATTTGTCTTTGGTTGATCATGATGAGATGAGGGATATGCCTACTACTGGTAAGTTGAACGAAGGTTCTGTACAACTTGAACGTGAAGTAGAATTGAATGCAGATGCAGTTGCAGAAGGCATGCATACTTGTGAGACCGTCAGTGTAATTGATCAGCATGTAGCCCACCTATCATCAGATGCTAGTGCCAAACTGAGCTGATAGTAAAAGACAGCAGTGGTGGTAGTCTTGCAGTTAGACAAATTTCTGAAAGCCGAACAACAACAGCTTTTGATCCACCGCTAACTTCATCAACTGGTATCAATCAGTCGTCGTTGGTGTTGTCATCCACAATCAAAACGACGCCCATCAACTCAAGTATCTTGTGCAATGACTATGATAGTATTGGTGCGTTTGAAAAGATGAAAGATATTGCTCAGTTTAGAGAGGATAAGCCAAGTGTAAACGAGAGAGTAATTGTTAAATTGACTTGCACGAATAAAGGCATTTCTAGTTTCAAGTTACTATTTGAATGCTATTATCTTTGGTGTAAATTACTCTGTGCCCACGCTTGGTTGACCAGATATGTCGTGTGTTTGTTCGTCATCTATATTCTACGATACAATGACATGAGCGTATTTCCGTTCAGATTTGAGGATATAGCTGATAGAAGGAAGTCAGCAAATGAACTCTGCGACGATTTTCCAACCTAGGGCGTCAACCTGAGAAGGATCGTAGGCGTACTGCTGTGAGTCCTACAATTCTTCAAAGGGTAGCGCATCAATGAGCAGTCCAATGTGCTTGGTGTGTGATTTTGTACATATGTTCATATTGTATATACTGAATTGGTATCATCTGTCATCTAGCTGTTGGTAATTCTGTTTGTGTCCGGACGACTTCCACTTGGATCATCAACCTGAGAAGGAATGTAGGCGTACTGCTAAATAAATAAATAAATAGATTGATTCTCATGGTACAGTACATGAGGGACGCCAGTTTACAGGCATCATCAAATTCTTACAGAAATAGGACCATATTATTCAGTCACAATTTACAGTCGATAGCAAAATATGTTTAACATGTACACTGGAGATTATACATACACTTGATAAATGTTAATCCCAATAGTATAAAACATCCTTTTCACTTATGTACAATCGTTTCTGTGCATAGTTGGAAAAATCCGCTAGATTATCAGTGAGTGCAACACATCAGGAAATACAGAAGTATTGTCTTCGCATTAGCAAAAAAACCAGGTCTTTGGTGGATGGGTTATAAGTGCCTGGGAAAAAAATAAAGCTTGAAGTCAGTTTTCATACATAATTTTGTTGTGTACAGAATTCTTGAATTATAGTTCATTGTTGTGTTATTTGGAAATCAGTGATTTCCTTATCTCAACTGATCTGCAATGTCATTGTTGGGAGCAAAATACATAAGCTTTGGACGCATTAATTAATGGATTTCTACTGCTTGTGGGTATTTACTTCTCGTGAGGAAGGTTTTTGAATTTTAGTTGTTCCGAAAGGAGTTATCCAATATCCAATATCCTGATGACGAGCTGGTATAAACCAGTGATTTCTTTGAGCTCGCTTCTTGATTGTGAGGTAGAGGTTCCAGATCTTCGGTGAGCTTCTGCGTAGTAAGTCCCGACACTCGACTGCTTTAGCTCTGGTAGACTCCAGGAGGAGTGGTGCGGGGATTGGTCGAGATGTGGTTTGTAGTATGCAGTATGTTAGGACTGTATTGCTGCCGTGAATGGAGTTTGACCTAACTCCCGTTGGTCATTCGGTGTAGTCATAAAAGCAGAATAGTAATAATAATAATAATAGGTTGTAGTGTAGATAATATAGGTTGAGATAAGTGGAATAATAAAGGTGACCTAAGGAAAAGATAGAGTGAGAGAAGGCAGAATAGGTCGTGGGGATTTAGTTAGTACGCTTATTCATTGACAGTTTGGTTTCAAATTTTATGAGGATAAGCCATTGAGACACAAACCTTGCATTTCTGCATGATTGTCTAGCTTCCGCTTAAAAATCTCCAGAGATGGCGCTGTAGTCACGGCCGCCGGTAAAGCGTTCCAGAGACGGCAAACACGAAGCGAAAAGAAATGTGATCGCACTCGAGTCTTTGGTCTCTGGTGTGCTATCCTTAGCGGGTTACCTCGTGGAAGCCTATAATCGCTTAATGGCAGGATGCTTTTATTTGGGTGGGCCTGGTCATTTAGGATCTTGTAGACGGTGATGAGGTCTCCCCTGTGCCTACGGTAACTGAGTGTGAAAAGACCTAATTTCTTTAGTCTTTCCTCATATGATTTGTTGCGGAGGCCGATCACCCATTTTGTCGCTCGTCTCTGGACACTTTCTAGAATGTTAGCATCCCTTTTGAGTAGCGGAGGTGCAATGATATTATGCACCTCAAGGTGTGGCCTCACATATGCCTTGTATAGCCTTAAGAACAGTTCGGGAGTGAGAGCTCCCAGCTGCCTGTGCATAAAGTGTAATGTTGCGTAGGCTTTGGCGACGTCCCTCGAGTAATTTCCACTGGTGTCTAGCTTTTCTGTTAGAATAAGACCTAGATCACGCTCTGATGGAACACAACTCAAGTTCTGGCCACCAAGGGTGTAATTTACACTCTGTGACCTGCCGGAATGAAGCTGCACTACTTTGCACTTCTTTAGATTGAAAGGCATTCCGTTAGCCAAAGCCCAATTTCCCAGAGTTTGCAGGTCAGCCTGCAATCTATCTGAGTCTTCCGATGAGTTTATTGCTCTCCAAATCTTTACGTCGTCAGCGTAAAGAAGCGCAGAGCAGTTTAGTTGGGGGGGCAGGTCATTGATAAAAATCAAAAACATCAACGGCCCTAGGATAGAACCCTGAGGAACCCCTGATGCCGAGGTGTGCCAAGATGATCGGATGCGGTTGACTTTGGTGCAGAATTCTCTCTCGCCTAAGTAATCTGTCAGCCATGCGAGAAGTGCTCCAGAAACTCCCGCCTTGCCTATTTTGTGAAGGAGCAGACCATGGTGAACTGTGTCGAATGCTTTCGCAAAGTCGAGAAAGATCACGTGGGCTGGTACCTTTTTGTCCCAGGATAGTGTCCAATCGTTCCAGGCTAGTAGAAGATTCGTCACGCAGGATCTTCCCCTCCTGAAACCGTGCTGTGCTTCGTGAAGAAGGTTAGTCCCATCGAAGTATTTTCTCATGTGGTCGTCAATGAGACTTTCCAATATCTTCGATACCACTGGAAGTAGAGCAACTGGTCTGTAACTGGTCACATTCTGCCGGTCACCACCCTTGAAGATAGGGGATAGGATTGCACGTTTCCATTCACATGGAAGTTTCCCTACATCAAGGGAGTGTTGGAACAGATCACTTAGGGGTTGACAGAGACTTTCTGAACACTGCTTCAGGACAGATGGTCTGATGCCATCACAACCTGGAGACTTTCCCGAAGCCAACCTTCCCAATTTTGCAAGTACCATAGCCGGGGTAATTTGAAATGTCCCCAGCAGGTTTTCGTGTGTTGGTTCTGCGATGTAATCTGGATGTTCTGTAGGGGTAATATCCTCGTTACTATTTAGTTGCCTGTGAAAGGCTAGGCTGAATGTCTCTGCCATTTCAAGACTAGTAAGAGATTTCCCATCAGAACCCACTAGATTGCATGCTCCCTGGTTGGTCGGTTTTCTTTCGGCCATAAACCTGTATAGGCTTTTGGGGTTCACGAGAAGCTTATTGGCGAGGTCTCCCTGAAATGTCCTTCTATCGCTCCGGACTCGTATGTTACATCGATTCCTGAGTTCAAGGTACACTTCATATTCGGGTTGACTCTTCGATCGTCGCCACGCGAACCAGGCTTTCCGCTTTGCCTGCAGAAGGCGTTGTGTCCCTCTTTTCAGCCATGATCGTTGCTTCCTAGCTTTTGGTGAGACTAAAGGAACAGTGTCTGAGACCGCCTGGTGAATGATCTCCTTTACCACTCTCCAGTGTTCTTCTACTGTTAGCTCTGTCCATTTTTTAGGCCAGTTTGCTTCAGACAGAAGTCTTCGCATTTTGGTAAAGTTGGCTTTGTTATAACACAGATAGGGCTGTGTATTGTCCCACTGTAAGCGCTCGCGGAGGACTATGTCGAATACTATGACCGCGTGGTCACTACTACCTATGGGAGTCGTGATCTGAACGTTTTCCACTAGTAGCTGGTCACTAGTGAGCACGTAATCCAGTCTAGAAGACTTCCCATCAGGGCCCCATCTAGTATCCATCTTGACATTTTCAGTGAATCCAGCCTTCCTGATGGTATGCAGCAGATTTCGATCAAATCTATCATGGGCTTTTCCCGACACCAAGTTAAGAGATGGGGCATTGAAGTCACCAGCTATGACAATTTGATCATAACCCATGTCTTGAGTCGCTGAAATTGTATTTAGCAGTACCTGGTTGTGGTCTGCTCCACATGAAGGTGATCGATAAATGCTGCCCACTAGATATTTGCAGTACCCAACGGTGAAGTGGCACCATATGGAGTCAGGGAGCTCTGTGAGGGGAGGGTCCGTCGCGTGAACACATCTGAGCTGTTTGTCGACGTATATGGCGACTCCACCTCCTTCTTTCAGGTCCCTATCTCGCCTGACTAGGACCATATCATTTATACTGACTTCGCTGTCTGCCACCGTAGGGGTTAGCCAGGTTTCCGTCAGTATTATGATTTTGGAGTTTAGTTGTGATTGTAGGTGTCTAAGTTCAGCTATTTTGCCTCTTAGCCCTCTCACATTACTATACAGGCAACTGGTAGTCAGTCTCACCACTTCCCCGTATTGGGGGGTAGTTGACTTGATATTGGCTATCGGTTGAGGAGTTATCCTACGAACTAGTTGGCCGATTCCCCAGGAACCGGCCTGTTGGCGTTTTTTTCTTCTAGTTCAGTTGGAGCACTCGGATGACACTGGCTATCATCGTCCGTGCTGCACCGCTGTAGTGTGACTAGGGGTTGAGGATTTTCTTTTACTACGCTTTGTTCTCTCCTTTGAGTGCGAGGCCGGCTCTCGCAGCAGCGAATGTGTTTGCTGACCTTGTCCTTGGTCTCGTACCATCTATGGAGAGCGGTAGTCAACTGGTCTTGGGAGCTGAACTTGACAGCTAACAGACGTGGCGAGTTAATTGACATAAGATGAGTGGGTCGAGGCAGTCTATAAATAGAGACAGCCCCTGAACTTCCCAGGGCCATCTGGGATGCTAACCATCTCCATTGTTGTACATCATGACAATGCTTTTCGCAGGCGTTCCCAGTTACCAGTTCGGGAATGCCATGCACAACCATGGAGGCAGAAGGAATGAGCTCTGGCGACTCCCTCGCCATTTGTCTTTCCTTCCACGGCCTGTCTGGCTTAACACGTATGTTACAGGCCCTCCCTATAGAAAGGACTTGAGAAGCCAGTAACACTTTTTCAACATCCTCGGTAGAGCCCAATGTTACCCTCAGTGGGGATGGTTTGCCTTCAGGTGCAGCAGTGCCCCTATACAATCTGCATAGATTTACTGGTTGGATGTCCAAACCCAGTGTGCTACTTAAGATGGACCACTGTTCCTGATCAAATAGGGCCCTATCTTTCAGCAGACTACTGCTACAGTCTGGTACATTAAAGAGGATTACACAATTTGATCTGCTAACCGTGGGCTTGGGCTCGGTCCTCGCACGTTTGTGATCACCTTTAAGACCGTTTTGGTTTGACTGGTGCGACTGGGTATTTTTATGTGTCTCAGTGCTATAGCCAGCATTACTGATAGACGGTTGGGGTCTTTTTCCAACGACGGAAACCCGTGGTTCTCCAGCCTCTGTGTCTGGAGCGGTTATGGCAAGAGTTACAAGTTTAACCGGTGAGGATTTTGGTATCCCCGGTTTACGCGCGTTTGTACTAACTTCCGGATTGGTGGGGGTCGAGCTTTTCACCTTTTTCCCCGCTACTTCTGTGCCATCTTTAGTTTTCAAAGGACTACGCGAGGCTACATCAGGACGGCAACTCGGGCATATGTACCAGAACCATTGGCATGGGTTTTTACGCATAAAGTCATAATATGCTTTTGGTACCCCACTGTCGCATCTGCAATGCACCCATCGGTTGCAAAAGTTACATTCGAAGGCAGAGTCTGCTTGTTCGACAACAGAAGCACAGACCTTGCAGTCGTCTGTCTTCTTGGGGAGCGTTCTTGTCGTCTTGCGACGTCGTGAACGTTTCTTTTTGGCCTTCCTATTTGTTTCATGGTCTACCATGGGGATGGGTGTTATGAAGTTCTCACTTAGTGCAATTTTCCCACTCGGATCTGTTAACCTAGTCGTGTTAACAGGGGTGGAGCCACATCCACTTGGCTGACTTTGCACAGCTTCACTGTAGGACTGTGGCGACATGGGTAATCTGTACGAGCTGGGAATATTAGCCCTGGTCTTCAGGACCGGTATGCGTGAGTCCATCACCTTCTCCTGTTTGCCTAGTTTGGCTGAAGCCCTGGTAACTACAGAGTATGATGTCCCATTACTTATTTTAGGTTGAGAATCTATTGTCATTTTACTCCTAAATTAATACTGGTGATTAAATAATAAGAGACTGTTATTTTGTCCAATAGACTTACAGCAAAAGACAATAGAGAGCGCAGAAAAGAAGGATAAAGTATGTAAGTAAAAGCTTTAGACTTTACCTGTAACTTTCGGGTTATTCGGTTTCACAGCAATCACGTAACAGACCCACAAGTCCTGTATATTTGAAAGAGTGAGGAGGGTGTTGCTACAGAAGTAGCACCTGAAGCTTTGGCAGTAGTTCGAGACAGCGGGAAGTACCACACACAGGCTCGGTGAGGAAGAAATGGTTGAATAAAAATTCGCCGGATAGGAAGATCAGGTTTCCCAAACGAATAATTCACAAAATTGGATATTTCCGGTTAGGGAGGAAAAGCACGTCTTATTCAAGGAGCGCGCGGTTGTGGATATTAACTGCTCAGCAATATTACGGATATAAGTTCATCACATTATCTTAGGAAAGTTGAGTTGTAGTTGGTGAGGTATATATGATGCCCGACGAGCGTACATCTGTCCATGTGATGTTGTGGTGAGTTATATCTTTTTCATGTTGTCGGTTTATGTCCGTTTTATTCCACTTATTGTGTTGGGTAGAAGTTTTACAAACGAAACTTCTTGTCTGTTTGAGGGTAAGTATCTTAATCGTTAATGTTTTATCCAAAATTATAAATATGGGCAAAAAACAACAGGTGTAGTATTTAAGCTTATACATTAAATGGACCTATAATTTCGGAGGCTCTCAGATAGGAACTAGGACTACTATCGTTTGCAAACCCTTGTAGTTTGTCGTTAAGCACATTTTTGAAGGAGGCCAATGTACCTGCTTGACGCATTTTCATTGGTAGTTTATTCCATATCTGTGCATACCTAATCAAATAAAACTTTTGCCTGGTAGCTGTTTTACATTGTTCGATAGCTACTGTACCCTTAGTGTGTCTTAGTTTGTAGCCATTGTCATCTGAAAGTCGAGTGCCATTAGTAGAGGTAAAAACTAAGTGGTTTAAAAGCTTATAGTAAAGTGTTAAGTTTAGTCTCAGGCGTCTGAGCCATAGTGTTTCTAATCCTAGGGTGTGACATCTAGTGGAGTGGTTCGCACCATTTTCGGTTCCGAGTAATTTTGACGTGAAGTACCTCTGCACTCCCTCGACTTTCAATTTGTCCTCTATGCGTATACTACTATACATGAATGAACAGTACTCAAATAAAGGACGCACACAAACCTTGTACAACAGAATTCTGGACTCATTTCTGTAAAAGTTCCTGAGTAGAAAGCCGATAAGTCTGCGTGACTTTGACACTTGTTTGAAGATATGTTCAGAAAATGATAAGTCATGTGAGTATTTCAGTCCTAGGTCCAACACAGATCCCAGTCTTAAAAGTGCATGGCCTTGAATTGTCAAGTCGAGTTCTAAATTGTTGGAACCTATGCAGAGCCAGCCACATTTGTCGACATTAAACTGGAGTTGCCAGGTGTCACACCATCTATCCATTTTCTAATTCTTGCTGTATGGCGTTTACTGTTATTCCGAGACCTGTGTTCTTGAATTAATAGGTCACTTTTAAGTCATCTGCATATAGTATTGGTTTACAAACACTAAAGCATTCACAGATACTGTTTATATATATTATGAATAGGAGTGGGCCTAATATTGTTTATACTGAATTGGTATCATCTGTCATCTAGCTGTTGGTAATTCTGTTTGTGTCCGGACGACTTCCACTTGGATCATCAACCTGAGAAGGAATGTAGGCGTACTGCTGTAAGTCCTACAGTTCTTCAAGGGTAGTTCATAAAGGCAGAATCCACCACATTTGATGTATTGATTGTACATATGTTTGTGTTAAATAATTGTGTGAGTTCCAATTATTGTAATTGTTGGTTAATCTTGTTTGTGTCCGGAAATTCCACAACTTACAATCATCAACGTGAGAAGGGTTGCAGGCGTACTGGTGTAAGTCCTACAGTTCTTCAAAGGAATTCCACCAAGACATGATCCGCGAGGTTATTTGTACTGTTTGTATATGCGTGTGGTGTGTCATATCAATTGGTGTTTTTGGATTCACTGCGTTTAATCGTTGTTTTCGTATCTCGTTGTTATTGCCTAATTTTGTTAAAATTTTCGTCGTGATTACTTCTGAAGTTGTTTCGAGTCTTCTACATCCGTGAATGAATTGATTGATGTCAGAGACAGCAGATGGGTCGTTTACGCCGGGGAGGCTAGTCCTGAGAATGACATGCATACGGAGATAATTGTTATCTGCGGTCCCACACGCCGGGGAGAAAGAGTGTAAACGACTGAGGCTCGCATACGTCACCGTTACTAGAACTGAGGCAGAATGAGTGACAAGCGATAGCAGTGATAATTGGTAGTGAGTAGATAAGATGATGTGCGAAGAGTATCATGAGGTGGTGCTATGGTCACGTTGCGTTATTCAAGAGTCATTCTAGCAAGTGGTGATTGTGTTACAAGATGTCAAGAGGATGCCTTTAATTCGAAGGTGTAGGTCGTCATCGTTGTGTGAGATTGTGCTGTGGGGATGCCTGTGGTGTGTCCGTTTATGCGTTTGCGTACAGGTGTAATGAGTACTGGAGGAGAAAATCAGTTCGAGGGGGTATTTTTTTCTTTTACGCTTTACAGATTCCTTAGGGACTTTCTTCCCAAAATCTTAATTACCCTTGACAAACATTTTAATGATCTGTAATTTCTGGATACGGAACAGACCAGTTACAGCAACGGCTTATGAAACGGAAAATTCAGAAGTGTCTGCAGGGCAGTGGTATCAATACTGCTGAGACGTATTGTCCTGGAAAATGAACAGCCTAACTCAATTTCCTGGAGGAGTTGGCGTAATCGTTCAAACTGATGATATCGTATTAATAGAAAGGAAATATAATCGCGCCAGATTACCTTCAAACCAGCAATGGATTTTGGGTATCTATGACACCACTCTCCGAAAAGGATATATTGAGGCGATTCCTAATCGCAGTGCTGGTGTATTATTGCCTATTATCCAGCGCTTAGTGCTGCCTGGGACGACCATTTATAGAGATGAATGGAGTAGTTACGGTCAGTTATTGAATCTGGGCTTTATTCATCAAGCGGTCAACCATACAAATGGTTTTCTCAATCCTTTTGATGGAACTCACACTAATTTCATTGAAAGTTTCTGGAGTCTTCTAAAAAAACGTATCAGATCTGTGAATGGATCAAGAAATGCAACAATATATAGTTATCTCGATGAGTTTATCGACAGGACTTGGTTTAACATGAGAATCAAGACTCCTATGAGAAGTCGGGAGATTTCTTTGCAACATATACGAGAACGTTGTCCTTTGTAACTATTTTTTAACATTGCGTTCCTTATATACAAACGACTTATTACAATTACGCGCCGATTTTTTGAGCCTGCTGATTGGTCGAAGTTGTCCTTGTCAAGGTCATTTGTCCGTTCGCTAGGTAGTTTCGGTTTGGACTGCTAGTCTTTAGAAATGCCATATAATATACAAACATTCAGTCATGAGGTATCTGTGACGAAATGCCGTCAATGCACAGTCACCGTAAGTCAAATTGCGTTGGTTACAGGATGCGCGAATTTCATACGAAGACCAAAGAGATTCGAATAAACAGTGTAGAGCAGAGAAGACATATAAATAAAGCATATATAGGAGATAATGTTTAACCATATGAAAGGAATTACTATACGTCAAAGTAGGATCGGCAGTTTTATCCCCTTCCACTTTGTTGATTGCTATGCAGGATCTCATAGTCCTTATTTAAGTGATTTCTTGGTGGATAATTTATTAAACTTTAGCTTAAATACTTGTCACATTATGACTGTCAGTTGTGCTGTTCTCTAGATCATTTAGCCAAATAACCCAGTTTCATATTTGTGTTTCACTACCAAAAATCACATGTTAGCTAATGTAATTTATTCAGTGTGTAGTCGTGTACACCGATTTAGGAAGGATTGGTGAAATGTAAATACAGTCAGCTTTTCATATGTTGGTGAAAAGAGGTTCGCATTCCTAGAGGCTTACTGGAAGAAAAAAGGAAATTTTTGAGTTTTTATGTTCCTTTTTCGTATCTGTTGTATTCGTGGAGACACCTTTGAGACATTTGGAGCTTTATTTGCAGTATATATCAGAAATATATCCATAATAACTGTTTTAACATTCCTTTCGTTTTACATAACCTATATTTTACAATTATGCGCCACTTTGTTAGCCTTCTGATTGGTCGAATTTTTCTTGGACAAGGTCGTTTGTGTGTTCGTAGGTCGTTTCCTTTTGGGTTCCTATTATTTGTAGTTACCCCTTTGTTTTTCTCACACACGACTTTATGATGTTTAGTGATTTTGCAACTGTTCTCAAGTATTTAGGAAAATAACTACCTATGTTTTGTCGAATATATAAGTATGGGTTACGAAGTGTCTTAAGAATACATGCTCGAAATTTCACTATAGCAGCCAACTCAATCGACGTAAACAGTGATCTTGACCAACTAACCGAAATTAAGCAGCAGAGAAAGGCGAGACTATGTGAGGTGAGAATGAAGGGTGAGGATATACGCTTTAACATGTTAAATTTTCCGTGCCTCAGGTTTTCTCATCTTTCATTGGCCAGAACATTGGCAGTCATTTCGATATTTGATTCGCCGTAGGTAGGTGCTGTCGTGTAAGCTATTGCGTTGTTGTGTCATGGATGGTTTACAAATAACTGTGATGAATCTAAATGTAACATCTGTCTATTCTAACGTCGTTTTTACTTACTTTTATACTGCGACAAGGCTTGGACAGAATCACAGCAAGATTCAGATACTTGTCTTATGTGCCGTATACCATTTCATTTATTCCCCATGAAGTTAAACAGCTTACAATCCTTAGACACTCCTTAGAAAAGATATCTAACTTGCGCCTAATGACTCATTCTTCCCAGTAATCTCGATTCTCATGAAAACCTGCCTTAACATTAACCGCTGAAAGTAGTCAATTTAGGACTTGATAATCAATAAAAATTCACAAATATCAGGCTCTTGAGGCCCTAAAACAAATTTAAAAGTCATTTCACTCCTTTTTCACATACCAAACCACCCTTACTCATTATTATCTACGTAATACAAGAAAACATCACTGTGTTTCAACTACACAGGCCAAAAAATATCTAAATACATCCCCATTTCTGCTAAAACGTGCTGAGAACGCCCCATGGGCACGAATATGATAACCCATACTATGCGCAAAAATACATCACGATAGTCTATATCTTGCGGGTATTTGCGTGGCCCAACTGATTTGACTTGGGGCTAATTCGCTCCAGGTAGATGCAGTTGACGTGGTTTTCATGTTTATTTGGCTTTCATTAGGTGAAATTTTATGAAAATTGTCATTCAATATTGTTCCCAAGTGTGGATGAATTGTATGTAGCAGGATGCTTAAATGGTTATTGCATGCAATGATTACTCAGTATACCCAGTATGCTTCAAATATGTTGAATAATTTCCTTACATCGGGCGGCCTGTACTCAGTAGTAAATTTCGATCAGTTGATGTGCATTATCTTCCTGTTGCAGGAACTTGAAATATGGTAGTCATCGAATTAGTCTCCTATGTGTTGTGAAAATGTCTCTCGGTTTCTCAAATGACAATCTTCAGAGAAGTCTACAATATTTGATACATATGTTAATCTGACGGCTATCATCCATAGTGCTTTGGGATCCATCAGTATTCTTGACTCTCTCCCACACCCTCTACATATCTTTCGATACAATCAGTGTGTGTCTTTATTTTGATCCATGAGATAAGAGGAGTCGTTAAAACGAAGGTGAATATAACCAAAAGATGAGAATTAGTTACATCTCCTCCACTCGTCGGCATGCGACACCCTTTTCCTAGCATTGTCAAGTGCTGAATACTTTGGATTAATGCTCCAACCAACACTAAAGCATTCACAGATACTGTTTATATATATTATGAATAGGAGTGGGCCTAATACTGTTTATACTGAATTGGTATCATCTGTCATCTAGCTGTTGGTAATTCTGTTTGTGTCCGGACGACTTCCACTTGGATCATCAACCTGAGAAGGAATGTAGGCGTACTGCTGTAAGTCCTACAGTTCTTCAAGGGTAGTTCATAAAGGCAGAATCCACCACATTTGATGTATTGATTGTACATATGTTTGTGTTAAATAATTGTGTGAGTTCCAATTATTGTAATTGTTGGTTAATCTTGTTTGTGTCCGGAAATTCCACAACTTACAATCATCAACGTGAGAAGGGTTGCAGGCGTACTGGTGTAAGTCCTACAGTTCTTCAAAGGAATTCCACCAAGACATGATCCGCGAGGTTATTTGTACTGTTTGTATATGCGTGTGGTGTGTCATATCAATTGGTGTTTTTGGATTCACTGCGTTTAATCGTTGTTTTCGTATCTCGTTGTTATTGCCTAATTTTGTTAAAATTTTCGTCGTGATTACTTCTGAAGTTGTTTCGAGTCTTCTACATCCGTGAATGAATTGATTGATGTCAGAGACAGCAGATGGGTCGTTTACGCCGGGGAGGCTAGTCCTGAGAATGACATGCATACGGAGATAATTGTTATCTGCGGTCCCACACGCCGGGGAGAAAGAGTGTAAACGACTGAGGCTCGCATACGTCACCGTTACTAGAACTGAGGCAGAATGAGTGACAAGCGATAGCAGTGATAATTGGTAGTGAGTAGATAAGATGATGTGCGAAGAGTATCATGAGGTGGTGCTATGGTCACGTTGCGTTATTCAAGAGTCATTCTAGCAAGTGGTGATTGTGTTACAAGATGTCAAGAGGATGCCTTTAATTCGAAGGTGTAGGTCGTCATCGTTGTGTGAGATTGTGCTGTGGGAATGCTTGTGGTATTTTGGCTTTTTTGTTTGTTTTCCATTTGAGATCTTTCCGTGTTACCTAGGTTCTCGCAATGGCATCCAAGTCAACGTGTATTGGTCGTGATGGAAAAAAGGGATGGATCCGTATTTTGCCGGTGAGTGTCAATGTAGTTGAAGATTGAACGATCAATTCATGGTTGTTTGCTCAAAACCAACTTCCCCAATTTTCGTGGAGGCATCAATACGACAGTCATCGTCTCATCGGTCGCTGTTCAGAAAGAAGTCAGGCCAAAACCGTCAGAAGTAATATTGTGATTTATTATTGCAATATTTGTTCACAGACTTCAGTTATAACAATATTCATATGTTGGTGTAACAACAAAGAATCCTCGAGTCAACAATTGGTGTTTTGGTTTTTTCGTCCGTTATTACTAAGCGTTTCTGAGAAACTTCAAGGAACAGCGTGAGCCCGAGCGTAGCAGGCGCTGGGCATTGACGGTTTACGAGACGTGGCTGACAGACGCCTTCGAGGTCTTATGACATCTTGAACCTTTCCTTTTAGGCTTGCTGTGTTTCGCACACTGGCCTACAGTTGATGCCGGTGTAGAAATCTGTTTTTTTGACATTGCCTGTGTCGCTTCAGTACTAGACTCTGGCAATGCACTCGTAGTATCAGGACAGACGAAAGCTACAAGAGTCTTTAGGATCGGTATGCGGGAAGGGGTTGAAATCCCTGGGGTTTTTCCTTCTCTGGCTGAAGCTCTTGTGACTACAGAGTACTGTGTTTTAGTGGCTTTTCTAAGGCTACTTTCGACAACCATATAAACAGTCACTATAAATTATGCTATATACGACCAGGAGAGCAAGAGTATCTATCCTTGACCAAGTTCTCCCTTTCACTTCCAAAGTTAGGTCAAGATTACTGTTGCCAATGCAAGTCTAGCCGCATCTGTCAACGTTTAACTTCAAACTGATGGCCGGCTTAAACCTTGGGCTACCAAAATTTTCTGTCACTTATATTGCATTTGATTACTTGGATTTATTTTGTTTAATTTATTCAATTATATGTCCAAATCGTAATACGTACTATCGTGATTATTTAAAATGTATTCAACCTAAAGATTTACGAGTATATAATAACCTTAGGAAAAAGCATCATGGTGAGTGGCAAAGATCCTTAAAGTGTACTCCAGTGCATCAGATGACTGTTCCTGTGATTATGAGCACAAATTGCAGGTAATTATTGAACAAGATTAATCACTTGGATGCTCTATTATGGTCAAATATTTATCGTAATACAAGTGTAATAACGCTTCAAGAAACTTAGGCAAAGTTAAACTTTCGACACCACTAACAACCAATCAGAAAACGACCTTGAACGGACCAGTCGCATTAAAGAGGCATATATGATGAATGGAAATGTATATTTGTAGAAAAAAGCATAAAATAGAGAATAAAAAAGTTACATGGGATATCTTTCTCGAACATGTGACAGAAACATCTCCCAGTTTAGCATGGGACTGTCAATGGAGAAGTTACACCATATCCTGTACATATATTCATCCAAATGACCATAAATGAGATTCATTTATAGCCCTTATGCTATTTTTCAACCTACCCCAAAATCCTTCAATAGAATTTGTATGTGTCCTCGTAACGGGATCCACAAAATCACTTGAATGGTTGACTCTATGATGAATATATCCCAGAGATGACAGTGAATTGTAGCCTTTCCACTTGTCGGTGTGTATAATTGACCCCCGCTTAACAAGTCTGGTAATAATAGGTATAAGAGTAGTTGCTTTTCTATCTGCTATCCTTAGGGAGAGAAGCGACCTACCGAAAAAAGTTCCTACGAAATATTAAAATTATCAGCTTACTCTCTCCAGCGTTAGTAGGCTTCAAACATATAGCACAACGATGAACAAACCCATCAGTTGATTTGGTATAGCTTTTTAAAGTCATGATACCACCACACAAACAAATTCGCTCTTTCCGGCGCAACTCAAATCCAGGAAATACTGGAAAACGCTAACCTCCTCGAATTGCAACAATAGCTTTGTAAGGTCACGCATTAGAAATGAATCAAGCGCTATAGAACATTGAACTGCGTTCGTGAACCTCATTGGATAATTCGACATCGTTCGTGAATCTCATTGGATAATTCGCTGATTGGTAGTTAGTGGTGTCGAAAGTTTAACTTCGCCGAAACTTATAATAATAATAATAATTTTATTTTCATATAAACATAAATTTACATGAAAATGCACGCCATTTTTACAGGCACGATCAAATATGTTATAATGTCAAATCTTAAATTGTCTACAAGTTAATAATGTTTCAACAGTTAAATATTTTATATATATATATATATATATAATTACACTCATTGTCTGAACCAGGCCGTATAGTTATTGAATTGTACAGTTGCCCTCCAGGTTGAGCCGGAAAATCGACTTCGTTTCGTTTTCATCCCGTGATTGTAGGCATACGATAACCAACCAATATGGAGGTAAGTACAACGTTTACAAGGGATTGGAAGCTGTTTTTTAGAAAAGTTAATGTGCTAAGGTGAATCATTAAAGTGTAATAGATTAAGTGAGTGAAATATATCATTAATAAACACATTTATGTAGAAAACAGAATGAGGAAGTAATTAATCCTTAGGCCGACAACGTTCATTTGCAATGTATAATAAAACCAATATATTTTGTACTATCATGATGTCCACTTTTGGCTTTAATACAATTATTTTCAAGCCAGTTGTTTTAATTTCAATTTTTTTTGTCTATTTGGTGCACAACCGTACCCTCCAGAGAAAAGGAATAGAATAAGTCGAATCAAACTCATAAAGAGCTATAAAATGTTAGGTTTAATGGAATATAATGAGGATCAAGTAAAGACGTTATTAGAAAATAAGTGAGACAAGATATTGTGAAGTGGTATTTAAAGATCCGACAATGGACAGCAAGTT
Source organism: Trichobilharzia regenti (assembly GCA_944472135.2). Lineage (NCBI taxonomy): Eukaryota > Metazoa > Platyhelminthes > Trematoda > Strigeidida > Schistosomatidae > Trichobilharzia > Trichobilharzia regenti. The sequence continues at coordinate 73,618,548 of OX235263.1, forward strand.
GATTTATAAGATGCCCAATAGATCTGTGCAGATCGCACATGGTCGCATCTCAACAATAGGCTGAGCAAATGGTATATATTTAAAGGTAGAAGCATGATCTGTCAAGGCGTTCATTATTATCTTTTTCAAGATAAAGATCTAAGCCCTCATAAAAATCATGAAAATCTCAAGCCTTCAAATTGCGTATTGCTGTTGCTGCAGAATGGGGCGATTCACCTTAGTGACCACCACCATATCTACTGAACAGCTAGCACCACCCTCCCTCCTTTTTTGATGTTAGGCTCTGAGACTATGATTATTATGGCTACCGCCAATATATTGCTTGGTACCAGACATATTCGTACCCCATATCCCATCTCCCTAGCTTTCTTAATGAGTGCTTCCAATAGGTCTCCACGTACATCTTTACGAACATATTATATATGTGTGCATGCATCCTAATGAACAGATTACTTTATAAGAAGTCAAAAACTTAAAGAGTAAAACGAATAGGTATTGTGAATAGTGGAGCGAGATTTAGCAGAACACTATAGTTAAGGTTCAATTTAGGTAGTATGGACTGAAGGTAAGGTCGGTTGGCAGGATTTAGTGTACTTATATATAGTAAACATCTGACATTGCAAAGTAACGTGTCTAGGCATATTATAAAAAGATATTAACATAGAACCAACAAAATTTTGTCATTTGGTTAACAATACTGCAGTGTGTGTATACTGAAGAATGGTAGTTAGTCTACAGCGAGCCGTAGAGTAAATCAAACCATATATGATAAGAGTATAGTCAATAATATAATTCGTATAACAAATAATACATTAGGCTCAATAATTGAGTGTTATAAGGTAAACAAGCATGGTAAACCAAGAGAACATTTGATGCATAAATATTTTAATCATTTTAAGTATTTTAATGACAATCTGATTTAAGAATTGAACATGCATGATTAATAAGTATTATTATATTAGTATAATAATAATAATAATAATAGTATATTCTCATTTTGTACATGAGAGACGCCAGTTTACAGGCATCATCAATATGATAAATTACATATACGATTAGCAATCATAATTAATAATAATGTTTTAATAAAGTACACATTTTTTCCTACTTGTGTAGGACACACCAAATATACAGGCATGGATAAGCATTAATTAAATTTCATAAATTCGGTTTATGGTTAAGTTACATGGTTGCTGGCGTTTTTGTTTTAATAATAATTATAATAATGTATATTCTCATATAAACATATAAATTTACATGAAAATGCATGCCATTTTTTTAGGTCTGTGGGAACAATATGATAACCAGTCATTCAATGGAGCACATCATGAAATATAGGAATATTGACTTCGCATTAACAAAAAAACCCAAGTAAGTTTTGGATGGATTAAAAATACTTGGGAAAAAATAAAGCTTGAAGTTATTCCACAATATAACAAGTCATTCAATGGAGCACATCATGAAATATAGGAATATTGTCTTCGCATTAACAAAAAAACCCAAGTAAGTTTTGGATGGATTAAAAATACTTGGGAAAAAATAAAGCTTGAAGTAATTCCTCAATATAACCTGGGTGTGTACAAATCCGAATCTCATTTTTGATTTGATTTATATCCAAATTGGGTAATAAGGAAGCTATTTTTACAGATACGATCAGTTATGTTATAAGCTACAATCGTGAAGTTGTATTACAAATTGATACTTTTCCATTGGTATAAGAGTATATTCCACAAATGTAATCCAGGTTGCGTCGTGGAGAAAGTTAATTCGTTATTAACCAGGCAACTGAAAGATACGGGACCAATAATGTTTGCAGATCATTTGTCATTGTAAATGGTCAAATATCCACATTATTCATTCTCATTCAAAAAGTCAAATGGAAGCTGAAATGGTGAGAGAAAAAAGAAGACAAACAACAGCAACGCAAAAGAAAGCAACGGGAGTCCTTAAGGAGTGATTAATAAATATATACATATATATTCTGTTTAGTAACTGTGGTTATTTTGGTACACAAACTAACTAGTCCCGTTATGCTAACTTTTATATTATGTGTGAACTAATATTACTGTCCTGTGTAGAAATGTTAATCATCTAGTTCCAATAATATTAAAATTTATAATTGTAGTTTGCTGTAACTACACGTTTAAACAACTTAAAATATCTATGTAGGGTGAAAAAGAGGGTGTAAGAGTCAGACGTATAAGTGCATTGTCATCTTTGAGCAGTCTGGTGACTGAGGAGATGAACACTGGAAGTGTGTTTGCATCGCGCACATTAGCTGGTAGTCTATTCCAAATGACTGAAAACTTATTTAAGAAGAAGTTGTACCGCACGTAAGTCTGACAGTGCTCTATAGCAGCTAGGTTGTGATGATTTCTAAGATTGTAACTGACGACAGCGGTAGGTTTAGTTATTGGCTCGGAGGAATGCAAGAGAAGATTAGTTAGCTTATAGTAAAAGATTAGGTTTAGCTTAAGGCGTCTTTTCCAGAGGGGTTCTAATCTTAGTCTTACGCATCTCTCATGGTATTCCAGACTACTTTCTAAACCAAGAGTTCTTGAGGTAAACTGCCGTTGCACTCCCTCTAATTTAAGCTTGTCATTTTGTCTTAGTCCGCTAAGAATAAACGGGCAGTATTCTAAGATAGGTCGGACACATACTTTGTATAATAAAACCCTAGTTTCACAACAAAAGAAATTGCGTGTTATGCATCCTATCAGCCTACGCGTTTTACGTCTGGCATAATCAGTCTGTTCAGCGAACGTTAGGTTACTAGAGTATCTAATACCGAGATCTACGACTGAATTGAGCTTAGCTAGTTTTCGCCCATTTATTTCAAGGTTTAGATCAAGCTTACTGTTGCCGATACAAATCCAGCCGCATTTGTCAATGTTAAAATTTAGGCAGGATTCAGCACACCACGTTGCAAGGCTACTTAGTTCAAGATGTATTTTATCTACCATATCGCTTAATTCATGAGTGTAGCAGGAGTAGACGACTTTGAGGTCGTCAGCATATAGGAATGGTTTACCTGAGGTGAAGCACTTGCAAATGCTGTTAATGTAAACTGTGAATAAAAGTGGACCTAGGACACTACCTTGCACGACCCCACTTGAGATCTGCCTAGGGTGAGACAATACAGATCCAACTTTGGTTATTTGTACCCTGTTGCTTAGAAATGATTTTAACCAGTTCAGTAATGGGTTGCGAATTCCACAAGAGTACAGCTTCTCAAAGAGAATACTGTGAGATACCATGTCAAATGCCCTAGATATATCGAAGTATAGAACAACGACTAGCTTACGTGCTTCGCGATTACTAGTGATGCAGTTGAAAAAGTCGAAGTGGCAAGTAACGCAGGATCTATTTTTGAGAAATCCGTGTTGAGACCTTGTAACAAGATCCTCCCTAATTAGGTAGTCTGACAATTGATCCTTTACAACTTTCTCCATGATTCGTGAGATAACTGGGGTTATATTTATGGGTCTGTAATTGCGGACGTTTGCCCTATCACCAGATTTGTAATGTGGAATTATGAAGCTAGTTTTCCACTCACTAGGGTAAGTGCCAGTGTCCATAGATATTGAGAAGAATTTAAGAAGTAACAGGGGTATATCACACCCACTGTTTTTGAAAATTATCGAAGCGAGGCCATCCGGTCCCGTACTAGTGGAAGGTTTAAGGCTTTTAATTGCTTGTACTATTAACTGATTAGTGAACACAATGCTTTCAAGGGAAGAGATAGTAAGGGGAGCGGTTTCACCAGGCATATGTGTTTCTAAACTAAAGTTTGCAAACCAATCACTGAAAGTTCACAGATAGTGGCAGGTTCATTGTAGATTACTTTGTCGTGAAGTAAGTATGGGATTTCCCTCGCTGACTGCATTCGTTTTTTAAGAAGTGCCGTTAAGTTATAAACTTTGGAGGTACTTTCAAGTGCCGTTAACTCTTCGTCGAGGTCCTTTTGAGAACGTAGGCGCTTGATAGATTCAAGAGACTCGTGGATTGAGAGCAATAGTGATATGTCCTTAGTGGAATAGTACTGTTTCTTCAGTTTCCTTAACTTATTACGGTGTGCCCTTGGAATATATTCAGTTCGGTGTCTACTTAATTTCACTATTTTATTTGGGGCAACTGTATCTAGACAAAGGGTAACATTCCTGTAAAACAGGGTTACTAAGGCCTCCAGGGAGTCAGTGGTAAAATAGTCATCCCATTGACAGAGTCGAATAAGTTCTTGGACTAATCCCCAGTCTGTATATTTGTAACTACGACATATTGTGCTTCCTGAGTCTTGTTTGTTTCCTGTATTTAGTGGTGAGAAAGGCAGAGAGCAGAGTACCATTCTATGGTCACTACTGGAAAATCTATTACCAACATAAGTGGATACTGGGATTGTGTCATGACAAAAAACAAGGTCCAAAATGTTGTCCCCACGAGTAGGTGTCTGGACGTGTTGTTGCCATCCATAACAGTCTATAGTGGCAAGTAATTCGTCGAAGCGTTGGGGGCCGGAACTAGTTAGCCAATTAACTTCTGGAAGATTGAAGTCCCCTGCAATTATTTTGTAATTAGCACTAAACGAGGATGCATGTGCAAACGATTTAGCTAATAACGCATCAGTTTCTTTTGTTGCGCTTGGTGCTCGATAAACACAGCCTATGAGAAGTTTGTACTTATCTCCATGTAAGACAACCCAGAGTGAGTCAGGTACATTATTCATTGTTTCATCTTCCACCTTACTGACTACAAATGAGTTATGTATATATATGAGACATCCTCCACCACGCTTGCAATCTCTGTTTGCACGGTGTACAGTGTAATCATCGATACCTATATGCACATCAAGTACTGAGGATGAGCACCATGACTCAGTAATCAGAGCTACAGTAGGCTTGGCGACTAATAATAATGTCCTTAGTTCAGATATCTTATTGATTAAGGAGCGTGCATTAATTAGCAATATCGTGAATAAGTCACGGGATACTACAAACTGGCTTAAAATGTCACCATAACCTAAATCTATTTGTGCGTCAGCACCGCAAGAATTTATGAATGAAAAGGAGGTCGGACTGGGTGTCTGCACATCGGAGTTGGTGTGCAATGAGGTGGTCCTAGGTGCCATGGGTCGTACCAGTGATTCAGGACACCTGGAAAATTTACCATGTGTTCCTGGATATAAGGGTAGTACAGGTTGGGCCTAGGTTGGCGGTTAAAAGGCATAGCATCAGAAGGTCTACCCATCCAACTGCTATTCGTCATACCGGTATACACCTTCGGGTTGTTTTTATAACTTAAAGGGAATTGTGAAGGAAGGTGCTTTGGCTGCAAGACTTTAGGAGTCTTGGAGCCTGACTTTCTATAAGGTGGAGCATGCGGAACACCTCCAGATGTACTTATGTTTCGAGAGGAGTTTTTCGTAACAAGTGATGGTTTGTTGGCATTCTTACTCTCAGCAGGCTTATTGAATACAAAGTATTCTTCCCCATCATTAGTCTCAACCCTGCGAAATTTGTTCATCGTGGTGAGGTTACTACGTTTGGGGGGAAATTTCTTAGAACAACTTGCAGAAGTTCTAGTCATTTTAACATCTTTCGATGAGGCTTTGTTTACAGGGGTACTGGTATCTAAATCAGTTCCTAGTTCCATTGGCAGGTGTGGTTGTTGTGTAGTTTGCTGAATGCTAGTTTCAGCACTAGGTGTCTGTTGCTGTGCACGATCCTTATTTGGTAAATCAAAGCTAGAGCTAGAGGAGGTGACCAGGTTATTACTACGCATTATTCTGCGCTGACACGGTGTTTTATCCTGAGCTACGGTTATAGACTTATAACTGCTATTCAGTCTTAAGTGATCCTGACATTTAGTAAACTTACTAGCATCAAGGGAATTACTGAATTTAAAAATGATTGGGCAATTAGCCTGGTTAGACTTTTTACGAAGTCGTTTGCATTCACATGGAACACTAGCCATGCCGCAACAAATCAGGATTTTGTGTCTTACAGTTTTCAGGGGCAGAGAGTCTGGGACGTTGTAAACTATAGCTTGGTGAGAAGAGGTTATACGCTTCATCACCTCCGTAGCCAAGCAGTCAATCAGATTTTCAGCTTTATTTAGGTTGTCTGGAGATATTTTAGGATGCCTTTCTAAAAGACAGGCTATTGGGTCTAAATTCAAAAGCTTATTTTGAGTTACATCCAGTAAACACTTAACCTGGCCAATATCAGAACGGCTCTCCGTGGTATTTGAGATTGGCAGTGACATACTATCAAACTGATCTAATTTTTTCTGAATTTCACTTACTTGCCTCTGCATATCTTTCAAAAGGAGGTTTAGTTTACAGAACTCAGAGTTCTCTAACAGAACATCTTTCACCTGTATCACAGGAGTGAGATCTGCACTCAAACCATTTTGAGAGCTAGTAGTTGATACTGTATTACGAGGCGGTAATGCAGTTATAACCGAATTTAAGCCACTATCTAAAACAATTGTGTTTCTACGAACACGTTTTTTAGAGATTTGGACCATAATTTCAAGAATTATATGACAATAAGCAGTAAATAAATTTCAGAGCAAACACGTGCAAAAATGTCACCAATATACATATGTATATATATATGTATATATATATGTATATACATATGTAAAACGTTAAAGGTGTGGATGCTATTAATTATTTCCGGTTACTTTTACCAACACAACTTAGTGAAAATTATAGAGAATAGAAATCAGTAATTTGGTTAACGTTCGCTGCGTGAGTATTAGAGTCGAGATATACGTATGTGACTATAATGAAGACTGGGCTGGCCTTCAATTTCCGTTCTACAACAGTTGTGGTCTTTCAGACGAGCTAGGGTGGACATGTTAAAGTGTCTTTCTAGGCTCCGCTTGAACCCATCAGCTCCACGATTGAACTCTTGCGCTACAGGTGTTCAGTTTCTGCGTGAATCATTTTTCCTTGATATTTTGGAAATCAGCCGCTTTCCTCACATTATCCAGTTATCCATAGTCAACAAGGATTGTATTGTATCAACTGGAACAACATATAGCATTCACTCGTGATATCTACGTTAAGAATCTTCGGATACCCTATCTAACCACGTGGAACTCAGGACTTTATCCACAGCAAACTCTGTAAAGGAAAGTCTGACTTTTTATTTTTGCAATATACATCTGTTTATCGTTGTTGTTTTGATACTTCAATAATACAGCTATCTTATTTTTATATCATCAAGACTTTTTTCCGGAAATTGTGAAGTTTCTTATTTCTGTAATGGTTAAGTCTATCAAACGTGTAAGTACCGTTAAGAGACTGAGATCTAATACTAGTCAGCCATCTAAAGGCCTCAGCTCCGTTGACAATTCTACACTTTTTACACCAGCCACACCCAGAGTTATGGTACCTGATATCATGGAGGAATTGATAGAGAATGCGGCTTGTAGCAAAAATGATTTACTGACACTTCAGAAGTCAATAGCAGAACTACAGAGCAAGTTTGACAACATTATGCCTCTCACGCAACGTTAGCTGATCAGTAGATATGGTGGGGATCACTAAGGTGAATCGCCCCATTCTGCAGGAACAGCAATATACAAATTAAAGGCTCGAGATATTTCTGATTTTTATGAGGGCTTAGATCTTTATCTTGAAAAAGATAATAATGAACGCCTTGACAGATCATGCTTCTACCTTTAAATATATACCATTTGCTCAGCCTATTGTTGAGATGCGACCATGTGCGATCTGCACAGATCTATTGGGCATCCTATAAATCAACTTGCTGTCCATTGTCGGATCTTTAAATACCACTTCACAATGTCTTATCGGATTCATTTTCTAATAACGTCTTTACTTAATCCTCATTGTATCCCATTAAACCTAACATTTTATATCTCTTTATGAATTTGATTCGACTTATTCTATTCCTATTCTCTGTGAGGTACGGTTGTGCACCAAATGCACAAAAAAGCATAAAATAAAAAAGCAGACAAAAGGAAAAAATGTATTAAAACCAAAAGTGGACATCATGATACTACCAGATATACGCGTAGCATTATACATTGCAAATGAACGTTGTCAGCCTAGGGAGTTTTCTATATTAATGCATTTATTAGTGATACTTGCACTTACCCATTTCATTACACTTTATTGATTCACCTTAGCACTTTTACTTTTCTAAAATCAGCTTTCAATCCGTTGTAAACGTTGTACCTACCTCAATATTGGTTGGTTATCGTATGCCGACAACCACGGGATGAAAACGAAACGAAGTCGATTTCCCCGCTCAACCTGGAGGACAATTGTACAATTCAATAACTATACAGCCTAGTTCAGACAATGTGTATTTATATATATATCAAATATTTAACTGTTGAAACATTATTAACTTGTAGACAATCTACGATTTGATATTATATCATACTTGATCGTGCCTGTAAAAATGGCATGCATTTTCATGTAAATTTATATGTTTATATGAGAATATATATTATTATTATTATTAACTGTGTGACCCATCACAAAACATCTGTTTTGAATCACTCATCAAATCCGAGCGCATAATTGACTATTTGGCTGAAGAAGCTGTTAAGAGGATTATGTCTTCACATAACGTCTTGGCCTATAACATTCCAGACAGAAAGCCGATTGCCAAACTTAAGAACTCGTGTCTAAAGGCTTGTAATATGTCGTTGACAGAATGTCAGGTTTTGCGTCTTCGTAAGAAATCTGCAAACCACCCGTGTCCTGTGCTTTTCAAGTTTAGGTCTGCTGAAGAAGCCAGGAATTTTCTGAAATCGGGTAAGACAATAGGCTCTTCAACACCATACACTAACATTATGGTTGCACCTGATTTAACACCATGCCAAAGGCGATGCCGCTCAGGAACAGTGAACCCTGATAACTCTAATAGGATAACTATAGATGATGTTCCGTGCGTTATTCAGTCTATTGAAATGTCTGATCACGGCATGCAACAGACATTTTCGCAGGCACTGGCTAATGTTAGCCAAGCATTATACAACGATATTGATTCTGACGCTGAAATGGTGGACATAGATGAGTCAACGGGAAATAATGTTGAAATACATCGTTTTCACACTGACGCAAAAGTCCAGACACCGAAACCATCAAAACCCATCCCACTGGTGGTCCAACCATTGCCTTATAAGTCAGTTACTTCTCAGTCTGACAATCCACACTCTGTGAAGCACCAGTCGAATGTAGCTACCCAAGTTGGCAAGTTTTCTAGGCGTTATGACGGACGTCCCATTTCCATTAAGAAAACTAAAGCTCATGAGATGTCCAAGCCACAGAAACCCTACATAGCATGTGCTGGCTGCCCTGTTAGCCATCATCAGCCAGTTGATCATAAGATTAGGGAAAAAGAAGTAAATAAATTAAATACTAAACCCGGAGCAAGAAAGCCCTTCGATATGAAAAAGGCGAAAGCACCTCTAGGCCTTCTTTGTAAGAGAAAGTCAAATATGGTAGACGAAGCTCCTAGGGGTAGGCCTAATTGGTGTCAAGTGGAAAGCCAATTTTATCGAATCCCTAATTCTAGGCAAACAGAACAGCAAGGTAGTAGGTATTGTTCTGCACATCCACTACGTAAACCCCTTGTCAACCAGCCCACTTCTAATATTCTGTCGACTGAAAGTTGTAGAAAATACCCCAAACATCGGCCACAGACCACATTTAGCAAGCCAACAGAACCCGTTCATATGTCTTATGTGTCTAGTGGGGAGCATGTGCCGATTTCTGCACAAAACTTGCCATGGTCTGATGAATACCAGAAACAGATACCAACAATTCATTCTTATACTGGTAACAAATTACCGAATACACATATCGGTTATACCTTAGGGCAGGATTTTCACCAGCGTCAGTTAACAGAAACCCCTGGAATCATGCATATAGCACGCATGATATCGGATCAATTCCTTGCTGGCATAGCGAACAGTCTACAGCTAGGGCAAGGCATATTTCCCGGGAGATAGCTGACACAGTGTCGACACCAAATGCGGATACTAATATCTCTAAAATATTAATATCTGATTATCACACAGGTGTCTCTCACTGTATACCATATCCAAACGTAAGCCCATCCCTGACTACCACCTCAAAAATCTACCTGAAGTCTTCCTACGATCCGAAGATATTGGTAAATGAGTCTGATAACATGTATATAGAGGATACTCAAGGATTATTTTGCCAAGATGTTGTCAGCTCACTGAAACCACATAGCCAGTGTTTATCTATTATCCTAGTAAATACGAGATCAGTTCTAAGCAAACACTTAGCACTAAGTACAATAGCTTCTATATGCAAACCGTCATTGATTATGATCACTGAAGCTTGGTGCACAAGTGAAATCTCCAATGACAGCCTAAGGATTGAGAAATACAACCTTTTTCGAGGGGACAGACGAACAGGTCGTGGGGGTGGAACACTAATTTACTGTGAACAATCCATGTGTGCAACCCAGTTTAGTAACCCAATTCTGTCACAACTCAGTGACTCGATCTGGGTCGAAATAAAAGTTGTCAGAAGTAAACCTATACTTGTGGGTTGTGTGTACCGGCCCCCTTCATCCAGCAGGGAATATGATAATATGCTTAGCAATATCTTTAATGTTACAGCCAATCTTCCTTTCAGTTATAAAATTATCGGAGGCGATTTCAACTTGCCAGAAGTATCATGGTCTTCACTCCGAGGACCCCAAAGGTATGATAATCTCATAAATTCCATCATCACAGGAGGGTGGACACAACACATAAATTCACCCACTAGATCCGCAAATATCCTAGACCTTATTTTCACGAACAACATAACGCCATCTACAGTACATGTGGGACAGGAATTTCCAGGTAGTGACCATAGAATAGTAGTTTGTTCTTTTGACATCTTTCCTGAAAGAAAACGCAGAGATGAAGCTGGCCAGATACATATGAGATTGTACACACATGCTGACTGGGACTTGTATCAGCACCTAATTAGATGTTCTAATTGGGACTCGTACTTTTCGAACCAGTCCTTAGATGCAATTCTTAACAACTTCGATCAGAATATTAACTCAATTCCCGACGTCATTGCACCCGAGAAGATTCTTAACTTCAGATTCCCCCAAAGTGACTATATTCCGACATCGTTTAGAAGAAGTCTACGAAAGCACTCAATAAAATACTACAGATATCATGACTTATCGTCATTAATTGCCATAACGTCCCTTCTCAGTAGAATTGAAGAGTTGAGAAATATAGGCCTCAGAAACAAAGAAATGCAGGCCATTCATGCACCGCATAACTCAGGAGAAATAGCCGAACTTTTTAAAAGTAGGTTGACGAACTCCAAAACACCCTATCCGAAAATAATATACTTAGACGGCATTGCTTACAAAAATAATGAGGCGATATGTGAACTGTTTAGCGAGCACTTCGCCAGATTATACACCTTAGAGAACGATGAGGTCGTGGATTTCCCACGTAAAACAGACGAATGTTTAAGTGACATAATTTTCACCACACATGAGATCGATAAAGCTGTCGCAAATCTTAAGCTTAGTAACACTACTGGCCCAGACGGCATATCTTCCGTTCTGCTGAAAAAGGTGGTAATGGCATGAGTTTACTCTTACTCAAGTTATACACAATTTCATTAGGCAATGGGACATACCCTAACTGCTGGAAGAAGTCTTATATTGTACCTATCGACGAATACGGGCCTATAATAATAATAATAATAATAATAATAATAATAATTGCTTTATTCCAAAAACAGTACTCATGATACAGCAAGGAATTTTCAGCATTCAGTACAATATTGCATCTAATTTACCCAAAAACGACAAAAAAAATTAAAAATACACAATACATAATAGTAAGAAAACGATTGTTGTAGCAGCTACGTAGCAAAATACTATGTGCCATACGGAGAAAAATATGTATAAAGTACAAAATTGTAGTAATAATAGTAATACCAACTAATATAAAATAGCAGAGTAACGATTTAAACGATAGAAAGTGTAACACCATAAAATACAGAAAGATGAGCGATAAAAGGGTCGATTCACTGTGCTAATTACATAGTAACTTGTAAGTTTCACGTCTAACAGAGTCTTGGTCACATAAAGTACGCGCTAAATAGGGTATTGTAGAATTTCTATACTTAGTAGTACGAGCATATATCTTTTTATATTGACTTCTCGTCCTACCTGATGAGATACAAGGGGACAGGTGTGAATAAAGGGGGTGCAGAGGGTCTGACATTATAGCCTTTGCCCATTTCGTACAGGAATTTATATGCCTCTCGACTATAGTATTAGCGAGCTCATGCAGTGGCAGACCACAAGCTCTACTCACAGCATTTAATACTCTTCGTAATATGATATAATCTTTTTTGAGCAGCCCAGGAAAGATTAATGGAGAGCAGTAGAGTACAATAGGTAAAATACAGGAGTTTAAAAATTGCAAAACTAAAGGTTGGTTGATACCTGATTGTCTTAACTTTTTAATGTAGAAGGTAAGACGAAACATTTTCTTAGAGATAGATAAGATATGGGATGACCATGAAAGGTCAGAGGAAAAAACTAGTCCAAGGTATTTAATACTTGATTTGGTTTCAATTTCCGTGCCATCTATGCTACAGGGATCATGAGAGTTAACTAGTTCAAGTAAGTCACGTCGATGCTTGAAAGTAAAGTCAAGCACCTGACATTTGGAAGGATTTAATATAAGACCATTTGACTTGGACCAGTTGTTGATGTCCAACAGAAAGCTATTAAGTTTGGAGCTGTCAGACTCGGAAGTGATAGGCAGTGATACAGTCAGATCATCTGCATATTTGACAAAGTTAGTTTCGTTTGAATGAGGCAGGTCATGTAGGAAGAAAGAAAATAGAAAAGGAGAGAGGACAGCACCTTGTGGAACACCGGATTTTGTAAGCGAGGTAGAAGAAGATTTGCCATTATATACAGTATACTGCATTCTATCAGAAAAATAGGAATGCAACCAACTCTTAGCCCAGGATCCTGTTTGTGTCAATGATAGCTTATTTAATAAAAGGCCCCTAGGTACAGAGTCAAAAGCAGATGTGTAGTCTAAGAAAGCACTACGAACATATTTAGCACCTTTGTCTAAACAAGAGACAACATTGTGATACAAGACAACCGCAGCATCCAGGGTACTTCTACCATGTTTGTATGCAAATTGTTTAGGATCATTAAAAGGTTTCAAAGCGGGTTCAAGACGAAGTAAAAGTAATTTTTCCATCAATTTTAAAAAGGGGGAAGTAATTGCAATGGGCCGAAATTTAATATCAGAACCAGAAGATGGTTTTGGTATAGGGATAATTTTAATGTTTTTCCATGCAAAAGGTAGAACGTTACCGGAAAAAGAGGCATTAAAAATGTTAGTAAGAGGATAACACAAAATATCAGCACAATTCCTGAGGACAATGGCAGGTATGCCGTCAGGACCAAGGCTTTGAGAAGGCTTAAGAGACCGGAGACATTTAAGCACATCAAGGGTATTAAAACCACTAAAGTTATTGTCAATATGATTTGTATCATTTGGAAGGGTATCAACAGAAGAGCGTATGAAAGATTTATTAAGAGTGTCAACATTAAGAGATGGAACAGAAATACATCGCTTACCGTTAGTAATTTCTTTGAAAAGTTTCCATAAATTAGAAGGGGTTTTACATGACAAAAATCTTTGATTATATAAAACACTTAGTCTTTTTATTTCCAGTTTTATCAGCATGTTTAACTTTTTTACACCAGGCTTATCATTAGTTTTGAACAACAGTTCTTTATTTCTACGTAGCTTTTTGAGATATGGCGAAGATAAGCGATCAAATCGGATGAATAATGTTTCTTTAGGACAACATATTTCATAACAGAATTTAAGATAATCAGTAGTGTTTGTGATTGTTTCATCTAATGTTTGTTCTGTAAATAAGTCCCAGTTAGTGTCTTTCAACATGCATCTGAGCTTGTCTAGGTTGTCTTTCGAGTAGCATCTCCGTTGAACTTTACTGCAGAGGTGAGAGAGGACACCTTTGTGTGATTTGGAATATATTTTAGGCAGCACACGTATGATGCAGTGGTCAGAATTAAGTAGAGGAGCACGTTTGCGAGCTTCATATATACCAACATCATTGATAAATACCAGGTCCAATTTTTTACCAAGATGGGTGGCAAAGTTGACAGTATTGTCATGACCAAGTGATATAAGGAAGGAGTGATCGCATGAATTAAAATCACCTGTTACTATTGATAAAGAGTTCTCGAAGCAAGCTGCAGCAAAAGCGGTGAATTCATCGGCGAACATAGATAAATCCAATATGGTGCAGCCAGGAGAGACATAAACATTAGAAATATAAATGAATTTGTATTTTGAAATGTGTTTAGGGCGACATCTCACAGTGATGCAATCAATGAAGTCATTCGAGAATTTGAAACAAACTTTGTTTGAAATGGACCATTTTGAGTGAATAAAAGTTGCAACACCTCCACCACACTTTTTCTTGGAACAAATACGGTCTTGTCGAAAAACATTGAAATTGTTTAGAGACACAATATTGTCATCGTATGAGTCATGGAGCCAGGTTTCTTGCAGAGTGACTATACCAGTATTGTGGTAGGTACTAGAAGACAACAGAGACTGAAAATCCAGAATTTTGTTAGGCAGGGACCGGCAGTTGGTACTAATGATAACTGGAACAGTGGTGTGATGTATGGGTGTAGATTTTAAGGCACGCTGCCAACCTCCATGGTGCTTTTTCTTGAGTTTATTGCAAATATGAAAGTTTTTGGGTTTAAAACGTTTTATAAAATCTCGGGGGTAGATAATACGATTAGAATGCATAATGTGATATGTAAATACCAATAAAATACGAGTAAATAGATGCAAAATGTACATGGAATGTGGTAGCCCAAAAATATTCAAACAGGCCGCCAAGGTCATTCGATGTTGATTTTATAGCTGATATCAACAACTACCGCCCCATCAACATCACGTCTGTAGTTTCACGTGTAATGGAAAAGATAGTTAAGACTCAAATCATTCAGTACTTGCTGTCAAATGACCTACTATCCCCATCCCAATACGGTTTCTTAAGTAGAAGGTCGTGCATAACTTACCACTTAGATTATTTTAACTACATTACACAAAGCATTGATAATGGGCGTTCGGTAACAACATTGTTTCTCGACGTTAGCAAGGCCTTCGATAAAGTCCCACATATGAGACTCCTAACAAAACTGCAATCCTACGGAATAACCGGAAAACTTCTCAAATGGACAAGTTCTTTTCTCACACAAAGACAGCAATTAGTCAAAATCAACCACCAGTTGTCTTCCTCAAAGCCGATAACCAGTGGTGTAATACAAGGTAGTGTTCTTGGCCCTATTCTGTTCCTCTTATTTATAAATGACATAGTCTCTGTAATCAAGTATGGCAAGTCATACCTTTTGCAGATGATCTCAAGATAGTATATGATTATGGGTACGGTGATATGAGCGTCGAAAGCAAGATCCAACAAGACTTAAATGATCTAGGCGATTGGAGCGAAAAGTGGCAACTGACTTTCAACCAGACAAGTGCGGTATAACCCACCTTGGACGCTGGAAACCGATAATGTGCCTATATATGTACGGTAAGCTCCTCTCAAAACTGAAAACAGTCACAGATCTCGGGATAACATACTCAGATTTATCCTTTTCCGATCATGCAAACAAGGTTGCATCTGACTGTAAACGACTTACTGGCTTTGTACTGCGTAACTTCTACACCCAAGAAGCAAGATTAGCTATATATAGGACATGTATCCGTCCCAAACTTGAATATTGTGCTCTCCTATTTAGTAACCTCAGGTCTGTAGACAGAAAAAAATCGAAAGTGTCCGGAGATTCCTCACGAAACGCATAATAGGGTTCGACCAACAAGTGGAATATGTTGACAGGTGTGTACGTCTGAAATTAGAGCCTCTGTGGTTAAGGAGACTGAAGTGCAACCTATTTCTACTCTTCAAAGTCATTAGGAAACACTGCTACAGTAACTCATCCATAACGTGGGAAATATTAAATCATATCAGCTGCGAAACCACGACTACCTTGTCAAGGTGGCTACCCACAGAAATCCATTAGGGCAACTTTTTCACCATAAAATATTGCACTCTTTGGAACCAACTACCACAAATGTCAAACTTTCCAGTGTTACAAGTGTTAATGAGACCTGCTTCCCCGGTTTCAATACAAATGATGTTCAAAAATGTCTCCAGTCTCTGAATTCTTCTTGTATCCTGGGCCCAGACGGTTCGCCTAGTATTTTTCTTAAAAAATGTGCGGACATCCTGTGTTATCCTCTCATGCACATACTTAACGAATCTTTTTCTAGAACCTTCGTGTCAGTAGTTTGGAAGGACACCAGAATTGTACCTATCCCTAAGTCGTCTACTGGAACATCTTTTAAATTTAGACCTATTGCTATTACGTCTCCTCTTCTAAAAGCTATGGAAAAGTTACTATTACTTAATCTTCAACCTTCACTTAAAGCCTTTAACGATCCTAAACAATTCGCTTATAAGCACAGCAGAAATAATTTAGCTGCAGTTGCAGTCTTGTACCATAACATTGTCTCCAGCTTAGACAGGGGGGTTAAATTTGTCCCCTGCACCTTCCTAGATTACACATCCGCTATCGACTCAGTACCTAGAGACATTTTATTTAACATGCTTGCCGAAACTCAAACTGACTTTTGCGTCGTCAAATGGCTGCATTCTTATTTCTCAGGAAGAAAGCGGTACACTCTATGTCAGGGAAGGTCGTCCACTTCTTTGCTTACTGAGGCTGGTGTCCCTCAGGTGTTGTCCTTTCTCCTTTTCTGTTTTCTTTCTTCTTACATGATTTGCCTCACTCTGATGAAATGAACTTTGTTAGGTATGCTGATGATCAATGTCTGTTAACTCCCAACTAGGCTGCACTAAGATGAACAGCTTTCTATCAAGAATTAGGAAATGGTCTTTGTGTAACGCCCTTAAACCAAATCCTTCCAAATTTCAGACTGTTAATTTCAGTTTCTAATGTAAACCGAAGCAGTTGGTTCCCAGGATCCTTGCAAAATTGATGACACTCATATAGAAATCAAGTCTGAAGTTAAGTATCTTGGATTAATTCTTTCTTCTGACCTATCCTGGTCTTCCCATGTCTTGTCGACGTAAGTCTGCAATAGCCTGTCAGAGAATCTTCCCGTGAGGTAGCAAGTTTCTGATCCGAACAGAGGGAATGACCTAACGTTGATGTCGGAAGTCATGATCCCGTTTTCATCATGAACGAAGAGGATTTTCAAACCGGTTTCAAAGTGGTGAAGGTCTGCCTTCTTTTTTATATCATAGCTGGTCATGGCATCCCAATGTCTTCCTGCTGTACTTGAAAGACTGCTACCTAGAAAGATGAAAGAAATGAGCTCTTTAAAATTTTCTCCCTTGATAGTTATTGGTGCTTGTTGTTGACCAGTTTTCCACAACGCTTCCGTTTTCCCACTGTGCTCTTGAAGTTGTTTCTTCACTGTCTGCATCTTTCGCCAGATTTCTATTTTTGTCCGTAGATCTTCAAATCTGCATGACATATGATACAAATGAGTGGCGAAGTCCAAATCTTCCAGAGTCCCTCGAATAATCCCCCACACCACAACTAGGAATATCATTGGTGATAGTAGGCAGTCTTGTTATACTGCTGTGTTCACTTCATAGGCTTCTCTGTTGTAAATCGCCCGAGACGTGCGATTGCCATGTAGCTGCTGGATGAGGTTGATAAGTATTTGGCGCACGCCGTAGTGCTGAAGTGTTTTCCGAACTATCCCACAGTTAACCCCGTCGAAGACTTTCAAATTCGATAAAGTTGAGGTAGCCAGTTGACTACTATGCTATGTTCTGTTGGATGATGACGCGTATAGTAGCGATTCGACCAGGACATGACTTGCCTTTCCTGAGTCCAGCTCGCTCCTGTGGGCGGAGTCCTGCGCCAAGTGAATACGTGATTTGTGGTGAAGGTAAACAATAATAGCCAGCTAAAACATGGCCTTCGACAACCAATTAGACTTACAGATGATTTCATCAAATCAGGTTATGACTTCTTATCTGCATGAGTGAAGATAAAAGGTATCGCGAGGTATTTTACATGCATAGCGAAGAAAATAATGCATAAGATATTCCAGCTGCGTAGAAAAGTTGATGTAACAGCTTTAGAATGGTCAAACTTAACATCTAGCATGATTCCAGCATTTCCCTAGGCAAATAATACCGAATCAACTACGCGAGAAAATTGAAGTCGTGGTTGACCGCCTCCGCTCTGCCTGCTCACGTAAATTTAGGCGAAAATCCAGAAATTTTTTCGAAATTATCTGTATCCCTAGATGTTGCGAATTTCCCTAAAGAAATTCAAGGAAATTGACTAACTGATCGTTTTAGAGGCGAATCTGAAGTATCAGCGCCACAATTATCGTCTGTCGAAAGTTGACCCCTGAAGCCAACCGGATTTATAGGGCGCTGCTTTAGGTCATTCCATAAAAATCGGTAACTGGACTACAGCAATCAAACGAAAGAACCAAGCAATCAGACTTAATGACCCCAATCAGCTAATCACCCAGCTAGCATTTTTTTCAGGCGCATTGCAGACTTTTCGGGGCAGATTTAGGGCAAATCGCAGACCTTTGGGGGCAGACTTCGGGACACCATCCCACGTAAGTAGATCTATCCGAAGGTTTTGCCCCAAAATGTTTGCAATGGGCCCGAAAAGAATACTAGCTAAGCCGATGAGCCAGTGAAGAACAGGCACCAACTTTAGACGACCATGAGACAGCCAATCAGTTTCTTCTGTGTGAAAACTGGTACTTAATTAACAAAGAAGTGTTGCATACTGGTTGCATATACGCAATATATTACTAAAGGAGAGCTTTGATTTCGAGAATTAAGTGTCCGAAAAATCACCAATTATGTACGACTTACCAATTTATACAGACTTCCTCATATAAAGTGGTTGCTTCTGAATTTACAGCCATCGATAACCTGACAGTACTTTCCCAGAGTCATTATCCCTCCACATACGCACATTTTATTCCTCCCTATCAACCCATTATTCACAGAGAAGTCAAAATCAGTTCTAGCAGACATTTTTAACGAGGATTATGACTGGGATTATGATTATGATTGAGCCATCTGATTCCAGTCAGATGGCTCAGCATTGACCATGGGTAAATCAAGGCCATTTAACTTTTGTATCTGTTATTTACTACTGCCAAATCCCACAAATTCTGAACAAACCTTTACTTTCTATAACGATGAGATCCTGAAATTAGCGAGGTTAGATAATAGAGTTCCAATGATTCCAATGCTTCGATGATCTTGAACGCATGCCAGTCGTTTGCTAACGGCACCAGTCATTACCATAGCGAAAATTTCAACGCTATGCAACAAGTGAGGAGCGAATTTCACCTAGATAACTCTTTTAAGCACTGCTGGAACAATGTTTTAAAAGCTCGTTAGGCTTAAGGTAGGTTTGTGGGCAAAGTGTGACAATAAAGTTCCAAAGGGTGAGAATTTATGATTGACCTTTAACCAATCATTCAGAAAAATGACGTATATTTACAAGAAAGTGCATGGAATCACTACACAGGTCGTCTTTCTCTGACATAACTTAAAGATGCATCCAAGTTATACTGAGGAGTTTCAGTTGCTAAGTTAGACTAGTTTCTGTACACGTGTTCACCGAGGTGACTACAGATGAGCTTGTAGTACCCCTATATCAACTGTAAACACGCTTTTTAATCTAATTTGTATACTTATATTATATTTTTACGCAGACCGACTTTATATTTACTTCGAAAACATTTGTCATTTTACTGTTGAATATTACCCTGACACAATTTTAAATTTTAAAAATTTGACTACTGCTATAATACACGATCGTACTCTTCGCAAGTGCCTTTTGGTTTTGCATTGTGGACATCGAGTAGCCACAACGTCTAAGCACATTAATAAACGTGAAGAAGTACTAGGAAATACGTGTACGCTGATTTAGTCAAGCGGTTTTTGTGAATCGTTCATCTCTATTATCCTGTTGTGTAGTCTTCCCCAAAGCCCTCGGCTGAATTACTGCGGTTTTCAGGAAGAAGATCGACGACTACTTACCAGGAAAATGTGAATAAGAAAACAAGTTAAAACTAATAACGTCACATCTAAATCTATTCCTAGTCGTAACCCTAGCCTTAATCCTGACTCTAACTACAAGCCTTATCCCAACCGTAAACCTAACCCTAATCCCAATTATGACCCTGATCCTAACCCTAACCTCAATACTTATTTTAACCTCAATCCTAACCCTAACGACTTATTAACACCTTGTCAAAACAGTACTTAAGACGTAATCTGGCGAAATTCGCTGCTAAGTTGGTGAATAGGGTTCATATTTCAACTTAAGAACCTATCAAATCTGGGATGCATTTTTAAGTCATGTCAGATGATGATACCATGTTTAGTATGTTCCGATGCATTTTATTGCAAATAAACGCCATTTTATGTGCAAAATTTGCTTATTTTTATGGTTGACCGACTCAGGGTCACTAATGCGTTTTCATTCCGTGGGACATTATTGGTTAACTTTGTCCTAAAACTCTTCTGATATGGTTTGATTATGCGCAGAAACTAGAGCTCAGTGATAGTTTTCAGAATGACAGGCACTAAATCAGCACCCTGTGCTTTTACTAGGTCTTTTTGGAGGTAGCTGAGGAACTATTGAGTTTTTTCATCAGCCTTATTTTAGCTACATCAGCCTAGATCCAGCACTGGCTTGCATTGCTTCAGAAAAACCAGACTTATTTTTTAAATTATTTTAAAAACACCCATAATTTTCAAGAAGTAGATATACGGGGTAACTTTATTGTATGTGTCTCAAAAAATTCTCCTGATTCCTTACTGGGGTATTCAGTGATGGCCGAAACGTATTTCTACATTCAAATTTATTCAGATAACTTTATATCATGCTGTTTCGTTACACATTCACTGCTCTACAGCACTCATTAACCTAAAAAGGGAACAGCATATCTTCTTAGACAGATTTGCCGTAACCTCGGCTTTGATGTGTGCACATGGGTATAAAGGCAGTAATCCTCCATGTTTGTAGGCTTCTTATAGACCTATTATCCCCAGAGTACTCAAATACTACCTGTTGATGGAGTTTGCACCGTGATTCGTGTACAGCATCCATATTTCCACCTGTGTACTAAGACCTCGTGTGGTTGGTTATTTTCAGGTAGTTTTGTTTCGAGTGGCCGCAGTTTAGAGTTGCCCAGGACCCATTCAATTCTCTACAGAACCCATGATCCTAGAGAAAGAACCACTTGTCTTCTCGGAGAGTTTTCTTTAACAGAAGCCAGACTTCTCTACACATATCCATCATCCATTGTTAGGGTCACTATTGCTTAGAGTTACCAAAAACTGCCATGGTTGTTATCCCTGCTGTTAAAGAAAATCGGTTCGTGAGGGTATGTGCAGCATTTCATCTATTCCCGCGGTACTTTTCCTCCAAGTGTGAGCTGTAATTGTCAAATATCCCACGGATTATATATTGGTGGATTTTTAAAGGCCTGTAAGGTAAGTAGCTGCTGAGACGGAAAACGCTCTAGTCTGTACACTACAGTTGTATCAGCATTGTAATGACACAGCATCATGGAAGTAAGAGAGGGTTATCGCCCACCTCAGATGAGTACGGATAATAGTCTGTATTGATGGGACTGTCCTCATAGAAAA
The DNA here is from genome assembly GCA_944472135.2 of Trichobilharzia regenti. NCBI lineage: Eukaryota > Metazoa > Platyhelminthes > Trematoda > Strigeidida > Schistosomatidae > Trichobilharzia > Trichobilharzia regenti. Next base: position 73,640,350 of record OX235263.1, read on the forward strand.
GTATAATGCAGGAGCTGGAGGAGTCAGTCAACTGTAAGTGCCTGGAATATACAGCGCTTCTTATACTCATTGTGTTGTGGAAATAATGACAAACGGAAGTGCAAGAGCATTAATCCAAACTATTCAGCACTAGACAATGCTAGAAAAAGGGTGCTGCATGCTGACAAGTGGAGGAAATGCAACTAATTCTCAGCTTTTGGTAATATTCACTTTCGCTTTAACGACTCCTCTTATCAAATCGATCAAAATAAAGACACACACTGATTCTATCGAAAGATATGTAGAGGGTGTGGGAGAGAGTCAAGAATACTGATGGATCCCAAAGCACTATGGATGATAGCCGTCAGATAAACATATGTATCAAATATTGTAGACTTCTCTGAAGATTGTCATTTGAGAAACCGAGAGACATTTTTACAACACATAGGAGACTAATTCGATGACTACCATATTTCAAGTTCCTGCAACAGGAACAGATAATGCACATCAACTGATCGAAAAATTTACTACTGAGTACAGGCCGCCACCGATCTGTAAGGAAATTATTCAACATATTTGAAGCATACTGGGTATACTGATTAATCATTGCATGCAATAACCATTTAAACATCCTGCTACATACAATTCATCCACACTTGGGAACAATATTGAATGACAATTTTCATAAAATTTCACCTAGTGAAAGCCAAATAAACATAAAAATCACGTCAACTGCATCTACCTGGAGCGAATTAGCCCCAAGTCAAATCAGTTGGGCCACGCAAATACCCGCAAGATATAGACTATCGTGATGTATTTTTGCGCATAGTATGGGTTATCATATTCGTGCCCATGGGGCGTTCTGAGCGCGTTTTAGCAGAAATGGGGATGTATTTAGATATTTTTTGGCCTGTGTAGTTGAAACACAGTGATGTTTTCTTGTATTACGTAGATAATAATGAGTAAGGGTGGTTTGGTATGTGAAAAAGGAGTGAAATGACTTTTAAATTTGTTTAAGGGCCTCAAGAGCCTGATATTTGTGAATTTTTATTGATTATCAAGTCCTAAATTGACTACTTTCAGCGGTTAACGTTAAGGCAGGTTTTCATGAGAATCGAGATTACTGGGAAGAATGAGTCATTAGGCGCAAGTTAGATATCTTTTCTAAGGAGTGTCTAAGGATTGTAAGCTGTTTAACTTCATGGGGAATAAATGAAATGGTATACGGCACATAAGACAAGTATCTGAATCTTGCTGTGATTCTGTCCAAGCCTTGTCGCAGTATAAAAGTAAGTAAAAACGACGTTAGAATAGACAGATGTTACATTTAGATTCACCACAGTTATTTGTAAACCATCCATGACACAACAACGCAATAGCTTACACGACAGCACCTACCTACGGCGAATCAAATATCGAAATGACTGCCAATGTTCTGGCCAATGAAAGATGAGAAAACCTGAGGCACGGAAAATTTAACATGTTAAAGCGTATATCCTCACCCTTCATTCTCACCTCACATAGTCTCGCCTTTCTCTGCTGCTTAATTTCGGTTAGTTGGTCAAGATCACTGTTTACGTCGATTGAGTTGGCTGCTATAGTGAAATTTCGAGCATGTATTCTTAAGACACTTCGTAACCCATACTTATATATTCGACAAAACATAGGTAGTTATTTTCCTAAATACTTGAGAACAGTTGCAAAATCACTAAACATCATAAAGTCGTGTGTGAGAAAAACAAAGGGGTAACTACAAATAATAGGAACCCAAAAGGAAACGACCTACGAACACACAAACGACCTTGTCCAAGAAAAATTCGACCAATCAGAAGGCTAACAAAGTGGCGCATAATTGTAAAATATAGGTTATGTAAAACGAAAGGAATGTTAAAACAGTTATTATGGATATATTTCTGATATATACTGCAAATAAAGCTCCAAATGTCTCAAAGGTGTCTCCACGAATACAAGAGATACGAAAAAGGAACATAAAAACTCAAAAATTTCCTTTTTTCTTCCAGTAAGCCTCTAGGAATGCGAACCTCTTTTCACCAACATATGAAAAGCTGACTGTATTTACATTTCACCAATCCTTCCTAAATCGGTGTACACGACTACACACTGAATAAATTACATTAGCTAACATGTGATTTTTGGTAGTGAAACACAAATATGAAACTGGGTTATTTGGCTAAATGATCTAGAGAACAGCACAACTGACAGTCATAATGTGACAAGTATTTAAGCTAAAGTTTAATAAATTATCCACCAAGAAATCACTTAAATAAGGACTATGAGATCCTGCATAGCAATCAACAAAGTGGAAGGGGATAAAACTGCCGATCCTACTTTGACGTATAGTAATTCCTTTCATATGGTTAAACATTATCTCCTATATATGCTTTATTTATATGTCTTCTCTGCTCTACACTGTTTATTCGAATCTCTTTGGTCTTCGTATGAAATTCGCGCATCCTGTAACCAACGCAATTTGACTTACGGTGACTGTGCATTGACGGCATTTCGTCACAGATACCTCATGACTGAATGTTTGTATATTATATGGCATTTCTAAAGACTAGCAGTCCAAACCGAAACTACCTAGCGAACGGACAAATGACCTTGACAAGGACAACTTCGACCAATCAGCAGGCTCAAAAAATCGGCGCGTAATTGTAATAAGTCGTTTGTATATAAGGAACGCAATGTTAAAAAATAGTTACAAAGGACAACGTTCTCGTATATGTTGCAAAGAAATCTCCCGACTTCTCATAGGAGTCTTGATTCTCATGTTAAACCAAGTCCTGTCGATAAACTCATCGAGATAACTATATATTGTTGCATTTCTTGATCCATTCACAGATCTGATACGTTTTTTTAGAAGACTCCAGAAACTTTCAATGAAATTAGTGTGAGTTCCATCAAAAGGATTGAGAAAACCATTTGTATGGTTGACCGCTTGATGAATAAAGCCCAGATTCAATAACTGACCGTAACTACTCCATTCATCTCTATAAATGGTCGTCCCAGGCAGCACTAAGCGCTGGATAATAGGCAATAATACACCAGCACTGCGATTAGGAATCGCCTCAATATATCCTTTTCGGAGAGTGGTGTCATAGATACCCAAAATCCATTGCTGGTTTGAAGGTAATCTGGCGCGATTATATTTCCTTTCTATTAATACGATATCATCAGTTTGAACGATTACGCCAACTCCTCCAGGAAATTGAGTTAGGCTGTTCATTTTCCAGGACAATACGTCTCAGCAGTATTGATACCACTGCCCTGCAGACACTTCTGAATTTTCCGTTTCATAAGCCGTTGCTGTAACTGGTCTGTTCCGTATCCAGAAATTACAGATCATTAAAATGTTTGTCAAGGGTAATTAAGATTTTGGGAAGAAAGTCCCTAAGGAATCTGTAAAGCGTAAAAGAAAAAAATACCCCCTCGAACTGATTTTCTCCTCCAGTACTCATTACACCTGTACGCAAACGCATAAACGGACACACCACAGGCATCCCCACAGCACAATCTCACACAACGATGACGACCTACACCTTCGAATTAAAGGCATCCTCTTGACATCTTGTAACACAATCACCACTTGCTAGAATGACTCTTGAATAACGCAACGTGACCATAGCACCACCTCATGATACTCTTCGCACATCATCTTATCTACTCACTACCAATTATCACTGCTATCGCTTGTCACTCATTCTGCCTCAGTTCTAGTAACGGTGACGTATGCGAGCCTCAGTCGTTTACACTCTTTCTCCCCGGCGTGTGGGACCGCAGATAACAATTATCTCCGTATGCATGTCATTCTCAGGACTAGCCTCCCCGGCGTACACGACCCATCTGCTGTCTCTGACATCAATCAATTCATTCACGGATGTAGAAGACTCGAAACAACTTCAGAAGTAATCACGACGAAAATTTTAACAAAATTAGGCAATAACAACGAGATACGAAAACAACGATTAAACGCAGTGAATCCAAAAACACCAATTGATATGACACACCACACGCATATACAAACAGTACAAATAACCTCGCGGATCATGTCTTGGTGGAATTCCTTTGAAGAACTGTAGGACTTACACCAGTACGCCTGCAACCCTTCTCACGTTGATGATTGTAAGTTGTGGAATTTCCGGACACAAACAAGATTAACCAACAATTACAATAATTGGAACTCACACAATTATTTAACACAAACATATGTACAATCAATACATCAAATGTGGTGGATTCTGCCTTTATGAACTACCCTTGAAGAACTGTAGGACTTACAGCAGTACGCCTACATTCCTTCTCAGGTTGATGATCCAAGTGGAAGTCGTCCGGACACAAACAGAATTACCAACAGCTAGATGACAGATGATACCAATTCAGTATAAACAATATTAGGCCCACTCCTATTCATAATATATATAAACAGTATCTGTGAATGGTTTAGTGTTTGTAAACCAATACTATATGCAGATGACTTAAAAGTGACCTATTAATTCAAGAACACAGGTCTCGGAATAACAGTAAACGCCATACAGCAAGAATTAGAAAATGGATAGATGGTGTGACACCTGGCAACTCCAGTTTAATGTCGACAAATGTGGCTGGCTCTGCATAGGTTCCAACAATTTAGAACTCGACTTGACAATTCAAGGCCATGCACTTTTAAGACTGGAATCTGTGTTGGACCTAGGACTGAAATACTCACATGACTTATCATTTTCTGAACATATCTTCAAACAAGTGTCAAAGTCACGCAGACTTATCGGCTTTCTACTCAGGAACTTTTACAGAAATGAGTCCAGAATTCTGTTGTACAAGGTTTGTGTGCGTCCTTTATTTGAGTACTGTTCATTCATGTATAGTAGTATACGCATAGAGGACAAATTGAAAGTCGAGGGAGTGCAGAGGTACTTCACGTCAAAATTACTCGGAACCGAAAATGGTGCGAACTACTCCACTAGATGTCACACCCTAGGATTAGAAACACTATGGCTCAGACGCCTGAGACTAAACTTAACACTTTACTATAAGCTTTTAAACCACTTAGTTTTTACCTCTACTAATGGCACTCGACTTTCAGATGACAATGGCTACAAACTAAGACACACTAAGGGTACAGTAGCTATCGAACAATGTAAAACAGCTACCAGGCAAAAGTTTTATTTGATTAGGTATGCACAGATATGGAATAAACTACCAATGGAAATGCGTCAAGCAGGTACATTGGCCTCCTTCAAAAAAGTGCTTAACGACAAACTACAAGGGTTTGCAAACGATAGTAGTCCTAGTTCCTATCTGAGAGCCTCCGAAATTATAGGTCCATTTAATGTATAAGCTTAAATACTACACCTGTTGTTTTTTGCCTATATTTATAATTTTAGATAAAACATTAACGATTAAGATACTTACCCTCAAACAGACAAGAAGTTTCGTTTGTAAAACTTCTACCCAACACAATAAGTGGAATAAAACGGACATAAACCGACAACATGAAAAAGATATAACTCACCACAACATCACATGGACAGATGTACGCTCGTCGGGCATCATATATACCTCACCAACTACAACTCAACTTTCCTAAGATAATGTGATGAACTTATATCCGTAATGTTGCTGAGCAGTTAATATCCACAACTCCTGTCGGAACAACTAAAATTCAAAAACCTTCCTCACGAGAAGTAAATACCCACAAGCAGTAGAAATCCATTAATTAATGCGTCCAAAGCTTATGTATTTTGCTCCCAACAATGACATTGCAGATCAAATGAGATAAGGAAATCACTGATTTCTAAATAACACAACAATGAACTATAATTCAAGAATTCTGTACACAACAAAATTATGTATGAAAACTGACTTCAAGCTTTATTTTTTTCCCAGGCACTTATAACCCATCCACCAAAGACCTGGTTTTTTTGCTAATGCGAAGACAATACTTCTGTATTTCCTGATGTGTTGCACTCACTGACAATCTAGCGGATTTTTCCAACTATGCACAGAAACGATTGTACATAAGTGAAAAGGATGTTTTATACTATTGGGATTAACATTTATCAAGTGTATGTATAATCTCCAGTGTACATGTTAAACATATTTTGCTATCGACTGTAAATTGTGACTGAATAATATGGTCCTATTTCTGTAACAATTTGATGATGCCTGTAAACTGGCGTCCCTCATGTACTGTACCATGAGAATCAATCTATTTATTTATTTATTTAGCAGTACGCCTACATTCCTTCTCAGGTTGATGATCCAAGTGGAAGTCGTCCGGACACAAACAGAATTACCAACAGCTAGATGACAGATGATACCAATTCAGTATATACAATATGAACATATGTACAAAATCACACACCAAGCACATTGGACTGCTCATTGATGCGCTACCCTTTGAAGAATTGTAGGACTTACAGCAGTACGCCTACGATCCTTCTCAGGTTGACGCCCTAGGTTGGAAAATCGTCGCAGAGTTCATTTGCTGACTTCCTTCTATCAGCTATATCCTCAAATCTGAACGGAAATACGCTCATGTCATTGTATCGTAGAATATAGATGACGAACAAACACACGACATATCTGGTCAACCAAGCGTGGGCACAGAGTAATTTACACCAAAGATAATAGCATTCAAATAGTAACTTGAAACTAGAAATGCCTTTATTCATGCAAGTCAATTTAACAATTACTCTCTCGTTTACACTGGGCTTACCCTCTCTAAACTGAGCAATATCTTTCATCTTTTCAAACGCACCAATACTATGATAGTCATTGCACAAGATACTTGAGTTGATGGGCGTCGTTTTGATTGTGGATGACAACACCAACGACGACTGATTGATACCAGTTGATGAAGTTAGCGGTGGATCAAAAGCTGTTGTGGTTCGGCTTTCAGAAATTTGTCTAACTGCGAGACTACCACCACTGCTGTCTTTTACTATCAGCTCAGGTTTGGCACTAGCATCTGATGATAGGTGGGCTACATGCTGATCAATTACACTGACGGTCTCACAAGTATGCATGCCCTCTGCAACTGCATCTGCATTCAATTCTACTTCACCTTCAAGTTTTACAGAACCTTCGTTCAACTTACCAGTAGTAGGCATATCCCTCATCTCATCATGATCAACCAAAGACAAATGTGGAGTATCATGATCATTATCACGAATATTCACTTTTCCATCAATTGCATCATTTTCGAACTCTTTAATAACAGCAGTAGACAATTTTGGTTCCTCCTCGCAAATCCTAAAAGGTTTTATACCTTCACTCAAACTAGTAATACCATGTAAACTTGTGGAGTCAGAGCTGCACTCTGAAGCAGCAACTCTATTCTGTGACACTCTATTCAACAATGGCTTACCAGTTGCAACTACAGACTTCTTCACCGCACCGTTATCGTTACACAATTCGGAGTCAGGCGTGGAGTTTACATTTAGCTCATCACCAAACTTGCTCACTGGTTCACAGTTCACCTTTGTATGCACCTCTTGCAAACGTGTAAAACACAACCGTGTTTGTCTTGCATCTTGTAACTTATCTGTTGAGGATGTACTACGAAACCTGTTACACTCACTAGATCCATATGCATTACTGGACATCATGGAGCCTTCTCGATATCCACCTCTCTGAGGCCCTTTCGTCATCAATGATTGCGTTTTTCCCTCAGACTGCTCTATTCTAGGGGTGAGATTCAATATACTGGCAAACTTGCTCATAGATTGATTGACACTATCTTTTACCAGTTTCAGGATATCATCAAATTTTGGCTCGATACCCTCATCCTCCATACGGGAGCTTATCTTCACCCACTTCCTTTGCAGTCGAGTAGGTAGGCGTCTTGCAATTACCTCTAGGATTGAGCTCGAGTTGAGGTCACTCATGCAATTCATAGAAACTAAGGTATTCTTATAAGTCATAAGATTATCTAAAAACTCAGTAATTGCCTTGGAGTCATCTTGAAGTTGACCACCGTTACCCTTAACAGCCTCGAATAATTTCCCTACAATCATCGAGGTTCTTCCAAACCTTTGACGTGGTATATTCCTGGCCTCAGAGTATCCCTCAGTAGGGGGCATGAGCTTACAGCACTGTATAGCTCTTGCAGCAATTCCAGTGCAATACCTCATCAAATACATCAATTTCAATTCATCACTTAATAGAAAACCACTCAGCATGATCTCAAACTCCTTTACAAACTGTAAATAATCAACTGGGATTCCTTCGAAACACCATGGTTCAAATTTAGGGAGTTTGATGTTCCTATTATCCCTGAACGGCGAAACAGTAACATCAACCATGTCATGCTTAACATCAGACACATCGTTACAATTAACAGACAAGTCACCATGACTTACTTTCCTGTTTGCATCCAAGACACTCTGTTCCTTCTTTGACCCAGGCATTGTTGAACTTGACCCAATTCCAAGAAAGTTCCAGATATCGCTTGTTCAAAGAGGACTTGACCGGCACCAGGAAAGATGAACGGTGACTATCCAAACTGTCACCAATTGTCTGAATCCGCCAGAATCTGTTTCTACCGTCAGAAACTGTCAGTTACGTCTCGTAAACCGTCAATGCTCAGCTCTTGCTACGCTCAGGCCCACGCTGTTCCTTGAAGTTTCTCAGAAACGCTTAGTAATAACGGACGAAAAAACCAAAACACCAATTGTTGACTCGAGGATTCTTTGTTGTTACACCAACATATGAATATTGTTATAACTGAAGTCTGTGAACAAATATTGCAATGATAAATCACAATATTACTTCTGACAGTTTTGGTCTGACTTATTTCTGAACAGCGACCGATGAGACGATGACTGTCGTATTGATGCCTCCACAAAAATTGGGGAAGTTGATTTTGAGCAGACAACCAAGAATTGATCGTTCAATCTTCAACTACTTTGACAGCGTCATCAAAGAAAGGAGATGAATGTCAGGCGTGCAGTATCATAGTTTCTAAAACTGATTCAGCGTTTGAATGAAATTTTTGCAAACGATGGGTGCACTGCCGTTGTGACAAAGAGGTACCGAAAGCATACTGTGAGTTTATGAGAAATAACCCATGCCCGTGGTTTTGGTACATTTGCTCACTTTGTCGCCCTGGCATAATCCCACAAAGCGTGTCTGTGGACAGCAGAAACAAAGCGCTCCTGTGCCCCAACACAGTCTTATGCAGCTCTCCCTGCTTACATCTCATTGTTAAAACTTGGCAAAGTCATTAAGAAGGACACATCAGCCCTACTGACTGGAAATGCCAATTTTCACAAGGTGAAGATTCGCAAGGTTGCATCCACATCAGGGGAAGGCAAAATTACAAAAGCATCACTTGCATTCACTAGCAAGCCTGGAAACACAAAAAAGGCTGGCCAGATACCGATGAAGCCTAATGTTGCTGATGATGCAAAGGAATGAAAGAAGCCGAAGGCCAAACCTAAGTCTGAGGTTAGTCGGTCTAACTCTCTCATCCTCTTTAACGTACCTGTGAGCAAGGATAGCTTGCTCGAACAATGGGCCCTATTTGATCAGGAACAGTGGTCCAACCTGTGCAATAAACTAGGTCTGAACATCAGTTCAGCAAAATTGTGCCGGCTGTACAGGGGTATCCACACGCCTCAGGGTAAGCCACCCCCATTACGGGTTACACTGGACTCTGCCGAAGAGGCCAGAAAAGTACTATTAATGGCTCAGTTGCTAGCCCTGGACAGAAGTTCTAACATAAGGGTGAGACAAGATAGACCATGGGCTATCAGACATACGGCGAGGGAGTCACCGGAAATGATGCCTTCCACCTCTGTGGTGGTACATGGTGTTCCGGAGCTGGAAACCGGCACTGCTTGTGAAAAACATGCACGACGTACAGCAATGGAGATGGCTGTCATCTCAGATGGCCCGTGGCGCTTCTTGAGCCATCTCCATTTTCCGACTACCTCTCCCCGCTCATCTAACACTGATTAACTCTCCAAAGCTGATAAGTATCACATTCAACTCCCCAAGGCAGTTGTCCATAGCACTTCAACGGTAGTATGAGACCAAGGGAAAATAGGAGGACACATCCGATGCTGCGAAAGCAGACCCCGAACTATAAGGAGGCAGCAAACCGAGGCTTTAATACGGCCCTAAGCTTCAGTGACACTAGAGCGATGCAGTTCTGAGAATAACAGCCCGTGTCACCCAAGTGTCCTGCCTAAATCCATGGAAAAAAACTACAATCGGCCGGTTCTATCGGAATCGACCAACTAGTCCCAACATCAAGTCCCTCACCAGCAGAGATTTTCACGTCAACTACCCCACAACACTCTGAGGTTGTTAGACTCACTGTCAGTTGCCTATATAGGAATGTAGGGGGGCTGAGAGGAAAAGCAGGTGAACTCCGAAATCTCCAAGCACGCCTTCGACTGAAAATGATCATTCTCACTGAAACGTGGCTAAGCCCCACTATCGCCGACAATGAAATCAGTATAGGTGATAGGGTTCTGGTCAGGAGAGAAAGGGATAACAGGGAAGGAAGGGGAGTTGCCTTATACTTTGATAGGCAACTCAAATGTGTTCGTGCAACGGACCCACTACTTATTGAACTCCCAGACTCCATATGGTGTCATTTCACCGTAGGCCACACCAAGCACTTACTGGGTGGCATCTACTCATCTCCCACCTGTGGGGCAGAGCACAATCAGCTACTGCTCAGCACTATCACACGGATACGACCAAATCACCATAGCTGAAGATTTCAATGCCCCATCACTGAACCTCGACTCGGGGTGTGCTAAGGGAAAATTTGGCCGAAACCTACTGCAAACTATTCGAAACACGGGACTGACTAAGAATGTTGGAGACGACACTAGGTGGGGTCCTAGTGGAAAGTCATCAAAACTAGAGGGTGGCGTTAGCTGATCAGTAGATATGGTGGGGGTCACTAAGGTGAATCGCCCCATTCTGCAGGAACAGCAATATACAAATTAAAGGCTCGAGATATTTCTGATTTTTATGAGGGCTTAGATCTTTATCTTGAAAAAGATAATAATGAACGCCTTGACAGATCATGCTTCTACCTTTAAATATATACCATTCGCTCAGCCTATTGTTGAGATGCGACCATGTGGGATCTGCACAGATTTATGGGGCATCTTATAAATCAACTTGCTGTCCATTGTCGGATCTGTAAATACCACTTCACAATGTCTTATCGGATTCATTTTCTAATAACGTCTTTACTTAACCCTCATTGTATCCCATTAAACCTAACATTTCATAGCTCTTTATGAATTTGATTCGACTTATTCTATTCCTATTCTCTGTGAGGTACGGTTGTGCACCAAATGCACAAAAAAGCATAAAATAAACAAAACAGACAAAAGGAAAAAATGTATTAAAACCAAAAGTGGACAACATGATAGTACGAGATATACGCGTGGCATTATACATTGCAAATGAACGTTGTCAGCCTAGGGAGTTTTCTATATTAATGCATTTATTAGTGATACTTGCACTTACCCATTTCATTACACTTTATTGATTCACCTTAGCACTTTTACTTTTCTGAAAACAGCTTTCAATCCGTTGTAAACGTTGTACTTACCTCAATATTGGTTGGTTATCGTATGCCGACAACCACGGGATGAAAACGAAACGAAGTCGATTTTCCCGCTCAACTTGGAGGACAATTGTACAATTCAATAACTATACAGCCTAGTTCAGACAATGTGTATTTATATATATATCAAATATTTAACTGTTGAAACATTATTAACTTGTAGACAATCTACCATTTGATATTATATCATACTTGATCGTGCCTGTAAAAATGGCATGCATTTTCATGTAGATTTATATGTTTATATGAGAATATATATTATTATGTAGACTATATTTTAGCTAGTGGCCAACTACTCGTCGAAAAGGTCCAGATCATGACTCCTCTGGGAAGCAGTGACCATGCAGTCATAGGTTTCGATCTTGTCCTCCGTGAGCGTTTGCAATGGGATGTTACGCGACCATGTCTGTGCTACAGCAAGGCTGACTATGCTGAAATGCGGAGGCTCTTGTCCGACGCAGACTGGCCCTTAGCATGGGACGACCTATCTGTGGATGAACACTGGGAAGTGGTAAAAAAGATTATTTATATGCAATCTCGGATACCGTCCCTTTAGTCACAACACAGCCCAAGAGAAAGACGTCATGGTTGAAGAGAGGCACGCAACGTATTCTGCAAGCAAAGCGGAAGGCTTGGTTTACGTGGCGTGTATCTAAGAGTCAGACCGACCATGATGCATACCTCGAACTCAGGAACCGGTGTAATGCAAGAGTCAGGAGGGACAGAAGGTCATTCCAGGCTAACCTTGCTAAAAAACTCCTATCAAACCCTAAAAACTTGTACCGATTCATGTCGGAAAGAAAACCGACAAACCAAGGGGCATGCGCCTTAGTAGGCCCAAACGGTCAATATCTCACTAGTCTGGAGATGGCTGAAACATTCAGTTCAGCCTTCGCTAAACAGCTAAACAGCAATGTGGATATTACAGTTACGGACCAAAATGGTGGCACCACTATTTCAGAGGAGGAAGACCTAGCGACTACTCCCCAAATAAACCCCGCAATAGTACTAAGGAAGCTACAGCGACTCATACCTGGGAAGTCCCCAGGTTGTGATGACATCAGGCCATCTGTTCTGAAACAGTGCGCCGAGGCTCTCTGTAGACCCCTGTGCGACTTGTTCCAACACTCAATGGATTCGGGGACCCTGCCAAGGGAGTGGAAAAGAGCCATCCTTTCTCCAATCTTCAAGGGTGGGGACAGGCAAAACGCTGCTAGCTATAGACCAGTAGCTCTACTCCCAGTGGTATCAAAAGTACTGGAAAGTATTATTGACGACCACATCAGGGAATATTTCGATAGGACTAATATACTACATGAAGCCCAACATGGTTTCAGAAAAGGCAGATCCTGCGTCACTAACCTACTGTCAGCTTGGGACGACTGGACATCATGCTGGGACTTGAACGTACCAGTCCATGTGGTCTTCCTAGACTTTGAGAAGGCATTTGACACTGTTCACCATGACCTTCTCCTACATAAAATAAGCCAGGCAGGCATAGGTGAGCCACTTCTGTCATGGTTGAAGGACTACCTAGCCGACAGGCAATTTTGCACTAAGGTTAACCGAGTCCGATCATCTTGGCACAGATCGTCATCAGGAGTGTCGCAGGGTTCTATCCTAGGACCACTGATGTTTTTGATTTTCATCAATGATCTACCACGCCGTCTGAGCTGCCCGACTCTCCTGTACGCTGACGACGTAAAAATATGGAGGGCGATAAAGTGTCCGGAGGACTCAGATAGGCTACAGGAAGACCTAAACCTTCTGGAAGACTGGGCGGTGGCCAGTGGCATGACTTTCAACTTGAAAAAGTGCAAAGTAGTGAAGTTGCGCACCTGTAGACTGCAGAATGCAAGTTACACCCTGTGCAATGAAAGCTTGTCCTGCACAACGTCGGAACGCGACTTAGGTCTAGTTCTAACGGAAAAAATGGACACAAGCGTAAATTACACAGGGGATGTAGCGAGGGCATATGCGGTCATACACTTTACGCATAGACAGTTAGGTGCACTCACTCCTGAGCTCTTTCTAATGTTGTACAAAACATACGTCAGGCCACACCTTGAGGTGCATAATATTATTGCACCCCCAATGCCAACCTCTTGGAAAGAGTCCAACGACGGGCAACAAAAGGAGTGGTTGGTCTCCGAAACAAACCATATGATGAAAGGCTGAAGAAATTAGGCCTGTTCACACTTAGTTACCGTCGGCTTAGGGGGGATTTGATTACTGCCTACAAAATAACAAATGACCAGAATCACCCAAACAAAGGTGTTCTGCCATTGAGTAGGTATAGGCTTCCACGTGGAAATCCCAGAAGGATAGCTCACCAGAGGGCAAGGACCCGGGTGCGCTCCCACTTCTTTTCACTGCGGGTTTGTCGTCCCTGGAATTCCTTACCGGCAGATGTAGCTATGGCACCGTCTTTGGACGCCTTTAAGCGAAGGCTGGACAACCATGCAGCGATACAAGGACTGCATCCAAATGGCCTATCTCCTTAAAATCGCATACATCAATCAGGGTAGATAATTAAACTCGTCGTTTTACTTCTTTACATTCTCTCCCGTCTTACTCTCCTGAAAACTTATTAATATTATAATTATTATTATTACCGATATATATATATATATATATATATATATATATATTATTCTTCAAACTTAATGAGCTGACTGTTGTTACGTTTCCTATTTTCGTTTCTGTCTCTTAGTCTGAATAGCTTCACTAATTATATCTATTATTAATCATTATTATTATTACTATCTCTTTTCTCTTGTCGACAATACCGAAGGACTAACTGGCGAAAGGATCAACTCCAATCACAGTAGTAACAGTCTTAACACACCTCATACTACAAACCACATATAATTAATCCCAGCACTACTCTCTTTGGAGTCAACCAAAGCTACGACAGTCGAGTGGCGGGACAAGCTACGCAGAAGTTTACCGAAGATCAGGAACCTATACCTTACAATCGAGAAGCGAGCACAAAGAAATCAAATTGGTTTATACTAGCTCGTAAAAACGATATTGGATATTGGATGTTCTAGAGATAAGATATTGTTATTGAAAACTAATAATACATCAGTATTTTATCCTCTGCCCTAATGAAAGCCCTACGGTTTTGTATATTCAGATATGTTTCACTACGGTACTTTGATATTCACAGTAATGTCTTGTTTACTGCATCCACTTTTCAAGGTGAGTCCACTGACCTATGTTTGTAAATAAACTGATGGTATGGATACCGCGCAAGTTTGGTCCTTCAAGGTCAAGGGGAAAGATGGGGTTTCTTACTGGTATTATTATAATCAAAAAATAACCGGAAACTTTTCAGCGTGTGGGATATATGCTTCAGTCCAGATGGGTCACAGCTGATAGTAGCGTCGGGAAACTTGGTGTGGGTGTATAGGGCAGATGATGCTAGTTTGACTAAGAGTCTCAAAGGACATAAGGAGACAGTTTACTGTGTTGCATACGCCCATGATTCTAGTATATTTGGAAGTGGGTCAGCTGACAAGTGCGTGATAATATGGAAGTCAAATACGTTGGAGGGCTTGTTAAAATACATGTAAGAACATCCTTTCCTGCTAACCCCGCTTGCAATAATAGGCATAATGAGTCAATACAATGCTTGGCTTTTAATCCCACAACTGTACTTTTAACAAGTTGTAGCTTCAGTGATTTCGGTTAGTTTGATTACCTAAATTCTTTTAAACTAGTTTAATTAATAATAACTTCTAGGCTTCTGGACTATGGATCAGAAGTCTGTTGTTAAAACAAAAATATCTGCTCGACCCACATGTTGCAGTTGGAAATCTGACGGACAGTACTTGGCTATAGGCCTTTATAACGGTGTGATAAGTGTTCGGAACAAAGTGAGTAGGTATATATTTTTCTTATTTATCTCTAAAGGATGAGTTTGAGGTGGATTTTTTGTTATTTATGCTAACATCAAAATTATGTCGGTACTTCGTTAACCGAAACACTTTAATACTTACTAAAAATAAATAGAAATTTATTGGATATTGGATTGGTTTGTATGGCTAAGAAGTTGGAGATTTGAAAAGTGGTTATAAGTGGAACTGAAATATCACTACTTACTTAAAATTCGTTCTCATAAGCTTCAAAAATTAACAGCTACCGACGTATATATATTTAACCGTACTCCACTATTTTAAACTTTTCACAACTGTTATAATTTATGCAATTATTTTATTATTATTTCCTGTTTCACTTTTATGCATAATGTTAGGTGTTCGTGAAGGTTTAGTAGCTTAGACAAGTTAGTACATGCACTTCCCTTCATCACATATATATTCCCTGGTTGGTTTATTACTACCTCTAATTGATTATTGCTTAAAACGTTTTTCGTAATCATGGTAAACTTTCACTATTGGAAGAACTTTTTACGTTGGTAAAATCGAGATTATTCTCTTGTGACCTAACTTTCTTAACACCAGTATGAATAGAACATTGTCATATATATATATATATATATATATATATATATTGGATTGTGCAGTAATTCCACTCTTAATAATATTTAGCAGTAAGAAACGAGAGCTGCCGCTGTATAGGTTTCCGACTGGTTGCCCAGATGTCTCAAATGGCATTGCTGTACAAACTTGTTTAAAGAATATACCAATCCTTAGTTCTCGGATCCAAAGGACGTAGGGTTGATCATAGGCTGCAATTCCAGAAAATGGTTCATTGTCATGGGGTATTTCAGTGTTCTAATGGCTTTAAACATATTACCTGCAGTCTTATTCTAATAATATCACGTGGAATGTCAACTGGCACTTCGAAAATAATGCGAAGGAAAATGACCTTATGAAAGTCAGCATTAGTTATGACAAGACTTCATCCTCCATTTTTGAGGGGTGTTCCTTTTTGTTTTAGAACATGGATCAAATCAGAACTATTATTATACATAATACAAACTAACTGCAAAAAATCCTCACCATCTGCTGATGAAACTCGATCAAGACATCATATCATTAGTGTAGGCTTTTGCTTATCCAGTCCACCTAAAGCACTCTCGAATTCCTTGTAGGTTTAAGTCCATATTATTTCGTTGTTATTATTGTAATTGGAAAGCCTTCCTTTGTATGCTGTCTATATGTTGTGTGAATTGGAAATGAGCTTTTATGCATGATCAATGAATTCAGTCGTGATGTATATGTATGATAAGCGGTCTGTGAGTTATTCCAGCAAGTGGATTCCAGTATAAGCAAATATCCACGTTACCTATGTCACATAACCCGATATCTATCAATAATAATAATTTTTTGCTTTATTCCAAAAACAGTACTAATGATACAGCAAGGAATTTTCAGCACTCAGTACAATACTGCATCTGATTTACTCAAAAACGACAAAAAAAATTAAAAATACACATTACATAATAGTAATAAAACGATTGTTATAGCAGCTACATAGCAAAATACTGTATGCCATACAGAGAAAAATATGCATAAAGTACAAAATTGTAGTAATAATAGTAATACCAACTAAAATAAAATAGCAGAGTAATAATTAAACGATAGAAAGTGTGACACCATAAAATACAGAAAGATAAACGATGAAAGGGTCGATTCACTGTGCTAATTACATAGTAACTTATAAGTTTCACGTCTAACAGAGTCTTCGTCACATAAAGTCGCAATATTCACGAATGTATAACTAAAAGCAGGACAAATAAACGTTGTGATATTTATTTTGTTGAAAACTTCAGTTACATCCCATGTAGCTTTCACAGAAGTAAACAAAAGTTTCTAAAATTCTTCAAAAAGAGAGCATCGTATTATTGAAAAGCACAACTAGAAACTGGAAAGACTTATAGTCTCTTGTGGAAGATGATATCTGTCCAAGGTTAACTGCCTTAGAAAATTTTTTACACTAAAGCCTTGGCATCGCATATTTCAATATATTATATACATTTCTGTTTGATATCTTTTCCTTGCTATGTTTGAGATGAACCTATAAAATGGTTTTTAGGGAAAAAGTTTATGCCGATTATAAATTCCTTTTTTCAAAACTCGTTAGACAAGTATTTTGGAGTACAATCGATGTCTAAAATGTTAACTCAAGGTCAGAGAAGTACTCAGTCATATTTATTTTTTACAGTGAATAATCCCTCCAGCTGAAGAGTCCAAATAGGACGAAATGCGCATCCTGGATTCCACTGCTAGCCACCATCCACCAATTGAATAATCTCTTGTTTAAAATATTGATGCTCACAAAAACTGTCTAATAAATAAACATTTAAAGAATTCATCAGACTCTAATCACTTCTATATAATTAGATTAATTGTCTAACAGTGTCCAACAATGATTTCTTAAACCGTTTTTGTTTATATTACTTTGACTGATGTTCTCCTACTTTCTTTTTACTTTTGCGGACGAATTATTCCGGTTGATCAAAAGTTCTGATAGACAGCAGACTTTCTCAACCATTTGAATATCATTTTGCAAATATATGGAATACAGTTTCCATCCTCAAACATAAAGAGATAATTTAGAACTAGTGTGCATAGACAAACCGTGTCGTTGTAGAAAGTAAAATGGTTGTTACCTTTGACACTATGCATATTTATTAAGTGTCCCAATGAAATCCGAGGACAGATATAGGGCTCAATTAACTGTCGGGTAAATTCCTTTCCCTGTGATCGAATACCTAAGCTATGGAGTTATTGTACTACAAATTACGAGTGAAAATATTAGACAGATTTCACTTCTTAGCCATTTCATAAGCTCTTACTTTCATAAGGAACTGCAAAGCCTAACCATCGTGTTTATGTATGAAAGTGCACATGGTTTTGTCCAACTTTTATTTGGTTTAAAGTCAACATTTCATTAAGCTGTTTTCATTATATTGATATGATGAAGATTTTTCCCGGAGCTGAGGCTGCTGCTGTTTCTCAATGATTAGACCAAACGTTTGACATCTTTTTCAAAACATTTCAGTATGAAGGTTCCAGTAATACTTTTAATTATCATGATCTAATCTTAGCTGAAAACCTAGTGCTAGAACTAGCTTACGGTGCTTTATGGCACTCAAATGCTAACAGAAATTTGACTCTATGTAAAGTTAATTATTTCATTTACTAAAATCACAAATATAACCAATTATAAAGTATAAACTTGCATGCGTACCACATACAATATGCCGCATAGATTTTTATTCAGGTATTTTTCTAGATACCGAGTATATAATTTTGTTGTTACTTGAAAATCCTCATTCAGTCATATAAAAGAAAGAAGGCGTTCAGCAAAGAGACTCTTTTCGGCGAATTCATTCACTGAGCTGTACAATCGCATATATATACAATTTTGTTTGTGTGTGTGTACATTAGATTTATAAAGTTTAGATAATTATGTAATGTAAGTATTATTCGGCTTGGAGACAAACGTTAAGGTAGAAAATAAAATAGAATTGATTAAGTGAACTGGATGACGTAATACAGTTGATTAGTATTCAGAGTAGGTCAGGTTGGCAACAGTGTTAATGAGTGGTGGTTAAAATTAAATAAGGGTGGAGTTAGAGAATAATATAAATGAAGATGTGAAATAATAAAATGCAAAAGACAAAATAATACAATTAGTAAGACTGAAGTTAAGAAAGATTACATCCATTGTAGATTTAATGAATGAACGAATTTCTTTTGTATGCAGAGTTCAGGATTTAGCAGATGAATTGCCATTGCTTCTGCGATATGGAGAAGTTTGATCCGTACACTTTTAGCAAGATTGCCTTGTATTCTGTAGACAACTTTGAAGTTTCTTTCTGGTTTGACTTGGTGTCCAGAGTCGATCAAATGTTCAAGGATCGAGCTGCGGGGGCATCAGTTTTCTCCTTTATAAAACCATGAGGGTAAATGTTCGTTGACGCGTTTGGATAACAAACGCTGAGTACGGCCGATATACCTGGCTCCACACGAGCAGGTGAATTGGTAGATGTACATAGATGAGGCCAACAGCGGTAGCTTATCCTTCACTTTCATACGAATCATTGGTCTCGTGGAGAACGTCAGTCGTAATTCAGCTGCAGGGAAGGTTTTCTTCAATGAGCGGGAGACCCGATTTCTCAGTATTTCTGTAGATTGGTCTCCATTGAACTGTAGGTTCATGTAGAAAAGTCTTTTTGGAGCACTGGGTGTGGGCGGCTTCTCTGGTCTGGGTTTCATTGATTTTGTGATAAATCTTTCTGGATAGCCATTTTCAAGGAGGATTTTCTTAAGAGTGTTCATTTCATCTTCTATGGCGTCCAGGCTGCAAATTCTACGTATTCTGTGGCTTAGTGAACGGATTAAGTTTCGTTTAGTATATAGAGGCACCCAACTGTGGAAGTTAGTCAGTTGTCCGTTCCACGTTGGCTTTCTGTAGATGGATCTTTTTAAATTTAAATTTAAATTAAAAATTTTGTTGTTGTCTAGTTATAGAAATGTTTGATTTTAAAATGTAACCGTTTAGATAAATAGTAAAGATATCTCCTTGAATCTACTGTTTGGAGGATATAATAAAAAGAAAAAGAGCTGCATAGCAAAGAAGATTTTCTTTTTAACGATTCACTTCATAAGCTGTACAATCGTAATTATATTTAACAAAGAATCCATAACACCAATCATATACTGGTAAAGTGTTTCCTCGAAAAACGTATTACGCAGTGTTAGGTATAACCCAGAGGGGATGAGTAATTGGAAGTTAGAAAAGAGGCAGAAGTTGGCATGATGTGATAAGTGTGAGAAAATGATTAATCATTATGATTATGTAGAATGGATAGGAACTAGTGGAAAGACGATAACGTGGTTTTATTTAAAATCTGTATGAAAACGCAATGTTATTAATAAACAGTAGTAGAATGATAATAAAATAATAGTAATAGTGAACTTATATGATAAAATGAGGCAAAACTGTAGTAAGAACGTTACTCTGGTCATGGTAAGGAGAGTGAATGTATGCAATGCTTTGAATGCAGAAGTCCGGTTTCAGCCAATGATTCAGTTCTGTACAGATGGCGTATTCGAAGTCCCTTTCTACGATATTAAGGGACTCTGTGTAGCATTGTGAAGCAGTATGGCTGTGATCGAAGCCCAGAGTTAGCGATGTGTTCAAGCATGGAGCTGCTATTCTTCTTCTTTTCTCCTTGGCTAATCAAGCTGAACAGTGTTCGAGGATACATTTACGGACTTGACTTTGTGTATGAACGATAAATAAAACTTTAGGAATATGGACACACTTTCAGCCTATGCCAGGTAAGTCGTATTCATCGCATTCACACGCAACAAGGGTTGTTCCTCAGAAAAGCGAAAGGGCGAATGCATATGTCTGTCACTCACAAGGGGACTGGTTGACATGCAGGCCCTCCTAGGTGAGCTAGAAAACTTTGATTCCAAACTTATGGTGTACATGGGCTCAAGAATATGAAAGGACTAAATGACATATGAATCTGTTCTGGTTCTCAGCCGCCATGAGAACGTAGCTGCTGACGCTGCTCAACTGCCTTGTGGATTAAACTTCAAGTTAAAGGCTAGTATGGGGATCGCCCCTTAAGACAACCATCTGATTTGGCTTGAGAGTCCTGGCAGTATCGCAGGCCTTGCACAAAATAGGAGGTTTTGTATGGAGCTTGTCTTGGTGCCCGTAATGTACCAAGTTTGTGGTTCAATAATAATAATAATAATGCGAATAGGGCTATCATCAATAGGGCCAACACATATTAGAAACAGCGCTCTCCAATCAATGTACAGCAGTTGGTTAGTTAATTTATTGTTACAAACAATAAACCTTATAGGTTTAAGGCTTTCATTTCCATTATACATGTGATTGTGCATTAGTAACGTTTAATTTGAAGGAAATTCCTAAAATTTGTTTTAATATACTTTAGGCTACTGAAGAAGTAGTGAAAATTGAACGTCCTGGTAATCCAATTATATGGCATCTTAAATGGAATCCATCAAAGTAAGTTATTCTTCATAGATGTAAGTATAACGTTAAAGAAAGTAAAAATTAGGCATTTAGATGGTGGAAAATTCATTAACAATAAAAGTAATTAAATCTAGAGATGCTAGTCAATTTCTTGACATCGTTGTTAAAGTATGGTAAAGTCTTATGGATCTGGAGCTGATACTTTGCTTGCGACTGTTAACCAGATAGAGTTTTTAAAGCATATTTTCGTTTCATACTTTCTGAAAACTACTTAGTACTCGCAGGAAAGGCTTGAAGTAGGGAGATATGTTTTGTTTTCTCTATGCAAGGTTGTTCACTGTCAGACTACAGACCGATAGTTTTGCATATACTGCTTCCAGTGAATTTTGGTGTTATTTTAGCACTATTTTAAATAAAAATTATAAGTCTACACGAGTATTCCTTTTTCTGCCTCTTGATATCTGAAGAAAATAGTTTTACTCAGCTTCCACTATATTATTGTTATTATTATTATGTTGGGTTCCCAGTGGGACATCTCTGCCCTACTATGTTACCCGCAGTCCCTTTTACTTGAGCTCACGATTGCCTATAAGCTTTCATCTTGTCCTCATGCAATCTCCTCCATGTAACCCAAGGAGCTATGCTAAACTTGTCGTTTTCTATTCGCGTTCCATTCGAGAACTGGTCTGGAGTACACTGTCACCTGACGCCCTACCCAACGTAGATCCAGTGCATCTCTGTCTCCTTCTACATATTCGTTGGGCAATAGTTTCTTGGATGGTTCGTTACATAGCAGATTTCTTTTTTTTCTGGATTTTGAGTATAGAACAAAGG
Source organism: Trichobilharzia regenti (assembly GCA_944472135.2). NCBI lineage: Eukaryota > Metazoa > Platyhelminthes > Trematoda > Strigeidida > Schistosomatidae > Trichobilharzia > Trichobilharzia regenti. The sequence continues at coordinate 73,662,713 of OX235263.1, forward strand.
TATTTGCTTCATTTGCATAGTATTACTAAGATTATTTGGAAGCAAGCAATAACTTTATACCAGAGTATGAGAAAGAGATATACAATAGTAAGAAATAAATTCACTTTCAAGAGTTGGTTCGTAAGGGTTAGATTTGTTTCTTACAAGTTTGACCACGGATTGATATCAATTAGAGAACCATCGAAAACCGGTAGGGAGTACTGGAAGCTGTTTCATCTAGTTTGGGAATCATCGGCAGTACGCACCCAATGGGATTCGAACCCAGGACCTTCCTGCAAGCTCGTATACGATTCAACCACTGAGACCCGATTCAATGGCCAACCTATGAATTCTAACTTCTTCCAATTCGTGATTTAGCGCGACCACCCACCAACCAATGTCATCGGTGGGAAATCCATCCATTCCCAAACTAGGATGAAACAGCTGTCCAGTACTACCTATCGGTTTTCAATGGTTCTCTAACTGGTCAAACTCGTAAAAACAAATACATTGATTACAGTATACAAGAAATCGGTATGAAAAGATTCTTGTTATATTGGGGAAATTTCTATAAAGCAAGGAGAAGAATATTTTCAAATTCGAAGATCAAGTGTGACGTAGAAGTGATTACTCTGTCTTATGAAAGATGGGTAATCTAAACAAAATTATAAGTGAGCGAGGAATATACTGACAAATAAATTATGTGAAAGACATTATTCGGTAAAAAATTAGCTAGAAATAAGCGCCCAGTCAGCTCATTCAAGGATAAAAATAAAATGAAATATAAAACTTTGGAGACTCAGATTGGAAGAGGGTAAAAAAAAATACCAGGGTAGCAATTGGTTATGAGGTGTGGTCTCAAGGTAGACCAGTATAAAACATCTCAGCGTGTCGATGTACAGTTGAGAACTAGTCTCTTTTGGACTGTGTAATTGAACGCATTATATTATACACAGCAGGACCGGTTTAGGTGCTGTTTGGGTCTTCAGTATTTCATCTCTTATATTACCTGTCAGTTCTCTTTAAAGCTTCAAAAATGTTAAATCCTAATGAGAGAAAACTAACTTCTTTTGACAGTAATGTGAGTTTGTTCATCCTAACCTCTTCTATGAAACGAATAATTACACCGTTGGAAGTTATTACATATGCTCTGAACAACTAAATACAGGTGGAACGGAAGAAGAAGAAGTGAAAACCACAATCGGAAAAACAAGACAGACCTCATCACTCTGAAATCAGTTTAGAAATCATCTGAACTTGGCATAAAGAAAAAAATCCGAATTTCCAACATCACAGTTTAGTTAAATCTTCGCTATGGGTGACAGATTTGGCGATGGCGATGCGTAAAGGAGTTTCCAACAGCCTGCTTCAGACTGTTATCAACAGCAGCCTTCTCTGCCTCCCTACTGAAGATCAGATAGCAAACCAAAACGAATTAGTAACAAGAAACTCTTGGAATGAACCATTCAAGATCCTATTGCTTAATAAATTTGACGAAGAAAGTGGAGATGGTCCGAATACACGGTGTAGAGATGGTTGAATGAAATAGCACACGAGGCAGAGCCTCCAGTGGAAGACTACGAGATGGGCGTGAGTTTCAGCACGACACAGAGGAGACCATGTGGGGAAGAGATGAAAGGTTATGAGCAATCGTGGGGTCATCTGAAGAGGACTGCTGAAAACAGGATGAAATGCGGATGTTCTGTTGAAGTCCTATTTCCCACTCTGAATTTAAAGGAATAATAATAAAGTTTTAGAATTATGGATTTCACCTTAATAATATTGAAACCGGTGTTTTCCTGTTTAAAAGTTTATCTTAATTATTACTGTTTTATCTACTGCCTTGGAATAATATAATGATTGGCTGTATACCTCATGATAATCAAAATATTGTATTCAAGTGCCCTGTTTGCAATTTTGAAGTACTTACACCAAATGTCCGTAGATGATATTGAATAGGCAGAATTTCACCAAAAACCAATTAACTACTTTTAACAATTTTTAGTAATATAATGCAGATAATCATGGATTAATTCTCCTTCAATTCATGGGTGCTTGAATTCCGGCCCAAATAGTTGAATGGTCAACAAGCTTAGTCCAAGGTTTCATCCCTAGTGGTAAGGAAGTGAGTGCGCACTGTCGAAGAGTCTCAGGCTAGGACGAAACAGCTGCCCACTACTCTTTGGTTTTCAATGATCTCTTTAAACTAATCCAAATCTTCACAAGTCCCATTATCTAAAAATTAATTCACTTTGTTAATCTGCTGAGAATTATGTGGTCATAAACTGATTGTTAGGCGATAATGACAGCTAATACATACGCTGACGCATCTTGGTTAATGATGTACTTGACCCGTATGTCGTCCTGAGTAGTACAGAGATAAAAACCTAATAAAAATGTGGGTGTTTTGCAGTGAAATATAATATTTAGAGGTAGTCAAGAAATCGATATGTACATTGGATGGTTGGAAGTAGAGGTCAGGATCCATGGACTTAAGTGTCATGCGTGTTATCATTCACCAACAAGACGTATCTGAGACTTCGAAAGGGACTGACGTCTTCTCCAATTTTCGAAATCGCATCACCTCTACCTGCTGTCACAGACGTTACCATTGAACTTTTCAAGCTCACTAAATACCTCTTTTTGGAGTGAGATGGGTAAATTGATTGATTACTAAGGAGTAGTTAAGGTTATCTGTCTTTTCATTTAGTGTTGGTTGCTGACTGAATTCTATATCTAGCGTCTTGTTTACCTCTGAAAACTAAATGATTTTTAATCAAGGATTTCTGATTATCTTTAGGCTTTCAACTGGAAGGCTTTTGTACTCTTTGAATGGATCATATCAGCATCCAGTATTAAGTATTCTAAATTGATTATCATGTTGCTTACTGTAGCTGATTTTGTTCCCGACCGAAAGCTGCTACCTTGACGTGGTGGTCGGGCTTGAACACCGCAATGTCCCAACAAGCTATACTGGCTGAGACTTATGTCTCTTGAGGTCATACCATGCCAGAAAGGTTGTTTGGATAGCGGTTAGACAAAAAGCAGCTACCCAATCCAATACTATGATACAAAAAAACTCACAAAATGTCATGCCGGATCGATCGGGGCCCGGATTAACAACGACCGCGCTTCCTGCTGCCGTGTCACAGGGCAGAAGTGATAAGTATGCTACTGAGACACACCAAATAAAAAAGAACAAACAAAAACAGGCCGCGTGTGACCGGCCTCAAGCAGTTGTCCCCTGGGCTCTGCGGTCACGCAACCAACTTCCACGGTGTGGGCAGCCGGGAAGTAACAATCGCCCTCACAATCCGAAATGCACCTCACTCATCTTTGTCTTCATCTTCATCTCTATCATCTTGCCTTCCTTCCACTGATGCAACTCCTCTACTTGATGGCTCTTCACTCCTCTTCACTCTGTGTCCACTAAAAACGACGAAAGCCAAAAAACCACCACCGATAGTCTCCTAAAGCCACGCCACCAATTTCATATAGGAGCATTTAATGTTAGGACACTTTGCCAAATAGGACAACAAGCATCACTAGCTAAGACCCTGGCATCTCGAGCCATTGATGTATGTTGTGTTTCAGAAACACGCATACAAGACCCAAGTGTGGTTATTCACCTAACCCCACCTGGCCAACAGGATGAATCTTCAAAATTCACCTTGAGGGTGTCAGGAGATGCCACAGCTAGTTCACGAGGATTAGCTGGCGTAGGGATAGCTTTGAGTACTAGGGCAGAAAAGACATTGCTTGACTGGATCCCGGTAGATAGCCGAATGTGTGCTGTCCGTCTGAACGGATCAGTAAGAAGGAGAAAGGACTGCACTACTCGCCGATGCCTTTTCGTAATCTCCGCCTACGCCCCCACTGACTGCAGTTCGGATGAAACGAAGGATGAGTTCTACCAAAAGCTGTCTAGTTTGGTGAGAAAGGCTAAACGCTCAGATATAGTCGTTCTAGCTGGTGACTTTAACGCTCAAGTAGGGAAATTGTGTCAATCTGAGAAGGATGTCGGTGGCACCTATGGAGTTCCGTGCCAGCGAACCGACAACGGTGACCGTCTCCTACAGTTCTGTTCAGATAATCATTTGTTTCTTGTAAGCACTAACTTTAAACACAAGGAGAGACACTGTTTAACCTGGCGACCCCCATCATCAAACCAACGCTGGACACAAATAGACCACATAGCAATAAGCTATCGTTGGCGTGGGTCGGTAGGAGATTGTCGCTCCTTCTGGAACACGTGTGTAGATACCGATCACGCACTGGTCCGGGCTCGTGTGTGCTTACGACTGAACGGACGTAGGAAACAGCTGGCGGTAAAACCATCACGTCCCCAGCTCGATCAGGAAACTAAATCCCTATTTGAGGAAGAACTAGCTAAACGCATATCTGAATTCGACAGCTGTGCTCACCCTGGAGAAGCCTGGAAGAATATTCAGTCAGCTATAGATACAGCTGTAAAAGCTGTGAATAAGGCAAATCCAAAGGTGAGTAAAAACCACTGGATTTCGACTGCCTCATCCGAACTGATAGATGCTAGAAGACTTATTCCGGCGAGCTCCGAATTCAATGAGGAGCGAAAGCTGCACAAAAGGAAACTTACTAAAAGTCTCCGCAAGGACCGTGAACAGTGGTGGGTGACAAAGGCAAAAGAGATGGAAAAAGCATCGGCGATAGGCAACACTAGGCAACTCTTTAGACTCATCAGGAAACGGGTGGGAGAAGGCAATTCATAAGTGAGACTATTTCTGAGAAAAATGGCTCCTTAATTAGCTCTCAGGATAGACGCCTTGAACGCTGGAAAGAACACTTTGAGGAACAATTTAACTTGCCTACAGCCACACTGAACCTCCCCGACATCCACCACACACCAAATGGGATATAGACACTGGTCCGCCGTCTGTAGTGAGGTCACAAAAGCTATCAGTAATTTGAAACGAGGCAAAGCGGCAGGACCCGACGGAATTATTCCGGAGGTGTTTAAATATGGGGGTGACATACTAGTTTGTAGATTAACTGAGGTACTAGGCAAAGTCTGGGAATCAGAGACAGTCCATCAGACTGGGGTAAGTCACTTATTATACCGATATTCAAGAAGGGAAACAAGTCCTCGTGTGATAATCATAGGGGGATCAGCCTAACGAACATAGTCTCTAAAATCCTAGGCTCAGTAATCATGCATAGACTAAGCAGAACTCGGGAGGAACAGACAAGGGAAAATCAAGCAGGCTTTAGACCAGGTAGAGGGTGCATAGATCATATCTTCACTCTTCGACAGATTCTAGAACATAGACACACTTTTCGGCGTCCAACAATTGTCATATTTCTTGACTTGAAGGCGGCCTTCGACTCCGTGGATCGAAAGGTACTATGGCAATGTCTGACTGTGAAGGGAGTGCCAAGAAAGTACATTGCACTAATCAAGGCACTCTATTCAAACTCACGTAGTCGTGTAAGGGCTTATGGGGAATTGTCATCTGAATTGGTAACAACCAGTGGTGTCCGACAGGGATGTCCACTTTCCCCATTTCTGTTTAACTTCATCATAGATATGCTAATGGAAGTATCCTTAACTGAACGTAAGACTTAGGAATCGACTTGTTACCAGGGAATAATCTTATGGACTTAGAATATGCAGATGACATAGTCCTGTTAGGGGAGGATGCTGACAAAATGCAGAGTCTTCTGAACACCTTGAGCAGCAATCTTCGTATGTTTGGCATGCGATTCGCCCCTGCAAAATGTAAGATGCTGCTACAGGACTGGACCACGTCAACCCCTAACTTAGTGATAGGGAGTGAAGTGATAGAACATGTTGACCACTTCACCTATTTGGGAAGTTGTATTAGCACCAACGGACTGATTGGCGATGAAATCTCAGCACGGATCCGAAAAGCTCGAGCTGCTTTCGCTGACTTACACCATCTCTGGCGTAGGCGTGACATCCGGTTATCAACCAAGGGACGTGTGTACTGCTCATCAGTTCGCTCCGTCCTTCTCTATGGCTCTGAAACATGGCCAATACGCGTTGAAGACATGAAAAGGTTGACTGCTTTCGATCATAGATGTCTGCGATCTCTGTCTCACGTTAGGTGGTTTAAAAAGGTAAGTAATGTTGACGTTAGGCGTAGAGTGTTGGGCAAAGAGGGAAAATCAATCGACGAGGCTATAAAGTTACATAGACTAAGATGGCTAGGTCACGTGGTGCGCATGCCTAACCACCGCCTCCCCCGACGGGCATTGCTAGCTGATATAGGTGCAGGTTGGAAAAGAGCCAGTGGTGGCCAAACAAAAACATGGCATCAATCCATGAAATCCTTGACAGTTAAACTGAGTCAGGTAGGGAGATGCAGACTCCCGGGTTGGGGCCCTCGGGACTCTAGGAATCAATGGCTGGAGACAATAGGTGACATGGCTCAAAATCGTTGTCAATGGCGCAGATGTATTCAGTCTCTGTAATCTTTCATATTCCTTTCTACCATTACCCATTCTGTTTCACTCTTATATCTGTCAAACTCTATTGATTCTCTTCACTCATCTTCTTGTCTACCTTTGTGTGCTATTTGGAACGTGGTAGCTCGAACTGCTGCACTTCGGTGCCAAGTTCTATGTTGAATCCAGACAGACAGACAGCTGATTTTGTTAATTTGTGCTAATGATAAAGCGAAATTTATGACACTGCAGCCAGTTTCTCATGAAAATTGTTCATCATGTTTGCTAACAAGCGGTTGTTTATCGTCAGTATTGTGCCCTTAGTTATCAGCCTATAGGTTTAAGGGAAAACGGCGATTAGATAACGGCAAAGTTAAAGAATTACGATCGAAGCGAACAAACGCATCAACGACTTTGAAACGACTGGTCGGTTTCGAAAGGCTACCTAATCCCTCCCTAAATAACCCTAAACACTACTAATCGTTCTATAACTTAACCTCAACCCTAACCTATTCTCACCTGAACTCTGACTGTAATATTTTCCCAACTTAATCTTAAATTAACTATATATGCCGTCTAATGGTCTCACACTTCTTGCATCATTCTTGCAGAATACAGAGGCTTTTATCTGATTTCACTAACTTGCTCTGCGTATAAGTTTCAAGTTTGCTGGCGCATTTGCACTTCTAGATCGATATTCTTTGAAATAGTCTGGATCATAAGAGTTTTTGTATTCCATCCGTTTTCATTGGTGGTTCCATCTGAAAATGTTAATCACTGTTCAAATGTTTTCTGAGTTTTCTGAAGGTAATTTGATATTAATATGCTGTTACACTTCTTTTCTCCTACTAACACCATTTCACAGTCTGTCATCTAGAGTTGTTGACCTTCTGTAAAGTGTTCCCTGTGGAGCTATCTATCTATCTGTGAGATAACGACTGATAAAAATTACTTAGAAGATATGTGTTAAAAATTTTTTCAACAGTGTTAGTGCATCTGTGGGAAAACTGAAAATCAGTCTTGAAAGCCAGCCTCCGTAAATGGAACTGATAATTATGGTTGATAAATTCACCTATATATAAACATTACTACTTGTAAAGTAGTTTGTAGGACTTTTATACATTCTGATAGTTTTGCATTCCCAGTTCTTTATTTTCTTGGGAGATTTTCGTCCTTTCCTAACTCACTTCATCGATGCTTAAATCAGTAAAATTTGATATTTTATTTATGATAACAAACTTAAGAGATTTCTATGTCCATTTGACATTCTGCTGTCTACATCATTTTACCATTCCCACTAGCAACTGGAGCTATTCAGGCGATTACCTGGGGTTCTAGTGGGAAGCCGTGACCAGTAGGGTAGAGCAGGTTGAAGGTGAGACAGTAACTCACCGAAGAAAAAATTGCGAAGTGGTCGCGCTATGTCATGACTTTGCAGATGTCGGAATTCATGGACTGGCCATTGGTCTACGAGCTTGCCTTGTAACCACAAGGTCCTTGGTTCGAACCCTGGTGGTGGGTACGCAATGCTAAAGAGTCCCAAACTAGGCTGACGAAACAGCTGTGCGAAACTTCACATTGGTTCTCGATTGGTTCTCTAACTAATGTCAACTCATGATGAAACCCTTCAGGTAAATATGTATATGTATTAGTTCTGTGATTCCGAATAAATATCAAATAGACTTCTTGCTGTAGAATGCTGGCCAGCCACGTGAAAGATCTGAGTTCCATTCCCAGTGGACACATTCCGAAATCCCATCTTTCGTGTGTGCGTCGGTGGTTCAGGGGTAGAATGTTCACCAACCACGCACGGTATTAGGGCATGATTTCCGGCGGGCTAGAAGTTCCATGTTCCACTCGTTGTATATGAATCAACAGCTATATGAAAATGCCATGTGTCAGGCGATCCACTACGGAAAACTCAGCGAAACCTCTGAAGTGTTGATAGGAGTAAGACAAGACTACCGACTATCGCTAGTGATATTCCTAACAGTGGTGGAATGAATTATGCGGCACATTGTGACTAGAAGGCAAGAAGACAGGAATACGCTGGACTGACAAGAAGACTCTAGGAAGTCTGTACTCTGCGGATGATTTATGTCTAATGTCACACACACACACACAATCGAAGATCTGCAGGTTAAAACCAATAAGTTGGCAGAAGAGGTAGGCGCTGAAGACAGAACTTCAGGTGAGCGTGGAGAAGACAGAGGTAATGAAGACAACCAACGAACAACAGCAGTGGGCACCAATCCCTATCAACGGGAGAAATTTGGAAGACGTCACTTCCTTCGCTTACTTAGGTAGTACTGTTTCAAATACAGGCAGTCGGGACGGATAAGGATATCAAAATTGGGATCGGAAAGTCGAGGTAGACCTTCAGTTTGAAAATCTTCTACACTCAGCACCAATTCTTGTACATGGGTCAGAAACTTGGCACTCGCATCATGGAAAGCATATTGAACAGGCTACTGCAGACTTTCATCAACAGCTGCCTTCTTTAGATCCATATTGAAGATCAGACAGCGGGCCAGAAAGAATTTGTAGCAAGAAACTTAGGGAGCGAACCAATCAGTATCCTATCGCTCAAGAAATAGTCCGAAGAAAATGGAGACGGATCGGGTATCCACTGAGGAGACCGTTTCATGACATCGCGCGCTAGGTGGGTTGTCGAGTGGAAACCGAATAGGAAGAAATGAGCTGGGCTTTGGCTCGAGAGTGACATGTAGGGGAGATCGTGAAAGGAGGAGATGAAAGCCTATGGGCAGTTGTGAGGCAGGCCTAATAGAACTTCAGGGAACAGGGTGAAATGGATATGTTCTCTTGAAGCTCTGTGTTCCACTCGGATGGAATCCAAGGGAACACTAATAATAACAATGTGAATTAATATTGTGGTCAGCTTCTCAGTATGCTACCAAAACCCATATTTTCACCTCACCATTCAGTCACTATCCATTATAATCACTATCTTATTTCTCTATCTAAGACAATCTCAGACAGCTACATTAACTGTTATTAGATGGTTAAAGGCCATCAGCAGGAAGCTTTGAACCTAGGTTTCATACTTTTCGGCACTCACCAGTTAGCAAGGAGTATTTGAAGTTCTGAAGGAACTCACATATCCTCTGTGATTCAGACCTATGTCACCCAGTTCTGTAATCACAGAAGTGTTACCACTGAGTTATTCAAGTTCGCTACTAACCTCTTGTAGGACTGCATTGGATACTTTGATTGGACGTGGTGTCTAATTAAAGTAGTTTTTCCAACTGTTATATATGTATATTCGATTAAATTTCTACTTGTTTTTTTTCCTTCTTACAATTATGCCGTTTTTACTTACTAGAAATGAACAAGGTGAAGTACTTGGAGTTGTCGACTGGAGTCAAAAGTTGTCATTCTATCAGTTAAATGGAAGACAAGTGAGTAGACGTAATTCGAAATTTTCTTTCACTTTTTGAGTGGAACACACGGTTTCAACGGCACATTTCATCTTGTCCTCTTCAGGCCTCTTAGTCTGGCCCAACAATTGTCCATAAACTCTCGTCTTCTTCTCAAATGATCTCTGCCATGTCATCTTTGCACCCACACTCAACTCATTGTTCTCCATCCTCATTCCATTTGATGCCATGCATGGTGCACGATATCACTCAACAACAACAGTCTCCCCCGACATATATTCACTCCATCTTAATTTTCTTCGGCGTATTTTCTGGAAGAAATAATCTTGGCTGGTTCATTCCCAAAGTTCCTTGTTGTAAGTCGTTTCTGGCTGGCCATCTAATCTTCAGTTTATACATATATAAACTGCCATCTCGATGATAACTTCCAAATCTGAACATCACCAAAATTTTGTACACTACGATGCAGAGCTCCGTTATTTAGTCCATTTCGAAAATTGCAGTTCACAACAGACAGTAGTGTAACAACAGAAGACAAGGGCCAGGCAACAGATCGTTTATTGAGAAAATCAACAGATATTTATAGATCTTTATGTACATTATTATTAGCGTTAATGTCAGCGGAGAAGCAAACCTCTTCTGATTGGTTGTTTTTTTTACTGAAGGTTATTCTATACTGCTTGTGACAGTTTCTTAGAAAGTTAAGTTATATATCTGCGAATTGTATTTACACACGTTAAGTCTGCTGTGATTGGTCGGTCGGTGGGTTTTTAAAGGTTAGGCTTTATTATTATTTTTTCTTATGATCCCGATTCGGGACATAAATATTGACGTAAATTGTTGTCTACAATTTTGGCTTGCAGACAGCTGTCACCACAGTAGGAGACAATATCATAGTCAGTGAAATAAATCAATAGTTTCGAAACGATCACTGGTGACTTCCCGCCTTTCAGTAGATTCCATTACTGGCCGCCAACTATAAAAAAAATCGAGTCAAAGTTAAAAGTATAATCGAAGCGTTTATATACCGATAGAGAGCGATAATTTCTATTTACTAAGCACAAACAACTAGGGACTGTAAAATTTTCAGTATAGAATTATTTAAGTATTCACTTCCACTTGACTATTCAACACATAAAACTTTCAAAAGACTGGATACTGAACAAAGAGTACTCTTTTCGATAAATTCATCATCAGGCTCTACAGTTATATATACATTATAGTGAATGAATGAATTGGTGTTACGAACAACATTAATGTTGCTGTTTCAATAACATCAAATCAATAATTCTGATAGATTACAGCTGAACCGCATCAACATAAAATAAGATGAATATCAGAAGAATTAGGAAGGATAATATTACAAATTCATGAGTTTATAGTTTCTACTGAAGGCCAGGGCAATAGTAGGGGCTGGACTTGCTTCTTTTGAACACAAAGCGCTGGTTGTTTGAGGCGAATCGCAATAGCCTCTGGTGTTTGAAGCATGTGGTGCTTCGATGATTTCGGCAATTTATTAGGCACCCGGTAGATGATAGAGAAGGATTCTTCAATGCTGGCTGACTTCGTGGCCAGTTTGAACCAGATGGTCCAATATCGAACTGTTAATGGTTTTCACTACACCTTTACTTAGCCATACTGGGAGATGTTCTCAAGCGAGCACGAAAAATCAAGTTCCTAGAGCAACGGCCAATATAACTCGCTCCACAAGCGCAGTTGAATTGATAGATACAATTTGAAGTGGCCAGCTAGTCTAGGTACTTCATCTTTCAGTCGAGGAATCACCATCGGTCGTGTAGAGAATAAGACGCGTAGTTCGCCAGCAGTAAAAGTTCTTTGAACTGATTTTCTTAATTTCTTCGCAACTATCTCGCTTGGTATATCGCCCATGAATTGTAGTCGTATATAAAGAGGCTTCTTTTTACAGATAGTGAGTAGTCCTTTTCCGTTTTCTTTGTCATGTGTTTCTTGATAAATTTTTCGGGATAGCCATTTTCGATCAAAGTATCATATACAATGCTTAATTCATCTTCAATTACTTCTTCTGAGCATATAGCTCTAACTCTGTGGCTGAGGGTCTTCACTAAATTTCTTTTGTACTTGATAGGAACTAAGCTGTGAAAATGTATATATTGTCCTGTCCAAGTGCTTTTTCTATGCAAATTTCTTTTTATGCTACCATCTGGTTTTCTTGTAAGTAGAACATCCAGGAAGGCAATTCTGTCTTGTGATTCCTCTTCGCATGTGAATTTCATAGCCGAATGTACTTCATTGAATTCAGTAATTATTGTACTCTTATCAGAACTATTATCACAAAGAATAAAGGTATCATCCATATATCGGCAATAAAATGAGAGCTTACTGATAAGGTTGTTCAGAGGTCCATTTTCTAGCTTACTTAGAAAGAAATCAGCCAGAATGGGACCCTATGGGGAGCCCATCGCCACCCCGTCCATTTGTCTGTAACGCATGCCGTTAAATTTGAAATTTACATTCATGGTACATCTTAATATCAATTCTTTTAGGATCTCAGTATGTATGCCAATGTTTATCGACAGCTTGTCCACTTGTTCACCTATGTAATTAACTGTTTCTATCAGAGGTACATTTGTAAATAACGATGTTATATCCAGAGATATCATGGTTTCGTCTTTGATATTAGTATCTTTTATTTTGTCTACGAATTCAAATACATCTTTAACTCTATATTTCACTATCTTCTCATGCAAAGGTTTGAGAATATTTACTAACCATTTAGCTAGAGCATGGTAGGGCGAATTTCGCATATCAAGTATTGGTCTTAACGGTACCACTGGTTTATGCACTTTAGGTAGGCCATACAATCTTGGCGTATACGTGCTCCGTTATTAGATTAGAATATTTTGGGTTAGTGTAGGGGAAAGTAGGAAAATATATATAGTTTTTTGCATCCATGATGGGTGAAATGAGCATCTTGGGTTTCACTGCCTGTCATCATCAACCAGTATGGCGTATATGTAATAACAGTGTTAATAAGTTATTTCCAAGGTATTGTTCTTCAGAATATACAACTGTTAATTGGTTAGGTAGAGTTTGTTTAACAGGGTTCATTTACCAAGTTAATGTTCTCAGCTCTTTGATAAAAGACCTACTGATGAATTCTACTCAACTAGCTATAATGACGATGGCTCCTACCATTATTATTAGTGTAACAACAGAAGACAGGGGCCAGGCAACAAATCATTTATTATGGAAATCAAAACATATTTATAGATTTTCATATATATATATATTATAGATTATTGTTAGCAGAAAAACACAGTCTTTTGATTGGTTGTTTCTCACAGAAAGTTAATCTTGCATCTCTTTGTGGCTGTTTCTTGAATGTCAGATAATCTATATATTAACTGTATCCGCCTACGCAAAGCCTTTGTTCTTATTTTTCTCACGATCAATATTGGGGACATAAACATTGACGTAAATTGCTGTCCACCAATTTTGGCTAACAGCCAGCTCTCACTATATTAGCGACAGAACGCTCTTCAATAACGCCTGTGGCACGAGGTTCAACCTCCAGTTGACACACTCGTAAAACTGGCTAAGCGGTAGTTAAACCGGTAAATTGGGAAGGTTGAGAGTGAAGCTAGCAACCCCACTCCTTCAGGAAAACAACGCCACAACTACTGAAGCTTCAAAGCTCAAGCTTAAAGTCAGATGTTTCATTCGGAATGTACACAAATAAATAATAATAATTATTGCTATCGTTATTCCAAATTCATAGATTGTCAGTGAAAATGGTCAAAAAGGTCAACAATTAACCCTTTCGTTAAAGGTATCAAATTGTTTGTTAATTTATCGTTTAAATGTTTTAAGTGACTATATTTTATAAATAATAAAAATAGATTACATCTCTTATGATTAGACTTCTTGTTGTATTTTAAATCCATTACATAAACAGACTGGTAAAGATCGGACACTAGGCTTTGATCCATGCAATTTAACCTGGTTCGGTGCTAAGTGTGAATCCGTCGCATTATGCGGTTCAAATAAAATGTGTCAATTGTACAATAGTGAAGGATGCGTTTAGCCTGTGTTAATAAACAACAATCATGGATATGGTGTTGTTCAACGCGGCAAGGATATAATCAAATTGTAAGCGGATTATTTATATGCTTTTTTTTTCTTTCATATATTATATTTAAAACAATTAGTTCCATTTAAGAATTTAGATAAAGCAATAAGAAGACGTACTTTTTCTGAATCGTGTAATGTATTTGCGCAACACAGCCTTAGTAAGGTGCCTCTTCAGTAGAGTCCAACGAGTATGCACTGAAGAAAGACTTGATGAAGAAGAAAGAATATTGACACAAACTCTGGTTGATAACAATTATCGAGACAAGTTGATCAGGAGATATAAAGTAGTCAGAACACCAAGACCCACTCTACAGCTCGCCCCTAAGAAAGACATGTACATCAAGCTAACCAATATTAGGCACCATAGCAGCTTGATAACTAGACAAAGACTGAACGCTGCTGTTAAAAAGACTTTTTATGCAGCTAATATCATAATAATTGAGAATGTGAAGCCAATATATCCATGCATATAAGCCCTTCGAACATGCGAAAAATGACGTCACATCCTACTGTATTTACCAATTTGAAAGTACGTGTGGACACACATACACACATGCATAGGGAGGACTCATCGATCTCTGCAAGTATGGGCTTCAAAGCATATTCCGAAATGGCTCCAGAAACAAATGGAATCGTCAGAACCTATTAACAGTGAGAATAGGAGACCTAGCTCTTCTATTGCGAAACATATTTTGGAGACAGGATATAAAATTGACGTTAACAGATCTTTTAAACTTATCTATAAAACGTGTTTGGGGCGTATCCTAAAGTTTGTGGAAGCCCTAGCAATTAGAAAGTTTAAGCCACCTTTATGCGTTCAAGTCAACAATTCGTCATCACATTAAACCTTCCTTGGTAAATTCTGTTTTGATGCCATAGCAGATGTACTATTACCTATGTTATTTGGTTTAGTGATCTTCATTGTTATTTTGACCTTGAATATGTCCTTTTAACTTCACCTAAGTCTATTTTATCACCTCTTTATTAATTTAATATATTCCTATACCAAGTCCGTGTTTAATCAGATTGTTCGAAATGTGTTGCTCAAACACATTACACGATTCAGAAAAATTACGTCTTCTCATTACTTTATCTATATATTATATTATTGTATCAATTCTTAATGAATAGCTCCCTCAAGTGGTGAAGAGATTGAGGATAAAAAGAGTTCTTCTCAGACTATTGGATTCTATGAAAATTTGGTAAATTTCCACTCTCTAGTTCAAGTTTGATGATCACAGATTGGTGTTAGTTTGAGAGACATTGAAGATAACAGAGTGACAGACAGCTGTTTTTTCCCACTTTGAGACTCTTCATTAGTACCGACCAACGGCCTCACCGTTAGGGGTCTAACATAAACCCTCAGATTATGAGGACACTTTCGCCATGTGTCCAATTCGTTTTCATTTTCTTCTGCATGTTTGTTCAGCCATAGTTTCTTGCCTGCTGATCCACTGCACCCCAGACTTCCTTGCCGGTTATCCTTTCCGCTTACCCATCTCATCACCGTTATCGAGCTTGGGAGGCGTAAGTGTTGATAAAAGTTTTCAGCAGGCTGGTGAAGAGACGCTTTCGGTGACGCGTGCACCAGATAGAAGCACTGACTTGAAATCAGTGTTAAACAGAATTCGTATAGCACTTCATCATGTGGTGAGTGATGCAGATCTCCTCAATCTTGCTATCACTGTGAGTGATAAGTGTGTGTGTGTGTCTTACTATCGTGATCTGATTTTAGCTGGCTTTCTCATCCCGATCCATCCTACTTACAGTTAAGTCAATACTTTTCAGGTGTCTTCTATATATATATATATATATATATTCAAAGTCCTGCCTTCGCTACCTGCCTCTTCTGCTAATTTGTTGGTTTTTTCTCGCCTCTACCTCCGTGAGTTTATCTGACATTAGACATAAACTATCCGCGAAATTCAGATCTTCTAGAGTCCTCCTCTCTGCCCACTTGTGGTCTGTTGCATAACGCATCGGTGATAGTAGGCAGACTTGTCTTACTCCTGTCTTAACTTCATTGGCTTTAATAAGTTTTTAGTTGTGAATCACATGTCATGTGTTAACATCATATGGCCGTTGAATGAAGTTTACAAAGGTTTACATCACTGAACCCGTTAGTCTTGAGGCAGTTTGCAAATTATTTTACTGTCGACGTTGTCATCCAAGGCCTTTTCAAAGTTGGTAAAGTTTAGGATGCATACGTGAAAATAATCAAGTGTATAGGTGGACATGAGGAGGTGAATTGATAGACAATATCAAAGCGTAACATTAGAAGTTGACAAATTTTACAAAAATACAGGAAGTAAATAGAAAAAGTCATAGTAGATATGAGACGCTGGACATGTGTGGCAATAAACAAGCGACAACTGAATGTCTGCTAGTCAAGATACTTCAGAAGACATCAAGTCGATTCTGCAGTCTTTTTTAGCGAGCTCCACAATTGCCTGTAAGCTTTCATTTCCACGTGACATGATCTCCTCTAAGTCATCCTCCAACGACCAATTTGACGTTTCCGTTTCGGGTGTTGCTGCAGGGCCTCGATTTAAAACAATTACGTGTCACCAATGATTGCGTAGAAAATCGATGCTCTGATACAACATCACTCAATAATAGTGTAGTTTATCTGAGATATAGGACGACATGATACACTATTGTTTGGTGATCACATTTTGATGTCAAAGTGTAAATTCCAAAAAGCTCTGCAGTATTACATGTTGAAGTCTCTGATCATTATGTTATAAGTGTGCAATAAGTGTACCGATTAACCAAAAGTTAAGTCATGCAAACAAAATAATCTACTTCAAGCTTACTTGGGGACATTTACTTTTGTTGATAGATGACCAAATCCAGAATCAATAATGACGATTGTGATGGGCAAACTGTTTTATAAATTTTGACTGCTGTATTACTTTGTGCCTGCCTTTGTTTACGTCCGCTTCTTAATATAATTGTTCGAAACTGCTGAGGACGAAGTGAAAATTTTGCTAATTACGTTAGGGTGAAGTATGCAAGTTGTGTACACGGAAAAGCTCAGACAATACACTTAATTTTATGTTAGATGGTTGCAGAAAGTTGACAGGAACTCCTGAACATGAGTTTCGTCAGCTAGGCATACCTGAAACCTCGAAGAAACTCATATCTCCTCTGAAATTTGAAGCCGCGTCCTCTACCTGGGTGTTCACATTTTGAACACGGCTGATAGAATTCCGTCAGCAATGACAGATGTTATCGGTTACTCTCCAGTGAACAGTCAATGTACACATTTGATATGTTCAGACTAAGTCAGCGCTAACATTTGATGCAACAGATGAATTAGTTATTAATTCATTTTTGAATGAACGTATGTATACTGAAGACAAAGTCGTTTAAAATGCCAATCAGGACACAAGAGAGGAAAGGACGAGAAGTTCAACAAAGATATCTTTTCGGCCATTTCATCTTCAAAAGCAGCTATACAATCTCATTTATATACATACACTTGCCTAGTTACAGTTATGGTGTGGTTGTGTTCTTTTAACTGGATTGTTTAGTATGCTCTAAGGATGTTGTGTAGTATGACAATGAAAGCTTCAAAACTAAAGCATCCAACTCAGAAAACTCAACTGCACTAAAATCATTCAGATTGACTTTTAAAATCATTCACCGGAGCTATGAATCTTCTCCACTTATATACTTACAATTACTTTAATTGGGAACTAATAATTAGTGTGATTTGTCTAGTCCTTTCTTTGGTGCAGACTGAATTCTATCAGTCAAGTTTGCGATGTGGACACTATTCTAGGTAGCTTGCCATCACGGTCCACATTGATTTGATGATATTAGATGGTTGGAGGCAATCGGCAGGAAGCCTTGGATCTAGGTTTCGTGCTAGTTAGCACATATGCCACTGAGCCCGAATAGCTCAGTGGTAACGTCTCTGACCGCAGCGCTCACTGAGTAACACGGGTTCGAATCTCAGAAGGTATATGAGTTCCTTCAAGGTTGCAGATACGCCTTGCTGACTGGTGAGTGCCAACTAGCACGAAACCTAGGTCAGGTGGGGCTTCCTACCGATTGCTTCCAACCATCTAATATCGTTTGAACTTATGCAAAGTGTCCTCACTGTCATTATTCCATTACCTTCCCTTGTATTATATATCCTGTGTCAGTGAACAATTGTAAACATGCTTACTCCGTGTATACATTATTATCATTATTGATGATGCCTGTCAACTGGAGTCCCTCATGTGCATAAAGTGAGAATATATTATTATAAGATGCATTTTATTGTTATATGAGGGAAATGACTTCAAGCTTTATTTATTTTTCCAAGTATCTGTAATCCATCCAAAACATACTTGGGTTTTTTTTGTTAATGCGAAGTCAATATCTCTATATTTCTTGATGTGGTTCATTGAATCACTAGTTATCAGATTTTTCCCACAAACCGAAGACAAAAATCACACCAACTATGTAATTTAACCATAAATCAAATTTATGTAATTTAAATAATACTTATCCATGCCTGTACAACTGGTGTGTCCTACATAGGTAGGAATAAATATGTACCTTATTATATTATCATTACTAAATATGCTTATTAATCGTATGTATAATTTGTCGAACTGATGATGCCTGTAAACTGGCGTCCCTCATGTACAAAAAATGAGAATATATTATTATTATTAATTATTTTCTAATTCAACATAATGACGCATGGAGGTTAAAAGTGTATAGCGGAGGCGCTGGCAATTCGTCAATACAACCCCGAACTCTGTATACAGAAAACGTTTTTCCAGTCTCTTATTCTATCTTGGTCTTAACCTCTTCACTAGTCGTTCTCTCTAAAGAAAAATTTGAGTCTTTCTTTTCCTTTTATAACCTTATCAAACTTCTATCTTTGTGCCATTGACTACCACGTAATTTGCAACTTTTAGTTGTTTTTTTTACTTCTAAGGCCACTTCCGAGTAATTATATCAATTATGTCACCCCCTATTAATCAATAATAGACCACTATGCACTTTTAGTAAGTGTAAATACGACCGTACAGCCTCTAAACATGATTTCATCGGTAAAGAACAATTTCTTCGCTGAATTTGTCTGGGAGTACTGGATAACTGTCTCCTCCATCCTAGTTTAGGATTCTTCAGCAGTACGCACCCATCGGGGTTCAAACCCAGGACCTTCTGGTTACAAGGCGACCTCGTAGACCATTGAGCTACTGGGACCCGATCCAATAGTTGCGCTATGTCGTGAATTAGTAGAAGGTAGAATTCATGCATTGGATATTGGATCGGGTCCCTGTGGCTCAATGATCTACTAGCTCGCCGTATAACCAGAAGGTCCTGGGTTTGAACCCCGGTGGGTGCATACTGCTGAAGACCCCCAAAAAGGACGAAACAGCTGTCCAGTGATTCTCTAACTGATGTCAGCTCATGATGAAATCCTCCATGCAAAATACACATTGACAAAGAATCATTTTTCTGTGCACTTTTTGTCTCTTTGTCCATCTCACAAGTTCTTGTGGTATTCCAAGATGAGAACTGATTCAGTATTCTATAATTTGATATCAGCAGTAAACAGAAATCCTCTGAAGAGGATGTAAGAGAAATATCTACTAGCTGTTCTCGAGAAAAATGAATACCCATGCAATCCCATCAAAAAGTGTTTAAACTTCAGTCGAAGTGCCAACAAGAAACCACACTCGAAGACCATAAGAAAATTCATTCTACTATAAGCAAAAAATACCCCTGAAATAACTTCTAGAGTACTAAAACCACTTGAAACAGAAATGGCACACAAGCTAACACAATCACTTTATTCAATATTGGAAGATCAAGGGATTCAACACCGAAAGAAGACAAGATCATTTACAAAATAAATTGTATAAACTGCGATAAACTCTACATTGGTCAAAGTGGGAGTCACCTTCGACTCAGGATCTATGAACATAAATTAGCTGTGGAAAGACGTGTTATGTATTCTTTCTTATTAACGGACACTAATTTTGATTAGGAGAATGTAGAAATTTTAAACAGAGGAAACATTGAAGCTGTCAGGGAATTACTAGAAGCCTGGTAGTCAGATGAATCAGCGTTTACCAAAAACACGTTACTATACATCAGATTTATCAAATAATAAAGTATAAACCACATGAAAAAATAGTTCAAATTCTAAGTCAATAAAATAATAATCAATAGAGATGTAAATTAACACCCAGTTACGACAATGGTTGTTAGGAAATACAACTGTAGCTTTCATGAAGAATTCAAAAATTTCACTTTACATTAAGGCCTGCGCTGAAGGAAGATGTTGTCTAAAAGAACGACAAAAGCCTCATGATTAAATTAACCGGCTCAGACAAGACAACTAAATCATAATCTCATCTGATATGTGACAAACAGATTTTGATGAACAAGATTATTTGTCATCCAGTGATCGAGTTTACAGTCTATCATTTCTGAAGTGTTAATTATTTGATGCATAAAATGTTTTTTTTTTTTAAATTCTTTTTTTCAGGTTGTTGGTTGTCAAGATGGAACAATAGAAGCTATACAATTAATATTAGAACCTGTACAGAGTTTTTATAAAGATCGTTTTGCCTATCGTGAATCCCTTACAGATGTTGTTGTACAACACTTAATAACTGAACAAAAAGGTAAGACTATGAGGAATAAGACCAAGCGAAAGGTTCTCTCCCTCTCTGTGTGTCTACTTCATCCTTTTTACTGTGTTCAGTATATTCTTAGTAAGGTGCAGCCAATTTAAACATGGCGGTATTTCAAAAAATAGACACCTGATAACGTTTTGAAGCAATATACAGTATAGAAATGTTGAGGGTATCCTCATAATCTTTGAGAGGTGTAAATGATATAGGATCTGTTGAATATTTCGTTGAATCTTTGATAATGTTGATATTTCCTCCGACCATAGGTCTACTTTATATCCACAGACTAGAGGTATAGTGTCTAACTGACGTTGTAGGTTTGGAGTTTTGAAGACTGAGTTAGATGTCTTGAAATAACAAGCCTATCTGTTGATAATTATCACAAAGCACAAATTCCAGAATAATTAGGGATTTCAAAATTTGCTGTAAGTATGTATAATTCTTAGAATAATAGTGTTACTGCTATAATAGTATATTCTTCTGGTATTCATCCAGTCTATATGATATCTAGATTAAAAGAGTGTGTGTGTGGGGGGGGAAGTGTATTTCAGTTAATCTAAAATTACTCACTCTTTTAACAAGTGTAAGCCCACATTCTTTGCATTCAAATCTACCGTTTGACTGAAGACATTATTGAACTCGACCTCTGGTCATCGATGTCATCAGAAACGTTCGTTTTAGGGTGGAATATTTAACCTAATCAGACATGACCATTGAAATGGAATTTAGTCAAACAGTAAAGGGAGACTTGTTTTTCTTTTTTGATGTGGTTGTGTTCTCTGAGCTGGATGGTTAGTTTGCTACGATTTCATCGCCCTACTAGGCGACATCTTCACCGCTTACATTAATTTGAAGTGTGAAAACACACAGAGACAACCAATCACGTCCAAGGTAACCAGGAGAGATGATTAATAAACTCGTGGAGAAATCTAAAAGCTCAGTTCAAATTGAAGTATGCGCTGGAGATGTTGCCTAGTAGGGCGATGAAAGCTTCGCAAATTAACTATCCAGCTCAGAGAACACAACTAAATCAAAATCATCCACCTGAGCTACAAATCTTCTCCATCATATTTGTTTTTCTTTAGAAAAAGGGTTGAACATTGTAAGAAATTGTAAAAACAGAGTGGGAGGAAGGGGCTGAGGATTAGTACATTTTGACTAGGGTCACGAAATGCGAAAACACTCAAAGAGAATTGGATGTTAATGAAAGAGTATGGAGGCAAGTATCAAAATAAATTATGTATTTGGTGAAAAGAGTGAACAAAAGGTTAGTTAAGAAAATGATTATACTATCGCCAATGATCTCCCTGATTGCAGTAGATTGGATAATGCGACAGACAACGGCGGGCAATGAGGAAACAGGCATAAAATGGAGTCACACAAAAAGAGACTTGGAGGATCTGGATTTCCCCGATGATATATGTCTGATTTCCAACAAACTGGAAGATATGCAAGTGAAAAGCAACAAGCTGGCAGAAGAATCCTCTAGAGAAGATAGGACTTCAGGTGAACATAGAGAAGACAGAAGTGATGAAGATTCCTGGCCAACAGACAACAATCAGCTATAAATGGGAGGAACCTGAAAGAAACAACCTCCTTTACCTACCTGGGAAGCATCGTTTCAACTACAGGCGGACGGAACTGAGTAGGATATCAAAGCCAGAATCGGAAAAGCAAGACAAGCTTTCATTACTCTGAAGTCTGTGTGGAGGTCAACAACACTCAGCATCAAAAATAAGATCCGGATTTTCAACTCCAATGTGAAGTCAGTGCCATTTACTATACGGATCAGAGACTTGGCCAGCGCGTCATAAAGAGCATCTCAAACAAACTTCAGACCTTCGTTAACAGTTGTCTTCGCTCACTACTAATCAAGATCAGATGGCTAGCCAGAAAAGATCAGCAACAGGGATCTCTGGCAGTGAGCGAACCAACCAGGAACCTATTGTGAAACAAATAGGCAGGAAGAAATGGAGATGGATTGGATTGGCCATACGCTGAGAAAACCATCAAGTGACATCACTAGACAAGCCATCGCTCGAGTGGAACCCGAAAGGGAAGCGGCGAGTTGGGCGTCAGTGCAAGGGTGACTTGGAGGAGTTCATGTGAAGAGGAGATGAATGCATGTGGACAGACTGGAGCGGAGTGAAAAAGTTGGCAGAAAACCGAAGGCAATGGAGACGCGTGGCTGAAGCCCTATGTTCCTCTAGGAATTAAAGGATATAATAATAATAATAATGATAAATGTCATGTAAAAAATATGCACAAAATAGTGATAATAGTTGAACTTGAAACTATACTGTTTTGAGGAAGACATTATTTGAGAATGGCTACCATTCCTCACGCTTTATAGATAAATACATAAAGTCTAAAACCAACAGAGAATGCTCCATCTCTATGCCAAAGAAGATGCTATTCATGAATGTGGTGCTCACAGGTGACCTTCTGGGCGGCATCCTAAACAAAAGAATATGAAATGCCTGCTGCTAAATCACGATTGATATTCTCATGCTGCCCAATGTTCTTTAACAACTGTAAAGATAAAATATCGTATTTGACCACTTCTATGTGTGTTTATGCCAATTCACTTGCTCCTGTGGAGCGAGATGCATAGGTCGTTCAATGCGTGTTTTATCTAAAAGAGTCAAAGAACATTGTTTCTCCCTCTTGGCTACGAAAAGGTGACAGTGGATCAATAAGAAGTGCCGGAATTTAATAAACATTCAATACTGGTCATTCACTATGTAGACAATAACCCTAACCAATTTTTATTCTTGTTCGACAAACATAATGTACACATATATTACAAACAAATAATTATATGTACTTTCTACTGTACAGCTAAATGAATGAATTCGCCGGAAAGAGACTATTCAGTGAACTGTTTGTTCTTATTTCCGTAATTCAAGTTAGATTAAGTTACGAATCAACGAGCTCAGCTTGTGACCGGAATGTTCTGAGTGCGAATCTAGGTGGGTGTGTACTGCTGAAGAGTCCCAAACTAGGACGGAAGAGACAGCTGTCCATTACTTCCAGTTGGTTTTCCAACGGTTATGTAACTAATGTCAGCTCATGATGAATCAACACCAGCTAGAAAACTAATGGCAACTATGTGTTTCGTCCTAGTTGGAGACCTCTTCCCAGTGAGTGCTCATAACTCCAATTACGATCGAATCATGGGATATTAGGTAACGAGGTTAGCATACCATCATTTAACCACTATCCATGTTCCAGTGGTTGTCCATTATGCCTAAATTTTCACTGGTTCTCTATTACCGATGTCGGTTTGTGATGATATATTTGAAAACCTCCATATTTCTCTATAACCCATGGATACAAATGTTACTCAATTTCCAAGTATTGTTTTTGTAGGGATTTTGTTTGATTGAATGGAGGATTTCATCATGAGCTGACATCAGTTAGAGAACTACTGGAAAACCAACTGGGAGTACTGTGCTGGGCATGGGGCAACTGTCTAGATTAATAAATTGAGAAACGTGGGAGTACTGGACAGCTGTTTCTTCCTTGTTTGGGACTCTTCATCAGTACGCACCCATCACAGGGGTTCGAACCCAGGACTTGTAACCAGAAAGTCCTGGGTTCGAACCCCTTCGATAGAAATATCATTATACAAAATACAATTAAATATATCCATCATTTGCGTCTTCATACCTTTGTTTTCCAAATAGACAAATATATTTAAATCGCTAGAAGTCATGGTTGAGGATTGGGTATTCTGAGAATGAGATTAGCACATATAAGAACAAATCTCGACTCTTTACCCTCTTCATCCGATCAGATCACCTGTTAGCATAGATGATACATTGAATTAGGAGACGATTACACTAAAATTACCCTTACACTATGGAGGCTGGTTGATTACAAATAGCAATAAGCATGATTTAGAAAGTCAGATTCTCATAAATTATCGATAATACTTTTATTATAATAAAGGAAGGTTTTCTTGTATTTCCCAATGAATGAAAAACAAAACGATACTGTTTTTAATGACGTTTCGCCATATAATGCTAATAGATTCATCAAAGTATTATTAAACCAGAATTTACAAAATCTCAGCATATAAATAACAACTTAATCATCGTTCCTCAGACGAGCACACTTGATGATAAAGGATAAGAAAGAAAAAGAAGAGGAAGAAATATCAAACATTACTGAAACTCCCAGGCAAAACAACTACCCAACGAACTTCATCAACAAAATCAACACTGATATTAAGTATGATCGAAAACGTATTCCAAAAACAAGAACTTCAACAGTTGTCATTTTATATAGGGCGGAGACATCAGACGATATCAGAAGAGCACTCAATAAGCTCACCATCAGAGTTTTCTTCAAAACACCAGACACACTGCAAAACAACCTTGTCCATATAAAAGACCAAATCCCTAAAGATTCTCTACTTAATTGTGTCTATAAAATCAAGTGCTTGCTCGAATATCATGCGATATACATCGGACAAACATTGCCAGAGAGCAATCAATATCAGAAGAAATGAACACCGTAGAGCATCTGTTCGACCACCAAGAAATCCAGTTAGTGAACTAGAAAAGCTTGAAAAATCATCACTCATGGGTCACCTACACGCTATAGAATCAGACCACAAAATTGATTTTGACAATATTGAAATCATCATCCAGAAAAAGTATTTCAGAAATCACCAAGAACGTCTGAGATCATCAGAAGCAAATTTTCTGGTGAATAGGAATGATGGACTAAAACAGAGTTTGACCTGGTTACAACACCCCCCCCCCTCCCCAATGAAGTGACAAAATCAACACGAATGTGGTAAGCAATTCCATGTAAACATATGCTGTTTTTATAGTTTTACACACTTATCAAATCCAACAATCTACACCTGGTTTCCTTATCTGTACCAATTGTCCAACTTGACAACGCAAAAATGACCCCATGTTGAGCAACGATGATTAAGTTGCTATTTATATAATCTGAGATTTTGTAAATTCTGGTTTAATAATACTTTGATGAATCTATTAGCATTAGATGGCGAAACGTCAGTAAAAACAATATCGTTTTGTTTTTCATTCATTGGGGAATACAAAATACCTTTATTATAATGAATATCATATAGCCGTGGCCAAATTTTTTTGAACTGTTAAATGTGAACTTTGCTTAGACATATA
The DNA here is from genome assembly GCA_944472135.2 of Trichobilharzia regenti. Taxonomy (NCBI): domain Eukaryota; kingdom Metazoa; phylum Platyhelminthes; class Trematoda; order Strigeidida; family Schistosomatidae; genus Trichobilharzia; species Trichobilharzia regenti. The sequence goes on from OX235263.1 coordinate 73,688,462, forward strand.
TAATATCTTAATTATCCGTATCTATTTAGCACGTATTAAATGCAGGGATTATGTGAAGAAGATATCATTATTCAAAAATCTGCTAGCTGTAAGTTGTTTTCTTTTTGAATTAGGTTAAAAAGATTCATTCTTGTTTAATTAAACTATAGTCGTTTTGGCGTGGTGGCACGCTTTATAATTCAATAAGTTAGGAATGAAGTCAGGGTATTTAATTCAGTTTTAGATTTTTCCGTCGGTTGATTGGGTCGAAGTGCTCGGTCTCAGGTTGACATGTAGGCTTCTTGTTAAGATACTTCGACGATGTTAACTGGTGGATGGTAACTATTGAATGAAATAATTAATATGACCCGTTGCAGGAGAAGTGGCTCTCTTTAGGCCCAAGTGGTCTAGTGGATAAAGCTTTGGCGTTTGAAACTATGGACACTAGGTTTGAGCCTCGGTGGGAACATCATCACTGACTCACTGGGGAATGCAGGTACATCCAGATGACGAGCCCCAAATAGGAGGAAATGCACATTCTGGCTGGATTACACTTCTAGTCACCATCCAGCCAACTAACTTCTAAAGTCAGAGTGTTTATCGATTGTGTTAGAATTGGGTTGCCCGGAACAAAAGTATTTTATGTATCCAGTTATGATTCCTACATATTGAGTGTGGGAGCTGGCTATCCTATCCAACTGCCTACTGCCTGAAGCAAATGTAGCTAAAAAAATCTACGTGTTGAGTTCTCAACGCTGGAAACCAATCTTCGCGTCCAACCATATAGATAAACAAAACTTCTTTCAGTTACTCACAGTCCGGAAATGTCATGACGATTGTAAAATGACAGTTATTTGCAATACAATTTGCTATACTACTAAATAGTAGTAATGAAATATCAAAGACCAAAATTACCTCAACAATAATGTTATGAAGCTATACAGAGATGCAGGTCTTTCCCAAATACAAAACAAGAGCTATACAACAAAATGATTAAACAGAAATCAACTTTAAGAAGTTCCTATGAATAAAGAAAAAAATAATCCTAACAATACAGTGGACTCAAAACTCTGTCCACAAGAGAGACACACACCGTAAACAAAATCCCCACGGTTAACCTTGACCTCATTCAAACAAAATCAGAATTGTGGATTAAAACATTATCAGCGCCATCACACAATCGCATAGAGAAACGTTTGAATTTAGGATTTCACAAGAACAATGACAAATAATAAGGATTGAGTGAGTAGGTGTGATATGCAAACGTTTGGACATTGTTTAAAAGAGCTCAAACAGACTGTAGCACTCCTGTGTTAAGGAGAATGGAGGAAGCATACCACCTAGTAACCGACTTCAAAAAGAAATGATATCCTCACAATTTCATCAAAAAAAAACGTTTAAAATTCAGTCACAATATCAACCAGAAAATTCATCCTACCATATATAAAAAAATACCTCTGAAATAACAGCTAGAATATTAAAGCCGTTTCAAATAGATAATGAACACAAGCCAGTCAGCCAGTCCAATCACTTCATTCGAAATAATGCAAACAGAAAGATCCAACAGAAAAAGGAGATAAAATTAATACCATTTACAAAATAAATTGTATGAACTGTAAGAGACACTACATCGGCCAAATTGGGCGTCCTCTTCGAATCATAATCCAGGAACATAATGCATGTAGATAATTACAGACACAAACGTGATTAGGAGAATATCGAAATTTTAAATAGAGGGAAGAGTAAAGTGCCAGGGAACTCCTAGAAGCCTGGTACTCAAACGAATATGCAATTGACAAACATGTTAATATAGACCAAATATACCAACTAATAAAAAGTAAATCACATGACGAGAAAGTTCAAAATCCAAGTCAATAAAAAATGATCAGTACAGATGTTAATTGACTACCAGTCATGAAGATAGGTGCCAGGAGACACAATTCTATCATTCATGGCGAATTCGAATCAGTTCATTTTATGTTCAGTTCAATGAACAACGCACTCAATAGAGAAGTGAAGGAGGTCACTAGGAAAGAAAAAATTTATTTCTAGGAGAAACGAAAGAAATTTTAGGTTGATCCCTTTGAAGGACTCTCGAATTGACCATCACCTGAAGCGAGTCCAGAAATAACACCAACAACCACAAAACCAGCATTGAACACCAACTCGCCCAACAAAAGCAGAGGTCTTGAATGCAATCGAGCTCCTGAAGATAGTTGGATCGGACAGAATTCCTCGTGAACCACTGAAAAACGACCCACAAAGTGTAGGGATATGCTGACAACACTATTGCAAAACATTAGAAGGAAGGAAAGATGTCTACTGATTGGAAGAAGGGCTACTTTGTCAAACTACCAAAGAAGGGCAACTGCCGGCGCACACGTGATATCTATGGTCGGCCTGCAAAGTTTGGCCTACCGATATCCATGCTGAAAATTCCATACTTGTACCAAAAATACAGTGTGGAATCAAGCTGTAATCAAAAAAAGTTGGGACTCTGCAAGAAGTGGGGCATACCAGGCCTTTGAGTGGAACCTTATTGGGAAACGATGGGCGGAAGATCCGATGGGATCGTGTGAGGAAGGGATGAAAGCCTATGAGCAATCGTGAAGCCAGCTAAAAACGGCTGCAGAGAACAGGATGAAACGTTTTGTTGAAGTCGTATGTTCCCCTCGAAACCTAAGAGAATAATAATAATGGTAATGTCGTCCCTCAGATACAGCAATGATAAGCTCAGCCTCAAACGAGGGCAACAGTATTACTCACAAGATTTAAGTAGTTCACTATTGTAAAGGGAAAATATTCAGCTTTAATAGAAGCAGCATCTTAATTTTATCTAGTCATTCACTGTTAACTGTTGTTTTTTTTCAATTCTTTTGTAGATTCAACTTTCAGATAAAATTTTAATTTATGAATCACCTAGTGATGATCTCAGAGATATGCATTATCGAGTTCGTGAGAAATTAACCCAAAATTTCGATTGTCATCATTTAGCCATATTTACAAACAGTCTGATTATTTGTTATGAATCTTGTTTAACGTGTATCAATTTCCAGGTGAGTTATTTGACAAAATTTTATGCTTTCTTTTGATGTGCAATTAGTTGTGTTCTGTTAGCTGGTTGGTTTAAATGCGAAGTTTTCATCGTCCTTCTGAACAACATCTCTCTTCAGCGCAAGTTTTAACATAAAATGAACTGATTCGAATTCTCCATGAATGATAAATTGCGTCTCCTGGTAGTCATCTTCGTGACTGGTAGTCGATTTACATCTGTACAGATCATTTTTTATTGAATTGGATTTTGAAATTCCTCGTCATGTGATTTACTTTTTTGAACAATGCAAGAACTACAGTTTTAGCAGAATAAAATGGTACCATCTTTTATTTCGTTGCCTTCTCGTCAGCTGCTTACATGGCAAAGACATTATTAATATATCTACAACAACAATTTTAACATACTTGCACAGAGTTCATTTTAACCAAAAAAATCAATCGATCAATATACGCATACACTAAAAATATATACATATATAAATATGCAATATTAACCACTATTCCGAACAATAATAATCAAACACAATGGAAACTTTTAGCATTTCACATTCGGAGGAAAGAGAGGTGAAATTATCCAGTTACCAGGGCAAAAAAGGCTGATAACCGCTTCTTTCTGGACGCATAAATCAGGTTTCAGGCGCTTGATGGAAATGGCTTCAGCAAACTTAAGGAGAATTGAGCTATTTTGCTTATTGATAATTTTGAACGACTTTTCAACGTCCACCTCATGACCCGTGTCGAGAAGATGCCTGGTGATGGCACTGTTTAAAGCATTTGTTCCCTTTAGACGTAAGCTTTTTGGTACATGTTCACAAAATCGTAGATATGCCCTTCTTTCTGTCCTTCCAATGTAACTGCTCCCGCAGATACATGTAAATTTGTATACACAGTTGGAGGTAACATGAGAAGGATATCTATCGATTTTTGATTGCACCAAAGAGCAAGTTGTTCGATAGACGGGAACGAGCTTGGCAGCAGGATAGGCTACGGCTAGTGATGTACTCAGCCTTCTGTTGGTATATTTGGTCTATATTAACATGTTTGTTAATTGCATATTCGTTTGAGTACCAGGCTTCTAGGAGTTCCCTGGCACTTTACTCTTCCCTCTATTTAAAATTTGATATTCTCCTAATCAAGTTTGTGTCCGTAATTATCTACATGCATTGTGTTCCTGGATTATGATTCGAAGAGGACGCCCAATTTGGCCGATGTACTGTCTCTTACAGTTCATACAATTTATTTTGTAAATGGTATTAATTTTATTCCTTTTTCTGTTGGATCTTTCGGTTTGCATTATTTCGAATGAAGTGATTGGACTGGCTGACTGTCTTGTGTTCTATATGTATTTGAAACGGCTTTAATATTCTAGCTGTTATTTCAGAGGTATTTTTTATATATGGTAGGATGAATTTTCTTGTAGTCTTTGATGACGGTTTCTTGTTGGTGTTCTGACTCGGCTTATTATTATTATTTGTTTTGATATGTAGAATGTGATTTTGATCATTAGCAGAAATGAAGTTTGATTATTTCTGATAGACACTTATGATTATTTTTGTCATTTAATCAGAATTATGAAGGAGTTCTATCGGTCAACAGATCACTTGAAAGGGAATGGATAGTACAAACTTCGTTATTGAGTAGGATTTGAACTCTTTGATGGAATATAAGGCCATAATAGTGAATTTTATTTTATGTAACACACAGTGATTGAGTATTAGTAAATGTGTGACATTTAGAGCACATTTTATTGCTCATAATTCTATCAGTGCATTAACACTTCCTCTTGATTTTCGTTGCAATTTATGCATATATCCAAGATAGGAGATGGGTCATTCTGATTGCCCTTTTTTTGGTGTTGATTCGATGGAGAAAGATCCTATGATTAGTCTTGTAACGACAGAAGACAAAGGCCAGACAACAGATCGTTTATTGAGAAAATCAACAGATATTTATAGATTATCATGTACGTCATTATTGGCGTTATTGTTAGTAGAGAAGCAGCGTCTTCTGATTGGTTGTTTTCCTGCTCAAGGTTATTCTGTCATCTCTTTGTTTTCGTTTCTTAAACATTCCGGTGATATATCTGCGAATCGTCTCCACCCACGCAAAGTCTGCTGTGATTGGTTGTTGAATTCGTCAAGATTAGGATTTATTCTTGTTTTTTTTCATAACCAAGATTTGAGACGTAAACATTGACGTAAATTGTTGTCTACTAATTTTGGCGAGCAGACAGCTCTCACCACAATCTCTGTTTCTCTCTCTCCACTTAACTACATTTCTTTTAAATACTTCTACTCTGTCGCAACCTATTGTGTGTGGTTGAGTCACAATGGATGAGCTTTCTTCTAGATTATCTATCTTAGCGGGGTCAATCATTCTGGCAAAATTTCTATCTTCCGGTAATCCAGATGACCCTGATCTACTAGTCTGCCTATGTAAGTGACCTCACAATCATCCATTTCCTAATTGAATTTATTGAGTCTGCAAGCCAGTAGGGTTTGTCTCTGGATGAGAGTTGGTTGGTTGGTTAGTTTAAATACCACCCTAATTCTAACCTTATTAAGTATCCTACATGAAGCCTTTGATTTTCCTTCTCTGTGTGAAGTTAATGCTTTGATATGACTGTGAGCAATAGACTCTGCTCAAAACGTCATTCTGTTAGTAATACTGTATCATCACTATGTGTTTTACCAAACAAATCTGTGTAGAGCGTATACACTTCAAACGCCAGTGTTGATAGAATTTTATTGATCAGTTAATACTGTGGTTGAAATTAAGTGTCAGAGTTATTGATTAACTGTATGGATGTATTTTACTTCTCGAGATATATGATAGCCATAAAACTGAATGGTGAAGTGAGTCAGGATCTTTGATGATGGGTACTAATCTACAAGAAATCTGGATTCTGAGTTTACCGCAGATTATGGAATAATATAACGAGAATTCCTACTGCCGAATTTTTCTATGATGGTATCCTTGCCTGCGTAGATGAAAACCATGTATTCAAAATCAGCGTGTATAACAAGGATGATGGTGAACCAGTACACTGGAATTAGCAAAGTTCTACAATAGAGCGTCCCAAGGGATGCGAACGCACGAGTGACCTTGAGCCTACCAATCAGAAAAATGAGGGATTTTTGCACAAAACATTACGTATATTTAGATTAAAAAGGCATGAAAATGGATTGAACAGGATATTTTTCTCTAATATAACGTAAAAATATGTCACACTTATAATGAGGTTTTTCAGTTTTTAAATTAAACCAATTTCTATACATGTATTCATCCAGGTTATTAAAAAGTACTTGGTTTTGAGAGCCATTTATTGCTCTTATTCTATTTTTTAATCTTCCGTAGAAACCCTCCCTTGAATTGGTATGAGTGCCTGTTCTAGGATCAAGGAAATCATAGGAATGGTTAACTCGGTTATGTATATATCCTTAATCCGATAATCGGTTATATCCTGCCAGTTAATCGGTGCGTACAGTAGTACTAGGCAAAACGAGTCTTTGAATAATAGGCAGAAGAATGTCGGCACTCCTACGTGGAATAAGTTCAATGAATTCTTTCTGAATTTGGGTGTCATAAATTCCAAATACCCAAGCGTTGTTAGCTCTAGCACGTCTGTGATTGTATTTCTTATTTATAAGCACTGTTTTGTCGATATGAACGATAACACGGACTCCTCCCTACACTAGTGTAATACTGTTCATTTTCCATGATGATAAATCTCGACAAAACTGAAACCACTGAACAGTAGACGTCAGCGTATTTTCTTACTGAGGGGCAGCTGACCTCACTCCGAACTTCAAAATCCAGTAATGGAAAAAAAAACAGTATATTCGTCAAAGAAAGTTTCGATTTAGCAAAGAAAGTTCCTAGAAGACAATTAACTGTTAGTGTCACTTACCAGTAAGAACACTCGTTCGTTTCCTAACCCCCATATATCTAAATATATATCCATCAATGACCTATGAATATGGTTGCAGGCTCATTGAAGCACTGGAACTACATATCCGAGTATATCGTAAGTTTCTTCAGCCGACCACTAGCATGCGGTCATTTGAGCGTTCTCACTCCTGGGACTCTATTCTTGAACTTCGCGCAGTAATTTATTTTGAAAACTGATGTAATGCTGTTGGCTTCTTTAGTATTCGATGATGTAAAACATAAATTGGCTGTGACAGTACTACTCATTTATTGTGAGTAGTGAGATAAACAATCCCAAAAATATGTGGATAAATGCGACAAGTCGTTAAATGGATTGAACACTAACCATTCCAAATGATGAAAAACTTCGAGGCAAACAGAGGGGAAGAAGGTCATAACTTTCTCAATATATGAAAGAATTCAATTTCACACAGTAGTTGTTGAGAGCTGAGCAGCAACTCTAATAGTTCTTCTTTTCTATTTAGGGTATTAAAGAACGTGAATGGATAGTTGACAGTCCCGTGAAATGTCTTCGTATAATTGGTGGTCTACAGAATAAAGAATGTCTACTCCTAGGATTGAAAAATGGACAAGTAAGTCATTCTGCTTCACGATATTTACTTAATTAATTACCACATTTTTCTGTCCAGTTGTAATTGTTAAATTTTCGATAATAGAACAGACGACTTAATCACAAGGCTGTACAAAGTGTACTGATAGTGTGGCGTGTGCTACTGATAAGATTTATTAATAGTATATATGTGAAGAGATGTTCATCGGCATAAGACACATCAAATAGGAGGGTAAAGACTTTATGTCAGAGGAAGGAAATGATACAGCGTTGTAGAGATACGTGGGAGACATGAAAGGAACACAAAGAGACACAATATGAAGGAAGGCGAGAAACAGCACCACAAAGAAGATCGTTCAAATGGTGACTTGAAGAAAAGCGTGTACATAATTTGGCTATATAAAGATACCAAATTGCATATAAACATTCTTTACCAATTCTCTCGTCTTCTACCGTTGCAATAGTTATAATAATGGCCTTATTCCATGTTAGCTTGTCTGTCTGTCTGTTTTCGACATAGAACTTTGCGCAGTTCAAGTCTCCACACTCTATGTAGCACACAAAGCAAGAGAAGAAAGTAAAAAGAAATGGAAAATAGAGACAGTAACCAGGGATATAAGGCAAAAAGAATAGTAATGTCGAAGAACTATATAGTTTTATTGGGTATTATAAGTCACAAGGAGCGAATGCATCTGTGCCATTGAGAACGATTTCGAGCCATATCGCCAGTTATCTACAGCTATTGGTGTTTACCGTCCCAAGGGTCACAACCAGAAAGCCAGTCCACACCTACCTACGTGGCTGGCTTAAACTAACTGTTGTGGATTTCATTGACTGATGAAGCCATATCTTGGTTTGACCACCACAAGCTCCCTTTTTCCCAACCTGATCAATCCTATGTTAGCTAGTTGACATGGCTCATTTTCGAGAAAGGCGATGTATCGCTGGTATGCATAACACATGTCCTAACCATCTCAGTCGATGTAACTTCACAGCCTCGTCTATTGACTTCCCCTCGACCGACGCGTAACATCAATATTGCTCTCCCTATTATACCACTGCATACGGGAGATAGAACGCAGACACACCTATGATCAAAGACAGCTAGCCTTTTCGTGTCTTTAGTACAAAGAAAATGTTTAGGTGGTTTGTAAAGGCTAAGCAACTAACCTCACTGATTCCATTAGAACACGTGATGTTCGCTTGAGCATTGTGTGGATTTGATATTAATTCATTTTGGTTACATCTACTGTCAATTGACTGAGCAACAGCCGATGTAAGCGAAACAGTGCTAGACTGACTAGAATTGTCTCTCCAAGACATTCCTTTGATTTCGTCTTCTAGCCATAGTATTTGTACGACGACTAGTAGAAGATACTGTTACAGTACCAGTAGTAGCTGATATTGTTCTAGAAGTTGTGATAGTAGTAGTTGTGGTAGTTACAGTTAGAGAAGAAGGAGGTCTTCCCCGAAGACGACGAGTACGACTGGTCGATGCGTCAGAAGAACTTATACCAACAGTATTACGTGTAGTTCTTTGTCTTCGATTAGTAGAAGTAGCTGTAGTAGCAGCGGTCACTGTTGTTGTAGTGCTGGTGGTTGCACCTTATCGTGAATTCGTTGTACGAATCTGTCAATTGTATTGAAACAAACAATTCTCATTTCAAAAATGAACACTTAATTGACGCATATACACAGACAAATTATCAAAATCTTATCATTTCACCTTTTTCTAGTGAGTAATGTCACATTTCATGGCTGTATTGTTTTACACATAATAATCGACTGACGAAAATGTCAGTTAATTAAGTTAAGATGATTGGAAACTGAGCTGTAGTCACTAATTACTTACTAAGTTTGTGCACAATGACTTTTTAATTGAAAACCAATGAAATGCTCACTGGGGACTGGCCCTATACCTGGATTTCAGTGGGACGTCGTGACCAGTAGGGTGCAGCAGGTCGGGTGTGAGGACAAATACTCGCCGAAGACATTGGCTAGCGGTCGCGCTATATCGTGAATTGGCAGAAGTTAGAATTCAAGGACCATTGGATCGGGTCCCAGTGGCTTAATGGTATACGAGCTTGCCTTGTAACCGGAAGGTCCTGGGTTCGAATCCCTGTGGGTGCGTACTGCTGAAGAGTCGCGAATTAGGACGAAACAGTTGTCCAGTACTCCCAGCTGGTTTTCCAATGGTTCTCTAACTAATGTCAGCTCATGATGAAATCCTGAAACTTATTTAATTCTTTAATTTTGCATTTTATACGCAGGTGATTCAAATCGTCTTAGATAACACATTTCCTATGGTTTTGACTAAACTGATGAATGGAATATCATCTGTAGACATAAGCAGAAATCGAGATAAACTTGCTGCACTTGATGATAATGGAACTATGAGTGTATTTTCTCTAGATACTAAAGAGATGTTATTTCAGGTTAGTTTTTGTATTTTGGAATCTTTTTATAACACTTTTGTAAATATAAGTAGTAATATCAGGCAAACTTTTGCTTAGGTTATTTTGAATGAAGGTTATACAACTGAAATAACCTTGATGCCACGATTTTCAGTAATATTCTACAGGCAGAATAAAAGCAAACGAGTCAAGAAACTATGTAAAAGTACCCTTTAGAAATGTCTTACTAGAAAAAAACTATATGGAATTTAAACTGAATAAAAATGCCCATTAAAATTTTTCAATAGAATGGTTACTGAACAAAGAATACTCTTTTCGATATCTTCTTCTTCATCAGGCTCTACAGTTATATATACACATTATAATGAATGAATGAATATCAGACAAGCAAATTAGGAAAGATAATAATACAAATTCACGAATTTATAGTCTCCAGGGCAGTAGTAGTGGCTGGACTTGCTCCTTTTACACACAAAGCACTGGCTGTTTTGATGCGAATCGCGTTGGCCTCTTCTGTTCGGAGGATGTGGTACCTGGATGTTTGGTACCAGTAGACGATAGAGAAGGATTGTTCAGTGCTGGACCAAATGTCTAATATCAAACTGTTGATCGTTTTTACTACATTATTATTCAGCCACACTGGTAGGTGTTCCCTAGTGAGCACGAAAAATCAAGTTCCTAAAGAAACGGCCAATATAACTCGCTCCACAAACTCAGTTGAATTGGTAGATACAATTAGAAGTGGTTAGCCTAGGTGCTTCATCTTTCAATTGAAGAACCACCATCGGTCATGTAGAAAACATGACTTGTAGTTCACCAGAATTAAAAGTTTCTTTGATGGATAGATTTTATTAACTTTGAAGTAATTATTTCACTAGTTGCGCCATCCTTGAATTGCAGTCATATATATAAAGGCTTGTTATATACAGATGGAGAAAAGTCGTTTTCTGCTCTTTTATATATGTGCTTCTTGATGAACTTTTCGGGATAGCTGTTTTCAATTAGGGTGTCATATGCAGTCTTAATAATCTTTTGAATTCCTTCCTATCAGCGTCGCAATTGTAGCATGTTTTATTAGTGTCCGTTCCGCCAGTATCAGTTAGCTAGCTGCTTCCTCAAACTACTTTTTTAAAATTTTAATTCAACTCACTAGGTCAATTTCTGTATGAAAAAAACATTCAACTGTCTGCTGCGTAAATCAATCAACCCTGACAAACGTTGATTGGACACTAGTCAGTGACTAGTGTGATGTGTATCTAGTCCTTTTGTTTACTGCAGACTGAATTCTATCAGTCAGTCAGGTTTGCAATGTAGCCAGCATTCCACTAGGTAGCCCACCATCAAGGTGCCTTTTAGATTGTTAATATAAGATAGTTGGAGGCAATCTGCAGGAAGCCTTAAAACTTGGTTCCTTTAGAGTTGCAGATACGATTTACTGACGAGTGCCGACTAGCCCAAAACCTGGTTGCAAAGCTTCCTGCCGATTGCCTCCAATTATCCAATATCAACTAATCGTGACAAACTTGTTTACGAAATATTTTGTTGCTCTATAACAGCAGAATTATGTCATTCTATGCTAGTTTTCCATCAAGGCGAATTAGTCTGTAAAGTCCGAGGACATCAACGCACAGCTTCCATAACAAATACTTTACATCTTAGTTAGGTCGTTGTATCAGACAATTAAAATGATGATTGTATGATTTTATGTTGTCATTTATTTATTTATTTATCATGGAATAATTCTTGATAGAATGTTCAGTTCTGTGTCAACCAAAAGACTCAACAAGGAAAGAAGATAAAACCAACATCATCTACAAAATAAATTGTAACAACTGCGAAAAACACTACATTGGCCAAAGTGGACGTCGCGTTCATCTTCGTATCCATGAACATAAGCTAGCCGTCAAAAGACATGATATCCACTATATCCACTACATACAGACAACTATGGACATCAATTCGACCGGGACAACGTTACCAATCGGATAAGAAGGAAACCTCACACACAAATAGTCAAAGTTGAAGTCAAAGAAACAATCAGTACCAATAAAAGTAGCTTAGAGAGTGTGAAAACACACAGAGACAACCAGCCATGTCCAACGTCACCAGGAGAGATGGTTAATAAACTCGTGGAGAAATCTAAAAGCTCACTTCAAATTAAAGTATGCACTGAAGGTGTTGCCTAGTAGGGTGATGAAAGCTTCGCAAATTAACTATCCAGCTTGGAGAACACAACCATATGAAATGTATAACCAGAGTAACAGGAAGTAGACTGGTCTGTCACGGAGGCAAACAGGCAGATCTGTGTGTTGAGCCATGCAGAGAAGTTGAAGTAGTAAACAGAGTGAAAAATTCAGTAATATAATAATTGCCGAAGGTTAAGTGCTAAGCGAGAGAATGATGTATTGGTTCGGTTATATTATTATTGTTCCCTTGGGTTCCTAGTGGAACATAGGGCTTCAACTGAATGTCTCCACTTGCTTCTGTCTTCTGCTGTACTTTTCACCTGCATCCATCTTAGTCCATACTGTTTCAACCAACTCCTCTTCACACGATCTCCTCCATGTCACTCTTGCACTGATGACCCACTCGCCTCTTTCCTTTCGGGTTCCACTCGAGCAATGGCCTGACGCGTTGTCACCCCGTGGCCTCCTCGCTAGTTTTCTAGCCGGTCCCAAGCCTGGATAAAGAGGGAGGGTTGGGGCGTGGTGCTAGCGACTCCATCCCAAAACTTAACCAAATTGCTACAGAAACTTCATCGCACAAATATATTAGTTCAGTATGTTGATGCAATATTGTGACAATCGATGTAAAGCAGAAAAATATCAAAGTTGGAGTAAGTAATATGTCATAGAAAGAAATAACTTGAATATTTGCAATTATTACTTATTTAAAAACCTTCTTTTTTCCTCTCTAGGAACCAAATGTGCGTAGTATGGTTTGGAGTACAACTAATAATGATTTACTGGCCTATAGCGGAAATAATTTATTATTTATCAAGAATGGACAATTCCCAAGTCACAGTCAGTATACTAAGGTAATTTATTATTTCAACAGTGATTTTAAAAGTTTGTGAGTAAGTGTTTTCTTTTCCCTATTATCCTGAAACTCTTCAACACACCCTGTTCTTAGTCTCTTAGAATTAAACTCGAAAAGTATACATACTCTTGACGAATAGTTTCATGCTCAGATGATTTTTTTTTGAAGCTAAAGAAACTCTGAGCCCAAATGTAGTCAATTTCAACTGTTATCATTCAACATTAGAATACAGTGAGTTATTTTTCATTTCAGAATGAATATATAAGAAAGTCGAACATTAAAGTGTGAAATTTGATAACTGAAAGAGAAAGTCAGCTGGTCAGTGTTCCCTGATATGCAATATTTCTTCATTCTCATATCATTCAATACTCCAGTACCTGTGTGAAAATCTGTTGTTGTTAAGATCTTAAAAGTTTTAACTGGATATTGTAAATCGGTTCCAAACCCTGGAAAAATGGGGGTTTTAGGCTTGACAACAGCGAGCCTACTCTGGAAAATCAGTCTCAACTGCTACAGAAACTTCAGAACACAAGAAAAATTTTGACTATATAAAAAACAAACCTAATTTTTTTTTACTGGAATCGGAAAGACGAATTGATGTGGGCTGCTGAAATCTTTTGGGAAGCCAGTCAGTCGATATATCTTCTTTCGATGAAAGCAAAAATAAGAATGGGGATTTGGGATGTTCATACAATGTACTAACCTGGGAAGGCTGTAAAGATAGCCAAAGAAATGAGAAAATACTTCATAGTAGTGCTCGGAATCTGAGAGAGAGAGTAGATGGAAGGGATGTGGCGTATCGAAATTGTCAACTGGAGAGTCAGTAATCTACTCCGTTCCTGCTAAAGCCCTATGTTCCACTCAGAACCCAAGGGAACACTAATAATAATAGTATACTATCAGTATTTTACTACAGTGAATAAAGGAGGAGTATTGCTGTTTACGGTTCAGCATCACTATAACATACACGTTTCAACGAGTTATGAAGGAAGGCTTAATTTTATTGGATACTAGGTAATATCATCACAGAATAAAGCATAGAATGGCAGTAAACCCACTACCTCAACTTCACCGACTTCAAAAAGATCAACAGTGTTGACCGCCAAGTAATTAGGAAACTACTTCAACACTACGGTGTGCAGTGAGCAAGTCCTTATCAACCTCATTCAACAGATGACCATATAGTACTCTGTCTGTCTGGATTCAACATAGAACTTGACACTGAAGTGCGGCAGTTCGAGTTGCCACGTTCCAAATAGCCATATAGTAGTGGCATGTGCCAGGTGATGCACAACGGAAAACTCAGCGAGGCGTTCGAAGTGACTACAAGAGTATGACAAGGCTGCCTGCCTATTATCACCGATGGTATTCTTAACTGTGGTGGACTGAATTATGCGTCAGACTTTGGGGAACGAGGAGACAGGAATACTCTGGACCACGAAAAAGAAGACTCTAGAAGATCCGGATTTCGCACGTGAATGATATATGTCCAATGTCGCACATGCTCGAAGACTTGCAGGCATGCAAAAACCAACAAACTGACCAGTGTCTGAATGGTCTACAAGCTTACCTTATAACAAGAAAGTCCTGGATTCGAACTTCAGTGGGTACTTACTGTTGATGAGTCCAAAACTAGGACGAAAGCGATGTCCCAGTGGTTTCCAATTGTTCTCTGACATCAATCAGTGATCAAACTAAAAACAAATCAAACGCCTACAAACTAACTTTTGAAAAATCTGTCTTCTCATTGAGCGAGCATTTTTTTTCTCACCCCACTTACTTTACAGGGTACAACACTATGGTTTACAGGTTCCCTAGTCTATTGTTTACATGAAAACATTATCAATCGTGTAGAGATTTCATTATGTTCAGCTGTATATCATTATCTGGGCGCTGGTCAGTTAACTGAAGCCTATCAACTTGGATGTTATGGACTTACTGATCCTGATTGGAAAATGATGGGACGAATTGCTTTAAACAAGCTTAATCTAAAGGTAAATTAAAATTTATTCTTCGCTTTTTTACTAAAAGAAAATTTTATATATAAATATATGTATATATAGTGGATAAATTAAATAGTAAGATATTTTATAAATCTGAAAGGATGAAGATTTCTGGTCAATTTTTATGTTTTTGATGTTTGCTTCTTCGCATGTCAATTAAAAATCCTCGCTGAAAAGGCGTTCAGTTCAGTGGTATTGTGTTTGACTGCAGCACTGGGTGACACGTGTCCGACTCTCAAAAAGGGACATATGCTCCTTTAAGCTTGCAGACACGCCTTAGTGACTGGTGAGTGCTGACAAGCACGAAACTTAGGTTCATGGCTTCCTGACGATCTCTTTCAACCATCTAATCTCAATAATGCATACTGCACGATGATGACCAACCACCTAGCATGGTGGTCACATTTCAAACTTGACTGATAGAATTCAGTCTGTAGGAAACAATCGAAGAGTCACACCTCTACTTTCACAATTTGTCAATTCTCGTATCTTACCTATTCTACTTTACTGCTCCCCATTTATCATTCCTGGGCTACTAAAAAAGGGCTATACCATCCTGAGAAGGAAGGGATCTGAATACATGCGAAAAATGGTCTAAAACCATACTCTCCGACCCCGAACACCCCCTCTCTTCCCAACTCTCTCCTTGCATCCCATCAGGTAGAACCAGAAATCAGTATAAAACAATATATGCTCGTACAGCTAAGTATAGGAACTCAACGATACCATATTTGGCCCGTGTTCTAAGTGACAGAGACAATGTTAAGCGCGAAACCTATAATTTACTCTGTTGTTAGAACATAATTTTAGGTTTTTTTATTTCTCCCTTATTTGTATTCTATAGTGAACAACCTTCTTAAACATACTTAGCTACCCAAAATTATTATCATTGGCTTACTTTTTTATTCTTTATTCTATTCCTTCTTTTGTGTATCTACTGGTTCCGACTATATTATCAGTATGAGTATTACAAAATTGTCCTATCATTAACCATCATGTAATATTAGTTTTGTGGTTGTTTTTTTGTGCAGCAATATTAAAACTGACAATCTTGTTTGTGAACGCCGTTATCACCATCCTAAAATTTTTGTATGATGCATGATTACTCACACTACCACTACAAACACCACATTAACGTTGACAATAAAAACCCTGAAATGTTTATTTTATGATTGTTTAGTGTACTTCAATCAAATTAACTGATCATCTTGGCTATAAACATTCTTAATAACATTTCATACTTCTTCTATAATTATAGTTTTTACTGTTCACCACGCATAAACATATCATAGCTTCCACCACCCAATACTGAGATATTATTTATTATTGTTGTTTATTTTCCTTTCTACTTGGTATTTTTTTGCACTTTTTTTGTCATTTTCGTGTTTTTTTTGTTAATTTTTAAATATTAATTTTTTGAAATACTCCTTTTAAATGTGCGATGAAATTAGATGCAATATTGTAGATACGTGTTGAAAATTCCGCACTGTACCACTAATACTGATTCTGGAATAAAGCAAATTATTATTATTAAAGAGTCACTCTTTTCAGAGATGTCATTCACAAGCTGTACAGTTGCATATTTATAGTGAATTGTCATTAAAACTGTAATATTTAGACAATGCTTACGTCACACAAGCAGTATTAGTCGGGCAGAAACTGAAATAAAATTAAGCAAATAAACTAAGTGACGTATTGTTGTAACGACAGAAAACAAGGGACAAACAACAATTAGTTTATTGATAAAATCATCAACAGATATTTATATATTTTTATGTACGTTATTATTAGCAGAGAAACAGTCTTTTCTGATTGGTCGTTTTCTCACTGGAATTTACTCTGTCATCTTTTTGTGGCCGTCTCTTTGAAGGTCAGACCATATATCTGCGAATTGTATCCGCCCACGCAAAGTCTGCTGTGATTGGTTGCTGAGTTAGTCTTTGTTCTTGTTTTTTTGTCATGACCAAGATTTAAGGACGTAAACATTGACGTAAATTTCTGTCTACCAATTTCGGTTAGCAGACAGCTTTCACCACTATATAATTGACGGGATTGAGTACAATTAAATTAAAATTGAAAGAAACTCAAGTTAAGAACAGTAACAATGAGTAGAAATGAAATAAATAATAAGGGATAGTTGTTGTAGGGATTTGATTGGTTTCAGGATTTCATCATGAGCTGACATTAGTTAGAGAACCATTGGAAAACCTGGGAGTACTGGAAAGCTGTTTCGTCCTAGTTTGGGACTCTTCAGCAGTACGCACCCACCGGGATTCGAACCCAGGACCTTACGGTTACCGGAAGGGAGTCAGAAACTTGCAGAAGTCACTATATATTATATAAAGAAGCAATAAGTTAACCGAGAACAAGCATTTCAGTCCATTATGAATAAGACGACGGGAATTATAAAACAACACAAATAATCACAACTAATACCCATTGCAAACGAGCTAATATCCATGGCCCAAGACAAGGCAGACGTTCATTAATCCGAAGTCATTGTGGGGATCTGCTGCAAGATCCACATAAAGAACAAAACTCGGATCTTCAATACTAATGTTAATTCAGTTCTCCTATATGATTAAGAGAGTTGGTGCACGCATCGCCAAAAGTAATTCACACAAGCTTCAGGCTTTTATCAACTACTGTCTTCCCTGGCTCAGTACTGAAGATCAAATGGTTGACTAGAAGGATTAGGAACAAGAAACTCTGGGGATGAGCAAGTCAAGAAGCTATCGTCCAACAAATATGCCGAAGAAAATGGAAATGAATCGGGCAGACGCTGTAAACACCAGTGAGTTATATCACGCACTAGGCCGTAGAATGGAACCCGAATAGGAAACGGTGATTTGGATGTAGGTACGTGAGTGACATGGAGGAGATCGTGTGAAGAGGAGTTGAAAGCTTATGGACACTCACGGAGGCAGCTAAAGAGGACTGCAGACAATAGAGCGACGTGGAGATATGCTGCTGAAGCCCTATGCTTTACTCGGAACCAAAGGGAGTTATAACAAATAGCCAGCTGCCTGAAACGTTTTTCTGCTGTGAAAAGCATTTGATCATGTGTCTGCAAACGGTTCTGCGGTATTTAAAGTCACATCGTTCTTAACTAGAGATTACTTTTTATCAATGTGGCTGCTAAAGTTTTTCCGATATCCTCTCATCTATCAAATTTTCATCAATCCACTTCAGATTACATCACTCTTAGATACATGACCTGCAAAACTCATTGTGTTAGTTTCTGAATGAATTAAACTTGGCTTTGAAAAGAATTTAATCTGGAAGCATTTCAGGAATATGATAAATGCTTAATATAACCAGTGAGAGAATTCCGTTTCTACTGATATCGTGGTCAACAAGTTACAGTGATACTTATTTTTATTGAATTTCTTTTCTTTAGGTGGCAAAATACGCTTACATGCAGTTAGAGGATATACTCATGCTGACGTTTATTCAACAGTTGGAAGTAAGTTATCTCGTTTTTCTGAATATATTACCGAGTGATGTTAAAGCATATCCCTGAGTTTACCAGTTTCAGTGAACAAGCCTTATTATTCTGGAGCAGTAGCTATTGTCTGATAATTATATCTAGACAGCAGACTTCAAAGTTAATGAAAAGAAAACATGTTCAGTGAAGAGTCTCTTTTTGGCGAATTCATTTTCTTAGCTGTACAATCGCAAATATATATGGGTTATTCTATTTCATATATACTGTGGAGCCAGGTGCATGGGTGGTTCGACGCGCATCCTATCGAAGAGGATTCAAGAAGATTATCCAGCATGTTTACGCAAAGGCAATAGTGGTGCTGTAAGGAGTACAGTAATTGAACACCTGGTTAACACTGATCATTCCACCTCAACAAACGCCTCCTGCTTCAAAGTAATCTACAGAGTCAAGAATAACCTACCAGAGGTAATACGTTTTTGTCTTCTTTGTATCGTTGAAGCTCTAGCCATTCACCTAGAAAAAACCGAAGATGTGCATACAAAAACGAGAATTACTCAACCACTTTTACTATCATGGTAACAACTTCGCTGATTTTTGATGACTTAGTTTTGTTTGTTTACCTGTTTCTTCAATTGCTCATAATTCTTGGCCAACTGACAAACTTTTACAGTTGGATACCTATCAGTCGTAAAAGACCTATCATCATCTCTTTAGTACCAGAAGAATTTGTAGCGATGGCTGTTTAAAAGAAGAGCTTTTATTTCTCAAAAGCATCCTGGCTCAAAATCGATACCCACCGCGTTTCGTGGAGAAGAACATGAAACCAAAGCCAAAAAAGGAAGAATGCACTTCAGTGCCAAAGAAAACACTTTATTTGAATTCGGAATTCACTGGAGACCTAGCAGAAGATATCCTTAAAAGTAGAATCTCCAGTTCCCTGAAGAAAAAAATTTACTGCAGCAATTCTAAGAGTGATATTCCCCAGCCACCCACTACTTCAGAGCAACGTAAATGACAGACATCCGCATATGACCACTTCACTGTGCATATATCAGTTTACCTGCTCGTGCGGAGTTAGGTGCATAGATCGTTCTATGCGGGTCTTATCAAAACCTGTTAGGGAACATCATCCAGCATAGCTGCAATTAGGAGGCAATGATTCAATCAGAAGTGCCATAACTGAACACCTCGTCAGTACCTGCCACAGCATCTCAACTGACTCATCATTTAGAGTCATTTACAAAGTAAACAAAAATCTACCGAAGGCAGTCTGTTTCTGTAACACCTTTTTAACAATTGTTTGTGACAACTCATCACCTTTGTTACTACACTAGGTTCATTAACACCTAATTTTACTGGCCGTTTTTGCGTTACGTAACTCTACACAAAGTTTACCAATTCTCACCCATTCAGTTAAAATAACCATAATCAATCGTATTTTTGTTTGACAAACTTAATGTACACATACATACAAAATAACCCATATATAATTACGATAGTACAGCTAAGAAAATGAATTCACTGCCGGCGAAAAGAGACTCTTCGCTGAACTATTTGTCTTCTCTCTAAAAATGTGTTTATTGGTTGATAAGTGTATGGGATAACATTTAACAGTAATACAATCAATAAAGTCACTCAAGAATATGAATCATACATAGATTTATTCATGCAGTGAATGAATAAAAGTTACAACCCCACCGCCACATTTCTTTATGGAATGAAATCGATTTGTCAGAATAACGTGAAACCATTTAGCGAGACAAGATTGTCACCATAATGCTTGTGAAGCCAAGTTTCTTGTTGAGTGATTATAGCAGTATTGTGATAAGTATCAGAGAGGTGAAAAGAGACTGCAGATGCATAATCTTGTTGGGCAGAGAATGGTAGTTGATACTGAAGATAAGAGGAACAGTAAGTAGTACGATGTATATGTGTGTTTTAATGCTATTTGCCAACCTGCGTGATACTTTTTCTTAGAAACGTGAAAGTCATTTAGAGGTCTTGAACAATTCAAAAATTCACGACAGTAAATAATACCACTTGACGTTATACTTTAATGCGTAAAAACAAATGAAGCGCGATAAATTAGATGCAGTATATCTTTAAGTATTCCGATTTATAATATTAGAACAAGACATATAAGCGAACAATATTGTTGTTTTCAATTAGATCTTCTTCAGGCTTTACTCTAATTTACATAAATTTATATATAAACATTTTTAACCAATGATGGTGATTTTTTGGTTCGAATAATGATAATAATAATAATGTGGTAAATGTTTTGAACGAAATTTATAACGATGATTATAATGATGACAAAATATTGATAATAAGGTTTATGCAGGTGGCGATAAGAATAACAAAGGTAGTAATATATGTATATGTAGACAATTCCATAAATAAATTAGGTCAAATCTTAAAAGTTACATAATACTAAAGGTGAAGTGGACATATAATCAGAGTTTAAATCAATATCATAAAAGTACGAAGGTAATGGAAAATAAAAAGGTTGGGAGGGTTTTGAATAGAATTCACCTAGGCCAAGGGATGCATGCAAAGACTAGGATTGTTCTCTCGAATTCCCATAGCTTCGGCTTTGTGTAAAAGACGGATTCGAATTCCGTTCGAAAGGCTCGATGGAATGCGATAGATAACTTTGAAGGAACTACTTTTGTCCACTTGGTGACCGCTATCAATCAAATGAGTCAAAATAGAACTCCTTATAGATTTTATTTGACCTTTTCCAAACCGTGAATTATGATGCTCATTAATGCTTTTGTTAAGCTGTCTAGTTTTTCGCCCTATATAGCTTTCTCGACAAGAGCAACTAAATTTATAGACACACATAGAAGTGGCACAGCTAGGTAGCTTATCTTTCACTTGAGCAATCATAGTTGGTCGGCTAGAAAATGACAAACAGAGGGTGGCGGCAGTATAAATCCGTTTTATTGCTGTCGATAATCTCAGATGCAAGACTTCACTAACCACGTCCCCATTAAATTGCAGTTTCATGAACAGTTGTTTCTTTTCAACTGTTGTCAGTTTTTCTTTATTGTACCTGGTATTAATGTGTCTCCCTACAAATCTACTAGGATAACTCATTTGGACAAGCGTATTTTGGATGTATCCTAACTCATTTTGTAGGGAGTCATCTGTACAGATACGTCTTGCTCTATTCGTGAGGCATCTGACCAAATTGACTTTGTATCGGATTGCTACAAAACTGAGGAAATGTGTATATTTTCCTACAGATGTAGGTTTTCTATAGACCTCTTCTGCTCAATTGGACATCAAGGAAATGTAGTCTACCATCATGTTCTTCTTCACAAATGAAGATGAGCGATGGATGTGCATCATTAAACTTTTTAACGTTTCATTCTTGTCAGCTTTCACATCAAGAATAATAAACGTATCATCAACATGACGAAAATAAGAATCGGTTTTCTCTATTACTTGTCTCAATGGACCATTTTCAATCTTGGCAAGAAATATATCCGCCAAAATTGGCCCCAATGGAGAACTCATGGCAATACCGTCGATTTGCCTGTAATAAAGGTTGTTGAATGTGAATTCAATGAGGAGCGAAAGCTGCACAAAAGGAAACTTACGAAAAGTCTCCGCAAGGACCGTGAACAGTGGTGGCTGACAAAGGCAAAAGAGATGGAAAAAGCATCAGCGATAGGCAACACTAGGCAACTCTTTAGACTCATCAGGGAAACAGGTGGGAGAAGGCAAATCATAAGTGAGACTATTTCTGAGAAAAATGGCTCCTTAATTAGCTCCCAGGATAGACGCCTTGAACGCTGGAAAGAACACTTTGAGGAACAATTTAACTTGCCTACAGCCACACTGAACCTCCCCGCCATCCAGCACACACCCACATGGGATATAGACACTGGTCCGCCGTCTGTAAGTGAGGTCACAAAAGCTATCTGTAATTTGAAACGAGGCAAAGCGGCAGGACCCGACGGAATTATTCCGGAGGTGTTTAAATGTGGGGGTGACATACTAGTATGTAGATTAACTGAGGTACTAGGCAAAGTCTGGGAATCAGAGACAGTCCCATCAGACTGGGGTAAGTCACTTATTATACCGATATTCAAGAAGGGAAACAAGTCCTCGTGTGATAATCATAGGGGGATCAGCCTAACGAACATAGTCTCTAAAATCCTAGGCTCAGTAATCATGCATAGACTAAGCAGAACTCTGGAGGAACCAACGAGGAAAAATCAAGCAGGCTTTAGACCAGGTAGAGGGCATAGATCATATATTCACTCTTCGACAGATTCTAGAACATAGACACACTTTTCGGCGTCCAACAATTGTCATATTTCTTGACTTGAAGGCGGCCTTCGACTCCGTGGATCGAAAGGTACTATGGCAATGTCTGACTGTGAAGGGAGTGCCAAGAAAGTACATTGCACTAATCAAGGCACTCTATTCAAACTCACGTAGTCGTGTAAGGGCTTATGGGGAATTGTCATCTGAATTGGTAACAACCAGTGGTGTCCGACAGGGATGTCCACTTTCCCCATTTCTGTTTAACTTCATCATAGATATGCTGATGGAAGTATCCTTAACTGAACGTAATGACTTAGGAATCGACTTGTTACCAGGGAATAGTCTTATGGACTTAGAATATGCAGATGACATAGTCCTGTTAGGGGAGGATTCTGACAAAATGCAGAGTCTTCTGAACACCTTGAGCAGCAATCTTCGTATGTTTGGCATGCGATTCGCCCCTGCAAAATGTAAGATGCTGCTACAGGACTGGACTACGTCAACCCCTAGCTTAGTGATAGGGAGTGAAGTGATAAGACATGTTGACCACTTCACCTATTTGGGAAGTTGTATCAGCACCAACGGACTGATTGGCGACGAAATCTCAGCACGGATCCAAAAAGCTCGAGCTTCTTTCGCTGACTTACACCATCTCTGGCGTAGGCGTGACATCCGTTTATCAACCAAGGGACGTGTGTACTGCTCAGCAGTTCGCTCCGTCCTTCTCTATGGCTCTGAAACATGGCCAATACAAGTTGAAGACATGAAAAGGTTGACTGCTTTCGATCATAGATGTCTGCGATTTCTGTCTCACGTTAAGTGGTTTAATAAGGTAAGTAATGTCGACGTTAGGCGTAGAGTGTTGGGCAAAGAGGGAAAATCAATGACGAGGCTATAAAGTTACATAGACTAAGATGGCTAGGTCACGTGCTGCGCATGCCTAACCACCGCCTCCCCCGACGGGCATTGCTAGCTGATATAGGTGCAGGTTGGAAAAGAGCCAGTGGTGGCCAAACAAAAACATGGCCTCATCAATCCATGAAATCCTTGACAGTTAAACTGAGTCAGGTAGGGAGATGCAGACTACCGGGTTGGGGCCCTCGGGACTCTAGGAATCAATGGCTGGAGACAATAGGTGACATGGATCAAAATCGTTGTCAGTGGCCAGCGCAGATGTATTCAGTCTCTGTAATCTTTCATATTCCTTTCTACCATTACCCATTCTGTTTCGCTCTTATATCTGTCAAACTCTATTGATTCTCTTCACTCATCTTCTTGTCTACCTCTGTGTGCTATTTGGAACGTGGTAGCTGGAACTACTGCACTTCGGTGCCAAGTTCTATGTTGAATCCAGACAGACAGACATCTTAAAAACAACTCTTTCAGACTGATAACTGGGATTCCTATGTCGATCTGTTTTTCTAGTATCTGTTGGCATATGAATTCCACAGTCTCCATAAGTGGTACATTGGTAAACAGTGATGCTACATCTAAAGAAAGCATTTGCTTCCCATTTACGTGGATATCATCCACGTTAGCAATAAATTCAAAAACGTCTTTAACACTATGATTTACTACCATCTTGTATAACGATTGGAGGAGTTTACCTAGCCACTTTGCCACTCCATGGTGTTTAGGTAGCCCAACAGTTGAATAGGCTTTAATTTCTAGCTAAATAATGTTTGTGCACGAAAAAAAATATTCCCAAGTGATGTAGTTAAGATCACTTAAGTTAACAAAGTGATCTGTTTTCCTAATTTCACTTTACAGATATACAGTAATTTGGGGAGAGGGTGTTTGTATGTACATTATTAACTGACAGCAAAGGTCAGAGGTCATTGTCAGTCAAATAGTAAAATAAATCAAAGTGTGTGAGAAACTATAATCAAGTATTTGATTGCATGGAGGATTTAATCATGAGCTGACATCAGTTAGAGAACCACTGGAAAACCTGGGAGTACTGGACAGCTGTTTCGTCCTAGTTTGGGACTCCTCAGCATTACGCACCCACCGGGATTCGAACCCAGGACCTTCTGGTTACAAGGCGAGCTCGTAGACCATTGAGCCACTGGGACCCGATCCAATGGTCCTTGAATTCTAACTTCTGCCAGTTCACGACATAGCGCGACCACTTCACAATGTCTTCTTCGATGAGTTACTGCCTCATCTTCGACCTGCTGTACCCTACTGGTTACGGTTTCCCACTAGAACCCCAGGTTAACTGCCTGAATAGGGCCAGTCACTAGTGAGCATCAGATGAATTTTCAAGTATTGGTTTTGTAGGGATTTTGTTTGATTGCATGGAGGATTTCATCATGAGCTGACATCAGTTAGAGAACCACTGGAAAACCTGGGAGTACTGGACAGCTGTTTCGTCCTAGTTTGGGACTCCTCAGCATTACGCACCCACCGGGATTCGAACCCAGAACCTTCTGGTTACAAGGCGAGCTCGCAGACCATTGAGCCACTGGGACCCAATCCAATGGTCCTTGAATTCTAACTTCTGCCAGTTCACGACATAGCGCGACCACTTCGCAATGTCTTCTTCGATGAGTTACTGCCTCATCTTCGACCTGCTGTACCCTACTGGTCACGGCTTCCCACTAGAACCCCAGGTTAACTGCCTGAATAGGGCCAGTCACTAGTGAGCGTCAGATGAATTTTCAAGTATTGATTTTGTAGGGATTTTGTTTGATTGCATGGAGGATTTAAAACCTGGGAGTATGGAGCGTTCGTCCTAGTTTGGGATCTCAGCGTACGCTACAAAACCCTACAAAAACCAATACTTGAAAAATCAAGTATTTGTTTGTAGGGATTTTGTCTAATTTGTTGAAGGATTTCATCATGAACTGAACATCAGTTAGAGAACCATGGAGAAATCTGCGTTTGAGTCACCAGTAGGACTTCAATACAAAGAAAGAACCTTGGAAACCTTATGTAGAATTCTTTAGTAGTATATATGAATAAAATTGGTATTTAAACCCCCCAAAATATCAATTAGAAACAAGCTGTGTCGTTTAAAGGATCCTGTGGAACCAATAGAAAAACTGATGAATTCACTAGTTAAGAACACATTATTCAGCGAAAAGACTCTTTTCAACAACGAATTTATTATCAAGCTGTACAATCGTATATATACATGGTTTTATAAAGAAATTATGTTACATAACATGGTGTGAAATTTGATAAGATAGAATTCAATATTGTAAAAACAAAAATAAAATTCATAAAGGGAACTAATTGTTTTAAAAAAATGTAGAAATGAATAATTTTGGGTTTAGAATGACAAGTGGGTCAAGTGGAAACAATTCAGAGTGGGAATGGTAATAATAACAAAGGTAATAGTAATAATCGTAGTAATAAGTGAAAAGTACATAGAATAACTAAATAAACAAAATAAATAAACGTCTATCCCTCTACGGCCAAGGCAGAAGTAGGGATTGTATATACTTCTTTTGTACACAAAGGTCTGGCTGGCTTGAATTCATGAATTGCCAAGGCCTCAGCTGTCTTTAGAAGTCTGTAACGAAGGAAACGCGGGAAGTTAGCATGGATTCTATATATGATCTTGAAATCATGGTCAGGGTTGACCGAGTGACAGAAGTCGAACAGGTGTAAAACCATGCTGGAATATGTTTTCGTATCCGTGTGGAAAGCGTTCTCTGACTACGGCCAATGTGCCTTGCTCCACAAGAGCAGGTGAACTGATAGATGCACATGGAGGCGACCACTGCAGAATCCAAGTACATCTGGTGACGGGTCTAAAATTGGATGAAATGTGCATCCTGGATCCCATTGTTAGTCCCCATCGACTAGTTTACTTTAAGTTAAATTATCAGACATCGTAGAAGCATCTGTACAAGGCGACGACATGTCAACCTGAAGCCGAGCACTTTGATCCAAGTAATCAACAGAAAGGTCCAAATAGGATTAACTACTTTTACTATGGTTGTTAGTGTTTCAACAATAATACAACGAAATTGTCAGTCTTCATTAAACAATTGTCTCTTTTTTTATGCCTTTAATTAGGAAAGATATAAAAGAGGAGAATGGAGTGATAAAGAGCCAATAGCCAATTCAAATACTTTGATTGCTTTAGGTGATATCTCAGCTTACTTGGGCTATTTCACTGAAGCAGCTGGTTATTATGCTCGAGCTGGACCAAATTCAAGCGGGAATCATAAAATAATCGACATGTACACTGATCTACGTCGTTTCGAGGAGGCACGTGAAGCAATGACGGCGAGTGGTGATAATGATACTGATGAACGGAAATTATTATTAGCTAAACATGCTGATTGGGCGAAATCAACAAATGAGCATAGATCAGCAGCTAAAATGTATATTGATGCAGGTGAATATATAAAAGCGATTGAATTATCCAATCAACATGGATGGACTGATATGTAAGTTTTTTTCTTGATTGTTCAGTATTAGAAGTTGACTTGATATTGGGTTAAATGTTCAAATATTATTTCGTTTTTGTTAACTGCTGATACAGTTTTAAATAAATTTTGAAACTGAATACATTAAACCATTTAAAGTCAAAATTCACTTTGAAGATCCTAAAGGAATCCTATAGGATTGCTGTGGCGGCTATGTCCAAATTTCACAAAAGTCAAAATATCCACGAAACAAATATAAATTATCAATGGTAGATATCAATGAGCTCTATTAAATAAAGCAAACCGCATTGAAAAATATTGTCCCGTTGAAAAGTTATGAAGGAAAGACTGAATTTCCCATAGGCTCCTATAGGATTCCTCTAGGATTGCTGTGGCGGCTATGTCCAAAAGTAAGAGCAGGAGTAACTACGACTCACATATGCGTGTTAAACCTACTAACGCTCTTTACCCATATATAGCCTCATATAGCCGTTTTGCGGCTAAGTACAAATTGCCAAAAATCATCATTTTTTCAGTGTTACTCGGAAACGATGGCATATGGCGGAAAAGTTTATATGGTATCAATGCTCTATACGATGCAAGAAACCGCATTGCAAAATAACCTTTGGTTCAAAAGTTATGCCGGAAAAGATAGCATAAATTGATCAGTAACCACTGTGATTTTTCAAAACCAGAAGAGACACGTCTATTTTCAAGATATATATATATATATCCTCCCGTTTAAAAGGTTACAGTTTCACCATAGAATTTTGCACCAATGTGCAGCAGTTCGAGTCACCACACTCCATAAAGCACACAGAGCAAGAGAAGAAAGTAAAAAGAAATTCAAAACGGAGATTGTTAACAGAGATATGAGTTAAAACGAACGGTAATATCGAATAACCATATAGTTTTATTGGAAATTATCAGCCACAAGGAGTGGATGCATCTGAGCCAGCCATTGAGGAAGATTTTGAGCCAAACTTCATTGGTTTTTACCATCCTGAGGACCCGAACCAGGAAGCTTATCTAAACCTTTCTACTTGGCTTAAACTAAGTGTTATGGATTTCATTGACTGATGATGCCATGTTTTGATTGACTACCACTGGCTGTTTCCCAACCTGATCTATCCTATGTCAGCTAACACTGCCTGTCGAAGAAGGCGATGGCTAAGCAGGTATCCGTAACACATTTCCTAACTATCTCAATCAGTTTAACTTCAAAGCCTCGTCTGTTGACTTCTCTTCCTTACCTAGGACTCGACCGACGCCTAACCTCACTATTGCTCACCTTGTTATACAACCTAATACAGATGGGAGACACCTCTGATCAAAAACAGCTAGCGAGCCTTTTCATTTCTTCCACTTTCAATGGCCATGTCTCACTCAGCTATAAAGAAGGACGGAGCGGACTGCTGAGCATTACACACGCCCTTCTTTGGTCGACAGCCAGTCGGATATCACGTCTACGCCAGAGACAGCGTAAACTGACATATGCGAAACGAGCCTTCTGTATCCGAGCTGAGACTTCGTCAGCGGTCAACCCACTGGCATTGTCTGATGCAACTTCCCAAATAAGTGAATTAGTCAACGTGTTCTACCACTTCACTTCCCGTATTTCTAGGCTAGCAGTCAATGTAGTACAGTCCTGTAGCTTCATCTTTCATCTGACAAAAGCGAATCGCATGCCAAACATTCGTAGATTGCAGCTCAGTGTATTCAGAAGACTCTGAATTTTGTCAGCATCTTCACCTAGGAGGGAGGAAGGACTATATCATCTGCATATCCTAAGTCAGCGAAATTATTCCACAGCAACAAGGCAATCCCTGAGTCTCAGAAGTTATTCAGGGTTAATTTCATTAGTACACCTAATTTTGTTTTGCTAACCGACTGTGTATTGAAAAAAGATTACTTACGTAACTGATAATGTCAATGATATGAGTCTTATTTGATAAGACTTCTCAATAAAGACAATAAAGGATAATTCAACGAAGAAAATTTTCTTTATCGATGAGATCCTCTTCAGAGGCTTTACAGCCGTATTTATATTCAAGAAAAACGTATAGTAGTCCATTATGGAGTAGTAGGGAAAAAGGGTGACATAATTGATATAATTACTCAGAAGTGGGTTTGAAAAGAAAAAATTAAAAAGCTACGTATTACTCAGACTCGTGGAAGAGAAAAGGATTACAGATTTGACAAGGTTAAACTTGCTTCTTGAGAAAGAAGAAAGGTAATTGACTGTCTATTCAGCACGTGTGAAGAGGATGAGAAAATGTACAAAAGGAACATATGAGAGTGGTAATAGTGAATTAACTAATTAATTAAAATGAGAAAACATGGGGAACGAATGATGGAGATGTTAAGACCACGGTAGAATAAGAGACTGGAGAAACAATTCTCACTGTCAGGCACATACTTATTTCCATGCTTATATGTCCATCCATTCAGGAGTGAGGGTAGACTTCCCGCCGATGACAATGGTTGACGGTCGCACTAAATTCATGAATCGGTAGAAGTTAGAATTCATGAAGCGTTAAATCGAGTTTAAGTGGCTAAATAGTCTACAAGCTTGTCTTGTAACCAGGTGGGTCCTGGGTACAAGATACCAGTGATTGCGTACTGCCAATTAGTCCCAAACTAGAATAAAATATCTGTCCAGTACACCCTGGTTTACAGGGGTTGTCTAACTGATATCGACCCGTTGTTTCCTGAAACAAACATAATGCCTACAAACTAATTCTTGAAAACGCATTTATATATTTGGATTTTATCTGAAGGTTAACGTTGAATGATTTTCATTTCTTCACTCTACATTAGCCTATTGGATATTAGTCGACGTCTAGACAAAGGGGATCATGAATATCTAGAACGTTGTGCAAGAAGTTTAGCTCGACTTGGTGAATACGCCTTTGCAGCTGACTGTTATGCTAAATATGGTGATATTGAAAATCAGTTAAACTTATACGTGGAATCACATAATTGGGAGGAGGTAAGTTTTACTATGAATCACTTCAATACACTGATTTTATTTCTGCTTTGATGGTTGAACAATTTTGTGTTTTTATCATACTGATACGTGGGAATAAGGTAGGTTTGTAAGCGACTGATAAGCATGTATGTACTTCAAGAGAAATCTATCCTGATGAACGTTCGAAATACTGTTATCATTATTCCGTTGACTTCTGAATGGAATAAAAGACTTCAACAGTACATCTTCAATTCATCCTGTTCTGTTTAGTCTTAAATAATTGGCTCCACGATTGCCTATAAGCTTTCATCTCTACCTAAGAAGATCTCCTCCATATCATCCAGAGACCCACGACTTGAGGGACTGTCTGCCACGTGATGTCATTCGATGGTCTCCTCGGCATTTGTTCACTCAATCTCCACTTTCTTCGACATATTTGTTTTGGTTGTCTCGTTCCCACATTTCCCTGTCGTTAATCCTTTCTAGCCGGCTATGTGATCTTTAGCTTCAAAATGTTTGATATATATATATATATATATATATATATATATATCTGCTGGTAGAAATGCCTACAGTTGAGAAATTCATGTTTCTAACACAAATCACAAAACAATGACTCATTCAACATTTTGAATTAAAAGTTTGTGAATAAAACCAACAAAGTTTATAGTTTTGAAGATATCAACTTATTTAGCATATCCTATCTAGGTAGTTTATGATTTAAAAAATATCAATACCTAAAGTAATTTACGTATTTTCACTTTAGATGGTTGGAGGCAATCGGCAGGAAGCCTCCCAACTAGGTTCCGTGCTTGTTGGCACTCACCAGTCAGCAAGGCGTATCTGCAACCGTGAAGGAACTCATGTTCCTTCTGAAATTCGAACTCACGTCATCCAGTGCTGCAGTCAGAGACGTTACCACTGAGATATTCGGGCTTGCGATCAACCCCCTGTAGGACTGTAGTGGATATTTTGATTTGACACTAGTAACTAGTGTGACGTGTCTAGTCCTCTCTTTGGTGCAGACTGAATTCTATCAGTCAGGACCTAGCAAGAAACCTAGGTCCAAGGCTTCCTGCCGGTTATCTCCAACCATCTAATATCATCAAATCAATGTGCACCGTGATGGCGAGCTACCTAGAATGGTGACCACATTACAACCTGACTGATAGAATTCAGTCTGCACCGAAGAAAGAACTAGACACATCACACCAGTTACTAGTTTCAAATCAAAGTATTTTCACATTGTTGAATCTACAGCCAAAGTTTGTTAAGAAATGTTAAAAGAACTTACTACGTACATACACTAAGACCAAATGAAATGAATACTTGTGATTAATTCAAGCATTCTCACCAGAGATCGAACGTGGGTCCTTCAAGCTACTGGGACCGAAACCCTTGAAGATTCTACCACTTGGACCGGAATATGATGACCCGTGAATTCGAACTCTCTTAGTTCATGATATAGAGCCACCCTAAACCAATGCCTTGTAATGCGCATCCACTTTGCCTTGACATGGTGGGCCCCACTGGTCAAGAGTTCTCACAACATTTTCAGGAGATTTATCCAGTATCCATCAAACAGTTGGAGATTAATATTTAGATTATCTCTGGTTGTCCATGGTTTTCAGTAATCTCCGTGATAAATGTTGTTTCGGGACGAAATCTTTTGCTTGTTTTGTTTTTTCGTGTTCAGATTAGATATAAGGTTTCAAGCTTTTTAGAATTTAGTAACAAATAGTATTGTTTTATTACGGCCGTGAGGCTGACCGGCTTTTCTTCTTTTCTAGGCTTTCAACAGACTAGATTTAAAAGCGCGTCATTAGGAAATGGAACCTACCCGTGACTACCAAATGTGGCTAGTGATCACTATACCACTGTGCCACAAACTCACATATTATTAAAAGTATGCTTCTTTCAAAGATCTGAGTTGACCGATGTACGACTGAAAGAGAAAGATCTTTGAAAAGTTGTTTCATCTTACATTCTGTATGCTGTAGAAATATAAAAAAGCCTAATGAATTAATTTATTGTATGTAAAGATTTTGGTGCGTCGGTGGCACAGTGGTAGAGTGCTTGCCGATCACGCAGGTAGTCCGGCGTTCTATCCCTGGCCACCGACGCACTCCTTTACCTCACTTAGCCAATAGTAAGACTGGTAAAGAGAGAAGGTTGGACATGAGGCGGCTAGCGACGCCATCGTGTAAAAATAAACGCCACTGCTACAGAAACTTCAGGCCTCTAGCTTGAAGCCACCCTGTGTTCCACTGGGAGCGTAAAGGAGTTGAGAAAGAAATGTAAACATTTGAAAAACAGACACATGTAAAGATAAATAACTTTTATTTATCAGAATTTGTATATTTTTTAAAAATTTCTGTTTAAATTTTAAAGGCATTCAGTTTAGCTGAGAAACATCGTGACTATACGGAGAAAGTATATCTACCGTATGCCCACTGGTTAGCTGAAAATGACAAATTTGAAGAAGCTCAAGCAGGTGAGAAAGACTTTATACTCTACTCAACATGCGTAACTTTTAACTTCTGTGGAAGGTGGGGGTGGGGTGGGGTGAAGAAACACACCAGAACTCAGTAGTATCACATTAAATTTTACTTTTATTCGATAATGAAATGTTTATTCTCCAGCATTAAAGGGAGTGCAAGTCAAGCAGAAGGTGGGACTTGTCACCGATATGGTTGGCAGCTAGCTGCATAAAGTATTAGTTGTAGTAATCATAAATATAATAAGAATACAACAGCTTATACGAAGGGTATTATATAAAAGATACATTTGAACTTGTTGACAGTCTTGTAGATATGAACATAAAAGATAGGAAAATGTATTCATTTGATGTTAATTCTTTGTTTACTGTTGTACCATTGGTTAAGACTGTTGATATTCTTTGTGACTATATATCTTCTAGTTGTTTTACATTTCCTTTTCCTTTAACTTATTTAAAAGATTTATTACTATCATGTACAGACAACGTGCATTTCACGTTTGAGGGTGAACATTTTCGACAAATGGATGGCTTTGCTGTGGAGAGTCCATTAGTCCATTGCCCTTTTATAAGAGATATATAGATGATATCATTTTGATGTGCGACAATCATGAAGATGCGAGTTGTCTATTAGACAGACATAACTCTGTACAGAATCATATTAGTCTTACATGCGAGGAAGAAAGTCGCAACCAGCTTGCATTTTTAGACATACTTCTGAGTCGAAGAGATGATGGTTCACTAAGACGATCAATCTACAGAAAGCCCACTTAAACAGGGCGGTACCTTAATTTTCACAGTTTCTGTCCATTACAGTATAAGAGAGGCTTGGTGAAATGTCTGTTTAAGAGGATTCGACGTATTTGTATGGCTGATGCTATAGACAAAGACAATGAAATACCGATGGATACTCTTGTTGAAAACGGGCATCCTTTGAAATTTTTAAACAGGTGTAGAAGTCAATTAGTCTCTAACCCTACAATCCATACCGCCCTTAAGAAAAATGTTTTCATGAAATTACCACATAACAGGGAAATAAACAGTAGGATTTTGAGACAAAAGTTGAATTCGATCATCCGTAGAAACCATTATGCAGCCCAGTTTGTAATTGTCGAGAAAGCTAAAATTATGCTCCACTGCAAACCTCAAAAGTGCACAAGTGATTATGTCACATCCCACACAACTTACCAATTTTCGTGTGTGTGTGTGTGTGTGTGTGGTCACACATACATAGGGAGGAGTAATCACGCCTTGCATGTGAGGGTGGGAGAGCATATCCCAAAATGGTTAGAAAAACAAATGAGTTATGAAAAACCAATAGATGCAGGTGTCAGACTACCAACTTCGTCTGTGGCTAAACACCTAATCGAGACTGGTGTTAACTCAGCCTTTAAGGTTATCTATAAGAACGTTCAAGGGCGCTTATCGAGATACGCTGAGGCCATAGGTATTCATAAACTTAACCCCCCTCCCTCTGTATTCAAAAACAGTTTATTATTACTCTTAACCTAGATTGGTAATCCTTATCTGGTTGGATTACCAAACGTTGTGTTAATCATTCTTAAATCCTTTTTTGTCATTTTGTTTAATTTAATTGCCCTCAATTTTTTCATGCATATCGACTTGACAAGTAAATGTGTGGGGGATCAGATTGTTGGAAATGTATAGCGCAAATACATCACACAGCTTTTCAGATAATCTCCATCTTCTAATAACACTATGTAATTATTATTATTATTATTATTGTATCCTTTAGTTCCTAGAGGAACATAGGGCTTCAGCTGCGCACCTCCATTGACTTCGGTTTTCTGACAACTTTTTCACCCTGCTCCAGGTCTGCCCACATGCTTTCATCTCCTCTTCACATGACCTCCTCCAAGTCACCCTTGGACGACCAACTCGCCGCCTCCCTTTCGGGTTCCACTCGAGGGCTTGTCTAGTGATGTCACTTGATGGTTTCCTCAGCGTATGGCCAATCCATCTCCATTTCTTTCTGCCTATTTGTTTCACAATCGGTTCCTGATTGGTTCGCTCCCAGAGATCCCTGTTGCTGATCTTTTCTGGCCATCTGATCTTGAGTATTGAGCGGAGACAGTTGTTAATGAAGGTTTGAAGTTTGTTTGAGATGCTCTTTATGACTCGCCAAGTCTCTGATCCGTATAGTAGCACTGACTTCACATTGGAGTTGAAAATCCGGATCTTATTTTTGATGCTGATTGCTGTTGACCTCCACACAGATTTGAGAGTAATGAAAGCTTGTCTTGCTTTTCCGATTCTGGCTTTGATGTCCTCGTCAGTTCCGCCTGTAGTTGAGACGATGCTTCCCAGGTAGGTGAAGGAGGTTGTTTCTTTCAGGTTCTTCCCATTTATGCTTATTGTGGTCTGTTGTTGCTGTTGATGTTGGCAAGGAATCTTCATCATCTCTGTTTTATCTATGTTCACGTGAAGTCCTATCTTTGATGCTTCTTCTGCCAACTTGTTACTTTTCATTTGCATATCTTCCAGTTTATGGGAAATCAGACATATATCATCGGCGAAATCCAGATCCTCCAAGTCTTTTGTGTCAGTCCATTTTATGCCTGTTCCCTCGTTGGTTGCCGTTGTCTGTCGCATTATCCAATCAATTGCAATCAGGAAGATCATTGGTGATAGTAGACAGCCTTGCCTCACTCCCGTCCTCACTTCGAAGGCTTCCGTAAGTTTCCCGTTGTGGATTACTTGGCATGCAGCATTGTCGTATAACTGTTGGATGAGGTGTATAATTGTCGATGGGACCCCGTAGTAGCGAAGTAGTTTCCAAATGACCTCTCGATCGACGCTGTCGAAGGCCTTTTCAAAGTCGATGAAGTTGAGATAGAGAGGTGACTGCCATTCCAAGCTTTGTTCAATGATGATCCGTAGAGTGGCGATTTGATCAATACATGATTTGTTTCTCCTGAATCCAGCCTGTTCCGGACGAAGTTTTTCATCTAGGGCTTGTTTGATTCTCTCCAGGATGATGCGACTTAGTATCTTGCTTGGAATGGACAGAAGCATAATTCCACGCCAGTTTTTACATTGACTTAAGTCTCCTTTCTTTGGAAGTTTGAATAAGTAACTGTTCTTCCAATCCTCGGGTACTTTGCCCTCTTTCCACACCTTCTCCAGTAGTGGTGTCATCAAGTCCGCTGTTGTCTCTGGGTCTATTTTCAAAGCCTCTGCTGGGATTCCATCTGGTCCCGGTGTTTTCCCAGTTTTAAGCATCTTGATTGCATTCAGGACTTCTGATTTCGTCGGGGGGTCAGTGTTCACTGGTAGTTCTGCTTCCGTTGTTGGTATTGCTGGACGTGTTGTAGGTGGCGGACGATTTAGAAGTCTTTTGAAGTGTTCAACCCAGTGCTTTCTCTGTTCCACCTCTTTGGTGATTGACTTTCCATTGTCGTCCTTTATTGGCTTAATCTGTGTCGAACGTTTGCCCGAAAGGTTCCTAGTTGTTTGGTAGAGTGTGGCGAGGTCTCCTTTGCCTGCAGCTTGTTCTGCTTCGTTTGCCATGGTTTCATAATATTTTCTTTTGTCTTCCCTGGCACTTTTCTTCACTCTTTTGTTCAGTGTATTGTAGCTTGCATTCAGCTCCTGTTTTTGTTGCTCGTCCGTGCACTGGATAATCTTTTGCTTCACTGTCCTTCTCTCTTCTATTAGTTTCCAAGTGTCCGTAGTGAGCCACTGTTTGTCCTGTCTCTTTTTTCTGCCTAGAATTTCTATGCAGGTTTGGCTCCACACCGTTTTCAAGTTGTTCCAGTGCTTTTCAACGCCGACCTCTTCGCTAGTGTTGATTTGTGTCTCGGCTTTGTCCTTTATGCTTGCAATGAAGATGTCCTTTGTAGCCTGGTCCTTCAGCTTTTGAGTGTTGAACTTGGCTTGTGGTCTATCTGCAGCTCCTGATTCCCTGAAAGCTTTTAATTTGATTTGGATTGTCCCTTGTACGAGATAGTGGTCTGAGCCAACGTCTGCTCCTCTTCTTGCTTTTGTGTCCAGTAGGCTGCGCCTCCACTTCCTTGAGATTGAGATGAAGTCGATTTGGTTTTTGGTTTGCCCGTCTGGTGACACCCATGTAGCCTTGTGGATATCTTTGTGCTTGTATACACTGCCACCAATCACCAGTTCGTTGAAGGCGCAGAAGTCGGCGAAGAGTTCTCCGTTTTCATTCATTTCTCCTAGAGCTTCTCTACCCATGATGAGTTCCCTTCCCGTATTGTCTGGTCCCAGTTTGGCGTTCATGTCTCCCATTAGTATTTTCATGTCGCCAGCTGGAGTATTGTCCATTGTTGCCTGTAGTTGCCTGTAGAATTCTTCTTTCTTCTCGAGGTCTGCGTTGTTTGTGGGTGCATAACATTGTATGATTGACACTTTCCTTCCTTTGGAGTTGAACCTGGCGGTCATTATCCTGGACGAAATCGCCTCCCATTGTATCAGGGCTTTCGTTGCCGTTGGTGACATCATGATAGCCACGCCCTCGGTGTGCGTGTGGTTATCTTCTGGGTGACCGGAGTAGATCACTGACTCACCTGTTGACAATTTGGTGAGTCCACTCCCATTCCATCTGCTCTCACATATTCCCAGCACTTGTATTCCGTATCTTTTCATCTCGTTGGCGATCTGGGCAGCTTTTCCAGTCTCGTACATAGTTCGGACGTTCCATGTTCCTACACAGACTTTTTCTTTTGGTGCAAGGAGGTTCAGCATACTGAAGATTCTGTAGCAATTTTTGTTTACAGGGTGGGGTTGCTAGCCTCACGCCTGAGAAAAGAATGATTACATTAAGTAAAAGTTTAGAGAGAAGCAACTTTTTGGGTTGCTCCCCTCAAAATCAGAAAATAACGGACAAACAATGAGAACAACATCAACAAAGGAAACAGTTCACAGAAAAAAGGGCAAAAAGCGACGACAACTATACAATAAGACAACATGCAATATAGTTCAGTATATGTAACTAAAATGATATCTTAACCATAAACTCACTGACTTGGAGCAACTTGAACATATAAATCCAACAATATATACAATTATAGATGTGTTTATGTTTAAAAATTCCACAAATCCAAACAGTGAGTTATGTGTATTATCTGTCAATAAGATTGTATTTTTTGGATTCAGTGTTCGAAAGGTTAATAATTGTGATAATTTCCGCAAACACTTTGCATAAAATTTTAGAGTAATAAGATATTTTATTTATGACCAAAATGTAGCGTAATAGTCGAAAAGCGCGCGCTCGGTGTATGTAAACTTATCATCAATTTAACAAGAAAAGGGCAAGATGGTATTGACTAAGTCTGTTGTGAATTATTTAGTCAAGAGAGGTTACTCAGAGGGATCCATTGTTACATCATCTATTCACCTGTTGATTTCGTTGTTAAATCTGAGGTAGCTGCAAGAAGTTTATCGAAGTTAAAGCTACACTAACTCAGAAATTCTCCAAAATCGGTCCTTACCTGCATGCCCTGGTGAGTGATGATCTTCCCACCGAGGCTCGAACCCAATGCCCACAGCCTCAAACGCCAAAGCCTTATTCACTAGACCATTTGGACCACGACAGCCGCCTCTTGTGCAACGGGTCTTATTAAATATTTAATTTAATTTAGATTTTTCTGTTGATTGATTGAACGAAATGAGCATCCTGGATACCATCCACTAATTGACTTCAAGTTACACGACAAGATATCGTCGAAGCATCTTCACAGGGAGCCGATGTTTCAACCTGAAACCAAACACTTCAATCCAGTCAATCGACGGAGAAATCCAAACCGAATTAAATAAAATATTCGTCGCCGCTAGTCAACCAGTACCATTTTCTTGCATAAAACTATTCGAACAGCATATGAAAGACAGGCTGGGTCACATCTGCGTGCATACATACCAGTTCAGCTGAGTACATTAGCTGTAAAATGCGTCCGGTTGTAAAACACCCTCGGGAAACTTATTCATCCCGGTTAACATAGGTGTGTTTATAGCTCATTAGCAGAACATCTGATGTATTTAGGACATTGAGCTCCATTTGAGAAATCCTTAAAAGTCCCATTTATAAGATGTGATCAAACCTCTTAAAGACAGTGAGGTAAAGACATCTCGGTAGATCTCAGGCACTCTTTGTATCCAAAGGAAATACGTCTAACCTTTGTCTTAATATGACTGCTATAAATAGTCCATTTTCTCAGTAATTATCATCTGATAATGCTTTTGATGCAACCCCTCGCCGCAGTTTAGTTTTCTTGTCCCTATTTGTGTCAAAATCATTCCATCTTGTCATTCGTTATAATATGACCTTAGATGGGAAATTTTTCTGGAACTTTCTCACCTCTTTTTGTTATATACTCATGAATGTACAGGGTGGTAGCTGATGACTTCGAAGGAAAGGATGATTTTCTTCACTGCAGTCGCCCCTGATCTAATGTGTATATTCTTTGATCACTGTATTTATTGCAATCTCTATTGGCAGTACATAACTTACTGTATTTTGACCATTTACTGAGAATTTCCATTTCCAGAATTTTCTGACAACTTCACAACATATCCACGAATATACAGCCAAGTTGATGATGAGTTTACTGAAAAGAGAAAAGTTTTTTATTTTCACCGTAGCCATATTCTGTTTTTTAAATGATTAAGTGAAACCCCAGATCCTATTCTCTTCAGTTGTTGTTATAGACTGTATCTTTTGTGACAACAATCATGATCTCAGTGGTATGAAAATGCAAACGATATAACTAAACAGTTTCGCCTGTGAATCTTCCCATTATTATTAATAATTTTTCCCTTTGATTTCTAGTGTGACACAGGGCTTCAACAGTACACCCCAATTTTGTCCTATTTCTTTGCGGTCCTCTTCAGCTAGCCCCACAACCATCCATGAAGTAACATTACCTCATTACACCATGTCTTCCATGTTACCCTGAAAACAAATCCCAAACTCATCATGAATCATGTAGCATTAATTAACTGCGATCATTTTTGGAATTTTGAATTTATACTACTGATGAATTATATAGTAGCCTAATGCAGTTATTCATTTATTTATTTAGCTGAAATATTAAACTAAACTTTTCCACTTTTCTCTGTATTTACTGCTAACTGAAAAAAGCATTTATTAAGGCTGGTTTACAGAATGAAGCCATCTCTGTACTGGAACAATTAGCCACTTGTGCTGCTAAAGAATCACGTTTCGATGATGCCGGATTTTATTATTGGAAATTATCTGCTTTATGCTTGGATATGTTGAAAAATGAAACAAGTAAAATATGCCTAGTATCTATATTTCTTTTTCTAAAATAATATTTATTATGCACATCTATTAAGAATAGTGAAGTGACCGACTGTTTCCAATAAGTTCAGAGTAAATAGCTGATGATTTATCTAAGATCATATTATTCTATTGTTTTGAAGAAAAAAGAAATCCACGCATTTAATAGATGGATGATGGATGGATGCTATTCTGCTTAGAATAATTCGACAACTAGTTGAGTACTTTTGGTTTGAATTTCTCAAAAGTAGGTATTTTAAATAAAAGTTGAGTAATTAGTTTGTAGGGCTTTGATTTATTTCAAGCTTGCTCAAGGATATATGTCAGTCCGACAACAAGTGCAGATCAGAGAGTAGTGGATAGCAGCTTCATCCTACTTTGAGACTCTTCGTCAGTTCAAACCCCAGGACCTTCTGGCTACAAGCCAGCTTGTAGACCATTCAACCAGCGCAACCCAGTTCAATGGCAGCCCGTGAACTCCAACTTCTACCAGTTTGTTATTTTAGCGCCACCATCAGCTAATGTCATTAGTGAGTATTCGTCTTCATACTTCACCTGGTGGATCCCGCTGTTCACACATTTCCACTAGAAGTCTTGAAAAGTTCTTCCCGTAATCATTCATTATTGAGCATAAGATTAATTCTCAAGAGCTAGTGCCTTAAGAATCCATTGGTTTCAAGTTTGACCACGGATTGATATGAGTTAGAGAACCATTGAAAACAAGTTAGAGCTGCACAGCTGTTTCGGCCTGCTTTAAGACTCCTCAACAGCAGTCATCTGGAAATGTTGCACAGCGGCTTATCAAGCACTGTAAAGGAATGGAATCCAAACAAACTGGTGATAATTTACTAACACAAAACATACGGCTTGTAACGAATACAGCAATTCTTCTTTCAGTAATAGGATAGAAGTCTCTTTACAGTTTTACTATTAGGGTGTCTTAATGTCGATGGTGAGATTTACATTAAAGTCAACTATACTTCTTATGAGTGACTAGCTTTGAAACGGGTTTCTGGAGGTTTCGACGAAAATGTGTAACCCTTGGAGTCGATCAATTAATATTTCAGGGTGAATAATTTTACATCTTGAGTCTATAGAAATTACGTTTCATGGCTTTATATATTGGCATGTCGGTAGCAAAGCCAAAATTAAACAGAGTGTTAGAAGGTGTTGTAAATGTGGATACTAGCATATTTACTGGCGTGAACAGAAGAAAGAAACAAAGCTGCACATAAGAGAGAAAAAAGAGGGAGTAAAGGAAAAGAAAGAAAACGTTGTACCTATAAATGATATGAGTTGAAAGACGAGATCCAATTGTTCTACTGACTATTTAATAAGTTATGTTTCACGCCTAATACTTTCTATATCGCACAGAACACGAGCTAAGTAGGGTATGGTTGAGTTTTTGTACTTGCTAGTGCGAGCATATAATTTTATACATGGGCTTCTGGTTTTGCCTGATGAGATACGAGGGAGAGTTGTGAATGAAGAGGGTGGTATGAGTTGGATAAAATTGATTCAGCCCATTTTCTACATGAGTCCAAGTGCCTGTCAACTAGAATATTTTAATGATGAGACGATGCTGTTGTGTAAGACTGCTGCAGCGTCTAAAGTGCTCCTACCCTGTCTATAGGCCAATTGTTTGGAGTCTTCAAAGCTTTTAAGGTAGGGTTCAAGTTTAAGAAGTACTAGTTTTTCCATAAGCTTTAGAAACGGGGAAGTGATGGCAATGGGTCTGAAACTTATGAATAAAAAATCTAGTCAAATATTGTTGATTAAAACTACTTTTGATACCGAAACATTTGGCTTTACCAACTCTTAATATTCAAAGATTGGTTTTGTAGGTATTTGGTTTGATTGTTTGGAGAATTTCATCATGAGCTGACATCCGTTAGAGAACCACTGAAAACCGTTTCGCCCCCTTTCCTTGGGACTCTTCATCAGTACGCACTCACCATAGAGGTCCAAACCCAGGACCTTCTAGTTACAGGACAAGCTCGTAGACCACTAAGCCACTGAGACCCGATTCAATGGTCAGCCCATGAATTCTAACTTCTGCCAATTCACGGCATAGCGTGACAATTTCGCAATGTTTCCTTCAATGAGTTACTGTCTCATATTTGACCTGATGTTCCCTACATTACGAAATTATTGCGCTATGTCATGAATCGGCAGAAGTTA
Organism: Trichobilharzia regenti; assembly: GCA_944472135.2. Taxonomy (NCBI): domain Eukaryota; kingdom Metazoa; phylum Platyhelminthes; class Trematoda; order Strigeidida; family Schistosomatidae; genus Trichobilharzia; species Trichobilharzia regenti. The sequence continues at coordinate 73,730,488 of OX235263.1, forward strand.
GAATTCATGAGCTGACCATGGAATCGGTTCCCAGTGGCTTAATGGTCTACGAGTTAGCCAGCCTTGTAACCAGAAGGTCCTGTGTGCGAACATCGGTGCGTACTGATTAAGAGTCAGTCCCAAACTAGGCTGACAAAGCAGAAGTTCAGTACTCACTGCAAGTTTTCCAGTGCTTCTCTAACTGACTTCAGTGCATGATGAAATACTCCATCCAATCAACTTTTAATATGTTATGCCTATTTCTTGGAAATATTTTATATACTTAGATGCCTTTTTTACTGTACGTTATTTAAAGAGTAATCAGTGCTATTGAATAACTGCATATGGTCCTAGTAATAATATCATTATCAACTCATGAAACGGCTTATGGAAGTGTGTTATCCGCAGTTGAATATAAAACCTATGGATTGGATTACACGATAAACTATTTCACGCGGATTAATTTATTGTGGACATTGAATCGAATTGCACTTAATTCAAACAGTTGGTGAAACATTTGGGAATAAGTGATATTCAAATGTTTTAGGGATTTCGAATAATTCTAGCGTAGGGTTTATCACGAACTGACGTCAGCTAGACAACCGTCATAAAGATAACGGGTACAGGACAGTCGTCTCAACCTAATTTAAGACCCACGATCTCATAGGAGATCGGACCTGGAGCTTCGAAGTTACGAGGCAAGCCCATTGGAACATTTAGTCACAGAGTTGCAATCCTTTTACCCAAGAATCCTAAATTTTCTCATTTCGCCATATAGCACAACCACCAACCAGTGCCAATGATGCTCATCCGCTTCACAGTAGACATGGTGAACTTCGACAACGGTGACCTGTGATTGGAAGTTTCAGACATCGATCCTGATTATTGTTTGTCATTTCCACTCAATAAAGATGCCTTAAGAAATTGTGCTATGGGAAATAAATCCAATAAAAATGCCCATATTTCGATGTAGAAGTGTAATAACCCTGACTTGTAGTACATATGGATGTTTCTAGTGTTGTTCCAGGAACTGAGTGGTTTAATTTCAAAGCTTTCATCGTTCTTCTGATAGACACCATTTTCAGTGCTAACTTCAGTGTGAATTGAGTTTCTGCAATTTCTTTAAAATTGCTATAACTGTTTCTCCTGATGACTTTCATTGTGACTGGTTGTTTCTAGAGATTTTGTTGTCGTTATCGCCATTTGTATTGGTACTGATGGTGTCATTGACCTAATGTTTTACCTTTTGATCGTATATTTTCTGTAATTTTCATGTATTAGTTTTCTAGGGATTTTGTTTGATTGGTTGGAGGATTTCATCATGAGCTGACATCATTTGTGAGTGCGTCAGCCGGGAATCGAACCCTAGAAAACGTGAGGCGTAACTAGCGAGCATTCTATCCCTGAACCGCCAATGCATTTGACTTTGTGACTTACTATTTATTGATTAATCTGTTGAGTATAGACTGGTTAGAGGACAAGGAGAGAGTACTACGGATAATGCCAGAAACTCACTTCACACAGAAGATAGCACTGGAGATGATGTCTACAAAGACAATGAAATGTCCGTAATTAAACCGCACATAGCTCAAAGCGAATAAAACAATACTAAAAGCTTTTATTGACAGTTGTTTTCATACTTCACACATAAAATCCTTCCCCCAATCAATTAACTTCATTGAATTTATTCACACTTAATGATTTTATATTTAGGTACAAAGAAGTATCATGATTTATTAGAGAAATATTATAATTTTCAAAGAAAAGCTGATGTTTATTATGTTTATAATAACATATATCGTTTTCTGGTAAGTACTACTACCATTTAACTTATTAGTAGTATATAGTAATACTTGATAAATTTCCTTCAAATTCGTAATAACCATTGAAGTGGATCAGTGGGTGTGTTTTAAAGATTCTAAATGATTCAAATATTCGAAATAATGGATATTGAACAAAGAGTACTCTTTTCGGTAACTTCATCATCAGGTTCTACAGTTATGTATACATTATAGTGAATGAATGAATTAGTGTTATGAACAACATTAATGTTGTTTAAATAACATCGAATCAATAATATTGATGGATTACAACTCAATAACATCAACATAATAATAAGCTGAATGTCAGAAAAATTAGTAAAGATAGTATTACCAATTCATGAATTTATAGTCTCTACTGAAGGCCGGCCAGAGTAGTAGTAGTGGCTGGCTGGACTTGCTTCTTTGAACACAGAGTACTGGTTGTTTGAGGCGAATTGCAATAACCTCTGCTGTTTGCAGCATGCAGTGCTCCGATGATTTTGGAAATTTATTAGGCAGCCGGTAGATTACAGAGAAGGATTCTTCAATGCTGACTGCCTTTGTGGCTGGTTTCAACCAGGTAGTCTAATATCGAAGTGTTAATGGTTTTCACAACACCTTCACTTAGCCACACTGGTAGGTGTTCCCGAGTGAACACGAAAAATCTAGTTCCTACAGCAACGGCCAATATAAGTGGCCCCACAATATTGTTAATATTATTAATTATCGTCAAGCTGTTGCATACATCTGAAACCATTAGTCGCATTGTTTTCCTCTTATTTTATCGTACAATATTCCATATGATAGAACATTTCATTGATGGCAGTTTTTGTTTCCCAAGTAGAGGCTTTCTGTTCAACCAAGTTCTTTAGTAAAGCACTTTATTTAGAATAATAGCAATAATAATAGTAATGATAGAGTGCATTTCCTAAGGATAAGAATTATTGCTTCAAACGAATGTGTTTGCATGTCACTTCGATGATTTGTGTGTCTTCCATTTTAGTAAAACAGTAATCCTACTTATTATTAGAGGGGAGAAGTTATCCGTTGAAATAAAAAATAAAATAAAAAGTTTGATTTCGTTAAAAGTTGTTTAATACCGGTGCAAAACGCCATTTGTGTTTCTTTTAACGACTTAGAGCAAATATTGTTTCTCTGTTATAAGACTTCATCGACCTGAAACCACTTTGGAAATCTTCTACACTCAACATAAAAAAAATAAAATTCGAATTCTCAACACCAATGTCAAGTTGGTCCTTCTATGCGGGTCAGAAACTTGCACTGTGTTTAACGGAGGGGATTTCCAATAGTTGCAGGCTTTCATCAACAGCTGCCACCCTCGCTGGCTGGCTCCAAACTGAAGATCAATTGTCCGAAAGAATAAGTAACAAAAAAACTCTGGATGGCGACAAACCAACAAGAGCCGATAGGTCAACAGATATGTAGGCGAAAATGGAGATGGATTGGCATACATTGAGAAGACCGTCGAATGACATCACGCGCACTACATGCCACCGTTTGAGTGGAATCCGAATGGGAAGCGTCCTAGGGTGACATAGTGGATATCGTGTAGGAGGTAGATATGAGAGAGTTTGAGCCCAGCTCAAGAGAACAGTGGAAAAAAGAACAAAGTGGAGATGTGTTGTCGGAGCCTTATGTTCCACTTGGAAACCATGGGAACGATAAATAATAATAGTGTAAAATATTCACATGTTATGAATTAAAACATTCTGAACGAAGAATGTTCTTTCTGATAAATTCGCTTCAGGTTCTTACAACTACAAAACGGGCTATTTATTATCGTTACAATAATTGCCAGTTATGCGGTGGATACATTTTTACATTGAATAACAGATTAGTTATGGAATGTCAAAATAAATAGTATTTTTGTGACAAAAGTGCTAGGCTGAAATCGATTACAAAATGTTGTGAAATGAGAGATGATAATGATGGTGATTAGTCATAATAGATTCATACGGTGTGGGAAAGGAAGATTGATAAGTCAGTTCAAGGTTATAAAAGATGTCAAGTAAATGATCAGTACAAAGTCGTAGGCGTTAAAGAGGAGACAGTAAGACTGGAGTGAACACTTCATCGTGAAATAACCAATGTGTGAAATGAAACAGGTGGAGGCATACGTTGAGAAAAGAGATAATATCCCAAATAATAAGTCTGGATAGTATAAATGGCAAATTCGATAGTATCAGAAGAATGCTAGAATGAGGTATACAAATATAACAAACAAAAATAATTTTACTAAGGAAAACAAGAGGAAAAATATGATAAGATGAAGAAGTCTTCTTGTATGGGAGAAGGAATTTTAATCCACGTTTGGCCATGGTAGGAACAGCTCCTGGACGTGTTCTTTTTGTACACAGCTACAGCTGTAAGTGTAGAAGACTTAGGCCAACTGTACATGTTAATGTAATGGCGTAATGCCCAGCATCGAACAAGTGTGACAGAATCGAACTTTCTAAGCTTCCTGCTGAACCAATTTGGTAAATGTTCTTGAATCTTTAAATGAACTTGCTTAATCGTAAGCCCTGAACCACAGGAATAAATGAAACAGTATACGCATGTATAAGGGCTGGCGGGTTGGTTAAGTCATCCTTCAGTTTCTGGGGAAGACTGTTTGCATTTCACAAAATTTTGTAACTGCGTTCAGCCTAGCACATTTGTCACATAGACGCTTTATTTTATCACCCTAGAAATAATCTGTTCATCTATGTAAAAAATGTCTCCACCGCATAACTGATCTTTTTTATAAGGCTGATATATAGACTATAAAATGAATAGCACAGAGTATTCGAGACAGTAAATGAGATTGGTAATTATCATGTTTAGATGGTTCACTATTTGTTACTCTTAAAAAGAAAGAAACGTTAATAGGTGCTACAGATGAGAAGAAGTGAAACAGTAGCAGTCTTAAAACGTAGCTTTCACACGGGTCCCGACTTCATGTAGTGGTTTTATGGCAACGTGTAAGATTAACGAATTATTCAGCGCTTGGTTAGGTACATGAAGTTAATGAGTTCAATTTCGTTCCCTTTTAAATACTGGTTTTGTTAATTTGAAATATTTTCCTTATTTTAAAGGGAGGAAACACTTTGCTTTAGTAGTTAGACCATAAGAAAAAAAATAGAAAAAAACACTTGCAGCGAAGAAGATCATTCTTCTCGACAAAGTCATCAACTAGACTATACATTATTATGTACCAGAGCTATTTCAGGTTGAAGATTAAACTATAACGAATTACAAGACGAAAAATATGTTTCATAAGTAAGGATTAAAAACGTAGTAAAGACAAAGTTTGGACGTATTTCCTTTTGATGCATATCATTGGCTTGAATATTTGGATCATTTACACTTCAACTATTCTCAGATTTTTTGATCTCACTTCATCTGAGAGGTTCGGTTGTATGTTGCATAATCCTTTGAAGAATTTCTCAAATGCAGCTGATTGTCCTGAGTTTAAGAGATGTTCTCTTATGGAACTGTAGGCATGCCTACGTTCTGCCTTCGTTAGCCATCTGATCAGTATTCATGAGAGTTTTACATGCGGACAAACAGTACTCACCTCCACATTATTATTATTATTATTACTCCCATAGGTTCGAGTGCAGTGGAGTGCTTCAGTGGCACATCTCCGCTTTGTTCTGTTTTCTGCTGTCCTCTATAGCTGCCTGAGCCCACGACTGCCCATAAAATCTCATCTCCTCCTCTATGTCACCCTGGGACGACCTACTCGTCGATTCTCATCCGGATTCCTCTTGAGCTACGGCCTGGCGCGCGATGTCATTCCACGGCCCCTCAACGTATGCCTGATTCATCTCTCTTTTCTTCTATAAATTTTTGAGGTATCCGCTCCTGGTCGGCTTGTTCTCAGCCAGTCACTCTTGTTGCTAATTCTTTCTGGTCGGCCGGTCATCTGATATTCCCTATGGAGCCAGCCAGTGAAGGTGTTAGCTGTTGACAAAGGTCCGTAACTTGTTGGAAATGCTTTTCCTGACGCGCACGCCAAGTTTCTGACCCAGATAAAGAATTGTCTTCACATTTGTGTTGCAAATTCGAATTTCTTTCTTTATGCTTAGTTCAGGAGCTAGGCAATTGGTATATTTATATTGGTTTGAATAGATTCGGCAGTTTGTCCTTCACGTACTAGCCGAGTATTTATTTTTGATTCTACTATCTCCAATTATTTGTTTTAATTAATTAATTATTTATTTTTTAGCATGAACCGTTTGCTTCACATATGCCTGAAACTTATTTCAATATGGCACGGTATTTAGCGCATATTTTACAATTCGGTGAAATTCCAGAAGTTTCAAGAGCGTATCCTTTTTAATGCATAATTTATTCATTGTTCAATAGAATTCTTTTATTTATAAGTGTTGATTTGAAGGGATTAGATGAATTCCCAACTGGGTCATGAAGTGACATCATTTGGAGAGAGCTGATGCAAAACTACAAATTACTGGACAGCTGCTTCGTCCCAGACTGTAACTACTCATCAGTATGCCACCGTGACTCCATATGTGATTAAACTCAAAACCTTTAAGTAATCAAGCAACCTCGTTTACTGTTCAGCCACTTCGACGGAATGCAACTGTCCATGAATTCTAAAATTCGCCAGTTTGTGATATATAAAACTACCCCCTACCAGTGTCATCAGGGAGGTGTATATATATAATTAGATTACGGTAAAACAACCACATGATAATTATTTGAGGTAAGCCATACACCAGTTTTAAGAGTGACGTAGTCATATTTTGAAGGGCTTGTATTCATAAGATGCTCAAAGATTCATAATTCAGTTAGGTCAGTCTTTAATGTTCCTAAATGCTTTTGTGAAATACCGTTTTTAAACTTTTTATCTTCTCGTGAGGGTGGTTACTTTAGACACCTCCTATTCATGTTATTGTCTATATATGTGTTATGTTGCTGCTGCTGAGTGGTTAATAGTAGTTTTCCCCGTCGCCAAATTGTTATGTACTCGTCGCTAAATTATTATTATGTACTGGTCGAGAATTTAATAGTCCTGACGCAAGAAGGACGGAAATCAGAAGACCACTAGGTTTGCGATGATACTTCTATTTCCAAACACAAGGAGAATGCAAAAGTGGTATCACACCAAAAGAAGTAAGTCAGTCACACAAATTGTGAGAGCGAAATATATATAATCATCAGACAAGTTTGTGAACAAATCAGTAGACAGTCTTAACATGAATGGCTAATTATAATGGAGTGTCGATCCAATATACATAGCGAATATAGCAGACATGTCAACAACCACATATATGGATATATGTCACCAAGCAACGGACTGTCAACAAACACTCATATTATATATAATATAAGGAGAATACACATTATTAAAGGAGACAGGTTCATCAAAATGAAATGGTCACAGACTAAGCGAGCAAACAGAAAAAGAGATCACCATACACACACACACATATATATATATATGTGGATACATATCAATATGGATTCAAAATTATTCTACGCCTCCTTGAGATATTTTAAGAACGGACAAGAGTTAATTGTATTTCTAAAGATTTTTGTGAGCATTTTAATTTTGAATGTAATCAGGTGAAAAATTCGTTAGTTCTTGTTTTAATGTTTAATGTGAAGAAAATTATCTAAATTACCAGTTGGCTAATTTCCATGAAGTGAATTCATTTCATCAATAATACTGAGTAGATCTACTTACTTCGAGGCTGTCATCTTCAAGTTAAAATATTTCTCCAAAAGAAGAAAACACTAATATCTGTAGTTCTGTTCGTCGAAATGTGCTTCATTGGCTGGTGCACTTGACTGTCACTCAATAGGCTCAGGGTCCGAACCATGCTCTACTCTGCTTCAACGTAGTAAATCGATAATATCATAATATCATGTGGCTCGTAACCTGTTGAAAGTAACTGAATTATAACACTGACAAAAAATATACTTATATTCAAACCAGTTGATTACCGAACCTTCTGATGTTATCCGTGTATACCTTTCATGAAATTTTCAAGAATTTATCTATAAGGATTAGATTTGTTTCAAATTTGATCCTGCACACATATCAGTTAGAGAACCATTAAAAACCAAGGAGTATTGGGAAAGTGTCTCTTCCTAATCCTGAACTCTTCAGTAGTACCTACTAACAAAGTCACCAAGGATGGAAGCTAAGACTTTCAAGTTGTGACGGCAAACTCATCGAACATTCATCCACTTAGGGGTGGTTGAAATCCAATAACCAGTGACTTCTAACTTCTATCAGTTCATGGTTGCTCACCCCTGAAGGGTCCTAAACTAGGACGAAACAACTGTCTAGTATGTCATGGTTTTTCATGAAATTCTTAATTCGATGAATTTTAGCTTGATTACTTCTGCATGAAGTCTTCGCTCCATATTTTCAAAAACAGATGCATTCCCTCTAGGCTGAAGGTCAGATGGGCAGATTAGATTAGTTTCAAGTTGGGTCATGAGTTGACATCATATAGGGGGTGGCGATGCAAACTACTAATTACTGGACGACAGCTGCCTCGTCCTAGGCTGTAACTACTCAGCAGTTCGCACCTATGACTCAATATGTGATTGGAGCAAGCAGCTCTGGAATAGAACTACCCAGTAACCTAGAGCTTATCTAATGCATAGAAGAAAAAGGAGATCGGTTGAAAATATAGTGAGAAATATTGATTGATATCATGTGCCAGGTTATGCTATCCACTGTGTCGTAGTTTCTTTTGTCTGAGATGTTATCTGGTAAAGTTAAACTTTAAGCACCGCTAACTACCTATCGACGAACGACCTCCAACGAACCAGTAACATGAAAGAGGCATTTTTTGGTTATGAAAAGCATATATTTATGAAAATAAAATGCATAAAAACTGCATAAAACTGTTACATAGGGTATCTTCTTTTGACATGTGATGGAAACATCTCCAAGTTTAGTATAGGAGTTACACCACATGCCATACATATATTCATCCAAATGACTTTAAATGCAATCCTTTTAAGATCTATTTATAGCCTGAATCCTGTTTTTTAACCTTCCTTAAAAGCCTTTTATAGAATTGGTGTGTCCCTGTAGTGGGGTGCACAAAATTTTAGAATGGTTCACTCTGTGGTGAACATATCCAAGGGATGGCAGGGAGCTATAACCTTTCCATTCATTGGTGGGTATTATAGATCCTTGTTTCACAAATCGAGCAAAAACAGGTATTAAGGTATTTGACTTTCTGTCTGCAATCCTCTTGACTAATACTTCCTGTTATATAAGCTGTTATATAAGCCAATCACCCAAATATTATTTGCTCTTTCACGACCACGGTTGCACTTTTTATTCAATAAGACAGTTTCATTCACATGTACGATGACACCTCTTCCTAATAACGAAGTGATTCTCTCCATTTTCTTTGACTCGATATCTCTGCAGTGCTGGCACCACTGAACTTTTGATTTGAGACTATTTTCACTTTCAGCAGCTTCAACTTTCACAAACTGTTTTAAAACTTAGTAATTACAAATATACAAAATCTGGGTTAAGGAGGGATGGAACTATGCAAAAAATGCTCCTACGAAATATTAGAATCATTAGCTTACCTTCTCTAACACTAACTCGTCTCAAACAAATTGCACAACGATAGACGTATCCCATCAGTCAACCTGCTGAAGCTTTATATACGCATGAAACCTCCACACGAACAAATCCTTTTCGTCCTAAACAACGCCTCATCCAAGCAATACTGGAAAGCCTAATCCTCACCAAACTGCAAGCGTAACTGCGTTAGTGCAGGCATTTGACTCGAATCAAGCGGAATAAAACCTTTAACTCGCGTGGATGAAACTCATTGGTTCATTCAAGATCATTCGCTGATTGGTAGTTAGTGTTGCTTAAAGTTTAACAGGATTTTTATTACGATTTTAACTGTGGCAACTTAAAATATCGTGTTGTGACGTTTGCTACTGACAAAATTTTTAAGTAGTATATAGATGAGATATAAATAGATATATCATCTGCAAAAATACTGAATAAGAGACAAATGGATTTAATGAAGGATGATTGAATTGAATTTTCGTATACTAATTAAATGCCCATACATCGTCGAAGCATCTGCACAAGAAGCCGACATGTCAACCTGAGACCAAACACTTCGGTCCAAACAATCGACGGGAAAATCAAAAATTCAATTCAATAATTAATATGACCCGTTGCACAAGAGGTGGCTCTCGTGGCCCAAGTGGTCTAGTGGATACCGCTTTGGCGTTTGAAACTATGGGTACTGGGTTCGAGCCTCGGTGGGAACGTCATCACTCACTGAGAAATGCAGGTACATCCAGATGACGAGTCCTAAATAGGACGAAATGCGCATCCTGGATTCCACTGCTAGCCACCATCCACCAGTTGTATACTAATTTAATGAAGGATGCTTGTGAAACAATATGGAAAACATGAAAGAAGGACAAAGAAGCACAATATCCGAAGATATATGCAAACTGGGATCCTAATACATATTGGTAGGAATATTTCGCATATTGATCGAGGTGCCGATAAATAATTCCACGACATAGCGCGACTGCTAGCCAATGTCTTCGGCAATTATTTGTCCTCAAACCCGACACGCCGCACCCCACTGGTCACGACTTCCCGCTAGAACCCAGGTAACTACCTACTCGAATAGGGGCAGTCTCTGGTGAGCATCTCATCGATATTCAAGTACTTATTTGATGGAATTTGATTGATTGGTTACAGGGTTTCATCATGAGCTGACATCGGTTAGAGAACCATTGGAAAACCTGGGAGTACTGGACAGCTGCTTCGTCCCAGTTTGGAACTCTTCATCAAACCTTCTGGTTACAAGGTAAGCTCTTAATCCATTTCTCGCCGAAGACATTTGCTAGTGGTTGCGCTATGTCGTGAATTTGCAGAAGTTGGAATTCATGGGCTGGCCATCGGATCGGGTCCCAGTAGCTTAATGGTCTACGAGCTCGCTAGCCTTGTAACGAGAAGGCCCTAGGTTCGAAGCCTTTTGGGAAGGTTGCGTACTGATGAAGAATCTTGAACTTGACTGACGAAGCAGCCGTCCAGTACTCCCAGGTTTTCCAGTAGTCCTCTAACCGATGTCAGCTCATGATGAAATGATGTAGCCAATAAATCAAGTCACTACAAACTAATTCGACAATGCTACAATCTCCCTCACTATAATAAGTGTAACAGACTTTCTGTCTGTCTGTCTGTCTGTCTGGATTCAACATAGAACTTGGCACCGAAGTGCAGCAGTTCGAGTTGCCACGTTCCAAATAGCACACAGAGGTAGACAAGAAGATGAGTGAAGAGAATCAATAGAGTTTGACAAGTATAAGAGTGAAACAGAATGGGTAATGGTAGAAAGGAATATGAAAGATTACAGAGACTGAATACATCTGCGCCATTGACAACGATTTTGAGCCATGTCACCTATTGTCTCCAGCCATTGATTCCTAGAGTCCCGAGGGCCCCAACCCGGGAGTCTGCATCTCCCTACCTGACTCAGTTTAACTGTCAAGGATTTCATGGATTGATGAGGCCATGTTTTTGTTTGGCCACCACTGGCTCTTTTCCAACCTGAACCTATATCAGCTAGCAATGCCCGTCGGGGGAGGCGGTGGTTAGGCATGCGCACCACGTGACCTAGCCATCTTAGTCTATGTAACTTTATAGCCTCGTCGATTGATTTTCCCTCTTTGCCCAACACTCTACGCCTAACGTCAACATTACTTACCTTATTAAACCACCTAACGTGAGACAGAGATCGCAGACATCTATGATCGAAAGCAGTCAACCTTTTCATGTCTTCAACGCGTATTGGCCATGTTTCAGAGCCATAGAGAAGGACGGAGCGAACTGATGAGCAGTACACACGTCCCTTGGTTGATAACCGGATGTCACGCCTACGCCAGAGATGGTGTAAGTCAGCGAAAGCAGCTCGAGCTTTTCGGATCCGTGCTGAGATTTCATCGCCAATCAGTCCGTTGGTGCTAATACAACTTCCCAAGTAGGTGAAGTGGTCAACATGTTCTATCACTTCACTCCCTATCACTAAGTTAGGGGTTGACGTAGTCCAGTCCTGTAGCAGCATCTTACATTTTGCAGGGGCGAATCGCATGCCAAACATACGAAGATTGCTGCTCAAGGTGTTCAGAAGACTCTGCATTTTGTCAGCATCCTCCCCTAACAGGACTATGTCATCTGCATATTCTAAGTCCATAAGATTATTCCCTGGTAACAAGTCGATTCCTAAGTCACTACGTTCAGTTAAGGATACTTCCATTAGCATATCTATGATGAAGTTAAACAGAAATGGGGAAAGTGGACATCCCTGTCGGACACCACTGGTTGTTACCAATTCAGATGACAATTCCCCATAAGCCCTTACACGACTACGTGAGTTTGAATAGAGTGCCTTGATTAGTGCAATGTACTTTCTTGGCACTCCCTTCACAGTCAGACATTGCCATAGTACCTTTCGATCCACGGAGTCGAAGGCCGCCTTCAAGTCAAGAAATATGACAATTGTTGGACGCCGAAAAGTGTGTCTATGTTCTAGAATCTGTCGAAGAGTGAAGATATGATCTATGCACCCTCTACCTGGTCTAAAGCCTGCTTGATTTTCCCTTGTCTGTTCCTCCCGAGTTCTGCTTAGTCTATGCATGATTACTGAGCCTAGGATTTTAGAGACTATGTTCGTTAGGCTGATCCCCCTATGATTATCACACGAGGACTTGTTTCCCTTCTTGAATATCGGTATAATAAGTGACTTACCCCAGTCTGATGGCACTGTCTCTGATTCCCAGACTTTGCCTAGTACCTCAGTTAATCTACAAACTAGTATGTCACCCCCATATTTAAACACCTCCGGAATAATTCCGTCGGGTCCTGCCGCTTTGCCTCGTTTCAAATTACTGATAGCTTTTGTAACCCGACCTATAGATTAAAATAAGCTCTATCATAAGCATTAATATAGCTCGGTTTACACGTGTGTGTGGAAACAAACTAATACGACAATGCTACAATCTCCCTCACTATAATAAGTGTAACAGACTTTAGCAAGTTTATTTTTTCCCAACGGTTAATTTAGCGAATCTGTTCATTGAAGTATGTAAATGCTAAGTAAATACGTCAAATGGTTTGACTGTTATAAAAAGCGCTCTATTTAATTTTGCGTATAATTTCTTTAGTTGAATTGTCAAATCACCATTATATCATTCTTCCTTAACTTATAAAACTCTGATCATTTACTTTGTAATTCTACATTCAGTGCAGTCTTGTATACTTTAGCTAAACATGGACGATCATTAGGTGCATACAAGATGACTAAACAAATCTATGATCGACTACAAACACTTCATATGTCATCAAAGATGCGTGATGAAATTGAATTGAGTAGTATAACTATTAATTCTTCACCAATAATTGATTCTGAAGTGAGTTGATTTTTCTTTATAGATATCAGTGTTATGATTAATTTTTAATAATAATAATAATAGCTTAATTTCAATGTACAGATTTTTCAGCGAAAATTATTGTAAAACAGTTTCCCTTTGTCCACAGTCTTCACGGAACATAATTAACTGTGGCAGTAGATGGTGTGACACATTGTTGTCTGATCTGAAACGAAAGACAATTCTTCTATTATGATGTTTTCCTCTGCCTCCGTCGAATAAATCTGCTTGAAAGCTAATTAAGGAAGGTGCGGGTGTGTGTATTTTCTGAGCCACAAACAGAATAATAGCTGAATAATTGAAGAATGCAGGTAATCAGTTATATTTCTTAAGCAGTGACAGTTTGTACAAAAAATTTCGGGGACAGTTATCGCATATATATTGGAACACGTTGTCGCCCACAGTTTTGCTTGTTCTCGAGTTTATTAGAAACTTGTGAGTTAGCAGGTTATCCAACATTTCAAATACTCCCGAGAGTAGGAAATGCCATCAGATGTCATGCTTTAATGGAGTAAAACAATCCAAACAAGAGGAATTACTTACAATGTTGTATTATTATTCGCTAGTATTCCGTTTGGAACATAGGGTTTCAATAACACATCTTCACTTCGATCTATTTTCTATTGTCCTCTTCAGCTGTCTGGGTCCACGATTACCCATAATCTCTCATCACCTCCTTGCGACATGATCTCCTCCATGCCACCCTATGACGACCCACTCGTCACTTCACATTTCCACTCGATTGACGGCCTGCATTGCGCGCGAGGTCATTAGATGGTCTTCTCAATGTATGCCTGATCCATCTCCATTTTTTCCTAAATATTTCTTGAGTAGTTCAGCTCTTGGTCGGTTTGTACCCAGGAAGAGTTTCTTGGTGCTATTTCTCTCAGGCTGGCCGGCCAGCCATATGATCTTCAGTATGGAACCAGCCAGCAAGTCTGGCTGCATTTCGTGACGCACAGTGCAAGTTTCTGACCCGTACACAGGAACTCACTCGTCTGACAGTTGTGTTGAGAATTCGAGTCTTGTTCTTTATTCTGTGGTGTACATAAAATTTCCAAACTGGTTTCTGGTTGATGAAGGCGTGTCTCGCCTTTGCGATTCTGTCTGGTTTGAAAATCTTCATTCGTTCCGCCCTTCTGTAGTTGAAATGATGCTCCCTAGATAATTGGGGGAAGTAACCTCTGTGAAATCTCGCCTTATGATGGTGATTTGTTCTTATTGTTAGTGTATTAATCTTCCAAACCATGAAGAGAAAGTAAAAAGTGAGGAACAGTTTTTATAAACGTCTGACTCAGAAATATTTAATAAACGTTTGTGTGTGAGATGGTTTAAATGACAATATAACAAGAGTATGCGTTGCCAGATGTGACATGACCCAAGTAAATACTGTATGCAAAGCTTAATTTAGCATAATTTGGGGAACAGATCGACCACAAATTACTATATTCACGTTGTTAAAGTATGTTATTCTACCTAAAGCATTTCTGGGACAAATTATATATGTGATTTGCATGAAATCTGATTAAGATTTGATCGAATAGTTCTACACTAATTGAGATCCGGGTGCTAAGAATTGGATCAGTACGGTGGTGATTCATTGTTGTAAAGAAACGTTGGACGAAATGAAGAGCATTTCTAATAATTATGATATAAGAGTGTATTTTTTGCACAAGAAGCGACAGAATTACGTATACGAAATAAAGTGCGAGGACATCGTGACCTTTTTTCGAGTACTGTCGCTTAAGACTGATATAAAATGTACATAGTGTTTAGTGTATAACAAAATAAACTAATATTAATAGTTTTATGGTGAGAGCAGGCTGCAAGCCAATCGGTAGACATTAATTTACGTCATTGTCTATGTCGCTGATATTGGCCGTGAGAAAATATGAACAAGACTGATTCAACAACCAATCACAGCAGACTTAACGTGGGCAAATACGATTCGCAGATATATGACTTAACTATCTACAAGCAGTACAGAATAACCTTGAGCAAGAAACAACCAATCAGAAGACTGTGTTTGTCTGCTTGAATAAGCTATAATAATGTACATGAAACATATATAAATACATGCTGATTTCCTTAATAAACGATCTCTTGCCTGGCCCTTGTCTTCTTTTGTTACAGTTTGTGCAAATATCCGATCACATCAAATAAAGTATAATTATATTTCAATAGTTTACATACAATGATAAGTTTTGTTATTGTTACTATTTCGAGCAAAATTACTGCCCGTGTTCACACCACTGTTGGAATTGTTTTATTCTGATCACTCCTTGATCAAAATTGATCAAGGTTTACTTTTGTGATGACTATTCATGACTGAGACATGTTTGAACAAGAATTTTAAGGATAGGATGTACCTTTTGAAAATTTACCTTTGATATTGTAATTTTTAATTTTGATTATTTCTCTGCAGACCTTTGGACCAGCTTGCTTTACGAAACGCTGGAATTATTTATTTCCTTTTCGCTAGGATTTATACATATATGAGCATTAAAAAATATATAGAGGTCTTGTCCATCGGTGCTTCAACGGTAGAATACTCGCCGACCACGCATGTGTTTCGGGGTTCTATCCCCGGCCAACGCACTCCTTTACCTGGCTAAGCCAGTACTAAAACTGGTAAAGAGGGAAGGTCGGGCATTAGGCTACCAACCCCATCCCGTAAAATTAAATATCACTGCTACCGAAGCTTCAAGTCTATAGCTTGAAGGCCTATTTTTCACAGGTAACGTAAATGATTAAAAAATAGAGGTCTTTCAATAAGACTATATGGCTTAAGAAATTATCGGGATTTTATTGAATACCCAATCGACCCAGAGAATAAGACCCTAATTTATCATCATTTCAGCTGTGTGCAATAAACATGGTTATTATACAACCACCTTCAATAAAGTTATTGTCATTTCTATCATCCTGTTCACCTACTGAATTGATTTTGATTGTATATTAACAACTTCCAATTACCAGAAAATTCAATAATATTAGCTCTTCAAAAATTTCATGTAGCAATAAGGAGTATAATTATTCCTCTAGGTTCTGAGTGCAGCAAAATCCCCTCAGCATATATCTTCATTTTAATCTGTTCTTTGTAGTATTTCCATCGTGAGTCAAATTTATTCTGGTTAAGTCACATAGTGTTATATAGTAATATTTACTGATAAAGTTTCGAGCATAATTCCACTTTTCTCCATCTTTTGTTTTCATTGGTTGTAGTATTTTTCAGATTTCTGACATAAGTGATGAGTCATTCCTATTGCATGTGTTGGGTGTAGATTTGATGAAAGAAGATTCAGTAATCGAACTCTCTCTCTCTCTCTCACTCCATCTATCTATATAACTTATCACAATTTTAACCCTCTCCCACCCCATTATGTGGTTGTTTGTTAATGCAAGCAATGCAATTGCTGAGCTTTTTTCAAAATTACTCATCTTCGTGGGGTTAATGATTCTAACTTTAGCTAAATTCCCATGTTTCGGCGGTCTGATTATCCCCTGTCTACTGTTCTGACTTGTGTAGTTGACTTAACTCACAGTCATTACAAGGTATTTTGTAAATTATATTATTTTGTTTAATTGAATCAACTGGATCCTTCAACCTACACAGCTTGTCCCTTAGTGAGTTTTTGGATTTAAATGCCACTCTAATGCTTGCTTTATTAAGAATCCCATGTAGGGTTTCATATGTTCCCTCCTTATTTGGTGACACTGTAGATGCCTTATATTCTTTGTCATTTATGTTATCATTATTAGTTTCATCATTAAAAGAATATAAGGAATCTACAGCTTTACCATATAAGGAGGGCAGATCTCAGTGGCAATTCACTTTATCGACTGAACCATGAAATATGCCAATTAAACAGGTTTAATATTCCCAATAATCCAAAAGATGAGAAATCCCTTGATGTGGGTTTTAACGTTATCCACTCATCTACCGGGATAGGTCGCCTCATCACATTCCAAATTATAGTTAATTTGAAAGGAAAAAAAATGTTTAATTTCGTTGGTATTAATATTAACTCATTTTTAAATAATCAAGGAAAACTAATTGTGATTACTTGATTACAAACTGCCTTTCAGTTGAGGGAATGATGCCGATAACTGTATATATATTCAATAGATAACTACTAGTACGAAAAGCACAGAGATGTGTTTAAACATTACAATGAAAGGTATTTTTTTTTAAGAATTGGATCACGAGATGACATCGGTAAGAGAAGCATTAGGAAACCAGGATGTACTAGACGTCTGTTTCATCCTAGCTTGGGGCTCTTCATCGAAACGCGCCCAATTAAGGTCCGGTTACAAAGTAAGCTCGCAGACCATCTAGCCACTAGGACCCAATCAAATGGCCCATGTATTCCAACTTCTACCCTTCACGATATACATAGAGTAACCACCTTCCAGACAATATCATATGCAAAAAACTGTTCTCTTACCTGACTTGCAAAGTCATGAGTCCTTGGTTCGAGTCCCAGTGGTTAAGTGGCTTACAAGCTGCTCACCTTATAATCGTATGGTCTTGGCTTTGAACTCCAGTGGACGCGTACTGTTGAAGAGTCCCAAAGAAGGGGACGAAACAGTTGTTCAGTACTCTCTGCTGGTTTCTAATAGTTCTCTGACTGATGTGTCAACACGTAATCAAACTTGTAATAAATCAATCGCTGCACAAAAAACATTTGATGACTAATTTATATTCACACATTTCTTTTCTTCCTTGCTCAAATCTTCTTCACCTTTCATTTTTTTTTCTAGGAGATAAGTACTATCTGCTATAGATGTTCAGCTACAAATCCACTTTTGAATAGCCTGGGAAATCGATGTATCAATTGTAAAGAACCGTTTATTTATTCATTCATTACTCTTGGTAAGGAACTGCTATGTATATATGTGACAATTATGTCCTGTTCTTGATTGATAAAGTGCTTATGGTATTATATTTTTACTTTTGACTGATCATCCGATCCGACTATGAAACTTCATATCATTTTCTTACGAAGTTAAAATATGAAGATTGTTTAATGTGTGTAGGCTTTAGATGTTTAATTAGTAGTTGTTTTTTTTTATCGTTCGCTTTGTTTGTGTACATTGTAGTGACACTGAAAGGTTATTTTCACAGGAGTTAGAATTCATGGACAATTGGATCAGGTCTCAGTGGCTTAATGGTCTATGAGCTCACCTTGTAACCAAAAAGTCCTGGGATTTAACTTCAGTGGATGAGTACTGACGAAGAGTCCCAGGTAAGGCCGACGAAAAAACTGTCCAGTACCCGAAGGTCTTCTAATGGTTCGCTAACTGATGTCAGAAGACACAAAAACATATTCTGTAGGCTTTCTATACTGTTACTTGGATTTATTTCACTGTTTAACACTGTGGTTTGACGAATTTGGCTGTAGAGTAAAACACTAAATAGTATAAAACAATATAATATAGTTTAAGTTTTCTATCTCATATTTATGGAAAGTATGTATTACCAGTACAATAAGTTTCTAACTTTTTAAGAGTTATTCAAGTGTTAGGTTGCAAGGATTTGATTGATTTCATGATTTCATCATGAACTGAAATCCGTCAGAGGACTATCGAAAAACCTGCGGAAGTATTGGACGGTTGTATCATCTTAGTTTTGAACTCTTTACAGTACGCACCCACTGAGATTCAAACCCAGAACGTTCTAGGTTAAAAGGCGAGCTCTTAGACCATTAAGCCACTAGGACCCGATCGATCCAATGGCCAGCCCATAAATTTCTGTTCCTGAGCACGAGAATTTAGGTTCCGCCAAATAATGATCATGTTAACTAACAGTTGAAATGATAGATACAGTTAAAAAGATGGCTAGTCTAGGTAGTTCATCTTTCAGTTTCGGGATTAAAAGCGGTTGTGTGGAAAATATAAGCTGCAATATACCGGCACTGAACGTTCTTTGAATGGATTTTCTCAACCTTTAGGTATTTATTTTATTTAGTAGTCATATACATAGAGGCCTCCGGTTAACAGACACAGAAGGACTCTTTTCTACTCTCTTGGCCATATGTGTGTGTTGAGTGGTGAATTTTTCAAAGTAGCTGTTTCAGTTAGCGTTTCGTACACAACCTTGAGTTCATCTTCAATCTCATCTTCTGAACAAATAAATCTGACACTATAGCTGAGGCTTTTTACCAAATTTATTTTATACTAGATAGGAAGAAAGCTGTGAAAATGTGTATATTGACCGGTGCAAGCGCTTTTCTTATGCGAATTCCTTCTTATTTCACAGTCTTTGTGATTTAATCTTCAGTATTAAATTTATGCATACATATATATATATCGTTTTCAATGTTGATCAATTTATTTTTACTATAGAACAATTACCAGTCGTTGAATTCATACCAGAAGATGATTTATCATATGAAGAAGTTATCAATTATTTACAAAGTGAACCTTTATCACCATTTTCTGACCAGATAGTGAATGAAGATGAAAATAATTTACAGACAAATGATGGATGTAAGTGAAATTAAAGTTTGGCTTTTATTCCTTCATGTTCCCATTGGAACATTTTTTTTATTTTTTGGTAACAGCTTGATTCCACACTGTATTTTTGGTACAAGTATGGAATTTTCAGCGTGGATATCGGTAGCCCAAATTTCGCAGGCCGACCGAAGATATCTGGTGTGCGCCGGTGTGGGCTCGAACCCCGGACCATGTGCATGGTCGTCGAGAGTCCTAACCACTGTGCCACCGACGCACATGGGGCTTCAAGCTACAGAGGCTTGACATGATAGGGATGCTGGCCTCATGCCAAACCTTCCCTCTTTGCCAATTCTGTAACCAATGTCATTCATGATGCAATCCTGTAACCAACCAAATCCCTACAAACCAATACTTGAAAATCACTTCAGTCAACCTGTGTCAACCAAAAGACTCAACAACGAAAGAAGATAAAACCAACATCATCTACAAAATAAATTGTAACAACTGCGAAAAACACACTACATTGGCCAAAGTGGACGTCTCCTTCGTCTTCGTATCCATGATCATAAACTAGCCGTCAAAAGACATGATATCCACTCCCTCATATCACTGCATACAGACAACCAAGGACATCAATTTGACTTGGAGAACACCAAGAATGCTAGAGAATTTTTAGAAGCCTACCTGGTATTCCAGTGAATCGTCAATCAATAGACGTATTAACATAACAAAAAAATTTACCAACCCGACGAGAATGAAACCTCATACACAAAGGGTCAAACTTCAAGTCAAGGAAACAATCAGTACCAATACAAGTCGCCTAGAGAGTGTGAATACAGAAAAAAAAATAACCAATCACCTTCAAGTTATGTTACCAGGAGAGATGACTAATAAACTCGTGGAGAAATCTAAAAGCCTAGTAAGTAGGACAATGAAAGCTTAGCAAATAAACCAGCCATCCAGCTCAGGGAACACAACCACATGAAAATCATCCACCTGAGCTACAAACCTTCTCCATCATATCTAAAGTTAACTAAATCCATTCATATCTTTATTCATACATTTCTTTTATTACTTTTGTTTTTAGTCTCACAAACACTGAAAATATCGCATGAACCAGATGATAATAACAATACTAATAGTACTAAACTTAATAAAGATGTTTTTACCGCGAAATTATTAAATTCAGATGTAAGTGAATAACTTATTTTATATATTTTAAAACCAATAGTATTTTAAAAACGAAATAATTACAACACTATTGAAATTACTATCTCAACTGGTCATAGATGCACAAATGTTCGTAAAGTATACATCATAAATGATTTTTACGTGTATATGTATATATCTTACTTGAATATGGGGAATAAAATCCGATGCTGTTAACAATACATAGAAGACGAACGTGGTAGAGTATGATCATATCTTGTAAGATCGCCTTCTAGCGCATTAAAACTTGTAGTGTAATCACAGATTGACATCGGTTATAAAAGTATTAGAGGGAGTATGTGGTAAAGCTGAATCCCATTCTAGTTTAGGACTCTTCAGCAGCACCTACCCATCACCTCGCCGGTGATTAAACTAGGACTTTCAGGTTAATAGGTGCACTGGTTGACCACTATTCGGTTGAAATTGAATCTAATGCCTTATGAATTCTAACTTCTCTCAATTCACGATTTATAGCACCACTACTAGCCATTGTCATCTGTGAGTATTTGTCGTCACATCCGACCTGGTTGACTCTCCTGATCACGAATCGTTAACCGAATTCTAGGCAAGTTCTTCCTGTAGCCTGTCACCAGTGAGAATCTGATTAATTTTTAAGAGTCAGTTTGTAAGGATATGATTAGTTTAAATTTTGATAAAGGATTAATATCAGTTAGAGGATGACTAATAAACCAGAGAGTACTGGACAACTGTTTCACCATAATTTCGGGATTCTTCAGACGTCCGCCCAACCATGACCCCACCAATCGAATGCCTAAAAACTAACGATTTAAATTCAATTCTTCTAAACGTCTTTCGGATTGAACAGATCAGAATAGTTGACCAGTACTTTCATTAGAAACTAGATAATAACTAGTGTCATGGGTGTCTAATGCTTCTTTCGATGCAGGCTGAATCCTGTCAGTTCTGCTTGCAGTGTAGCCACCATGACAGGTGGCTCGCCATCACCATGCACTTAAAATCGTTTTCAGCAGAAGGTTGGAGGCAATCTGCAGGAAGCCTTTGGCCTAGGCTTCGTACTTCCTGACACTCACCAGGCACTCAGCAAGGCATATTCGCAATCTTCAAAGAACTCATCTTTCTTGTGAGATTCGAACCTGTGTCGCCCAGAGCTGCAGTCAGAAGGCGCTAGTTACTGCCTAGTGTTGAATCAAAGTATATATTATAGTCCTCTAGAAGGGTAATCGCGAGTCCTACAGAACTAGGTAACATTGGTACGAATCTCAGAAGAGACATAAATGGCTTCAAGATTTAGAGGCTATGCTTTTGTGACAAGTGTTCACAAGCACGAAGCCTAGGTCCCAGGCTTGCCTCCAAAGCCTCAGGATGGTCGGGGGTGGGTGTCTTGCGCTGCGGGCTAGCCACCCCTCCGTACACCTCTTGAAATGCTCCCATATGACCGTGCGTCTTACATAGCCTCTCCTGAGGAAGTCCTACTCACTGCCTTCACGTGGCGGAGGTGTTTTTCACCGAAGTGAGATGGCAAAAGCGGATGCCCGGCGCTCTTCACCGGGTTGACTGTCCATTGGATGACAGTCTAGGGGAGATGGCTAAACCCTGATTCCAAACCTCCAACGACTGGCGTATGAAGCTCACCGGAGTTCACCGGCAGACGTATGGACAAAGAGCTTATTGGATGCCCTGGATGTCTGGCCCCATTCAAAAAGGCGTATGAACCGGACTCCGGTCACCGGCTGCCAATGGATAGTGGACTCCCTACTCCACTCCTACTGCCTTGTAGGTCACACTTGGCTGTGTAAAGGCTAGAGCTGTACTCTCAAACAAAAGGCCGAGCGATGCTGGGGACATCACTCGTACCCAATTCCCATGAAACTTCATCAACTCTCTTACAAACATTCGAGATGTTCATGAAGCCGGTTCATCCTCCCGTAGGAGATAGCCGAAGTAAAGTAAGTAAGTAAGTAAGTCCCAGGCGTACTACTTATTGCTACCAATTTTCTAATAACAACAGCTCGTCATTACGTCATTTTGTATTCCTTGTTTTTGGGGTGTTTTTAAATGTTACCTAGTTTATGGTTGTTGTTTGTGTTAATTTTATGCGCAATCTGAATTCACAAATATTAGATATTGTTGACTACTGATCGCATTTTAATAGATATTATTATTATTATATATTTTTTAGCTTATTTCTGGAACATATTCACCAGTCCAACTTGACATTGCTACATTGAAAGCGATCCCGTTTAATGAAGTGATAATTGTTGACAATTCACCGTTAAGACCACGCTACTATAAATCTGTTCTACCTGATGTTAGTATTACACAATGTTCAGTTTGCCATAAGGTAAGAGACAGATAGGCATGTCACTTTTAATTACTTTAAATAAAGTATACTCACTTCGAATCTTTAAGAAGTAGATTTTGCAGTAAAAGGTGTATAATTCTGCCAGACTCTAAACAATATTCTCAATTTTTCTTAAATCTCATATCATTCTAATTTAACTTTGGATATTGCTTTGCCCCTCTATCACTAAACGATTTAATCCCAGTCATAGTGATGTGGGCAGTTATATTATATTATTATTGTCTCATTTAGTTCCTAGAGGAACACAGGGTTTCAGCTGCACGTCTCAATTGTGTTCGGTTCTCCGCCAGCATTTTCATCTGGTTCCACATCTGTCCACATGCTTTCATCTCCTCTTCACATGACCTCTTCCAAGTCACCCTCCCTCTGACAACCAACTTGCCGTTGCCCGTTCGGGTTCCACTCGAGTGATGGCCTGTCTTGTGATATCACTTGATGGTTTGTTTTCTCAGAGTACGGCCAATCCACTTCCATTTCTTTCTTGCATATTTCTTGCACAATCGGTTCCTGTTGGGTTGATTCACTCATTGCCAGAGATCTCTCCCTGTTGCTGATCTTTTCTAGCCGACCATCTGATTTTGAGTGAAGACAGCTGTTGATAAAGTCTTTAGTTTGTTCGGAGTGGCCTTCGTGACGTGGCGTGGCGCCAAGTCTCTGATTCATATAGTAGGACTGACTTCGCAGTGGAGTTGACCTCATCAGTTGTAATTTTATATGAACTTTTAATGCTTTGATACTTTTTTGCAAAATTTGGTGACAGGTTATGAATACTTTGATTACTCGTTGAAGATAACTAAAACCCTTGAGTCAGTGTTAACACAGTACTATGAAGCTTGAAAGACACCACAGCTACTACTAGACTGTAAGACCATGTGAGGTTATTTTTATAATTTCTGCATAGTGACGTTTCTTTAAGGCGCTTTATGCATTAATTTAGCTCTTATCTTCGGTGTTTATCACTTACTTCACGTTTTTGGAAGGTCATATTAGGCCGTGTGATATTTTTGATGATGGAATCTCAGTGTGAATACAGACGATTTGCTTAGAATTTCACAACTTGTGTCAACTTTGGTCACTATTTCATCAGAGTTCATGTCTATTGCATGAACGTCTATTCTAAACTAATTTATGACTGTGAGATGTGGTCTGTGAAAGGAGGACATATATAGAACTTAGTTTTTCTGTCATCGTAATTGCCTTCGATTAGTTGCCTACGCTATGGGGAACAATATGCTTAGTAATAATAAGGTTAATTTCAATGTTTTGAAAGGAAAGGGGCTAGGGAAATTAGACTGAAAAGTTTATCAATCTTTATTGATTGAAACGGTTAAGATATATTCAGTGTATCCGGAATCTCAATCTTCACTGACAAACACTGTTAGCTGAAATTGGATTGCATTCCAAAAAAGACGGAGTTGCCCAACAAAAACCAATACACGAAGTCGTCAGTATTTGGCAAGTCTAGATTGCTCATTTTTGGTGCTAAGAACTATAAGTTGTAGACTATTGGTAACATGTTTCAAATCAATCATAGTAACATAACATATATTCTTTCTTCCGAATTCTGATAGGCTTCAGTGAGCTTCTTTTATTTGCCATGTAGCAATAGTTTTTCCGACCATATGATCATCGTGGCAGCATGTTCACCAGTTACTTTGGAGGACAACGTACTACCAAGTTCGTCCAGTTTAGCTCGAGAAAGAGAGAATGTTGGTCGTTTTTGTGCTAACAGTTAGATCTCTTGGGAACAAATAACATCATGTCGAGTGAATCTTTAAAAGCTTGAAGTCTTGTGTTCCAGTTGGGAAAAGAACTATTCATAAAGTTACCGAAGGTTAAAGAAGTTTAGTTAGAAAGTAAAACTAACATATTATGGTCGTTTTCTTATAGAAGAAAACTGGTTACATAAGTAACCTTAGATAGATGAGTTTTTGACGTGGTAATAAGTATCAAACGCAAGATTGGTGAAATGATTATTTACTTATAAATCGTACCCTTCGGAGCCAAGTATCTTGTCTAACAGGCTAATTCCCGAAGCGCCGATGCTTGGAAACATGCACAACATTCGTAGGTGTTGCTGTTTTGCACTTTATATACTTTGCGTAAGTCTCCGCAAGAATATCGGGAGTACTTTCACTTATAATTTCGAAAGTACGCTTTACACCACTATATCACTCCAAACGTCGGATAAGTGGTAGAACACTCACCAGTTATTCGGAAGATGCCGGTTAGATACTCAGACGACTTACTCGTAAAACCATCTAGTTTAGCCTGATAAGGAAAGAAAGTTGGGTGTTGAAAAAAATGTTTGCAACCCCATGTTATATTCCGTTCCTTCATTCTATGTCTTTTCAAAGTACAGTAACTTCAGCGGATGCACTTGTGTACAAAATTCTGCATTGATTAGTTTTAACAGTTGGCTAGTTCATAACAAAGTGACTTTAAAAAAAAAAATAGAATTCACAAGTATTCGTACAAATATGAACAAGATCTGAATTTTCAACACTGATTTCCAGTTAGTCAGTCCTTGGTGCCAGTGTAACAAAAAGCATATCCAATATATCCCAACTAAGACTTTCATCAGTAGCTACCACCTTCGCTGGCTCCATACTGAAGATCAGATGGCCGGAAAAGATGGTTCGGATACACACGAAGGAGACCGTTCATTAAAATCGTTCACTATGTAGTCTTTTAAGTGGAATTTGAATGGGAAATAAAGAGTTGGGTGTAGGGAGAGGAGTTGAGAGCCTATGGGTAACCGTGGAGCTAACTGAAGAGGATTGAATGGAACTGGATGAAACAGAGCTATGATTTTGAATCCTTATGTTCTTTTCAGAACTCAAGGGAATAATACTTTATACAAAGCCACCTGTCATGGAACTTAACCCTAAGTTCCTATTATTTGCGGAGACGCTCCGAATCGATAATTACTAGGTACGATTATCGACTTTAACTCCAAAACACAAGAGCTTGTAAGAAATTGTATTGTTTGGCAGTTAAATTCTTATCGTACAAAGTCTGTAAAGAAATGTTTTGCAAAGAATGTATCGTACTTTTATTCGTGTTCTTTCGTCTTCTTCCAACTTGTACACGATTGAATCATTCGCGCCTTCGAATGGCCCGCCAATGGTCACCGAGGCCAGTGAACTAACGTCCAATATTCACGTTCATTTATACCACCTTTTATTGCAGAATTATGAATCAGAAAATGAGTCCTTGTAAAAAAAATAGTACATCTAGTAATGTAGTCACATTTATTTTTAATGTGTTTTTCCTCATTTCTATTTTTCAGCTTTTTTATACTGATGACTATGAACTGGTCTCATTACAACAAGGTCGTTGTCCGTATTGCCATACACCAAGAGAATGAAACCGTAGAATGATATTCACTGACCTAAAAGATACAAGGAATTATGTCTCTTCTTCTCTCTCTCCCTTTCTCTCTCTGTCTCTCTCTAAACAAGAATTGTCAACAGTATGAATACAGAATTGTACAGATATTGTTTAAAATTATAAAAAAAACACGAGCAAAGTTTTGTTGAATTTCATACAATGTCTTCTTTTGATCGTCTTTGTTGAAGCCCTGAAATGTGTACATCATTTTACTTCAAGGCTTGTCCTGCGTCACGTACAAACAGTCTAAAATAAACACAATTTTAATGAATTAACATTTGTCTAGCAAGGGATTTGATTGGTTCCGGGTTAATCATTAGCTGACATCAGTTAGAGAACGATTGGCATACCAGGGAGTATTGAATAGCTATTTTGGTTCTAGCTAGAGACTCTTCAATGACAGGCACCCACAGGAATTCCAAACCAGGACCGTTCAGTCACAAGAAGATTGTTCAGAAGTTGGGATTCGTTGAGCTATTGGATCAAGTCCCGTGGTCGAATTGTCTACGAGCACGCCTTGTAACCAAAAGATCTTGGGTTCAAACCCCGGTGGGTGCATCCTGCTGAAGGGTCTAAGGTTGGCGTAAGCACATCTATTCAGGAGAAGTTTGGCACGAAGGTCGTATTAGTTTAAGCAAGGTGTAAATGATACGAAAAGAAAGTAGTTATTCATCATACGTTTAAATGAAGATTCCAGAAATTTTGGTAGTCGGATTTCACAACTAAACAGGGATAGAGATTGTGCCATAATATATGTGAGGGATTTGGAATGATTTCAAAGACTTATGATCACTGGGAGGAGAGTGATATTATTGATAATGACAGCTTTATTGCAAACAGTACTTTTAGTACAAATATGGAAAATTCAGCATGCAATACTGTATTGCATATAATTCCTCATTTGCAGGGGCAATAATCAAAATAGGGCATTTCCATTAATAATACTAAGTTACATAGTTATTACTTTTCAATAAGAAAAAAATATGAAATTAAATCAAGGGAAAGTAAATAGCGACAATGTGATAATGAGAACACACAAAAATACCGTTTACTTAGAGTTCCTCAGTAAGCTGGTAACACCTTTCGTGTCTTACACTTTTCTCATCACATAAAATGTGTCCCGGTTAATTGAGACATTGTAGAGTTTTTGTACTTGGTCATCCGAGTATACAGTCTTCTGTAGGTGCTTCTAACTCTACCTTATGAGATGCAAGAAGAGAGTTGTGTATAGAGAAGATGTTCAGAGTCTGACAAGATAATATTTGCTGATTTCTTGCAGAAATCCAAGTGTTTACTTACAACAGAATTAACGAATTGGTTTAGCAACACCCCCACTGGACCTAGTGACGGCTTTTAGTGCTCTACGCAGTAAATATAACAAAGTTTTTGTTAAGTAGCCCGGTAAAAACTAAGCCAAAACAGTGAAGCGTCGGCAGAAAACAATAATTAACAAACGGCGATAGTAGATTGTCTTAATTTCCTTGCACAGAACCTCAAACGAGATGTGTTTCTACAAACTAACATAATGTGGGAAGAGCAGGAAAGGTGATAAGAGGAAATACCCATTCCAAGGTATTCAACATTAGATTTAGTTCCAACTTCGGCCCCACCTATGATAGTAGAACCGTGCGAACTAACCAGTTCACGTAAGTCGCTCCTGCATCTTAAAGTTAAATAACCACCCGACATTTCGATGGAGAGATCAAGCTTAAGACTGTTTGTCAAGGACCACTGAATAATTTCTGATGAAAATTCATTCATTTTGGAACGGTTTAACTGATAAGTAACCATCTACATAGAAACAGTCAGATCATTGGCATAATTAACAAAATCATCTTCGTGAGAATGAGAGGCAAGTCACGTAAGAATAGAGAAGACAGAAAAGAAGGAAGAACAACATCCTGAGGAAGACCAGCTAGAGCAAGTGAAGCAGTGAAGAACTTCCCATTGTAAACAGTGTACTGCTTCCTATCAGAAAGATAGAAATGCAACCAATTGGTAATCCAGCACTGTGCTTGAGAAACAGCAAGCTTCTCTAACAAAATAAGCTTAGACACAGCAATGTCGAAGGTAGATGTGTGTGATCAAGGAAGGCAAGCCAAACACATTTGCCACCTCTGTTTAAACTAGAGACAATATTATGATGTAAGTCGACGGTGTTTTCTAAAAAAAACCTACTATGTCTCTTGCAGGAATCCAAGTGTCTTTCTGCATTAATATTAACAAGTTGGTTCAGCGATACCCCACTCACTCTACTAACCGCTTTTAGTGCCCTACGCAGTATAACAAAGTCTTTCTTAAGTAGTCTAGGCAGGATGAAGAGGGGACAGTAAAGAAATATAAGCAGAATTCAAGATTTAACAAACAGTGACAGCAGAGACGGAATAATACCAGATCGTTTCAACTTCCTTACGTAGTACGTCAAAAGAAATATCTTTCTGAAAACTACCATGATATCAGAAGACCAGAAAAGATAGTTAAAAAAATGAAATATCAGCTAAATAATTAAGTAATAAGTGAACAAAAAGTATTAGATAGGTAGACTGAGAATAACCCCAATTTCTTTATGTATACTCAGTTTGTGTTAGAGGTGATTGATAGCACCAGATTCAGCGGAATGAAACAAAGCTGTTGCCGTTATTATCGACATTATTGTCGAGCCAACTTCCTAAACCTCTTGCGTCTCCTTCTAAACCCATGAGTAATATTCTTTTCAAAAATTTCCCCCGTCTTCATGTTCTTACAATTATAAAATATAATGCATTTGTTGTCGTTACATAATGATAGCCAGTTATGCAGCGGATACATTTTTTACGTAGAATAACAGATTAGTTATGGGGTTTCAAAATAAATAGTCGTATTTGTGTGACAAACGTTCTAGGCTGAAATCGATTACCAAAATATTGTAAAATAGGTGACAGTGGTGCATATACATATACATGCATATGCCATTTCAACTGTTCCTGTGGTTCAATTTATATAGGGCGCACGATTAGGCAGGTTCGTGAACATTTATCAGCTTGGTTCAGTAGGGGGAAATTAAATGCATAGAAATCTCGATCCTGTCACACTTGGTCGATACTAGACATTGTATCGATGTCAACACAGCTTTCAGGGTTACATACCGAATTCCAAAGTCGTTATCATGTACAGTTCGCTTACGTCTCCTACACATAGCTGAAGCTGTTGCAAGAAGATCGAGTAAACCGGAACTTTGTATCCAAAGAGAACACGTCCAGACGCTGTTCCTACCGTGGTCAAACTTGAACTGATGATTCTTCTTCTCACCAAGAGTGATTTTTCCACTTAATCCTCGTGGCTTTTACCCTTTGCTTTTTGTTATTATTATTCGTCATAATTTATGCAAACATGCTCCCAATACTATCGAATTTTTCATTTATACTATCCGGACTTATTATTAGTGATATTATCTGTTTTCTCAATATATGTCTCCACCTGTTTCATTTAACATATTCGTTATCTCACTATGATCCTCTCATTCCAGTCGTACTACCTCCTGTTTAATACATACTACTTTGTACCAGCCAATCACTCCCCTGACACCTTTTCTAACCTTGAAATGACTTGTCAATTTTCCTACCCCACACTCTACAAATCTATTATGATTAATCACCACCATTGTCTCCCGTTTTACAATATTTTGGTAATCGATTTCAGCCTAGCACGTATGTCACACAAATACGACTATTTATTTTGAAAACCCATAACTAATCTGTTATTCTACGTAAAAAATGTATCCGCTGCATAACTGGCTATCATTATTGTAACGACAACAAATGCATTATATTTTATAATTGTAAGAACATGAAGAGGGGAAATTATTGAGAAGAATATTCTTTAATGGATTGAATTTTTGATTTTCCCGTCGATTGATTGGACCGAAGTTCTCGGTCTCAGGTTGACATGTCGGCTCAATCCATTAATAATATGACCCGTTGCACAAGTGGTGGCTTTCGCGGCCCAAGTGGTCTAGTGGATAACGCTCTGGCGTTTGAAACTATGGGTACAGGGTTCGAGCCTCGGTGGGAACGTCATCACTCACTGAGAAATGCAGGTACATCCAGATGAAGAGTCCAAATAGGACGAAATGCGCATCCTGGATTCCACTGCTATTCACCATCCACCAGTTAAAGAATATTCTTTGTTCAGATTGACATTTAATTCATGATATGAGAGAATATTTTACACTATTAAATCCTATGAGTAATAGCTACTTTATTTTCATGTTGTTTATGATTAGTTACGGAGTCCATATTCAACTTATGTTTGTTTAACTGAAATTACAATCTGCATGCCATACTTCAGCCTGATAGAATTAAAGAAAACGTATATTCTTAACAGTAATGACAGCTTTATAGTGTAAATCTCATTTTAAACATGGTATACAGAATGTTCAGCTTGTTTTATTGCAAAGTATTTACTCCTTTTTCAAGATCATCTAGTAATATAGGGATCCATAATGCTTCATTTGAAGCAATGTCGTTCCATACACTTGATTTGGTTGATAAACTTCGATAAAGCAAAAAAAGGAGTCGAAATTGACAGCATAAAGTGATATCATTCTATAGAAATACAAATAAAACACCCAACTGTTGAAAAGAAGAAAGTGTTTCTTGGTCTTCCATTCAAAAGAAGAAGTAATATCATAAAGAATTGACTGAAGAATAAAAGCAGCAATAAAAAGATGCTTCCCTGAAGCTATGCCTGTAACACTGTGCATCATCGTATGCTCAATAAGCCAATTTAAACTGGGTAGGTCTGTACCTTGCTAATGTCACCTCTAACTGCATTTCTATAAATTTGGCGGAAGTACACTGGAAGGACAGAAGGAAACGTGTCTATCTCTTTTTCTGACCATATCCGAAGAAAAATGCCTACAGGGAAGCAGATATTCCCAAACTGAAATTACCAGACACCTTGTTAATGTGAGTCATTTCTTTGAGATTTCCAAATCTTTCAAGATATTAAATGTAAAAAGGACAGCAAAGTCACTATGATTTGCTTAAACAAGTGCAATCAAACATTTCAAACAGAACTTCTACATACAGAAAGAGAGTGTTATCAATCTCCCACTGCCTTTGTAACAAGAGGTTGAAACCCAGAACCTTCTGGACCCTTGGCCTTCTACGAGCTCACCTTGTAATCATAAAGTCCAGGGGGTTCGAACCGTGGCGATGGATGCGTACTACTGAAGAGTCCCGAAATAGGACGAAACAACTGTTCAGTACTCCCAGCTGGTCTTCCAATGGTTCTCCAACCACTTTCAGATCATGATGGAATCCTGTAACAAATCAGTCAAATCTTACAAACCAATACTTGAATAAGGATTAAGTCAACAGATGATATTGCAAACATTAGGGCAGTGATATACATCCTAGAAGAAAAAAGGAAAATAATTAAAAGTTGGTTGAAATATTCAAACAAGTATTAATATTGTAAATAGGTGGCTTTAGGAGAGATTTTCCGAAACGTTATTCCACCACGAGGATAGTCGAGTGCATAGGCATTAAATGACGCTTACATACACTAAATTCAACGTCATAAGTCATATGAGTTAACAATCAATCAATGTCCAGAAACCAGAAAAACTGGGAAATACAAGAAGTGAGATGAACGCACGATTATTTACAAAGCATAACCATTTTTAGTTGCTAATCTACATCAGAGGTTATGTAACATTTTCGAATCACTTGAAAAGCGATTATTGTCATTGTATTCGAGAGCTGAAGACTTCAGTTGGGTGAAGTTTACTTCATGGTTTGAAATAATTTGGCTTCTTGAATCCAGTCAAACCAAGCATTCTACTTGCTAATGATCTCTGTCTCAAGCGAATGAAACAGCTGTCCATTGTTTAAATCACTTCAATATAGCTAGCTAGTACAAACTTTTGAATCGGTGGCACAGTGGCTATGACTCTCTCCGAACATGCACATGGTCCGGGGTTCGATCTTCTGCGGACGCATACCTGATATCTGTAGTAGGGCCGCTAAATTTTGGGCTACCGATATCACATGCTGAAAAATCCATACTTGTACAAAAATTATGGTGTGGAATCAAGCTATAATTAAACATAAAAAATAGCAGGTACTGCTGTTTGTTGTCAGTGGTATGCGATACTACTCATCTCGATGAATCAGTAGTATAATTGTTTTGTGCACTTATGAAATAAACACTAATTTAATCCTTCTCTGAATTAACTACTAACTATGATGCGTGGTTTACAATCAAAGAACTTTGTACGCTGAAATCTGTTTCGATACTACTACTTCAACCTTTGATAATCATCCTTTCGGAAATCTGGTCATTTGTGTTCTGATATGATTGTTGCTGTTATAGCAACAGTGTCGCGTATGGAAAAAACCAACGAAATTCTCTGCTAAAAACTTCAGAAAAATATAAATTACATTCCTGAATTAGTATACTGATCAAAGTTCAGGACATGGTCAGACCAGAAATGTAAAAAAAAACAAAAAGTGTGTGTATCGAATTATTTCCGTATAAATTAATCCTTCATTGAAATAATTCGTTATTTACAGGAGCGTGAATTGTTTTGAACTCCAGGAAAAGATGCTTAAACTAACGTGTATTGTTATCGCTTTGTTGGGTAATGAATAATTGTGTTATGTAATCTTACTCCTAGGATGCTTTGATTTAAATTCTAAAAATTTGGTTCATGGAGGTGTTGTGGAGGTAAATTGTTTTTTATAATTTTTAATCAGTTTTTGTCAATTTTATGATGTAATACAGTGTTCAGTTATAGCTGAAAGATTGTCATTTAGATAGGTTTTTTTTGCGTGTGAAACATAGGGATTCAAACTTTGATATTCTGAGTTCCAGTCATAGTGAAGTCTTTACATGGGTAGGGTTGCTAACCTCACGCCTGACCTTCTTTCTTTACCGGGCTTACTAATGGCTAAGCAAAGTTTACGTATTGGCCAGTTGGGGAATTGAGCCGAACAAATTTTGGCGCCGTTGACGAGGATTCCACCATTTAAACAATGGCACACACTGAAGCTTCACTAAAATACATATATATTTGTTTGAATTTATAACTAAGCAAAAATATTAAAAGTTGTAAATTACGTGTTACCCAACGGAACAAAGATAGAAATTTGATAAGGTTAAAATTGCTCTTGAGTGAGAATGAAGGTATTTGAGTGTCCAAGTGTTAACAAGTGTGAAGAGGGTGTGAAAATGTACAGAAGGAGCATATGAGAGTGATAATAGTGAATTAATTAATAAGAGTTACGTAATGGCATGAATAGTTTGATGAATGAGTTGTGCTCAAAGGGTGTACATGGAAACAAAATAATATACAGAATTACACAAGGGTTTTAAGTTAGAAAAATAAGCATACAAACAGAAGTAAGGTCAAATCAAACAAACAAAGAAAAGTTAGGTCAAATCAAAGGAGTAGTTACCATGCGAGTAGAAGTGGTTGGATAATTTTCTTTTGTATGCATAGTTCTGGTTCCTCCGACTGGATGGCTAGGGCTTCTGCGATGCAAAGAAGACGGAATCGTACTGTCTTTGGAAGGTTGTTCTTCACTTTGTAGATTACTTTGAAGGAGGCGTTCGTTGAGATGGAATGACCAGTATTGAGGAGATGTTCGATTATTGCACTCCTTATATGGCCATTATTTCCTTTCTGTAGCCACGCTGGATAGTGTTCTTTTACCCTTTTAGACAGGATGCGCGTTGAACGACCGATGTACCTGGCTCCACAGCAACAGGTGAACTGATATATACACATAGAAGTGGTCATGTGCGGAATCTTGTCCTTTGGGTTTCTGCAGATCAGCGGGCGACTGGAGAACACTATTCTTAGTGTTGCCGCAGGGAAAGTTCTTCCTAAAGAGGTGGAAATTCTCCTTCTGAGGATGTCACTAAATAGGTCTCCTTTGAAGTCTAGGTTCATATAAAGTATCTTTTTTGGCACGGATGGTGTCTCTTGCTTTTGGTTTTTCTGTTTGATGTTTTTCTCTACAAATCTTGGTGGGTAGCCATTTTGTATGAAGATTTCTTTCAGGAAGTTTAGTTCTTCTTCCATGGTGTCGGAGCTGCAGATGCGTCTGACGCGAGTGGCAAGGGATTTAATTAGGTTTCTTTTCCGACTGATTGGTACCCAGCTGTAGAAACTTGTTAATTGTCCGTTCTTAGATTTCTCATAATATTTAAAGATTTTTCCTCTTTTTCTTCTTCTTTTTCAACAGTTTTTATAAGTTATATATAAACTTTTACCTTTTTTTAGAAAGTATCATACTTCATACTACTTATTTCAGGGTTTACTATATACTGTATACTGTAATGAATACTATTCAGTTCCCTTGAGTATCTATGCTGCTACTACGCAATACAGTTTAGAAGAGAGGATTTTTATTCTGAATTTAAAAGAAAACTGGTAGGAAACATTATGATGACAACAAAAATTTTCAAAAGAATGGATACTGAACAAAGAGTACTATTTTCGATAAATTCATCATCAGGTTCCACATTTATACATACATTATAGTGAATGAATGAATTAGTGTTATAAACAACATTATTATTGTTTAAATAACATCAAATCAATAATTCTGATAGATTACAGCTGAACTGCATCAACATAAAATAAGATGAATATCACAAAAATTAGGAAGGATAATATTACAAATTCATGAGTTTATAGTTTCTACTGAAGGGCGGCCAGGGCAGTAGTAGTAGCTGGCTGGACTTGCTTCTTTTGAACACAAAGCGCTGGTTGTTTCAGGCGAATCGCAATATTCTCTGCGGTGCTTCGATGTTTTTAATAATTTATTTGGCACCCAGTATATTATAGAGAAGGATTCTTCTACGCTGGCTTTGTGGCCTGTTTGCACCAGATGTTCCGATGTCGAGCTGTTAATAGTTTTCACTACACCTTTACTTAGCCATACTGGGAGATGTTCTCAAGCGAGCACGAAAAATTAAGTTCCTAGAGCAACGGCCAATATAACTCGCTCCACAAGCGCAGTTGAATTGATAGATGCAATTAGAAGTGGGTAGTCTAGATACTTCACCTTTCAGTCGAGGAATCGTCATCGGTCGTGTAGAGTAGAATACGTGTAGTTCGCCAGCATTAAAAGTTCTTTGAACTGATTTTCTTAATTTCCTCGTAATTATCTCACTTAGTATATCGCCCATGAATTGTAGTCGTATATAAAGAGGCTTCTTTTTTACAGATAGTGAGTAGTCCTTTTCCGTTTTCTTTGTCATGTGTTTCTTGATAAATTTTTCGGGATAGCCATTTTCGATCAAAGTATCATATACAATGCTTAATTGATCTTCAATTACTTCTTCTGAGCATATAGCTCTAACTCTGTGGCTGAGGGTCTTCACTAAATTTCTTTTATACTTGATAGGAGCGAAGCTGTGAAAATGTATATATTGTCCTGTCCAAGTGCTTTTTCTATGCAAATTTCTTTTTATGCTACCATCTGGTTTTCTTGTAAGTAGAACATACAGGAAGGCAATTCTGTCTTGTGATTCCTCTTCGCATGTGAATTTCATAGCCGAATGTACTTCATTGAGTTCAGTAATTATTGTACTCTTATCAGAACCATTATCACTAAGAATAAAGATATCATTTATATATCGGCAATTTTTTCTCACTGAGAGATGTTTCTGGTTAGTAGATAACGAGGTGATAACATCATTCACAGATGACTCTTCAACAACTCAAACCCACGCTGTTGTTTAGGGATCGAGATGGGAGTGCTTATTAGTAAGGTGAACATGTAGGAATAAAGTGGTATGCTGCTAGTAAGTTCTGGTATTTCATAACAGAATTTCTCGGCTACTGCTTACCATCAATAAGTGTCAACCTTCATTTTCGACTTGGTAGATTCGCCTGGAATTTCCACGGAAATCATTCTGAAGTTAGCCAGTGACGCAAAGTAGATTGAAATTAAGGTGATGAGACATAAAGTAATAAAAACCCCTAAGCAAGTGAACGCATCATTTTATTGATGGTAGAAATACTATTTCCACTCCTTAACACTGAATTGTAAATATGTAAGAGTCAGGAAAAAGAAACCCTGTTCATCAAAGCTCAGCATTAAGTCTAGACAGATTATTCTGTTTCAGATGGGTTCCATTGGCTGAATGGTCTACGAGGTCTACCTTGTGACTAGAAAGTCCTAAGCTCAAACCCTGGTGGGTGATTAGTGATGAAGACGAAATAGCTGTCGAGTACTCACAAGTTTTCCATTGCTTTTCTCACCAATGTCAACTACTCGTAGTCAAACCTGAAGCTAATCAAACCTCTGCAAATCAACACCTGAGATACTTTTTATCTGGGCATGAAACTATCACTACAACAAACATTCCTCCCAGTAGGACAAGTACTTTTAACATTTTTATTCGCTGTCATAGAAATGTTTGGGTTTATAAATAATATGTCACATTGTATTTTGATCACCTATAAACGAAAATATAACTGTCAATATATTTCCAGTATTTTCTTTCCCTTTTTCGCTTTAAGGTGTCCAACACTGATAAACATGTTCAGAATGGAATCGGTAAGTTTTGACTGAATATCATTGTGTGCCTAATGCGTGAATTACATCAAAAAATGATAACTACCAGCTCAATAGAAGAAGTAAAGCGTTTTTCAAACTCCTTAGGTGTCTTAAACCACTTTTTTATTTTCTACTTAAATTCTTATAACTGAATAAACTCAAGGAAGAAAAACAGTATTTAGACAGCACAGTATGAACAAACATTCAATGACGACCGTGTTTATTCAGTTTAGAAAATTGCTGATTAACGAATCTGGTTTTGTTTAATTGAATTTGACATTTTCCCCTTCGATTGATTGGACCGAAGTGCTCGGTCTCAGGTTAACATGTCGACTTCTTGTGGGGATGCTTCGAAAATGTCTGGGCACTTAGTTAGTATTTAATTTGTGGATGGTGACTATCAGTGGAATCCAGGATGCGCATTTCGTCCTGTTCAGGACTCATCATCTGATGTACCTGCATTTCTCGGTGAGTGATGATGTTCCTACCGAGGCTCCAACCCACTCACTGAGAAATGCAAGTACATCCAGCTGACGATTCCCATATAGGAGGAAATGCGCATCCTGGATTCCACTGCTAGTCACCATCCACCAATTGAATCTGGTTTTTCGTTTGTTTTATGAGACTAAGAAATTCTTAACCCACTTTCTGTGATAACAATTTTACTAGCTTAGACTGCATGAAAAAGAGCCCGACCACTAGTATGCACCTTTGTTGTCAAAAGTGAAAATCGTCTCTTTTAAATTTGAAACGAAAACGGTCAGTTGAACTATCGATCATGTAAACCAAAAGTTAGACTAATGGATGAAATCCAGAAGGTAGAATTTGTCTAAGTTACCGTATTGTAATAACTATTGGATAGCTATAATGAGGAGCAAATTACAAACTTCACATTATGAAGTCTCTGTGTTGACCACTGTTTAAAGCATTTTCACCAAAGAACATTAATAAGATGAAC
Organism: Trichobilharzia regenti; assembly: GCA_944472135.2. Lineage (NCBI taxonomy): Eukaryota > Metazoa > Platyhelminthes > Trematoda > Strigeidida > Schistosomatidae > Trichobilharzia > Trichobilharzia regenti. Next base: position 73,768,663 of record OX235263.1, read on the forward strand.
AACAGAGATTTTTTCAAAACTCTCCATGAAAAGAAATGACGATAGTACAAATACGCACAGTAATGAAAAAAGGGATAGCATAAACTATGTTCAAGAGGTACTGAAACATAGAAAAACGCAAGAACATCAAGTACAGTTCAATACTGGGAAGTAAAGACAAGCGGAGTACATTTTCTTTTGATGTTTCAGTAGCTCTAGTGTTGGTTTTTACAGAGAGTGAGATTGTTAATCATCCGTCTTTCTTGGGCTTGCTACTGGTTAGGTGAAGCTTGGGAACGGGTCGGCGGGTAATTGAATCCCGGACTGAGGGTTTGTTCGTGTGCATTCTACAGTCGAACCATTACTGGGTACAAACTACAATGGGATACATATTTATGGAAGTCAATAATGAGTTACAGCACTGTAAAAAAACACAAACAAACAATGCTACTTGTAAGCATTAAGTAGGATAAAGTTGATTACGAAAAAAACAATCGATGAGGGTATAATAGCTGGTTAGAGAAAATAAATTATAATGATTTCTTTCCTTGTGAGGTCTATATCTGTCAGCTTATGGATAATACCTTAGCTTACATCTATCTATTTCTGTCAGTATCACTTCAAGATTCTTCTATTGCACAGTAGTTAAATAGCTCTAGGGAGATTATTATTACTTTTATTATTTTATTCCTTTACGTTCCCAGTGGAACATAGGGCACGTTCGAGCTAGATCTTCGAAGTTTCGGCAGCAGTGGTGTTTATTTTTACGGGATGGGGTTGCTAGCCTCATGTCCAACCTTCTGTCTGTACCAGTTTTATTACTAGCTTACGGAGGTAGAGGAGTGCGTTGGCCAGGGATTCGAACCATATACGTGGTTTACAAGCATTCTACCGCTGTGATAAGGTGTATATGTAATTCTGTCTGTGAAATCGTAACTTGTATCATCCAGTACAAACGATAATGACTTTGACATCAAGTTATTCAGATCACCATTAACCCTCAGTGACCGATTGATATGTCCAAATCGATCAACGAATGACTGACTGGATTCAGTGCAGAACTTTGCATAGATGTGCAGCAGTTAGAGTCGCCACACCCCATGTAGCACACAAAGCAAGGGAAGAGAGTAAAGAGAGATATTGCATAGAAGTATGAGGGAAAGAGGATAGTAATATGGAAAAAAAATAGAGTTTGATCGGATATGATAAATCACAAAGAGTGAATGCATCTGCGCTGTGACTGAGAGCGATTTTGAGCCATACCACCAATTGTCTCCAGCCGCCATTGGTTTCTACCATCCCGAGGACCCCAACCAGGCAGTTCACACTTTCCTACATGACTTTAATTGTTGTGGATTTCATTGATTAATGCCATGTTTTAGTTTGACTACCATTATATCGTCTCCAACCTGACACATCCTATGTCAGCTAACATTAACCTTAGAGGAAGGCGATGGCTAGGCATGCACGCGTAAAATATGTCCTAACCATCTCAATCGGTGTAGCTTCACAACCTCGTCGATTGATTTTTCCTCCTTATCATCTCATATGATCAGCAATATCCCCTTTAGTAGCTCATTTCCCATCCTTACCTAGCACTCGACCGAAGCATAACCTTAATATTGCAAAGAATGCAGACACTCATGATCAAAGGGAGAATTAATCACTTATCTGAAGCCCATTTTTCTTCAAATCTAAACCAGTTTTCTACACTAATTTTTCAAATCAATATTATCTGGTAAATGGTGACTACTATTAGCCAAAGTGGTGTAGTAAATAACATTGTGGCGTTTGAAACTGAGGTTACCGGGTTCGAGTCTCAGTAGGAACAACATTACTCAATCGGGACTGGAGGTACACCTAGATGACGTGTCCCAAACAGGACGAATGTCGGGTCCTAGATCTCCCCAGTAAATAACATCAATAATAATCTTCAGTCACTACCACAGCGTTCATACTAGGGGCCAGCATGTCAACAGAAGCCAGAGATTACGTGTTAGTAAGTCGATGGGAAAGCGAAGGCTGAATTAAACTTATTTCAAGTCTTTTTATTGTTTTGTAATGTTTACTTATCCCTGTTGTTTGGATCCTTCTTTGTTTTTACAGTATGTAAAATGTGTATGTCAGCTGCAAATGTGGCACTAGGTATTATGCGAAAAGAATTTCTTTGGAGAGCTTTTTTCAAAATTTTGTCGCCGACTTGTTACCTAATGCCTGACGAAAATTATCATGAATTGGTGAGTGAAGACAGGAAAGCTGTTATTTTCCTATTGAATCTGAAAATTTAGATTGTTTTGTCACAGCTGTAGACATCTTAGATATTCGGTTTGTTCTGCTGGCAATCTTGTTACCTTTCAAGTCCGATCATACTGAAATGACATTTTGTTTCGCCTCTGAAGATGCCTTTTCTCCTCTGCTTCAACAAGTACTTTGTTATAGGTTGCTACTGAACAGAAAATTAGTCCACCTTAGGCTAGTGAAATAATTACCAAACAGGTTGAAGAAATCGACTCAAAGAACTTTTAATGTCGATAAATTGCAGGATTATGTCTTCGATACAACTAGTTGTGATTCCGAAACTGAAAGATGAAGTACTCAGGCTGCTCGTCTCTAATTGTATCTATCAGTTTAACCGTTCCTATGGAGCCATTTATATTGGCCGTTACTCTGAGGACTTAATTTTCCTTGCTGGAGAACACCTACCAATGTGGCTGAATAAAGGTGTTGTCAAAACCATTAACAGTTTTTATGATGAACCATCTAGTGCAAATAGGCCAGCACTGAAGAATATTTCGCCATGATCTTGGATAGCGAATAAACTATCAAAGACATCTGGATAATGAACACACCAAGTATCAGAGGCCATTTCAATTCCCTGAAACCAACCGAAGAAAAAGGTCTAGCCACCACTGTCGGCTGTCGAATTTGTAAATCCAACAATTCTGTATTACATTAGTGCATATTACCCCCTTACTGATGATCTTGAAATGTAATCTGCTGACAATATTGATTCAATGTAATTTAAAACGGTATTATTGTGGTTAATAACAATATTTTCATCAAAAGATTGTCAGTCTCAAAGATGGCAAACATGTTTCATATTTTGAAAGTGAACTATTGACAAACGTTTCGTTTTATGGTTTTGGAAAATGATCTGCTTGCTGTGTAAGGTCGATGTATTTAGCAGTTAATGAGTGCTTGTTTTAATTTTTTTCCTAAATATTTTATTTTAGTGCGAATATTTGCTATCTGGTGAATTGGCCAGAATGGTTACAGTTGAATTGAATCAAATGAAAGCATCAACTTTATGTTGTGTAAGTTATCATATTTAATGGAAACTTTTCCATTTAAAGGTGACTTGACCGTATTCATTTGTAATACTGGGATCTGTTTTCGTTTTGATATTATTAGAAGTTACCAGAGCTGAAGGTGTAGAGGACGCATCACTTCAGGCGCAGCAGCTCAGGCGGATGACTTTGATGTGGTTGTATTCTCTGAGCTGGACGCTCTATTTACGAAGGTTTCATTGCCTTACTTACTAGGCAAAATCTTCAGCGCATACTTCAATTTGAAGTGAGGTTAGACATCAGGTCATCAGAATAGGTGAATAATAACCCATGGAGAAATCTAGAAGCTCACTTCAAAAGGCTGAAGATATTGCCGAATAGGGAGCATTGAAAGCTTCGCAAATAAACCAGCCATCCAGCTCAGAGAACACAACTCAATCAAAACGATCATAGCGTCATGGGACTTATTGAATTTTTCAAAAATTATTTTGTGAGAGACATTTATAAAAGACTGCTGAAGGTGGAGAATGTTGGCTACTAAAAATGACTTCCTTTTACTTCACTTCGCCTTACTTCAAAGAAAAAAGACAAAATGAAGAAGCATAAGACTGATGACACCACAGCAGAAATTCAATATTAGGGAAAATCTTGATTATGTGAAAATGAGTAAAGATTTCCAGACTCTGAAAGTTTACAAAGAGTGAATACACCTCAATCGTTACAAAAGATTTTGCGACATAGCATTATGGGCCACTTATAATTGAATTTTGAACAGGTGAGTACTCTAGTTTAGTGAAAACAAAACACGTAGATCAGCGAAGAGTCTGTGCGTCGGCGGCACAGTGGTTAGGACACTCGTCGACGATGCACATGATCCGGGATTGGATCTCCGACCGTCGTACTCCTTTACCTCGCCAAAACAGGAATAAAAAGCTGGTGAGAGAAAAGGTTGGTCATGAGGCTAGCAACCTCATCCTGTAAAAATAAACACTGCTACAGAAACTTCAAGCCTCTAGCTTGAAGCTCTATGTTCCACTGGGAACGTCAAGGAAAAAAATAGCGAAGAGCCTCTTTTCGGCGAATTCATTTTCTTAGCTGTACAATCGCAAATATATAAGTGTTGTTTTATATGTATGTGTACATTAAGTTTGTCAAACAACAATACAATTGGTTATGGTTATTTTAACTAAACAGGTGAAGATTGGTAATACTAGCCAAGAAAATTAGATGTTAATGAAATTAGGATAGTAACAAAGGTGATGAGTTGTCACAAACAGTTGTCAAAAGAAGTTATGTAATAATATGAATAGTTTAATGAGTGAGCTTTACTCAGAATGCACATAGAAACAAAGTAGATAATACGAAACTACGTGAGAGTTCTAAATGAATGCAAGAATTATAAGCAATTAAAGAAACAGGCAAAGAAACAAAATTAAGTCATCAAAATAAAAATACTCAAATTCAATAAAAAAAAGTTGTTACCATGACAGGAGAAGTGGTTGTGTAATCTTCTTTTGTAGGCAAAGCTCAGGTTTTTCTATGTGAATGGCCAGAGCTTCAGCGATACAAAGAAGACGAAACATTATTGCCTTTAATAGGTTATTCTTGACTCTGTAGATTACTTCGAAGGAGGCGTTTATTGAAATGGAATGATTAGTGTTAACCAGGTGTTCAGTTATCGCACTCCTTATTGCCTGGATGGGGAATATTCATGAAATGAACACTCTAGTTTAGTCATCTTATCTTAATTTAGTTAAGATTGTTGGTCAACGAAGGGAGTGGCTTGTCAAAAGTCTCATTCATTTTAAGTGATGACGCATGACAAGTTCATTAATCTGTGTACTTTTTTTCATATAAAACTCTATGTCTAGTGTTGTTATTATTTACTCCGCCTCTCCTGAAGCGATTTTATTGAACAATAAAAACTGTTATTCTTTTTGTTATATTCTAAGTTATTGCCTCAGGATGGCTGTAGCGAACACGAAGGAGTCCCTAACAGAGCAGGAATTAAGGTGGCATTAAGACCTACAAACTCACTCAGAGAAAATTCCTCTAAGTTAAAGAAAGCCCTATTGACCCAATTAGACAAAATAATGTAATTTCCAGAATACCTTGTAATGACTGTGAGATTAGTTACGAGTGTTAAATCTGCAGAATGATTGACTCCACAAAGATGCAGAGTTTGGGTGGAAACTCAGCAATTGCAGTGCATGCATTGAGAAACAGAGTTACGGTTCTAAAAAGTAATTTAGTCAAGTGAGGGCTGGTGGGGAATAATCACTTTCTTCATCGAATCTACACCTGACACGCTCAGTAGCAATGACTCATCACTACTAACAGAGATATGGGAAATATTACTACTAATCAAATCAAGGGATAAGAAGTATTGGAATGAATTGATGAAGTCTGAAAGTTATGCGAGTTACCTTGATATGATGATTATGAGCAGTAATAAATTCTGCTCGAAACGACATCAGTGAATAAAACTGTAGAACACTTTGGTTATATGAAATAGATTTACTCTATAATAGAATAATTCTCTATTAAAGTGTCAAAGTTCTGTTCTTATATCAGAAAACAGGAAGATTTGTTTTATGAAGGAAAATGGACTATATGTGCTATTTTTAAATGTGTAGTGAGCGTAATTCCATATTAGATAAGTTCATTTTAAATATTACACAGTGATGCAGTATTAACGACTGGATGATGTTTTCGGGCACAAATTATTGATCGTAATCATAGCAATTTTAGTCACAGTTTCACAATTCGCCTTATATATATTTTCTCCCTTTCTGTCTCTCCAACTCCTCTTTGTTGTTTGTTGCCACTTTTCATATCCCCAGTATAGGCGTTGTTGCATTCCGACTGTACATCTGTGCAGTGCTGAATCGATAAACAAAGCTTCAGTGACTAACCTTTCCTTCACTCCGTCTAACTATGTTACTTTTTTATACTATCACCCTGTCCTAGTCAGGTTATTTAACTTACCAGGTCAATCATTTTATATCTTATTCCATATTAGTTCGTTTATTAGATATATCACACAGTGAAACGGTATTATTTACTGGATGACGTTTGGAACATAATTTATTAGTCATAATCATTTCATCAATTATAATCACACAATTTTGTTCTCTCCTTTTTGTCGTAGTGGTAGTAGGATTTCCCAGATAACTGGGTGGACAGGTGTTGAATTATTCCTACTACACGTGTTTGCAGTTGATTCGATAAACAAAGCTTCTGTTATCAATCTCTTCCTTCACCCTATGACATAAGATTTTAAAAGTGTCATCTTATCCCATCCAGCCTATTGTATGGTTGCGTGCAATTGTATGTGGTGAGTGGTATGGCTGAACTATTCTCTAGATTTCTTATCTTATTCGGATCAACTAATCTAGATTTTGCTAGGTTTTTGTCAGGTCATATACATATGTCAAAGTAATAGAATAAATGCAGTCAGACTAGCGAAGCATAAAAACCTAGCAAAAACTAGATCAGTTGACCGGAATAAAATAAGAAGTCTAGTATTTAGTAAATTATAATATTTTTCATATCCAAGTGTTGGTTTGTAGGGATTTGATTGGTTTCAGAATTTCATCATGAGCTGACATTAGTTAGAGAACCATTGGAAAATATGCAGGGAGTACTGGACCGCTGCTTCATCCTAGTTTGGGACTCTTCAGCAGTACACATACCGCCAGGATTCGAAACCAGGACCTTCTGGTTACAAGGTGAGCTCGTATACCATTAAGCCACTGGGACCTGATCCAATGGCCAGCCCATGAATTCTAATTTCTACCAATTCACGACATAGCGCGACCCCTAGTCAATGTCTTCGGCGAGTATTTGTCCTCACGCCCGACCTGCTGCAACCTTAATTGAGTCAGTGAGGTTCTTAAGGCAACAGAATTTATCTCTGAGAGAGGTGGCTGGTTTAAATATCACTACAATTTCAGCCTCATTGAGAATTCAACGTAAGGCCTCTGACGTTCCTTCTTTATGTGACAGTACTACAGAAGCTTTTTGTCATTTTGATCAGTAATATTATTTTTTCCAATGTTTCTTCATACATTTCTGAAAAAAATTCTGATGGGTTATCATTCACTAGTCATATTTACCTTATCTGTTTGACTTTATTATTTAAATCTTCCTGCTTACTAATGTGTTAAAAAGTAATATAGTCAGGTAGAGAGAATAATTAATCACTGAATCTTTGTTTATCGATTCGATACAGCACACGTGCAATCAAAATGATGCAACACATGTACCGGAGATATGGACAGCAAGGGGAAGAGAGGGAGAGGGAGAAGTATATATGTACAAGACAAATTATGAAGCCATGTAGCTAAACTCATGTGATTACGAGCAATAAACTGTGCCCGAAACGTCATCCAGTTATTCGTACTATGCCATGGAGTGTCTTATCAAATAAATTCATATAAAATGTAATTACATTCCACCACAGTGCCCAAATTCTACACTCTTGTTAATGTAGTAAGCGCGCTGATTAGAGAAACTGTCTTCAGTGGACCAATTAACCTCATTAATCAGTAGTTATATCTACTAACTGACCATTATTGAAGAATTAAGGAAAGGCTTATGTTTAGCAAAATCAACTGTTTTCTGCTTTTTTATGATTTTAAACTTATTCTAGTTGTTTAAATTAACCTCCAAATTGGCGGCATATTTTGTTTTTTGAAAATGTTTCCTCAATAGGGTGTGATTATAAAATAAGGAGAACAAACCGTAGTAAGCATTAGAAGCCATACGCAAAAAAAATTTGTGTCAACAATTAAGCATAAAGAGCCAATCCTGAGTGAAACATTTGCATTCGTACATGTCTGAATCGAAAGATTAAACAGAATCGATGTTTACACCTGATAATATCTAAAGTGGTATGCTTCAGTTTAGTGGGTAAGCCCAACAGATGAATCGTTTATTCAGAGAAAGAAATATTAATGAGTGGAGATATTAGCTCTGATGGATTTGCCTTATAAAATAGTGTTTTCGAAAATGTACCAATTATTTTTTAATTTTTGTTTTAGGCTATTTCAATGTGTGGTAAATCGGATCGATTTCATGGAACTTGTAAGCATCTATATCCATGATTTTAACAGACCTTTCAATTTTTTAAATCTTCTGACTGCTGGACTGAAAAACCTCCTCAAGATTTATTAAATTTTAAGTCAAGCACAGAAGTTAAGCCACCAATGAGTCCTGGGGATGAATTTCATGATAGTTAGGCTGATAGACTCTTGATCTTAAATATGCAGCTAACACTCACTGACTTCTTATCTGAATTTATTTGAACCTTCTTGTTGATTGAATGGACTGCAGTGTTCGGCCTCGGATTGACATGTCGAATGCTCAGACGATGTTTGGGGATTTGACTGGAAATAATTAGGTTGATGGTCATCATCTGCATTTCCCAGTAAGTGATGGCGTTCCTACTTAGTCTGGAACCCAGCACCCGTCGTTTCAAACGCTAAAGTGGTATCCAGAAGCCGAACACTTCAGTCCAATAAATCAACGAGAACGTCCAAGTTAAATTAAATAAAAACTGATATCCGCTGCACAAAACGCGGCAGCTCTTGTGATCCAGGTGGCCCAGTGGATAACGCTTTGGCTTTTGAAAATGCGGGTATCGGTTTTAAGACTCAGTGGAAACTACATAACCGACTGGGGAATACAGTTACATCCAGCTGGTGGGTCCGGAATAGAACCTAATGTGCATCCTAGAATTCATCGCTAGTCACCATCTACCAAGTTAATTCACTAACCTCCATGAAAATCAAGTTCTTAACTCCGCCATCTATGTCTTCCCACACCAGGAAAGAGACCTCTTTTCGTAACTATAGTTCAAGTCTGTACAGTTATTTAGGGTTTGTACATACAGTGTTAATTGATAACGAAGCTCAGAGAATATGGTCTGTTAGTAGCAAAATATGTCAAAGTATGTGAGAATTAATAATGTGCAAAAAATAGTGAACAGCCATTCATAAATCTAACGGATGACAACTAATTTGTAAGTCCGGGTTTCTCCTCACAGACCGATAAAACCTCGACTGCATGCAGAAGATGTGAACGAAATCCTACTGACTGGCTTGATCCTATATTATATGTGGCTGTGAATTGGACCTTTGTTGGTGCTTCATGACCTGAAGTAATAATGTGCTCCGGAATTCAGCTGTTGACTGTTCTACTTTTTCCCTTAGATAACCATGCTGGTAAGTTTCAATTGACTCGTCAGGAGAATGTCCTGCTGGCACGGCCTATGTACTTAGCTCCACAGGAGCAGGTGTTTTGGTAAATACATACTGAAGTTGTAACAAATGGGATCTTGTCTGTGACATTTTGTTTGACAAGAGCATGCATAAAGAAGACAAGGCGTAGAGATGCAGTAAAGAACGTTATTTGTAATGGTCTTTGCAGGCGACTTTGGAGAACTTCACTAATTATATCTCTCTTGAATTTTAGATCCATAGTTATTCGTTTCTTCAATGCAACCAGGTTTCATGGAGCATCAGTCTTTCTCTTCAGATGTGTGTCAGTGAAGGAGGGCAGATGTCCATTTGTGATTGGAATGTCTCCTTTCATGCACTATATCACTGTCATAGAAGACATTCTTACTACTTTCTACATTATTTAACAAACACAAATCCAGACGGTATCTAAAGAGATATAAAAGAGTGATTTCTAAAGATATTTAAATATGTAGTCTGGTGATTCCAGTCTGCTGCTTGTATTATTCTGACTCAGTGCTCCACCAACTAAAATAAAAGATGTTATACGAAACGGGTTCTTGGCCCCGGTACCGCTGTAGCTCGGCCCAGTTATATCTCTATTTCTCCCGGTCCACCCAGGTTAACTGCCTGAATAGGGCCAGTCACTAGTGGTTCTCTAACTGATGTCAGCTCATGATTAAATCCTCCATGCAATCAAACAAAATCCCTACAAAAACCAATACTTAAAATAAAAGACTCAACAATAATAATAATTACTATTATTGCAGTTTTAACTACTTCCTTAAGTTCCAAGTGAAATATAGATGGTCACTGGCACACTTACATTTCATCCCATTATCTACAGTCTTCCATGGCTAGCTGCACGATTGACAACCCATGTGGTTTCATTTCCTCAGCATGCGATCTCGTCCATGTCACCTCCAGACGCCCAACTCGTCATTTCCCACTCGGGCTCCACCTGACAGTCTAGTCCGTGATGTTACGGTCACCCGACTGTATGTCCAATCCATCTCCACTTATTTTCGCGTATTTCTTAGGCAACAGTTTCATGGTTAGTTCGCTGCTGAACAGAATTCTTTGGTGAAAATCCTCTCTGACAGGTCATCTGGTCTTCAGTATCGAGGCAGTGAAAGCAGATGTTAATCAGAGTGTGTGCAGTCTGTTTGAAATGCCTTTGGTGACGCGTGCACCAAATGTGTAGATAAAAGACACTGTACTTAACAGATAATAATTTTGCTGAAGTCTTCAAGTGTCATGTTCACTTCTTCTTCATCATACTATCTCCTCGTGGAAGTCCTTCGTGGAATTCAGTAGGGTTAAATAAAATAAACAATTTAATGATTTACTAAAGTATGCACTATAGTTGGCTGTTCCACACTTCTCTACTGAAGACTGATTGAATATTTGAAAGAAATGGCACTAAGTCATGATGAAACAAGGAATAATGTCGACAGCCTCTATCCGTGTGACATACTGTAATAGCATTCACTCTTTTACAGTTCGAAGGAAGTTGCAGTAGTGTTTATGTTTTTAGATGGTGTGATTGTCATCCTCCCACCCTACTTTCCTTCTTTTCTCGGCCTGTTACCACTGGCTAGATGAGGTTGTGAGATGCGTCGGTCAGGAACTTAACCCAACCCCTGAGAGTAGCTGGCACTTATTCTACCCCTGAACCACTGACGCTTTAGTAAATTCAAAACACAACGAGAACTAATTAGAGTGGTAGAGAAAAGAAGCCAGCAATTATCAAGTTGGTAATAAATTTGTGGTCGTTTCATTTTGAATTATTAAAACAATAGTTTCTGTAGTTTATACTCATTGTTATTCTAACACCTATGAAAAACTTGTATATATCTACTAGAGATCCCATACCATTTAACTAACATGCTGTGGCATCCCTGAATACACCTGAACTTCTGAACCGCAAACTCTTCGATACCTACTTTTAAGTGTCAGTGATAAACCATCTTTTTATTCTTATGATGTAATAACTTCATGTTGATTGACTCCAACGACACAACATCACTCAGTATTATCTTGTTTATTTGACTACTGGTGGTTACACAAGTAACCGAAAACCATTGAGTTACCTTATATTGACTGTCATGTCGACTTGACAGTATACCACAGTGAGTTTATCACTCTATTCCCTACCAATAAGTTTCTGTTACGAATGTTACAACAATTTAGGGATGTCAGTATGTTCCTAATGTTTTATTATTATTGCGAATACTTTGAAATGAAAACCGCTTCTCAAAAAACAAATTCCAGCAATTTTCTTCACTTTTTATTCAGATGAAAATGATGAACAATTACAAGTGCACTTCAATACATTTATTCATGAGAAAATCGATGATATCTGCACAAATCATGCTACCGATATAAACCATGTAAGTAGTAGTGAATTATTTTACTTAAATAAATGTCAGTTAACTTGTTGTTGTCGTTGTTGTTTTGTATTCATAAATGTTCTTCTGTAGACTTTAGCTTTATACTTCCGACTAGATTGTCTGCTTTAGTTTCATAACGATTATCTTTGTGATTACTTTTTCAGTGTGCAGAAACATTAAAGAAAATTTCAAGTAATTGGTTCAATCACTTCATAAAGTAAGTGAGTTGAAAAGTACGTTTCAAGAAGTAAGTATTCACGTGATGACTGCTAACTGCAGAGAAACTGTAAAAATAAAGGAAAGTCTCCACTGTGGCCTGTCAAATTAATTGTACAGAAGTTGTGAAACGATTCGGCCTCATGCCACTATTGCAGAATCTTGAGAAGGAAGTGGTGCCTTTTCAAACTCCCAAAGAAGGGTAATTTAATCCTTTCAGAGAACTGGGTTAAATATTGTTCCTGTCCACAGTGAGCAAAAGATTAGATCACCTCATTCTAGAGAGAATTAAAGATACTCTGGTGACAAACTTCTCCTGAATCAAGCCGGATTTTAGAGAAGCAAATCATATTCTGATCAGATCGTAATGCTAGGCAACGCCCCTCACAGTGCATAGACTGGCAGTCAACTCTCCACCTCAACTTCATTGACTCTGAAAACGACTTTGGTAGAAATGATACCGATTAGTAATTTGGAGGCTCTTCTAACGCCACGGACTGGTGTCTTCCAAACCTTTGTAAACCTCATTCAGCAACAATATGATGAGGTCACTTACCAATTAAATCATAACGGAATGCTCAGTGAAGCTTTCGAAGAGAATACACATACGATGAAGATACCCAACCAATGAGAATAACGATGCCATCAAATGTCAACAATAAAAGAAATTCAAAGGAAGTCCCTCTTCCACTTACCTGGCTTGCAAACCGGGCAGAATAAAGAAAGTAAGACAGATGTTGACTCCTCTGAAACTACTGTAGCGATCCATGGGGAACAACATCCGAAGTTCTGCAGTAATATCAAATCAGTCGGTACTCATATATTGAGTACGCATCACGAATAACAATTTCAATAACCTCCTGTAGAATTTCATCAACATCAGGCAACATCAGTTTATCGGACTGAGATTTAGATCGGCAAGGAGGATAATTAACACGGAACTCTGGCAACAAACTAACCGAGAAACTATTGACCAGCAAATACGCAAAAGAAATGGAAATGGTTTGAATTAGCCCTCAGGAGACTGGTGAATGGCACTCTGCTATAGGCCCTCGAGTGGAACTCGGTGGAAGGCAGAACTCTTGTTGTGTGGCGTTTAAGTTTGCTTCCTATGAAAACGTGTATATACATATATGACCACGATACAAATCGTTCAGCGAATATCCACTTGAAAACGAAGCCTTAGTTACTCGTTATACCACATGAGATACTGTAAATTGACAGAATAATACATTCAGAAGGTGATTGGATTTCAACTAGTACCAGGGTTGGTGTTTTTATTGAAATAGTGAAATGTCCACTCATTATGTAATGAACAATGGTCACATTTTCTCTACACACATAGGTAAAGCGCATATACCTCATTACTCTGTAACATATTTTTACGTTTATATTTTAAAATGAGCAGCTGTGATAATTGTTAAACATTATGGAGTGGTGAATTCTTTTATCCCTTCATCTTACAACTATATAGAAATTTTTGCAATAGAAGGCATCACTGACACGTTTCAATCTCCATGTAGACAGAAAAGTCTACAGTTCCTTACAGCTAGAATTATGATATGCTATCATTCAATGAGATTACATCTGAGTACATCTGCAAGACGAGTCACATAAAATGGAAGTCGAACATCTACCTCAGTTTCACAGAGTTTGAAAAGGCCTTTGATGGTAGTGTCGACCGAGAAGTAATTTGGAAGCCACTCTAACACTATGGAATGCCCCGAATCTTTATCAATTTTTTTCATCAGCCACAGTGACAATGCCACATATCGAGTGATCCCCAGTGGAGAAGCCTTTGAAGTAAAGAAGCGAGTAAGAAAAAGCTGCCACCTTCTATCACAGATGATATTCGTAAATTCGGTGGAGTGGATTATGAGCCAGACTGCGAGGAGAAAGAAGACAGGAATATGACGCGCCGATAAGGACAGTTTATGGAATATGAACTTAGCGGACGACTTATGCTTGGATTATACGTGAATTTAAAAAAAAACAAGTATCAGAAGAGTTGGGCACCAAACACAGGACTTCAAGTGAACACAGAGAAGATAAACGTGATAAAGATGACCACCAACAACAAGCACCAATCACTCACTATCCAAGGAAAACATTTGAAAGAGGTCACTTCCTTCACTTGGAAACTTGGAAATTAATAGAAGAGAGGAGAATGGTGAAAGAGAAAATGATTCAATGCAAGGACGGACAGGAGAAGGAGACGATGAGCTCAACTTACAAAGCATTGGACAAAGAAGTGAAGAAAAGTGCTAGGAAGGACAAAAGACGATTCTACGACAATCTAGCTACTGAAGCTGAAAAGGCAGCAGGCAAAAGGGACCTGAGGACACTATATCAGATAACCAAATCTCTATCCGGGAAGAGACCAACACAAGCGAAACCTATAAAAGACAGCCAAGGGAAGCCCATTACCAAGGAAGAAAAACAGATTAAACAATGGGCGGATCACTTCAAAGGACTCTTGAACCGACCATCACCTGCAACCCGTCCAGAAATACCAACAACAGCGCGCACACAACTGCAAGTTGACACCAATCCTCCAACGAGAGCTGAAGTCTTGAACGCAATCAAACTTCTGAAAGCTGGAAAAACAGCCGGACCAGATGGAATACCCCCTGAAGCACTGAAAGCAGACCCAGAGACGACAGCAGACATGCTGACTCCATTATTGCAAAAGGTCTGGAAGGAGGGAAAGGTGCCTACTGACTGGAGGAAAGGTTACCTCGTGAAACTACCAAAGAAGGGCGACTTAGGACTCTGCAAGAACTGGCGAGGAATCATGCTCCTATCGACGCCAAGTAAAATCCTGAGTCGCATCATCCTGGAGAGATTAAAGGACGCACTGGAGACAGAACTCCGACCAGAACAAGCTGGATTCAGGAAAGGCAAATCATGTACTGACCAAATTGCAACTCTACGCATCATCATCGAACAAAGCATGGAATGGCAATCAAACCTCTACCTCAACTTTATAGACTTTGAGAAGGCCTTCGACAGCGTTGATCGTGAAGTAATTTGGAAATTACTCGAGTACTATGGCGTACCCCAAATATTCATCAACCTTATTCAACAGCTGTACGACAACGGCACCTGCCAAGTGATCCACAACGGAAAACTCAGCGAGGCGTTTGGAGTAAACACAGGAGTCAGACAAGGGTGCTTACTATCACCAATGATATTCCTAATTGTGGTGGACTGGATTATGCGTCAGACTGTGGGAAACGAGAAGACAGGAATATCCTGGACCGACGTGAAGAACCTAGAAGACCTGGATTTCGCGGATGACTTGATGTCACACACAATCGAAGACTTACAAGCGAAAACCGACAAACTGGTCGAAGAAGCAGCCGGCGAAGACAGGACTCCAGGTAAACATAGACAAGACGGAGGTTATGAAAATAACCAACCAACAACAGCAACAACATCCAACGTCAA
Source organism: Trichobilharzia regenti (assembly GCA_944472135.2). NCBI lineage: Eukaryota > Metazoa > Platyhelminthes > Trematoda > Strigeidida > Schistosomatidae > Trichobilharzia > Trichobilharzia regenti. Next base: position 73,784,230 of record OX235263.1, read on the forward strand.
TCACCATCAACGGGAGGGATTTGAAAGAGGTTACTTCATTCACTTATCTAGGGAGCATTGTCTCAACTACAGGAGGAGCGGACGAGGATGTCAAATCGAGCGAGAATCGGGAAGGCGAGAAACACATTCATCAGCCTGAAATCAATCTGGAAATCTTCGTCACTCAGCATCACCAACAAAATTCGGATTTTCAATACAAACGTAAAGTCAGTTCTTCTATACGGATCAGAAACTTGGCGGGTCACAAAGAATATTTCCAAAAGGCTGCAGACCTTTATTAACAACTGTCTTCGCTCAATACTGAAGATCAGATGGCCGGAAAGAATCACCAACAAGGAATTATGGGAACAAACAAAGCAAGAACCAATCGCCCAACAAATATGCAGGAGAAAGTGGAGATGGATCGGACACTCGCTGAGGAGACCGCTGGGTGACATCGCGCGCCAAGCCCTCGAGTGGAACCCGAAAGGGAAGCGGCGTGTGGGACGTCCAAGGGTGACATGGAGGAGATCGTGTGAAGAGGAGTTGAAAGAATATGGATTAACATGGATGCAGGCGAAAAGTATAGCAGAAGACAGAAGAAAATGGAGACGTGCAGTTGAAGCCCTATGTTCCACTAGGAACCCAAGGGAGCAATAATAATAATATGCTTCCTTCATTTATCCAGGAAGTATCGTTTTAGCTACAGGTGGAACACAGATGGGGATTTCAAAACCAGTCAGGTCGGGAAGGTAACACAAAAGTTCATCACTTGAATCAATTTCGAAATCCTCTTTACCCATTATGGAGAACGGAATTAGAATTTCCAGGAGCATTTCGAACAGGTTTTAGGGTTTTACCAACAGATGCCTTCTCTCCATACTGAAGGGCAGACAACCAGAGTGGATTAGTAACAGAAATTCTAGCTAACAACTAACTGACAGGCTTTTGCAGAACAAGTATCACGAAGAAAATTGATGTGGATCGGACACACGTTGGGGAGACTGCTCAAAGACATCGCATGCCAGGCTCTTGCTTCAGGAGGAAATGCAAGCCTATGGGCATCCGTGGGGCCAGCTAAAGAGAAGACTGCAGATTACCGGAATGAATCGAGAATGTGCTGTTTCGGAGCAGTGTGTTCCACCCTGAACCCAAGGAATAAGAATAATACTATTCACTGTGTTGTAAATGTTCTTTAGAAAGATACTGAGAGCTTCGCAATTGAAGCATCCAGTTCAAAGGAAATAACTACGCCAAAATCATCTACCTGAACTACAAATCTTCTTAATTAGTTCTAAATCATTCTACTTTCATCAAAACAAAGTGTACACATTTTAACGAAGAGAAGTAATAAGAAAGTAACTCACCATTGAATATTGAATAATTTAAAGGTGATTTCTATTTCTTTACACTCAACTAGGTATATTAATGAAGATGGAGTCAATGATATGCAATGAGTAATTTCTTTGACATGGAACATCTACTTACATTTCCTGTCTTTTCTATCGAGTAATATGAGTTATTTTTGACTGCGCTTAATGCGTGATTGATAGGCAGATTCAGTCAGTTGTCATTTAACCACCTTTTGTCAGTTTATACCTGTTTTTCTCTTTCAAAAACGGTGTTTGTTTTAATAGTCTACTGCAATTTATTCCTGTTAGAATCACTTTAATAAATGTTTGAATTTTTGTGACATAAGCTTTTAACTCTTTTGGTGTACATCTATCTACCCACTACAGCGCATAGTATAAATCGTCAGTAAAATCTGTTTTTGGTTGAGATAAATCGAAATATATTGAGTACTTAATGAGAGAGACATGCCTTGGCAGTTTTTTAATATGCTTTCGCTTGAATACATTGTGATGTTACAATCAGTGCGATGAAGTTGTTGAACAAGTAACTTGAAATTGCTGCTAAATTTTAACAATTACTCTCAGATTAGTCATGATTTCACAAATACTTCATTTCAGCTTTAATGCAGGATTTATAAATAGTAATAATAATAATTTGCTTTATTCCAAAACAGTACTTGTGATACAGAATGGAATTCTCAGCATTTCACTACAGTATTGCATCCAGTTAGTACGTTAACAATAAAATAAAATTCTACATAGATTAAAGGTAATCTTAGTTAGTTTTGACAACGACATATTAGCATATCGGTAGTGAAGTCAAAATTGAACAGAGTGCTTGAAGGTGTTAGAAAAATAGATGGTAGCATATTTACTGTCGTAAGCGGTAACAAAAGGTCGAGATATAGAGAGTGTGAAAGAACGAAGAACAATGTTTTAAACAGAGTTTGTAAGCAAGAGAGAAATAAAACAGCACATAACAAAAAAAGAGAGAGAAAAGGAAAAGAGAGAAAGAAAAACGTTGTACCTATAAATGAAAGACAAGATCCAGTTGTTCTACTGACTATTTAATAAGTTATAGATATCACGCCTAATACTTTCTTTATCGCACAGAACACGAGCTAAGTAGGGTATGGTTGAGTTTTTCTACTTACTAGTGCGAGCATATAATTTTCGATATAGGCTTCTGGTCCTGCCTGATGAGATACAAGGGGAGAGTTGTGAATGAAGAGGGTGGTGTGAGTTGAATAGAATGGATTTAGCCCATTTTTCACATGAGTCCACGTGCCTGTCAACTAGAATATTAACAAGCTGGTTAAGTGACACGTAGCTTACCCTGCTGACACCCATTAACATCCTGCGCAATAAGGTATAGTCTTTCTTCAGTAGCCCAGGAAAAACTAAGGGGGATTAATAAGAAATAATAGGCAGAATGCGAGAGTTAACGAATTGTAGAGTAAGGGTTGGGTTATTCCAGAATGTCTTAACTTCCTGATGTAGAAGGTAAGACGGAATATTTTCTTAGAAATCATCAAAATATGAGACGACTGGAAAGATCAGCAGATAGAATGACACCAAAATATTTAATTTCCGACCTGGTGTCTATTTCAGTGCCATCTATGTTGCACACCTCGTGAGTTCTAACCAGTTTGTTTAGGTCAGATTTATGCGTAAAGGTGAAACCGACTGTTTGACATTTAAGGGGTTTCAGGTAAGACCGTTTTCCTAGGACCATTGGCTGATTTCTGATAAAAAGCCATTTAGTTTGGAGCAGTCACTTTGACATTTGACAGGCAAAGATACAGTCAGGTCGTCAGCATATTTAACAAAATTAATGTCACTTGAAGATGGTAAGTCATGTAGAATAAAAGAAAAGTGAAGTGAGGAGAGTGCAGCACCTTGGGGGACACCAGTTTCAGTGAGCGCAGCAGAGGAGGATTTACCTTTCAATATTTGTACTGCATTATGTTTGAGAAATAGGAATGCAACCAGTTTGTGACCAAAGACTCAGTTCGTGTCATCTAGAGCTTATATGGCACTGCTTTGCATTCAGGCAGACTAAGTGAAAATTTAGTTCGATGTAAGAGCAAACAGCACTAGCTAGCCGAATTGGATGATTGTCACTGTACACGGGCACTTTGATTACATACCAGAATAGTAAAGCGTTTGTCATTTTTCGCTTCACTCCTTCATTCAGTCATCAGTATGTCTTGATGAAAAGTTTGCGATGGAGATAGAATAAACGTTCTGTTCAATTAGTCAAAACAGTTTTAAAACAAATCAACTCCCTGTATACATTTAAATTCGGCAAACCATAATTCTTCTTCAAACTAGGATAAAGTGTAATTTTCTGAATTTTTAAATTGTCTTTTGGATTTATTCCTCTTGTGTACCGTCTTTGGTCATTGATTGATTGACAGAAAATCGTCATAAACACAATCGTTGAAAATTTTGAGAGCTCCATACAAAGTCATCTCCAACAGAGAGAGTATATATACAGTTTCCCACAACAACTTTTGAGAATATAAGTGCCAGTGTAAACCGTTGTCTGTTTTCGCCATCTATAACTCACTTAACATAGATGTCATCCTGCAAATGCATATGAGTGGATCACTATTGAATGCATGAGGTCGTCTCTACAAGCTCAGGATTTGTGACAAATTTTCATGTCTTGAACATGCCTTTCACTGCTCGCAACAGGAGATGCCACCGTTTGAGGTAATTCTGAGGGGCAGTAATAGAATGTGCTAATCATCTTTCAATAACCGATACTATCCTAGGATGTTAATGATAGGCAACATGGAGTAAAAATTGCATGAGATTCTATTTGACTGGATAGAGATGGTGCAGAACCAATAGAAGGGTGTGCTGAGATAGTTGTGTCCCGTTAGCAATCATTGGTCTGTATAACATCTGTGGGCGGCGCGGTGTGACGTGGCAGAGATTCTAGACACCAGTGATTTGAGACTTTGCTAGTCAGGGAACCAATGGTATTCGAGTAGCCTGACAGGCATTTTGTACACTAAACACTTACAAGACATTTACGCTTTACTAAGTTATTGTACTGAAATCAGATATGGTTAGTAGTACGATGAGATAACTAGAAAAGCTAAAGTAATTCGACATATCGAATATATTCAGTCGAAAAGCAAGCGATTCATATAAGAGTTCATTTGTCTCTGTGCCCAGGGTATAAGAGTTCGACTACACTTGCAAAACATTACGCCCGGGTATCTACATACTAATGAGTCGTTCTGTGTCCTGTCGATCAAATGTAAAATACGTGAGCAACTATTTGCAAAGATTAATTTCTTACTACTCATACTATTCAATAAGTAGTATATTGTATAATGCTATTTTTCTAGTTTTATTGAGAATGCAGATAATACTTTGTGATCGAAATATTTCTTCGCTTTCTGAAGAATTCCTCTTCTCGATCAATGAAATTCGCAAATGCGGATTCTTTTTCTACGCTTCATCAGTTCATCAGAGTTCCCAGCCGGAGGCTAGGTGTACTGAAGTGATTCGTCTATTCGGATCGATCGAATCCTGACAAGATCGACCATAAACCAGCTAAACCGCATCCCATTGTTTTAGTCGCATTGACCTGTCTAAGAAGCTGTTTGAGACTCTTTACCACAGAGTAACAATGTTGATCCCATCGAGGGTGATTTGACGGAAGTTGGAACTCACAATTCATTGAATTCTTTCTCAGAGTCAGAATGGTCAAGCGTCTTGCCTCAAGACATCAAAATGCTTAATTAGCTCCACGGAGTTGTTGCCGGGGCGTATTGCCAAAGAGTCTTGAAGCAGTATGGAGCTGATTTTCCGCAATCTTGGCTTCTCAATAGCTACATTGATAAAGTCAGTACATGATCAATATCGAGTAGAGAATTATTAACATGATAAGGAATACGATAATGAACAAAAGACAAGACTGGTGACTGACGAAATGACTTTCAGGCGTACTGAACAAACCACAAAACTCATATTGATTTTACAACCATCATGTTTTACACCATTTGGTGTCTGCCCTTAATTGCATTCTTCTTTGTTTTGTCATAATTTCTCTGCACCTCTTTCTCAATGGCTTTTCTGACGACACACAAATTATCACTGCCTCTCTGACTACCTTACTCAGTATATTACTTATATCTGTCCATATGTAGCTGACGCTACAGTGTTAAACTTATTTAGGTGCCAGTATTATCTGGATGGGAAGTTAATGTTCATATTTGGAGCAATGAATGGTAAGTATTCAAGTGCAAAAGAGATTATTATGCTTCCCTAAAGAGTTACACACCTATTGATTCACTAGTTGATTTTAAAAAGAAGGTTAAAACTGGTGATAGGAAGGATGATAGCATATGTTCACTCTCTGATGAACTCAGCTCAGCTGTTCCCTCACCTAGAGGTTCTGATTGTAAGTAATGTAGAAGACAGTAGTGAGGTTTCCAAATTATTCACTCAAGTGTACTCTTCTGCACAGTAGCCTTAAAATCAAGGAGTATTCAGTAGCTTGCCTGTTCTTATGAAGACAACTATCCACCAACTAGTTGTGCAACTTCCTATTTGCATTGTAAGATGACTATTGTGCTATGCAATCAAAATTTTGATAAGAGGATTGAATGCTTATTTCAAATGTAAACTCACTAGGTATAAAATTTGGAGGAAACATTTATTTGAACAATACAGTGGAAATATTTATTCAAACATTTAGAAAAACCACGGTTATTTTGCGTTTGGAAGTCAAAGATAATCTGCCTAATTTTGCCTCTTGTATGCGTAGTTACAGGACGTACAAATAGGCGTGTTTCTCGTCATATTTCTGAACACTAGCCTAGACAGTGGCTAAGTAAGGGACGAACAAAATCCATTCGTAGCTATGTTCTATCTCATCTTGTGGACACAGAACACAAGATTTATATTAACGAGACTTTGAAAGTCATCTACTGCATTCCAATTAATCTTAACCTATGCCTTAAGAGTCTTTCTACTACATATTGCTGAGGCTGACTTTTGGAATCCACATTAAGAAACCTAACTTGTGTATCCAAAAGAAGATGGTTTGTTCAGACACTGTCCTTACCTTGCCCATCAAGGTTCTAATGATCCTAAATTTTTTGTGGAAATTTCTTTGATTTAATTTGATATTCTATTTGCTATTACATTTTTATTTTTTTTTCTTCACGTTCCCGGTGGAACATAGGGCTCCAAGCTATTTGCTTGAAGTTTCTGTAGCAGTGTTTATTTTTTACACCGGACGGGGTTGCTAGCCGCATGCTCAACCTTTCCTCTTTACCGGAATTATTTCTGCCTTAGCGAGGTAAAGGAGTGCGTCGGTCGAGGATCGAACCCCGGACCATGTGCATGGCCGGTGAGCGTCCTAACCGCTGTGCCACCGATGCACATTACATTTTTATGCTTATTACAATGTATGCATCTTCCTTGGACCGAAATTCCACTGATCTTATTTAACAAATCGATACTATTTAAACTACACCGGTATTGTTGATGACGACTACCCTAGAATGTTCTAGGTATATAAAGATATACAAGTGTATAGCCAAAGGAGTAGGAAATTATCAGAGAGGATATCATTTGCTCAATTTTTTATTCAAAATAACTGTTATATTTTCATATTCTCCTGCACACTACTAGTGAGTAGATGGTGATTATTGCACTGAAAATTATGACTTTCGTAAACGGAATCAAGCGGCTTATCACAGAGTGAGTTTCCAGTGTTGTTAATAAACGAATTATTTAGCGAAATGTCAATGAGAACACTATCGTTCACTTAGGAACAGTGTGTACACCCAGGCGATGAGTTCCGAACAGAAAAAGAAAGGCAAATGTTAAATTCTATTTCTAGCCTTCGTTAATCTCCAGACTTCATGATAAGAGTCTGAGATGTCGGTCGCATCCACTCGAAGACATTATTTGTAACGATGAATTTTTTGACACTTTCAAATAGAGAACTTCACTTGTTACATAGAAAATTAAAGAAGCTTATAATTTTCTATGCTTTCATCAGGAATACATGATCTTATTTGGCAAAGTGATTTCCTGAAGATGATAAAATTGGGGTGAATTTATGCATCCACAAAGCATTTGTTATTTTCTACAGGTGAACCAGTGATATTTAACATTCACTACGCTGACGTATGAGATATGAAGAGTGAATAGCTTATAAGAACAGGTAAGCTACTGAATACTCCTTGATTTTAAGGCTACTGTGCAGAAGAGTACACTTGAGTGAATAATTTGGAAACCTCACTACTGTCTTCTACATTACTTACAATTCAGAACCTCTAGGTGAGGGAACAGCTGAGCTGAGTTCATCAGAGAGTGAACATATGCTATCATCCTTCCTATCACCAGTTTTAACCTTCTTTTTAAAATCAACTAGTGAATCAATAGGTGTGTAACTCTTTAGGGAAGCATAATAATCTCTTTTGCACTTGAATACTTACCATTCATTGCTCCAAATATCAACATTAACTTCCCATCCAGATAATACTGGCACCTAAATAAGTTTAACACTGTAGCGTCAGCTACATATGGACAGATATAAGTAATATACTGAGTAAGGTAGTCAGAGAGGCAGTGATAATTTGTGTGTCGTCAGAAAAGCCATTGAGAAAGAGGTGCAGAGAAATTATGACAAAACAAAGAAGAATGCAATTAAGGGCAGACACCAAATGGTGTAAAACATGATGGTTGTAAAATCAATATGAGTTTTGTGGTTTGTTCAGTACGCCTGAAAGTTATTTCGTCAGTCACCAGTCTTGTCTTTTGTTCATTATCGTATTCCTTATCATGTTTATAATTCTGTACTCGATATTGATCATGAACTGACTTTATCAATGTAGCTATTGAAAAGCCGGGAATGCAGGAAATCCTCCGAATTTTCTTCTTGTGGCTGTATCAGGCGTCATAGTTTGTCTACTGTGTGAATGTAATCTTGTGAGTTCTGCTGTTCATATGTCCAACTAGATTCCTTGTATAGGGTATATACAGACTGATTCAAAAGAAAAATATTTTGAATTTGTAGCTTTTCCATTGGAGAAACGCCTAAACAATCTTTAGTGTAAAATTTTGTTGTTATCCTGTAAAACTAAGATTTGAATCGGTAACTAAATAATGGGTAGACACAATTCAAAACGGAACATAAAGACGAGAATTCAATAAGGAGCACTGATATGTAAGAGAAACAATTATTTACCAAATCTCGAAAACAGTAATATCAAATACATCTGTGGAGTATATTTCCTTAATATCAAGGGATGTCACGTTGCGTCTCCAACTGCCAGTTCTTATCTACTTGAGAATACAGTTGGGTAAACTTCATGTAGATCAGATGGATAGTGAACGATGCCATGTATCTGTGTCATGTGAACACGATTAACTCATATATAGAGTAATAATCCAGGTGACAATTCCCGAATAGGAAGAAATGCGCATGCTGGATTCCACTGCTAGTCACCATCCACCAATCAAATTCTAATAATACTAACACCATCGACGTCATTTTTTGTCTCAGAAGGAAGTTTTGAAATTCAAAACAATAATCCATCAATTTGAACTTAATTCGAATATGCCTTTTCAGTCTGTCCCACCTTATATAGACAGTTGGAAAAATAGAAACTTTGTTATCGACTTCCAAGAAGCACGAAAGTTAGGACGAGAGCTTCCTGCCGAGTACTCACAAACGCTTATTATCGTAGTTAGTCATTACTTATCCATGTGGAAAACACATTTAGCTTGAAAGAAGGAAGGGTCACACAACAAAAAGGAGGATTTGAGAGGAGAGGAATTTATTACAACATTAGAATAAGGTATTTTATGAAATACGGTGCCACTCAAAGCCCTTGCCGAATCTAAGAAAAACTGGCTGAAGCATCTTGAAACGGGGAAAGAAAAAGTGGATATTTACACAGTTGGGTAGTGAATTAAATTTAAAAAATTAATTACAGTAGCTATACTATTAAGTGAATTGAACAAACAATGGTGTTTGATAGGTGACTGAATGAGGCTCATGGATATCCATTTTGATTTTTATTATTGATTCCACAACCATTTATATCTGTTTATTAGGTTTTTTAAAGCGAAGTGAGAGCACCACTACTTGTGTTAGTTGAGTCTAGAGGACCTTCTCGTTAAATGTACAATAAATGAGCACCATGACAAAGAGCTGCAATCAAATAGATGAATAGATGATGAAAAGGGGAGTTTTGCTATCTTTCTTCTGAGTATTGTTAAAACACTCAATGAATGCTTTTATACATTCCAGAGAAAATATAATATAACAGAGGTTCTGTCATGAAACACCTAACTATGACAACTGTCACGTTGTAAGAAACTATAATGAATCAACAGCGATATACACTTCACTGGTAATATGAAAAAGTTTCTGATGCGTTGGCTTGCAGGGATTACAAAATAACACCAGTTAGATGGTCGCTTACAGCCAGGAGTACTGGAATACCGTTTCATGCAAGTTTGGGTGTATTCGATGGTGTACAGTCATGACCCCACCAAGGATAGCGTAAAGAGCTTCCAGGTGGCTAGGTCAGGTGACTTACTTACGAGAGCATGAAGTTGCTTGGGGTTCTAGTGAGAAGTCATGACCAGTGGGGTTCATCAAGTCCGGTATGAGGACAGCCAGTAACGATGGGTGGCAGCAGTGTTATATACTACAAATTGACTATTGGATTGAATTGTCAACGGGCTCGGCTTGTGACATGAAGGTACTGGCTTTGATTCTTTATGGAGTCACGTGCAGGTACCGCTGAAGGGTATGGAAATAGGATAAAACAGCTATTCAGTAGTCCCTCATTTTCAGGGGTAACTGTGACTGATGTCAGTTAAAATATAAGGATTATTTCTACTTTAGTGTGATCTTTAAACTTGAAGATAAGTGAGATGTTTCAGTTTTACACCAAGATATCATATTCAGAGATGGTGAACTAAAGATGTTCATTCATAGACTTCCCAAGAAATACAACAGAAATCTGTTTTAGGTAAAGTATCTTTTTTATTTTGCAATGAAATTTATCCTTGAGTTACAACTGTGACAAGTAATCATAATGTGTGTCAAAGTGATAATATAGGAAATAAGTAAAACCAAGCGTCAGCTTTAAGAAGCCTTATTTAAACGATATATTTATTATTTTGTTAAAAGATATCCAGCAGTTGTCGTTGCATCTGAAAATAGAACACAAAAAAGAAATACATGGCATTCAATGAAGTTGTTAATGCTGGTGAACATTAAACAGTTTGTTTATTTTAAATGGTATCCATACTGGCTGGAGACAAGAATGCTTTCATTGCCTGATCGTGTACTGGATGTCAGAAGATTGGAGAAATGCTATCAAAAGTATTGATGTACATTATATTAACGTTTATTTACAAACTGTGGCATCAAGTGATAATGTGTAAATTGCTGAAAAGATATTTTTGCTGATCTCCTTGTTCTATTCTCTCTCACGACCCGATGGGTGATTTCGACGAATTGTATGTCTGTTTAGTTATTCGTTGAAGGATAAACAATGCCACTGTCTAACCGTCTTCCGTTGTTCTGCGTCGGTTATGCTGCATAGTATTCTGCGTATTAGGCTTAGTCTTTTTATAAACTAACGATAGGTCGGGGATCTTTGCGATTTGGATATTTGGATAGGTGGTTTGAGACAAATTAAGAAATAGTCACCTGATAAAGGTCATTCTGTTTGCACAGTTTACTTACACTTTGGACTAATTTACTAATGTGGAGTAAGTATGCCACTGGCTAAAATCTGTTAAATTATAGGCAGCAGTTGGACGTCAGCCCTTGGGTGACATGCCGGAGTTCGTATGAAGAAGAAAATATGAAAGTTCATAGTCAGTCGTACAGCCAGCTAAAGACGGGTGTAAAGAATAGGAGATGTGCTTTTGAATCCATATCTATCACTCGGAACCTTAGGCAGTAATAATGACGATATGTTTTACCTCTGTTAACATATCTGCTCCTAGTGAGGATGCTTCGGCGATGTCTGAGGATTAACTTGAAGAAGTTTGGTGGATAGTGACAATCAGCAGAATCCAGGATGAGCATTTCGCCCTATTCTGGACTCGTCACTTTAATGTACCTTTACAGTAGGTGGCTGTCGTGAAACAGGTTTTCTAGCGTATAACGCTTCAGCATTTGAAACAATGGGTACTGGTTTTGAACTTCATTGGAAATACCATCAATCACTGGTGAATGAAGGCATATCTAGCAGATAAAATCCGCATAAATCCTGTTGAATACTCTGACCAATACATACTTGAATTCTGCCGAGTTACTATGTGATATTTCACTAGTTAAATTACTTTGCCTGATGCGCTATGGAAAGGTCTGTCAACTTAATTATTTTAGAAAGGATCTGATGGCTTGATGTTCTGTAAAGGCTACTAAGTACATTCCCTGATATTACTTAAAAACAGGGTAATATTGCGAAGGTTTTTAACTCTATTTTTAGTTGTGTTTCAACTATCACTTATGTTACTATTTCTTAATTAGATTGTATAAACGTTTTAATAAATTCTCTGGGATAACTGTCGAGTAGTTTTGAATTATTTTATTGATTTTTTCGGAATACTAATCATGAAAGAGAGACTGACTACTAGGTCATCGTTTATAGAATCTACAAGAAACACTTACACTCAAAATACTTTAACACCCACTTCAGTGTTGTTCTACATCACCAAATAAACAAACTGGCCTGATTACCAGATAACATTAGTTAGCATACCATTGGAATATACCATGAAGTACTGGACAGTTGTTTTATTTTATCTTAGGACGTTTCAGCAGTACACGCCCAATTGTGGTTCAAACCTAAGACCTTCCGCTAGTAGACTATTAAGCCACTGAAGGTCAACTTAATGGCCTTTAATTTCTAGCTGCTTCCGGAAGGTCTTAGGTGCGTGTCATTGAGGAGTCCCAAACCAGGATGAAACAGCTTTTCAATCGTTCTCTAAATGATATCAGCTCGTGACCAAGCCTTTGAACAATCAAACTCCTGTAAATCAGCGCTTGATTAATAATGAAAATCTAACGCAATATCACACTCTACTCTTAGATTAATAGTACTTCTAAGTTCTCAGGAATTTCCATACTAAAAACAAATTGGATGATAAAGCATAGATAATACCTTTTTAGTAGGATACAAACAACATTCACTACAAAGCATCCTGAACAAGCTCCTTTTAACTGAACCGGTTTTCAGTCTTTGAAATCTTACCTCAATGAAAATATTCGCAAGCATCATCAGTGTGTCTTTACACTAGAAGTTAAGATGGATAGAAAACAAACAAAAATATGTATGAATAATAATGAGATAACTTTTATATTTTGACATTTTATTACACAGTTGACGCGTCCCACTCTCCGTGAAGTTAACTCTTTCACTTATCCAGACAGTAACATTTCAGTGACAGGTGACTGGCTGCAAGGATGAGGATGTCAAAAAGCCAGTCAGCATTGGGAAGGCAAGACAGACGCTTATAAATCTGAAATCCGTGTGCAAAATTCTACTACAACAAGATTCGGATTTTTAGGCACTAGTGTCAGAGGTCAATTAGCGCTATTCTGTGGGTCACCGACTTGACATGAGCGTTAACAAAAGCATTTCAAATAGTCTGATGCAGACATTCATTGAAAACTTTCTTCACTGGCTTCATAATAAGGATCAAGATTAGCAGCAAGGAATACTGCCAAGTAACGAATCAACCTAGAGTCGATTGTCCAACAAATATGACGACGAAAATGAAGATGAACTGAACATGCACTGAGGAGAATGTTGAATGACATTACGCGCGCCAGACCATTGATTAGAGCCCGAAATGGAAGCGGTCAGTTTGGCATGTGTCCAAGGGTGATATAGAGGCGGTCATGTGAAGGAAGGAGATGAGAGCCTATGGTCAATGGTAGAGCCAGAAAAAGACGAGTGCAGAAAACTGGATGAAAAGGGGGAGTGCCACTGAAGCCTGATGTCCCACTCGGAATAATAATAGTAGCGATTCCGTGTGATAATGAAATTATTTTGCGCGTTTGCATAACGCACTTGAAACTTAAATTGTGTTTAAGTTTCCTCATAATTTGGTTTAATGTTAGACTGTTAGAAACAGTTAGCACCGTATGCTAAATTCAAATTCGTTTCTGCCTCTTTTTTTAGCAGAACAGTGGAACACAATTTTTCAGAATAGCCTAAAGTTTTTTCTCTGAAAGACAAATGTTTATCAACTATCTTCTGTCTTTATTAAACATAAAGGAAAATTGATTGGAAAGTTACTCTGATCACCAACTGACATCCATCGGTGAACCAGCAGAAACTGATGGGACTGCAGGCAAATATCCTGTTCTCGTTTGTAGATAAAGACACTTACTGACGGAAAACGAAAAAAGATACATGATGGCGTTATATATAAGGCTGATTTTCAGAACTGATCATTTTGACGGTTGGCAGTGTGCTGACTGATGCCAGTGTCCACTGTTGGTTACCAAAAAACAGCGTGCCGATCAAGTATACAATATCTTTATTAAATTAAATGAAATCTGATGTGAGTCATGCGATGAGTGCCACTAGCCCACAAGTACATCTTCAGTCATGCAGAAGCTCAACTCATATTACTGAAGACAGCTCATTCAACGTGATTCAACGATATCAGTGAACACGAAATTCTCATAGTATTATACTCTAAAGAGTGAGTTTTTCCTTGATCACGAAATCTTCACTCAATATTTGCTTCTACTCACCTCCAGTCGTTGCATATAATCTTTCGTATTTTTCGTATTCATTTACGTTCCCAGCAGAACACAGTGCTTCATGCTACAGCTCCGAAGTTCCAGTAACAACATTTGTTAACCTCATTCCTAACCTTCCCTCTATACCGGCCTTAGCACCAGTTTGGCTAGGTAAAGCAGTGCGTCAATGGCCAGGGATCGAACTCTGGACTATGTGCATGGTTGGCGAGTGTTCTACCATTGAACCCCAAAGCACTGCATATAATGCAGTCTTATGTATGTGACAGGTATATTAAGGTATTCACGACACCCAGAATCAGCGAGTTTAGTTTACTTGCTGTATTGTCAAACTATCACTTCACTTCAGATTAAACTCACTTCGTTGAAATCTTCTACATAAGTTCTGCACAATTCTTCCGAGGTTGTTTCAACGTACTTTGGATTCATCAAGTATGTTGACGCATATTCCATGTGTTCATTTATACCTGAAAAAATGGAGTTTGTTTGTCATAGAGTGATTCAAACAAACAGTTACAGGATTTGTAATTAAAGAAGAATATTTATGTGAATAAAGCAATGAAATGCGTTTACACTTTAAATATTAAGGAAGTGCTAATGAATGAAACTGGAGTATAGATCTGGTGTCATATTTATTTTTATTCCTAAACGTTCCCAATGGAACATAGGGCTTCAAGCTAGAACTTTGGAGTTTCGGTAGCAGTGGTGGTTAAGTTTTACGGGATAGGGTTGCTGGCCTCATACCGACCTTCCCTTTTTGCCAGTCTTATTACTAGCTTAACGAGGGAAAGGAGTGGGTCGTTGGTCAGTTATTGAACCCTGAACCACAAAGTGATACTGCATTATTTACTGACGTCCAACTCAAAGGAATATGTGTATTAAACCAAAAAACAGGTTGTCTTGTTTGAAGTAGGATATACTTATTCTGATATCTATTAGGAAAACAACTGACAATTGCATTTTAGCTTTATAGGAAGCTGAATTAAAGACATTAGTGAAAGAACTCTTGAGAAGGAATGATCATCACATAGGTGATTCTTGAGGCTCCCTGTCAACGAGGTAAGTACCTTACCATTCTGAACTGTGTTGTTTTTTATTTCAGCTTCATCAATATGCAGCTATATAGTCTTCAAAATGAACCTTGTCAGTTGTAGGTAATATTCTTATTCCAAGTTGCTTCAGAAGAAGAATTTTTATCTTAATTAGAATTTACTGGTCAACAGAATTCTTTCTGTCTTCCTATGATGCGTCTAGTAGTAAAATAGAAAACAGTTCTTAATTGGATGTAGATTATTTAACTCCTGAAGCCCAGTTTGCTCCGGTTTGCCTGTCAACATACTTCGTTTGGTGCAACCAGAGGTTGGTTGATAGATTCCCTTCCTCAATTAACTCTAGTTGTGAACTAAAATTTACGTGTATCTGCGGTTGCAGTTACATTGGGAGAGCGGAAAGAAAGCGTACACTAGATTGTCTGAATATGTTCCTGAAAAGCTTATATCTCAAAGGAGTGAGTGCTATTGCCAGACATCGTGTTGATAAGGGTTATGAGGTGGACACTGTGAAATCCTTCAAGATTATTAATAGACAATATGACTAAACTCTCCTCAAATTCGCTGAAGCAATTTCTGTCAAACGCGTAAAACCCTGATTTATATGTTGAGAAAGATTCAGTTATAAGTTTTACCTAGCCCTGGTAAGTCATTGCCTGATCTCTTCTCCTCATCAAATTTTGCTTAGACCAATCCCCTATTTTTGTTTTAACGTAATTCCCTTTATTCATTTTTAGTTTTAATGACGGCTTAAGCTCAGTACACTGGTGCGCAACTGATCGGCAATTTATTATCAACAACTCATTCGTATCTTGACCGTACAACTCAATTTTCAATGTATCCGACAATTGATTCTGCATGTTTGTACTCTGTTAAACTTTTAACCTCTTTGCATAAGTTGCATAAGAGTAACTTCTGAGCAGTGTTCATTAACCTTGTTTCTCTGTTAACTAGAAATTCATGCAATCCATAAGATTTCCCTGTACATTTACATAATCATCTTTTTTAGGTTGTACACAGCTGAAGAGGAAAACACGAAATAAATGATAGCTTCATTTTATTCTGCACAAAAATTTCCGTTTGCCTTATTTCATTGAATTCGACTGAAGTATCACTTATCGTCGACATTTCTGTCATCCATCGGTAGTAATAGAGTGTTAAGAATTTGATAGGTCTATGTTACACTAATGTGATCAATAGAATACTTCATTAATCAAACATTTTACATATATACCTTCCTCTTCAGATCTACGCCTATTGTGAAGTTTCATGACATTTGAGATTTAGTTTATGTTTCAAAATTTCATCAAACTGGTGAAATTTACATAACTTACAAGATAGTTCATCACTAGAATTTGAGGATGGTTTCGTGCCATTACAAAACCCAATTTTCTGGAATCAAGTAAAAAATCACTTACATTTAATAATTGTAAAATGAAATAACAAATAAAATTCGAAAGAATGGCTACTGAACAAAGAATACTCCTTTTTTCGATAACCCCTTCTTCGTCAGGTTCTACGGTTATATGTACATAACGGTAGTGAATGAATGAATTAGTGTTATGATCAATATTAATGTTGTCTAAATAACATCGAATCAGTAATAATAATAATATCATTGGATTACAGTTCAATAGCATCAACATAACAATAAGCTGAATGTCAGAATAATTAGGAAAGATTATAATACAAATTGATGAATTTATAGTGTCCACTGAAGGCCGGCAGGGCAGTAGTGGGGGCTGGCTGGACTGATTCTTTTGTACACAAAGCACTGGTTGTTTCACATGAACCGCGATAGCCTCTGCTGTTTGAAGCATGCGGTACCCGGCTGTTTTCGGCAATTTATTTGGTACTCGGTGGAAGATAGAGAAGGATTCTTTTATGCTGGCTGGCTTTGTGGCCGGTTTGGACCAGGTAGTCTAATATCGAACTATTCATATTTCTTACTACATCTTTACTTAGCCATTCTGAGAGATGTTCTTGAGCGAGCATGAAAAATCAAGTTCCTAGAGCAATGGAGAGTATAACTCGCTCCTCCATATGAGGAGTCGAACTGCTAGATACATATAGAAGAAGCAAATTCAAGCAGTTTATCCTTATTTGTCGAATGTAAAACTGGAGTAGTTGTGAAGGGGCAGAGTGTCTTCAGTGCACTGAATGCTTCTCTTGTGGAGGTATTTACGCTTGCAGTACAATTAGTCAGGTTCATCATCGTATTTCTGAACATTATCCTGCAAGCTTAAGGTTAAGGGACAAATAAGATCTATCTATGCGTAGCTCTCTTTTAGCACACCATATAGACAGTAGACATAAAGTCGATGTTATTAGAGCACTTAAAGTTATACATATTTAACTTTGATGGCATACAATGGCTATGAAAATGTTGTCATTTTGCGTAAAGGAAAATAAATACCATTTCCAACAGTCATCTGGAGACATATTTCGTCATCATATATTGCCATAAATATAATAAATAACACTGACATTTCTGTGAGTGGCTTTTCCAATTGAATCTGAAGACCATTGATTCCTTCGTTTACTTTAGCAAAAATCGGATCAAGTGATTCAGCAAGCAGTCTCTTTTCAGCGAATTTATCACCAGGCTGTACAGTCGTTTGTAAATATATATATATATATATATATATATATATATATATTCTGACAATTGTCTGAAGTCACGTTAGTATTGACATCCTCGTCTTAATTACTTTCCCTAACTACACTAAATTTATTTTTTACAGTGACACATCAGTATACCAGTTGGGTACTTCCGTTTCTAGTCCCGCGAGCCACACGAGAGGCCACAATAGATGAGTGATTTAATTTTTAGTATGTCTTTTGAAAGTCACCCAAACAGCATCACAACAATTCATTATTTTTCTACTAACTGGAGAGTAGATGTCTTGCTTCATTTATCAAATTTATGAGGATAAACGTGGTGTTATATGTACTTTGAGCTGAAAAGTGATAATGCTGCAGAGATAAGAATCATCCATCACAACAATCATTGATTTTCAATACTTACAGAACAGAATTTATAATATTGATTTGATCAATCCAATGGTGAATTTTCTCTATTACTCCACGGTCTAAAAGTTCAGAACACTGTGAAAAGAAGGTGTACCAATAATTACATGAGAGAATATTAACAAACTAGACAGCATTTGCATTATAAAGTAATTAAAGGTGACAGAAAAACCTATCACTGGTAAGTTTTTGGGTGGAGATCATATCTGTCATGAGGTATTCTCGCGCATAGTAAAGCAAACATCCCAACATAATTCTAACTGCATCAGAAAATTTGAGAAAGCATTTTCAGAACAGCTGAACGTTACATCTGATATGATTATAGCATTTCTCTAGGTCTGTAATACAAAATTAGCTACGTGAAGATATTCAAGACCTCCTCCGTTCTACCGATAAAAGTATTTTGTAAGGAAAGTGCGGTGAGTTTCTTTAACGACAGGTTATTTCCTCGCCCGTTTTATTGTGTGAAAAGATCATTTTCCTCTATTAAAAGTGCGATTTATTTCATCGTGTAAATTAATCGAATAAATAGACATAGTTTCTGTTAGATTGGTCGGAGGATTTCATCATGAGCTGATATCAGTTAGAGAACCATTGGAAAACCAGCTGGAAGTACTTGACAACTGTTTCATCAGTCTATTTTGGGACTCCTAATCGCTACCCACCCACCACGAATAGTTCGAGCCCAGCACCTTCTGGTTTCAAGGCTACCAAGCTCGTAGACCATCAAGCCACTGGAACCCGATCCAATCGCCAGCCCATGAATTCTAACTTCTAATAATTGATGACATAGCGCCATCACTTCACAGTGTCTTCTCTGATGAGTTACTGCCTCACCTTCAACCTGCTATGCCATACTGGTCACAGCTTTCCACTAGAACTCCTGGTAACTACCTACCTGAATAAGGCCAGTCGCTAATGAGTATCATATCAATTTTTTAGTATTAGTTTTGTAGGGATTTTGTGTTTGATTGGTTGGAGGATTTCATTATGAGCTGATATGGGTTATATGTCATTTCCAGAGAAATGAATCTTTCCTTGTCTTTTTAGTATTTGACTAATGGTATGTGATAGTATTAGGACGATTATGATCAATAAACACTAGTGTATGTTGAGACGGTGTGGATAATCACTAGTGCTTTCCTAATTCTCGATATATGACCTAGAATAAATTTTCAGTTGCATAGTATTCAACCGATACGAAATTGATTATGTTCTTCGTAATGATTAATAAAGATAAATCAGTGTGACTAACATTAACTGTATTTACTACGCTGAACTATGATGAAAATACTTCGTGACTGGAGAATACACTGATGGAAATGATGGACTTAATTTTTGGTATGTACTCTATTACACGACGGATATTTCATCTCAGTGTAATTCGGTCAGTGTTGTTGTTAGTTCGAGAAATACTTTGGTTAGAGGAATCACTGCCTCAACTAAGATTCAGAGGGAACTATTGTAGGTCCTATTCACTGCTTCCACGCGATGTGAGATATTCCTCACAAAATTGAAATGGCAAACGTGAACGTCTGATGCTTACAACCGGACTGGTGAATATGAGGCTCAAATCTAGAGCAAATGGAAAACCCTAATTCCAAACCAATGGTGTACATGGCTCCACAATCCAAATGGTCATCGGAATCCATGGAGAAACAGCTGTTAATGCTGCTCCACTGGTTTGTGGATCACACTGCAAGTCAGAGGTCATAGGGTTGTCCCTTAAAAACACATCCACCCGTCTGGGCGTCGGGCCACTATTGCGGCCCTAGCAGAAACTACCAAGTATTTTGTGTTGCATCTCTTGGTGCACATAATTTTCCAAGTTTGTGTTCTATGGCCTCTTTTTAAAACCAAAATAATAGAAGTTAGATGTCACATTAACTGACATATTTTTATGACAGCTTTAATTCTTTCGATTATAGGGAGAAGATTTGACGTTTTCTCTTAGGGTATTTTCTAATAAGTAAAGCCATTTTTCTACATATTTAAACTCTATATTAAGTTTCTTTGAGAAACGTTTTGGACGCAAAACTAACTCTGAACATTCTTTTCTCATTCAGCAGTTCATTTATTCGATGTAGCATGTGTCACTCACTGTCTTCATGTTATTTGTCATAAAGTGAGTGACCATTTGAATGACCATTAGGAAGATCTGACAAATGAATAGAATCTCCTTAAACTTACCAGATTGAAGTATAGTAGATAACTTGAATAAAAATTCCTCTACCTCCATGTTAGGTAGTTTTTCACCTCGATCATAGAACACTTTAAAAAATATTGAATTTCAACCCATTGATGAAATATCAGTGTGATGATAATGACAGCTAAATACACATTCACTTCAAGATCTCACAGCTACTATAAATTAGTTTGACAACAGTATTTTATTGAGTTATTTAAACGTTTCGTCAAACTAACTTTAAAAAGACAATTTTTTCATTGTACATTTCTTCAAGAACAGGGGGCACTGAACAGCGAATTTGTGCTATTTTGGGACTTCTCACCAGGTGTCGAACGCAGAAACTCCGGGGTATTAAACCAAGCTTGCTGAACATCCATTCACTTGGGTTGAAATTCACTGACCAGTGAATTCCAACTTCTTATAAGTAAGAAATGGAAGGTCCTAGGGTCGAATCATGGTAGGTGAGTACTCATGAAGAGCCCGAAACGATGACACAGCAGCTGTCCAGTACTCCCTGGTTTTTCTAACTTATGTCAGTGCATCATTGAAGCTGTAACCAGCTAAACACCTACAAACCAACACTTTTCAATTCTAACTTTGTCAATTGGTAATATAACGCTACCCTGAAATTAGTACATCTGATGAGCATGAACTTCATCTTGAAATGGTGGACCTCACTGGTCAGAACTTCTCAGAAGAGCTTCAAGACATTGATCCATTCAGTAGCCATCAGTAGGCTGAAGATTAGTAGTTTTGATTACGGGTTATTTTTTAGAGATCTGGATTGATTTCAGTGTAAATTTCGTCATGAGCCAACAACTCCGAAGAGTCCACAAATAGGACGAAACATCCATTCAGTGCTCTCCGGTGGTTTTCAATGATCTTGACAAGTGATGTTGGTTCGTGACCGTATCTAAAGTAGATTCAATCCAAATCCCTACAAGTGCTCAGAACCCAAAAGATTACTATTCATTTCTTGAACTTAATTTTGTATTTCCCTTTGGTGGACTTTAGTGTATAAAAATTTTCAGTCTCCGCCGACGTGTCTGTTTCCACGAAGGATGCTTCGATGATGTCTGGGAATTCAGGCGATATTATTTCTTTGAAGGAGGGGGTTGACTAACAGAGGATTTCAGGACGAGAATTTCGTTGTGTTTTAGACGGGTCAGGTGGTTATGCTTGCTTGAGGGATTGTGGCTCTCATGACCCAGTTTGAGTAGTGAATAATACTTTGGTGTTTCAAGAGATGAGTAATGGATTCCAGTTTCAGAGCAAACACTATCTCTCATTGGGAATGCAGGCACATCCAACTGTCTAGTCCTAAACTGGACGAAATACGCATCATGGATTCCAACTTTGATCAATACCTATTAAATAACATTACTATGTAGCCTATATATTTAATATTTAAAAACATATTAATAAAAAAACAGGATATTTAATTCGGTGGGAAGTTATTAGCGAGATAATTTTGCTCATAAAACAACTGGAAAGTTACGTAACATACTTTTTCTCGATATTGTCTTTCAGGTAAGAAATAGCATATTGGAGATAGATATCTCAATATTATTGGTAAAAAAGGTTCATTGTCCAATATGTATTTTGTAATGTTCAATGCTGAAGTACAGACTTCACAGACTAAAAAACAAAAGAGAATATCATTGAATGTTAATCTACTTTCTGAATAGAAACTAAACTGAATAAAATGTGACAAATTTGTTTTACGAAGAAAAAAAGTAACCAGTGACGCGTTAGCTACGGTGAAAAGGAATAATGGTGAAAATTCTAAAAGATAAACTTTTGGATTACAAGGATTTCGTTGGTTAAAAGTTTGATTATGAGTTGATGATAGATGTTAGAGAACTATTGGAATTGGCAGAAGTTGGAATTCATGGTCCACTGGACTGGATCCCATGAGCTCGACCTCGAACGACCGAATCGACTGTGTAGTGCTTAGATCACTTTGATTCACCTAGAGGCAAATGTTGGTTGATATCATGAAAAAGCTGTTTGGAAAATGTCTCCTAGGCGATCTGATTACAATTCTGATACTTCTTTCGAAATGTTAATTAACTTCGTAATTGTTTTTCTCTTTTCGCCTAGACTATATGTCATTATTCTGTTGACTTAATCCTCATTATTATTTGTCTTTGTTCCTGTCGAATTTCTCTAACTTTAATGCTTCTGTTTTTAGGGTTATGTGATCATGCCGAAAAAATATGCTTTTTTACGACTGTGATTTTTGTTTGAGTGAGTCATAACCATTCTGACCTTGAACTGTCTGTAGGGATTGTGGGGTGCTTGAGTCTTACTGACAGAGTTTTCTGTCTCACCTTGTTGGGAATATCCTGCCAGATTCTCATGTACTTTTAATAGTTGATTTTGGTTTAATAACTTTGCTGTTTGGTGCTTTATTCGTGATGAGTAATTTGATCTGTATAGCTGTCTAACGGCATTGGTAAGCTGATTTTGCTATCATTGGGGTATTTCATAACTCTATGTAGTTCAAGAACGTTTTGCTTAGCCACATAGTAGAACGCAAACGGCGGTCTCCTGCGTTTAGACCATGATAGCTTGGATTTGGTCGTTGCAGTGAGTGGTAACCAAACACTCATGCCAATCAGATGATGAATTAATCATAATAGTATAGAAAATTAGATGGTACTATAAGTCAAACTACTAGCTTCTTGTCAGATGGAAGTGGAAACACACTTAAAATATGCATACAGAAAGTAAGTTAGTGATACACCTTCAGTTCTTTGAGCTATTTCATGATCTTGAAAAATTCTGTATTCACAGTCACTGAGACACATCTATAAACGGAGTTGTAAATACTTAATTAGATTTCCATCAGTGGAATGAATACATTTCAAATTGAATAAATATTTCATCATGCCGAATTGATTTTAGATCTTATTTTTATTGGCGCTAAGGTACCTTGAGACTCAAGAATATTCTCATACCTGTGAAGCATATTAATCCATAAAATACCGCTAAAGTGAACATTAAAACACCAGACGACATAATGAAACTCCCCAAGACAGTTTCGATTATATCTCAGTGTGTTCATTCGAAGTACTTTTTAACTAGCCTTCAGATTCCCAAAATTTTATCATATTTCATTGGTTGGAAGATTTCCTCATAAGCTGAAATCAGTTAGAGAACCAGTGGAAAACGAGCTGCAAGTACTGGACAGCTGTTTCACCAGTCTAGTTTGAGACTCCCCACTAATACCCCACAACACGAGGGGTTCGAACTCAGCACCCTTCTGGTTACAAGGCTAGCGAGCTCGTAGACCATCAAGCCACTGGAACTCAATCCAATGGCCAGCCCATGAATTCTAACTTCTGCCAATTCATGTCATAGAGTGACCACTTCGCAATGTCTACTTGGGTGATGAGTTACTGCCTCACCTTCAACTGATGTCAGCTCATGATGAAATCCTCCAACCAACCAAAGAAAATCCCTATAAAAACCAAATACTTGAAAATTTTACCATATTTCCTTTTACAAATCATGTCTATTCTCAGTACTGAAATGTTTAATAAATAAATACTGAACATTGAATGTTTCACGTGACATTTTCTCAATATACAGTTCGATATGATAAACAGTCTTTAATCGCTGAAGTGCCATTTTGATTTATACACTCCAACTATCAGGAATAAAAATGTCAAATGTAAAGTTCATCCGAATGAAAAATTCAATTTTATAAAATGCAAGATGAACAGCTTCACTCTGAGCAGTTTTACAATTAGAGCGCTTTTCTTAAATATCCACACATAACAACTGTTAGGTTGATATGAAGAATATTCTTCTTTTGTTTTAAGGATATTCTCTACAAGTACTTAGAGTTTTCGATAGGCTAACTGTGTGATGGCTGTGAATATATTGAGCGAAATACTTCTGCACATACGATTGCAATCTGAAGGTTACTTACAAGCAAAACACTAACTGAAAAGTTGAGAAAAGTTAACTTGAAGAACGTTTAACGCCAGTAAAATTGCTGCTTATTATATTTTCAATACAACCAGTTTTGATTCCTAAACTAAAAGACGAAAAACCCTGGCTAACCAATTTTGATGGTATCTATCTATCATTTCAGCTACCCTTGTGGAGCCAGTTATATTGGTCGTGGCTCTAGGGACTTGATTTTTCGTGCTCTGTAATAGCTACGAGTCAGGCTGAATAAAGTTATTGCTAAAGTCGTCAACAGTTCTGTAATAGACCACCTGATCCAAACACGCCAAAAATCTAGCAGCACTGAAGCATCTTTTTCTATCCTCTGTTGGGTATCGAAGAAATTCCCGATGGGCCTCCAGATATCGAACACTCCACAGAACAGAAACAAGTGCAATTCGCTTAAATCAAACGGACCTGTATGTGTATAGGAACAGGTCCAGCTTTCATTGCTACCCTGACATGGTGTTGAACCTATGAATGCAACATTCTGTATTACTCCTCTCAATTTACCGGATATTCAGTTCAGTGTTGTAATGGTGCATATTATCTCTTACTGAAGCTTTTCAAATGTGATCTGTCTTTATTGTTGATTCAATGTAGTTGAAAAGATTACTTTAACTACGACGGTTGTATAAATGCAGAAACTGATGAAGAAGTTATCAAGAAGAATATTCTTTGCTCACTAACCTCAGTCTTTAGGCATCTTTTAATGGGCATCTCTAATCAATTCAGCTAAATTAGTTTAAATGTGTAAATTTATGATGATACATTCTCTTTTAATGTCAAATGTTAATGGTTGAAGGAATCTCTACAAAATTAGTATCAGTTGGCTGATAGTTAGTCATAATGATTTCAGCTCACCACAATCTTCATTAGTTTACACACACAGACATTACATTTCATAGGTGATGTCAATAGTGAGATCTTATCACAACGTCTAAGAAGGGCATTAAAAAGGACTTTCTATGCAGCTATGCTATGCTGTGTATTCCTTAGCCGACCAATACTTAGTTCAAGAAATAAAAACAGACTGCCCTGTTTCGCCTCTTCCAGTCTAACTGCCCGTGTGGATCTAGTTACATAGGACGTACGATCAAACAAGTTCATCGTCGAATTTCTGAACACCTCCCATCTGCGTTGGGCAAAGATCTGCATAAGCTATACGCAGCTCAATACCACCTCATCTCGTCAACAATCAACATCAAGCCGACTCTAACAAAGCTTTTAAAGTTATTCATTGTACATCACCTAACCTGTCGCATGCTCAACGAGTACGACCTTTACGTACAGTAGAGTTAATCGGAATTCATTCGAGCAAGTCAAATCTGTGCGTTCAAAAGAAATTTGTACAGCCCCTTTCTTCACCATGTCCAACTACTTAATATGCATTAAGTTTTTAAAAACGAGTTTTTCCCCTCCTCTTGTAACTAGCTTTTGACTTTCTTCTATAATTTTTACAATTCTAGTTAAATCTATTAACTTGTTTGTATTTTATGTAACTCTTCTGAGTCAACCTATTCTTCTTAATTATCATTGTGATTTTAAAAATTTCTTGATTATGTGATAAATTGTTGCTTATGCCCAAGAATCAACTTATGTTGAAATCCGTAGGTAATGAATTTTCCCTTTTTCTTGAAAACTCACATATCTTGCTACTAACCTCTATTAGGTAATTGTTTTGATGACCTTTACCCTCTTGATTTCAACCTCCGCCTAGGCATACCTAAAACTGATTAACTAAAATAACCACTTGATTGGTAAAACATTTTGATGTAAAAATGCAAATTTATATTCGTATAGAACCAGCCAGCCAGCCAGCCCGATGAAGAGGAACTGCTAATTGAAAAGGAATGCATATTTCTTGGCTACTAAATCTGTTATTCCCTCTAAATCTAAGTCTCTCCATACGTTATTTACTTCAGAATTCTTGCTTTGATTACACTATACAATCAGTCAGTAATTAATTTTGCTAACTCAGTTATCCTGAAGTATGACGCTATCAGTGAATCGTACATCTGAGTTAGCCTAGATTTATTGCTAAAAGTTGTACTGTACTCATAAGTTTATAAAAGTAAAAGCAAGTACCACAAGAAACAAACAAAAAAACGAAAAAACAATTCAGTACTTACATAAATTGCATTGAGGCGCTTTGGGTTTTACTAAGGGCACCTGAAAAAGGTATCAGTGAAGAAACGCAATAAATGTGAATTTCATTTCAGCTATTCATAGTACGCATTCCAGTAGGATGATGTTTGAATCAGCGAAAGGAGGACCTTCCGCTCCCTCCCAGCTCACATACAAGTAGTATACTCAGCAACTTAAGTTTGATCAATGAGTAGGGGAGAATTACTGTTCCATACTTTAGTCATTTTCTTATACTTTTTTTCAGATTTCCTCATTGGCATTAGATTTATGTGAGAATAGATTGATGATATTTAGAATGGGATAATGAAGGTTTACTAATATGACATAACTTAGGGGGGATTTTCATTCATCTCATATACTAGTGGGATAATTACGTTAGTGAATGAAAGTTACGTAAATGTTGCTAACCAGAAAAGAGATACAAGGATATCTCTACTTGTATTTTTAGTAGCAATGAGGGTAGAAAAGAATAGAAAATCGACAATGATGTTACAAAAGTTGGGGATTTTTCACAACCTCTGAATACTCATCATTGGATGATAGTCAAAGAAACATTCAGGGATGATGTTTCTTTTCCCATGAAGTAATCTGAAGAAATGTCTGCTAAAAGAATGTATAAACTTAGAAGGTCTACATTATGGACGGTAGCATACGGAAACGAATAAATTATCAGGCATTATGAATCGACTATTTATCACCATCTTGTGTATTCTACGGTTGTAAAAGTGATGTAAAATTGATTATTTTTAAGGGTCACGTTACACTAAGAATAATTATTGAATACGCCATGAAAAATCATGAGATGAGAGTCTATCTAGGAAGCACTTAAAATCAACCTTTATTAACGTGAGTTGGTTAGTTAGTTATAAGCAAGCCAAAGTATCCACACAAACATTGTTTAGGTAACTCCATTGTAGATAAAAATTTTATTTTGATAAATCACACAATATTAAATGATAACCACCTTTCGGGCACAAATTATTGCTGCTCATAGTTATCATATCAAGGCACCACTCACAGAACTTTCTTGCTTCATTTATATACATGAGTAAAAATTGATGATAAGATATTTGAATGAAAATGAATATCAGATAATGTACATTCAGAAGTAATATTAGTGTTATCAATCAAATACAGTCAGATGGGAAAAGGATGAGTGTTTCTATAGTCAAAATAAGTAACTTGTTAGAATGTTAAAATGCATGTGAACTGAAATCGAATTTTGAGATTATTTATTATCCTTCTCTGATTTGACTGACTGGCAGTAATAACATCTTCCATATCTCTGGTATTTGCATTGAGTCGTTTCTGTTGTATGTGTTGGGTGCAGACTCGATGAACCAGGCAGGATACAGTAATCAATCTCTCTCCATCTCCAGCTAACTATATTACTTCTTAGAATTTTAACCCTCTCTCACTCTATTGTGTGGCTGTGTGTTAGTGTATGCAGTGTGAATGCTGAGCTTCCTTCGAAATTACTTATCTTTGTGGGATCAATCATTCTAAACTTAGCTAAATTCTCATGTTCTGATAATCTCACTAATTCTGATCTACTAGTTTGACTGACCTACGTAGTTGACCTAACTCACAGTCATTGCAAGGTATTTTGTAAATTATATTATTTTGTCTAATTGAGTTTGTAGGTTTGAATCCCACCACCCTAATTCCTGCTTTATTGAGAATCCTACGTAGGCAGGGTTTCAGATGTCCTCTCCTTATATCGTAAAACTGTAGATGCCATATATTCTTTCTTATTTATATCATCATTATTATAGGCGGAGAGAGAGAGAGAGATTGATTACTGGATCCTTGTTCATCGAGTCTACATCTAACACATGCAATAAAAGTGACTCAACGCAAATACCAGATACAGGGAATATATTATTACCAGTTAGGTCGGAAAATAACAAATAAACTTAAAATGTATTCAATTCACATTATAACATTCTAACAAGTTACTTATTTTTACTGTAAAAAAAACTTCTATTCGCGTGTAAATTGAATCCCAACCATTAGGAATGAAATCCGATCATACAGCATAATGCAATAAGGTGTTTACTTGAGACTATATAATACGTCAGACATTAGACTTGTGCTTATTGGTGATAATCAACTCAATACGTATGTGAGTCAAAATATTCTGGAACACTGAAACCTACCGTTTTCTTACACTAATGAAAAAGGGCAGTCATTAACTTTCTTATAAGTTTAAGATTGAATGCACTAAATCTCAAAAGAGTGGAAGATATCCATTGAACTATAGTTATGTAAGGTGTTTGATGAAGGGCGTAACAGTGCATTTCAGGACTGCTATTACCTCTTATTTGAAAGTCGCCAGCCGGATGTAACCACATCCCAGTGAGTAATAGTTGTTCCTTCTGAAACTCGTAGCCAGAATTCATTCTTCAAACCTTTAATTATTGTCCATTAGTCTACTGCGCTATGTAGGATAGTTCTTGTGTACGAGGCAGTAATAGTCATCATCGAATGAAATATTTCAGTAATTATTAAATTATCTTATCATTATAAATGTTCTGTTTAGTTTTATTCAGGATTGGGATTATACAAAAAGCTTAATCATACTGCAAAAAGGAGTCCGGATTTACCTGATCGTGTTCATTGCCAATAACACCATTCGACCCTACAAATTACATGCGATGAGTTATTTTCATAAAATCATACTACTCACCACATAAAACAATCAAAGTGATGAATTCAAAGAACATAATGTCGCTTCTGTGTCACTTAATTAAAGGAGTCAAATAATCAGTTTTTTATATATACACGTATGCATATATCTATACATTCAACTTTGATCCTTAGTTAAATATAAGTGGGAACAGAGTATAAAATAAATTATAAAAAATTGAAAAATGTTTAAGTGTTTTGTTTAGTGTTTTTGTTTTGAAACAATGTAGACTGTATACTTTGTACAAAGTTCAATAGGCGTATACTGCTGATTTATTTTGAAATTCTAATTAAATAAACAATGTTATCTGTTTTTTTTAATTCTGAGTTATGTAGTTTTAGATGAACGTGTAAAATAGGATGGATTTCACAGCAGACTGGTTAAATCAATTGTTTAGGTTTTAATAGAGAAACACTAACGGAGGTGCGTCGGTGGCACAGCGGTTAGGACGCTTGCTGACCATGTACATTGTCCGGGGTTCGATCGCAGGGCACCGAATCACTCCCTTAACTCTCTAAGCCAGCAATAAAGCTGGTAAAAAGGAAAGGTTGGGCATGAGGCTAGCAACCCCATCCTGTAAAATAAAACACTGCTACAGAAACTTCAATCTGGCTCTAGCTTGAAGTCCTATATTCCACTGAAAACGTGAAGGAATAAAAAAACGGAAACACTGTTTGGTAAAACTCAAGAAATCCATTAAGTTCACAGAAACGGCGAGCATGGTGGTATGCAAGTATTCAGCTGGTTTCTACTTTCAGACACAATATCTCAAGTACTTGGAGGCAGTCGGCGGGAAATTTCGTATCTAGGTTCCGTGCTTGTTGGTACTCATGAGTCAGTGAGTGTGCTTGTGAACTTGAGGGAAATCATGCTTCGCGTCACGCCGTACTGCAGTTAGAGATGTCATTACTAACCTATGTATAAGAATTGTTGTTCTCAGAATCCGTCCTGAACGAATTATTCATGACATCATTATTATTTTCATTTAATTTCTAGAGGAACATTGGGCTTCAGCTGCACGTATTCATTGTGTTTGGTTCTCTGCTAAAGTTTCCACCTGGCTCCAGGTCTGCCCACATGCTTTCATCTCCTCTTCACATGACCTCCTCCCACTCACCCTTGGACAACCAACTTGCAGCTTCCCTTTCGGGTTCCACTTGAGCGATGGCTTGTCTAGTGATGTCACTTGATGGTTTCCTCAGAGTATGGCCAATCCATCTCCATTTATTCCTGCTTATTTGTTTCACAATCGGTTCTTGGTTGGTTCGCTCATTGCCAGAGATCCTTCTTGCTGATCCTTTCTGGCCATCTGATCTTGGTATTGAGCGAATACGACCATTAATGAAGGTTTGTAGTTTGTTTGAGGTGCTCTTTATGACGCACTGGCCAAGTCTCTGATCCGTACAGTAAGTAGCACTGACTTCACATTAGAGTTGAAAATCCGGGTCTTATTTTTGATGCTGAGTGCTGTTGACCTCCATACATGCTTGAGAGTAATGAAAGCTTGTCTTGCTTCCCCGATCCTTGCTTTGATACCCTCGTCAGTTCTGCATGTAGTTGAAGCGATGCTTATTTATACATTTCAACTGACTCTGTAATTATGGATTGGATGAAGGATTTCGTCATGAGCTGACCTCAGTTAGATAACCACTGGAAAACCTGGGAGTACTGGACAGCTGTTTCGCCCTAGTTTGGGACTCTTTGTCAGCACGCATCCATCGAAGAAGACATTACGAAGTGTTCTCGCTATGTTATTAATTGCCAGAAGTTAGAATTCATGGGCCGGCCACAAAATTAAGTCCTAGTGGCTCAATGCTGTACGAGCTCGTTTTGTAACCAGAAGGGTGCTGGGTTCAAACCCTGTGGTTGGGCATTGCCGAAGAGTCCTAAACTGGACTGGCAAAACAGCTGTTCAGTACTTCTGGGTTTTCAAATGGTCCTCTAACTGATGTCAGCTGATGATGAAGTCCTCCATCCAATCAAACAAAAATCCCTACAAAACCAACACTTGAAAATTTGTAATTATTCTTGTCTTTTCTCCTGGACTGTATACCATTGTTCAGGAGTTTGAATGTCATCGTTTGACATACGACTGTAATTGTTGTTTGAATAAGTCAAGGTTATTGTGACCTCAGAATTGTTTGATGCATGAATTCCGCTGACAGAGCTTTGATCCCATGTTGTTGGGAATATTCCATCTAATGCTCAGGTACTTCTCTTCGTTGATTTTGGTCAGATAACTCTGTTGTACGGTAACCGGCTCGTATTTCGAGGAATAATCTGATGTGTATAGTTGCCTATCAGTACTCATAAGGTGATTTTTTTAATATGTTATCATTGTTGTTAAATATTGCCTCAGATTTTATTTTAAATAACAATCTTTTTACTGTTGTTAATGAATTTTTGTACTGTGTATAACTGAAGGAATATCTGGCTAACCAGACAATGGAACGCAAAGAATGGTCTCTTGCATATTGTTTTTCGTCGTGGGACTGTAATGGGTACTTTGATTGGTCGTGAGATAATGACCAATGTCTTGCTTGCAGTCCTTGGGTTCGTACAGATTCACTTGTATTAGTCACGTTTGCAGTGTAGTCATCATGCAAGACTGACGGAATTCATTCTGTACCAGCCCAAGGACCAGACGAACGAGGTTGGTTACCTCTTGATGACGAATAAATGTATACAGAAAGGCATAACTTTATTCTTCAATGACAGTCGCTTCGTTATTCATATTTTCAGTAAATACTGTAGTTACTTAATTCGTTAGGTTGATTTTGAAACCTGAATTCTACAGAAATAAATAAAATTCTCTTTGTGATTTGTTGTTAATATATCTGAGTCAATCGGTCACCCTCACATTCAACATCTTGGCTCCTTGAATGACTGCCTCATTATTACCAGGATTATTTAGTCGAATTTATTTGCTTACTGTTAGCTAGCAGTAGAATCATAGACGCGTTTTCGGGCAATCTAAACTCGTCAGCTGAGTTCACAGCGAAAGAAGGTTTTCTCACTGAGACTAGAACCTATCAACAAACATTTAAACACCAGAGTGTTATCCATCAGGTCACTTAGCCGAAAGGAAATGATTTTGCCTTTATTTTTTCCGAAAAATTAAAAATCTTCATTTTAAAATAAATATTTACTAAGAAGCATAGCATTTTCTCTAGAATTAGCAAAATTATTTCTCTGATTGGCATAACACCACATGCCATGTGACCCACATTGGAAGGCTCCGTGATGCTTCTGATGTGAAAACAGAAGTAGAACAAGGCTTCCTACTATCATACATGGTATTCCTGATTGTGATGGAGTGGAGCACGTAACAAAGCATGAGTTGAGAGTGAGAAGACAGACAAAAACTCGACCAACAAGAAGATCTTACAATATCTAGAATTCACGGATTATTTATGCGTGGTATCACACACTCAAAGATCTACAGGCTAAAGCCAACAAGTTGGTCATAGGGCAGGCAGTGAAGACAGGACTTCAAGTGGACATTCAGAAGAGAGAGGTGGTGGAGATACCTAACTATCATCGAACACAACAACAAGCACCAATCACCATCGAAGGGAGAAATCTGAAGAAATTCTCTTATTACACTTATCTAGGCACTTTCGTTTAAACTACAGGCATCAGCTTGGATTAAGTTATTAAAGACAGGACTTTAGAAGCAAGACAGAGTAGGCGTAGTGAACAAGATTCAGATGTGCTATTCTAATGTCAAGTTAATCAGTGTTCCTGTATGGTTCAGAGACTTGCAGCGTGTGTCACCAAAAGCGTTTCCTACAGGCTGTTGAAGATACCTACCAGTAGCTTCATTCACTAAATATTGAAGATCAGATGGCTGGTTGGAAAGGATTGGCAACAAAGAACGCTTCAGACGAAGCAACCAACAACTTTTTGTCCAACAAATCTGACGGAGAAAGAGGAGATGGATCAAATATATGTTTAGAAGATCGTTGAGTGAAATCACGTGCCAGGTTAGCAAGAGGAACTCGAATGTGAAATGATAAGTTGGGCATGGGTCTTCGGGTGACATGGAGGAGATCGTATGAGGTGTACACGAAAGCTTATGTGCAATCGTGGAATCACCTAAAGAGAGCTGCAGAGAACAGGATAAATGGAGACGTGATGTTGATGTCGTATGTTCCACTCAGAACCTAAGAAAATAATAATAATTATATTTTCTATTCTGTGTTGGAAATTACACATCTAAATTTACTCTAATAGTTTCTGGCACTGCTGAAGATGACCTGTTTCATCAAACCGCAGTGTGACAGCATCTATGTGAGTGGATTTGGTTGCCCTGAATATATTGTTTCAATAGATATATTTGTAGGTTTTTCTATCGTTGGTTTGTAAGATTAGTTTCTTTTTTTTACGAGTTGATCATGAATTGATATCAGTCCAGTACTCCCTGATTTTCAATGGTACTCTAAATGATATTTGTAGGTATAGTATAACTTCTTTTATTATGCGACACACGGTCACCAAAATGGCTGGTCAGAATTAATGTGTGATAACAACTGACTATACTCTCTGGGATGATGAGTTTAGCTGGTGAACAAGGGAAACGGCTGTCGGATGCTTAGGCCATTTTGATCTGACTAACAAGCATTACAGTTTTTTTTATAAAAATGGTTTTGACTACTCAAATCTATCAGTAATGTGTGTTATTTTTTACAAATTACTAATCTTCGCGTAGTAAGTCACTCTGTACTTAACCAAATTCTAATGTTCTGACAATCTGACTACTCCTAGGTTAGAATGACTGATCCCACGATGATAAGTAATTTAGAAAAAATCTCAGCAACTGCACTGCATGCATGAACACACAAGTGTACTGTAGGGTGTGAGAGAGAGCTGATATTCCAAAAAGTAATATTGGTAGGTGGCCAGAGGGGGAGAGAGGGAGGTTGATTACTGAATCCTGGTTCATCGAGTATACACCCAACACATGCAGTAGGAATGACTCGGCACTCATAACAGAAATATGGTAAATACTACTACCAATCAAATCAAAAGATGAGAAGTAGTGGAATCATATCGACGAAGTTGGAGAGTTGTGTGATTAACTTGATATGATTATGGGTGGCAATAAATTGTGCTCGGGATGTCATCAGTATTTATGTATAGTACTGAGAGTCTTAATCAGAATAAATTTCATCCACAATGAAATTATACTCTACCATAGTGCACAAGTTCTATTCTGATATCTATGAAAATGTCTGTCAATATTTACATCAGATCAGATGAAGAAATAAGCCTAACATCTATATAATGAATTGAACCCATAGGTTAGATCGTCAAAAATCATGATGAAATATTCCCTGCACTTAGTGTAATGGAACAAGTGTTTGGGAATAACTTCATGAACGATCTGATTACAATATTTACCCTTTTGGGACGTTTCAACTAACTTTGATATATTGTATAGCTTAGGAGAAAAGAGGGTAATATCCACAATGTCCTAATGTTTGCATATCATATGCTGACTTTGTCCTTATTATTTGTCGTTCTCCTTGTTCAACCTCCAATTTTAATGCTTCTCTTTGTGGTTGCGTGACACACTGAAGATGTGCTGTTTTTTGATGTAGTTTTGTTCGAGTGAATCTAGGTGATTATGACCTTGGACTATGTGTGGGAATTGTTGGTCTATCACTCTTCTTGACAAAATAGGAATATTCTACTGGATTCTAAAGCAATTCACTGTTACAACTTAATTTAAGTTTACTAATTTTGATTCTACAGGACTTGTTTTTTGCTTAGAAATTTATCTTGTTTGTATGGCTGCCTAAATGAAATTATTGGGGTGATTTTTAGCTTTTGATGTTATCACTATTGAACAGATACACGGATTTATCGAAGGATAATCGTCTTCTTGCCATCTTTGGAGGGTTTTGTGACTGTGCGTCTCGGAAGGAATTTTCTGACAGCCACACAATGGAACTCAAAGGCTGGTTTCCTGCGCTTAGACCACAACGAGTAGGTTTCGGTCGTTACTCCCATTTTAATTAGTATGTGAAAATATCTCGCTTTTTCAACGATTTTGAGTTACATCAATTATTCTTTAGTGGATAACCAACGTTGCGTGTCTATTCCTTAGCCCTGATTGTATTTTCCAGTCAGCTTATCTTTCTCAGTCCTACTAGCGACTGAACATCACCCAAATATCGCAATGGTAATACCTCTGCAGAAATGGATCATATCAAATTACATCTTCAAGTGGACAGTTTCACACGTGCCTCTCTGACAGTTAACAGTGCAGGGTTTACTGCTGACTGTCTCAAACAAACTGAGTATTTCTACATACAAAAGCTTGGACTCACAGAATCCTTAATATTTACATTTCTGGTATTACAGAGGATGTGCTAAGCGCTCTAAGAGATATTCTTTTTGGAATAGGTTATCTATAAAGCTTCATCACCAAACCGATAAAGTCTACTCCACAAACAGTGAGCATACCTTCACACCCTTCATATGCTGCTGTATCCGAATCTGTAACTCAGTGGAGACTCATCATCAGAAATACTAAAAGGAAATGCAAAACAGTCGTTACTTTGGTTCATTAAGTAGAAGTCTCTTCAGAGCTGAGATATGACTCATTTTATCTGTGCACAAAATGAATGATTTCAATAAACATGAAGGACAAATTTTCACTATTGGGCTAACCAGTATGTATCTGTCAATTTATCTGCTTCGGTGAAACAAAGTGTTTGAATTGTAGTCAAAGTTTGTCATTGAACTTTTGCAGTCATAATAGTAATAATTTCCTTTATCGATGGAATCATTTTCAGGATCTGTACAGCCATATTTATATTTACCAAAAATGTGTATTAGTCTCCTATTGAGTAAAAGGACGGGAGTGGTGACATAACTGATATAGTTACTCAGAAATGGCTTCAAAAGTAAAATTAGAAGTGCTGGTGATTATTACATAATTTATAACTTTTATTTTTATTTTTGAAGCCACTTCTGAGTATATATATATCACTTTTGTCACCCCCTCCTCCTCATAAGTAATTAACTAATATACATTTCTTGTAAATAAAAATACAAGGTGGAGTTGCCAGTATTTTTCTCTTATGGCTAACCAATCTACACAGTGTTCCAGAATACGTTTGCGAACTTGACGTTGCGTAAGGCCGATATAATTTGTTCTACATGAACAATTAAACTGATAAACACATATCCAGGTGGCCAAAAACGGTATGTTATCCTCAAATCTTGCCTAGATTAACTGTCTGCGGAAGAATGTGATGCGTAAAGCGGCCGATTGAAATTTTTTCTTCACACATTTAGAAAAGTGGTTTTTGAGAATTTCTGTTTTGACGTCGCGCCTTTGAATTCTAGCTTCATGGGGAGAGTTTTCTTAGGCACAGTTGTGGCTTCCGGCGAAACAGTTTTTTTCTTTCTTGTTTTAGCGATCAATCTGGGTGGATACGCGTTCTCTCGTGGGGTTTCACTCAATGAATTTAACTCTTTCTCGGCCGTGTCTTCCGAACGAATTTTGCGAATCCTTTAACATAATGTTTACACTAGATTTTGTGTTATTATTGACATTAATTAGCTATTTTTAGATTTATTTTATATTAAATGATTATAATTCAGTAGCAGTGAATTTAATTTCTAAATTCTTAGTAATAATCATATCTCTACTTTTTGTACAAAAACAGCATACTACTGATAGAATTAAACAAGTAGTATACAGTTTCACACAGATATTCTGGCTTTTTTGGTCACCATTTACGGTATCAAGCAGACTACAGCATGTGGTCTGAATAAATTTGGTTTCCAGTGAAAATTGTGGTGAAATCTGAATACTTGAGCTGTGTACGTTTCAAACCGCTAACTACCTTGCAAACTATGAGTTTGAAATATGAGCTTTTGTCTTCATCTCAGAGATTGGGATAACTGATTTCTAATTCACTCAGAAATATCTCCTAAAACTTATTGCGTACAGTTTACCCAAATTTATGATTTATCCAAAAATCTAAGTTTTTACATGTACACACTTGATAATTCCTCACTGTGCCAAATTTCCATGAAATCTTCAAGTTGAATTCACTGTCACAGTCTATCTGTTATTCTGTTCTTCGCTTATCTATCTGAATAATCTTACTGAACATTACTTTTACTTTCACTTTTATGATAAATCGATGAACCGGTATTTCCTTTTGGAATCTCTTGAAAAATATCAGTCAGGGGGAAGTCTTCAGTCTAACCGATATCATTAAATGTGATTATTATTATTATTTATTATTGCTCCCTTGGGTTCCTAGTGGAACATAGGGCTTCAACTGCACGTCTCCATTTTCTTCTGTCTTCTGCTATACTTTTCGCCTGCATCCATGTTAATCCATATTCTTTCAACTCCTCTTCACACGATCTCCTCCATGTCACCCTTGGACGTCCCACACGCCGCTTCCCTTTCGGGTTCCACTCGAGGGCTTGGCGCGCGATGTCACCCAGCGGTCTCCTCAGCGAGTGTCCGATCCATCTCCACTTTCTCCTGCATATTTGTTGGGCGATTGGTTCTTGCTTTGTTTGTTCCCATAATTCCTTGTTGGTGATTCTTTCCGGCCATCTGATCTTCAGTATTGAGCGAAGACAGTTGTTAATAAAGGTCTGCAAGCCTTTTGGAAATATTCTTTGTGACCCGCCAAGTTTCTGATCCGTATAGAAGAACTGACTTTACGTTTGTATTGAAAATCCGAATTTTGTTGGTGATGCTGAGTGACGAAGATTTCCAGATTGATTTCAGGCTGATGAATGTGTTTCTCGCCTTCCCGATTCTCGCTCGATTTGACATCCTCGTCCGCTCCTCCTGTAGTTGAGACAATGCTCCCTAGATAAGTGAATGAAGTAACCTCTTTCAAATCCCTCCCGTTGATGGTGATTGACGTTGGATGTTGTTGCTGTTGTTGGTTGGTTATTTTCATAACCTCCGTCTTGTCTATGTTTACCTGGAGTCCTGTCTTTGGCTGCTTCTTCGACCAGTTTGTCGGTTTTCGCTTGTAAGTCTTCGATTGTGTGTGACATCAAACATAAATCATCCACGCGAAATCCAGGTCTTCTAGGTTCTTCACGTCGGTCCAGGATATTCCTGTCTTCTCGTTTCCCACAGTCTGACGCATAATCCAGTCCACCACAATTAGGAATATCATTGGTGATAGTAAGCACCCTTGTCTGACTCCTGTGTTTACTCCAAAC
The DNA here is from genome assembly GCA_944472135.2 of Trichobilharzia regenti. NCBI lineage: Eukaryota > Metazoa > Platyhelminthes > Trematoda > Strigeidida > Schistosomatidae > Trichobilharzia > Trichobilharzia regenti. Next base: position 73,822,628 of record OX235263.1, read on the forward strand.
GCCTCGCTGAGTCTTCCGTTGTGGATCACTTGGCAGGTGCCGTTGTCGTACAGCTGTTGAATAAGGTTGATGAATATTTGGGGTACGCCATAGTACTCGAGTAATTTCCAAATTACTTCACGATCAACGCTGTCGAAGGCCTTCTCAAAGTCTATAAAGTTGAGGTAGAGGTTTGATTGCCATTCCATGCTTTGTTCGATGATGATGCGTAGAGTTGCAATTTGGTCAGTACATGATTTGCCTTTCCTGAATCCAGCTTGTTCTGGTCGGAGTTCTGTCTCCAGTGCGTCCTTTAATCTCTCCAGGATGATGCGACTCAGGATTTTACTTGGCGTCGATAGGAGCATGATTCCTCGCCAGTTCTTGCAGAGTCCTAAGTCGCCCTTCTTTGGTAGTTTCACGAGGTAACCTTTCCTCCAGTCAGTAGGCACCTTTCCCTCCTTCCAGACCTTTTGCAATAATGGAGTCAGCATGTCTGCTGTCGTCTCTGGGTCTGCTTTCAGTGCTTCAGGGGGTATTCCATCTGGTCCGGCTGTTTTTCCAGCTTTCAGAAGTTTGATTGCGTTCAAGACTTCAGCTCTCGTTGGAGGATTGGTGTCAACTTGCAGTTGTGTGCGCGCTGTTGTTGGTATTTCTGGACGGGTTGCAGGTGATGGTCGGTTCAAGAGTCCTTTGAAGTGATCCGCCCATTGTTTAATCTGTTTTTCTTCCTTGGTAATGGGCTTCCCTTGGCTGTCTTTTATAGGTTTCGCTTGTGTTGGTCTCTTCCCGGATAGAGATTTGGTTATCTGATATAGTGTCCTCAGGTCCCTTTTGCCTGCTGCCTTTTCAGCTTCAGTAGCTAGATTGTCGTAGAATCGTCTTTTGTCCTTCCTAGCACTTTTCTTCACTTCTTTGTCCAATGCTTTGTAAGTTGAGCTCATCGTCTCCTTCTCCTGTCCGTCCTTGCATTGAATCATTTTCTCTTTCACCATTCTCCTCTCTTCTATTAATTTCCAAGTGTCCGTTGAGAGCCATTCCTTGTCTTGTCTCTTCTTTCTTCCTAGAACCGTTGAACACGTTTCGTTGAGAATCGCCTTCAGAGACTTCCAATGTTCTTCCACGCATGATTCTTCAGTGATGTCGCGTAGTGTTTCCTGCTTTGCTCTGACAGTTGCAGTGAAGGTGTCTTTTGTGGTTGTGTCCTTCAGTAATTGAGTGTTGAACTTGCATTGTGGCCTATCCCCAGCTATCCTCGAGGCTTTTAGTTTCACCTTGAAAGTCCCTTCTACTAGATAGTGGTCTGAACCCACATCTGCTCCTCTCCTTGACCTTGTGTCCAGTAGGCTCCGTCTCCACTTTCTTGAAATTGAGATGAAGTCTATTTGATTCTTGGTGTTTCCATCTGGTGAAATCCATGTCGTCTTGTGTATATCCTTGTGTTTGAACACACTACCGCCAATCACCAAATCATTGAAGGCGCAGAAGTCTGAGAAGAGTTCACCATTGTCGTTCATTTCGCCGAGGGCCTCACGTAAATCATCTGTGAAGTTCACATTTTCTAGAGTGTTCTCCTCCGTCAGACGTATTCCCCTCCTGTCGCTCCGCCCAGTTTCCACCATAATTAGGAATATCATCGTTGATAACAGTTAGCCTTGTCTTACTCTTGTATTCACTTCTAATGCTTTGGCCAGTCCTCCATTATTGATCACCCGACATATGGCCAAGTGAGTGAATTGTAGATATCTGTAGAGAATGATGTGAACCAGTGAATCATTATCAGTCCAAGTAATTCTGATATATTTAAGATGCAGTAATAGAGAATATTCGCGTACTTTTTAGTGAATGCATCAGAATATCTAATACACTTGCCTTCCTAATGATAAGTAAGATAAGTTGTTCAAACTAAACCTTTCACCTAACTGTATTCCATCACAAAAGCACTGAATTAGTCTGAAGAATCATAACATTTTTAGACAGAGTAAGTAGAGCAAGACCATATCTCAAACAACTCCACCATCTTGACATCAGAATCCAATTTTGTGAGTATAACACTCCAAATAAACTAGCTGTGTCCAGCCTTTGAAGTTACAAAAGCACCTGGAGAGAGTGGAATATATATGAAACTGTATATACAAATTGAGAAGTGCACACAAGTTCACTGTTTGACACATCAAAGTAGTAGACTAGACTTCAGTCAACCCTTATTATAATTCTAACTTTTATCATTGAATCACCATAGATGAAGATTTGATCACAAACATTGATCAGTCGTGTACAGTTTGAGCTTGTCAACTTATTCAGCTATGTCGAAATAGGAAACTAACTCTGAGTAATACTAAGTACTAATGTGGTGAGAGCAGGCTGCTAGCCGATTGGCCGGCACTAATCTACGTTAAGGTCTAGGTCACTAATATGGGCCGTGAGAAAATATGAACAAGATTGAGTCAACAACCAATCGCAGCAAAGTTAACGTGGCAAAATGTGATTCGCAGAGAGAACTCGATTTGTCAAGGAATCCCGAAACAACCAATCAGAAGCCTGCGTTTGTCTACCTAAACAACCAATCAGATGACTGCGCTTGTCTATAATAATGTTGTTGAAATATGTATAAATACGTGTTGATTTTCATAATAAAACGATCTGTTGCCTGGCCCTTGTCTTCTGTTGTTACATTTGGTGTCGCTGCCTACCGACAAATGAAAAGCCTATACCCTGCAGTTTTTGATGGAGACATATGGATCTTCGGGCAGGACTTCAAGGCTTCTGCGCAGTTGAGTGGCGTTCAAGATCTGCCAGCGATGGAGCTGCTACTTGAGACGCTGCTGGGAGGTCGGGCGAAAGCAGCATATGAAGGTGTCGGCCGAAGTATGGACGAATGTTCGACAGGGTCAGGCAAACAGTTTCCAAAGTGGGAAGGACCATATATGGTCACTTCGAGATGGGGTTACGCAGACACAGTCGCAATGGCGAACAAGGAGAGGCGCGTGAACGTCAGCGAGCTCCAGAAATGGATACAGCGAGACAAGCCAACGATGACGCCTGCACCAAGTAGATCAAGCCGACTTCAGTCGCACGTATTTGACGGGGGGACGAGTGTGGTGAGAGCAGGCTGCTAGCCGATTGGTCGGCACTAATCTACGTTAAGGTCTAGGTCACTAATATGGGCCGTGAGAAAATATGAACAAGACTGAGTCAACAACCAATCGCAGCAAAGTTAACGTGGCAAAATGTGATTCGCAGAGAGAACTCGATTTGTCAAGGAATCCCGAAACAACCAATCAGAAGCCTGCGTTTGTCTACCTAAACAACCAATCAGATGACTGCGCTTGTCTATAATAATGTTGTTGAAATATGTATAAATACGTGTTGATTTTCATAATAAAACGATCTGTTGCCTGGCCCTTGTCTTCTGTTGTTACACTAACGCTTAAGATGCTAGTACAGACCTTTCTCAGTTTGTTACCATATCTTTCTTTGAAATATACCTCAGAACTACTTGAAGTTTTAGAGCTATGATTCCCCTTTATAACCTGTAGTTGAAATATATATTTATTTAAATTCAATTCCACATCATAGTGCATTTCTAGAATGCTATTGTCTACAAGGTTTACAAGAGTAGCACTTACCTCAGTTGAATTAGCTGCATGGTTCTCGCATAAACTTTCTGTGAACATGTTAGTGAATTCAGGTGTAGTAGCCAGAGACATAGCATAATTTATATTCTCACTGATGCCTGAAAATATCATCAGAAAATAATGACTAGGCATGATGAGCTAGGTTATCATAAACAATCGAAATGAATTTCTTCATGCAGGAAATTAGAGAAATAAGTTTGAGTTAGAGATCTTGGGCATCATAGGATTTTCAACCGGCTAAAACAACCTGTTAGCTGGCGATTTGGCAGAAAACGCCTACAGAGTATTGATTCATATTAAGATGTTGGATTTCAGGGATTGGATTGGATTCAGGATTTCATCATGAACTGAAATCAGATAGACGATCATTGAAAAGTCAGGTGGAAGTAGTGGACTGCTGTTTCGTCCCATTTCACTACCCTTCACAGTACTCACCCATCGCCGCGGGCCGAAATCTTCACTTTTAAGTTACAAGGAGATCTAGCTCGTAGACGATGAAGTGACCGGAACTCGATCCAATGTTGTATTAATTCCAGCTTATGCCAATTCACGATATGGCGCGACCACTAGCGACTGTCATCGGCGAGTATTTATATCACTAAGGTCTCTTAACGTTCGAAAACACTTTTTCTGTTCAGAATTATGATTCTATATGCTAGTGGTTGACTGACTTGACTAGTTACATACCATCGGCTGCCCTCAGCTTGACTAAGCTCTGAGAGGCGAATCAGTCCAAAACACATGATTTCTGGCCAAATGGCTAGATACTTGGGAAAACTGGGGAAAAAATGGGTGAAATTTACAATTTGGAAACTAGTTCACAATTTTCAGTGTGCACAGTTCGAAAGTTTCTTTTAGAAACTGAATTATTCAGATCACAACACCTGATGTCCCTGATGCCACAAATGGGGGAAATTAGGAAAGGCTGTATACTTGTATAAATCTGTATACTGCTGGTTGATTGTGTAAAGTAATTGTATTACACGCGTATGAGCTATGAACCAAAATTAAACTTTGGGCGGTTTGTGTGTAATCACAAACAATTATGTGTATAAAAGTCTGGATCCTATGATATCATTAACTGATCACAGCCCTTGTTTTATTCTATCTGATACACTACCGTTTTGATGGAGGGTTGACGTTTCAGCTGAATTGGAGATCTCTAAACATGCACGCGTTATAGATGTTCATCAAAAGGAAGGATATTTTCTGTAATGTTTAGTTTCATTGTTCAAAAATAAATTGCTCTGCTATACTTGTATTCTCATGTTTAATAGAGAAAAGACTCCGGCAAAATAAACGTCATTATCACTGTGTTACAACTTGAGTAGGACAAAGTCTTTCTAAAATGACACTAGATGTTAGTTTTTCATTAGGCCTAGGAGTACAGGGGGAAATTTAAATTCTACCTGTACTTCTATCTTTCTTCAAATTCAAATTCGCCCAGAAGAACAAATGAAAGTTATTGATTGATTGAGTTATATTCACTGTGAATAAAAGTTTCAGTGGCATACACCTACTTGCCATATTGCCTGGTAAAAGAAAGGCACTAAAGATTATCATCTACTTCCAGGCACATTGGCAAAGTAATTTTTGGCATCATTTTCAAATTTATGAACGAATTCTAACAAATACACGCTTGACTGAGTTCTTTGAATAGTTTGAGTCACATACTACCCATCAATCAGTATTCTTTATTTTTGGAGAATCAAACATAAGCATGCTGTATAGGTTACGGGGAAAACATCACACATTATTTGTAGAGGTTTAGACTTGACTCCACACTGCCTTAGTCTGCTACATCTAGAAGCAATTCAGTTAGACATCGATGTGCCCGATTCACACACCGAAGCACAAATATTATTACAGGCGTTCACTAGCGTTTTTCTCTAATTAATATGCATGTGCATATAAGTGAGTGCATGAAAGATGATTAGTCACTCACATGAGATGCATTCCTCCACTGTTGGAGTTGGTTTCGTTACATTGCAGAATCCGAGACTCTAAAACAAAAAACAAAGTTTAATACATTTTCTGAGAGATAAATCAAACACTCTGAATTGTTTTTATCAGATTGTTGAAGGTAAACGGCAGGACGCCTTGATCTTGTGCTTGTTGGTACTCACCAGTCGAGATGACGCATCTACAGTCTCGAAGGAACTTGTGTCACTTCTGAGATTCTAATCCGGTTGTTAGCTAGTGCTGCAGTCAATGAAGATACTACTGGGCAATTCGGATATGAGACTAAACTCCTGTTGTAGGATCGTGGCACTAACTGACACGGTTCGGCGTCTCAGCTGAGAAATGATTTTCCTCGAGATTGCATATACGTCTTGCTGACTGGTGAGTCCCAGTCCTGTCAGTTGTCTTCAACCATATAGCAAAATAACACATGTAGGGTACACCGTGATGGTGAGCTACCCAGCATGGTGGCCTTATTGTGCAAACTCGAATGGCAGAATTCATTCTGCACCAGTCAAGGGACTGGACGCATGACACTTGTTATCGTCTAGTATCCAATCTTTGTATCAAATTATTATCTTCGTAAACCAGATTCGTAGTAGACTCTCATTATTTATTTTCATTGTTATATCTTCTCAGGTTTCACCAGACACAATAACTAGTATGCTACTGAAATCTCAACTGTGCACGACTTGAGCATATATACTGCTCTCATTCAAACATTAACTAGACAAGTCAACGATATTCACACATATCACAAAGTTATTCATTTCCGATGTTTTCAATTGTTCTCTGTCTGAAGTCAGTTCGAGGTCAATCCTGAAAGCGCTGAATATGGAATGACTAGGTGCCTAGAGGTAGGATAGAAATAGTGTTTCAAAGTAGATTTTGTTAAAAATCGATATTATTTGGAAAACTATAGAAGAGTAAAGATCTACTGATTGGTTATTCGGTCCTTGTCTAGAATTTCTCACTCGTCTGCATTCATAACTTTTATCCGACGAGCCTACGCACAGACTCTGACCTCATAAATAATATTTGAAAATTATTTAATCACTAAACGTATTTCGCTTGCAATCTTGACATTAAAGACTCAGTCCTACTCAAAATAAATTTATGGTGACAACAATGAAAAGTGCTAACTTGTGGTTCAGTTACACCACTTGAATAAACAATTAGTTATGAGAGGGAGAACTGGAATACTCCAGGAAGTTTACGATGAAAAATAATAATAATAATGAAACGAGATAAGACAGTGCTACTGACAGAGGACAGTTTTAAACGCATCAAGAATAGTAATAGATGAAATAAAAGAATAATAATGATAAGTAAAAGATATTCCTGTGATAGACTGAAAGTGACCACCATTTTTGTCTGTATACAGAGCCCGTGTTTATGACTTCTAATTGCAGAAGTCTCTGAAAATGCAAAGATCATACTGTTGGTTCGTCTCCTGACAACAGTAAATAACTTCTTAGCACCAATATCATGAAAGTAGTCTGTGAGATGCCTCACTACCCTGTCTTCAACAGTTTCCAGTCACTTCCTCAAATGCTCCATCATGGCAAGTAGACAAATGTAGCCTTTCCTAACGACCTATGTGTATCTGCTTCGAGAAACACACTCAAAGTGATAAAGGCAGTTTTGAAGTTTTGAGGATCAGCTGCTACCTGTATATATCAAATTTAGTATGACTGTGAAAGTTTTATTAGCATTTGTTGCTTATTTCATTACTTTAAGTGGAGATAGACTGTATGCTGTTGTGCTTCAAAGCAAATTTCGGAAAACTTGTTTACAGTGTAGTTTATTTCATTTGTTGGGATATCTCGTCATGAACTGACATCAGTTACAGAACAATTGGAAAACCAAATGGGAGTACTGGACAGCTAGTTCATCAGCCTAGTTCGGATTTCGAACCCACGACTTTTGGGTTAGAAAGCGAGCTTGTAGACCATCAAACCACAAGGACCCGGTCCAGTGGCCAACCCATGAATGCTAACAATTGATGACATGGCGCGACCACCTCACAATGACTTCTTCGATGAGCTACTGCCTAACCTTCAACCTGCTATACCCTACTGGTCATGGATTCCAACTAGAACCCCAGGTAACTACCTACCTGAATATTTCCAGTCGCTTGTGGGCATCTGATCAATTTTCAAGTATCGCATTTGTAGGGATTTTGTGTTTGATTGGTTGAAGCATTTCGTCATGAGCTGACATCAGTTAGAGAAGCACGAAAAACATGGGAGTACCGAATAGCTGCTTCGTCCCGCCTTATGGCTCTTCAACAGTATGGCTGATTTCAAGTGAGCAGTTAATTGTCTCTTGTCTTTCCCTTTCTCCTCAATTTTGTTTGCACAGTTGATTTTCTGTCATATTTATTCTGTTCACGTCTTTGCATGAGAATGTTACAGAGTCGGTGGTTCACTGGTGGAAGGCCCACTAACTATGGAAGTATTCCGGGTGTGATTCCTGGCTGACTGACACCTAAACGCCTCCTGGCAGGTGGTAAGTGCAGTAAGAGGGAAAGTTTGGGAGTGGGGATTGCAGCTCCATCCTTCATGAAAGCAAACACAATCGCTGCTGAAAATTCAGAGCTCCAGTTTTACCTCTTATGTTTTACACGTGATGCATAATAACGAAAACAGAGAATGTCACTGGATTGAAACTATTACTTTAAAGAGAGTAAATCAGTAAAATCTGGATTATCCTGTATGCTTTTATGATTTACACAGATATGCTGCATTAAAGACATTCCAGTACTGTTAAATGTACATTTTGGGTTACATGTGATTCGACATAAGCCCCCATGTAGTTCAACTATATCCTCCATTCCTATGATGAATTAAGTAAGACTCGAGAATGAAAATGCTGTCATAATAATGTGTATTATGTGAAAGTTATAAGATTTGCGGGGATACTGGATAAATTACAACTGTTAGCCCTTCATTACGAATCAACATCAATTAGAGAGGTCATGGCTTTCCAACAATCTCTTTACTTCATGTCGGTCCTGTGTCGGAAATTCAACAACTGAAATTATGCAGAAGGAAGCTTACACACATTCAGTAGTGATAAACTTATCGCCATACACTAAACATTCTGAACAGTTTGTCATCATCGATTAAGAAACTGAAAGAAAAGTCCACGTTTAACTGGAAGATAAAGCTCAATATCATACTGAAGGCTGAATGAGTTTCAAGCTTAATTTCATTTACAAACTCACAGCAACTGGGAAGTACCTATTTATTCTGAGTCATTGGACTCATCCATTATGGAATTATTCACACTGATATTTTTTAAAAGAACAAAATTCAAAGAAAGTAGTGTTGACTTACTCTACAGAAACGTGTAACATTCATTTTCCTAACACATGCATGAATTTTGTCCATTGCATTATCTGTAAAATTGTGACACTGACAGAAATGAAAAAGGAGAAACCACAACAGTGTGTCTTTGTTAATTTATGGCAGAGTTGAAATAGTTATCTATTTTTATGATAGAAAAAGCGAACATGAAATTTGTTTTCTACTAGCGACTGTTTGATTCCGTTTTATCAGCCTAGTCCGTAGTCTATGGTTTTGCTTCTTTTGAGAAATTTATGACTGGATTACAAATAAGTGGATGGTATCTTCTGAATTACTTCGTGTCCTGAGTTCTGTCTCTGTGTAAAAGAAATTACATCATAGTAACATGAGCTTTCAACGTAAAGAAACATCTCTAATAATGAAAGTTAATCCTCAATGGAAAAATCCACTAGGCAGGCCTTGAGGTAAAGACAGGAGAAATACCAGGTTGCTGCCTGCTATCATAACCGATGATATTCAGGACTGTGGTAGACTAGATCATGAGGATGACTGTGCGTAGGGAGCGATGAGACAAGAATATGTTTATCAGGTAGGAAGACTCTAGACGATATGAAATTTTGTGGTTGGATTTATGCATAATGTTACATGGAATCGAAGACTTGCAGGAAAAAACCGACAAGTTGGGAAAACGAGAATGTAGATAAGACAGAACTCAAAGTGAACATGGAGAAGGGGAAGATGGCGAAGATGACTAACCGCCATCAGTCACAACACGCACCGATAAATAAGAACTGGAGAAACGTGATAGATGACTTCCTTCACTTATGTAGGAAGCTTCGCTGCAACCAGGGGTGGAACAGGAGAAGATCTCATAACCGGACAGACATTCATCACTGTGAAATCAGTTTTGAAATATTCTGCACTCAGTGTGAAGAAAAAAAATTGGGATTTTGAGCATCGGTCTCAATTCGGTCAGTTCTTCTAAATCAATCAAAATCTTGGTGAATGCGTCAACAAAATAATTTCTAACAGACCACATCAGAATTTTATCAGCATCTGCGTTTTCTGGCTCCACATTGGTGATCAAATGGCCGGGAGAATGAATCGGAGACAAGAATCTCCGGGAATGAAGTAACCAAGAATCTATTGCACAAAGAATATTCTAGAGAAAATCGAGATGAATCAGATGCACTCTGAGGAGACAAAAGTGTGAGATCGCACGCCAGACAGTAATTCCAGTGGGATCTGGAGAGGGAAATGACGCGTGTAGTCTCCTTGAGTGACATGAATGTGGTCGCGTGACAAGCAGATGAAAACCAATGGCCAACTAGACAGGCTGAAAAAGCTGTCCACTGTTTCCTGGTGCTTTCCAACAAACTCTTTACCTCACATCGGTCCTGTGACGGAAATCAAACAACTGAAATTATGCAGAAGGAAGCTTACATACATTCAGTAGTGATAAACTTATCGCCATACACTCAACATTCTGAACAGTTTGTCATCATCGATTAAGAGAAAAGAAAGCCTCAAAACGAGATGAGTACATTTCATACTTTCAGTTTATTCTCTTGTTTAATATCCTCCCTAAATAAATAGAATAAAAACACTATTATTCACCGATACTATTATTATTCCCTTGGGTTCCGAGTGGAGCATATGGCTTCAACAATACCTATCCATTTCATCCTGTTCTCTACAGTCTCTTTGAACTGGTCTCACAATTGGTCATAAGCTCTCATTTACTCCTCATTCGCTAAACTCGTCGTTTCTCATTCAGATTCTACTCTAGCGTAGTGTCACTGAATATTCTCTTCAGTTTGTGTCCACTCCATCTGTCCATTTTCTTCGGCATGTTTGTTGGGCGATAGGTTATTGATTGGTTGCTCCCTAGATTTTCTAGTTGCTAACTATTTCTGTTCAAGCAAGTTTTCCATCTTATGAACTATAATCTTCTTGCTTGTATCAACTTATAAGCTAACACTATTCTCTATACTTTCCTGCCTCCTGCTCACTCCCCCTGCTCCCCTTCTACTTTTCAAGCACATGAACTGATGGGAAATTAGACGACAAATTGTAGTGCTTTTATTTCGAATGCGGTAAATTTCTATAACATTTTTCAATGTTATCATTCAAATATTGTAGCATGTTATTGTCATTCTTTAAAACCACTGTAACTTCAGGTAGTTTGCAGTTAGGTGAAATAGAATGATGATATCGTTTCATATTTCAATTCTGATCGTTATGTCTTTGTCAAAACTTATCAAGGGAATCAAGTGCAATGAAAAAATAATCAGTTTTCGTGTCATCGATTCCAACTGAACGAAACTCAAATCAAGGTGATTAACATTCTTAAAAAAGTACGGTTAAAATTGTTACGCACAGATAGTAATGAATAACAGCTTCTCCGTCATCTCAGAGATCTCAAGCTTTTGTGAGAGCCTTATTGATCTTGGTAATGTCCTTCAGATCAGAAGTTATCAGTCTAGGAAACAAGATGAAGACTGTAGCAAATTGAAATTTGAAAAAGCCGAATTTTATGCCATTAAAAAAAAACAAATCAAAGCGTCAGATGGCGATCGAAATCCATTGAGGTAGAATAATATGGATTCAATTAATCTCATCATTTTGCTTCTCCTACGTACAACCTGCAATATGTATTACACCAGAATATAGCCATTCGAAACTGGAAGACATCGTCGAACTGGACACAAGCGTTGTTCGATATGAAGTTAAGCATATAAGGTATGTTGTGATTTTACAAATAACTGTCTTCCAGCGTTATTTTAGAATGATTTAATTTCTTACAGATTCCATTATGAGTTGATGTTAATAAAAGAAGCATTCGATAATCAGGAAGTATTAGACAGCAGTTTTGACCTGAAAGGAGACGTTATGTAAAAACAATATACAGTAGCATGGCTTATGGCTATCGCGTTTTCAACACAGTTGAAGGTTTTTCAAATAAACCCTTGTTTAAGCAAACAAAAATGTTCTTTTGCTTAACATCATCAAGTTCTAAGCAGATATGCCTATAATACATAAAGAACTAATATTATTATTATAGGCAACATTAGTGTTTTGAAAGGCTACTTTGTCAAGCTATGAAATAATGATGACCTACGCCTCTGCAGTATTTAGGGTAGAATCATGCTCTTGTGAACGACAAGTGAAATACCAACTCGCGTCATCCTGGAAAGAACAAAGGATGCACTGGATACAGAACTCCACCTCACCGACCGGAACAAGCTGGATTCAAAGAAGACAAATCGTGTGCTGATTGAGTTGCAACTCTAAGTATCGTCATCACAGAGCAAAGCATAGAATGGCAATCAAACCTCTCCCTACCTCAAATTCATCGACTTCGAAAAGGCATTCACAAGTTAGCGTTGACTGAGTTGTAATTTGGAAACTACTTCAACACTACGGCGTGCAGTTCCCAGGTCTTTATCAACCTTGCTCAAGCACAACTAGTTATATGACACTATCACGTGTCAGATGATCCACAACGGAGAACTCAGAGAGTCATTTGAAGTCAACACAGGAGTAAGACAGGAGTGGCTGCCTATTATCACCGATGATATTCTTGATTGTGGTGGACTGGATTATGCAGAAGACTAAGGGGAATGAGAAGACAGCAATACGCTGGACGACTGATAAGAAGTCTCTAAAAGATCTGGATTTCGCGTGTGGATAATTTGTGTCGAGTGTCATACAAACTCAAAGACTTGCTGGCGAAAAGCAACAAAGTGAAGGAAGAGACTGGCTGCTAAGATAGGAATCCACGAGAACATGGGGTGGACCGAGGTGATGAAGATACTTGCCCACCAAAAGTAAAAACAGCCAGCATCAATCACCATCAACAGGAGACATTTAACACAGGTTACTCTCTTCACTTATCTTACGAAATTTCTTCTGGTTTTACCTGAATAGATACAAAGAGAAAATTGTGACTAAAGAGCATGTTTAACCAATTACTGGCAAGAATTGAAATGCCCCCTAACAAACATTGTCGGTTAGTTCAGTCAAGTGAACAACACTAACCCTACTTCCGGCCTTCAATGTTCTACTTAATATATGGGGCCTTTATTTAGGATCTCAAAGAATAATAATTAGGCATATATCAATCAGTAAAGACAGTACACAACAGGAATAAATTCAGGAGACAATTTAAGGAGACAGAAAATTATGGTTTAGTCTATTTTAGAAACACTTATTTATGTAGGCGAAGTATTCTTGGCTGCGTTAAAATTTGAAATTTTCTTTGTTAATAGAACTGAATATTCATTCTATATGTGTCAAAAATGTTTCATCAAGATGTTCTGGTGTCCGAATACAGCAGCATACCGAAAATGACAAGCGCTTTACTATTCTGGCATGTTTTCAGCATACAACAATCCATGTTCTCCACACTTTTTCTGCATTTGTCATGTACCGTATCTATCATCCAGTTAAGTAGTCACTCTTTGTTATTCCTTCCTTCTTGTTGAATGCAGAAAACTGTATTAATCCATGAGTCATGGCAGTTGGATATAAGTTTAGGAGTGAAGATAATAATCATCCTAAGGAAGTATTTCAGGGCATGGTCTCAGTAAATAAGCTCTCTTTTAGTATTATCATCACTATCGGAAGTTTTAGGACATTCTTCCGAAAATTTCAGGGTTTACGCCTAGTAAAATAGGAGACATATTTGTTCTGTAAAACAATAATTTGATGACTGGTTGATATCACTTACAGAGCCTTTGAAAACAGACAAGTAGAAACGGACAGTTCTTTTGTCCTAGTTTGAAACACCTCGACAGTAAAATGAGAATGGAGTTCGAATTCAGGACCTTCCGGTTACAAATCAAGCTGGCTAGCGATTGGTTACAAGACGGGATTGCTTTGATTTCTGAGAGCAAGTCATGACCAGTTAGGGTCACCAAGTCGTAGGTGTAGACAAATACTCGCCGATGACATTGGCTAGCGGTCGCGCTACTTCATGAATAGTCAGAAGTCCCGGTTCATGGGCTGGTTATTGGATGTGTGCACAGCGGCCTAATGTTCTACGGGCTCACCTTGCAACTGCAAGGTCCTGGGTTCGAACAACAGCTTGTGGTTGCGTGCTATCGAAGACACCAAAACTGGGACGAAACAGATGTCCAGTATTCCCAAATGGTTTTCCAGTGGTTGTCCAACCGATGTCAGCTAATGATGCGGTCCTGTAAACCATCCTAAATTATCAGAGAATCAATAAGAATATTCCCAACTAGGTTTACAAGAACCAAGTAAAGCAAAACGCGTTACAGGAAGCCAGTTTTAAAGTCGCTCATTCAATCTACGATGTAGCCTTGACTTCACTCAAACGAAATCGTAGTCGTTAAACGACACATGTTTATCAACACCATCACAACAAAAATGAGCATTCAAATTAGATTCAGGAAAAACCAAATCATTTAAGGATCAAGTGGAAACACTATCCATTATCATCAAACACACCATGGGTTGTCAACCAAATTCCTACTTCAACTTCACCAACGGCGAAAAGGTTTTTGGTAGCAGCGCTTACCGTGAAGCGATTCGGAATTTGCTTCAAAAATAAACCATGCAACTATGCAAAAGTCTATCACAGTAAATCAATAGATCGTTACTAGTTATGTGGAGATCTGGCAACGAATCACCCAAGAACCTGTTGGTTAACAATGTGCTGAAACGAATGGAGACGGACTGGAGATACACTGATGAGACCGATGCGTGACTTCATTTGGCAGGTTCTCAAGTGAGATTCGAATGAGAAATGAGGAGTTGGGCATCCAAAAATGACATGAAGGAGATCGTTCATGGAACAGATGAGAGCTTATACGAGATCGTGGGCCCACCTTAGACTCCACAGAACAGAGCGAAATGTAGATGTACTGCTGAAACCTCATGTTCCACTTGAAAATCATGAAAAAGATTAGTGATAAAAATACATTTTACTAATGAACGACCTAAAGTCAAAGATTAGAAAGTAGTTCTAATAGTCTTGGATTATGCTAACGTTTTCTTTATAGATTCTGACTATGGTGTTAATTTTGTCAAAAGAAGATCTAGTTTCAAGAATAAGTTAATCTGAAAACTCATTTTATGCTCCACAAATATGCCCTTGCATTTTGATTTCGTTATTACATTAACGACAGAGAGGAACAGAGCAGATAATTTACTTAGAAGTTTTCCTTATTGTCGTATAGTGAGAGTAATATCAACGGCAGATAAATTTGAATGCATTAAATTTCGTAAATGCCTAGGTAGCTTGAAAAATAGCCTTTCAAATCACTAATAATAATATTAATTCTTTAATTATTATGAACATGTTTGTGTAGAACCTGATGATGTTAAAGAAATGAACATCATTTATTCAATAAAATAAGGACTTTTCTGAAAAACGTTCATATTTCATAACTTCCAACTCTGCTGAAACTTTGATAATCGTATACGATAAAATTGTTTCCATTTAAGGTCCTAAATCAGGTGTAAACTGTCATCCAAAACTTCCTGGTTATCGAATGCTTCTCTGACTGATGTCCACTCATGTTGAAAAACGAAACGAGTCAAGTCAATACAAAACAATGGTGAAAGACAGTTATTTGTAAAATCCCAACACACCTTATATGTTTAACTTCATATCGAACAACGCTTGTGTCCAGTTCGACGATGTCTTCCAGTTTCGAATGGCTATATTCTGGTGTAATACATATTGCAGGTTGTACGTAGGAGAAGCAAAATGATGAGATTAATTGAATCCATATTATTCTACCTCAATGGATTTCGATCGCCATCTGACGCTTTGATTTGTTTTTTTTAATGGCATAAAATTCGGCTTTTTCAAATTTCAATTTGCTACAGTCTTCATCTTGTTTCCTAGACTGATAACCTCTGATCTGAAGGACATTACCAAGATCAATAAGGCTCTCACAAAAGCTCGAGATCTCTTAGATGTCGGAGAAGCTGTTATTCATTACTATCTGTGCGTAATAATTTTAACCGTACTTTATTAAGAATGTTAATCATATTGACAAGTCAAATTAATCTTGCGACCTTCTCACCTTGATTTGAGTTTCGTCCAATTTCACTTGCTGCTAGTTATTTCTGCGTTTCCATACAGTGACAGTAATTTTTACGGCTGATCCGGGTGAATGCATTTAATTTGATAAATATCAAAGCTTTTACACAAAAACTGGGTAAATCGATTTGTGTACAGTTTCACTTGATTCTCTGATAAGATCAACGATCAGCAGGTTTTTTAACAATTACACAATTCACCATACATGTTACGAAAATAAAAGACAAGAACTTGTCTGACATATGACAAGAAGAACTGTTCATGATTATCACACATTGAAGTCAATAAGTTTACATTAAAAAAACCCAATTTAATGATTTAAAAAAGTTTGATTGCATCTGAAGAGTAATATGGCGGTTGAATTCAGAAAGCATTAAACTTAGGAAAGATAACTTGTTGACATACTCAGTATATACCATTCGCCACATGTGCAACATACAGATTTCCTAACGAAACCAGCAACAGTTAGAGAATCATTGAAATACAAGAAGCCCTGTTTTGCTCTGTTTCCAGACTCTTCAATTGTGCACTCCCATGTGAACACATAACCTTCAGATTAGAAGATAAACAGGAAGACTATTCATCCCTGATAAGAATAAGAAAACACAAATTATATGAACTGAATGCACCACGAAAACTTATGGTTTAACAAAGAATATGCAAAATAATAGAATGACAGAATGCTTATCCAGGTGGTAAATTAAGAGATAGGCGAAGATTTTAATGTCAGACCAATGCTGGAATACATCTGAACTTACACGTTTAGTTAACTAATTCCAGATATTCATCCAAGATGGCCTGCTTGAATTTAGTGCTACCACAAAATACCATTTTTCATCAAAATACATTCTGCACTGGTTCACTCCTACATATTTGGTTTTAGTCAAGCACAAATGTCATCAATTCGTGTTATTTATAATCTCATGTCCTTACAATCTTTACAACCAATCGCGTTGACTTCTCCTCCTCAAAAACAGAGGAAAAACTTTCACTGTGGTTGGTTGTGTGCATTAGAACGTGCACAAATTTATCTGACGTCTGTCCCCACGGTTGTTAATAGTAACTGTAGGTATCTACCTAAAAAAGTGGAATATCCTTAATCTGTAATATCCCTAAATTTGTATCGAAATGCTGGTGTATTAGCTATGCAAGAGACTTGGCTCCATAAGCAATATGAGGATAATCTGATCTCATTGAATGGATATAAAGTCCTCCACCAGGACAGACATAGTGTAAAGCGGAAGCATGGCAAGGGGATAGCAACTTTTATGAATACGTAGTGGCTTACATCTGACTATGAATGTTATCATTTTTTCTAATGATAGGTATGTCAGGTATCGTTCAAAGCATCTGAGTTAATATTCCCATATATACACGACAAATGTTCAGTAAGTCTCAGGACTACAATTACTCTGATATGTCTTTCTTCGCAGACGAATTTACTAAATTTGATGCTCCTACATTCGGAACCCTTTGTCCATTTGAATTCTTATTACCACAGCTTTCTCATACCACTTGGCCATGAGAACCTCGTCAAGTTCAGTACTTGTCCAGACAAAACCCTCGACTTGTTTTGCTCAAACAATCGTGACACATATGAGGTGCAAAAAAGAGGTCGATTACTGAGTTCTGACCATTGCATTATTCTTATTTTACTGAAACAATGTAACAGGTTACATAGATAGGATTTTGTTCACTAACAAAGAAATTCCGATAGCGATCCCGTTCACATGACAATATCCTCGCACTAAGATGCATGTTGCATGATACTGACTGAGACGTATTCAGCGATGTAACGTCAGGAGTCCCTGTCCATAATATCACTTGGTATCTCAAGTTCTGTTTGAACATTTGGTGCCCTACTGAAACACTGTCTATGAAATTTCATGGAATATCATCTTCACAAATAAAAAGGTTTATAAGACTATTTGTAAAAATCACATGATAATGCAGGTGTTTGAACAATAAACTCTTTGATGAAGTCTGAAATACAAAGACTAAGTGATAAATATAATGAAAACATTTTATCGTGTAAGAATGCTTCTAGCATCTGTGAAATTGTTGACCAAATTACAAGCAAAATGCTAATTCTAGTTTATGCCTATCATGATGTAAATGCCTTAAATAGACAAATCTTTTATAATGCAACAAGACAATATGATTGAACGCCACGTAAAGGATCATTTTCGTGGTTTAATGAAAAGGATGTATTGACATGTCTCATGTGCTTAAATCCACCAGGCATTCTATAACCTCATGGTACACCGAGCATTTTGCTTCAAAAGTTTGCTAATATTTTGTGTCATCCTTTCACTCAAATCTTTTGTACACCGTTTCACAGGGATACATTACCTGTTGCATGGAAAGAATTAAAGGTGGTGCCTGTACCTAAGTCATCTTGTGCATCAGGTCTAAAGTTGAGGCCAATCACCATCACGTCTGCATTTCTGAAAACAAAAGAGAAACTTCTTTTGCGCATTCTTAAACTTTCTTTGAAATCTCCTAGGGACTTTAAGAAGTTTGCCTATTAATACAGTAGAAGCACTTTAGATCCTGTTGTAGTACTCCATCACAATATTGTTTCAAATCTTGATAAAGGCTTGAAGTTTGTTCGCGCCTCCGTTTTCGTCTTCACTGCTGCTCTTGATTCTATTCTTAGGATATTTTTACTAAGCAAGCTGATTTCAGCAAACACTGAATCATTGATCACAAGGCGGCTGTCTTCTCATTTTTTGGGTAAAATACCACGTAGTGTTTCGAATAGAAAGCGCTCCACTTCGTTGCTAACGGAAACTGATGTGCCTCAAGGCTCTGGCCGTACTCTCTCCATTCCTTTTTTCTTTCTTTTTGCATGATCTTCCGTATTCTCCCAAAGCCTACTTCATTAAATATGCCAGTGATCTAACCATTTCTGTTCCAGTAGTTTCTGCTACTGGACTGCTCTTATAAGAAGAGATTCTTATCTGAAGTAAACAGATGGCCTCACCTGTATGGTTTTAAATATCACATTTTTGAGTTTAAGTTTCAGATGCGAAGAAGACTTGAGCGGACTGATTCAGTCGTATGATTCCTCTAATATTGATGGCAGTGTGATAGGAAGTAAATCGAATCTCACTTGTCTAGGCATCAGTTCCTCCTCCAATCTCTTTCAGTCATCTTGTATCCTGTTAATTTTTAAGGAAAGCTTTTTTTCTGTCTAATTACTTAAAGAAGTTGATGCTTTATCTCATACTTTATGATTTTATGTATTCTACCCATTCTCCCTTATAATTTGCCCCGTTAGTTTTTCCTGGATTTCTCACAAACGACTATGTCACATTACGTAGAACAATGAAGGCTGTACGCAGGATCGGTGGTGTTCCTTTGACTCACTCAGATAACTGACATTATTGTCATTAGGCACTTCAATTCCTGCAAGCAGATAGCTAAAGTTATCTCGTCGTGTACCGAAAATCCTCATTATTAGCAACACTTACCTCGTATCTCTTCAGATGAAACCAACTAAATATATAAATTCTACCATACCATATTTACCAGGTGTTTTATGTGAAGAGACAGTCAGATATCACAAAGGAGCCTTTACGCTCTTCAAATCTGAAACTGACCTGCAAAGTATGAACAAAGATTAGTATTTCATATATTATTTATGATATTATCTACTTACACTTCATTATTTTCCCATCAACCTTCAGTATTTTTAGGTTTTACTATCGTTTTCTAATTTTATGTACCTACACATTTATCAAGAAGACCGAAATTGTTGCAGTATTTATAAAAACGCTAGAAATCCTATTCTGTATAACTATTGTGGTTTGGAATAAAGTGATTATCATCAATTAATACTATTGGTTCCTTGTGATTAAAACTCTGTTATTATTATTATTCTCTTCACGCTCCAAGGGAAATATAGGGCTTTGACAACACGTCTTCACTTTGTCCTATTTTGTGCCGTCCTCTTCAGCTTGATCCATGATTGACCATAATCGCTAATCTCCTCCTCGCTACACGATCTTCTCTATGTCATCCTCACACTGACGACCTACTCGTCGCTCCTTATTCAGATTTCACTTGAGGGATGGCTTGCATTGCGCGCGATGTCATTTGACGGTCTGCTTCCTCAACATATACCCGATCCATCTCCACTTTCTGTTACGTATTTGTTGAGCGATCAGCTCTTGGTTGGTTTTTTCCCATACAGAATTTCTTATTGCTGATTGTTTCTGGCTGGCCGGTCATTTGATCCTCCGAATACAGCCAGCAAAGGCGACTGTTGAAAAAACCTGAAGTAACTTACTGGAAGTCCTTTCTGACCCACATAGTACAAATGAGTCTCTTGAAAATCCGAATTTTGTTTTTATGCTGGCTGAGTGCAGAAGATTTCTGAACTGGTTTCTGGTTGATCGAGGAGTATCTTGAGCTTAGTGCTACTTCTACGTTAGGAATGACATCCTCTGGTTTTAATTTGTTAACTGTTACGTTGAAATTTAGTCCTTTCTTAAGCACTTTTGACTCACTAGAGCTTAGTTCCCACACGATTTAGTCAAACTGAGGCGTATCTTGCCTTTCCGAATCCGACTGGATTTGACATCATCATCCGTGCCATCTGGCTGTGGTTGAAACAATTCTGAATGTCTTGGTAAGAGAAGGAAGTAACCTGCATTAAATCTTCCCTGTTGATGGTGATTGATGCTGGTTGTTGTTGCTGCTGGTGCACGAATATCTTCACCACCCCCGTCCTCCCCATATTCGCCCAGCTTCCTATCTTAGCTGCCAGCCTCTTCCTTCAATTTGTTGCTTTTCGCTAGCAAGTCTTTGAGTTTGTATGACACTCGACACAAATTATCCACACGCGAAATCCAGATCTTTTAGAGACTTCTTATCAGTCGTCCAGTGTATTGCTGTCTTCTCATTCCCCTTAGTCTTCTGCATAATCCAGTCCACCACAATCAAGAATATCACCGGTGATAATAGGCACCCACTCCTGTCTTACTCCTGTGTTGACTTCAAATGACTCTCTGAGTTTTCCGTTGTGGATCACCTGACACGTGATAGTGTCATATAACTAGCTGTGGTTGAGCAAGGTTGATAATGACCTGGGAACTGCACGCCGTAGTGTTGAAGTAGTTTCCAAAATACAACTCAGTCAACGCTAACTTGTGAATGCATTTGTGAAGTCGATGAATTTGAGGTAGGGAGAGGTTTGAATGCCATTCTATGCTTTGCTCTGTGATGACGATACTTAGAGTTGCAACTCAATCAGCACACGATTTGTCTTCTTTGAATCCAGCTTGTTCCGGTCGGTGAGGTGGAGTTCTGTATCCAGTGCATCCTTTGTTCTTTCCAGGATGACGCGAGTTGGTATTTCACTTGTCGTTCACAAGAGCATGATTCTACCCTAAATACTGCAGAGGCGTAGGTCATCACTATTTTATAGCTTGACAAAGTAGCCTTTTAAAACACTAATGTTGCTTATAATAATAATTCTTTTATTAGTATGAATATATATGCATAGAACGTGATGATGCTAAATAAAAGAACATTATTTTTCCACGAAAACAAAGACTTCTCTGAAAAATGTTCATATCTCAAAACTTTTAAATCTATAGAAATTTTGATGGCCATATACGATATAATTGTTTCATATATGGTGCCCAGTTCAGTCTGAACCACTGTTTAACACTTCCTGGTTATCAAATGCTTCTTTTATTTACATCAACTTATAATAGAAGCTGTAACCAATTAAATCATCATAAACTAACTCTGGAAGACAGTTATTTGTAAAATCCCAACACACCTTATATGCTTAACTTCATATCGAACAACGCTTGTGTCCAGTTCGACGATGTCTTCCAGTTTCGAATGGCTATATTCTGGTGTAATACATATTGCAGGTTGTACGTAGGAGAAGCAAAATGATGAGATTAATTGAATCCATATTATTCTACCTCAATGGATTTCGATCGCCATCTGACGCTTTGATTTGTTTTTTTTAATGGCATAAAATTCGGCTTTTTCAAATTTCAATTTGCTACAGTCTTCATCTTGTTTCCTAGACTCATAACTTTTGATCTGAAGGACATTACCAAGATCAATAAGGCTCTCACAAAAGCTCGAGATCTCTGAGATGTCGGAGAAGCTGTTATTCATCACTATCTGTGTGTGATAGTTTTAACAGTACTTTAATTAGAATGTTAATCATATTGACAAGTCAAATTAATCTTGAGACCTTCTTCTCACCTTTATTTGTGTTTCGTTCAGTTGGAATTGATGCAAGCGATTTTTTGTTTTGAATATCAGTCGACGACACGCAGGATTGATTTTTGTTTCATGTTCTTGGTTCCATTTAGAAATTTCAATAAAAAAGAGAAAGATCAAATTTGCAGGATGAAATTATGCCAGCATTCTATTTCACAGGTCCTCATCAGCTCACTGCAAACTACCTGAAGTTACAATGGTTATAAATAATGACAATAACATATTTCAATGTCTGAATGGTAGTAGGAAAAATATTATAAATTTAACACATCCGAGATATAACCATTACAAATTTCAATTTAATTTACCACCAACTGATATGCCTTCAATGTAGTAAAATAAAGGAGAAGAAAGGACAGAAAGCAGAAAAATTCAAGGGAAAATGTTTTAGCCTGTAGTTTTACGGAACAGTTCAAGAGGTCTATAGTTCATAAGATTGAAATTCACTGAGTGAGCTGAAATCTTTAATATGGATTGCTAATCAATGTAATGAAAATACAATTACAAAGGAAGTGACAGATAGGTTAAACTTTGTTTCTGTATGCAAAAATTTCGTAAGAAATTCTTGATTGCCCCTGTTTCAGCAAACTACAGTAAATTTTCTGTGCTTCATGTATTTCATACTTTGGAAAATTTTGAAATCTCAAAAGAATTCTCATTAACAACAAGGCGTCTGGTAGCTGCCCCATGCGATAGTTTCTTGGAATGTGCTTAGAAAACCGGAAAGAAACCCCTTTTTTCTGTTCTTTCAGTTTACTTGCAAAGGTTGTCAGTAATTATTATTATTATTGAATTCTATTGAACAAGAGGTGACCCTCGTTGCTCAAGCAGTCAGGTGGATGACGCTTCGAGGTTTGAAACTATGCGTACTGGGTTCTAGACTTAGTGGATAGTGTGAGCACATATAGATGATGACTGCCATATTGGATGAGAAGTGTCTCCTGAATCCCACTGCCAGTCATCGTTCACTAAAATAATAAAGTTAAATTTTTAAACATCGTTGAAACATCCATAGAGGTAGACGACACGTCAACATAGGCGGGAAATTTCGGTGCAACTGCAAAATCAAAATTGAATTAAATATAATGTGTGTTTATGATTGGGAAACACTGTTATTGACAAACATATTTTTGATAGAATTTGTGCGACTGAATCGGATTCTACTCCTTGTAAAGTCAGGCAATGAAATAACTGCATAACTATCTGCAATCAGTTTTCTCAAAGTGTTGGTAGAAAAGCATTCAAGCATTGGTCTGACATTAAGATCTTCGCCTGTTTCTTAATTTGCCAGATGGATAACCATTCTGTCATTCAATTATTTTGCATATTCTTCGTGAACACCATCCGTTTCCGTGACGTTTTAAGTTTACCTAAACTTTGTGTGTCTTATTCAAGATATCAGCCTTAGCAAAGATGAATGGTCCTCTGGCTTATCTCGTAATCTGAAGGTGATGTGTTTACATGGGAGTGCACAATTGAAGAGTCTGAAACCAGAACAAAAAGCGGCTTCCCATATCTCAGAAACTGCTTAACTGTTGTTCGGTTTGTACGTGTGGCAAGCGATATATACTAATCACATCAACAAGATATCTTCCCTAAGTTTAATGCCTTCTGAAGTCAACATTTGTGTTACTCTTCGGCTGCTATCACCAACCTCTCATGCCTTTTACCTTTCAAGATGCTACAAGTATAACCAAGTGAACATATATAGTTGAGAATAAATCAAGGCTAACTAAAATTAATTTGCTTGGAATGAAGTGAGTTAATCTCACAGTGCAATAAATCGACTCTGAGCAAACACTCAGTTGTAAATTATTTTCAAAACAACATTCTGTGAAAATATTGACACTTTACAGTCTAGTAGAACTTATAGTTACACTGTTACAAAACACATATGCAATCATCTGCTAATATACACATACATTCATGATTACTTGACCAGAGTTCGAGTATAAGAAATTATAAGCCTAAAGTTGTTGTTATTTTTTTTTAAATAATGAAGTCCTTGAATGTTTAATAAATTAAATAAAATCTGCTTCATTTATCACTATTAACAACACAAATTCTGATCATTTATTCAAACTAATTTGTTCGAAAGCTAACTTTATTCATCTCTAGAATAAATCACATTTTCAGAAAAAATACTGACGTCTGACATGCTCAAAATGTACGTCATAATGGTATGAATTATTTAGTCATATCTAACTGAAATAAACAAATAAATGGATAAACATAACTCATTGGACATTGAACAAATTTAAATTAAATGCAAATTGCGAAGTCTAAGTGTTTTATCGTATAAATAATCAAACAAAAAATAGATAAAGAAATAGGGGTAATTCTGTGAGGAAACA
The DNA here is from genome assembly GCA_944472135.2 of Trichobilharzia regenti. Lineage (NCBI taxonomy): Eukaryota > Metazoa > Platyhelminthes > Trematoda > Strigeidida > Schistosomatidae > Trichobilharzia > Trichobilharzia regenti. The sequence goes on from OX235263.1 coordinate 73,847,205, forward strand.
TTTCAAAGAGTTTGTTTGAAACGGTGAACTCTGCTCTTTAAAACAATTAAATTATTACTAGTGTTGCACATAAGTGGTTGAAACGTTTAAACAAATCTTTATGATAACATTAATCATAGATGTAATTACCACAAAGTATATAAGCAGCTGTAAAGAATCGCTTACAAATTAAAGGCAGACGACAAAAAATGAACATGTTTCAACAGATTTTTGCACTAGGTATTGTATTGGGTAAGCGTACTTTACAGTTGTAATTGAACATTTCCTCTTTCTGAATTTATCTTCTGTAGGTATTTGTGGTATCACATTCACTGAGACAAATGTTGTAAGTTCACCTATTTAATGCGTGTGTATTTAATTTTAGTCCATTTTCACCTGTTTTATTCCCTTGTATCCTGAGGGGAGCTTAAGGCTTTAATGCTTGAGTTTTGAAGCCTTAGTAGCAATCGTGTTATGCGTGTTTTTACGTGATAAGGTTTCTAGACATATGAAGAATCTTGCATCCTTGTGTACTAGGCCTAGTAATGGCTGAGGTTTACGAGTGTATCAATCGTCAATAGAACCCTGAACCACGTAAGTAGATGGTGGGCATTCTATCGCTTCAGCAGGTTAAATAGAACCCAATGGTGACGAGTCACTTATCACATGTATCGACAGTTTCTAATAAAGTGTTTATTTCGAATTTCTCAGTTAGTTTAAGTTTTTATAAACTAATGTAACAGGAAGATTGCTTCACTGTCGTCCAGAGTTCCTTGTAGACGATTTTCCCGAGCTAGTTATCTGACCTACAGAATCAAGCCAGCGTGACTGTTGCTGGTTTAATACTACTGTAATCTGTGGAGCGTATGCAATCATTGATTTGAAATCAGTGTCGAATATTCGATGTTGTTATTTGTGCTGAATACTGTAGATCTCCGATCCGCTTTCAGCGTGGTGAACATCTTCCTCATTTTCTCAGTCCTGGCGGTCATCGATATACTTATGCCTACCATCCACCTGTTGTTGAAACGTCGCTCCCAATGCCGTTCCAATACTACTCCCTGCAGATTTATATCACAAGTGTACTAGCATTAAAATAGGTATTTTTTATGGAAATAATTATGAATCGTTGGAAGATTTTATGAGGCATTTGTAATTGAAATTGTTCGTGGTATTGGACAAAAATAAACATTTTTCATACCACTTGAAGGTGCAGAAAGGATTTTCAGCAGGCTGAAATTAAAACTGTTTAAGGTCACCTTGGTGTCTTGGAGCAGATTTTTGTTTATTCGTTCCTACTGAAACCTAAACTATGTCTATTTTATATATGTGCTTTTTCTGTCCAATGGGAACAACAGCTCCTGGTTGTGAAATAACTCCAAGTAATTAATGAAGTCAGCATCATTGTTAGATTTCCTAATGCGAAGATTATGCGTCACCTACCTATTCTTATGCATCCCATTTCTTAGATAAATCATGTCGTCATTGCATAGTGAACTAGTCAGCAAATAAGTGAAGATTCATATTATTTCAAAACATCTTCCAGTATTCTATGCCCACAGAAAATGCGTAAATATCATATGTGGTCAATGAATTTCTCCTTCAAGATTTATCATTATTTCAAATAACCAAAGGCTTTGATTTTTTTTTCGCATTTAGATACCTGCCTCAAAATTGACAAAACCACAGTGCAACCTGCGTAAGTTTTATTTTTCGTATATCTATATACATAAAAACACATTTTGTTGTCATCTAACATGACAGTGAATCTCAGGTTCTATAATCCTCCAAAAGAGGATTACTTCAGTCAGTCCTGCAACTAATTCTGTGGAGAGAGAGGCATAATAGAATCTTGACCAACATGCTGCTTCCAAGTAAAATCAACTTCATCTATCGGCGACTTTCCTAAATTGTCAAGTAGAAATAACTGGAGACACAATAGTCCATCGTTTTGAAAATAAAACAGTATACTTTGAACAACAGCTGAAAATTTAAGTTAACATTTCGAAAGTTTTAAACAAAGCTACAAGAAAAATTTTAAATTGTTGTATCACACATTCTCTCACATAGCAACTACACTATGACTACTAAACTTTGATAGAGTTATTCAGAGAATGCAGTTAAGCCTAACTGCTCAAATCACTGGGACAACTGAATTTTCATTCCACGCAACACAGTATCTCATAATTTCTCTGCAATTCCTGTTGTTTATGTCATTGAGCCGTTAAATCTACTCACGCATACTTTCAATTCACTTTTGAACTACCGGTGTACATTTTTCGGAGACGAAGGAAACATTCCACTGAAGACTAGTCTAGACTGTAGATGATGCAGAATTGAGCCATATGATATACTGCAGAGTGATATTTTCTTCGGAGATTCTAGAGGAGGCGGGAAAGTTTGAGATAAATTACACTGAGGAATTCCGTTCATTGTGTAGATATGTGTCCAAATGCAGCTATTATTATTATTATTTCTATATCTCTGAACAGGAACTGAATTCTGATAGTCTGTTTTAGGAGGCGATCACTATTACTCGAAAAAATAGGAAAATGACTTCTCAGTCTACGTATTTGCTGAGCTTGTGTTGAAGATGATAAGATTATGTATGCTTCGGGGAAAATACTCTCACAGTGTTTACTTGTAGGTGTAATGAAATTATCTGATTATTCGGAGGATTTTATTTTCCTTTTTGTTTAAATTTTAGTATGTGGAACATGTGTAAGATTGGGAAATGCAACCAAATGGATCTTGAACCATGAACCAATTGTCCCAATAATCATAGACATCATGACTCCGATATGCTACATGCTCCCAAAGAAAGCTTGGAGAATGAAAGTGAGTATAATTTGTCTTCATAAACAAGTCATGTTAACATCAAGGTAAGGCTAACAGGGTTATAGTGAAATATTTTCGAATATGCACTTTTTATACATAGCTGAATGAAGGTCAATTAAGACAAGCAGAATTGTGACAGAGCGTGAATCTGTTTGTGTCACATTATTCGGTTTTAAGTCAGGATATCGGTAGTTGAGCAGAACTTCTGGATTTGAATATTTTGAGGATAGCAGAAAGGTAATTCAAAAATTGTTTTCAATAATTCAGGGGACATTTCAAGACTTTATAACGTAGTGAGACGTATTCATCTACCTAGGTTGAAAGTGGATAAATAGACGCTCAAGAGAGACAACGTCTTTTCAGATCACCAAATATCTGGGGGGATATTATCGTTACCTGAGGTCACAATTCCATTTTGTACTGTTCTGTACAGTCTTCTTCACCTGGCTACCCAGCTGGCCATTGGTTTTCATCTGCTTGTCACGCGACCACATTCATGTCACTCAAGGAGACTACACGCGTCATTTCCCTCTCCAGATCCCACTGGAATTACTGTCTGGCGTGCGATCTCACACTTTTGTCTCCTCAGAGTGCATCTGATTCATCTCGATTTTCTCTAGAATATTCTTTGTGCAATAGATTCTTGGTTAGTTCATTCCCGGAGATTCTTGTCTCCGATTCATTCTCTCTGGCCATTTGATCACCAATGTGGAGCCAGAAAACGCAGATGCTGATAAAATTCTGATGTGGCCTGTTAGAAATTATTTTGTTGACACATTCACCAAGATTTTGATTGATTTAGAAGAACTGACCGAATTGAGACCGATGCTCAAAATCCCAATTTTTTTTCTTCACACTGAGTGCAGAAGATTTCAAAACTGATTTCACAGTGATGAATGTCTGTCTGGTTATGAGATCTTCTCCTGTTCCACCCCTGGTTGCAGCAAAGCTTCCTACATAAGTGAAGGAAGTCATCTATCAAGTTTCTCCAGTTTTTAGTTATCGGTGCGTGTTGTGACTGATGGCGGTTAGTCATCTTCGCCATCTTCCCCTTCTCCATGTTCACTTTGAGTTCTGTCTTATCTACATGCTCGTTTTCCCAACTTGTCGGTTTTTTCCTGCAAGTCTTCGATTCCATGTAACATTATGCATAAATCCAACCACAAAATTTCATATCGTCTAGAGTCTTCCTACCTGATAAACATATTCTTGTCTCATCGCTCCCTACGCACAGTCATCCTCATGATCTAGTCTACCACAGTCCTGAATATCATCGGTTATGATAGCAGGCAGCAACCTGGTATTTCTCCTGTCTTTACCTCAAGGCCTGCCTAGTGGATTTTTCCATTGAGGATTAACTTTCATTATTAGAGATGTTTCTTTACGTTGAAAGCTCATGTTACTATGATGTAATTTCTTTTACACAGAGACAGAATTCAGGACACGAAGTAATTCAGAAGATACCATCCACTTATTTGTAATCCAGTCATAAATTTCTCAAAAGAAGCAAAACCATAGACTATGGACTAGGCTGATAAAACGGAATCAAACAGTCGCTAGTAGAAAACAAATTTCATGTTCGCTTTTTCTATCATAAAAATAGATAACTATTTCAACTCTGCCATAAATTAACAAAGACACACTGTTGTGGTTTCTCCTTTTTCATTTCTGTCAGTGTCACAATTTTACAGATAATGCAATGGACAAAATTCATGCATGTGTTAGGAAAATGAATGTTACACGTTTCTGTAGAGTAAGTCAACACTACTTTCTTTGAATTTTGTTCTTTTAAAAAATATCAGTGTGAATAATTCCAGAATGGATGAGTCCAATGACTCAGAATAAATAGGTACTTCCCAGTTGCTGTGAGTTTGTAAATGAAATTAAGCTTGAAACTCATTCAGCCTTCAGCATGATATTGAGCTTTATCTTCCAGTTAAACGTGGACTTTTCTTTCAGTTTCTTAATCGATGATGACAAACTGTTCAGAATGTTTAGTGTATGGCGATAAGTTTATCACTACTGAATGTATGTAAGCTTCCTTCTGCATAATTTCAGTTGTTGAATTTCCGACACAGGACCGACATGAAGTAAAGAGATTGTTGGAAAGCACCGGGAAACATTGGACAGCTTTTCCAGCCTATTTTGTGACTTTTCAACGGTGTACACCAATGATTCCGTCGCCAGGGATCAGACGCAGTACCTGCAGATCATGAAATCGAGCTATTGACTATTCAACCATTTGCATTAGAGTACAATGACGCCTGATTTCACACTGTGTCAGATAGAATAATACAGCGCTGTCCTTACCAGTGCCTCCGATCACTACTCATTTCACCTTAACATGTTTGACTCCACTGAACACAAATTCTCTAGCAGGCTAGTGTGTGTGTCTGTGTGCACTTCAGGAAACTCAGTTCTCCGTGATTTTCAATGACCTCTGTAATTGATGTTGATTCGTAATGAAAGGCTAACAGTTGTAATTTATCCAGTATCCCCGCAAATCTTTTAACTTTCACATAATACATATTAATATGACAGCATTTTCACTCTCGAGTTTTACTTAATTCATCATATGAATGGAGGATATAGTTGAACTACATGGGGGTTTATGTGGAATCACATGTAACCCAAAATGTACATTTAACAGTACTGGAATGTCTTTAATGCAGCATATCTGTGGAAATCATAAAAGCATACAGGATAGTCCAGATTTTACTGGTTTACTCTCTTTAAAGTAATAGTTTCAATCCAGTGACATTCTCTGTTTTCGTTATTATGCATCACGTGTAAAACATAAGAGGTAAAACTGGAGCTCTGAATTTTCAGCAGCGATTGTGTTTGCTTTCATGAAGGATGGAGCTGCAATACCCACTCCCAAACTTTCCCTCTTACTGCACTTACCACCTGCCAGGAGGCGTTTAGGTGTCAGTCAGCCGGGAATCACACCTGGAATACTTGCATAGCTAGTGGGCCTTCCACCAGTGAACCACCGACTCTGTAACATTCCCACGCAAAGACGTGAACAGAATAAATATGACAGAAAATCAACTGTGCAAACGAAATTGAGGAGAAAGGGAAAGACAAGAGACAATTAACTGCTCACTTGAAATCAGCCATACTGTTGAAGAGCCATAAGGCGGGACGAAGCAGCTATTCGGTACTCCCATGTTTTTCGTGCTTCTCTAACTGATGTCAGCTCATGACGAAATGCTTCAACCAATCAAACACAAAATCCCAACAAAACCGATACTTGAAAATTGATCAGATGCCCACAAGCGACTGGAAATATTCAGGTAGGTAGTTACCTGGGATTCTAGTTGGAATCCATGACCAGTAGGGTATAGCAGGTTGAAGGTTAGGCAGTAGCTCATCGAAGAGGACATTGTGAGGTGGTCGCGCCATGTCATCAATTGTTAGCATTCATGGGTTGGCCACTGGACCGGGTCCTTGTGGCTTGATGGTTTACAAGCTCGCTTTCTAACCCAAAAGTCGTGGGTTCGAAATCCGAACTAGGCTGATGAACTAGCTGTCCAGTACTCCCATTTGGTTTTCCAATTGTTGTGTAACTGATGTCAGCTCATGATGAGATATCCCAACGAATAAAATAAAGCACACTGTAAACAAGTTTTCCGAAATTTGCTTTGAAGCACAACAGCATACAGTCTATCTCCACTTAATGTAATGAAATAAGCAACAAATGCTAATAAAACTTTCACAGTCATACTAAATTTGATATATACAGGTAGCAGCTGATCCTCAAAACTTCAAAACTGCCTTTATCACTTTGAGTGTGTTTCTCGAAGCAGATACACATAGGTCGTTAGGAAAGGCTACATTTTTCTACTTGCCATGATGGAGCATTTGAGGAAGTGACTGAAAAATGTTGAAGTCAAGGGGTAATGCATCTCACTGTCTACGGTCATGATGTCGGTGCTACCAAGTTACTTTTTGTTGTTAGTAGACAAACCAAAAGTAAGATACTTGCATTTGCAGAGACCTGTGTTTATTTGAGTGGTGTAACTGAACCACAAGTTAGCACTTTTTCATTGTTGTCACCATAAATTTATTTTGAGTAGGACTGATTCTCTTATGTTTTACGGGTTGATCACGGATTGATATCAGTTAGAGAACCATTGAAAACCAGGGAGTACTGGACATCTGCTGTTTCATCCTAGTTTGGGAATCATCGGCAGTACGCACCCACTGGGATTCGAACCCGGACCTTCCGGTTACAAGGCAAGCTCGTATACCATTCAGCGCTAAATCACGAATTAGTAGAAGTTAGAATTCACGAGCCATTGAATCGGGTCCCAGTGGCTGAATGGTATACGAGCTTGCCTTGTAACCGGAAGGTCCCGGGTTCGAATCCCAGTGGGTGCGTACTGCCGATGATTCCCAAACTAGGATGAAACAGCAGATGTCCAGTACTACCTGGTTTTCAATGGTTCTCTAACTGATATCAATCCGTGATCAACCCGTAAACATAACTATCCTTACAAACCAAACTATAGAAAGTTGATTCTCTTATGCCAAGATTACAAACAAAATACCTTTAGTGGTTTAAATAATTTTCAAATGTGAGTTATGAGGTCAGAGTTTGTGCAAGTGCTCGTCAGATAAAAGTTATGAATGCAGACTTGTGAGAAGTTCTAGACAAGGACCGAATAACCAATCAGTAGTTCTTTACTGATCTATGGTTTTTCAAATAATATTGACTTTTCACAAAATCTACTTTGAAACACTATATCTATTGCACTACTAAGCACCTAGTCAATCCACACTCATTGCTGTCAGGATTGACTTCAGTCAGAGAACAATTGAAACATCAGAAATGAAAACATGCATCAAAATTCTCTTTGTCATATTTGTGAATATCGTTGACTTGTCTAGTTAATGTTTTAATGAGAGCAGTATATATGCTCAAGTCGTGCACAGTAGAGATTTCAGTAGCATACTAGTTATTGTGTCTGGTGAAACCTGAGAAGATATAACAATGAAAATAAATAATGAGAGTCTACTACGAATCTGGTTTACAAAGACAATAATTTGATACTTGGATTGCATACTAGATAGTAACTAGTGTCCTGCGTCTAGTCCCTTGACTGGTACATAATGAATTCTGTCATTCGAGTTTGAACAATAAGGCCACCATGCTGGGTAGCTCACCATCACGGTGTACCCTACATGTTTTATTTTGGTAGATGCTTGAAGACAACTGACAGGACGTCTTCTATCTAGGTTTCGTGCTTGCTGGGACTCACCAGTCAGCAAGACGTATATGCAATCTTGAAGAAACTCATTTCTCAGCTGAGACGCCAAACCATGTCAGTTAGTGCCACGATCCTACAACAGGAGTTTAGTCTCGTATCCGAATTGCCCAGTAGTATCTTCATTGACTTCAGCACTAGCTGACAACCGGATTAGAATCTCAGAAGTGACACAAGTTCCTTCGAGACTGTAGATGCATCATCTCGACTGGTGAGTACCAACAAGCACAAGATCTAGGAGTCCTGCCGATTGCCTACAACAATCTGATAAAAACAATTCAGAGTGTTTAATTTATCTCTCAGAAAATGTATTAAACGTATCTCACTTTGTTTTTTTTATTTTAGAGTTTAGGATTCTGCAGTGTAAAGAAACCAACTCCAACAGTGGAGGAATGCAACTCATGTGAGTGACTAATCATCTTTCATGCACTCACTTATATGCACATGCATATTAATTAGAGAAAAACGCTAGTGAACGCCTGTAATAATATTTGTGCTTCTGTGTGTGAATCGGGCACATCGATGTCTAACTGAATTGCTTCTAGATGTAGCAGACTAAGGCGGTGTGGAGTCAAGTCTAAACCTCTACAAATAATGTGTGATGTTTTCCCAGTAAACTACACAGCATGCTTATGTTTGGTTCTCCAAAAATAAAGAATACTGATTGATGGGTATTATGTGACTCAAACTATTCAAAGAACTCAGTCAAGCGTGTATTTGTTAGAATTCGTTCATAAATTTGAAAATGATGCCAAGAATTACTTTATCAATGTACATGGAAGTAGATGATAATCTTTAGTGCCTTTCTTTTACCAGGCAATATGGCAAGTAGGTGTATGTCACTGAAACCTTTATTCACAGTGAATATAACTCAAACAATCAATAACTTTCATTTGTTCTTCTGGGCGAATTTGAATTTGAGGAAAGGTAGAAGTAGAGATAGAATTTAAATTTTCCCCTGTACTCCTAGGCCTAATGAAAAACTGACAACTAGTGTCATTTTAGAAAGACTTTATCCTACTCAAGTTGTAACACAGTGATAATGACATTTATTTTGCCGGAGTCTTTTCTCTATTAAACATGAGAAGACAAGTATAGCAGAGCAATTCATTTTTGGACGGTAAATTTAAGCAATGCAGAAAGTATTCTTCGTTTTTGTCAACTGCTGAAGCACGATTATGTTCAGAGATCTCAGATTCAGCTGAAACGTCAAAACTATATCAAAACGGTAGTGCATCAGAGAGAATGAAACAAGCGTTGTGAAATCTTTTTAAATATCAAACATTTAGACAGATCATTAACATTTTGCTTTGGATAACTTACGGTGATCAGTTAATGATATCATGGAATCCATACTTTTATGTACTTAATTGTTTGTGATTGGACACAAACTTCCCGAAGTTTAATTTTGATTCATAACTCATATGCGTGTAATAAAATTACTTGACGCAATCAACCAGCGGTATACAGATTTCTACAAATATACTTCGTTTCTTGATTAGCCCCATATGTGGTATCAAAGAGATCATATGTTGTGATCTGAGTAATTCGGTTTCTAAAAGAAACTTTCAAACTGTGCACACTGGTAATTGTGAACTAGTTTGCAGATTGTGAATATCTTTTATGGTGTCTCTAGTTTTCCTAAGTACCGAGCGATCTGGCCAGAAATCGGGTGGTTTGGGCTGATTCGACTCTCAAAGCTGAGTTATGCTGAGAACAGCTCCCAACGAGTGAAATGACCGCCTGGCGTGTGGACCACTTCAATCTGACTAGCAAGCGCTAGTGGATGGTGTGAATGGTATATAACTAGTCAAGTCAGTCAACCACTAGCATATAGAATCATAATTCTGAACAGAAAAAGTGTTTTTGAACATTAGGAAACCTTAGTGATTTAAATACTCGGCGATGATAGTCGCTAGTGGTCGCGCCATATCGTGAATTGGCATAAGCTGGAATTCATAGAACACTGGATCGAGTTCCAGTGACTTCATGGTCTACGAGCTAGCTCGCCTTGTAACTTGAAAGTGCAGATTTCGGCCCGCGGCGGTGGTTGAGTACTGTGAAGGGTAGTGAAATAGGACGAAACAGCAGTCCACTACCTCCACCTGACTTTTCAATGATCGTCTATCTGATTTCAGTTCATGATGAAATCCCGAATCCAATCCAATCCCTGAAATCCAACATCTGAATATGAGTCAATACTGTGTAGGCATTTTCTGCCTAATTGCCAGCTAACAGGTTGTTTTAGCCGGTTGAAAATCCTATGATGTCCAAGATCTCTAACTCAAACTTATTTCTCTAATTTCTCGCATGAAGAAATTCATTTCGATTGTTTATGCCTAGTCATTATTTTCTGATGATATTTTCAGGCATCAGTGAGAATATAAATTATGCTATGTCTCTGGCTACTACACCTGAATTCACTAACATGTTCACAGAAAGTTTATGCGAGAACCATGCAGCTAATTCAACTGAGGTAAGTGCTACTCTTGTGAACCTCGTAGACAATAGCATTCTAGAAATGCACTATGATGTGGAATTGAATTTAAATATATATATATATTTCAACTACAGGTTATAAAGGGGAATCATAGCTCTAAAAATTCAAGTGGTTCTGAGGTATATTTCAAAGAAAGATATGGTAACAAACTGAGAAAGGTCTGTACTAGCATCTTAAGCGTTAGTACTTAGTATTACTCAGAGTTAGTTTCCTATCTCAGCATAGCTGAATAAGTTGACAAGCTCAAACTGTACACGACTGATCAATGTTTGTGATCAAATCTTCATCTATGGTGATTCAATGATAAAAGTTAGAATTATAATAAGGGTTGACTGAAGTCTAGTCTACTACTTTGATGTGTCAAACAGTGGACTGGTGTGTACTGCTCAGTTTGTATATACAGTTTCATACATATTCCATCTCTCCAGGTGCTTTTGTAACTTCAAAGGCTGGACACAGCTAGTTTATTTAGAGTGTTATACTCACAAAATTGGATTCTGATGTCAAGATTGTGGAGTTGTTTGAGATATGGTCTTGCTCCACTTACTCTGTCTAAAAATGTTACGATTCTTCAGACTAATTCAGTGCTTTGTGATGGAATACAGTTAGGTGAAAGATTTGGTTTGAACAACTTATCTCAGTTATCACTAGGAGGGCAAATGTATTAACTATGCTGATGCATTCACTAAAAAGTACGCGAATATTCTCTATTACTGCATCTTAAATATATCAGAATTACTTGGACTGATAATGATTCACTGGTTCACATCATTCTCTACAGATATCTACAATTCACTCACTTGGCCATATGTCGGGTGATCAATAATGGAGGACTGGCCAAAGCATTAGAAGTGAATACAAGAGTAAGACAAGGCTAACTGTTATCAACGATGATATTCCTAATTATGGTGGACTGAACTATGGTGGAAACTGGGCGGAGCGACAGGAGAGGAATACGTCTGACGGAGGAGAACACTCTAGAAAATGTGAACTTCACAGATGATGCATGTCTTACATCACGAAAATTAGAATACTTACAGGCAAAAAACCAACAAGTTGGGAAAAGAGGCAGGCAGCAAAAACAGAACTTCAAGTGGTCATACAGAAGACGGAGTTGATGGAGATAACCAACCAACAATCACAGGCAGCGCCAATCCCTTTTATTAAGGGAATAAAATTGAAAGGGATCTCTCCTTCTACTTATCTAGGCAGCACCGTTTTACCTACAGACAAAACGGATGAGGATATGAAAATCTGATTCTGCGAAGCAAGGCAAACCTTAATCATTCTGGAATCAGTTTGGCGATCTCCTGCACTCAACATCAAAAACGAAATTCGTATTTTCTACACCAGTATTGAGTCTATTCTTCAATATGGTTAAGTAACTTAGCATGTGTCAGCAGAAGCATTTTGAACAGGCTGCTGCAGACCTTTATCAACGGTTGTCTTTGATGACTCTACACTGAAGATCAGATGGCCTATCTGAAAGAACTGAAAACAAGAAATTCTGACAAAGAAGTAATCGAAAACCTACCGGCCAAGAAATATTCTGGAGAAAATGGAGATCTGTCAGATACACGCTTAGGAAACAGTCAGATGAAATCACAAATCGCTCGTGCGGAAACCGAATGGAGAACGCTCTCCTGGAAAGCACTATCAATGCACTAAATGATCTGGTGAAATTGAGGTATACGAATGGAGAACGGTCACTTGAGTGTGGGCTCTTGGGTGATATGTAAAAATTCGTGTGAAGAGGAGCTGAAACCTTATGAGTAGTAATGAGCCTAGATAAAGAAGACTGCAGAGAACATCACAAAATGGAGAGATTCTGTCAAAACACAAGTTAATCATAATAACATAACAAGTGAAAAGAAATATCTTGGACGTGTCCTGAAATTTAGAGTTCGGTTATTAGAGGTGTAAGTTTCATATGTGCTGTAATAAATGGTGTAAAATCCAAGCAGCTTTTATTCACGTACTCCAGTCACTCAAGGTTTCGTTCATTGTATAATGTCAGATCAATTTACGCATGCTGAATTTATGGCTTACCTAGTGAAACAGAATAATTGTTTGTGAACTCCCTCATGAACAGCCTCATTACAATACTTATACTCACTTGGATGTTACAACTGATTACGTAATTGTTTTTCACTCTATTCGCCTGAAAGGTTTATCATTGTTCTAAACTTCAGGTATCCCCCGTTGACTTAGTCCTTATTATTCGCCTTCGTTCCCGTTTAATCTCTAATTCTACTGCTTCTCTTAGTGGTTGTGTCATGATACTGACAATAGGTTGTTTTACGACGGCAGTTTTGTCCGAATGAGTCATGGTTATTTTGACCTTGGACTGTCTGTGAGGAGCGTTTTTGAGTGACAGAGTCGACACAAGTTTTGATTCCACCTTGTTGGAAATATTCTACTGGATTTCCAAGTACTTCCCACGGTCAACTTTGGTCAGATAATTTTGTTCGCCAGTGCTTGTTTTGTCACTGAACTCTTATTTGATCTGTAGAACTGCCTTACAGTGAGTGCTGTTTAGATTATTTCACATTTTATGATCGTGAATAATTCAAAGAAGATATGGTCAGCCACGCAATAGGACATAAAGATTGGTTTCCTGAATTAAGACCATAACACATGTCTTTTTGTCGTTACAGGTAGTTCTCGCACTAGTACTGCCAAGATAGTCCAAATAATGTTTTCTTATCATCGACCTACACTTCACGATAGCGACAACATAATATACCTCGATTAAAAACCTCTCTCTGAAACTATGAATGCAGATGGTAGAGTTGTCTGTCCTACAGTACAAGTTCTCCTCCATCGATGCTGTTTCTAGTCAACCACTCTGTTTCGCTTCATTCCGTAAATGTATTCATCTGAAAGGCTGAATTCAGCTTTATTTCCATCATGTTGCATTCACCATTCTCCTTTCAATCCAGCAGTACCTTTTCTCATGATCACTGTCTCCTTTATTATTTTCAGTGTGTCAACACAGTAAAAACGGCAATGGACTTTCTACTACAGTTCATCATCTAAGTGAGTTGGAATTTCAAAACAAATAAATTTTACTTTTGAAACTGATCTTGACAAAGTTGAATCCTTCACAACAAAAATCACATATCCCTCTGATTGACTAACGATCGAACATTTTCTTCTTTTCCAGATTTATGCTAAACATTTCCTGTGATAATCAATATCCTTCATACAACTAAGATGATATCATTGAAAATACAAGAGAATAAATTTATAAACTAATTGTTTCTGTTTTCAAAACGAATACTTTGTGTTTTGTTCTCCTCATGATTGTAGCAAAATCCGAAAGGACGTGTTTATTAGTTTTTGCAATATTTCCGTTTAAATGAGCTGCTTACAAAAAAGATACTAGTTTTAGACTACTCAGCTGTACAAACCAACTGGAGTTTGAGCCTAGAACCCTCTGGTTACAGAGCGACCTCACAGACCATTCACCCACTGAGACCCGACATAATGACCAACGAATTACAACTTCTACCGATTAATGATTTAAGTGGGATCCACCAGCCAATGTCATAAGCGATTATCCACCCTTACAACCGGCCAGGTGGATCCCACTGTTCAAAACTTCTCAATATTACTTTAGTCAACGTCATCCTGTAGTCATGCATCAGATTAATGTTTAAGAATTGGTTTGTAGGGACTTGATTAGCTTGAAGTTTGACTATGGATTGATGTTAGTTGGAGAACCAGTGGAAAGCCAGCAGGGAGTACTTGACAGCTGCTTCATCCTAGGCTGGAACTTTTCATCAGTACACAGCCATTAGGGCTAAGTTTTTGCTGTTCTGGCGAGAAAGCATGGTTTGTGGGGCCACAATTTTGTGCACGAGAAACAATACTCGCCATCAACATTGACTGATGGTCTCACTGGAATCGCAAATTAATAGAAGTTAGAATTCATGGGCCACTGAGTTGCGTCCCAGTGGCTGAATGTTCCATGAGCTTGCCTTGTATCACTAAGGTTCTGAATCCAAACCCTAGTAGTTGTGTACTGATGAATAGTCGCAAAAGTGGACGAAACGGCTGTCCAGTATTCTCTGGTGGTTCTCAGTGGTTCTCTGACTAATATCAATCCGTTGTCAAACTACAAACAAATCAAATGCCAAAGAAATAACTCTCAAAAAAGAGGTACTGGTAATCCTACTACAGAGAGACCATCGAGAGATTGTTTGTTGTCTTTAACATATTGATATTTATTAGTGTATATTTCATCATCGGATCTCATGACATATGCTTGTTGTCCCAACAGTTCATGAATGAAATAAATAGGCGATAGGTGACAGAGAAAGATTAAGTTTCAACATTTTTAAAAATTTATTCTTTTGCTTACCAAGTGGAACCTACGGCTTCATGCTTCATTAACAGTGGTGTTATGTTTTTACAGCATGGGATTACTAGCCTCACACTCAACGTCACTCTATTTCAGGCTAACATCCAGCTAAGAGACTTAAAGTTATCAGCCGTCAGAGGATTGAAACGCTGACCGCACGCATGGTTGGCGAACATTCTACCTATGGACCACTGACGCATAAATTACAACAATAGAGATGAGAATCGTTAAACACTGGAGCAGAATTATAAGGATCAATTTTATTTCATCAATTCTCTTCCCAATGCATACAAACCACACCATGTATTACATTACATCAATCTGATACTAATCAATACTGTCAAGCTCAACGCAAAGTTCAGCTTATAAGTTATGTTATAATTTCACAGATAATAATCTCAAAGTGTTGGTTTTTCAGGGATCTGGTTTCTTACATCCTTCATCATTGGCTGACATCAGTCAGGGAACGACTTACTGGAAAACCAGTAAGGTACTGGACAACCGTTTCGTCCCAATTAGGAACTTTTTGATAGAATGCACCCACTGAGGTGAAACCTATGACCATTTTGGTTAAAAGGCAAGAACCTAAACCATTTACACACCGCTGAATGGTGTTATACTAGGATTACGCAGATGTCCAGTACTCTCAAGGAATTAGTTCCTTATATAACAGTTCTTCTTGAAGATAGAAATATGGATAAGAAGTAGTCAGATTAACTAAAAATGTTAAAGTTTTGAGGCAATTTGTTGTATTAAGGGTTAAAGTTTTACGCATCTGGAAAGAGTCAATGAAATAAAAAGGATCAATTTTTAATGTAGATGAATTCTAATTCAATGATATACAGGGATCGTAAAGAATGTGTATTTCGGTACCTTCTGTCAACGACTCAGACTAATGAGGTAGCTGTTTTCTGTGAATCATCTGTATACAGCTTATGCCTCATAGGTGACATGGGAATGAAAGTTGTCAAATGTTGAGCTTTCTGATTTAACTTTATATTTGTCATTTCACATTTAATGATTTCAGTTCGACTGAAAACTTCCCCTGACTGATATTCTCTGAGAGATTCACAAAGGATATATTGGTTCATCGATATATCATAAAAGATAAAGTTTTAAAAATGAGTATCCGGATTATTTGAAAATAGAAACGAAGCACAGCATAACAGATAGACTGTGATAGTGTTTTCAACATGAAAATTTCATGGACATTTGGCACAACGAGGAAATTATCACATGTATTTATATGAAAACAATATACAATTATATCGTATATTACTCACACAGTCTCAACAGAATTAAAACTTGAGAAATATAAACATTTTTCAGAGAACTTCTTATATCTGATGAACGAAAATTGTTCTTTTTGATTACTTCTTCATAAAGTTCTACAGTTGGATGACTTTAATAATGAAGGAATAAATGATCGCAAGAACAGGAATGCTTTAAATAACATCGGATCAAAAATATGGATAGATTATAGCTTTAAAGAATCTGTAAGAGATATTACACATGAAATGAATTAAGGAAAGTAACACTGAATTTATGAATTTATATGTTCCACAGTAGGACAGGGTAGCAGTAGCCGCTGGCCTGACCTTTTTCTTTTGCACACATAGTTCCGATTGACTTCGGTGATTTGCAGTAGTCTCTACTATTTGAAGTCTTCACTATCTAGAGGCCTTTGGTTATTTATTTGACACCTGATAGATAATAGATAAATAGCTTTCAATGCTGTTAGCTTCGTGGCCTGTTTCGACGAGGCGATCTGACGTAGAACTGTTGTTGATTTAACAATGCCTTCATTTAACTATAATAGTAAGAGCCCCAAGCACGAAAAACTTAGTTCTTTTTCTGTCATCCATCAAATAATGAATAAATTGTCAAAGGCCTATAAATACTGAATACTTCAAAAACCAGACGCTCTTAAGATCCGCTTAAATCAACTGAAGCTGTGCATGCAAAAGGAGAGCTTCAGCTATTATTTCTGCCCTGGCCTGCTGTACAATTTATGAATTCAGAAATCCTTTTTTTAGTGTGGCTGTAATGCATATGATCACTTACAGATGCCTCTGAAATGTGATCCATCAGTATTACTGAGTGAATGTAATTTACAACAGTAATGTTGTTAATAAAATACTTCTTTAGTTATTGTGGTCACATATATCTCTAGTGTGTCGAGTGCTACTGATAAGAATTATCAGTAGTATAAAAATAGAGACTTGCATCAGCATAAAAACACCCAAAAAGCAAGGAGATAGATTTGGTGTCAAAGAAAGCGAATGACACATCGGCGCGAAGATACATGGGGGAGGACATGAAAGGAATACAAAGGAACACAATATGAAGGAAGGCCAGAACTAGCACAATACAGAAGACGATCTGTACAAATGTGTACATAATTTGGCTATGTAGAAATAAAAAATAGGACGGGATGACGAATTTATCGACAAGAATGTTCACTAATCTCAGTCTTTTAAGACTTCTAACCAACGCCCCTTCTACTTATTTCTTACAATGTAGCTGAAGTATACTTTGACGGGAAATTTGTTGAAGTCTTAAAGCTATCTGTATGTGAAGTTAAGCAGTATAATAATAAATTTCGACCAATGCAGTACTGGCACACACCTAAGTGGAGTTAACTCACTACTCGAAAATTTACTTGAGTGTATAACCCTACACATCAGATAGATCCACTCATAACAGTAGAACGGAGTGTTAAAATAGGTTTATGAAGGATTGTGATAACTTGTGCAAACAACTTACGTCACTCAGTGACAATAGACAAAGCATAGCTTCACGTTCTCGAGGGATTTACACTTGAATGATGGAAACAATATTGACGTGTCTGCTGTGAAACTGTAGAACAGCTATGCATAAAGAACTTGGACTGATGGTTTATTTGATATGGATCTTAGCAGTCAGAGTAAATTATCAATGGAAGATAAATACTGTCTAAAGTCAAGCACTTACTCCATGGAGAAGTTGTGAATCCTCTTAAACAAAACTACAGTCATAAAATGACACTTCGTTATGTAAACAAAACCATACAACACCCACCTAGATTTCTGGATTAATCATAACTTTGGGTGAACTGTACGAAATAAGTTTTGAGAGATATTTTTGAGTGAATTAGGAACGAGTTATCCCATATTCTAATGTCTATTTCTGAATGGTTGAAGCTAAAATTCGACACTTCAATTCAGAGACACACAGAAGATGTTCCAAATCACTTTACACAGCCAGAATAACATTAACGTGCTCATCCACCGACGAATTTTCACTACCATCTCACAAAGTGACTATATCAGTACCAAATGAAAAGAAGTAATCTGGTATATACAGGCAAAGACAAAGGTAGATATGTCAAATTCACAATTTGCAAGCTAGTTATCAATTTAAGTACACACAGATCGAGTAGTCAGATTTCACCAGAGTTTCTCTTGGAAACCAAAATTATTCAGATCAGATATTGTAGTCTACTTGATACGATGACTGTTAACAAGAAAGTGAACATATTTGCATAAAACCATTCACACTGATTGACTGAAATGCATAGCAGCATACTATTCATATCAACCAGTAGAGCTTCCTAGACATGTCAAGTTGATCTAAACTTCCAACAGCCGTTTCGCTTTTTCAAGGCCAAGCTCGTCAATGGTGTATCCGGTCTGGCTCAGCTTAAATGACTGAATCAGTTTAAACCATGCGATTTATAGCGAGCCACTTGTTCGACCTAATGATTCCATAAATCAAGTCCACATTTTGTAAGTTAGTTAGCATACAAATTTAGGGGTGAATTTTCCACCAATTTCGTTTGGAAACCAAAGTTATTAACATCGTAATATGTGATCTACTTGATACTATAAATGGTAACCAAGACAGCAAGCATATTTGCATAAAACAGTAAACTACTCATATCCTTCAATCAGTAGTATGCGGTTTTGTGCGAAAAAGGTAGGTGCGATTATTACTAAGAATTCAGAAATTCGATACTCTCGCTGATATGGAATGACAACCATTTAATCCAAAATAATTAAATGAAAAAAGCTCATTCATATTATTAATAGTTGTTTTGCGTAAAAAGGTTTAGTTTCAAGGTTTGCTTTATCTTGAATAAACATTCGATCGTGAATTACAGTAAATTATGAGTGGTGGGACATCTGTTTTCATACAGCCGCGTAATAACCAACCATTTGTAATTACGAATTTTTAAAACGGTACAACAGTAACCATCAAATTCCCTGACAAAGAGGTTGCCATTGAAATAACATATTTCCATTCAGGAATATAAAATTTGCGAAATATACCCATTAATCTTTAAGGAAAACCACAGATTATGTTCAGAGAAGAAATATTTATTTTCAAAGACTTCATTTTCAAGATGTACAATAGTATTTGTATTACAGAAAGGGCATTAGGTGCCCTATAAATTGCCTAGTTAATACACTCATATGATAAGAATAAAGATAACTGACATAGTGTTTGTGAGGGTAGCGCTGAAGTGGATGAATTACAAAAGTTTGACCGAGGTAAAGAAAGTGGTTGAACAGAATGTTTTGAATACCCCATTTAGGTTTTCGTCTATACTTTCACCTATGCATAAGTGGAGATTACTTAAGCTTCTGGAGTGATTGGCTTTGATCTTCCAGATAACGTTTAAGGATAAACCACGTGGCGCTTAATGACTGATTCCAGAAGGTGTTCACAGATTGAAGACTTCGTCGTCTATGCTCACTTTTCATTAAACATACCAGATAGTGTTCAAATACGTGTTTACGGAGAGCACGCTCACAACGTCCAATTTTATCAGCTCCACACGAGCATGTGAATGAGTATATACACACGGAGGTTGATATGCGTGGTAGCTTATCTTCAAAACAATGTCGAATCATATTTTGGAAGTTAAATACGAAATGCAGGTCATCTGGATAGAAGGAGCGTTTAATACATTTAGATAAGCGACTTTTCATTACTTCAGAAATAGTGTCAACCTTGAAAGCCAAACTCGTAAACGCTTTTCTTTGGCACTCTTATTTGACTGGGGACGGTTTCTTTCTTATTATTCCTGTTAA
Organism: Trichobilharzia regenti; assembly: GCA_944472135.2. NCBI lineage: Eukaryota > Metazoa > Platyhelminthes > Trematoda > Strigeidida > Schistosomatidae > Trichobilharzia > Trichobilharzia regenti. The sequence continues at coordinate 73,867,233 of OX235263.1, forward strand.
CAAACCTTCTAGGGTACCCATTATTTCATAGAGTTGTTCGAAGGCTTTCTATTTCTATGTACAGGGCAAATTATCCCAATTCTGGAGGACATAGGATGGATAAGATTTCCCTCGTGACCCACAGGTACCCATTTGTTGAAGTTATTGTACTGACCTATAAATATTGGCTTTCGGTAAACAAACCTCTTCAATGTGCCATCCTCTTTACTCTCCAGCATCACAGCTAAACTTTTACTTTAATTTATTAGCACTGAGGGAAATCTCTTGGCCGAATCAAGTCAACAGTCTTACCTTTAGTGAACTTTAAAAAATACATTTTAAACCCATTGCACTTATTGATACACCTGAACACGTGAAATAGAATATTTTGAAAAAACTCACCCCTGATAGAAAAACATCAATTTTAGTCTAAAATTCCAGAATTTCGAATGAGAAACTAGTTAAAGCTTTAAGGGTTTTACAGAACACATGATTAAGTCTCGATTAAGGCGATTATACGACATATATTAACAAAAGACAAATCTAAAAGGGTGCCACTTGGACAAAAGCGAAATAACGACGAATTCCTGATTCAATGGACCCCATATAGAGGATAAGCATAAATCATAAAAATACAATTTTATATTTTTACGAGTTTTGCTATCAATTGATATTAGTTAAAGAATCATTGAAAACCCCCAGGGAGTACTAGTCAGCTGATTCACCTTAGTTTGGGAATCACTGACAGTAGGCAGCCATCAGGTGTCAAAATTCATGGGTCATTGAATCGGGTCCCAATGGGTGAATGGCATACGAGCTTGCATTGTAACTGGAAGGCCCTGGGTTGGAACTCTAGTAGGTGCGTACTGGTAATGATTCCCAAAGTAGGATGAAACAGCTGTCTAGTACTCCGATGCTGGTTTTCAATGGTTCTCTAACTGATATCAATCCGTGGGTAAACTCATAAAAACAAATCTAATCCATACAAACCAAATCTCTCTCTCTCTCTCTCTCTATATATATATATATATATATATATAGAACGAAGTATACTGTAAAAGATTTATCGAGGACCCTGTGGCTATCCAAATAAGCACCTTATAAAAATGTCTTACTATTCATGGTTTCATGTCAAATATCTAAATAATATATTGCTGATGTCATTACGCAATGGCTCATCTGTATTTGGAAGATGATCATTTTAAGGTCAGTGCCACGTGGAGTGGAGATGTAATAATGCGAAAAGAGAAAAAAGGTATAAAACAGGTAGAATGTTAAGACATATTAGTACCTTATAGGTACAATGGCTAAACACATTTCTTCTGTTTGCAGACTCCACGATTTATCCAATGAATAGTCATAGCTTTTGTGGCTTAAAGAAGTATGCTCCTTACACCTTTTGGTAAGTTTCCCACCTACTCGTAGACGACTGTGGAGTTAGTTTGTGTTCAGGAATAGAGCTGCTATGAGACATTTTCTCTTCGTATGATCATGACTGAAAACACACAATGACAAAATATGATTGCAGTCTAAATACTTAGTTCCAATGCATCAGGTCAGATGACAGATACATACTGGCTAGGCTAATAGTGTTATTTTGTCCTTCAAGTTTGTGAAATCATTCACTTTGTACACAGATAGAACGAGTCGTATTTCAGCTACGAAGAAACTTCTACTTGTTGATGAGTCCCCACTGAGTTAAAGATTCAGCTACAATAGCTTTTTAAGGGTGTGAAGATATGCTCAGTGTCGATGACGTAGGCTTCATCATTCTGGTCATGAAACATTAAAGATGGCCACTTCCAATGAGGACATCTTTTAGAGCACTCAGCACATCCTGTGTAATACCAGAAATGCAAATACTAAGAATTCTGTGCGTAGAAGTAGTCAATTATACAAATTCACGAGTTGTGCGTTTCACAGTTTCCTATATAAAGTTGATCTCTCTGGTGTTGGACTGTCACACCTTGTCAATTTACCATATACGAAGGATGTTCTTCAATCAGACTGTTTCTTTGTATCAACTGGATCTCAAGATGACAGTCAGTGAAATTCGTCTGACAGTACACTAAACACGATGTATGTTTTTTTTCTGATTGGACACTGGTGAGTAACTAACGTCATGTGTCTAATCCTACCTTTAGTGAAGATTGAATTCTATCAGCCGAGTTTAAAATGTGGCTCGCCTTGAATTGTTGGTATTAGATGGCTTCATACCGATTGCCCCTAACCATGTAATAACAACAATTCAAAATGCACCATGCTGGAGAGCCACTCAGTACGATGGCCACATTGAAAACTTTACTGATAGAATTCAGTCTGCACCAAAGATAGGACTGGACATATCACATTACTTACTAGTTTCCAATCAAAGTATCCAATACATTCCTACGGGAGGTCAGTCACAAGTCCGAATAGCTGTTCAGTGATAACGTCCCTGACTGCAGCATGGAGTGATGTGGGTTCCAATCTCAGAAGTAACATGAGTTCCGCCAAGGTTGCAGAAACGCCTTGGTGACTCGTAAACGACAACAAGCACGAATTCTGGTTCTAAGGTTTCCTGGTGATTGCCTCCAACCGCTGAATACAAACATGTTGTATGTGTTCACTAAGATCAAATAAATGGTAGCGAAATCAGCTCTGTTTGCAGCTTTTTAATGCAGTTGAAACTTTTTGTCCCCCTTCATTTTAGATCTAGTAGTTGTTCAAGCTATTAAATCTCTGCAGTAAACATTCAAATCCATTTTTATAAGAATCCTTATAATCGAAGATTCTTTTACATCATAAAGGATGATAAATACACCATCACACAGGATCAAAAATAAGAAAGTGAACCTATTTTCATATTAGTCAAGAACAAAAATTCAGTTGAAAGTATCGATCAAAATCACTGCAGACTGAAACTAATAAAAAATGGTTTAAGGCAGTTAGCAGTAAGCCATGTACCTAGATTTTGGTATGCATTGATACATGTCGGCAAGGTGCATGTAAAACTGTCCCCTCGAAGATGTAGTTCGACATCATCCAGTTTTTTAGATATGTTACCACTGAGACATCTAGTCTGTAGTAGGACTGCAAAAGTTAGGCTGACTGTAAAATACTGTCGGTGAGAAGGAATAGCCGCATAACGTTGGTTATCCACTAAGGAATAATTGATGTAACTCAAAATTGTTGGAAAGAGAGAGATAAGTTTTATGTGCTAATTGGATTGGGAGTAACGACCAGAACCTTTTCATTGTGGTCTGAACGCAGGGAACCAGTCTTAGAGTTCTACTGTATGACTGTCAGAAAATTCCTTGAGAGACTTACAGTCACAAAACCCTCCAAAGATAGCAAAAAGACGATTACTCTCCGATAAATCCATGGTTCTGTTCAACAATAATGACATCAAAAGCTTAAAATCACCTGAACAATTTCGTTAGGCAGCTATACAAACAAGATAAATTTCTAAGTACAAAACAAGTACTGTATAATGAAATTAGTTAACCGAAACTCAGCTTTAAGATGTCCCTGAGAATCCAGTAGAATTTTTGTCAACAAGAATGACAGACAGCAGATAGTCCAAAGTCACAATCACCTAGATCACTCGAACAAAATCGTATCGAAAAACAACACATCATCAATTTATCGCACAATCACAAAGCGAAGCATTAAAATTGGAGGTCGAACAAGAGAAAGACAAATAATAAGGACAAAGTCAACATATGATATGCAAACGTTAGGACATTGTAATTATTACCCTCTTTTCTCCTAAGCTGTATATCAGAGTTAGTTGAAACGTCCTAAAGTATGATTATTGTTATCAGATCATTCAGGAGGACTTTACCAAACACTTGTTCCATTACACTAAGTTCAGGATATATATGGTCATGATTTTTGATGATCTAGCCTGTGGGTTCAATTCATTATGTAGATGTTAGGCTTATTTCTTCATCTTAACTGATGTAAAAAAAATGGCAAAAATTTTCACAGATATCAGAATAGAACTTATGCACTATAGTAGAGTATAATTTCATTGTGGATGAAATTTATTGATTAAGACTCTCAGTACTATACAGAAATACTGATGACATCCCGAGCACAATTTATTGCCACCCATAATCATATCAAGTTACTTACACAACTTTCCGACTTCGTTTATATGATTCCACTACTTCTCATCTTTTGATTTGATTGTTAGTAGTATTTACCATATTTCTGGTATTACTGATGAGTGATTCCTATTGAAAGTGTCGGATGTAGATTCGACGAACAAACGTTCAGTTATCAGTCTCTCCTGTTCTCCACCTACCTGTATTACATTTTAGAATTTCAACTCTGTCCCATCCTATTGTGTGGTAGTGTTGTAATGCATGCAGTGCGATTGCTGAGATTTTTTCCAAATTACTTAGCTTTGTGGAATCAATCATTCTAACCTAGGAGTAGTCAGATGGTCATAAAATTGGAATTTGGCTAAGTACAGAATGACTGACTCCTCAAAGGTAAGTAATTTTAGAAAAAAACTCAGCAATAGCACTACATGCATTACTACACAAGCACACAATAGGGTGGGTGGGACAGAGTTAAAATTCTAAGAAGTAATATAGGTAGATGGAGAGCAAGGCAGATTGATTACTGAACTTGAACAAAGCAAGAACTACAGTTTTAGCAGAATAATGTGGTACCATCATTTATTTCGTCGGCTTCTCATCAGCTGCTTACAGCCTAAATAAATTATGAGGTTTAAGTACAGACATGTTTTAACATACTTGCAAATTTGGATGAAATTGATCCAAGAACTTCAACAGAAAACGCGTGAAGATTTTTACAAAACTCTCTCGAAATCCCTGACAAAGGAGAAATTGTGTGACGTTTTCCCAGAAAATCCTGAGGAGTTTATCTGTAATCTGTCGAGTCTGAAGTTAAATCGCATAGAAATGGAAGCACTTTCTCTTGGATTTAACTTTCACATCCCAAATAAGTTTGTCGAAAGAACTGATGTCGCAGTTCAATTCGAAAACTTATTCTATCAGTTGAGTGACCTCACTCCAGTTGATGATGACAAGAGGAGCTGGTTCAAATCGAAGCTCGTCGACGTTGCAAATCAATACCTCATTTCTCCAACGTCATATTCCAAAGTCCTTTCTGAAGAGCATCTAAGAGCATTGAAAGCTCTCAAGAATAATGACAAAATTGTTATATTGAGACCTGACAAAGGCTCAGGTGTGGTGCTGATGGACAAAGAGGACTACATCGCAAAGATGAAAGCTGTGTTAAATGACCCGTTGAGGTTTAAAGTTGACAGTTGCCAGAAAGATAAGACAGATGCCGTCGAAAAACGTATCACAAACGCCTTGAGAGATCTCCTAAAGAAGAAATTGATTGACAACAACACGTACAATGACTTGAAACCCCGAGGGTCCCGCTTGCCACACATGTATGGCGTTCCGAAGATACACAAAGAACAAGTCCCCCTGAGACCCATACTTTCGATGATCAACTCGCCCCAACATAAGGTGGCACGTTGGCTTGCGGAGAAGTTGGAACCTATTCGTCAACGGCTAGGCGTGCACACGGTGAAAGACTCATTTCATTTCTCTGAAAGTGTGAACCACATGAACGTTCTAAATAAATTCATGGTGTCATTTGATGTAACCTCCCTATTCACAATGATTCCAATCAATGAAACTATTGAGATCATTTGTCAGCAGTCCGATCTTCTCCCACTCCCAGAATCGGAATTCAAACGCCTACTGCTTATGTGTACCATGGATGTGCAATTCCAATTTGACAACACGTTTTACCGCCAAATAGATGGTGTAGCTATGGGCAGTCCACTCAGCCCTGTTCTAGCAGATATATTCATGTCAAACCTCGAAAGAACAAAGTTGAAACATGCAATCGACGAAACATCTTCCTACTGTCGTTATGTTGATGACACATTTATAGTGTGCGAAAATGAAAGCCATGCTTCACACTTACTAAGATTATTCAATGGTGCACACGCCAATATTGATTTCACTATGGAACATGAAAGTGACGGAAAGTTTCACTTCCTCGACATCGCCATGGAACGCCTAGAAGACGGTAGTCTTCAAAAGTCAATTTATCGAAAGCCCACATGGAAAGGACAATACTTGCATTTTAACAGCTTTTGTCCAAATAGCTTTAAACGGGGTCTAGTCAAGACTCTGTACTATAGAGCGAGGAGAATATGCTCTATAGAGAAACTAGAGGAGGAATTTGGGTTCCTTGAAAAGATATTGAAGAGAAATGGGTATCCTCAAAAGTTCATCAACAAGTATGGAAGATCTGAAGTCACAAATGTAAAACAAATCACAGTGGGTAAAAAGCCAGTCTACGTTCAGCTTGACTATAAAGGTGAAAACATTGCAGCGATGATCAACAGAAGGCTGAGTACATCACTAGCCATAGCCTATCCTGCAGCCAAGCTCGTTCCCATCTATCGAACAACTTGCTCTTTGGTGCAATCAAAAATCGATAGATATCCTTCTCATGTTACCTCCAACTGTATATACAAATTTACGTGTATCTGCGGGAGCAGTTACATTGGAAGAACAGAAAGAAGGGCATATCTACGATTTTCTGAACACGTACCAAAAAGCTTACGTCTAAAGGGAACAAATGCTTTAAACAGTGCCATCGCCAGGCATCTCCTCGACACGGGTCATGAGGTGGACGTCGAAAAGTCGTTCAAAATTATCAATAGGCAAAAGAGCTCAATTCTCCTTAAGTTTGCTGAAGCGATTTCTATCAAACGCTTGAAACCTGATCTATGTGTTCAGAAAGAAGCAGTTATTAGTCTTTCCTTGCCTTGGTAACTGGATGCCTTTTTCCTCTCTCATCTGATTACGTAATCTTTGTCTTTAACCTCACCCTCCCTTTTATAATCTGTAATTTTGTTTGTCTCTTGTTTCTATGATTTGAGCTCAACTCAGTTCATTGTTACCTAACTTACTAGTCACTATGCATCTAACGCACATCTCATCTTTATTACGTAACTCCTTTACCATTTTCTGCATACATTTATTTTGTTTTAACTTGAACTGCCTGTGTGAAAACTATATAAGCGCAATCTTCTGAGCACTGTTTACAAATTGTGGAATTTTCTGTCAACTGACAACATGTAAAATTTGCAAGTATGTTAAAACATGTCTGTACTTAAACCTCATAATTTATTTAGGCTGTAAGCAGCTGATGAGAAGCCAACGAAATAAATGATGGTACCACATTATTCTGCTAAAACTGTAGTTCTTGCTTTGTTCAAATTCATTAAAAGGGATAAATGTATGAAATTTCTGATTACTGAACGTTTTGTTCATCGAGTCTAAACCCAGCCAGTGCAACAGGAATTACTTATCAGTAATACCAGAAATATGGTAAATACTACTACCAATCCAACCAAAAGATGAGAAGTAGTGGAATCATATAAACGAAGTTGGAAAGTTGTGTAAGCAACTTCATATGACTATGAGCAGCAATAAATTGTGCTCAAAACGTCATTAATAAATATTACTATATAACACTTAGAGACCTTATCAAAATAAATTTTATCCACGTTATACTGAACAACGTAATCTATTCACTTTTACATAGCGGATTTTTAGCTATTTCTCTACTTCGGAGAGATCTGTACACTTTCTTGTTACAGATTCAAATAGATTATCATGAATTCATATTTGGTGGTAGGTTGGATAACAGTGTAATACATGAATATATTTGTTATAAATAACACACATTACTGATAGATTTGAGTAGTCAAAACCATTTTTATAAAAAAACTGTAATGCTTGTCAGTCAGATCAAAATGGTCTCAGCATCCGGTAGGCATTTCCCTTGTTCACCAGCTAAACTCATCATCCCAGAGAGTATAGTCAGTTTTTATGACACATTAATTCTGACTAGCCATTTTGGTGACCGTGTGTCGCATAATAAAAGAAGGTATAATGTATAATTAAAAAATGTATAATTAATAACTTGGCCACTGTGGTTGCAAGTAATTCCATATTAGTTTGTTTATCAGGTATATCACACAGTGAAAGAGTATTATTTACTGGATGACGTTTTGAACAAAATTTATTATTCATAATCATATCAATTGTAATCACACAACTTCGAGACTTGAGTTGTATAGTTTTCTCCTATTTGTCGTATGGGTAGTAGAAATTTCCAGATATCTTAGTGGACAGATGTTGAATCATTCCTATTACACGAGTGTTTGCAGTTGATTCGATAAACAGAGCTTTTCAAGTGTTGGTTTGTAGGGATTTGATTGGTTTCACGATTTCATCATGAGCTGACATTAGTTAGAGAACCATTGGAAAACCTAGGAAATAGCGGTCGCGCTATGTCGTGAATTGGCAGAAGTTAGAATTCAAGGACCATTGGATCGGGTCCCAGTGGCTTAATGTTATACAAGCTCGCCTTGTAACCGGAAGGTCCTGGGTTCGAATCCCGGTGGGTGCGTACTGCTGAAGAGTCCCAAACCAGGACGAAACAGCTGTCCAGTACTCCCAGGTTTTTCAATGGTTCTCTAACTAATGTCAGCTCATGATGAAATCCTGAAACAGAGCTTTTGTTATCAATTTATCCCTCCATCCTGTGCCGTCAGATTTTAAAACTGTCATTCTATCCCATCTATCCTGTTGTATGGTTGTGTGTAACTGCATGTAGAGAGAGTGGTATAGCTGAACTATTCTCTAGATTTCTTATCCTATTTGGGCCAACCAATCTAGATTTTGCTAGGTTTTTATGTTCGCCTAGTCTGACTCTCCCTGCTCTACTACTCTGACTTATCTGTTTGACCTGATAATTATCAAAGCAGGTTATTAGATAAACTAAATTGTTTTGTTTTATTGGCTCCACAGGATTGATGGTTTAACCGACAAAGCTTGTTTCTAATTAAGTTTATGGGTGGTTTGAATGCCAGCCACTTTTATTCCTGCCTTGTTAAGAATTCTGCGTAAGCTGGGCTCCGAGGTTTCCTTCCTTGTATGGAATTACTGTTGATGATTTAGATTCCTTATTGTTGATGTTGTTTTGAGCATATTTGACATGAATGTCGTCATTAATATTAATATTATTATTATCACTATCGCTACTATCATTATTTATTTTTACACTTCCTTAAATACTTTCTGACTAATTTTTCCGGGTAATTATTAATTTTTAAAGCTTTTCTTATATGTATCACTTCCTGTCTTAGATTTTCCTTGGTATTACTCAGTTTTTGTGCTCTATCACTTAAACATTTCACCAATCCTATTTTTAGTGAAATAGGATGTGATGATTATCCCATCCTACGTCGAAGTCGTGTGATTACAATTGATGGAATGATTATGAACAATAAATTTTGTTCAAAACGTCATCCAGTATCTAATACTGTTTCACTGATTGTGTGATACATCTAATAAACAAATTAATATGAAGTTATAATGTACTTAAAAATATACCAAATGAGTTCGATAAATATTAAAGCAATATAATACGGCAAAAACGAATCGACTCGCATAGATGCTGTCACACTGAAGTTTTGATCAAAAAGTTCAGCTTCAGCAGTGCCACAAACCGTTAGAATAATTATAGTTATGTGTATATCAATCTATAGTTTTCAACACAAGATCAAAATGTATGATTATTATTTCATTAGGTTCCGAGTGGAACATACATGACATAAACACCACGTCTTCATTTCCTCCTGCTCTCTGCCGCTCTCTTTATCCTATTCCACGACTGACCATAAGCTTTCGTCTACACCCTTCTTACTATCTCCTGCATGTCACCCGAATACCCATGTTCAACCTTATCGCTTCCCATTCGGGTTCCTCTTACAGGCCTGGCACGTGATTTTACTCAACGGTCTTCTTAGAGTATATTTGGTCCATCTCCACTTTCTTCATCAGATTTGTTGGACAAAAGGTTGTTGGTTGGTTCGTCTTTAGACATCTTTGTTACTAATCCTTTCTAACCAGACATTTGATCTTCATTATCTAGTGAATGGGCTACTGATTAATATCTTTAGCAGCCTGTAGGAAATGATTTTGGTGACACACGCTGCATGTTTTTGAACCATACAGGAACACTGACTAACTTGACATTCGAATCAAAAATCCAAATCTTTTTCTTTACACCTATTGAAGGAGATTTCTATATTGATTTCAAATTATTAAATGTCTGTCTTGCTTCTGAGGTCCTGGCTTTTATATCTTAATCTGAGTCTCTGCTGGCAGTTGAAACGACGGTGCCTGGATAAGGGAAAGAAGTGGATTCCTTCAAATTTCTCTCTTGTGATAGAGACTGGTGCTTGGTGTCGTCTTTGCTGATGGCTAGATATCTTGCGTCGGTGGTATAGCGGTTAGGACGCTGGCCGACCATGCACATGGTCCGGGGTTCGATCCCCGGCCGGCGCACTCCTTTACCTCACTGAGCCAGAAATAATGCTGGTAAAGAGGAAAGGTTGGGCATGAGGCTAGCAAACCCATCCTGTAAAAATTAAACACTGCTACAGAAACTTCAAGCCATTAGCTTGGAGCCCTATGTTCCACTGGGAACGTGAAGGAAAAATTATTATTTATTATTTAGATATCTTCATTACTTCCGTCTTCTTCATGCCACCGATAGTTGGAACACTGCTGACCATGTATGTGAAAGAGATGACTTTCTTTTAACCTCCTCCTCTGGCGATGACCAACGTTTTTTGTCGTTGGTCATTAGGTATCTTCATCGCCTGTGTCTTCAGTATGTTCCCTTAAAGTGCCGTCTTCGTTGACTGCTTCTTCTGCCTCAGTAGATATTTGGGTTTGTCTGACACTAATATATATCATCAGCGAAGTCTAGATTGTGTAGAGTCTTCTTGTCAGTCCAGTCTACACCCGTCTTCTTGATCCCCACTCACAGTCTGTTGCATGACTCACTCCACTACAGTCAGAAATTGGTAATAGTAGAAAATCTCGTCTTACTCCTATTTTCACTTCAAAGGTATCACCGAGCTTTCTGTCGTGAATCACTTGACATATGACATTATGTCATTAATAATTAACACTTATAAAACCATTCCTCTTGAATCTTTTAAAGTAAATTTTTTCAAGTAAGCTTGAGAACTGTTTGAAATTATATCTCGTTCAGAAGAATCAAGTAAATAATGGAGGAGATTTGCGGCTCAGGTCGATGATATTCAATTAGTTGTGTTCTCTGAGACAACAAACTTCCATTCTTAGATGTCTTAATTAAGAGGTAATACACAAGTATATAGGAAATCAACATAAACAGAGCAAATATTCAACTATAATGGTAAAAATTCAATTACCCAGAAAAGAAATTGTGTATAGACATTATTTTAAAGACTTCAAACACACTGTAGAACTCCTGTGTTGAGGAGAATGAAGGAAAAATACCGCCTGCGAACCGTCTTCAAAAAGAAATGGGTATCCTCACAATGTCATCAAAAAGTGTTTCAACATAAGTCATAACACCAACAACAAGCCAACATCAAAGGTCACAAGAAAATCCATCCTACCATGTATAAAAAATATCTCTTAAATAACAGCTAGAATTTTAAGACTGTTTCAAAGAGATATAGCACACAAACCAGCCAGCACATTCATTTGTTTCGAAATTGTGTAAACCAAAACAATGAACAGAGAAAAAAAGATAAAATTAACACTATTTACTGAATAAAATGCATGAATGAACTGCAATTAACATTACATCGGTGGTCGAAGTGGCCGTCATGTTCGAATCAGAATACAAAAAAACAAATCGGTTGTAAAAAGACATGGCACATATTCTTTTGTATCAATGCATGTGGATAATTATGGACACCAGTTAGATAGATTGGATAGTGTAGAGATTTCAAAAAGAGGAAACACTGAAAGTGTTATGCCAGGGAATTCCTAGAAGCCTGGTACTCACGGAAATCAGTCATCAATTACAAACACATTATTATAGACGATTTTCACCAGCTAGTAAAAGGTAAATCAATCACAAGAAAGTTCGAATTCCAAGTCAATAAAAATGATCAACAGAGATGAAAATTAACAACCAGTGGTCGCTAGGAGATACAATCACATCATTCATGTTACACTAAAACCTGCGCTATAGGGGATGTTGTCTAAAAGCATGATGAAGTAAGCTTCATAGTTAAATCAACCAGCTCCCCAGAGAACATAACTAATCCAGAAGCAGAGAAATTATTCTGCTACAAATTTTTACTGAAAGTGTGAATATCCTCCTACGGAACCGTTTTGCTTCGTATTAGAAGATTCTTTTTAACTAGAGACGGTGAATTATAGAGAAAATTAATACAACTTCGTTACCTCGTGGCCCAATGGTCTATTGGGTAACACTTCAACATTAAAAAGGAGTGGTACCGGGTTTTAGTCACACTGAGATTACAACTAACCATTTGGGATCCAAGTACACCCAGATTGTGAGTCCTAAATAGGCCGATACGCACGTGTCTGATTCTACTGTCAACCATGAGAAAACAACTAACTTCAAGTTAGTAATCCTGGTAGTAGGGAGGCATTTCTCTAAGGAGCCCACAAGTCGAATGTAGCGCTGACTACGAGAAGCAGTAGGCATAAATGAATAACATTTTTATTTGCTTTCATAAAATTCAGGTTTTGCAATAAGTCTAACCGATTAAGTGAGTGAAGTATTTACTGAAGGTTTGGATAACCGAAGGATTTCGTTTCATGAAAGTCATACGCATAAGCATACTTTGATTAGTCACTTGATAGTATTCAGTACCATACATGTCGTCTTGTAGTTATGAAGAAAATAAAAGACAAATTCAGCTAAGAAAATTTTCTTTATCGACGAAATCGTCTTCAGAGGCTGTACAGTCGTATTTATTATTTTATTATTATTGTTCCCTTGGGTTCCTAGTGGAACATAGAGCTTCAACTGCACATCTCCACTTGCTTCTCTCTTCTCCTGTACTTTTCACCTGCATCCATCTTAGTCCATACTCTTTCAACTCTACTTCACACGACCTCCTCCATATCAACATTGCACCGACGACCCACTCACCGCCTCCCTTTCGGGTTCCACTCGAGCAATGGCATGACGCGCGATGTCACCCAGTGGCCTCCTCACCTCAGCGAGTGTCCAATCCATCTCCACTCTCTCCTGCATATTTGTAGGTTGGCGATAGGTTCTTGTTTTGTTCATTTTTTCCCATAGTTTCTTGTTGGTGATTCTTTCCGGCCCAGCTATCTGATTTGATCTTCAGTATAGATCCAGCGAAGACAGTTTTTGGTTGATGAAGATCTGGTCTGCAACAGGCTGTTAGAAATATTATTTGTGACCCCCAAGTTTCTGATCCGTATAGAAGAACTGTCTTGACGTTTATATTGAAAATCCCAGTTTTGTTGTTGATGATGAGTGGTGAAGATTTCCAGATTGGTTTCAGGTTGATGAATGTGTTTCTCGCCTTCCCGAGTCGTATTTATACTAACAAAAAATATATAGTGGTCTATTATCGAGTAGTGGGGGGTGACATAATTGATATAATTACTCAGAAGTGGCTTTAGAAGTAAAAACTTAAAAGTTGTAAACTACGTAGTACCCAAAACACAAAGATAGAAATGTGATAAGGTTAAAATTGCTCTTGAGTGAGAATAAAGGTATTTGAGTGTCCAAGTGTTAACAAGTGTGAAAAGGGTGTGAAAATGTACAGAAGGAGCATATGAGAGTGATAATAGTGAATTAATTAATTATTAAAGGGCATCAGGTTTCGACTTTTGTGTATGGCGGGGCGCTGGCAATTCGTCAATACAACCTTGAACTGTGTATACAGAAAAAGTTTGTCTAGTCTCTTATTCTACCTTGGTCTTAACCTCTTCACTGGTCGTACCCTGTAAAACAGTTTTCATTTTTATTTACTTTCTTACCCATATGGAATGACACTCTACCACAGTGCACAAATTTTATTCTTACATCAGTTTACTTTTTTAATTTTTAATTTTAGCTTTTGCTTTAATAATTAATTCACTATTATCACTCTCATATGCTCCTTCTGTACATTTTCACACCCTTTTCACACTTGTTAACACTTGGACACTCAAATACCTTTATTCTCACTCAAGAGCAATTTTAACCTTATCACATTTCTATCTTTGTGTTATTGGGTACACGTAGTTTACAACTTTTAAGTTTTTACTTCTAAAGCCACTTCTGAGTAATTATATCAATTATGTCATCCCCCACTACTCGATAATAGACCACTATATATTTTTTGTAAGTATAAATATGACTGTACAGCCTCTGAAGATGATTTCATCGATAAAGAAAATTTTCTTAGCTGAATTTGTCTTTTATTTTCTTTAGTTAAGCCAAATTTAACCTACCAGTATTGTATGATGATCAAATTGCAAACCTGACTATAAGAATTTACTCTGCACAAACACACCAAGGACTAAAATGCATGGCATTGGTTACTGCCTAGGTTTCCAATCAGAGTTTCTATTGGCATTCTACAGGATGTCAGTCGCGCTTAGTGCGAATAGCTTGTAACTACTACAACCGATGTGTTGTCGTCTGAATGCAAGAGGCCAATCTTTGCGTTTCACTGTCTATTATTATTACAATTATTATTTCCTTTAATTCCTAGGGGAACATAGGGCTTCAGCCGCGCGTCTCCATTGCGTTCGGTTCTCTGTTAGAGTTTTCATCTGGCTCAAATCTGCCCACATGCTTTCATCTCCTCTTCACATCACCTCCTCCAAGTCACCCTTGGATGGCCAACTAGCCACTTCCCTTTCGGTTAACACTCGAGGGCTTGTTTAGTGATGTCGTTTGATGGTTTCGTCAGAGTATGGCCAATCTATCTTCACTTCTTCCTGCCTATTTGTTGCACAATCCTTTCCTAGTTGGTTCGCTCATTGCCAGAGATCCGTGTTGCTGATCTTTTCTGGCCAGCCATCTGGCTTTGAGTACTGAGCGAAGACAGCTGTTTCACTGTCTACCTAATCAGAAATTCCTTAAGTTATGCACAGTAAGAAAAATATCTCGACAATAGTATAGTTATTTGTGATAAAAATCTGCGGTACTTTTTAACAGTAATAACCTGTCAAAAAGCAAAACTAACTCAACAAGACCGTTAGGCGGTTACACACATTTAATTAGTCCTCAGACACCAAAACCGTAGCATACAACAGAGTTGTATGACCAAAATCAAACCTAAAAAGTACCTGAGAATCACGTGGAATATTCCCAAAAAGATGAAATCCCAAGCTCTGTCAGCAAGAATCACGCACTAAATAATTCCCATAGACAGTCCAAGTTCAGAATGCCTTCAACCACTCAATCAAAGTTGTCATTCAGCATATGATATTCAAATTCCTGAACAGTGGCACGCAGTCTAGAAGGAAAGAGGGGGATAATTACAAAGTTGGTTGGAATGTCTAAATAAGCAGCAAAATCACGATTTTTCCGACATATAGGTTAGTAGTAACATCTATATTGTATAGTGGTGAGTATTTTCGCCTGTCACATGGAAGGCTCGGGTTCGATTCCCGGTCGAGAAGCTGGCTTTGGCCTGCCTAGCTCAGTAGGTAGAGCATCAAACTTATAATCTGAGGGTTGAGGGTTGGAGCCACCCAAAAGGCAGCGGCTTTGCGTCGGTGGCATAGCAGTTAGGACTCTCGCCGACCATTCACTTGATCCGGGGCTCTATTCCCAGCCGACGCACGCCTTTGCCTCACTAAGTCCGAAATAATGCTGGTAAAGAGGAAAGGTTGGGCATGGGGCTAGCAACCCCATCCTGTAAAATAAAACACCGCTACGGAAACTTCAAGGCTCTAGCTTGAAGCCCTATGTCCCACTGGGAACGTGAAGGTAAAAAAGTAACATCTCTAACTGCATTACTGTGAGACGCAAAGCATGAGTTTCTTCAAGTTCACAGGTACGCCTTACTGATTCATGAGTACCAACAAGCACGAAAGCTAGATGCAACATTTCCTGCCGATTCCCTCCAAGTATATGAGATATTAGTTGTGTCTGAAAGTAGAAAGCAGTTGAATACTTGTATACTGCTATGTTTGTTTACAAAGATGCATTAGCCATCTCTGTAAAATTCATGGATTTCTTGAGTTTTACCAAACAGTGTTTCTGTTTTTTTATTCCTTCACGTTTCCAGCGGAATATAGGACTTCAAGCTAGAGCCAGCTTGAAGTTTCTGTAGCAGTGTTTTATTTTACAGGATGGGGTTGCTAGCCTCATGCCCAACCTTTCCTTTTTACCAGCTTTATTGCTGGCTTAGAGAGTAAGGGAGTGATTCGGTGCCCTGCGATCGAACCCCGGACAATGTACATGGTCAGCAAGCGTCCTAACCGCTGTGCCACCGACGCACCCCCGATAGTGTTTCTCTATTAAAACCTAAACAATTGATTTAACCAGTCTGCTGTGAAATCCACCCTATTTTACACGTTTATCTAAAACTACAATAACTCAGAATTAAAAAAAACAGATAACATTGTTTATTTAATTAGAATTTCAAAATAAATCAGCAGTTTACGTCTATTGAACTTTGTACAAAGTATACAGTCTACATTGTTTCAAAACAAAAACACTAAACAAAAACACTTAAACATTTTTCAATTTTTTATAATTTATTTTATATTCTGTTCCCACTTATGTTTAACTAAGGATCAAAGTTGAGTGTATAGATATATGCATACGTGTATATAAAAAAATAACTGATTATTTGACTCTTTTAATTAAGTGACACAGAAGCGACATTATGTTCTTTGAATTCATTGCTTTGATTGTTTTATGTGGTGAGTAGTATGATTTTATTCAAAAAAAAATAACTCACATTCTCATCTCATCGCATCGCATGTAATTTGTAGGGTCGAATGGTGTTATTGGCAATGAACACGATCAGGTAAATCCGGACTCATTTTTCAGTATGATTAAGTTTTTTGTATAATCCCAATCTTGAATAAAACTAAACAGAACATTTATAATGATAAGATAATTTAATAATAGATGTTTTTTACAGTAAAATTAAATAAATTGTTAGAATGTTATAATGTGAATTGAATACATTTTAACTTTATTTAATATCCTCCGATTTGACTGGTGGTAATGACATCTTCCCTATCTCTGATATTTGCGTTGAGTCACTTCTATTGCATTTGTTGGGTGTAGACCCTATGAACAAGAATCCAGTAATCAATCTCTCTCCACCTACAATAATGATGACATAAATAAGAGAGAATATATGACATCTATAGTTTTATCATATAAGCAGGAGACATCTGAAACCCTCCCTATGTAGGATTCTAAGTAAAGCAGGAATCAGGGTGGCATTCAAACCTACAAACTCACTCAGGCAAGGACGAGCTCTGTAGACTAAAAGACTCGGTGGACCCAATTAAACAAAATAATATAATTTACAAAATACCTTGCAATGACTGTGAGTTAGGTCAACTACACAGGTCAAACTAGTAGATCAGGAGTAGTGAGATTATCAGAACATGGGAATTTAGCTAGGGCTACAATGATTGATCCCCAAAAGATAAGTAATTTAGAAAAAAAAGCTCTGCAGTAGCACTGCATTCATTAACACACAACCACACAATAGCGTGAGAGAGAGAGAGTCGAAATTCTAAAAAGTAATATAGGTAGGTGGAGATGGAGAGAGATTGATTACTGAATCCCGTCTGGTTCATCGAGTCTACACCCAACACAACACATGCAATAGAAGTGACTCAATGCAAATACCAGAGATATGGAAGGTATTATTACCACCAGTCAAATCAGAGGAGGATGATAAATAGTCTTAAAATTCTATTTCAATTTACATACATTATAACATTTTAAGAAGTTACTTACTTTGACTATAAAAACACTCGTCTTATTTCCCATCTGACTGTGCTTGATTGACAATACTAATATTATTTCTGAATGTACATTATCTTATATTAACTTTTATCCAAATGTCTAATAAATTCCGCTGATGTATATGAATGAATTAAGAAGTTGCGACAGTGAATTGATATGATTATGAGCAATAATTTGTGGTTGAAACGTGGTCATCAGTTAATATTACTGTACAACTATATGATTTATCAAATGGAGTTACCTAAACAATGTTTGTGTGGATACTTTGGCTTGTTTATAACTAACTAACCAACTCACGTTGATAAAGGTTGATTTCGATAGCTTCCTAGATATTCTCTGATTTCATGATGTTTATAAGTGTATTCACTAATTGTTCTTAGTGTAATCTGACCTTTAAAACTAATCAATTTCACTTCACTTTTACAACCGTGGAATACACAAGATCGGGATAAATATTCGATTCATAACGCCTGATAATTTATTCGTTTCAGTATGCTACTGTCCATAATGTAGACCTTCTAAGTTTATACATTCTTTTAGAAGACATTTCTTCAGATTACTTCATGAGAAAAGAAACATCATGCCTGAATATTATTTCTTTGACTATTATTCATGATGAGTGTTCAGAGGTTGTGAAAGAAACTAACTTTTGTAACAGCACTGTCAATATCCTACTCTCTTAGCTAATTTCTACTAAAAATACAACTAGAGATATCCTTGTATCTCTTTTCCGGTTAGAAATATTTACGTAACTTTCATTCACTAACGTAATTATCCCACTAGTATATAAGATGAATGAAAATCCCCCCTAAGTTATGTCATATTAGTAAACCTTCATTATACCATTCTAAGTATCATCAATCTATTCTCACATAAATCTAACGCCAGTGAGGAAATCTGAAAAAAAATGTATAAGAAAATGACTAAAGTATGGAGCAGTAATTCTCCCCTACTCATTGATCAAACTTAAGTTGCTGAGTATACTACTTGTATGTCAGCTGGGAGGGAGCGGAAGGTCCTCCTTTCGCTGATTCAAACATCATCCTACTGGAATGCGTACTATGAATAGCTGAAATGAAATTCACACTAATTGCTTTTCCTTATTGATACCTTTTTCAGGTGCCCTTAGTGAAAGCCGATCCACCTGAAAGCAATTTATGTAAGTACTGAATTGTTTTTTCGTTTTTTTTGTTTGTTTCTTGTGGTACTTGCTTTTAACTTTTATAAACTTTTGATTACAATACAACTTTTAGCAATAAATGTGGCTTAACTCAGGTGTACAATACACTGATAGCGTCATACTTCAGGATAACTGAGTTAGTAAAGTTAATTACTGACTGATTGTATAGTGTAATCGAAGTATGAATCCTCAAGTAAATATTGTATGGGGAGACTGTGATTTAAAGAGAACAACAGATTGAGGAGCGAAGAAATATGCATTCCTTTCCAATTGGTTCCTCATCATCGACTCTACACTAATATACACTTGCTTTTTTTACATTAAAATCCTTTACCAATCAGGTGGTTATTTTAGTTAATCAGTTTTAGGTACACCTAGGCCGATGGTGAAATCAAGAGGTTAAAGGTCATCAAAACAAATAATTAATAGATGTTAGTAGTAAGATATCCAAGTTTTCAAGGAGGGGTGAAAATTAATTACGGAATTCAAGATAGCTTGATTCTTAGGCGTTGGCAGCAGGTTATTGGATAATGAAGAAATTTGCAAAATGCCTCTGATGACTAAGAAGAATAAGATGACTCAGAAGAATTACCTACAAAGAAGTTAATAGAATTGCAAAAATTATAGAAGAAAGTCAAAAGCTAGTTACAAGAGGAGGGGGGAAACTCGTTTTTAAACCTTAATACATATTATGTAGTTGGTCATGGTAAACAAAACGGCTGTACAAATTTCTTTAGAACACATAGATTTTGCTTGTTCAGATGAATTCCGATTATCTTTGTTGTACTTAAAGGTCGTACTCGTTGAGCATGCGACAGGTTGGGTGATGTACAATGAATAACTTTAAAAGCTTTGTTAGAGTCGGCTTGATGTTGATTGTTGACGAGATGAGGTGGTATTGAGCTGCGTATAGCTTATGCAGATCTTTGCCCAACGCAGATGGGAGGTGTTCAGAAATTCGACGATGAACTTGTTTGATCGTACGTCCTATGTAACTAGATCCACACGGGCAGTTAGACTGGAAGAGGTGAAACAGGGCAGTCTGTTTTTATTTCTTGAACTAAGTATTGGTCGGCTAAGGAATGCACAGCATAGCTTAGCTGCATAGAAAGTCCTTTTTAATGCCCTTCTTAGACGTTGTGATAAGATCTCACTATTGACATCACCTATGAAATGTAATGTCTGTGTGTGTAAACTAATGAAGATTGTGGTGAGCTGAAATCATTATGACTAACTATCAGCCAACTGATACTACTTTTGTAGAGATTCCTTCAACCATTAACATTTGACATTAAAAGAGAATGTATCATCATAAATTTACACATTTAAACTAATTTAGCTGAATTGATTAGAGATGCCCATTAAAAGATGCCTAAAGACTGAGGTTAGTGAGCAAAGAATATTCTTCTTGATAACTTCTTCATCAGTTTCTGCATTTATACAACCGTCGTAGTTAAAGTAATCTTTTCAACTACATTGAATCAACAATAAAGACAGATCACATTTGAAAAGCTTCAGTAAGAGATAATATGCACCATTACAACACTGAACTGAATATCCGGTAAATTGAGGGGTAATACAGAATGTTGCATTCATAGGTTCAACACCATGTCAGGGTAGCAATGAAAGCTGGACCTGTTCCTATACACATACAGGTCCGTTTGATTTAAGCGAATTGCACTTGTTTCTGTTCTGTGGAGTGTTCGATATCTGGAGGCCCATCGGGAATTTCTTCGATACCCAACAGAGGATAGAAAAAGATGCTTCAGTGCTGCTAGATTTTTGGCGTGTTTGGATCAGGTGGTCTATTACAGAACTGTTGACGACTTTAGCAATAACTTTATTCAGCCTGACTCGTAGCTATTACAGAGCACGAAAAATCAAGTCCCTAGAGCCACGACCAATATAACTGGCTCCACAAGGGTAGCTGAAATGATAGATAGATACCATCAAAATTGGTTAGCCAGGGTTTTTCGTCTTTTAGTTTAGGAATCAAAACTGGTTGTATTGAAAATATAATAAGCAGCAATTTTACTGGCGTTAAACGTTCTTCAAGTTAACTTTTCTCAACTTTCCAGTTAGTGTTTTGCTTGTAAGTAACCTTCAGATTGCAATCGTATGTGCAGAAGTATTTCGCTCAATATATTCACAGCCATCACACAGTTAGCCTATCGAAAACTCTAAGTACTTGTAGAGAATATCCTTAAAACAAAAGAAGAATATTCTTCATATCAACCTAACAGTTGTTATGTGTGGATATTTAAGAAAAGCGCTCTAATTGTAAAACTGCTCATTTTTGAACTAACTTCAGCTCAAATAGTGAAAGATATCTTTTAATCAATTAATAATTGGTGTGCATGTTTATTTCTTTAAAACTCAACAGAGTGAAGCTGTTCATCTTGCATTTTATAAAATTGAATTTTCTCATTCGGATGAACTTTACATTTGACATTTTTATTCCTGATAGTTGGAGTGTATAAATCAAAATGGCACTTCAGCGATTAAAGACTGTTTATCATATCGAACTGTATATTGAGAAAATGTCACGTGAAGCATTCAATGTTCAGTATTTATTTATTAAACATTTCGGTACTGAGAATAGACATGATTTGTAAAAGGAAATATGGTAAAATTTTCAAGTATTGGTTTTTATAGGGATTTTCTTTGGTTGGTTGGAGGATTTCATCATGAGCTGACATCAGTTGAAGGTGAGGCAGTAACTCATCACCCAAGTAGACATTGCGAAGTGGTCACTCTATGACATGAATTGGCAGAAGTTAGAATTCATGGGCTGGCCATTGGATCGGGTTCCAGTGGCTTGATGGTCTACGAGCTCACTGGTCTTTTATTCAGAAGGTCCTGCGTTCAAATCCTGGTAGTGGTTTCGTACTGTGAACAGTCTCAAACTAGCCTGACGAAACAGCTGTCAAATTCTCTAAGCTGGTTTTCCGCTGGTTATCTAAGTGATATCAGCTAATTGTGAAATCCTCCAACCAATCAAATATGATAAACTTTTGGGAATCTGTAGGCTAGTTACGAAGTGCTTCGAATGAACACGCTAAGATGTAATCGAAACTGTCGTCTGATGTTTTAGTGTATTCGTGGTATTTTATGGATTAATATGCTTCACAGGTATGAAAATATTCTGGAGTCTCAAGGTACCTTAGCGTCAATAGAAATAACATCTAGAATCACTTCAGCATGGTGAAATATTTATTTATTTTGAACCATACAGCAGCTTATCATTCAAAATGTATTCTCTGCACTGATAGAAGTCTGTTGAGGGATTCAGAACTCAATTTATTCATGTTCCTCAGTGACTGAAATAGCTCAAAGAAGTGAAGGCGTATCCCTGACTTCCTTCCTGCTTGTATATTAAGTGTGTATGCACTTCCATCTAATAAGAATCTAGTAGTTTGACCTATAGTTCCATCTAATTTTCTATACACTTATGATTGATTGATCATCTGATTGGTATGAGTGGTTGATTACCGCTCATTGCAACGACCAAATCTGAGGTATTATAGTCTAAACGCAGGAGACCAATGCTTGCGTTCTACTAGGTAACTATACAAAAAACGTCCCTGAGCTACTGTCATTTTCGAAATGTCTTGATGATGGAAAAAAAAAGTTTTTTGCAATTAAATCTGAGGTACTATTTAACAATAATAACATCAAAACTCAAAATTACATCACCAATGCCGTTCGACAGCCAAACAGAACAAATCACTCATCAGACACGGATAAAGCAACATACAGCAAAGTTATTATATCAAAATCAACTATTAAAAGTACATGAGAATCTAGCAGGATATTCCCAACAAGGTGAGACAGAAAACTCTGTCAGTAAGACTCAAGCACCCCACAATCCCTACAGACAGTTCATGGTCAGAATGGTTATGACTCACTCAAACAAAAATCACAGTCATAAAAACAACACATTTTCGGCATCATCACATAACCCTAAAACAGAAGCAATAAAGTTAGAGAAATTTGACACGAACAAAGACAAATAACAATGAGGATTAAGTCAACAGAATAATGATATATAGTCTAGGCGAAAAGAGGAAAACAATTACGAAGTTAATTAACATTTCGAAAGAAGTATCAGAATTGTAATCAGATCGCCTAGGAGGCATTTTCCAAACAGCTTTTTCTTTACATCAACCAACATTTGCCTCTAGGTAAATCAAAGTGATCTAAGTACTTCACAGGCGATTCGGTCGATTGAGTTAGAGCTCATCAGCGGTATGCTGTGTTCGACTCAGCTCAGGGAACCGAAGTCAGTCCAAAACACCTCAATTTTGATGTTTAAATTATTTCCGGCCAGCTAGCGATCACTTCTGATTGATATAATTGGTATCCAACCATTAGAGAGAACCAATGGGAAACTGAGGAATACGGGATAGCTGTTTCGTCACAGTCCAAGACTCTTAACCAGTGGCCACGTACCAAGGTTTGAACCCAGCACCTTCCTGGTACACGGTGAGCTCATGGACCATTCAACTACTGGGATCTAGTCCAGCGGACTATGAATTCCAACTTCTGCCAATTCCAATAGTTCTCTAACAGATATCTTCAACTCGTAATCAAACTAGTAACCAACGTAATTCCTGTAATCCCACAGTTTGCCTTTTAGAATTTTCATCATTATTCGTTTTCGCTATAGCCAACGTGTCACTGGTATTTCTTTTCGTTGTAAAACAAATTTTTCACATTTTATTCAGTTTAGTTTCTATTCAGAAGGTAGATTAACATTCAGTGATATTCTCTCTTTTTTATAGTCTGTGAAGTCTGTACTTCAACAATGAACGCTTCAAAGTACATGTTGGACACTCGTGATTTATTACCGTATGTATATAAATATCTAGATCAAATATGCGATTTGTTTCCTAAAAACTATCAATCAAAAGTATGTCCCGTAACTTTTAAATTTTGTATATAACACACATTTTCCAGTTGTTTTATAAGCAAAATTATCTCGCTAATAACTTGCCACCGAATTGGATACCCACACTGTGCCAATGAAAAAGAAAAAAAAAAAAAAAAAATAAAAATGAATATGTTTTAAATGTTAAATATATAGGCTAGATAGTAATGTTACGTAATAGGTAATGACCAAAGTTGAGATCCATGATGCATATTTCGTCCAGTTTGGGACTAGACAGTTGGATATGCCTGGATTTTAAATGAGAAATAGCGTTTTCACTGAGACAGGAATTCATTACTTATCCCTTTAAACACTAAAGCATTATTCACTACGCCTTCAGGGTCACGAAAGCAACAATCCCTCACTAGTGAACTGCGAATATATCCAGATGACCAGTCTGAAATATAACGAAATGCCCATCGTGGAATCCACTGTTGATCACACCCCTCACCAAATGATGCCATTTTATTCTCAGATATCTCATCGAGGCATCCGTAGTAGAAGCGGATACGTGAATAGAGACTAAAGATTTCTATTAAATGTACTTAACAAATGGAAAATATAAAATTAACTTGAAAAACTGAATAGAAATCTTTTGGGTTGTGTACACTTGTGGTAATTTGGATTTAATCCACTTTAGATACAGTCACGAACAGACATCAGTTGTAAAGATCATTGAAAACAACCGGGGGAGCACTGAGCAGCCGTTTTTCCCTAGTTTGGGACTCGAAAGAAGGTAAAAACAACGTCATCTACAAAATAAATTGTAACAACTGCGAAAAGTACTACATTGGTCAAAGTGAACGTCCCCTTCGTCTTCGTATCTACGAACATAAGCTAGTCATCAAAAGACATGATATCCACTCCCTGATATCACTGTAAACAGACAACCACGGACATCAATTCGACTGGGACAACGTTCAAATATTAGACAAAGGAAATAACAAGAATGCTAGGAAATTTTTAGAAGCTTGGCATTCCAGTGAATCATCAATCAATAGACACATCGAGATAGACAAAATTTATCAACCAATAAGAAAGAAACTTCACACACAAGGGGTCAAAGTTCAAGCAAAAGAAACAATCAGTTCCAAAACAAGTAACCTGGAAGGTGTGAAAACACACAAAAACAACCAATCACGTTTGAGGTCACCAGGAGAGATGATTAATAAACTCGTGGAGAAATCTAAAAGCTCACTTCAAATTGAAGTATGCGCTGAAGATATCACCTAGTAGGGTGATGAAAGCTTCGCAAATCAACCATCCAGCTCAGAGAACACAATCCCATCAAAATCATCCACCTGAGCTACAAATCTTCTCTATCACATTAAAATTAATCCTTATCCCCAAAAACCACCTGAATCTAAATATTAATCCTCAGCCTATTGATGACTACTGAAAAGATCGATGTCTTGAAGCTCTTCTGAAAAGTTCTGAAATGTGGAGTCTTCTATTTCAAAATGAAGTTAATGCCAATCGGACGCTTTATTCGTAGGATAGCGCTATATAACCAAATGATGAAGTTAGAACTGTCAAGTACTGGCTTGCAGGTGTTTAGCTGGTCACAGCTTCGATGATGCGCTGACATCAGTTAGAAAAACATTTGAAAACCAGGGAGTACTGGACAGCTGCTGTGTTATAGGTTCAGGCTCTTTATCAGTAGTCACCTACCATGATTCGAGCCCAGGAAATTCCAGTTTGTACATATAAACAGTTAGAGTTCACAGGTCAATGAATTCCAACCTTAGTGGATGAATCTTCAGCAAGCTTGGTTTAATACCCTTGAGTTTCTGGGTTTGACCCATGATGTGAATTCCCAAAATAGCACAAAATAGCTGTTCAATGCCCCCTGGTTGTTGACGAAATCTACGATGAAACAGTAATCCGTTATAATGTAGTTTGACGAAACGTTTAAATAACTAGAGAAAATATTGTTGTCAAACTAATTTACGGTAGGTATGAGAACTTGAAGTAAATGTATATTAAGCTGTCATTATAACTACATTGATGTTTCATCAATAGGTTGAAATTCAACATTTTTTAAAGTGTTCTATGACTAAAGTGAAAAACTACCTAACATAGACAGAGTTAGAGGAATTGTTATTCCATTTATCTACATACTTCAATCTGGTAAGTTTAAGGAGATTCTATTCATTTGTCCGATGTTCTTAATGGTCATTCAAATGGTCACTCATTTTATGACAGATAACATGAAAACAGTGAGTGACACATGTACGTCGAATAAATGAACTGCTTAATGAGAAAAGAATGTTCAGAGTTAGTTTTGCGTCCAAAACCTTTCTCAAAGAAACTTAATATAGAGTTTAAATATGTAGAAAAATGGCTTTACTTATTAGAAAATACCCTAAGAGAAAACGTCAAATCTTCTCCCTATAATCGAAAGAATTAAAGCTGTCATAAAAATATGTCAGTTAATGTGACATCTAACTTCTATTATTTTGGTTTTAAAAAGAGGCCATAGAACACAAACTTGGAAAATTATGTGCACCAAGAGATGCAACACAAAATACTTGGTAGTTTCTGCTAGGGCCGCAATAGTGGCCCGACGCCCAGACGGGTGGATGTGTTTTTAAGGGACAACCTTATGACCTCTGACTTGCAGTGTGATCCACAAACCAGTGGAGCAGTATTAACAGCTGTTTCTCCATGGATTCCGGTGACCATTTGGATTGTGGAGCCCATGTACACCATTGGTTTGGAATTAGGGTTTTCCATTTGCTCTAGATTTGAGCCTCATATTCACCAGTCCGGTTGTAAGCATCAGACGTTCACGTTAGCCATTTAACTTTTATGAGGAATATCCCAGATCGCGTGAAGGCGGTAAATAGAACCTACAATAGTCCCCTCTAATGTTAGTTGAGGCACTGTTTCCTAACAACATTATTGATCAAATTACACTGAGATGAAATATCCGTCGTGTAATAGAGTTCATACTAAAAATTAAGTCCATCATTTCAATCAGTGCCTCCTCCAGTCACGAAGTATTTTAATCATAGTTCAGCGTGGTGAATGCAGTTAATGTCAGTTAGTCATACTGATTCATCTTTATTAATCATTACTGAGAATATAATCGATCTCGTATCGGTTGAATACTATGCAACTGGAAATTTATTCTAGCTGATAGGTTGAGAACTTGGAAACCGCCAGTGTTAATCCACATTGCCTCAACATACACTAGTGTTTATTGATCATAATCGTCCTAACACTATCCAATACCATTAATCAAATACTAAAAAGACAAGGAAAGATTTATTTCTCTGGAAATAGCATGTGACAGATTTCAGCTCATGATGAAATCCTCCAACCAATCAAACAAAAAATCCTTACAAAAACAATACGGGAAAATTAAAATGATACTCTCTAGCGAATGCCCATATTCAGGTAGGCAATTATCTGGGAATCTAGTGGGAGGCACAGCAGGTTGTAGGTGAGGCGGTAACTCATCGAAGAAGAAATTGCGAAGTGCCCACTCTATGTCATGAATTGTTAGAAGTTAGAATTCATGGGCTGAACATTAAATCGGGTTCCAGTGGTGTGATGGTCTACGAGATCGCTAGCCTTGTAACCAGAAGGTCATGAGTTCAAATCTTGGCGGTGGGTTCATACTGTGAACAGTCCTAAACTAGCCTGACGAAGCAGCTGCTCAATGGTTCTCTAACTGATTTCAGCCTTTGATGAAATCCTCCCACCAATCTAACAGAAACTATGTCTATTTATGTGATTAATTTACACGACCAAAAAAATCTCTTTTAATGGAGGAAAATGATCTTTTCATACAATAAAACAAGCGAGGATATAACCTGTCGTAAAATACTCATCGCGCTTTTCTTACAAAATACATGTATTGGTAGAACGGAGGAGATCTTGAATTTCTTCAGGTAGCTAATTTTGTATTACAGACCTAGAGAAATGCTGTAATCATATCAGATGTAACGTTTGGCTGTTCTGAAAATGCTTTCTCAAATTTTCTGATGCAGTCAGAATTATGTTGGGATGTTTACTTTACTATGCGCGAAAATACCTCATGACAGATATGATCTCCACCCAAAAAATTACCAGTGATAGGTTTATCTGTCACCTTTAATTACTTTATAATGCAAATGCTGTCTAGTTTGTTAATATTCTCTCATGTAACTATTGATACACTTTTTCTGACAGTGTCATGAACTTGTACACGGCGGACTAGTTGAGAAACTTCATCAATGGATTGATCGAATCAATATTTATAAATTCTGTTCTGTAAGTGTTGAAAATCAATGATTGTTGTGATGGATGATTCTTATCTCTGCAGCTCTATCACTTTTCAGCTCAAAGTGCATACAACCTCACGTTTATTCTCATAAATTTGATAAATGAAGCAAGAATTCTACTCGCCAGGCAGTAGAAAAATAATGAATTGTGGTGATGCTGTTTGGGTGACTTTCAAAAAGCATGCTAAAAATTAAATCACTCATCTATTGTGCCCTCTCTTGTGGCTCACGCAGCTAGAAACGGAAGTACCCAGTTGGTACACGGATGTGTCACTGTAAAAAATAAATTTAGTGTAGTTAGAGAAAGTAATTAAGACGAGGATGTCAATACTAACGTGACTTCAGACAATGGTCAGAATATATATGTATATATTTACAAACGACTGTATAGCTGGTGATAAATTCGCTGAAAAGAGACTGCTTGCTGAATCATTTGTTTCAATTTTATGTTAAAGTAAACGAAGGAATCAACGGCATTCAGATCCAAGTGAAAAAGTCACTCACAAAATGTCAGTGTTATTTATTATATTCATGGCAATATATGATGACGAAATATGTCTCCAGATGACTGTTGAAAACGGTATTTATTTTAGTTGACTCAAAATGATAATATTTTCATAGCCACTGTATACCTTTAAAGTTAAATATGTATAACTTTAAAGGCTCTAATAACATCGACTTTATGTCTACTGTCTACATGGTGTGCTAAAAGAGAGCTACGCATAGATAGATCTTGTTTGTCCCTTAACCTTAAGCAAGCAGGATAATGCTCAGAAATACGATGATGAACCTGACTAATTGTACTGCAAGCGTAAATCGCTCCACAAGAGAAGCATTCAGTGCAGTGTAGGTACTCTATCTTTTTACAACTACTCCAGTTTTACATTCGAGAAATAGGAATAAACTGCTTGAATTTGCTTCTTCTATATGTATCTAGCATTTCGACTCCTCATATGGAGGAGCGAGTTATACTGTCCGTTGCTCTAGGAACTTGATTTTTCATGCTCGCTCAAGAACATCTCTCAGAATGGCTAAGTAAAGATGTAGTAAGAAAAATAAACAGTTCGATATAAGACCACCTGGTCCAAACAGGCCGCAAAGCCAGCCAACATTGAAGAATCTTTCACTACCATCTACCGGGTACCAAATAAATTGCCGAAAACAGCCAGGTACTGCACGCTCCAAACAGCAGAGGCTGTCGCGATTCACGTGAAACAACCAGTGCTTTGTATGGATACGAAGTAAGTCCAGCCAGCCACCACTACTGCCCTGGCCGGTCTTTAGTGGACACTATAAATTCATCAATTTGTATTATAATCTTTCCTAATTATTCTGACATTCAGCTTATTGTTATGTTGATGCTATTGAACTGTAATCCATTGATATTATTGTCACTATTGATTCGATGTTATATAGACAACACTAATATTGATCATAACACTAATTCATTCATTCACTATAGTGTACATATAACTGTAGAAACTTATGAAGAAGGGGTTATCGAATAGAATATTCTATATTCAGTAGCCATTCTTTCGAATTGTATTTGTTATTTCATTTTACAATTATTAAATGTAAGTGATTTTTTGCTTAATTGCAGAAAATCGGGTTTTGTAATAGCACTAAATCATCTTCGGATTCAAGTGTCGAACTATCTCGTAAGTTATGTAAATTTCACCAGTTTGATCAAATTTCAAAACTATAAACCAAATCTCAAATGCCATGAGACTTTAAAACAGGCGTAGGCCTGTTTGTTTGAATCACTCTATAACAAACAAACTCCATTTTTTCAGGCATAAATGAACACATGGAATATGCGTCAACATACTTGATGAATCCAAAGTACGTTGAAACAGCCTCGGAAGAATTGTGCAGAACTTATGCAGAAGATTTTAACGGAGTGAGTTTAATCTGAAGTGAAGTGATAGTTTGACCAATACAGCAGGCAGACTAAATTCGCTGATTCTGGGTGTGGTGAATACCTTAATATATCCTGTAACATACATAAGACTGCATTATATGCAATGCTTTTGTGGTTTAACTGTAGAACGCTCACCAACCATGCACATAGTCCAGGGTTCGACTCCCGGCCATCGACGCAATGTTTTACCCAGCCAAACTGGTGCTAAGGCCGGTATAGAGGAAAGGTTAGGAATGAGGCTAACAAATGTTGTTACCGGAACTTCAGAGCTGTAGCATGAAGCACTGTGTTCTGCTGGGAACGTAAATGAATACGAAAAATACGAAAGATAATATGCAACGACTGTAGGTGAGCAGCGGCAAATACTGAGTGAAGATTTCGTGATCAAAGGAAAAACTCACTCTTTAGAGTATAATACTATAGGAGTTTAGTTTCCAGTGATATCGTTGAATTATGTTGAGTAAACTCTCTCTTGAGTAATATGAGCTTCTGCATGATTGAAGATCGACTTGTGGGATAGTGACAGTTATCACATGACTCACATCAGGAACTTTATGCCCATTCATCCCTAACGACATGCATCAAACATTGTGAACTGTAGACTGACATCATTTAATTTAATAACGATATTGTATACTTGATCAGCACGCTGTTTGTTAGTAACCAACAGTGTGCATTGGTATTAGTCAGGACACGGCCAACTGTCAAAATTATCAGTTTTCAAAATCAGCGATATAACGCCATCAGGCGTCTTTTTCTGTTTTCCATCAGTAAGTGTCCTTATCTACAAACGAGAACAGGATAGTTGTCCACAGTCCCATCAGTTTCTGCTGGTTAACCGATGGATGTCAGTTGGTGATCAGAGTAACTTCCCAATCAATTTTTCATGTTTTATAAAGACAGATAGTTGATAAACATTTGTCTTTCAGAGAAAAAACTTTAGGCTATTCTGAAAAATTGTGTTCCACTGTTCTGCTAAAAAAAGAGGCAGAAACGAATTTGAATTTAGCATACGGTGCTAACTGTTTCTAACAGTCTAACATTAAACCAAATTATGAGGAAACTTAAACACAATTTAAGTTTCAAGTGCGTTATGCAAACGCGCAAAATAATTTCATTATCACACGGAATCGCTACTATTATTATTCCGAGTGGGACATCAGGCTTCAGTGGCACAGCTCTTTTACATCCAGTTTTCTGCACTCGTCTTTTTCTGGCTCTACCATTGACCATAGGCTCTCATCTCCTTCCTTCACATGACCGCCTCTATATCACCCTTGGACACATGCCAAACTGACCGCTTCCATTTCGGGCTCTAATCAATGGTCTGGCGCGCGTAATGTCATTCAACATTCTCCTCAGTGCATGTTCAGTTCATCTTCATTTTCTTCGTCATATTTGTTGGGCAATCGACTCTAGGTTGATTCGTTACTTGGCAGTATTCCTTGCTGCTAAATTTGATCCTTATTATGAATCCAGTGAAGAACGTTTTCAATGAATGTCTGCAGCAGATTATTTGAAATGCTTTTGTTAATGCTCATTGAAAGTCGCTGAACCACAGAATAGCGCTAATTGACCATGACACTAGTGCCTAAAAATCCGAATCTTGTTGAAGTAGAATTTTGCACACGGATTTCAGATTTATAAGCGTCTGTCCTGCCTTCCCAATGCTGACTGGCTTTTTGACATCCTCATCCTTGCAGCCAGTCACCTGTCACTGAAATGTTACTGTCTGGATAAGTGAAAGAGTTAACTTCACGGAGAGTGGGACGCGTCAACTGTGTAATAAAATGTCAAAATATAAAAGTTATCTCATTATTATTCATACATATTTTTGTTTGTTTTCTATCCATCTTAACTTCTAGTGTAAAGACACACTGATTATGCTTGCGAATATTTTCATTGAGGTAAGATTTCAACGACTGAAAACCAGTTCAGTTAAAGAAGTTTGTTCATATGCTTTGTTGTGTTTGTAGTTTACGTACTACTGAAAAGGTATTGCCCATGTTTTATCTACCTATTTGTTTTTAGTATGGAAATTCCTGAGAACTTAGAAGTACTATTAATCTAAGAGTAGAGTGTGATATTGCGTTAATTTTTTTATTAATCAAGTGCTGGTTTACAGGAGTTTTATTGGTCAAAGGCTTGGTCACGAGCAGACATCATTTAGAGAACCACTGAATTACCACGGAGTATTGGAAAGCACGCATCTAAGACCTTCCAGAAGCAGCTAGAAATTAAAGGCCATTAGGTTTACTCCAAGTGGCTCAAAGGTCTATGAGTTAGACTTGTAAGCGGAAGGTCCTAGGTCTGAACCGCAACTAATATGTACTGTTGAAATATTTTAAGCTAAAATGAAACAGCTGTCCAGTACTTCATGGCAAATTCCAGTGGTATGCTAACTAATGTTATCTGGTAATCAGGCCAGTTTGTTTATTTGGTGATGTAGAACAACGCTGCAATGGTTGTTAAAGTATTCTGAGTGTATGCATTTCTTGTTGATTCTATAAACGATGACTCAATAGTCAGTCTCTCTTTCATGATTAGTATTCCGAAAAAATCAATAAAACATTCAAAACTACTCGACAGTTATCCTAGAGAATTTATTAAAACGTTTATACAATCTAATTAAGAAATAGTAACATAAATGATAGTTGAAACACAACTAAAAATAGAGTTAAAAACCTTCGCAATATTACCCTGTTTTTAAGTAATATCAGGGAATGTACTCAGTAGCCTTTACAGAACATCAAGCCATCAGATCCTTTCTAAAATAATTAAGTTGACAGACCTTTCCGTAGCGCATCAGGCAAAGTAATTTAACTAGTGAAATATCACATAGTAACTCGGCAGAATTCAAGTATGTATTGGTCAGAGTATTCAACAGGATTTATGAGGATTTTATATGCTAGATATGCCTTCATTCCTCAGTGATTGACGGTATTCCCAATGAAGTTCGAAACCAGTATCCATTGTTTCAAATGCTGAAGCGTTATACGCTAGAAAACCTGTTTCACGACAGCCACCTACTGTGCAGGTACATTAAAGTGACGAGTCCAGAATGGGGCGAAATGCTCATCCTGGATTCTGCTGATTGCCACTATCCACCAAACTTCTTAAAGTTAATCCTCAGACATCGCCGAAGCATCCTCACTAGGAGCAGATATGTTAACAGAGGTAAAACATATCGTCATCATTACTCACTAAGGTTCCGAGTGATACATAGGGCTTCAAAAGCACATCTCTTGTTCTCTACACCCGTCTTTAGTTGGCTGTACGATTGACTATGAACTTTCATATCTTCTTCTTCATACAACCTCCGGCATATCATCCAAGGGCTGACGTCCAACTGCTGCCTGTTATTTAACAGATTTTAGCCTGTGGCACACTTACTCCAAATTATCAAGCTTCTGACATTAATTTAATGTGCAAAGTTAGGCAGTCACATTAGTAAATTAGTCTAAAGTGTAAGTAAACTGTGCAAACAGAATGACCTTCATAAAACGACTATTTGTTAATTTGTCTCAAACCACCTATCCAAATATCCAAATCGCAAAGATCCCCGACCTATCGTTAGTTTAAAAAGACTAAGCCTAATACGCAGAATACTATGCAGCATAACCGACGCAGAACAACGGAAGACGGTTAGACAGTGGCATTGTTTATCCTTCAACGAATAACTAAACAGACATACAATTCGTCGAAAGCACCCATCGGGTCGTGAGAGAGAATAGAACAAGGAGATCAGCAAAAATATCTTTTCAGCAATTTACACATTATCACTTGATGCCACAGTTTGTAAATAAACGTTAATATAATGTACATCAATACTTTTGATAGCATTTCTCCAATCTTCTGACAACCAGTACACGATTAGGCAATGACAGCCTTCTTGTCTTCAGCCAGTATGGAGACCAGTTCGAACAAACAAACTGTTCAATGTTCACCAGCATTGACAACATCATTGAATGCCATGTTTTTCGTTTTTCTCTATTTCCAGATGCAACGACAACTGTTGGATGTCTTTTAACCAAATATTATATCGTCTAAATAAGGCTTCTTAACATTGACGCTTGGTTTTGCTTATTTTCTATATTATCACTTTGGCACACATCATTATTACTTGTCACAGTTGTAACTCAAGGATAAATTTCATTGAAAAATAAAAGGATACTTTACCTAAAACAGATTTCTGTTGTATTTCTTTTCTTTGTATTTCATTTCACCATCTCTGTGTATGATATCTTGGTGGAAAACTGAAACGTCTCACTTAACTTCCAGTTGATCGATCACACTAAAGTAGAAATAGTCCTTATATTTTAACTGACATCAGTTACAGTTACCCCCTGAAAACCAGAGACTAGTGAATAGCTGTTTTATCCTATTTCCGGACCCTTCAGTGGTACCTGCATGTGACCCTATTAAGAATCAAAGCCAGTATCTCCATATCACAAGCCAAGCCCTTTGACAATTCAATCTAATAGCCAATTTGTAGTATAGAACACTGCTGCCATCCATTGTTGTTGGCTGTCCTCATACCGGACTTGATGGACCCCACTGGTCATAACTTCTCACTAGAACCCAATGCAACTTCATACTGTCGTAATTCACCTCACCTAGCTACCTGGAAGCTCTTTACTCTATCCTTGGTGGTGTCATGGCTGTATACAATTGAATAGGCCCAAACTTGCATGAAACGGTATTCCAGTACTCCCTGGCTTTCATCGGCCATCTGACTGGTGTTATTTCGTAATCCCTGCAAGCCAACACTAGAAAATTTTTCATATTACCAGTGAAGTGTATATCGCTGTTGGTTCATAATAGTTTCTTACAACATGACAGTTGTCATAGTTAGGTGTTTCATGAGACAACCTCTATTATATGATAAAACTATCAAAAAGCATATTTTATCTAGGATTTATAAAAGCATTCGTTGATTTTCAACAATACTCAGAAGAAAGACAACAAAACGTCACTTTTCATCACCTGTTCATCTATTTGATTGCAGCTCTTTGTCAAGGTGCTCATTTACTGTACATTTCATGAGAAGGCCCTCTAGACTCAACTAAAATAAATAGTCGTGCTCTCACTTCGCTTTAAAAAACCTTATAAACAGATATACCTGGTTGAGGGATCAATAATAAAAATCGAAATGGATATCCATGACGCTCATTCAGTCACCTATTAGACACCATTAATTGTTCAATTCAGTTAATAGTATAGCTACTGTAATTAATATTCTTAAATTTAATTCACTACCATATTGTGTAAATATCCACTTTTTCTTTCCTTGTTTCAAGATGCTTCAGCCAGTTTTCCTTAGATTCGAAGAGGGATTTCAATGCCAGTGTCGTTCATATCATATCTTCTTTCAATGTTGTAATGTATTTCAGTCCTTTCGAATCCTCATTTTCTTGAGTGACCGTTCCTTCTTTCAACCTAAATGTGTTTTCCACATGGATAAGTAATAACTAACTACAGTATAAAGCGATTGTAAGTAGTCAGCAGGAGGCACTCGACTTAATTTTTGTGTTTGTTAGCATTCGTTAACAAAGTTTCTATTTTTCCAACTGTCCATATAAGGAAAGGCATATTCTAATTAAATGTAAGGTGATGGAATATTTTTTGAATTTCAAAACTTCCTTCTGTGACAGAAATGATGCCAACATTGTTAGTATTATTAGAATTTAATTATTGGATGATGACTAGCAGTGGAATTCAGCATACGCATTTCGTCCTATTTAGAACTCGTCGTTTGGATTATTATTACTCTATACATGAGTTAATCGTGTTCACATGACACAGATACATGGCACCATTCACTGGTCATCTGATCCATATAGAATAGTGAAGTCCACCCAACTGTATTCTCAAGTAGATAAGAACTGGCAGTCGGAGACGCTCTGTGACATGCCTGTCTGTCTGTTTTCGACATAGAACTTTGCACAAATGTGCGGAAGTTCAAGTCGCCACATTCCGTGTAGCACGCGAAGTAAGAGAAGAAAGTACAAGAAAAGCATAATAGAAACAGTGAGCAGAGGTGTGAGACAAAGGAGTAATAAAGAAATACAAAACAGTTTCATTGAAGATCATAAGTCACAGGGAGTGGATGCATCTGCGCCACTGAGAACGATTTTGAGCCATGTCACCAATTGTTTCCAACCACTGATTTTTACCGTCCCGAGGACCCCAGCCTGGAAGTCTACATCTTCCTACATGGCTTAGACCAACTGCTGTGGATTTCATTGACTGATGCCAAGTTTTTGTTTGACCGCCGCTAGCTTTTTTCCAGCCTGACCCTATATCCGCTAACATTGCTCGTCGAGGAGGCGATGGCTTGGCATACGTAACACATGTCCTAACCATCTCAGTCTTTGTAGCTTCACGACTTCGTCGATTGATTTCCCCTGACATGCCTGGATATTAAGCAAAATACTACCCAGGTGTACTCAGAATTACCGTCTTCAAGATTCTTTAAATAATTTTTTCTCTTACATATCCTTATTCTTTGCTGAATTCTCATCTTTATGTGCCATTTTGAAGTGTGTCTACCGATTAGTTAGTCACCGACTCAAATTTTAGTTTTACAGAATAACATCAAAATTTTACACTACCGATTGTTTAGGCGTTTCATATTAGTTTGTTTATTAAATGTATCACACAGTGAAACAGTATTGTATATTGGATGACGTTTCGAACACAATTTATTGTTCATATTTACATCAGTTTTTGTCACACGACTTGGAGATTTGATTTTTATAGTTTTCTCTGTCTTATCCTATTTGTCGTATGGGCAGAAGAATTTTCCATATATCTGGGACAGGTGTTGAATCATTCCTATTACATGTATTTGCAATTGGTTCGATAAACAAAGCTTCTGTTATCAATCTTTCCCTATACCTTGTGACATTAGATTTTAAAACTGTCATCCTATCCCATCCCAACGTCGTCCAGTATACAATACTGTTTCACTGTGTGATACATTTAATAAACAAACTAATATGGAATTTGAACAAAGCAAGAACTACAGTTTTAGCAGAATAAAATGGTACCATCTTTTATTTCGTTGCCTTCTCGTCAACTGCTTACATGGCAAAGACATTATTAAATATATCTACAACAACAATTTTAACATACTTGCACAGAGTTCATTTTAACCAAAAAAATCAATCGATCAATATACGCATACACTAAAAATATATACATATATAAATATGCAATATTAACCACTATTCCGAACAATAATAATCAAACACAATGGAAACTTTTAGCATTTCACATTCGGAGGAAAGAGAGGTGAAATTATCCAGTTACCAGGGCAAAGAAAGGCCGATAACCGCTTCTTTCTGGACGCATAAATCAGGTTTCAGGCGCTTGATGGAAATGGCTTCAGCAAACTTAGGAGAATTGAGCTATTTTGCTTAATGATAATTTTGAACGACTTTTCGACGTCCACCTCATGACCCGTGTCGAGAAGATGCCTGGTGATGGCAATGTTCAAAGCATTTATTCCCTTTAGACGTAAGCTTTTTGGTACATGTTCAAAAATCGTAGATATGCCCTCCTTTCTGTCCTTCCAATGTAACTGCTCCCGCAGATACATGTAAATTTGTATACACAGTTGGAGGTAACATGAGAAGGATATCTATCGATTTTTGATTGCACCAAAGAGCAAGTTTTTCGATAGACGGGAACGAGCTTGGCAGCAGAATAGGCTACGGCTAGTGATGTACTCAGCCTTCTGTTGATCATCGTTGCAATGTTTTCACCTTTATAATCAAGCTGAAGGTAGACTGGTTTTTTTCTACTGTGATTTGTTTTACATTTGTGACTTCAGATCTTCCATACTTGTTGATGAACTTTGAGCAGCGATGATCAACAGAAGGCTGAGTACATCACTAGCCACAGCGTATCCTGCAGCTAAGCTCGTTCCCGTCTATCGAAAACTTGCTCTTTGGTGCAATCAAAAATCGATAGATATCCTTCTCATGTTACCTCCAACTGTGTATACAAATTTACATGTATCTGCGGGAGCAGTTACATTGGAAGGACAGAAAGGAGGGCATATCTACGATTTTCTGAACGCGTACCAAAAGCATAGAACTAAAATGGAATCAGAATTTTGTGCATGTCTATTAAACATTCTACGACTGAATTACGATCCCTTTTGTTGATGTAGATAAGTGTTATCCCTTGGAATTCACCTTTTCGAAGTTATCTATCCCTTTACGTCTTCTTTCAATGATTTTGAGAACATTAAACGTTTGTTCAAGGGCCTTGGTCTCCACTGACGGGCAACTTGAAGGCGCAAGTGATTCAGTCGTATACAAGTTAGAAGAAGACAAAAGAATGCGAATAAAAGTACAATATATTCATTAAAATCACCGTCGCAATCATACTACTACATATATAAGTAGCCAAATAATAAATCTTTAAATACCTTGATATTGGATAACACCAATCAACATCAAATGGAGAGATATGACATTTCATTTTTACTCATCTGGTCCTCTAGAGTAAGAACTTGGTTGCCTGAGGCCATGACTCCAACTTAATATGTGAAGATAAACGATGCTAGTCATTTGACCAGGGTGAAGTAGGTCAAAATGGGACAGGAACGCTAGACCTTGTGATTCAAAGTCGAGTAGTTAAACCCTACCGTCACGTTTCTTCTGATACTGTAATCGCATAGCCTCTGACATCAGTGTGTTGCCCGTGGAAAGCACAATTTTCTCAGCATGATTACAGAATATCCAGTCTTTCCAATTATTTATACATTCTTAACTAAAGCGATCAGTCCCAATGGCATACAGTAACTGTGTCATTGTCTGTGAAGTAGCCATACTGACTATACAAGACTCAAATTTGGAGGAACACGAAATCTGGATTCCACTAATTGTCACAGTTCCTCATGTTATCAAGAAATAACTTAGTGTGGCATTGAGGTATTTGTAGAAAGAAGGTATATGTCAGTAGAGATTGCCAATTTTTGTCTGGCATACCATCAGTCTAATATTCAGAAAACTCGATAAGTAGCATGTTATTTGATTGATTTAGGAATTTGTTCGAGAGTATAATTATGCCAGAGAGTTGCAAATATCAAGTTAACTCATGTCAAATCTCTAGAAAGTCAAAAGTTTGAAAGGAAATTTCCGTCAGTTCCGGGCCGGTGTGTTCACAATTCTTCCAGTATCGTGCTTAATAAGTGTCATTTGGAGGTGTTATTCCTAGGTTCCAAATTTAGTGATTATGATCCTAAAGTTAACCAACTATACACTTTGAAAAATTGTATTCTCAGACGTCAACCTTACCTCATCATTGGACAATGAACTAACTAGGTTCAAAACGACGCTAGTTGACAGCTGCCAGCAATACAAAAATAATAGGCATTCAGTAAATAGTCTGTTACCTAAGCAGCACAGAGAAGCTCTAAGAGAGCTCAGAAGCAACGAAAGCCTAATTATTAGCAAGCCAGACAAAGGTGACGGTATAGTTTTACTGGACAAAGGCGACTATGTTGAGGAAATGGAAGGTATTTTGAGTGATCAAACCAAATTCCAATCTCTTGGTGTTTTCAAAGACCGTAATGTAAGAGAGGAGAAACTGTAACAACAGAAGACAAGGACCCGGCAACAGATCGTTTATTATGGAACTCAACACGTATTTATATATTTTTTGTACATTATTATAGCTTATTCAAGCAAACAAACACAGTCTTCTGATTGGTTGTTTCTCACAGAAAGTTAACTTGCATCTCTTTGTGACTGTTTCTTGAATGTCAGATCATCTCTATGTTAACTGTATCTGCCTATGCAAAGTCTGCTGTGGTTGGTTGTTGAATCAGTCTTTGTTCATATTTATTCACGACCAATATTTGGGACATAAACATTGACGTAAATTAATGTGTACTAAATTGGCTAGCAACCTGCTCTCACCACAAAACTAATGACCGACTCCCTCAAAAAACTGAACCAAATAGCAGTATTATCATCAGTCACGTATAAGTCCATGAAACCAACGGGTACCAATACTCCACTTCCTTACTGTCTACCTAAATAGCACAAACCAGGTCTTCCTCTTCGCCTTTTTTTAGATAGGTATAACTCTCCATTCCACGGAACAACGAAATGTTTAGTGAAGATTCTGGGTCTTTTGCACAGAGAAATCGTGCAACATCGAATTAGTGATGCCTTCGGCATTATTTAGAAAACATTCGAGACTAATGTGAGGTATAAACGCATGTTATCCATGGATGTACCATCACTATTCACTATTGTACTGCTTATGGAAACAGTAGATTATATTTGTGAAGAACTCACCGAAAGGTAATCAAACTTAGGCTTTCCCTTGTGTAGCCTCAAAGAATTACTTCGTAAATGCATAGTGAATGTTCACTTTGTCTTCAATATTTAATACTACCGACAAGTAGATGGAATAGCTATGAGTTTACCATTAAGCCCAAAATTAGCTTAGGAGGAAAGTGCGGGCGTAGGGCTAACCACCTCTTTCCATAAAAAAAACCTCACAGTTACTGCAACTACAGCGATTTACGTCACTGTATGCGTCCCAAATCTAGGTCACCAGAAAACACGATACGAGGGCTTAATCTTGAGGAACGCAACAATCAATCACAATAGATCTTGTGTGAGCGAATACTATTCGCAGATTCATCACCAGGCTGTCCAGGAAACGGTAACAAAGAGATGACATAATAATCTTCAAAAAACCACCAAACAGAATACGTTACTTCTCTACTTACAATAACGAATAGTAATCTACATGAAAATCTATAAATATCTGTAGATTTTCATAACAAACGATCTGTTTCCCGGCCCTTGTCTTCTGTCTTTACACTTTTTTCATATGCGCTATCTCTGTTCCCATTAGACCGTTCTTATCCTTGACAGACTTTTAAACTATTCCCACTAGATACACATCTCGTGTTGTTACTTTTTTGGAAACAAGCAGCACATTCCCTTTCATGTAGTTATCATGTCTTGAAAACCACTTGTGGCGAACCTTTTATAATAGGACATATTCTCTTATACGTATACTCCAGAAAGTATTAGTTGTGCATTTCACTTGTCTCCAACTTTCATAATACCTGCTCACAATAATCTCTCTGTTGTCAGACCAACACAGTCTATCAGCAACAGGAGGGTATTAGGCATTGGAGATAAGTTATCTTTTTCATCTGACGCCATCGAAACAGTTGAGCGGTTATTAGGAATTCTTTCATCTTCTACAAAACAGGCCGCTGAAGTTTCATCGTGCAAGTTCTGCTCCTTAGAAGTCATTAGCATCAGTCTGTGAACCGAGCCTATCCTCCCTACCGAAATTCCACCCTGGTGGGTGACAAATGGAGGATTGAAATGCTATTGTATACATCTGGATGTCATGAAGTTATTTACCTTCTGCTTATTTTACACGTCCATATAACTTTGTAACTCAGGGACCGCTCCAACGAAATTCAATTTATTGTCATTGTAGATTTCTGTTGGCGTTCGTCTTCTTCCTATGAAACGCATCAAAACCATTATGAAGGTATCAGCATTCAAGCTAAAAGCCAACGCTGATAGAATAACTCGTGTTTGAAGAAGTCTAAATATGAAGCCGTATCTCTCTTCTCCACTCCTCTCATGGAAAACAAGTGACGTTCCGAAATAGTCGGCCCCTACTAAGTGAAAAGTGAAATCATGCCTTTCTCACACAGTAGTCTGGAAGAGGCGCTATCATTTGTTAGGCTGAACTGGCATTTAGGCGTCTACACGTCGTGCATTTTCCAACCACTCGTCTAACAGTACTAGCGCCTTAAATTTGCCAGAAGCGTTTATGAATAGCAGCTAACATTTGTGACCTAGCTGAGTGTCTTTTTAGTTGGTGATAGTGTCGAGTGGTTAATTGGGTTACAAAACGATGACTAGGTAAAATTTTCTGATGTTTGAAAGAAAACGAAAAGTAAGAATAATTTATTCTGCTGCCAACGCAAAGTAATCCATCAATCGGCACTGGAGACAATTTCTGAAATTCCGTCGTCTTAGGCGCTGTACTGCTTTCTTCTTCTGGAGGCTCTTAAAACAGTTTGTCATGTGATTCTCTTCGTATCAATGACAATGTTTTGCGTTTGGCTGCCTGTATTTCTTCGAATGTTGACTAAACAGTGTTCAAGAAATAATCTGGTGATGAGTATGTAAAGTGATGCATGATACAGACAGACAGAATACGATTTCATCAAAGTCATCCAATTCGAGTAGTAACGCAATAGTATATAAAGGTTCTATCCGTGGTACTCAAAGCAACTCATGCGGATTTCTTTACAGAAAATACGTATTTGCCTGCTTAAACTGTGTTCTATAATTATCATAATGAAAATATTAAAATTATTGAAGAGCTATTGACATCCCGTAGCGCTGAAAGCGCTCAATGAATTCTCGAATTTCATCAGTCAAATAATATTTAGAACCATTTCACAGTTCAGCAGAAGCATTAAAAATGGACTCAGAGACATCAGTGGACTTGATAACACCACTACTAAAGAAGGTGTGGAAAGAGGGAAAGGTACCTGTGGATTGGAATAAAAGCTACTTATTCAAACTGCCAAAGAAAGGGAACTTAAGCTAATGTAAGACCTGGCATGGAAATAGGCTCTTGTCAATCCCAAGCAAAATACTAAACCGCATCATCTTGGAGAAAATCAAAACACCTGGATGAAAAACTTCGACCGGAACATGCTGGATTCAGGAGAAACAAGTCATGCATCGATCAAATCGCCACACTACGTATCATCATTAAACAAAGCTTTGAATGGCAGTCAGGTCTCTTTCTCAACTTCATTGACTTTGAAAAGGCATTCGACAGCGACGGTCGAGAGGTGCTTTGGCAACTAATTTGCTACTGCAAGGGGTGACGCCAACAATTATACATCTCATCCAACAGTTGTACGACAATGCTGCATGGCAAGTAATCCACAACGGGAAATTCACGGAATCCTTCGAAGTAAAGACGCGAGTAAGACAAACTGCTTACTATCTCCAATGATTTTCTTGACTGCTGTAGACTCGATAATGCGAAAGACAGCGGGCACCGAAGAAACAGGCATAAAATGGAACCACACAAAATACCTGGAGAATCTGGACTTCGCCGATGTTATGTCTGATTTCCCACAAACTGGAAGATATGCAAGTGAAAAGCAACAGGTTGGCGATAGAAGAAGCATCAAAGATAGGACTCTAGGTGAAACAGAGGAAACAAAGGTGATGAAAATTCCTGGTTAACAGCAACGGTAACAACAACAGACAAATCAGCATAAATGGGAGAAAACTGAAAGAATCAACCTCTTTTATCTACCTGTCTACCTAACGGGGAAGCATTGTTTCAACTACAGTCGGACGGACTGACGAGGATATCAAAGCAGCGAGTACTGGGAAAGCAAGGAAGCTTTCATTTCTCTGAAGTTTGTGTGGAGGTCATCAGGACTAACTCAGCATGGAAATGAAAATAAGAACCGGATTTTAACTCCAATGTGAAATCAGGGCTACTTACTATTCGTACGATCGGAGACTTTGCGCCGCGCCGCGTCACGAAGGCCTCTTTGAAAAACCTACAGACCTTTGTTAACAGCTGTCTTCGCTCAGTACTTCGCTCAAGATCAGATGGCTGGCCAAAAAGATCAGCAACAGGGATCTCGTCAGTGAGCGAACCAACCCAGCAAGAACCAATTGTGCAACATATAATGCAGAAAGAAACGGAGATGGAGTGGCCATACTCTTAAAAACAAACCACCAAGTGACTTCACTTGCCAAACCATCGCTCGACTGGAACCCAAATGGAAAAGGAGAGCTGTTCGTCAGTGTGAGGTTGGAGTGACATGGAGGAGGTCATGTGAGGGGGAGATGAATGCATATGGGCAGACGTGGAGCCAGGTGAAAATGTCGGCGATGAAGCGAACGCAATGGAGACGTTCAGCTGAAGCCCTATGTTCCTCTATGAATTAAAGGAAACAATAATAATAAATACAGTTCAGCCTGGATAAATTTCAAGGTGTAAATTCACTTCGGAAATCTTGAAAACATTGAAACTCTTTCAGAAGCGTGTATATTCCAGTTCACAACTCGATTTACATGCATTTCTACAGACAAATGCAGATTCAAATAAATGACAGTTCGTATTGTGAGAATATTATCACTAAAGTC
This sequence comes from Trichobilharzia regenti, assembly GCA_944472135.2. Taxonomy (NCBI): domain Eukaryota; kingdom Metazoa; phylum Platyhelminthes; class Trematoda; order Strigeidida; family Schistosomatidae; genus Trichobilharzia; species Trichobilharzia regenti. Next base: position 73,911,556 of record OX235263.1, read on the forward strand.
CTGGGTTCGAACGCAGTAGCTCGTGTTTTTCACTCCTATTTCACTTATTGACGCTAAGAAATCTCTTTTCACCTTACTCTAAGACAAGTCGACTCAGTACGAGTTATTTAGACAACGATTTTGGTGAAGGCATTACCAATGAAAGAACAAAAGGATCATTGGGGATTAATCACTGTTGTCCACACGATGACATAGAAGTTCCACGAGGAATATTAGAGAATAAAACTCAATTTTTATTCTATGCTTTGCAACTATGCTTTATTCATTTGAATAAAATATTATTAACACTATAAAAAGTAAAGACTAACATAAAGCAGAAGATATTTAAGGTAATTCTTTGTGTTCACTGTAGCGTATTCTTTTAAAATCTAAAACAGGGAAGTAAGATGAATTATTGAAACAAAACATTACAAAAATTTAGTATACAATGTGTTAAATGCATCATGAAGCAGACTTTTAAACTAAAAATTTATTTGAAGAGATTGGATTGCGTTGCATTGAATTAACGCAAACGTGTTCCCTGAAAATACCCCGCTTATAACAATATAGTTTCCATTGTAAATTGGTTGCCTTAGGATGTTTAAACAATTGTTGAAGTATTTTTTATGAATGGTGACTGTCAGTGTAATTCAGAACGAGTGTTTCGTCCCATCAGGCAGTCGTCATCTGGACGTAACTGCATTCTCCCCTGAGTGAGGATGGACACAATGAAACTCAAACTCACTAGTGTCCATCGTTTCAAACATCAAAGCTTGGATGAGTCCTAAATAGGACGAAATGTGCATTCTGGATTCCATTGTTAATCACCATTAACTAAATTACTTCAAAGTTAATCATCAGATGTCATCGAATCTTCTGTAGTGGGGGCCGACATGTCAATTAATGCATACCGTTATAGCCTAATCGATCAACTAACAGGAAAATCAAAATTGAGCAAAGTTAACTTATCATAACCAAAACCATAGTAACCTTGAACGAACTGTCAGAACTCAGATACAAAAATGTTGCATAATTAATGAAAAATACGTTAAAAAGCATAGTTGCAGCTTATTTGTTGTAAGAATGTCTCACAGTCAATACACAGATGATCTATAGAGAAATCGTACCATGTGCTCATCCAGGTGACTGCAGATTATGGTACTTTGAGATCGGTTGATATTTCCAACACTATTCTCCCACCTAATCTTGACTCCAACCGTTTGTCCTAACTCCTGATCCTAAATTCAACGTTTGAAAGTCCTTGACTCTGGCTATGATACTTCAACTTCGACACCCAGGTCACGTTTCAGGTCCTTTTTGTTAATGCTGACTGCATTCTGTCAGTGCCACCATTGAGTGACGCAGGTTCCAATTTCTGTGAGGACATTGAAATCCTTCAAGATTTCAGTTATGATTTGATGACAAGTGCCAAAAAAAGACAAAACCTAGACAGACAGCACTCTGACGAGTGCATCTAATCATCCTATACCAATTAAAAAATATATGTTATGAAGTTGGTCATACTCTAATCTACTTTTTCTCATTAGAAAACTGTTTAACACATTTTGTTTTGAGGCAGAGGAGTCTGAATCTCCTGGCTAAGATATTCATATGTATCAGGATAACGATGTCAAAAAGTTTAGCTCATGCATAATTCCGTTAATTTGTTCCTCATACTGGATAATTTGATGAAAAATCATTAGAAGAATAATTAGTTTAACAGCTTTGGCAATAATCCAAAAGAGAAATTTCACGATCCTTTCAAGAAGTTTGTAGGAAATATCATTCAGCACTAATACTTCTCACAGAACTGTGAGAATTCACCCCACCTTCTTCCTGAATGGCTTGACAAGGTGAATTCAAACTACAGGACAACATTTAGCTAGATCGCTCTCGTTTTAAAGGTATCCCATTGGAAGTCTTAACCTGATGAAGATGCTTCTTACATTATAAAACTTTTATAATTTCTTTGGCAATTACGAAATAAATCTAATAAATTTTCGACACGCACGGTGATACTGGTTTGAAAGCGAGAAAACAATTACAGACTCACCAACATTTAAATAATTTACTAATGTCAACTTACTTAGTGAAAAACGTTCATTAATGTATTCGCATACTTTTCAAATGTTTTGAAGCACTAAAACACATTTTGAAAAAGAAAACAGATTTCGACTAAAATGAGCTCGAAATGAAGTTTATGTGTCGGTGGTTTAGTGGCAGAATCCTTGCCAACCGCGTACCTACTCCGGATTCTAATCTTAGCCTATGCATTCTCAAATGTTACTTATCCGATGGTAAGCGCCGTAGTGAGCGAGCGCTAGGCATGAGGCTAACAACTTTACACTCCGTTAGAATGACACCATCGCTATAAAAACGTCGGAGCTCAGGCTTGAAACCTTCTGTTCTACTTGGAATGCAAGGGGAATGAGAAAAATTGGAGTTTCACTTTTAATTCCAAATCACCAAATAATATCTAGCTGGTAATTAGCATTTGCATATTTTTGGTTGAATCGTTAACTCGAAGTTACTTCTTTTTGAATGAGGCTAACAGGTGAAGTCAGAATACGCGTTGTATTCTATTTCAGATTCTCCGACCAGTATACAGAAATAAGTTTGATCAATTTTCTCAGAGAAATCAACAGAAAATCACGTAAATTAATAAACAGTTTCAAATTATACTCGCTGCACAATAGGTGGGTCGCGTAACCCTTTAGCTCAGTTACTAATGAAGCGATTGGTACTGGGCTTCAGTCTGTCTAGGAACTTCACACCTCATAGGGGAGCAGGTTCATCCAATTGACGGGTTCCAAACACGAGGAAAAGTGCGTCCAAGATTCTTCTGCTACCTACCATCAAACAAATAACTCCCAGTTATTTAGTAGTGAAGCGTCAGTTCAAGTAGTCCACAAAACAGGTACACGGTAAGTGGATTCAGTCAGATATTATCAAAGGAAAATGAAGAATGTGAATCAGTAATCGAGGCGTTAACCGTTTATTGAAAGACTGGATGCAGTTTTGAGTCAACATTCTAGTGGATTCCTGAGCTAACCTACTTGACTTCATACTTTTCAGTTAGTTGGTGAGGAGAATTTTCGTGATATCACTGCAGACGCATGTAGTAGAATCGTATAATCCAAGTCGGGAAATCACCTGAAAACACTGGTATAATCACGCAAAATGATGAATAGTTCTCGAAAAGTCATCCAGTTATTAGCACTGTATACGACAGTGTGCTATATTAAATATGCTCATCTGATGTGGAATCAAAGTGTAACGGTCGATTGATATCAAACTAGGACAAAAAGGCTGTCCAGTAATCCCTGGACTTCAGAGGTTTTCTAACTGATAACAATCCGTGATTAGACTGAACAAAAATCCCTGAAAACTAACTCTTGGAAGTTAATCTGGCTATAGGAGTTCTGGTAAGAAGTCGCGACAACTGGTATCCATTAGGTCGAACGTGAGATTGAATACTCACCGATGACGCTGGTTGGTGGTCACAGTAAAATCACCAATTGGGGGAAGTTGGGATTCATGGGTCTCTGGTAGCTGAATGGTTTGCGAACTCGCCTTGTAACCAGAAGGTGCTGTGCTCGAATCCGGTGGGTGTGTAGTGATGGAGAGTCCCGAATTGGGGAGAAACAGCAGTCCATTAATTCTTGATTTTTAGTGGTTCCCTAACTGAGATCATTCAGTGATCAGAACTGATATCTTTTGAATTATTTGGTGGCACTAAATTCCTTGAAGTGAAACTGAAATGAGATTTGGTTCGTTATGATTTGATGGACAGGTAGGAGTGACACATGTACTGTTTTCTACACTCAGTGAATAACAGATAATTCTGTTATTTATAGTGTACTTATTTTTGATTACTGTTTGTGAATTTGTGAAGGTAAATTATCTAAAAAATAAGTCCATTTCTGATAAGAATTAGCTTGAATTGTGTTGAGCACCGAAGTAATTCCAACAAAATGGCTTAAAATATTTCCTTAATGAGTTATTTGCATTATTAACTAAGTAAATGGAGACTGAGTCAAGCTAGCCCTATTCAGTGGGCTCCTAATCAATAATAAAAAGAAATTGAATGCATAATAATCGCCTACTGCATGACTTAATTTTAAACAAAATTTGAAAAATGTCTCATTAGAAGCAGATATCGCTCTTTAGAAGTTTCATTGTAATTTTCTACCTAGAGAATATAAGTTTCTCTGACAATGGACTCTAGAATGATAGTTAAATGAACCAGATCAGAGGACTAAACAACGTCTAATCTACAAGTGACCTCCATTGCAGGGAGATTGTGTCTTGCGAAAGGAGTTTTAAAGGAATGAGGAGAATCGATCATTTTCTGAGTGAAGAGTTTGATGATAAATTAATATTGGATCATATCGTTGCCTTTATAGTATCATTTTGTAGGGATTTAGCTGCTTTCGAATTTGCTCATGAAATGATATCAGTTAGAGAACCATTGAAATCCAGGTGGAGTCGACAAGTTTCGAATTCTCACTAGAATTTCAAATACTCTCCGATGATACTGCCTGGTGCTAAAAGTAACGAAGTGACAGAAGTGTCAATTTATGAGCCTTCGGAGTCTGTCTTAGCGGCTGAATGGTCATTGAGCTTTCCTCGTAACCTGAAGACAATGGGTTCGATCCTGTGCGGTGTCATGGATACGCATCGTTGAAGTATTCCAAACTGTGATGAAAAAGCTTTCCAGTCAGCGCCTTCTGGTTTTCAATGGCTCTCCAACTGATATCGATCCGTTACAACACTTGAATATCATAAACTACTAGATAACGTGCTTGTGATTTACGTACTTGCATTACATACGTGCGAAAAGTCTACGAAGAAAAGTGTACACTTACTTGTTTATCAGAAGAGCAAATTTCTTCGATTGTCTCTTGAATGTAATCTTGTGTAAATGTGAATTTCAAGTGTTCTTTGAGTGTATTGAATATCTGCAACATGGCACTGTCAACTGCGAAAAGAAGTGACACAAAGTTATGTCCGGTATAAAATACAATCGGTAATGCGTTCATTTACAGTCATAATTTAACTAAATTAACTTGTTTGTACCAATAAGTACTTCATTAGAAGTTGAATGATGTATACAAAAGTCTATCTTAAATTGAAAACATTGAATATAGTGAATGGAAAGCGCCAGTTTCAATTTGTCTTAGCTACGTGACTGTAGAATTCACTAAAGTGGTAAATAAGTAGAAAAATTCAAAGGATGATCAACGACTGACTGCTGAGAGTGGCACGGTGATGCAGAGTACAAGGTTTAATGAACTTGAAGATCCTCGCGTTCCCCATCATTCAGGGTTTATAAGGTTGTCTATATTGTCTGTGTCACTGCGTTAGATAGCCTGTTTAATGTCTCTTTTCAGGATATTTAGTAATCAGAATATTTATTTTTCCGAAAATTAATTAATTTCCAGATTAGAATTTTCGTCAGGGGATCATGTTCATGATATGTTCATTGTTATAACTAATGTGACTTCCTAGATATCTATGAATAACAGTCTTACTGTAATTTAAAATGAAGCGCTACAGTGATTGTCTTTCTTCGTAAAGCTATGCAACATTGTTTGATTGAGATAAGTAACTGCATACTGTCCTTGTCAGCCAGTAGTGCTTGATAACCAGATTGATGTGACGTAAACATTGGACGGCAGGTGTCACGAGCCGTGTACTAGATTTGACTCAGCTCAAAGATCCGTATCAGTTGAAACCTCCCAATTATTACTCAGGTAGATAATGGTAGGTGATTTTAAATTATTACATAACCCACTTCCTGTCAGTTAATGAATGGATGCCTCTATTTTGATAAGAATCGCAGGTTTCTCGCCCTGTGTTATCATCCAGTCACATATGTGACGCATGAATTAACAATCTACTTAGTCATCAATTGAGAAGTTAATTGATGGATGGTGACTAGCAGTGGAATCCAGACTGCACGTTTCCTCCTATTTGGGACACTTCAGATGAATGTGCCTGCATTCCGCAGTGATTGATGAGTCCCAGCAGTAACATCATCATTCACTGTGGAATGCAGGAGCATCCAGCTGATGACGAAGTGTGCATCCTGGATTCCACTGCTAGTCACCATCCTCTAATTAACTTCACTTTACATGCCCAGACATCGTCGAAGTAACTGCACAAGGAGCCAACATGTCAATCTGAGACCGAGCACTTCGGTCCAATCAATCGACGGGAAAATGTAAAATAATCAGTAATCTGTTTAAACTACATAGAACTGTGAAATATTAATATTGAACAAGTGGTCATTCTATTTAACTCATTTGTCAAACTGTCTTCATTCAACCACTCCAAAGGATATTGAAAAACTAACCAGCAATAAGTGAATATTGATCCTCGTTTGAAAATATTCACAGTCTTGTTTTAACTCACAAAACAGTTACGTGACACATTTGAATAAAATAACTTACAAGATGAATCATCTTCATTCATCGTTTCATATTGTTGAGTAGACATACTCCGATGTACTGTAGGCAAAAGTAAAGAAGTGATAATGATTATAATATAGCTCTTAGATGATTGGAGGCAATAGACAGGAGACCTTTGTTGAACCTAGATTTCATGCTTATTGGCATCAAAAGTTAACTTGGCGTATCACAACTCTCGTAGGAATTCATTTACCTTCTGATGTTCAAACCAGTGTTGTGGCATTTGCTACTTACAAGATTTATCAGTAGCATATAGAGAGACGTTAATCAATATAAAAACATCAAATAACAGGGAGATGGTTATGATGTCAGAGAAAGCGAATGATACAGCTTTGCGAAGATATATGGGAGATGATGTGAAAGAAACACAATGAAACACAATATGAGGAAAGGTGAGAAGTGGTACGACACAGAAGATGGTGATTCGAAGACAAGGAATACACAATTTCATTACATGAAATACCAGATAGCATATAAGCCTGCCTTTACCCAGTCTTCGTTTTCTACCGTTACAATGTCACTTAGTGCTGCAGTAAGAAAAGTTATCACTGAGCTGATTGCCCCCAACCATCTAATAACAAGAATTCAGAGAGCACCATGTTGATGACTAATTGTTTGCGAATATTAAGTACTTTATAGATAGATATGTAGTTTACTTGAGGAAATAAGTTGTTAAAGGTTCTAATGTTCTCAATTTAACTGACTTATCAGTGCCTGCAAACACTAACGCAATCCTCCAACGCCCAACAAAATCGTTTTTCTTAAAATTATTCTTTTCTGTATTTTTTTTTCATTTTATTGGAAGAGTTTTAAACCTTAGGCAGGAGGTCAGCATTAGTACTACTTCAGATCATGGGTGTTAAGAGGAAATTTCTTCTTCACCAGAGAGTATTTTGATGGTTCTTTGACACGTGCTACTGATAAAACGTATAAGTAGTATACAGATGCATATATAAATATATGTTTATCATCTGCAAAAATATCGAATAGTGGAGATATGGATGTAATGACAAAAGGAAGAGATAAACGATGAAAAGAAGACAGGTCAAAGAAGCACAATACAGAGGAAATGTACAAATTATCATTTTAATATATAGTAGACGTATTTTGTTAAAATCGTACTTGGATTTGCCAATAAATACAAACGCTGCCAAATACTTTTGTTCTGTCATTAAAGCTCAATCTCTTTAGCCGAATACTGGCATGTTTTGCCTTCTGATATAGAAGTGATTGGTTCAAACTTCGGTGTGGCTGTAAGCGTTCACCTTGGGACAGTCCCAAAGCAGATCTAAATATCTATCCATATCTCCTAATTTTTATTGGTTACCTAACCGATATTGGAATAACACCATCATTTACTGCTGTAAATTGGTGTGTTTACTGGAGTGAGACTTTAGCATGAACTCCTAACCACAAAGTGTTTATGCATGCAGAATATATCACAAGCAGTGATTGCAAGTGAAATGTCAAACAAAAATTTAAATTAAAACTTAAACTTTTGAGATCTGAGTCGGAATTTTCGATCGGTTTTGATGGCCTGATTAAAACGTTGGCTGCCAAACACCTTCGACGTCGTTTTCGACTCTCGTGAATACTTAAAGTGTCTATAATCTGCTGATTCTTAAGCTTATACTAAATATGGGAAAAGACCGTAATCCAGTGTGAAATTTGTCCCAGTACATAATGAGATAACTGTTCCTGAGATATTTAAGTGTTGGTTTGTAGGGATTTGGTTGGCTACAGGATTTCATCATGATCTGACAGTGGCTAGAGAACCACTGGGAAACCTGGGAGTACTGGACAACGGCCTCGTCCTAGCTTGGGACTCTTTAGCAGTATGCGCCCACCGGGGTTCGAACCCAGGACCTTCTGGTTGCAGAGCGAGTTCGCATACCATTTAAGCCACTGGGACACACTCAACCATTGGAAAACCATTGGATCTCTAACCACTGTCAGCTCATGATGAAATCCTGTAACCAACTAAATGGTATACGAGCTCAACTTGTAACCAGAAGGTCCTGTGTTCGAATCCCGGCGGGTGCGTACTGCTGAACAGTCCCAAACGAAATAGCTGTCCAGTACTCCCAGGTTTTCCAATGGTTCTCTAACCAATGTCGACTCATAATGAAATCCTGTTCCTGAGATATTTAGCAAGACTGCCAATTTCTGAGGAATACAACTAATTACACACAATCGTCTTTGGTTATTCAACTATGATTATGTTCTTGGAGCTAAAAGTGTACTCCTGAACAGTTTTAAAATGGCTTTCAACAAACTGTTGTGCATTACCACTCGAAGGGAACAAAGAAGAAATATCATAGGAGACTGAGCTGTGTTTCGGTTCAGATGGCATTCTGTCACGCGATCCGCTGTCAATTAATATATCACTTGCAGATCATGGACAAAGGGAATAAAACTATAATCATCACTAATATGCGGCAGACGAGTACGGAATAGGCTAATGAGAGTCAAATTATTAGATCGATTTTCATTACGTAAGAATCATAATTAATTTTGAATTAAATTTTTTTTAGACAATTCAGTCACTGGTTTCCATCAATATTAGCGAGGTCATTCTATGGCTTAGTCAATAAGTCATGCTAACAGACTTTCTACCAAAGACGAGGGAATGAACTTTGACCATTTTTGTTCTGTTAACCGTCTAAAAATATCATTGTTAATGATCATAGTAAGATTATAGTGAGCAGTTTGAATTCCAGCCCACAAAATACCAGTTAAGAGTCTAAATCGTATTGTATTTATAAGCTTTACATATTTGCCAAACTGATTGTCTAACTTAAAGATCCTAATTTGAATCAGACACAAGGTGATGGAATCACGTTAGTGCTGTTGGCTTTATGGAAGGAAGGACAAAAACAGTCTCCAGTACTAGTCAGTTTCCAGTAAACCTCTGGCTCGCATCAATGACCCGAAAGAATTTTAACTTGCTAAGAACTGAGATTTTTTATTACGCAAGTGAATATTTAGAAGTGAAATGGCATTATCTGGTTTAGAACTGAGTTTGAACTATACTAAATAGAATTACTATGAGGTTATTCTATAAAACAGTGTTCAAGAATTTATCTTTCAAACAGGTGAATATTCTGCTAGTAACTGCAATGTCCAGCAGAGCACAATTGAAGATTTTCTCCAAATTGATAAACAGCTTTTGAGCACCTTTTTGATAATATGCAGACGATAACTGGACAGTATTTAGCAACCCATTTCGAAGCTATTTTTATATTAAAATAAAATTATAATGCCAACGGCTAATCATCAAACTAGTAATTCAATTTAGACATGTGAAACATCAACAATGTTAGAAAAGAAAAGGCAATCTATGCAAAAAACTTACTCTGCATGGCTCATAAACACTCATATTCACAGCGAAATCATGCAGTTTCTCTTGGAATGGACCATTGAAGAAGGCTTTACACTGAATAGGCAAACAAACAAATAAACAAACAAGTATGCAGTTGAGCAAATTATGATCGAAAAGTTAATCTTCAGAGGCCTGCTCAAACCTGAAAACCTCTGTCATTATATTGCATATAATTTCTGTTGTTCAGTCTGTGTTTCAGTTCAAGGAAATGTGACCCCATGATAGTATTATTTACTCTTGTGGGTATTTAAAAATATTGACTACCTGCCGGTTAGTGAGTTTCTATTATCCTGACTGGTAACGTATGTCAGTATATGAGATGACTGTTCATGGTTTGTGTCTTTGAGTCTCAAAATGTACGCCTGAACTTTTTTTAATTGGCTTTCAACCAAATGTCATGCATTTCTCGAAGGAGACAAAGAAGCGATGTCACAATGGACTGGTTCGTACTTCAGATTAGACAGAATTGTGTGCCGCAAATCTATTATTACTGCTACGATCACTAGTTCAGCATGTTTCTGCTGCACAACTCAGCATTAGTTATATTCGATGGAAGTGTTTGTTTTCAGAGAAACGAAACACTGTCAGTGGTCTCAGCTTTAATGACCTTAACTCTATGTAAAGTTGAGCTGCGTTTCCATTTATACATGTTAATAAATTAAAAGAAAGAGGTTAACTGCTTATATCTAAAAGTGGACTCTGAACTTTTCAACGGTATCATTTGCCGTCTTAGGCCTTTTCAGAATGTTGACCGATAGGCGAAGACTTGTGTACAGATCTTGATTAGATGAAATTACCACATTTCACTAAAGTGTGAGTTAAATAATGGAGCATAGTTCTGATGATGCTGCATTAAATAAAGAGGGGTTAGAATGATAAACAGTTTCGAAGATAAAGGAATGAACACATCTGGATCAATCAGCATTTTTGGATAGCACTAGAAGCAGATAGAGAGGTTTCGTTTCCACTCCAGGGCAGCTGGTATGGTTCTTAAAAGATTAAGTTGCTAGATTTTCCGAACTACTCCTTCTTTATCATATTTACAATCTCATCCTATCGAAATTTTAGGATGGATTAATGTGTATTCAAAAAATCTTATCACATTAACTGATAAGCCAAGTGAAGATCTCCAATAAGTATCAACGAAACAAATTTGAGTAATATCACTTCCTCCAATTACCTAGGAATCATAGTTTCAATTACAGGCGGATGACTTGAGTGAGGATGTCAAAACTAGAATTGGAGGAACAGTACAGACATCGCTCATCAATCTGAAACCAATTTGGAAACCCTTTGCCGTCAACACAAAGAAAACCAATGATGAGTCAGTCAGATCTTCTATTTGGGTCAGAAACTTAGCAACAAGAAACTCTGGGGACGATCCGAGCAAGAATATTTCAGTCGACAAATATTCTGAAAAATGTGAAGATGAATCGTAAACGCGTTGAAAGTCCATCGAGTCACATCGATCTAGGGGGACCTATATAAGAAACGACTGTTTGGGGGTGAGTCTTCTAGTGATCTGGAGGAGATCATATGGGGAGGAGATGGCATTCTGTGGGAAATAGTAGCGTCAGCTCCAGAGGACTGAGAATAACATAGTGGAATGGAGATGTTGTGTTAAAGTACTATGTTCCACTTGAAACCAAAGGAAATAATAATACAAATAAAGACACCATTGTCGATTAGTTACTCACAAGGGAGACTTGGTGCATCAACGGGATATTAAGTATGTTTCTGTCTGTTGTTCACGTCTTGAAATCTCAGTATGTCTCAGAATTTTCGTTTTTCATTATATAGTAAATATGTCTGTATAAAATACACTCTATAGTCAACGTAAAAGAAATTCCATATTAGATAAGTCTATTATTAACTTCACACAGCGATGTCATACTAACAACTGAATGACAAGGTTTCGAGCATAAATTTTTGCCCATAATCATCATGTCCATCACTGCAAGGTTTTCCAATGGTTCTCTAACCAATGTCAGCTCATGATGAAATCCTGAAACCAATCAAATCCCTACAAACCAACACTTGAATGCAAATAATTTTTTGGACAAATAACAAGGGTAGCAAATTCAAATGAATAAAACCTACCTTTGCACGTGGTTTACGAAAAGGTATAAAACTGCATAAGATACTCGACAGTTTGGCCGTCATTTCTCGTACGTAATCGTGCATTAGAGCCGATCGAACATTGCGTGCATTTGTGACACATAATTGACAAACTGAAATGTGAAAAATAGATACACACACAAGTGAATGTTTAGTTTTGACTGCAAGCAAAGTCTATGATATAAAACCTGTGAAAGTGTATTTTAATGCAGTACACGCCAAGAATTAGCATGGTCTAAGTACGACTCCTGGCTAACGCGCCCCTAAATCGCACATAACCAATAGTAAGCTCTGTAAAGAGGGCAGGTTGGCTGTGACGCCAGCAATTCCACCCCGTTTAAACAATGTCACCGATACTGGGACTTTAAAGCTCGAGTTTCAAGCCTCAAGTTCTACTCAGAAGGCACAGGAATGAAAATTCTTTTTTAATCATTGCAACAACTGTGACGAAGATAAATGGCCAACAACAACAACAGGTATCAGTCCCTAGCAACGGAAGAAATTCGAAAGGTACAGAAGTCTTTCAACTATCGGCGAACTCAACGGTTGAGGATGAAAAATCCAGAATCGGAAGACAAGACAGACCTTCGTCATTCTGAAATCAGTTTGTAAATCGCCTAAACAGCAGACCGGGCCTCAAGTTGGAGCAGAACAGGAAATGACGAGTTAGGCGTGGATTCTTGATTGAGATGGTGAAAATCGTTTGCGAAGGAGATGAGATCTTATGCGGAACCACGAAACCAGGTAAAGAAGGCTTCAAATAACAGGACAAAATTGTGATTTGCTTGTTAAGCCCTTTTTAGACTTTGAGAAGGCCTTCGACAGCATTGACCGCGAAGTAATTTGGAAACTACTCGAATACTACAGCGCACCCCAAATATTCATCAACCTTATTCAACAGCCGCTGTACGACAACGGTAGTATTCAAGTGATCCACAACGGAAAACTCAGCAAGGCGTTTGGAGTAAACACAGGAGGCAGACAAGGGTGCTTATTATCACCAATGATATTCCTATTTGTGGTGGAGTGGATTATACGTCAGACAGTGGGAAACGAGAAGACAGGAATATCCTGGGCCGACGTGAAGAACCTAGAAGACCTGAATTTCGCGCGTGGATGATTTATGTTTGATGTCACACAAAATCGAAGACTTACAAGCGAAAACCGACAAACTGGTCGAAGCAGCAGACTGTGGAGACAGGACTCCAAGTGAACATAGACAAGACGGAGGTCATGAAAATAACCAGCCAACAACAACCAGCAACATCAAGCGCTAATCACCATCACCCGGGAGGGATTTGAAAGAGATTACTTCATTCACTTATCTAGGAAGCATTGTCTCAACTACAGGAGGAACGGACGAGGATGTCAAATCGAGTGAGAATCGGGAAGGTGAGAAACACATTCATCATCCTGAACCAATCTGGAAATCTTCGTCACTCATCTCAGCATCAACAACAAAAGTCAGTCGGATTTTCAATACAAACGTCAAGTCAGTCAGTTCTTCTATACGGATCAGAAACTTGGCGGGCGGGTCACAAAGAATATTTCCGACAGCCTGTTGCAGACGTACCTTTATCAACAACTGTCAACTATCGCTCTATACTGGAGATCAGATGGCCGGGCCGGAAAGAATCACCAACAAGAAACTATGGGGGCAAACAAAACAAGAACCAATCGCCTACCACCAAATATGCAGGAGAGAGTGGATATGGATTGGACAGTCGCTGAGGAGACCGGTTGGTGACATCGCGCGTCATGCCATTGCTCGAGTGGAACCCGAAAGGAAAGCGGCGAGTAGGTCGTCGGTGCAAGGGTGACATGGAGGAGATCGTGTGAAGAGGATTTGAAACAGTATACACTAACATGGATGCAGGCGAAAAGTTCACCATAAGACAGAAGCAAGTGGAGACGTGCAGTTGAAGCACTATATTCCACTAGGAATCCAAGGGAACAATAATAATAATTCCCCTCGGATCTCAAGGGAAAAATAAAATACAATAAAATTTAAGCAACTTAAGGTGATTGGGCCAAAACGCCTTACTGCCTGATCAATTACCAGAATTTTTCGATCTGAACTACGTTAAGTTTTCTCTGTCTATCTGAAGTCCTTTAGGTGTTAAGGTCCTACTACCACAGACGTTTGATGGTATGACCAGAAACCGATCACTGTTAAACAGGTGTTAGGAGATTATATTATGAGTCAGTGTTTCTCATAATAATAGTAATATTAGTAACAGCTTTATTCCAAACGGTATTTGTGGTACAGATATGGAATTTTCAGCGTGCATTACAATATATTATTATTATTATTAGTTTCTAGTCATATTGCCTTTTCCCTAGAGTCATAGGTCTTCACCCTGTCAGTATATTTTTACGTTTTTTCTCAGTATCCGAATAGGAATCCTGTTATCAACTGTACATTGCCGCGCTTGAAATTCTGGGTATAATGCACCTAGATCCAGTTTATCTTGGTTACAATAACAAATATATAAAAATTACAAGTATTTTTACTGATCTGTACTTTATTATGCTATACTGCTTGATTCACATTCGCTCATCGCTACAATATTGCTGTGCAACTGTATTATCTTTTATGCAGTGTTTCAACGGGTTGAATACTGGACTGATAAACTTCTGTGGAAAGTCATGTGTCGCTTGTGTTGTTGTTTATCGTTGAATATGTTTTACTGTCGATAAGTGAGAGTAAAATGTGTCATTCATTCGCCAGAACTTAATATGAACAGATGCTTTGACCGCATACTGAAGATCAGATGGCGGAAAAAGTCCAGTAACATGAAACTTTGGTAATACACCGATCAAGAACCTGTTGCTCAACAAATATTCTTAAGAAAATAAAGACGGATCGGATACACAATGAGGAATCTTTGATTAACATAATGCTACAAGTTGGCCTTGAAGTGGGACCTGAATGGGAAACAGTTTTTTTTGGCGTTGTTCCCAGTGTGATTTATTTACAGTTATAGCAGTAGGAGAGTTAATATATCTAGGGTATTTAAATGTATTGTGATAATTTAGTTGACTAACCCATGCAGTATTGCAGACAGCCCAAGAAGTATGAGGTTGACTCTACTTAATTTTGTATCATGATAGATAGATAGATAGATAGATAAAACATTATTTCAGTTATAATTTTATTCTATACTCTTCCTATTAGCACTTTTAAAATTCAAATTCAAAATTCATTCTTCACTGTAATGGAAAATATAAATATGTTCAGTCTTACACGTGAGATGTCCAGCTTGGCTTACTTCACCTTCGTATTCCTGAAAAATAAATAAACACAATATCATCAGTTAAAACTCTCTTATTATCTAGCCAGTGACAAGTTTATGTACATATATAAGCCTAACTGAAAGGACACTGGAAGATATCGGAATTATACTAACATTTAAACCAAAACAAATCCATTTTAATGCTCACTGATGACTGGCTACAGAATAAATGTGCCTGGAGTTGTTGTGAGTAGTCGTAAGTACTACTGGGGTTCACCAAATCAGGTAAGAGGTCAGTCACTCGCCGGTGGCACTGGCTGTTTGTGTCCCTATCTATCTCTGATTGACAGAAGTTACGATTCATAGATAATCAGATTCCATCTCAGTGGCTGAAGATCAACTGGATCACTTAGTGAAATAAGAACTCTGGGCTCGATTCCCTGTGGGGTCAAAAGTTCGTTCGTATTGTTGAAGAAGTGTTCCACGATAGGGAGAAACAGCTGTCAAGTTATCTCTAGTTTTCAATGGTTCTCTACAGAATCCAAAAGAGAAGTTATCTTACCTTTTTGTCAAATGTTAATGAATACAGAGTGTTAGCCTGATATGATATCTGCCATGAAGGTTTCAATTAATATTTATACTTTCATGTTATACATTCATCCCCTAAGTGGCTGTCGATTTGCACTCCTAATTGTGAAACCAATATTTATCTTCTATAGCCTACCAAAGGCTAGATCATTGAATCTGTTCTCATAGGATAACTGCCAGGTTCGATAATGGCTTTTGCATCACTTTTGTTTGCAGCACATGGGAAAAGTGTCAACCAGCAATGAAAACAAAACAAAACTCTTGCAAATAAATCTGACGCTCGCTAGTGACTGCCTACACGATGAACAAGATGACTGAAGCTCTAGTGAGAAGCCTTGACCAGCGAGGTCTATTATATCAGGAGTGGTAGTAAGTACCAGCCAATGACATTGGCTAGTGGTCACGAATTTGTAGAAGTTGGACTTCATGGGCTTTTGGTTCAGATGTCAATGGCTGGAGGATTTACAAAGTTTTCTAGTAATGGGAGGTCTTGGGTTCCAGTCCCGGTGGGTGGATAGTGCTGAAGGGTTCAAAACTAGGAGAAAATAGCTATCCAGTACTGGCTGATTTTCAATGGTTCTCTAAATGATATCAGCTAGTGATGACACTTGAAACACATGCAGTTACTACGAACCAACTAACTACAATAAAGTTATGAGAAAGCAAATTTAAATGTTACTGACAAAAGGTCCAGTCATTGAGAAAGGACTATAGAAAGACACTAATATTTAGTGTTGATAGGAAATATTGCAACAAATATTCAGGATATTTTAAACTTCTGCATTTCATCATAAGAATGCACTTTTATAGAACCATGGAAAACCTTGAACAGTTTTTCTATTTCGTCTTAGTTTGGGACTCTTCAGCGCTACGCACTCACCACAAGGGGTTCGAACCCAGGACCTCCGATCACAGGGACTAGCTCGAGACCATTAAGCCACTGGGACCCGATCCAATGGCTGGCCCATGAATTCTAACTTCTGCCAATTCACACGCGTGGCGCTAGCCAATGTCATTGGCGAGTATTTGACCTCAGAAACTCACAGTCTGTGATTTAGGCCCTCGTTAGTCCTCATAATAACAACATCTAATTTCTAATGTGAGAGATGAACACTGCTCTCCTGAATACAAATGAGTATTTCTTGTACTGGCAGTCTCTGAGATTTCATTCTGGGTGCAGGTTTTTAAAACGTATTACGAAAAGAAGTCGAACGATGAGGGTAATCATAGTTACACTGTGAGGGGACAACCTCTTGCAAGAATTCGCCAACGGACTGGCTTTACAGTATTAATGTTATTTTATTCCGAGTGGAATTAGCAAACGTCTTCGTTAATTAATGTGAAACATAGTTCAATTTTTAGAGATTGTGCATTAGAAAATTTGTATTCAAAAGTACTTCATGTGTTCGCATCAGGAAAGATCATTCATCTGCAGATGACCTGAAGATCACTCAAGATCACGTGAAGAAGTATACAAGTGCCGAACTAAGACATTCACTAGTTCTCCTCAGTAAGGATACATGCATAATATCTGGGACATTCTGATAGGCTTCTTGTCATTAATGATATCAGTATAAAACGTGGGGACTGTGGTCGAGTATTACTGAATTATGGATAAGATTTTATTTTGATAAATCACACAGTGTCGTACACTACTATTAACTGATGACCACGTTTCGAGCACGAATAATTGCTGCTCATAATCATATAAAGTCACTAATCACACAACTTTTTAACAAACCGAGCAGTAGCACTAAGTAGTACAAAAAAGATCTAAATGATGAAATGAAACAGATAGAACAGGAAGCATTGGCGTAAAATAAGTAACCATCCTACAAAATTCATCAGGAATATCAGAAGAGGTCAAAAGCAAAATAAAAATAATGGTGAAGCCCAGTAATGAAAACATAAGTAGGAGAGAATGTAAGGCGTCCACGGTTATAACATATAAGGAGGGGACGTCTAAAACCCTCCCTAGGTAGGATTATCAATAAAGCAGGAATCCGGGTGGCATTCAAACCTGCAAACTCACTCAGGCAAGGATGAGCTCTGCAGAATAAAAGACTCGGTGGACCCAATTAGGCAAAATACCTTGCAATGACTGTGAGTTAAGTCAACTACATAGGTCAAACTAGTACATCAAGAGTAGTGAGATTATCAGAATGACTGATCCCACAAAGATAAGTAATTTAGAAAACGATTCAGCAATTGCACTGTATATATTGACACACAACCACATAACCGGGTGAGAGAGGGTTGAAATTCTAAGAAGTAATCTATGTAGGTGAAGAGAGAGAGACTGATTACTAAATTCTGGTTCATCAGTTTACACCCAACACAACACATGCAACAGAAATGACTCAACGAAATACCAGAGATATGGAGGATATTATTACCACCAGTCAGTCAAATCACAGAAGGAAAATAAATAATCTCAAGATTCGATTTCAATTCACATGCATTATAAGATATTAACAAGCTGCTTATTTTGACTATAAAAACACTCGTCCTATTTCCCATCTGACTGTATTTGATCAATAACACTCATATTATTATTATTTCTGAATGTACATTAACCTATGTTGACTTTTATTCAAATGTCTAATCATCAATTTCACTCGTGTATATAAATGAAGTAAGAAGTTGTGTCAGTGACTTGATATGATTATGAGTGGCAATAGTTCGTGCTCGAAAGGTGGTCATCAGTTAATATTACTGTGTAACACTGTGTGATTTATCAAAATAAAATCTTATCCATAATGAAGTTTCTTCTTAAAAGTTATATAGCAAGGAGAAGAAGTTGTTTTAACGTGATTGAAATCAAGAGAAAAAGCTGCTATTAGCATTTTGTAGTCATAAATGTCCAAACCAAGTTGATATTCAATAGTTTGGAAAAATTTGGGCATTGGGTATGCGATGCTCATTACTATAAAAGTTTAGCCTGGTGCCCAATGCACGAAAAATAAAACGATATTGTTGTTGTTTTTACTGCCATTTTGCTGTATAGTGCCGCCAATAGAAGTAATATCAAACCAGAATTTGCAATGTCTCAGTTTAAATGCACACTAAAAGGCAAGTGTTTTCATGTGAAAGAACAAACTCCTAAGGATTCACAGTCTAACAATGTGTCTATAAAATAAGATTCTTATAATGTGATGTGATATTCATAGGATAAACCTCCTGAGAAATCAAGATCGGAAGTAAATGGACGTTCTAGAGCATCTGCTGGACAACCGAGAAATCCAGTGGAAGAAGAAAAGCCTAAAAATCATCGTTCACAGTTCTACACGCTCTAGGATCAGGCAACAAAACTGATTTGGAGATCACAAAAATGTCACATATCAGATCCATTTCATATTAAATGGAATTCATACTCTTCAAATAGGTATGACGGACAAAAACAGATTTTACCTGGTTTATTAACACTTTTACAAAGCTATTAGCACCACTAAACAGCGAAACGTCAGTAAAAACGATATCGTTTCATTTTGGATTCTTATGAAAATACGAAAACGTCTGTCATAATGTATTCTCTTTTTACTGGTATCAATGATTGTGGTGACAGTATTGCTTTAGAAGACATTTTGCTCTAGAAGAGAACATAGAGGATAGCTAATTTAAGGAATAACATGGATTTCCTGCGTCATTTCTCATAAATCTGTTGAGATAGTATGGGAATCCCGTGAATGTCTGAAGTGATTGGCATACACGAATTGCCGTTAATCTGACCACCAAGAATTTCCTGTGACAAGATTCATGATACGAATGGATTGGAAGTTGTTTGTGGGAATAGCAGGATTATTAAAAAGATAAATTACATCACTTGAAGCCTAGCTGACTTCTATACAAGTTTAGACGGAATATGTGGTCACTTTGAACTTTGGGTTGCTAAACTCAGAACTTAGAACTTGAGCAACCAAACATCTCCATCATAATATAGTGTTCACCTTGTTTTAATCTATTACAACATGACCTCTAACGGTGTTTTCTACTCACGCCAATGTTTGAAATGTCTACAACCTGCTGGTGAGCAAGTTTCTACTAAAACTGAGAGAAAGCAAAATCGTCAGTGACAACATATCACACGACATGAGTTGACTGTTCCTGAGATTTGCAGTACAAACTGCTACTGTCTAAGAAATGAAACTAATAACCTGTAATCTTCAATTACACACTTATGTCCTTGATCTAAAATCGCACTCTCTCCCCATTTTTAATTGACTTTCATCAAAATGTCCTCAATTTCTCGGAGACAAATAAGAAGCATCATAAAACATTGGTTCGCGTTTCAGATCAGACAGTACTGTGTCGAGGGGTCTACTGTAAGTTGCTATTCTCCTTGAAGATCGTGGACGTAGAGAAACTAGTATGCACTAAATAATGCTACAAACTGTATACATTATATAAACAATTCATATGAACTTCGATCAAGATTTGACCGGATAGTTCCAAAATAATTGGACGCCGAGTGAGAAGTAGACATTTGTAAAAATTATATTCGTAAGAGGCTCGCCGACAGCCCACAATGCTTTTGTTACCTATTCACCAGATTTTTCATATGTCACCTGATGTCTAAATTGTTGAAAGTGCTTATACATAGTTCAAGATCATTTCGACTAAGTGTATTGGAAATATGTTGACATATGAAAACTATTCTGATACAAAACTGTGCTATGGTAGCCTCGAGTTGTTTGGCAGATCAAGCCAAAATACTGTCAGCTGTTTAAATACAAGAGTAGCAGTTTGTCCAAAAAAATCAATTTCAAAGTCACTCATGAAAATCAACCTGCTTCATGTAGAAAGCATTGTAAAGAAGGCTGTAACAGAAATAATGATAATGTTAAGTGATTCCATAATCTCAACTATAAATGATATTAATATAGATGATAATAGCTTGGTTTTGAACAGTGTTTGTATAAACATTTGTAAAAGTCCTATTTGTGAAATCTCAGCGAAATTGAAATCAGTAATTCCAATGTCTCCTACGTTGGACAAACTGATCCGAACTTCCTCAGGGATATTAATCGAAATTAACATAACAGAGGTTTATAGATAAAAAGGACATATCTTGTCTTTAAAAACTTTATCCAATCATAGGAGTCATGAAACAGGTACCAACAAGTATTATAAACAAAATTTTATGAGCCATGGTCAAAATTTGACCTGATACTTTATATATTAATCTACTTTTGTTAAACACTTTAAATAGAGTGTACTCTTAATCAAATTACGTTCGACTAAAAGTTCACGGTCGTAAATCACTGCAGACTTAAAGAAGCTAGAAAACAGATCAGTGATGGCACTGCAATCGATAGACATGAGACACAAAACTGACTTTGATAGGACTAAGGTTCTACAGAAAGGTTTCGGTTCGAATAGAAAGAGACTGACTGTGGAAGCCATACACATATGGGTGGATCCCAACAGTTTGAATAGATGTGAAGTTGTGATGTTACCTGATGCATGACGAATCCACCAATTGGCTTCTAATTACATGCCCAGACATCGTCGAAGCATCTCCACAAGAAGCCAACAGATATGTTAACCTGAGACCGAGCACTTCAGTTCAATCAATCGACGGGAAAATCTAAAACTCAGTTAAATAATACATATAGCCTATCGCACAATAGATGGACTTCGCCGCATAATGGGCTATTGGATAATGCTTAGGCGTTTGAAACTATGGGCACTGGGTTTAGGTCTCCTTGGGAATATCATTACTGACTCACTGGGGAATGCAGGAACATCCAGCTGATGACAAGTCCCAAATAGGACGAAATGCGCATCCTGGATTCCACTGCTATTCACCATCCTCCAATTAACTTCAAAAGTACACTCTGTTTAAAGTGTTTAACAAAAGTAGACTAATAAATTAATGTCTGAGGTCAAATTTTGATCATTGCTCACACAATTTTGTTTATAATACTTGTTGGTACCTGTTTCATGACTCCTATGATTGGATAAAGTTTTTAAAGACAAGATATGTCCTTTTTATCTATAAACCTCTGTTATGTTAATTTCGATTAATATCCCTGAGGAAGTTCGGATCAGTTTGTCCAACGTAGGAGACATTGGAATTACTGATTTCAATTTCGCTGAGATTTCACAAATAGGACTTTTACAAATGTTTATACAAACACTGTTCAAAATCAAGCTATTATCATCTATATTAATATCATTTATAGTTGAGATTATGGAATCACTTAACATTATCATTATTTCTGTTACAGCCTTCTTTATAATAGTTTCAGCATAAGACAGGTTGCATGGATTTTGCAATAAATTGTTTTGGATAGTAGTTCTTGACAAGGATTCTCTTGAAATTGTCCAGTTCGTCTTCCGCGATATCCGAGATGCAGATTCTACGGACCCTGTAGCTGAGTGAACGGGTAGGTTTTCGTTTGGTCTATAGAGGTACCCAAAATTGAAAGTTAGTAGGCTATCCATTAAACGTCAACATTCAGAAGACAGATCTTTTCAGTGCCCCGTCTTCTTCTCGTCTTGTTAGTTGAACATCAAGAAAAAATATTTTGGAGTCAGACTCTTCCTCTTCAACCCAAGCACCGTAGACGACGAACTGGACAATATTAAGAGAATCGTCGTCGAGAATTGCTATCAACATCAACGTTTTGCAAAATCCATGAATCCAAGAACGTAAAAGCTGCCCACGCATAGCGTCCAGCAAAAAACTATTCTACATAAGACAAGTTGATATATTTGCTGATTTTCGTTAGTGACTTTGAAATTAATTTGCTTGGACAAACTGCTAATCTTGTATTTAAACAGCTAACATTTTTTTGACTTGATTTGCCGCCAAACACTTCGGGGCTACTATAACACAATTTTGTATCAGAGTATTTTTTATACGTCAACATATTTCTGATACACTCAGTCGAAATGATCGTGAACCACGTATAAGCACTTTCAATACTTTAGACATCAGATGACATAGGACAAATCTAATGAAGAGGTAACAAAAGCATTCGTTTTAGGCTGTCGGCGAGCCCCTCTTAAGAATGATAAGACAGAACCACTTGGAACGTAAGAAATGTATGCGAACAATAATATTTTCATGATAGAATGAGAAAACTTAATTTATTTCACAAGGGTCTTCTGAATTTCATAACGTGACTGAAAGTTGCACAAAAGAGACTAGTATATTCTAGGTTCGATCATGAGTTGATATCACTTGGAGAACTTTGAGAAAATCAGAGGGTACTAGACAGCTGTCTATTCCTAGTGTGGGATTCATTGGCAGCGAGCAACAACCAGGGTTTTAACCAGGAACTCTCCGGTTAGAAGGCGAGCTAATAAACCATTTAGCCTGTGGGACGCAATCCAGTGGCCCATCAATCCAAACTTCTACCATTCAACTCAGGACCAAGGCTGTCAAAAATCAGACCCTTGCAAACGATCACTTAATAATTGAGTATTTTTGCCTTACATATGGTAACCATGTAAAACCATGATATAACTAAACAAATATTTCAAATCAACAATATAACTGATTCACCCGGATTTTGTCCTAAACACTATTGAAACATTTAAACATGACTGGCGCCCAGATTAATATAGATAAGAGAAACAAAAGAAAATACGGGATACAGTTGAATCTTACCAGAGAATCCTCACTGGACACTGTATTCAATAAGCCTAAATATATATAGTTTTATAATTCAAAATCACAATATGCATTCATAGTGCTTACCTGTCAAAAATAAGAGAATGAAAATTCTAGCCAACATCGTTTTCTACCTCAGTTTCTCTTTATTGCCAACTGCTAATTGCCACTAATCAACAGAAGGATCTGCTGTTTTTATATTTGAGTTTTAAGCAAAAAAGATTAAAATACTTCTAGTGCAAAGAAAATATTTCTAGAATGAAATTGTGTTCTTTGATCAAGTACTTCAAAAATAAATAATAATTACTTTGTATATTTAAAAGGAGATAATACTTTAGTGCAAAATATTTTATTTTTTCAGTTTCATACATTGAACTATGAATCATGAGATATGTACATTGTTTTTCATGATCACTACTAGTGATAAGTTCAATGTCCATTGGTATTTATTTTTGATTTCGCGCGGAATTTGTTTGAATGTTTAAGGGAGAATAACGACGGAGTGTGTGAATAAGGTGTTTATTTCAACATTGTGATTAAAAAATAGATACCAAACTTCAAATAACTGACGTAAATAAAACTTGTTTTTAATACGAATAAAGTAGGTATGGTTTGTAACCTTAGAACCTGCGTTGTATTATACATATAGAAGTGACTCACTTTCTTATCAACTTGAAAATTGCCACAAGTATACATCATTTTAGCAAGCCACTCTTCCGAAAAGCATAAAGACATCAGACACAAGATAGGTATCACAAATACAATAAACGAAAAGTAATATTTAGATGAATATTGGGGAGAATTTTTAAAATTTGCGTGATAAAACTTGAGACAAGATACTTTCTCCTTTGAGAATGATTCTGAGCCATTCTGGCCAATGGTCTTTAGTCATTTATTCTTATCATTCCGAGGACTCTGATTGGATAATCGACATTTGCCTACTTGGATGTGGCCAACAGTCAAAGATTTCATTCTGGTTAGTGTCATGTGTTTGTTTGACCACCATTCCCACTTGTCCAGTTAACCTACCAGTTCGGCAACACACATCAACAATGTCTTAAATTATTTTAGACCTGATTACGGAGCAAAATATAAATAAGTTGAGAAATATCCGGTTTATAAATTAAATTATTGCCTTTATAAGAGTAATGGTTCCAGGATAAAACCGTTTTTAGTTTCCTCTATGACGTTCCTTAGTGGATGTCTTCATGGTGAGTTTAGACAATGAGACAACTGAAAGAAACCATCTCGAGGCTGCATTTGTATAACAGATTTATGGATGACACTTTTATTATTTGTGATGCAAACTGTTCAACTGCTGAAGCTCTCAAAAGATTTAATGATTGTCACGCATTTATGCTTTCAGCTATCGAAGAATAGTCGAATACCGCATTCACCTCTTAGATGTTATCCCAGATGGAAGAAAGGATGGCACATAGAAAAGGTAGATCCACTGAAAGCTGAGCTTTACAGGACAATACACTAACTTCTTCAGCTGGGCACCTCTAGGTAGGAAAAGCAATCTTACCCATTTTCTATGCTCCGAAATTCGGGAAATCTTCGCTCTATGGACAATACACAATACAGAAGAGGGAAGCCTTCGCATAGCACTCTCAGGTAATGGATATCGGAGAAAGTTTATTGAAAGAAACATGAATGAAGAAACCTCACTATACCAAATCATGCTGTCAAAGAAGGCACGGTTTATGCGTTTTGTATTCATAGGTGACAGCATTGCTGAAATAATCAGAAGTCTACTATCTACGTGGACTGAACACTCGTTTTATGCCACTGACTTACAGTTTGTATTCTCTGGCCGAAATATGATTCCACAATTCATCAACGATAAACTACGGCTTATTTCTTCATGTGGAGCTGATTGCATTGGCCACTGTAATTTTGTTCCCCAAGAAAATGTAGATGGACACTACATGGTTTGGTTGATGAAAGGCGAGTATGAGATGAGGAAGCCTCCCATTTTTGAACACTTTCTAGAGTCAGGTTATTCAGCTCCATACGATTTAACCTTGAAAATTATCTACACGGTCAAATTCATTCACTGTGAAAATTTGCATGTACCAAAACTTAAACTGTCTATTCGAAAACGTTTTGTTAAACCCATTTCTTTACATTGGTCACCTGAGTTCATTTCAATTCACTCTACCTTCTTTATTTTTAGCATTATCGTACTCTAATTTTATAGACAAAACTTGACCTACTATTTTAAAATCTTGACACTAATTCACTTATTTAATAACCTTGAAAGATTTTGTAATTCATCCACTTCAATCCTACCCTGTTAAACATTATGTCAACTGTCTTTATTCTTATCATGTGTGTGTATTAACCAAGCATTTTAAAGCGCCACTTAATGCCTCTTCCTGTAATATAAATACTATTGTGCAGCTTGAAAATGATGTCTTTGAAAGGAAATATTTCTTCTCTGAACAAAATCTGTGGTTTTCCTCAAGAGTTAGTGGGTATATTTCGCAAAATTTTATATTCCTGAATGAAAATTCATTATTTAAAAGACAACCAATATGCCGGAGAATCTGATGGTTGATGTGATACTGTTTTAAAATGGTTGATTATTACGCGGCTGTATGAAAACAGATGTCCCACTATTCATAATTTACCGTAATTCACGATCGAATGTTCGTTGAAAATAAAGCTAACCTGGAAACAAAACCTGTTCACGCAAAACAACTATTAATAATAATTATTATCAGTTATTCTTACATTTATTTATTTCGGATTAAATGAATGTGATTCCATAGCAGCAAAAGTATCTGAATTGTGAATTCTTAGTAATAATCACATCCACTTTTTTGCACAAAACCGTATACTACTGATTGAAGGAGAAAAGTAGTTTACTGTTTTATGCAAGTATGCGAGCCTCCTTAGTCACCATTTGTATTATCAAGTAGATCGCATGTTGCGACGTTAATAACTTTGGTTTCCAAAGGAAACTGGTGAAAACTTCACCCCTAAAATTAGGTACATTTGAAGATTACTAACTAACCTAAATATTGTGGAATTGAATTATGGAATCATTAGGTCGACCAAGTGGCTCGCTATAAATCGTATGGTTCTTATCATCATGTGTATATTAACTGAATAATTTTTTGTGACACGTAAAGCCTTTTTCCGTATCATAGATACGACTGTACAGTTTGAAATTTGGGTCGTTGTAAAGAAATATCTCTACCCTGAACAAACAATGTGCCTATCCTCATGAAAACTTGAATTCACTAACGACAATCTGAAGACTGAATTCAGCACGACAGACGTTACTTCAAAGCATAGTTTTGTAGAACACCAATTCAGTAACATTAAATATGTGACACTTTAGTTGTCCTGCTTCGTTACGGTCGTCATACATGTGGATTAATGTTGTTAGCCTCTTCGAGGGAGACATCCTTAAACTTCAATCATGTGTATGCATGCATGTGCGCTGGTGGCACAGAGGTAGATTGTTAGGTGGGTGCGTACTGATGAAGAGTTCCGAACCAGGCGAAACAGCTGTCCAATACTCCCAGATTTTCCAATGGTTCTCTAAATGACGTCAGCTTATGATGAAATCCTCCATGCAATCAGAATAAATTATTCTTACTTTTCGTATCCAAATCGTATCCACCCACACAAAGTCTACTGTGATTGGCTGTTGAGTTCCCCAGGGTTAGGCCTTGTTCTTGTCTTAACTCTTAACTTCGATTCGAGACGTATACAGTGACCTCAATTGTTGTAGTTGCAGTAGCTGCGAGGAATTTATGGAATGAGGTTGTTAGCCCTACGTCCACCCTTTCCTCTTCTCTAGGTTTTCTGTTGGCGGGTAGCAAGGTTACGTTTAGTACAGCATAGACCTAAAATGGAATCGGGACTATGTGCATGGTTGTCAAAAATTCTACGACTAAATTACGATCTCTTTAGTTGATGTAAATAAGTTTATCCTATGGAATTAGCCCTTTCAAAGTTATCTTACCCTCTTTCCCTTTTCCACACCAAAGGTTCCGGTAGCTTTACCTCTTATTATAATTTCAATTGTATAATTTTTTTATAGCTTGATCCACACCGTATGTTTGGTACAAGTATGGAGTTCTCAGCATGTGATGTCGGTGGCCCAATTTTACAGGCCGACCGTTGATATCAGGTGTTCATCGACAGGGGATCGAACCCCAGACTACGTGGATGGTCAGCGAGGGTCCTAACCGATGTGCCACCGACTACATAATATAATCACTCCAGCGTAAATTCCAGTTTCTCTAATAGAAGTATAGTGTTTCACATTCTATCTGACATTAACAAAATAAAAAGATCTTGCGTGTATAGGTCACTAATTTGATGGTGTTTGAAAGTATTCTTAAATTATCTTCATTAGGTAGGAAAAGTATTGCTTATCCACCTTATCATGCTATCACTGATTTCGGAGATATTTTGTAAACTGTTTTCAAATCTAAAATGTTGTCTGCGCTTGTACAAATACTGCAAGATGTCGACTGGTTTATTCATTAGTCAAGATTATCACTACTATCATAAATAAAATGAAGTTGTTGTACTGATTTCCATTAAAATACAAAATGATAATTATCAATTGCTAATGAGAATATTTTCTCAGCGCTACAGTCGAATCCAAATAATGAACTGGAGTAAACCAAATGCAAAGCTACACAGAAACCTAATATCTCAGTAAATGATCAACTAAACCAGTAGACTATAGTAGGAAAGAAAAACGAGCATTATAATAAGGGAGTTTCATATTTGTTCAGTTACGGTTGATATAGCCAATAAGTTGTGTTCAAATTATCAAGGAGTACTGAACCATTCAATCTTCCTAATTTGGGACTCTTCAGGGGTTCGTACCCACCACGGTTGTTACACAGGAACTTCTTATTATAAGGTGATCTCGTAGATTACTCAACAATTTTGAAATTGGCAGGCCGTTGCGCTATATGCATTGCGAATCAGCAGAAGTTTATAATTCATGGACTGTTTAATTCCGCTCCAGTAGCTGAATGATCTGCGAGTTCCATTGAAGCCAGAAAGCGAGCGTATACTAATGAAGAGTCCTAAACTAGGACGAAATAATCGTCCAGTAATCCCTGATTTTTCACAGATTTTCTAACATATATTCAATAAACAATGTCGGTTACCCAATTTTCCTTCTTTTCTTCGTAAGTTCTATCTCTCGTATGCTGAATTGGTTTGTTAACCAGTAAAGGTGAAAATCAACTTCACAGTAAAGAAATGACCAAAAACTCTTTATGCCAGTTATGGAATTTAGTGATGGAGTGAAATTAGAGAAAGAATTCATTATTCTCAAAAATATGTTGAAAAAAACGGTTACTATTGAAGATATGGAAGATAGGAAGGTTTAAATATCGAACAAATCACTGTGGGAAAAAATCCTGTCTTCATCCAACTCTATTTTAAGGGTGAAATATTGCAGCTATAGCCAACAGAAGACTGAATACATCACTAGCCTGAACATGTACCGAAAAGCCTACGTCTCAAGGGAACAAACGTTTACAATAGTGCCATTACTAGACATCTCCTTGATATGGATCATGAAGTGAAAATCTCAAAATCCTTTAAAATTATCAATAGAAAAAGAGCTCGATTTTCCACAAGTTTTCCAAAGTAGTATTCATCAAACGCCCGAAACCCGATTTATATGTTCAGAAAGAAACAGTTAGCATCAGTCTTTCCTTGCCCAACCTGGTAACTGGATGCCTTCATTCTCTCTTTCATTTGATTACGTAATCTTTGGCTTTCACCTCACTCCCCTTTGATATAGTGTAATTCAGCTTATCTCTTGCTTCTATTATTTGAGCTGAACTCAGTATACTTTCTCCCAATTTATTAGTTACTCATCATCTTACGTGCCTCTCGTCTTCATTACATAACTCACTGTATGCATATCTTTACCTTGTTCAAACTTGAACACCCTGTATAAATACGATATAATCGTAATTTTCTGAGCACTGTCCACTAAGCTCGGAACTTCCTGTCAACTGGCATCATGTAAAGTTTTCAAGTATGTTGAAAATGTTCTGCACATAAACTCAATAATTTATTCAGGCTGTAGGCAGTTGATATGAAGTCGACGAAATAAACAATAATGGTACCACACTGTTCTGCACAAACCACTGTTATTCTTGCTTTTTTCAAATTAGTGATGGTAACCGATCAAAATAAACAAATTACTTTAAATAGTATGCTGACCCTGAAGAAAGATTCAACAAACCACTAATGGTTAATTTAGGTAGAATATACATATGTGCAACTCTCTGGCCTAATTATTCTCTCCAACAAATTCCTAAACAATCAAAGAACATGCTAATAATCGAGTTTTCTGAATGTTCCACTGAAAGTGTGCTACGCAAAAATTGTCAACCTCTACTGGCATATATCTTCTATCTAAAAATACATCAATGCCACATTTAGTTAGTTGTTGATAACATGAGAAACTGTGACAAACAGTGGAATCCAAATTTCGTATTCCTCCAAATTTGAGTCTTGTATAGTCGGTATGGCTAATTCACAAACAATGACACAGTTACTGTACGCCACTGAGGACTGACCACTTAAGTTAAGAATGCATAAATAATTTGGAGGACTGGATATCCTGTGATTATGTTGAAGAGATTGTGCTTCCCGTGGGCAACACACTGATGTTAGAGTCAATGCGATTACAGTATCAGAAGAAGCATGACAGAATGGCTTAACTACCCGACTTTGAATCACAAGGTCTAGCGTTCCTGACCCATTCCACCTGCTGAAGTCTGGGCAAATGACTAGCATCGTCTTTCTTTACATATTAAGTCAGACTCATGGCCTGATACATGATGTATCTGCCCCAGGCAGCGAAGTTCTTACCATAGAGGACAGGAAAAATAAATTCACCGTAGCGACATCATACTACTTTAGAAATTGTAAGTAGATAAATAATAAATCTTTAAAAATACTTTATTTAATATTAAGGTATTTTAAGTCTACGTGAAGATAGAGGACGTTTACTAGATAACTGAATTTCCAGTAAACCTGTATGTGAATAAAGGGGATTAAAAGGTTTAAAAAACAGGGTTCGTTAGAGATGGGTATATAAATAAACACACCAGATTATGTTCGACTGTATGAAAATAATTGCTATATTTCATGTTCCAAAATGGCTATTAAAATTATTTTTTTAAATTTAAAAAAAAAAAAAAAAAATAAAAAAAAAAATAAAATAAAAAAATTTTAAACGTTAATATGAAAAGGAAGAAAAAAAACCTAATGAGACTATTTGTTAGAGTGCTGCAGTAACTTTATCGTGTCATACATAACGGATTTCTCATCGTATAGAAAATCCCAACGTGGTTAATCTGAATAGAAATCCAGCACCATCCATTGCAAAACACTTATTAATGTCTGGTCACAAAATCAATATTAATGACTGTTTCACAATTATTTCACATAACTCTAATTCAAGGTTGGTTATTGAAGGTGATGGAAGCATTTCGGATTAATCACATACAGCCTAAACTGTGTGTACAAAAGTCCCTAGACCTCAATCTTCGCCTACCATGGACTACATGACCTATCTAAATATGATTGGTCATTAGTATGTACTTTTGTTTTCTATTTAACTGAGCACGTTACAGCCACGGATAATGAATGACAAAATGTAAAATATTTCTACTTACTATTGATAAGTAGTATAAATTTTAACACAAAAGAAACATTTATTACTCAACAAACAATGTTCTTTTCGATAATTTCATCATCCGGTTCCACAGTTATATATATATATATAACAAAAGAGTGGTTTTTATTGACAAAATTAGTGGTTTTTTTCAAAAAGAGTAACATCGAATCATCTAGATCAGAGTTCCAAAAGATATTTACAAATAGATTTTCAATAGATTATAGTGCAAAATATATGTGTATGTGGTAATTTGAATAATTGTAATACTAAACTGAACACCAGTACTACAAAGTAAATGATTATGAACGACAACGAACGATCATGACTCATGAGAAATTATCACCATACATTCGTTATCATTCACTTACTTTGTAGTATCCGTGTTCAATTTAACATTACAATTATGTATATAACCACATATTCATATATTTTCGACTATAATCTATTAACAATCAATTTGCAAGTGACTTATAGACTTCCGATCTAAATGATTCGATGTTAATCTTCTTGAAAAAACCACTAATATTGTCAATAGCCATCCACAAATAAATTTTAGTATGCCATCCATAAATGGGTTTTAAAAAAAGCGCTGAAATTAAACTTATGATTAACCATTATATCCTGCTTCCCTATAGATGGCACAGGACACTTATCAGGGTCAATCTTAGAATCACAATATTTCACCCAGTTTTGCTTTAACCTCTTTTCAGTGTGTTTTCAACTTCAAAATTACCATTTTGGTCTCCACTGACTCCATTTAGACTCTTTTTACTCCTCTTTTAACGTATATATAATTGTGCATAACAAATACGTATATTTCTTTATGACCGGAATGTCCTGGGTTTCGAACCCCAGTGGGTGGACACTGCTGAATAGTCCTCAAATGGAACAAAACGCTGTACAGTACTCCCTGCTTCCCAGTGGTTCTTTAATGGACACTGACCCATGAACATCCTAAAATACTTGCATGCTCCGCAAATGTATTACACGTGTGAGATAAATAAGGTCTTCTAACAAAGTGTTTAGTTTAAATTCATATTGAAAAATTAATTCCTTGAGATTTCTAGGCGATATTTCTGGTTGTATTGATTTTCGTAAGGTAGCTGAGGATTAGAAGAAAGGATTTTTATGCAAACTACCAAAGAAAGGAGACTTAAGTCAATGCAAGAACTGGTGCGGAATTATGCTCCTGTCCATCCCAAGCAAAATACTAAGCCGCATCATCCTGGAAAGAATCAAACACGCCCTGGATCAAAAACTTCGACCGGAACAAGCTGGATTCTGGAGAAACAAGTCATGTATTGATCAAATCGCCACTCTACGGATCATCATTAAACAAAGCTTGGAATGGTAGTCACCTCTCTATCTCAACTTCATCGACTTTGAAAAAGCCTTCGACAGCGTCGATCGAGAGGCGATTCGGCAACTACTTCGCCACTACGGGGTGCCACCGACAATTATGCATCGCATCCAACAGTTGTACGACAATTGTGCATGCCAGGCAATCCATAACGGGAAACTTACGGAATCCTTCGAAGTGAGGACGGGAGTAAGACAAGGCTGCCTACTGTCGCCAATGATTTTCCTGACTGCGGTAGATTGGATAATGCAACAGACAGTGAGCAGCGAGGAAACAGGCATAAAATGGACTCACACAGAAGGTTTGGATGATCTGGACTTCGCCGATGTGATATATATGTCTGATTTCCCACAAACTGGAAGATATGGAAGTAAAAAGCAACAACTTGGTAGAAGAAGCATCCAGAGGAGATAGGACTTCAAGTGAACATAGATAAAACAGAGGTGATGAAGATTCCTGGCCAACACCAACAGCAACAAAAAAACAGACTGCAATCAGCCAGCATAAATGGGAGGAACCTGAAAGAAACAACCTTCTTCACCCACCCACCTGGGAAGCATCGTTTCAACTACAGGCGGAACCGACGAGGATATCAAAGCAAGAATCGAAAAAGCAAGACAAGCTTTCATTACTCTCGAGTCTGTGTGGTGGTCAACAGCACTCAGCATCAAAAATAAGATGTGGATTTTCAACTCCAATGTGAAGTTAGTGCTACTTGCTATACAGATCAAAGACGTGGCGCGTCATAAATAGCATCTCAAACAAACTACAGACCTTCGTTAACAGTTGTCTTCGCTTAATACTACTCAAGATCAGATGGCCGACCAGAAAAGATCAGCAACAGTGTCTCTGGCAATGAGCGAACCAACCCAGCAGGAACCGATTGTGAAACAAAAAGGCAGGAAGAAATGGAGATGGATTGGCCATACTCTGAGGATACTATCAAGTAACACCACTAGATAAGCCCTCGAGTGGAACCTGAAAGGGAAGCGGCGAGTCGGTGGTCAGTGCGAGAGTGACTTGGAGGAGGTCATGTGAAGAGGAGATGAAAACATGTAGGCACACTTGGAGCCAGATGAAAACTCTAGTAGAGAACCGAATGCAATGGGGACGCGCGGCTAAAGCCTTATGTTCCTCTAGGAATTAAAGGAAATGATAATATAATAATAAATGATTTACTGCAAATATAGGTTCAAACAAAATTTTTGACATTTAATTAGAAAGGAGACAGATAGTGTACGGATTCAAGAGACAATGTATATATATATAAGACAAGGCTGCCTATTATCACCGATGATATTCTTAGTTGTGCTGTGCTGTTTTATGCACAAGAATTAGCATGACAGTGAGAAGACAGAAATACATTGGAACGATTAGAAGACACCTGAAAATCTCGATTTCGGATTATGATGATGATTTATGTTTAATGCTATAAAAAAGTCGAACACTTACAGGCGAAAACCAAAAAAGTAGCTGAGGAGACTGGCTGACAGCGAAGACAGGACTCCAGGTGAAAATGCAGAAGACGGAGATGATAAAGATAGCCAACCACCACCACCACCACCACCATCAACAGCAACAACACTTATCACCATCAAATGGAGAGATTTGACACTTCAACTACTTATTAGCTAGGAAGCACGGTTTCAACCACAGGTGGATACCATGGAAGAAGATGTTGAAGTCAGCCTGCATCAACCTGAAGGTAGTTTAGAAATCTTCCGCACTCAGCAAGCACAATCGACAAAATTAGGATTTTCAGTGAAATTGTAAAGTCAGTCTGTTCTTCTTTATGGGTCAGAAACTTGGCGCGCGTGTGTCACGAAAAACCTTTCCAACAAGTCAACACAGACTTCTATCAACAGCCACTACCTTCACTGGCTGGCTCCATACTAATGATCGAATGGCCAGCCAGCCAGGAACAATTAGCAACAAGAAACTCTGAATGGCGACAAACCAATCAACAGCCGATTACACAACAAATATGTAGGAGAAAACGGAGATGGATCAGACATACATCACTGAGGAGTCCGTCGAATGATGCCTCGCCCAATCCAAGCCATTGCTCGAGTGGAATCCAAATGGGAGGTGACGTGTGAGTCGTCAGTATGAGGGTGACGTAGAGGAGGTCGTGTGTGTAGGGGAGGAGAAGATGGGAGATTATGGGCAATTGTGGACCCAGACGAAGAGGACAGCACAAAATAGAGCAAAGTCGCAGTAGGCTGTTGAAGCTCAATGTTCCACTTGAAACCCAAGGAAGAAATAATAATGCATACACGTTTTGACTATTAAATAAACATTCATTCTCAGGACTGGCTTCGTCTTCTTAGTCGATGCAGATAACAAGTTAATTATATTTATGTATGATTTTGGATAGTCAGAAACACATTCGCTCTGTGACACTTTCCAGTTCATCGACTGCATACAGGACCTGAATGTATCGAACAATATTATGCTGTCCTTCGACATCGAGTCACTTTTCACCAATGTCTCACTCTCGGAGACGGTCTGCTTTATATACAGATATGTAGATGATAACCATCTCAGCATTGTAATACCAACAACATATTTGAAAGAATTACTACTGAGATGCACTCTGAACGTCCAATTTACTTTCAATGACACCATCTACAGACAAAAAGATGATATTGCAATGGGATCTCCGTTGGGTCCCGTTTCTATCAGATTGCTTCATGGCAAGCCTCGAGAAAGGTCTATTAAAGCGGAGCAATGACAATCTACGACTGTATAAAAGATACGTAGACGGTATATTCATTATTTGTGACAATAACAATGACCCCAATCTACTGCTGCAGACATTTAACTGTTACCATCCAGCAATACAAATTAACTCTTGAAATGGAAAACGAATCACAAATTACGTTTCTTGATGTGGAACTAACAAGAAGAACTGATGGGAGCCTAAGAATATCGATCCATGGAAAAGCTACTTGGAATGGTCAACTAACAAGCTTCTATAGCTGGGTATCGATTCAAAAAAAGCGGAATTTAATTAAGTCATTTGCCACCTACATCCAACGCATCTGTAGTCCTGACGTTCTAGTAACATAATTAGATATTTTGAGAGAAATCTTCATCCAAAATGGTTAGCCAATAAGATTCGTTGATAAAAATATCAAGTGCGTGGAAAAATGAAACTTCACTTGCGTCTAAAAAGAAGCTGTACATAAACTTGGATTTGAAGGGAGATTTAGCAAACGATATTCTCAAGATAACATCATCTCTGAGAACAACATTCTCTGCAGCAACGCTAAGAATAGTGTTCTTCAGTCCCCCACTGATCTACAGAAGCCTCAGGGACAAGATCCCGCATCTGACCACTTCTATGTGTATATATCAGTTCACCTGCTGCTGTGGAGCCGGGTACATCTGTGGTTCAACGCGCACCCTGTCCAAGAGGATTCAAGAACACTATCCGGCATGGCTGAGAAAAGGTAATAGTAGTGCTATAAGGAGTGCAGTAATTGAACACCTGGTTAACACTGATCATTCCATCTCAACAAACGCCTCCTACTTCAAAGTAATCTAAAGAGTCAAGAATAACCTACCAAAGTCAAAACGGTTTCGTCTTCTTTGTATCGCTGGAGCCCTCGCCATTCACATAGAAAAACTGAAGTTGTGCATCCAAAAGAGAAATACTCAACCACCTAAACTGTCATGGTAACACCTTTGTTGATTTTGATGACCTAATTTTGTTTCTTTGCCTGTTCTTCGGTTGCTTATGATTCTTCTATTCATTTAGAACTCTTACGTAATTTCGTGTTAACTACTTTGTTCCTATGTGCACCCTGAGTAAAACTCACTCGTTAAACTATTCATATTATCACATTACTTCTTTTTAGCAATTGTTTGTGACAACCCATCACCTTTGTTACTACTCTAATTTCATTAAGACCTAATTTTCTTGACTGATTTTGTATTACGTAACCCTAATTACCAATCTTTAGTTAAAATAACCATAACCAACCGTATTTTTGTTTGACAAACTAAATGTACACATATATACAAAGTATCACATATATATTTGCGATTGCACAGCTAGTTAGAAATTCCCCTGAGTGCGCAACAGTTCAGCTATATATATATATATTAGATTCATCTATTTCTGTGTGTTACAGCTAATTTTCTTCAGAAGTTTAACATAGTGTTAGATGCACTGCAGTGTTCATTGATAATACTAGATAATTACATCGGAAGATTGTTACGTTGGCTTCAGCCAACAAAATGTAGTTAGTCTTCATCACTATTGGAAGGAAGGTATAATCAGGTGTCGGTCTTTCATATTGTAATTCACGATGTATTATTGTTGTCGTTATTATTTTTATTATTACCACCTTATATTCAGAGTGGAGGAAAGGACCTCAACAGCACATCCCCATATCGTCTTGTTCTCTGCAGTTCTTCTATTATCTTGTTCCGTGATTGTCCACAAGCCCGAATCACCTTTTTTTGATTTACAGCTTGATTCCACACTGTATTTTTGGTACAAGTATGGAATTTTCAGCATGGATATCGGTAGCCCAAATTTTGCAGGCTGACCATAGATATCAGGTGTGCGCCGGCGTGGGCTCGAACCCCAGACCATGTGCATGGTCGGCGAGAGTCCTAACCACTGTGCCACCGACGCACACAATCGCCTCCAAGTCATCCACGAATCCATTCTCAACTCGTCGAGCACCACTCGAGGGC
Organism: Trichobilharzia regenti; assembly: GCA_944472135.2. Lineage (NCBI taxonomy): Eukaryota > Metazoa > Platyhelminthes > Trematoda > Strigeidida > Schistosomatidae > Trichobilharzia > Trichobilharzia regenti. The sequence continues at coordinate 73,948,710 of OX235263.1, forward strand.
CTGGTTTTTGATGTCATTCAGCTGTCTCCCCAACGTATGTCCGATCCGTCCCCCTTTTTCTGGAGTATTCGGTGAGCAATAAGTTCTTGATTGGTACGTTTCCACAGTTTCTTGTTGCTAATTATTCTTGGCTGATCATATCATTTTACACTATGAAGCCAACAAAGGCAGCTGTGGCCCATTCAGAATGCTTTCGTTGACAAGCACGCCAAGTTCCGAACACACATAAGTGGACTGACTAACTGACTTAACACTAGTGGCATTCCGTAGTGTTGAAACATTTTCCGAATTACCTCTAGGTCAACACTGTCGAAGGTATTTGGAAGTCAGTGAAGGTGATGTAGAGTCTTAGCTGCATTTTAATGCTTCGTTCTATGATAACATGTAGATTTGTACTTTGATTAGCACATAATTTTCTTTTCCCACATCCAGCTAGCATCATCTAGTCTTTCCAGGATGACGCGACTTAGTATTTTACTTGACTTGGACAAGAGCATTATCCCGTACCAGTTCCTGTAGAAGCCTAAGTCTCCTTTATTGATATAAGTATAAAACTTGGGCACTGTGGTAGAGTATAACTCCATTATGGATAAGATTTTGTTTTGATAAATCATACAGTGTTTTACAGTTATATTAACTGATGACTTCTCGAGCATAAACTACTGCTCATAATCATATCAAGTGATATGATATGATTAAGAGTAATAGTTTGTGCTCGAAAAGTCAGCAGTTAATATAACTGTAAAACATTGTGTGATTTATCAAAACAAAGTCTTATCCATAATGGAGCTAAGTTTCCCTTCCTTGAAAGTCTGTCAAGATAACCTTTCTTCCAACCAGTACGTATCTTTCTCTTCCTTCAAACTTTGTGCATCAGTGGCATTAGTATATCCGTTGAAGTAACAGACTCCATTTACAGTGCTCCCTGAAGAATTCCGGTTTGTCCTACTAACTTCCGGGCTTTCAGTAGATTAACTGTATTCAAGACACCTACTTCTATCAGATGATTTGTATTTTTACTGACAGTTCTATGGATGTTGGTATTATTTCTGAACGAGTTTCAGGTATTGATCAGTTCAAGAGTCCTTTATAGTGGTCACCCCAACATTTCCTTTGGCCCACCTCTTTGATAATTAGGCACCCTTGACCATTTCTGAAGGCTTCATCCCATATAGCGATCAGGAGATTGTGGCATTGTGATCTAAGGTCCATCTTACCTACAGCCCGTTAAGCTTTAATAGCTTGTGTGCAGTTGAATTGTCTTTTGTCTTTCCTAGAACCCTTCTTCACTTCTTTATTCCGTGAGTATTAGACCAGACTCAGCTTCTACTTCCACTGTCCGCCTCTGCATTGGTTCATCTTCTGTTTCACCATCCTCCTCTCCTCCATCGACTTGCAACTGTTCGTAGAGAGTCATTCCTTGTCTTGTCTCTTCTTTCTTTCTAAGACCGCTTAACAGGTCACCACTTTCTTGAGATTGAGACGACCTGGTTTACCTGATTTTTAGTGTGTCCATCTGGTGATACTTCAACATGCATCACAAGTAGACTAATGACGAGTGATTATCGTTACAACAATAAGAGCATAGCTTACTGAGCCACAGTTATCTTCTATTATTTCTTCTCTACCACGGAAAAGTACTTCTAACAGTTCCGATGAAGTCTGTTATTTTTGTAAGTAAACATCTTCAACCTTCTATAATCAGGTTTTATATTGTAATGCGAAGAAAAAAACACGAATATGTAGTTGACACACAATTCTAGGTAAATTTGTCAATACTACCTGCTGACCACAGAATCAATAAAAGCCTCCGGTTTGTGTTTTTCATATTCAGACATATTTTCTTTTTTTCCTTTACGTTCCCAGTGGAACATATGGCTTCAAGCTACAGGCTTGAAGTTTCCGTAGCAGTGGTGTCCATTTTATGGGATGGGATTGCTAGCCTCATGCTCAACCTTCCCTCTTTGACCGTGATATTTCTAGCATAACGAAGTAAAGGAGGAGTTCGTTGGCGAGGCGGAGATCAAACCCCTTCATGGCTGGCAAACAATGCACCGTTGTGCCACCAACGCACATGCATGCATACACATGATTGAAGTTTTAGGATGTCTCCCTTCGAAGAGGCTAACAACATTAATCCACATGTATGACGACCGTAACGAAGCAGGACAACTAAAGTGTCACATATTTAATGTTACTGAATTGGTGTTCTACAAAACTATGCTTTGAAGTAACGTCTGTCGTGCTGAATTCAGTCTTCAGATTGTCGTTAGTGAATTCAAGTTTTCATGAGGATAGGCACATTGTTTGTTCAGGGTAGAGATATTTCTTTACAACGACCCAAATTTCAAACTGTACAGTCGTATCTATGATACGGAAAAAGGCTTTACGTGTCACTAAAAATTGTTCAGTTAATATACACATGATGATAAGAACCATCTGATTTATAGCGAGCCACTTGGTCGACCTAATGATTCCATAATTCAATTCCACAATATTTAGGTTAGTTAGCAATCTTCAAATGTACCTAATTTTAGGGGTGAAGTTTTCACCAGTTTCCTTTGGAAACCAAAGTTATTAACGTCGCAACATGCGATCTACTTGATAATACAAATGGTGACTAAGGAGGCTCGCATACTTGCATAAAACAGTAAACTACTTTTCTCCTTCAATCAGTAGTATACGGTTTTGTGCAAAAAAGTGGATGTGATTATTACTAAGAATTCACAATTCAGATACTTTTGCTGCTATGGAATCACATTCATTTAATCCGAAATAAATAAATGTAAGAATAACTGATAATAATTATTATTAATAGTTGTTTGCGTGAACAGGTTTTGTTTCCAGGTTAGCTTTATTTTCAACGAACATTCGATCGTGAATTACGGTAAATGATGAATAGTGGGACATCTGTTTTCATACAGCCGCGTAATAATCAACCATTTTAAAACAGTATCACATCAACCATCAGGTTCTCCGGCAAATTGGTTGCCTTTTAAATAATGAATTTTCATTCAGAATATAAAATTTTGCGAAATATACCCACTAACTCTTGAGGAAAACCACAGATTTTGTTCAGAGAAGAAATATTTCCTTTCAAAGACATCATTTTCAAGCTGCACAATAGTATTTATATTACAGAAGAGGCATTAAGTGGCGCTTTAAATTGCTTGGTTAATACACACACATGATAAGAATAAAGACAGTTGACATAATGTTTAACAGGGTAGCGTTGAAGTGGATGAATTACAAAATCTTTCAAGGTTATTAAATAAGTGAATTAGTGTCAAGATTTTAAAATAGTAGGTCAAGTTTTGTCTATAAAATTAAGAGTACGATAATGCTAAAAATAAAGAAGGCAGAGTGAATTGAAATGAACTCAGTTGGTAAATTAAAACACCTCTCTGCTTGTATCTCATCAGGTAGAACCTGAAATCAATATAAAATAATATATGCTCGTATAACCAAGTATAGGAACTCAACGATACCATATTTGGTCCATGTTTTAGGTGACAGAGACAATGTTTAGCGCGAAACCTATGACTTGCTTTGTTGTTAATAACATAATTTTAGGCTCTTTTATTTCTCTCTTACTTGTATTCTATAGTGAACACATTTTTAACACACTTAGCTACCTAAATTATTAACATTGGCTTACTTTTTTTGTACTTTACTCTATTCCCTTTTTTGTGTATCTACTGGTTCCGATTATATTAGCACTATGAGTATTACAAAATTTTCCTGTCATAAACCTTCATGTAATATTAGTTTTGTGATTGTTTTTTTTTGTGTTCGGCAATATTAACTGACAATCTTGGTTCTGAACGCCATCTTAAAAGTTTTGTATTATGCAGGATTACTCACACTACCACTACAAACACCGCATTAAAGCTGACAATAAAAAAACCTGAAATGTTTATTTTATGATTGTTTAGTGTTGTTCAATCAAATCATCTTGGCGATAAACATTCTTAATATCATTTCACAACTTCTTGTATGATATAGTTTTACTGTTAACCACGCATAAACATATCATAGCTTCGACTACCCAATACTGAGATACTATGTTTATTTTCCTTTCAACTTCTAGGTATTTTTCGGCATTTTTGTTGCTATTTTTTGTTTTTGTTGTTATTGTCTTTTATATTTATTTTTTGAAATACTCCTTTTAAATGTTTGATAAAATTAGATGCATTATTGTAGATAAGTGCTGTAAATTCCACACTCTACCACTAGTACTTTTCCTGGAATAAAGCAAATTATTATTAATATTACTATGACCGAATATAAAGAAATGTGTTTAACAAAACGTTTTCGAATACACAGTTTAAGTCGGAGTGAATGAATTTCGCCATGTAGATAATTTTCAAGGTTAAATAGTATAGAGCTGAATAACCTGATTGTTGAAAGTGTTCACAAATGGGAGGCTTCCTCATCTCATACTCGCCTTTCATCAGCCAAGCCGCGTCGTGTCCATCTACATGTTCTTGGAGAACAAACTTACAATGGCCAATCCAATCAGCTCCACATGAGGACATAAGCGGTAGTTTATCGCTGATGTATTGTCGAATCATATTTTGGCTGAAGAATACAAACTGTAAGTCAGTGGCATAAAACGAGTGTTCAGTCCACGTAGATAGCAGACTTCTGATTATCTTAGGAACACTGTCAATCATCAACCGTGTCTTCTTTGACACTATGATTTGGCTAAGTGAGGCTTGCATATTCAAGTTCTTTTTCAATAAACCTTCCATGATATCGATTACCTAAGAGTGGTGTGCGAAGGTTTTCCACTTCTGTATTGTGTATTGTCCTTAGCGTGCAGATTTTCCGAATTCCGGAGCATAGAAAATGGAAAAGATTTCTCTTCCTACCTAGAGGTAACCAGATGATGAAGTTAGTGTACTGTCCTGTAAAGCTCGGCTTTCGGTAGTTCTTCCTTTTCAATGTGCCATCTTTTTTTCTATCTGGCATAACCTCAAAGAAGTGAAATGCGGTATTCCTCAATGGCTGAAAGCACAAATGGGTAACAATCATTGATTCTTTTGAGGGCTTCAACAGTTGAAATGTCTCCGTCACAAATAACAAAAGTGTCGTGCATATATAAGTTATACAAATGCAGACTCGAGATAGTTTCTTTCAATGTATCGACTCTTTAAACTCATCATGAAGACATGCACTAAGAAAAGCCCTAAAGGAAACTAAAAACGGTTTCATTCTAGAACCATTACTCTTATAAAGGCAATACTTTAATTTATAAACCCGATTATTTCGCAACTTATTTATATTTTGCTCTGTAAATCAGGTCTAATATAACTTAGGATATTGAAGATGTGTGTTGCCGAAATGGTTGGTTAACTGGAAAACGAGAAACGGTGTGGTTAGACAAACACATGACACTAACCAGAATGGAATCTTTGACTGTTAATCTATATCCAAGTAGGCATATATCGACTATCAAGCTCGGAATGATAAGAATTAATGACTAATGTATAATACAACGCGATTTTTTAAAAATACAAACCATATCTACTTTATTCGTATTAAAAACAAGTTTTATTTACGTCAATTATTTGAAGTTTGGTATCTATTTTTTAATCACAATGTTGAAATAAACACCTTATTCACACACTCCGTCGTTATTCTCCCTTAAACATTCAAACAAATTCCGCGCGAAATCAAAAATAAATACCAATGGACATTGAACTTATCACTAGTAGTGATCATGAAAAACAATGTACATATCTCATGATTCATAGTTCAATGTATGAAACTTAAAAAATAAAATATTTTGTACTAAAGTATTATCTCCTTTTAAATATACAAAGTAATTATTATTTATTTTTGAAGTACTTGATCAAAGAACACAATTTCATTCTAGAAATATTTTCTTTGCACTAGAAGTATTTTAATCTTTTTTGCTTAAAACTCAAATATAAAAACAGCAGATCCTTCTGTTGATTAGTGGCAATTAGCAGTTGGCAATAAAGAGAAATTGAGTAGAAAACGATGTTGGCTAGAATTTTCATTCTCTTATTTTTGACAGGTAAGCACTATGAATGCATATTGTGATTTTGAATTATAAAACTATATATATTTAGGCTTATTGAATACAGTGTCCAGTGAGGATTCTCTGGTAAGACTAAACTATATCCCGTGTTTTCTTTTGTTCCCTTATCTATTTTAATCTGGGCGCCAGTCATGTTTTAAATGCTTCAATGGTGTTTAGGATAAAATCCAGGTGAATCAGTTATATTGTTGATTTTGAATATTTGTGAAGTTATATCATGGCTTTCCAAGGCTACTATATTTAAGGTGAAAATACTTAATTATAAAGTGGTTGTTTGTAAGGATCTGAGGGGTGATAGCTTTGGTCCCGAGTGGAATGGTAGAAGTTTGGATTGATGGGCCACTGGATTGCGTCCCACTGGCTAAATGGTTTATTAGCTCGCCTTCTAACCGGAGAGTTCCTGGTTAAAACCCTGGTTGTTGCTCGCTGCCAATGAATCCCACACTAGGAAGAAATAGCTGTCTAGTACCCTCTGATTTTCTCAAAGTTCTCCAAGTGATATCAACTCATGATCGAACCTAGAATATACAAGTCTCTTTTGTGCAACTTTCAGTCACGTTATGAAATTCAGAAGGCTCTTGTGAAATTAATTAGTTTTCTCATTCTATCATGAAAATATTATTGTTCGCATACATTTCTTACGTTCCAAGTGGTTCTGTCTTATCAGTCTTAAGAGGGGCTCGCCGACAGCCTAAAACGAATGCTTTTGTTACCTCTTCATTAGATTTGTCCTATGTCATCTGATGTCTAAAGTATTGAAAGTGCTTATACGTGGTTCACGATCATTTCGACTGAGTGTATCAGAAATATGTTGACGTATAAAAAATACTCTGATACAAAATTGTGTTATAGTAGCCCCGAAGTGTTTGGCGGCAAATCAAGGCAAAAAATGTCAGCTGTTCAAATGTAAGATTAGTAGTTTCTCTAAACAAATTAATTTCATAATCACTAATAAAAATCAGCTGATGTACCAGCCTGTTTTATATTCAAACTCTTATAAAGAAGGCTGCGACAGAAATAATGATATCGTTAAATGGTCCCATAATCTCGACTATAAATGATAGAAATATAGATGATAATATAAGAATAAAACTTGTGCACTGTGGTAGAGTGTAATTCCATTATGGGTAAATTTTTGTTTTGATAAAGTCTCAAAGTGTTATACAGTAATGTTTAATCATATTTTTTTTTGATTTTTGATTTTTGATTTACAGCTTGATTCCACACTGTATTTTTGGTACAAGTATGGAATTTTCAGCATGGATATCGGTAGCCCAAATTTTGCAGGCCGACCATAGATATCAGGTGTGCGCCGACGTGGGCTCGAACCCCGGACCATGTGCATGGTCGGCGAGAGTCCTAACCACTGTGCCACCGACGCACCTTGATATGATTATGAGCAATAAACTGTGCCCGAAACGTCATCAGTAAACATTACTGTATAACGCTGTGAGACTTTATCAAAACAAAAATTTACCCATAGTGGAATAGATGATAATAGCTTTGATATGAACACTGTTTATACTAACATTTGTAAAGGTTCTATTTGTAAAATCTCAGTGAAATTCAAATCAGTAATTCGTGTATGCCCATCACTTCAGGCATTCACGGGATCCCCATACTATCTCAACAGATTTATGAGAATTGACGCAGGAAATCCATGTTTTATGTTCTCTTCTAGAGCAAAATGTCTTCTAAAGCAATACTGTCACCACAAGAAATACTAATCATTGATACCAGTAAGAAGAGAATACATTATGACAGACGTTTTCGTATTTTCATAAGAATCCAAAATAAAACGATATCGTTTTTACTGACGTTTCGCTGTTTAGTGGTGCTGATAGCTTTATCAAAGTGTTAATAAACCAGGTTAGACTTCAATTTCATCCATCATTTCTATTCAAAGAGTTTGAATTCCATTTAAAATGAGGTGGATCTGACATGAGACATCCTTTGTGATCTCCAAATTGTTTTTGGATGATTAAAATACTGTCCAAATCAGTTTTGTTGCCTGATCCTAGAGCGTGTAGGACTATGAGCGATGACTTTTCAGGCTTTTCTTCTTCCACTGGATTTCTCGGTTGTCCAGCAGATGCTCTAGAACGTCCATTTACTTCCAATCTTGATTTCTCAGGAGGTTTATCCTATGAATATCACATCACATTATAAGAATCTTATTTTATAGACAAATTGTTAGACTGTGAATCCTTAGGAGTTTGTTCTTTCACATGAAAACACTTGCCTTTTAGTGTGCATTTAAACTGAGACATTGCAAATTCTGGTTTGATATTACTTCTATTGGCGACACTATACAGCAAAATGTCAGTAAAAACAACAATATCGTTTTATTTTTCGTGCATTGGGCACCAGGCTAAACTTTTATAGTAATGAGCATCGCATACCCAATGCCCAAATTTTTCCAAACTATTGAATATCAACTTAGTTTGGACATTTATGACTACAAAATGCTAATAGCAGCTTTTTCTCTTGATTTCAATCACGTTAAAACAACTTCTTCTCCTTGCTATATAACTTTTAAGAAGAAACTTCATTATGGATAAGATTTTATTTTGATAAATCACACAGTGTTACACAGTAATATTAACTGATGCGACCGCCTTTCGAGCACGAACTATTGCCACTCATAATCATATCAAGTCACTGACACAACTTCTTACTTCATTTATATACACGAGTGAAATTGATGATTAGACATTTGAATAAAAGTCAACATAGGTTAATGTACATTCAGAAATAATAATAATATGAGTGTTATTGATCAAATACAGTCAGATGGGAAATAGGACGAGTGGTTTTATAGTAAAAATAAGCAGCTTGTTAATATCTTATAATGCATGTGAATTGAAATCGAATCTTGAGATTATTTATTTTCCTTCTGTGATTTGACTGACTGGTGGTAATAATATCCTCCATATCTCTGGTATTTCGTTGAGTCATTTCTGTTGCATGTGTTGTGTTGGGTGTAAACTGATGAACCAGAATTTAGTAATCAGTCTCTCTCTCTTCACCTACATAGATTACTTCTTAGAATTTCAACCCTCTCTCACCCGGTTATGTGGTTGTGTGTCAATATATACAGTGCAATTGCTGAATCGTTTTCTAAATTACTTATCTTTGTGGGATCAGTCATTCTGATAATCTCACTACTCTTGATGTACTAGTTTGACCTATGTAGTTGACTTAACTCACAGTCATTGCAAGGTATTTTGCCTAATTGGGTCCACCGAGTCTTTTATTCTGCAGAGCTCATCCTTGCCTGAGTGAGTTTGCAGGTTTGAATGCCACCCGGATTCCTGCTTTATTGATAATCCTACCTAGGGAGGGTTTTAGACGTCCCCTCCTTATATGTTATAACCGTGGACGCCTTACATTCTCTCCTACTTATGTTTTCATTACTGGGCTTCACCATTATTTTTATTTTGCTTTTGACCTCTTCTGATATTCCTGATGAATTTTGTAGGATGGTTACTTATTTTACGCCAATGCTTCCTGTTCTATCTGTTTCATTTCATCATTTAGATCTTTTTTGTACTACTTAGTGCTACTGCTCGGTTTGTTAAAAAGTTGTGTGATTAGTGACTTTATATGATTATGAGCAGCAATTATTCGTGCTCGAAACGTGGTCATCAGTTAATAGTAGTGTACAACACTGTGTGATTTATCAAAATAAAATCTTATCCATAATTCAGTAATACTCGACCACAGTCCCCACGTTTTATACTGATATCATTAATGACAAGAAGCCTATCAGAATGTCCCAGATATTATGCATGTATCCTTACTGAGGAGAACTAGTGAATGTCTTAGTTCGGCACTTGTATACTTCTTCAGGTGATCTTCAGGTCATCTGCAGATGAATGATCTTTCCTGATGCGAACACATGAAGTACTTTTGAATACAAATTTTCTAATGCACAATCTCTAAAAATTGAACTATGTTTCACATTAATTAACGAAGACGTTTGCTAATTCCACTCGGAATAAAATAACATTAATACTGTAAAGCCAGTCCGTTGGCGAATTCTTGCAAGAGGTTGTCCCCTCACAGTGTAACTATGATTACCCTCATCGTTCGACTTCTTTTCGTAATACGTTTTAAAAACCTGCACCCAGAATGAAATCTCAGAGACTGCCAGTACAAGAAATACTCATTTGTATTCAGGAGAGCAGTGTTCATCTCTCACATTAGAAATTAGATGTTGTTATTATGAGGACTAAAGAGGGCCTTAATCACAGACTGTGAGTTTCTGAGGACAAATACTCGCCAATGACATTGGCTAGCGGCCACGCTATGTAGTGAATTGGCAGAAGTTAGAATTCATGGGCCAGCCATTGGATCGGGTCCCAGTGGCTTAATGGTCTCCGAGCTAGATCACCCTGTGATCGGTAGGTCCTGGGTTCGAACCCCTTGTGGTGAGTGCGTAGCGCTGAAGAGTCCCAAACTAAGACGAAACATCTGTCCAACACTGCAAGGTTTTCCAATGGTTCTCTAACTAATGTCAGCTCATGATGAAATCCTGTAACCAATCAATCAAATCCCTATAAACCAACACTTAAATATCCTAATTGTTTGTTGCAATATTTCCTATCAACATTAAGTAGTGTCGTTCTATAGGCTTTTCCCGAAGACTGGACCTTTTGTCAGTAACATTTAAATTTGCTTTCTCATAGCTTTATTGTAGTTAGTTAGTTTGTAGAAACTGGATCTATTTCAAGTGTCATCATGAGCTGATATTTTAGAGAACCAATGAAATTAAACTATTTTCTCCTTGTTTTGAGCCCATCACCACTACCTACCCAGCAGGACTCGAACCCAGTACCTTCTGGTTACAAGTAGACTTCTTAGATCATCCAGCCATTGGCATCTGAACCAAAAGCTCATGAATTCCAACTTCTACCAATTCGTGATAACCAGTCAATGATATTATCTGGCACTTATTGCCACTCCCGATATAATGGACCCATCTGGTCAAGGCTTCTCACTAGAGCTTCAGTCACCTTGTTCATCTTGTAGCCAGTCACTAGCGTGATTCAGATTGATTTCCAAGAGTTTTCTTCTACTTCCATGACTGATTAACACTTTTCTCACGTACTGCAAACAAAAGTGATGCGAAAGCCATTATCAAACCTAGCAACTATCCTATACGAGCAGATGCTATGGTCTAGCCTTTAGTAGACTATAGAACATAAATGTTGGTTTCACAGTTAAGAGTGAAAATTGGTAGGGACGAATATATAACATGAAATTACAAACATTACCTGATAGTGTCATAGCAGAGACATGTCAAGCCAACACTTTGCACTCATTAATATTTGACAAAAAGGTTAGATAACTTCTCTTTTGGATCCTTTAAATAACCAATGAAAACTAGAGATAAGTGTACAGCTGTTTTTCTCTATCCTGGAACACTTCTTCAACAATACGAACAAACTTTTGACCCCACAGGAAATCAAACTCAGATTTCTTGTTTCACTAAGTGATCCAACCGGTCATTCAGCTACCGAGATGAAGTGTGATTATCCATCAATTCCAACTTCCGCCAATCAGAGATATATAGCGACACCGCCATCCAGTGTCGCGTGGAGAGTAACTGATCTCTTACCTGAGTTGGTAACCCCCAGTAGTTTCGACTACTCACAACAACTCCAGGCACATTTATTCTGTAGCCAGTCAACAGTGAGCATTAAACTGCATTTTTTGTGGATTAAATATCAAATGAACCGATTACGTAAATTTAGATTGTAAGGGAAGGAAATGAAACACGTTTATAATGAAGATAAGATTAAGGGATGATAAGAAAGGGGTTGGAAATATAAATAAGGGGTGGTGTAGAAGTCTTTAGTTGGTTATGTCTTATTAGGCCACGGGAGGGATAATGACTGCACGAACTTCTTTTGAATGCATAGTTTAGGTTTAATAGTTCGAATGCCTATCGCCTGTCTCAGCTGTGTGTGTTCAGTAGACCAATACGAAGTCTATTAGAAAGATTCGGTGGGATACGATGAATTACTTTGAAGGCTTTCGTTTTATCGACTACATGACCACTATCAATTAGATGTGACAGAATTGAGCTACGGATTGTTTTTGTCCCTCCTTTGCCAAACCACGATGGGAGATGCTCACTAACACGTTGGCTAAGCTGTCTAGTAGTACGCCCAATATAACTGTCACCGCAGGTGCAGTTGAATTGATAAACACACATAGATGTGGCAAAACTATCAAGCTTATCCTTCGTTTGCGTCCCAATCATTCGTCGGCTAGAGAATGACAAACATAGGTGTGCTGCGTAAAATGTTCTACGTATACTCCTTGAAAGTCTTTGGAATAGAATCTCACTAGATAAGTCACCATTAAATTGTAACTTAATAAAGAGAGGTTTCTTATGTGCAGTCAGAGTCACAGGTTTTTTCTCTGATGGTTTCATATGTTTCTTTATGAAACTACTCGGATAACCCATCTCCGTCAAGGAATCGAGAATATATTCAAATTCCCTTTGTAAGAGGTCCTCCGTACATATCTTCCTTGCTCTGCTCGCGAGACATTTTACAAGATTCCTTTTATATTTAATGGGCACGTAACTAAGGAAGTGTGTGTATTGCCCTGTGAATGTGCTTTTTCTGTACACACTTCTCCCAAGTGACCCATATTCTCTCCTACTTAGCAAGACATCCAGGAAATGTAGTTTATTCTCCTGCTCCTCTTCACAAGTAAAGGTAAGCGAAGGGTGGATGTTGTTGAATTTAAGTAACAATTCGTCTATGTTAACCTCCTCATCAGCTAAGATAAATGTATCATCGACATATCGGTAACACATATCCAACTCCTTGATGGTATCCTTCAATTTCCCGTTTTCAAGTTTTGCGAGAAAAAAGTCAGTTAATATTGAGCCTAATGGTGAACCCATAGCTATTCCATCTACTTGTTGATAGTATGAATTATTGAAGACGAAGTGAATATTCATTGTGCATTTAAGAAGTAATTCTTTGAGGCTACACAAGGGGATTCCTAAGTCTAATTGCCTATCAATGATTTCTTGACAAATATAATCCACTGTTTCCAAAAGCGGTACGTTAGTGAATAGTGATGATACATCCATGGATAACATGCGTTTATACCTCACATTAGTTTCGTATATTTTAGAAATAAATTCGAAGAAATCACTAATTCGATGTTGCACGATTTCTCTGTGCAAAGGACCCAGGATCTTAACTAACCACTTCACTGTTCCGTGAAATGGAGAGTTATACATATCTAAAACAGGTCGAAGAGGAAGACCCGGTTTGTGGACTTTTGGTAGACCGTTTAAATATCAGTATAATTCCGATATCTTCTAGTCTCTTTTCAGTTAAACCTACATACAGGCTAGATAACAAGATAGTATTAACTGATGATATTGTGTCCATTTATTTTTCAGGAATACGAAAATGAAGTAAACAAAGTTGGATGTAACGTCTGTAAGATTCAATATATTTACTTTTCCTATAACAGTGATGAATAAATTCTAAATTTTCATTCATTTCTTAACCTCTGAATACTAAAAGGAGCAGTGTAGAATAAAACGTAGTTCAGATCATAATTCTGGTAATTTATCAGGCAGTAAGGCTTTCTGGCCTAATCACCTTTAATTGCTACATTATTATTATTATTATTGTTTTTTTTATTATTCCCCTGGGTTCCGAGTGGAACATAGGGCTTCAACGGAACGTTTTCACTCCACCCTGTCATCCGCGTTTCCCTTTAGCTGGCCCAATGACTCAATATCAGGTCTCATCTCTTTCCCAAACGAATTTTACGATCTCATTCGTGGACCACGCCTAACTTGTCATTTCCTGTTCTGCTCCTACTTAAGGCCTGGCCTGGTGCGCGACATTACTCAACGGTCTCCTTATTTTATACTTTATCCAACTCCATTTTCTTCGGAATATATTTTGCACGGTAGGTTTTCGACTGGTTCGTCCTCAGAGTCCTATGCTGCTAATTCATCCCAGCCAGCCAGCCATCTATAAAGCCAGCGAATTCGGCTGTTGATAAAGGTCTAAAGTCTATTAAAAATGCTTTTGGTTAGGCATGCGCCAAACTTCTCGCTGATATAGAACAACAAGTCACTGCCTTAACACCTTAATTCTTTTCTCTATGCTAAGTGTAGCCTATTTCCAAACTGATTTCAGAATGACAAAGGCCTGTCTTGCCTTTCCGATTCCGGTTTTGTCATCCTCAACCGATCTGTTTGCCTATAGTTGAAAGGATGCTACTTAGATAAAGGAAGATGGTGACTTCTTCCAGATTTCCTCCGTTGATAGGGACTGATACCTGTTGTTGCTGCCGTCGTTGACTGGTTATTTTCATCGTATTTGTTGCAATCGAAAAATATTTATCTGAGTTTTTGTAAAACCATGACAAATTTTTTGTCGTAAATAAAATGATCTTTCATTCCATTCACTTCTGAACATAACATAAGGCTTAAAACTTCAGCTTTAAAGTCCCAGTATTGGTGTTATTGTTCATACGGGGGGGGATTGCTAACCTCACAGCCAACCTTCCCTCTTTACAGAGCTTACTATTGCCTTGATACTATTTAGGGATGCTTTAGGCAGGTGTAGTACTTCGGCCATGTCCATGGTTGGCGTGTACTACATTAAAATACACTTACACAGGTTTTATATCATAGACTTTGCAGTCGAAACTGAACTGTCACGTGTGTTTGTGTTTTTAACATTTTAGTTTGTCAAGTATGTGTCACAAATGTACGCAGTGTTCGATGGGCTCTATTACACGACTATGCACGAGGAGTAATGGCCAAACTGTTGAGTTTCACATGCAGTTTCATACCTTATCATAAACCACGTGCAAAGGTAGGCTTTATTCATTTGAATTTGTTACCCTTGTTATTTGTACAAAAAAAATTATTTATATTCAAGTGTTGGTTTGTAGGGATTTGGTTGATTGGTTACAGGATTTCATCATGAGCTGACATTGGTTAGAGAACCATTGGAAAACCTTGCAGTGTTGGACAGCTGTTTCGTCTTAGTTTGGGACTCTTCAGCGCTACGCACTCACCACAAGAGGTTCGAACCCAGGACCTTCCGATCACAAGGTGATCTAGCTCGTAGACCATTAGGCCACTGGGACCTGATCCAATGGCTGGCCCATGAATTCTAACTTCTGCCAATTCACTACATAGCGTGGCCGCTAGCCAATGTCTTCGGTGAGTATTTGTCCTCACACCCGACCGCTGCACCCTAATGGTCACTGGTCATGGATCAGGTTCCAGCGGCTTATTGGTCTACAAGGTAGCTCACCTTGTGATCGGAAGGTCCGGGTTCTAATCCCGGTGGATGCGTACTGCTGAAGAGTCCCAAACTAGGCTGACGGAACAGCTGTCCAGTTCTCCTAGGTTTTCGAACGGTTCTCTAACCAATGTCAGCTCATGATGAAATCCTGTAAAATTATTTATATTTCAAATGACAAATAAAAACAGGATGTTACAACTGATTAGAATTACCAGATCCTGTAGATGTACAATACCATACTTTACATAAAGAAGAATAGGCTCTCTGAAGTAAATTATTCCCCTAACAAGTCTTTCCTCTGTGTGAAGTATGTGGAATTCGAGGAACATATAATTATAGCACATGAAAATCATGATTTCCGACAGAAAATAATACATCCTCGCCCATTTTTCGAAGTAACAAATATAGTCTTTATTCGGCTTTAGGTAATGAGTAAACATTGATCCTGAGTACAGTGTGTTAGAATACCCACCTTTCATATGAGATAGGCAGGTAATACAGTATGATTCACACTAATCTTCAGACAAAACGCGCCAGCGGCAGTCATCAGAAAATCTGTGTCTTTTGTACTTTATTTCAAGTAAGTGTAGAACTTGGGCACTATGGTGTAGAATGTAATTCGATATTGGATGAGTTTGTTTTCAATATCACACAGTGATGAAGCAGTATTAACAACTGGATGACAAGGTTTCGAGATGGCATTTAAACCAACTCTCTCAGACACAAACGTTGTTGGCGAAAGGACCTAATAGATCCAATTAGGAAAAATAATATAATTTACCAAGCACCATGTAATGACAGTGAGATCAATTACATAGGCCAAACTAGTAGATCGGGATCATAAAAATTTAGCTAGATCTAGAGGGTCAGAGACAGGGTGGAAAGACAAAGAGGTTAAGCACAGAATCTTTATTTATGAATTCAACACCACACATGCTCAGTCGGAATGAACCAACGTCTATACCGGAAAGTGACAACAAACAACAAAGGGAATTCGGATAAACAGAATGCGAGAAAAAATATACGTAAGACAAATTTAGAAACTGTGTGACTAAATTAATATGATTATGAGCAACAATTTATGCTCAAAACCATGTCATCCGTTTGTCAGTACGACATCGCTGTGTGATATTTAAAATGAACTTATCTAATATAGAATTTCTTGAACTTTGACCATAGAGTGTGTTTCACTCAGACATACTTATTATGTAATGAAAAACGAAAATTCTGAGACATGATGAGATTTTAAAACATGTACAACAGACAAAATTTACTTATTGTCCCATTCATGCTCCAAGTCTCCCTTATGAATAACTCACCGACGATAGTGTCTTTATTTGCATTGTTATTGTTATTCCCTTGGGTTTCAAGTAGAACATAGGACTTTAACAGAACGTCTCCATTCCACTATGTTATCCTCAATCGTGTAGAGCTGCCCCTACTATTTCCCATAGGCTGCCATCTCCTCCTCACATGATCTATCTCCTCCAGGTCACTAGAAACTCACGCCCAACTCATCGTCTCTTATTTGGCTCACATTTTGAGCGGTGTAACACGACAGTCTCCTCAGCGAGCTTCCTTTTTTTCTCTCCATTTTCTTCATAATATTTGTCGACCGAAAGGTTCCTGGTTAGATAACCCCCAGAGTTCCTAGTTGCTAATCTTTTCTGAACAGTCATTTGATTTTCAATATGGTGCCAGTTAGGGCAGCCGTTGACTCAAATTTGTAGCTTGTTTAAATTGCTTTTCGTAACGCCAGCGCCAAGTTTCTGGCTACTGGGGTTCAAAATCTGAATCTGTTTCTTTGTGTTGACTGCAGTTGATTTCCAAACTGCTTTCCAGAGTGATAAAGTTCTGTACTGTTCCTCCAATTCTGATTTTGGCATGCTCACTTTTGTCATCCACCTGTAATTGAAACTCTGATCCCCAGGTAATTGTATGTATTGACATCACTCAAATTTGTTCCGTTGTTATTGATTGGAGATCTCCACTTGGCTTATCAGTTATTATGTGATAAAATTTTATGAATACACATTAATTTACCATAAAAATTTCTAGAGGACAAGATTGTAAATATTATAAAAAAGGGGTAGTTTTATCTCCTGTTCGGAAAATCTAACAATTTAATCTTTTAAGAACCATACAAGCTTACCAGGAATGAAAAGGAAACCTCTTCCTCTGTTTCTCGTGCTATCCAATAATGCTGATTGATTTCTGTAAAAACAAACACTTCCGCCGAATATATAACGAATTCAGAGTTGTACAACAGAAACATACTGAACTAATAAACGTATCAATAATAATAGATCTAGCGGCACACAATGCTGTCTGACACGAAGTACGAACCAATCCAGAGTGACATCTCTTCTTTGTCACCTTCAAGAAATGCATGACATTTGGTTGAAAGCCGAATAAAAAAAGTTCAGGCGTACATTTTGAGACTCAAAGACACAACTCATGAACAGTCATCTCATGTACTTCCATACCTTACCAGTCAGGATAATAGAAACTGACTAGCCGGTAGGTTGTCAACATTTTTAAATACCCACGAGAGTAAATAATACTATCAAGGGTCACATTTCCGTCGACTGAAACACAAACTGAACAACAGAAATTATATGCAATATAATGACAGAGGTTTTCAGGTTTGAGCAGATCACCCAAGATTTACTTTCAGATCATAATTTGATCAACTGCATACTTGTTTGTTTATTTATTTGTTTGCCTATTCAGTGTAAAGCCTTCTTCAATGGTCCATTCCAAGAGAAACTGCATGATTTCGCTGTGAATATGAGTGTTTATGAGCCATGCAGAGTAAGTTTTTTGCATAGATTGCCTTGTCTTTTCTAACATTGTTGATGTTTCACATGTCTAAATTGAATTACTAGTTTGATGATTAGCCGTTGGCATTATACATTTTATTTTAATATAAAAATAGCTTCGAAATGGGTTGCTAAAATACTGTCTAGTTATCGTCTGCATATTATCAAAAAGGTGCTCAAAAGCTGTTTATAAATTTGGAGAAAATCTTCAATTGTGCTCTGCTGGACATTGCAGTTACTAGCAGAATATTCACCTGTTTGAAAGATAAATTCTTGAACACTGTTTTATAGAATAACCTCATAGTAATTCTATTTAGTATAGTTCAAACTCAGTTCTAAACCAGATAATGCCATTTTGCTTCTAAATATTCACTTGCGTAATAAAAAATCTCAGTTCTTAGCAAATTAAAATTCTTTCGGGTCATTGATGCGAGCCAGAGGTTTACTGGAAACTGACTAGTACTGGAGACTGTTTTCATCCTTCCATTAATCCGATAGTATTCAAGTGTTTTCATCACCTTGTGTCTGATTAAACTCAGGATCTTCAAGTTAGACAATCAGTTTGGCAAATATGTATAGCTTATAAACGCAGTACGATTTGGACTCTTAACTGGTATTTTGTAGGCTGGAATTCAAACTGTCCACTTTAATCTTACTATGATCATTAACAATGACATTTTTAGACGGTTAACAGCATAAAAATTGCTCAAAGTTGATATTTTAAATACTCACGAGAGTAGAAAACACCATAAGAGGTCAGTCATATTTTCATAGATTAAAACAAAGTATATAACAGAAATTATATGAAATATAAAGAAGGAGGTGTTTGGTAACCCAAGTTTTGAACAGGCCACGAAAATTGATAAGAAATCCCAAGGGCAATTACGACTGAGACCTGAAATAATTTTTATGGACTAAAAGTTTATTTGAAATTTCGTTCTACCCTTTACTTATAATTACTCCTTGTTCTATTGTTTCTGCGCTTGAAAATCTCGTGGTTAGCAGTTCACACTTAGTCTATACTTGAAAGGGAACTACCCTAGAGTAGTGAATGATATTGAAATCCCAACATCAGTTAGGAAGTCATTGAAAACTAGATATGATGGATGACTATTTAGTACTAGTTTGGGACTGCTCAAACGTGCACATTCACAGCCCTGTTATGTATCGAGCCAAAGACTTTTGTACCATGAGGTGGAGCATGGCTAGTACTCAGCTACAGATGTACACCTGTAGCGGCAAAACACAAGAGCACTTCAGGTTTAACAACGGACACTTATGATTCAGAGAAACATTGGAAACCAGGGAGTATCGAACAGGTGTTTCAACCCACAAATCCCTACAAAAACTTACTGAAAACATGAGTATCTGGCAATTCGGTGTACAGATATAAGCGAAATAAATCCAAGGTATATTAGAATCACAATACTCTCATATCTTCGATAGTGTAAAAATGTTGTCTTCCGTATTGTGTTCCTTTGTCTTCCTTTCATGCTTTCCATGTTGTTTCACAAACATTCATTTCTTCTCTTCGCCATTAAATCCATTTCTCTTTTACGAGATATTCTTGTAGATGATAGACATATTTATATCTACAACCACTATATACTACTTGTAAATCTTGTCAGTAGCATACGCACATTAGCCATAAAAATATTGTCAGGTAAAAAGAAGAAATTTGCTATTAACACTCATAATCTAAAGTACTGCTGATTTTGACTTCTTCGCTGAAGTTTAAGACTCTTTCAATATAATCAGGAGTACAGAGACGGATAAGTCGAAGGAAAAGCTTTTTGATGTGGATCAAGGGATTAAGTCAGTGCCTACAGGAACTGATAAATTATTCAAATTGAGAACATCACACCTTTTAAAAAAATTATTTCCTCAAGTAAACTACATATCTATCTATAAAGTACTTAATATTGGCAAACAATTAGTCATCAACATGGTGCACTTTGAATTCTTGTTATTAGATGGTTGGGGGCAATCAGCTCAGTGATAACTTTTCTTACTGCAGCACTAAGTGACATTGTAACGGTAGAAAACGAAGACTGGGTAAAGGCAGGCTTATGTGCTATCTGGTATTTCTATGTAATGAAATTGTGTATTCCTTGTCTTCGAATCACCACTTGAACAGATCTTCTGTGTCGTACCACTTCTTACCTTTCCTCATATTGTGTTTCATTGTGTTTCTTTCACATCATCTCCCATGTATCTTCGCAACGCTGTATCATTTGCTTTGTCTGACATCATAACCATCTCCCTGTTATTTGATAATTTTTATTCCGATTAACGTTTCTTTATATACTACTGATAAATCTTATCAGTATAACATACTACAACATGGGTTGAAACATCAGAGTGTAAATGAGTTCCTTCGAGATTGTAGATGCTCTTTGCTGACTGATGAAGATTAACAAGCATGAAATCTAGGTCCAACCAAGGTATCCTGCAGAATTCATCCTACCAACTTAAAACCATATTTTATTATGATCATTTGCTTACTTTTGCCTACAGTACATCGGAGTATGTCTTACTCAACAATATGAAACGATGAATGAAGATGATTCATCTTGTAAGTTATTTTATTCAAATGTGTCATGTAACTGTTTTGTGAGTTAAAACAAGACTGTGAATATTTTCAAACGAGGATCAATATTCACTTATTGCTGGTTAGTTTTTCAATATCCATTGGAGTGGTTGAATGAAGACAGTTTGACAAATGAAGTTAAATAGATTGACCACTTGTTCAATATTAATATTTCACAGTTCTATGTAGTTTAAACAGATTACTGATTATTTTACATTTTCCCGTCGATTGATTGGACCGAAGTGCTCGGTCTCAGATTGACATGTTGGCTCCTTGTGCAGTTACTTCGACGATGTCTGGGCATGTAAAGTGAAGTTAATTAGAGGATGGTGACTAGCAGTGGAATCCAGGATGCACACTTCGTCATCAGCTGGATGCTCCTGCATTCCACAGTGAATGATGATGTTACTGCTGGGACTCATCAATCACTGCGGAATGCAGGCACATTCATCTGAAGTGTCCCAAATAGGAGGAAACGTGCAGTCTGGATTCCACTGCTAGTCACCATCCATCAATTAACTTCTCAATTGATGACTAAGTAGAGTGTTAATTCATGCGTCACATATGTGACTGGATGATAACACAGGGCGAGAAACCTGCGATTCTTATCAAAATATAGGCATTCATTCATTCGGTGACAGGAAGTGGGTTATGTAATAATTTAAAAATCACCTACCATTATCTACCTGAGTAATAATTGGGAGGTTTCAACTGATACGGATCTTTGAGCTGAGTCAAATCTAGTACACGGCTCGTGACACCTGCCGTCCAATGTTTACGTCACATCAATCTGGTTATCAAGCACTACTGGCTGACAAGGACAGTATGCAGTTACTTACCTCAATCAAACAATGTTGCATAGCTTTACGAAGAAAGACAATCACTGTAGCGCTTCATTTTAAATTACAGTAAGACTGTTTTTCATAGATATCTAGGAAGTCACATTAGTTATAACAATGAACATATCATGAACATGATCCCCTGACGAAAATTCTAATCTGGAAATTAATTAATTTTCGGAAAAATAAATATTCTGATTACTAAATATCCTGAAAAGAGACATTAAACAGGCTATCTAACGCAGTGACACACACAATATAGACAACCTTATAAACCCTGAATGATGGGGAACGCGAGGATCTTCAAGTTCATTAAACCTTGTACTCTATATCGCCGTGCCACTCTCAGCAGTCAGTCGTTGATCATCCTTTGAATTTTTCTACTTATTTACCACTTTAGTGAATTCTACAGTCACGTAGCTAAGACAAATTGAAACTGGCGCTTTCCATTCACTATATTCAATGTTTTCAATTTAAGATAGACTTTTGTATGCATCATTCAACTTCTAATGAAGTACTTATTGGTACAAACAAGTTAATTTAGTTAAATTCTGACTGTAAATGAACGCATTACCGATTGTATTTTATACCGGACATAACTTTGTGTCACTTCTTTTCGCAGTTGACAGTGCCATGTTGCAGATATTCAATACACTCAAAGAACACTTGAAATTCACATTTACACAAGATTACATTCAAGAGACAATCGAAGAAATTTGCTCTTCTGATAAACAAGTAAGTGTACACTTTTCTTCGTAAACTTTTCGCACGTATGTAATGCAAGTACGTAAATCACAAGCATGTTATCTAGTAGTTTATGATATTCAAGTGTTGTAACGGATCGATATCAGTTGGAGAGCCATTGAAAACCAGAAGGCGCTGACTGGAAAGCTTTTTCATCACAGTTTGGAATACTTCAACGATGCGTATCCATGACACCGCACAGGATCGAACCCATGGTCTTCAGGTTAAGAGGAAAGCTCAATGACCATTCATCCGCTAAGACAGACTCCGAAGGCTCATAAATTCACACTTCTGTCACTTCACTATTTTTAGCACCAGGCAGTATCATCGGAGAGTATTTGGAATTTTAGTGAGACATCGAGAGCGGTCGGCTTCACCTGGATTTCAATGGTTCTCTAACTGATATCATTCCATGACCAAATTCGAAAGCAGCTAAATCCCTACAAAATGATACTATAAAGGCAACGATATTATCTAATACTAATTTATCATCAAACTTTTCAATCACAAATCGGTCATTTCTTCGAACCATTCTCCTCATTTCTTTATAACTCCCTCACAAGACACAATCTCCCTGTCATGGGAGAGATCTGTAGATTAGATGTTGTTCCTATAAGTATAAAACTTGGGCACTGTGGTAGAGCATAACTTCATTATGGATAAGATTTTATTTTGATAAATCACACAGTGTTGTACAGTTATACTAACTGATGACGTTTCGAGCACAAAATATTGCTCATAATCATATCAAGTAACTCATACAACTTTTTTCCTTCATTTATATATAAAAATGTTGAATGGACTAGATATTGGATGACATTGATTTTTGATCCAATATCTAATCCATTCCACACATGTATATAAATGAAAGAAAAAAGTTGTGTGAGTTACTTGATATGTTTATGAGCAATATTTTGTGCTCGAAACGTCATCAGTTAGTATAACTGTACAACACTGTGTGATTTATCAAAATAAAATCTTATCCATAATGGAGTTAGATGTTGTTCCGTTCTCTGAACTGGTTCATTTAATTGTCATTCTAGAGTCCATCATCAGACAGACATATTCTCTAGGCAGAAAATTACAGTGAAACTTCTAAAGAACAATACCTGCTTCTACTGAGACATTTTTCAAATTTTGTTTAAAATTTAGTCACGCAGTAGGCCATTATTAACTAGTCAAGTTCTCCTTATTTTTGATAAGGCGCCCACTGAATAGGGCTAGCTTGACTCAGTCTCCATTTACTTAGTTAATAATGCAAATAACTCATTAAGGAAATATTTTAAGCACATTTATTAAAATTACTCCGGTGCTCAACACAATTCAAGCTAATTCTTATCAGAAATGGACTTATTTTCAAGATAATTTACCTTCACAAATTCACAAACAGTAATCAAAAATAAGTACACTATAAATAACAGAATTATCTCTTATTCACTGAGTGTAGAAAACAGTATATGTATCACTCCTACCTGTCCATCAAATCATAACGAACCAAATCTCATTTCAGTTTCACTTAAAGGAATTTAGTGCCACCAAATAATTCAAAAGATATCAGTTCTGATCACTGAATGATCTCAGTTAGGGAACCACTAAAAATCAAGAATTAATGGACTGCTGTTTCTCCCCAATTTTGAACTCTCCATCACTACACACCCACCAGGATTTGAGCACAGCACCTTCTGGTTACAAGGCGAGTTCGCAAACCATTCAGCTACCAGGGACACATGAATCCCAACTTCCCCCAATTGGTGATTTTACTGTGACCACCAACCAGCGTCATCGGCGAGTATTCAATCTCACGTTCGACCTAATGGATACCAGTTGTCGCGACTTCTTACCAGAACTCCTATAGCCAGATTATCTACCAAGAGTTAGTTTTCAGGGATTTTTGTTCAGTCTAATCACGGATTGTTATCAGTTAGAAAACCTCTGAAGTCCAGGGATTACTGGACAGCCTTTTTGTCCTAGTTTGATATCAATCGACCGTTACACTTTGATTCCACATCAGATGAGCATATTTAATATAGCACACCGTAGTATACAGTATTAATAACTGGATGACTTTAAGAGCACTATTTATTATTGTCCATAATTACACCAGTGTATTCAAGCGACTTCCTAGCTTGAATTATACGATTCTACTACATGCGTCTGCAGTGATATCACGAAAATTCTCCTCACCAACTAACTGAAAAGTATGAAGTCAAGTAGGCTAGCTCAGGAATCCACTAAAATGTTGACTCAAAACTGAATCCAGTCTTTCAATAAACGGTTAACGCCTCGATTACTGATTCACATTCTTCATTTTCCTTTGATAATATCTGACTGAATCCACTTACCGTGTACCTGTTTTGTGGACTACTTGAACTGACGCTTCACTACTAAATAACTTAGAGTTATTTGTTTGATGGTAGGTAGCAGAAGAATCTTGGACGCACCTTTCCTCGTGTTTGGAACTCGTCAGTTGGATGAACCTGCTCCCCTATGAGGTGTGAAGTTCCCAGACAGACTGAAGACCAGTACCAATCGCTTCATCAGTAACTGAGCTAAAGGGTTACGTGACCCACCTGTTGTGCAGCGAGTATAATTTGAAACTGTTTATTAATTTACGTGATTTTCTGTTGATTTCTCTGCAAAAATTGATCAAACTTATTTCCGTATACTGGTCGGAGAATCTGAAATAGAATAAAACGCGTATTCTGACTTCGCCTGTTAGCCTCATTCAAAAAGAAGTAACTTCGAGTTAACGATTCAACCAAAAATATGCAAATGCTAATTACCAGCTAGATATTATTTGGTGATTTGGAATTAAAAGTGAAACTCCAGTTTTTCTCATTCCCCTTGCATTCCAAGTAGAACAGAAGGTTTCAAGCCTGAGCTCCGACGTTTTTATAGCAATGGTGTCATTCTAACGGAGTGCAAAGGTGTTAGCCTCATGCCTAGCGCTCGCTCACTACAGCGCTTACCATCGGATAAGTAACATTTGAGAATGCATAGGCTAAGATTAGAATCCAGAGTAGGTACGCGGTTGGCAGGGATTCTGCCACTAAACCACCGACACATAAACTTCATTTCGAGCTCATTTTAGTCGAAATCTGTTTTCTTTTTCAAAATGTGTTTTAGTGCTTCAAAACATTTGAAAAGTATGCGACTACTTTAATGAACGTTTTTCACTAAGTAAGTTGACATAAGTAAATTATTTAAATGTTGATGAGTCTGTAATTATTTCCTTCTTTTCAAACCAGTAATCACCGTGCGTGCCGAAAATTTATTAGATTCATTTCATAATCGCCAAAGAAATTATAAAAGTTTTATAATGTAAGAAGCATCTTCATCAGGTTTAGACATCCAATGGGAAACTTTTAAAACGAGAGCGATCTAGCTAAATATTGTACTGTAGTTTGAATTTACATTGCCAAGCCATCTAGAGAGAAGGTGGGGCGAGTTCTCACTGTTCTGTAGTCCTCAGAGACTCTAGTATTATTGCTAAATGATATTTCCAATAAACTTCTTGAAAGGGTCGTGAAATTCCTCTTTTGGATTATTGCCAAAGATGTTCATCTAATTACTCTCTTAATGATTTCTCACCAAAGTATCCAGAGTGTGCAGCGACAGGTTCATTATTCAGGCAAACAGAATTATGCATGACACCGTTATCCAGATATATCTGAATAGCTTAACCATGAGGATCGAACTCCTGTTCCTCAAAAAAAAATGGGTGAAAGTTTTTCTAATAAAAAAATAGACTACTGTTTGACCGACTTCATAATATATCTTTCGTAATTGGTACTAGGTGACTAGATGCCGTCGGCAGAGTGCCCTCCACCTAGGTTCCGTCTGTCCTGTCACTTGTCATCAAGGCATAACTGAAACCATTGAAGGATTTCGATGTCCTTTCAGAGATTTGAACCTGCATCACTCAACCGTGCCACCGACAGAATGCAGTCAGCAAAGGACCTGAAGCGTGACCTGGGTGGCGAGGTTGAAGTATCATAGCTAAAGTCAAAGTCTCTCAAAAGTTGATCTTCAAGGACCAATCCAACATAGGCAGTGCTATGAAATGTTATTCCAAATCAAACCACGCCTGCCTTTTTTCACTTGGAAAGGATAGATACAGTATTCAACTAATGCACTAGGCACTTTTTCTGCAAACCTATACTGTTAGGTAGGGTTATAACTTCAGGGTCCGAGGTTAAGGTTATGATTAGGGTTAAAATTAGGATCAGAAGAAAGGACATACAGTCACCTGGATGAATGGGTATATTGCGCAAGGTACGATTTCTCTGTAGTGTAAATCATGTTAGCAATATTTTTAGTGTATTTTTCAACGATTATGCAACCTTTTTGCATCTGAGTCCTGATTGGTTGTTCAAGGTCACTGTGGTTTTGTTTCAGATAGTTTAATTTTTGTCCAACTTTGATTTTCTCGTTCGTGATTGATTGGACTGAAATGTTCGGCCTCAGTTGACATATTGGATCCCACTACAGAAGATTTGACTATACCTGGTGATTAACAGTGAAGTAATTTAGTGAATGGTGACAAGCAGTGGGATCCAGGATTCTCATTTCGTCCTATTTAGGCCTCATCTACGCTTTGATGTTTGAAACGATGGACACTACTGGGTTCGAGTCTCAATCTGACCATCACTCAGTGGAGAATGCAGTTAGACCCAGATGACGACTCCCAAACAGGAAGAAATACGCATTCTGAATTACACTGACAGTCACCATTCATCAAATCGCTTAACTATTGTTTAAATAGCTTAAGGCAACCAATTAACATAGGAAACTGTGTTGTTATAAGCGGGTATTTTCAGCGCAATTCAGTCTCTTCATTTAAATGTTCAGGGCGAACGTATGCTTCAGGATACATTTTAACACACTGTATACTAACTAACTTTTTGTAATGTTTTGTTTCAATAATTCATTTTACTTCCCCATTTTAGATTTCAAATAAGTACGCTACAGTGAACACAAAGAATTACCTTAAATATCTTCTGCTTTACGTTAATCTTTACTTTTTGTAATGTTAATTATTATTTGATTCAGATAAATAATATTACTAATGTTAAATAAAAATTGAGTTTTATTCTCTAATATATTTCTCGTGGAACTTCCATGTCATCGTGTCGACAACAGTGATTAATCCCCAATGATCATTTTTATTTATTTTTGATTAACAGGTTGATTCCACACTGTATTTATTGGTACGGGTGTGGAATTTTCAGCATGTGACATCCGTAGCCCAAATTCCGCCTTCATCAAAATCTTTGTCTAAATAACTCCAATTGTCTCGACTTGTCTTAGAGTAAAGTGGAAAGAGATTTCTTAGCGTGAGTGACTGAAACGGGCGTGAAAAACATGAGCTACTGGGTTCGAACTGCGCACCCTCTTAATAATATCTTTACTGTGCGGAATTTTTTTAATTTTATTCCGCATCTGTCTTTAGAAATCCATGCAAAAAGAAATATAGACTGGAATATGCATGCTTCTGAGAGAGTTTCATTGTTTTCAAGATTTCCCAAGTGAATCTTCACTTTGAAATTCATCTAAGCTGAAATGTAAAGGGTTCTAAATATTTCAGGATTTCATCATGAGCTGACATTGGCTAGAGAACCATTCGAAAACCATCTGGGAGTACTGAACATCTGTTTCGTTCTAGTTTGAGACTCTTCAGCAGTACGCACCCACCGTGATTCAAACCCAGGACCTTTCTGCTACAAGGCGAGCTCGTATACCATTAAGCCACTGGGGCCCGATCCAATGGTCCTTGAATTCTAACTTCTGCCAATTCACGACATATCGCGACCGCTATTATTTGATAAATAAACTTCAAAATTCATTGAGTGCTTTAAGCACTTCGGGATATTCATAGGTATTCAGCAATTTTATTATTCACGGAAAATAGCCATCCAGACATGAATATAAAAACAAAAACGTTCAGCAAAGAGATTCCTTTTCGCGAGTTCATTCATCGAAGTTACACATAATTATTTTGTGTGTGTGTGTACACATTTGGATAGTCAATGGGAAGTCGTCACCAATAGGGTGCAGTAGGTAGGGTATGAGGACAAATACTCGCCGAAGACATCGACTGGTGGTTGCGCTACATCATGAATTGGCAGAAGTTGGAATTAGGGGCGTGGCCATCGGATTGGGTCCCAGTGGCTTAATGGTATACGAGCTAGCTCGCCTTATGACCAGAAGGTCCTGGGTTCGAATCACGTTAGGTGCGTACGGATGAAGAGTCCCAAACTAGGACGAAACAGCTGTCCAGTACTCCCAGATGGTTTCCCAATGATACTCTAACCAATATCAGCTCATAATGCAATCCTGTAACCAATCAACCAAATCCCTGAAAACCAATACTTGAATAAAAGTTAGTTAGGGTTAGTGTTTATGTCATCAAAATGTTTCAAAAATATGATGAATAATCAAATTGTAACTACGGGGGGAGGAAGAAAGACTGGCAAGTGTTGACAAGGGTTGCGTAATATGAAATAAGATGTTAATGGAGACACGTGTCGAAAAAATAAATTGCGTAATAGGTAGAAAGAGTAAATAAAGAGTTGATTAAGAGGAAGATGTCACTAGAAGGTCATACAAAAATTCAAAAAAAAAACTTTATTAACCAAACAGTAGAAGTTGAAATTATGCCTGAGGTAGAAGGAGAGGGTGGAGAAGATAGCAAGGGATCAATAAGGAGTGCTATAAGTGGACATATATGCAACATTAGTCACTCGAAATGTAAAGAGAATTTATTCAAAGTCATCTTCAAACCCAAAAAGAGCCTCCCAAAAACGGTGAGCTTTCGTATACTTTGCATTGCCGATGCCTTAGTAATCCGGATAGAAAACCCTGATGTATGTATGCAGAAGAAAATTCTCAACCCCGTCCTTCTACCTTAGGTGTAATTCCGAGTTGTATGACTTTGTTACTTGTCAAGGATGTTCATTGCATCATTCTTGTTTTTCATGACCAGGAATGTATCATCCATATATCGACAGTAGAAATCCAAGTTATTAATTACTCCTTTCATTGGTTCATTCTCTAGCTTAGCGAGGAAAAAATCAGCTAGGATTGGACCTGATGGGAAACACACAGCTACGCCCTCAGTTTGTCTGTAATATTCCTTATTGAATAAGAAATGAACATTGATTGTACATCTTAAAATAAGCACATTGAGGAGGCGAATTTAGATAGTTTATCCTAATTTCTCGAACGTAGAACAGGGGTGGTTGTGAAAAGACAGAGTACCTCTGCTGCATAATAAACTCTTTTAACTGCATTCTTCAGGCGCTGTGTTATTCTTTCGCTGATGCTGTCACCGAGGAACTGCAGTTTTATGAATAGTGGTTTTTTCAGAACTGTTGCCATACAGACTCTCCTTGGTGCTGAACCCATATTTTTCTCAATGAACTTATCCGGATAACCATTTTTTCTAAGTAATTCTCTAATAATCTTAAACTCCTCATTGAGGCAGTTGTCTGAACGGATTAACCTAGCTCTATGAATCAGACACTTTACCAGGTTGTGTTTATATTTCAAAGGTACAAAACTCAAAAAATGAGTGCACTGGCCTGCTGTTGTAGGTTTCCTGTACACAATTCTTCTTAGTATGCCATCTTCTGCAAATGTGTACACACACACTAATTGTATATAACAGTGGTTGTACAGCTGAGTGAATGAATTCGCTGCAGAAAAGAATCTTTTCCCTGAACTTTTTATCTTTATAATTTTAACATTTTCATTATTATAAATACAGAGAACACAGTTAAAGCAGGCAAATACGTATTTCCGGTAAATGCTCATCAAACTTTATAATTATATAATGAAATATTGAGCTTAAGGAATCCGTACGAGTTAGTATGAGTACCACGGATAGAACCTTCAATACACTATTCCGTTACTACTCGAATTAGATGATTTTGGTGAAATCAGTAGCCTATTTGTCTGTATCATCACTTTGCATACCGAGAGCCAAGATAAGCTCTTGAACATTATTTCTTTAACATTGGAAGAAACAGAGGCAGCCAAACGCGACATATTACACAAGTGTCGGTTTGTAGGGATTTGATTGGTTTCAGGATTTCATCATGAGCTGACATTGGCTAGAAAACCATTCGAAAACCATCTGGGAGTACTGAACATCTGTTTCGTCCTAGTTTGAGACTCTTCAGCTGTACGCACCCACCGCCATCATTCGAACCCGGGACCTTCCGATCACAAGGTGATCTAGCTCGTAGACCATTAAGCCACTTGGGCCCGATCCAATGGTCCTTGAATTCTAACTTCTGCCAATTCATGACATAGCGCGACCGCTAGCCAATGTCTTCGGCGAGTATTTGTCCTCACACCCGACCCGCTGCATGCTACTGGTCACGACATCCCACTGGAATCCAGGTAACTACCTACCTGAAAAGGGCCAGTCGCCAGTGAGCATCTCATTGGTATTCAAGTGTTGCTAGGTAGTTCAGGTAGGTTGTTACCTGGGTTCCAGTGGGAAGCCGTGACCAGTAGGGTGCAGCGGGTCGGGTGTGAGGACATACTTCGGTATCCAACGAATTAACAACACGAGGTGTGTGGCCAGTTGGAATAGATTAAAAGTGTGGCAAGTATAAGAACGTTCTAATGAGAACAGTGACAGAGCGTATGAAAGAATGTGTTATAAAAAGGGATATACGAAGGTTTTGGCTTCTTGAAGCACGTGAAGAGATACGGACGATAGGTTAAGATGGAGTTATGCAGACACGCTGTTTTAAGTACTCGACCCCAGAAGTAAAAGATACAACGATGACAGAATGCATCAGAAGGTGTCTTAAAATCTACAGAGGGATTTCGGTGGTTGTTTGAATGGAAAGATTGCTTGAAAAATCCCCCCTGGATTATCTAACCACAATATTTATACTTGTTTGGACGTTTCGACTAACTTGTAATTACTATCTGTTTTCTTGCTAGACTGACATTTGCCCTGACATCTGCATACCGCATGTTGATTCGATCCTCACTATTTGTCTCCGTCTCTGTCTAATCTCTGATTCTATGTACTTTGCACCGTCTAAGTGCGAAGTACTGTTACAAGATTGTCAGGAGCCTTTACCTGCACTCACT
The DNA here is from genome assembly GCA_944472135.2 of Trichobilharzia regenti. Lineage (NCBI taxonomy): Eukaryota > Metazoa > Platyhelminthes > Trematoda > Strigeidida > Schistosomatidae > Trichobilharzia > Trichobilharzia regenti. Next base: position 73,980,200 of record OX235263.1, read on the forward strand.
CCTCCAGGTGGACAGCTTGAAGTTGTCGATAAGTTTGTGTATCTAGGTAGTTGTGTGAGTGCTGGCGGAGGGGTGACGGATGAGATTTTCAACCGTATCATGAAGGCTAGAGTGGCATACATCAACTTGAGCCACCTCTGGCGCCGTCGCGAGGTTAGCCTGGCTGTCAAAGGTCGGGTGTACAATGCTTCGGTGCGGACTGTCTTGCTCTACGCCTGTGAAAATTTGCTTCTCCGAGCTGACGATGTGCGACTCTGCGTGTCCGATCATCGCTGTCTCCACAGGATTTCTTGCGCTCCATGGCATCATCGCGAGAGTAATTCGGAGTCTCGGCGGCGTGTGTTTGAACATAGTGGAGATCATTATTCATTGAGTGTCGTCATCTGAAAACACCGGCTTCGGTGGCTTGGACATGTGTTGCGAATGTCATCTCAGAGGGTTCCGTACAGGTCTGTGTTTGCTAGCCCTGAGACGAGATGGAAAAGGTGGCTAGATGGTCTGCTCATGACGTGGCGTCGTGGGATGAAGGATATTTGTGCCAGGTTAGCATCGGTTGGTGCGTCACGAGTCCCTGGTTGGAGTCCGAGAGATAGCTCGAATACTGTTTGGACTTGTTAAGTATGACTGTTTTCCTTCCAGATGAAGTTCCTTATTTCTTCTCCACCTATATTTTTACTTCTAATCTATGTTGTTTTATTATTATTGCGTGGCGCATCTTCTGTGTGCCATATTGTACCAAGTTTTTCCTACGTTTAAATAGATAAATAAAATAAATAATGCTTCTCTTCGTGGTTGTTTTACGACTTGACTTTGTTTAAGTAAATGAAGGTCACTCTGACTCAGGACTGTCCGAAGGAAGCAGTGGTGTATGATTCTTTTGGATAGAGACTTTGGTCCACCTTGTTGGGAATATTCCACTTGATTATAGGTACTTCTTACAGCTGAATTTCGGTTAACTAATTTTGTTCTACGGTACTCTTTTTTTACTTAGAAAACTAACTGGACTGTACAATCACCCTAACGGCACTTTTGAGGCAATTTTGAGATTTTGATTTTATTTTTGTTGTTGTTGTGACTATGCATCTCCAAAGGAAGAATCGGACAGCCATACAGTAGAATTCAAAGACCAGTTCCCTGTATTCGGACTACAAAGAGTCAGTTTTGGTAGCTACAGTCTAAATAATAAAATCCTGTTGGTGTCCACAAGGGGCCACTTTAACTACAATGTCTGTGAAACAACAATAACCAGTTATTTTCCCTCATGACTAAAAGCTCTGCTACTTAATGGGGTTCAACAGAAGTATTTATCAGTTGCACTGAAGCGCGTACACTTACACACACACACACACACAAAATCGGCATAAAACAACCCTATTTTATGATTTTCTAACTACTCCTAAAAATAAATTAATCTTTAGAAGAAATTATATCCAGAGAATCCGTAAAATATTCAACAAATATTTTTAATTTCTTTAATTTTCAGTTTAAAACATTATGAACACAATTGTATTCCCATTCGTTTTCTTTCATTGACACATTCTCCATTTCTGTAAAAGAAGAATTCGAAAAAAGAACTCTGTAAAAGCTATGTCATCTGGAGAAAGAAAATAGTATAAAGTGTAAAATGTTTTGCGATCAAAAGGTAGGATAAATGCTAATTTGGGTAACAAGCTCATAAAAAGCGGAAATGCAAAAGAAACTGCGATAGGCAACAGTTCATAAATCGTGAAACGTGGGATAAAATGAAATAATTCAAGTACTGATTTGTAGGGATTTGACTGATTAGTTACAGGATTTCATCATTAGCTAACATCATTCAGAGAACCAATGGAAAATCTGCTGGTCCTAGTTTGGAACTCTTTAGCAGTACGCATTCACCACAAGAGGTGAGAATCCAGCACCTTCTGACTACAAGGCGAGCACGTAGACCATTAAGCCACTGGGACCCGAACAAATGGCAAATCTATGAATTCTAACTTCTGTCGATTTACAACATAGCGCGACCGCTAGCCAATGTCTTCAGGGAGTATTTATCCTCGCGCTCGACCTGCTACACCCTAATGGTCACGACTTCCTACTAGAACCCAGGTAACTGCCTACCTGAACAGGGCCAGTCGCTAGTGAGCATCTCATTGATATTCAGATATTGGTTTGTAGAGATTTGATTGATTGGTTACAAGATTTCATCATTAGGTGGCATTGATTAGAGAACCATGGGAAAACCTGGGAGTACTGGACAGTGTAGTACTACCTCCATTCGTTCGATAACATATAACTTATATGCTTAATATTTTAATTAGCCGCAAAGGATTTATGCAAAAAGATAACTGGAGAGGTGGTATAAAAACACTTGTTTTCCTAACATGAGATCTTAACAGAAGGAATAAACTCCGAAACTACTTTCCAATCATTTATGTGGTGCAGTACAACGTGCTGAAATTACTTCCAACAAAACAGATCAAATACATTCAAGCCAAAATCTCGAAAATTTGATCTTAATGATAGGGACGACTGTAAAATATATATGCGCCTGGCTGATGAAGACAGAATTCCATTTATCATAAACCACATTTTCACAAGATACCAAAAGATCAAGAAATGCATGTTACAATTAGGCAGTTGTCAGAAGAACTTAAGTAACATATTGTTTTCGCAGTATTCTTGTGCGCTGGGTGACATCGCGCGTCAGGCCCTCTAGTGGACCCCGAAAGGGAAGCGACGAGTGGAACGTCCACAGGTTACATGGAGGAGATAGTGTGAAGAGGAGTTGAGACAGTATGGACTAACATGGATGCAGTTGAAAATCACAGCAGAAGACAGAAACGAGTGGAGACGTGCAGTTGTCAGACAGGTTTGCGATGTGGCCACCATTCTGCGAAGCTCGCCATCACGGTGTACATTACACTAGTTACTAGTGTCCAGTCAAAGTACCCACTGCAGTCCTACAGAAGGTAAATCGTGAGCCCGGATACCTCAGTGGTGAAGTCTCTGACTGCAGTATTCACGTGGTGACGCGGGTTTGAATCGCAGAAGGGACATGAGTTCCTACAAGGTGTCAGTACGTCTTGCTGACTTGTGAGTGACAACTAGCACGAAACCTACCTAGGTCTGAGACTGGGTTTCCTGTCGATTTGCTCCAACTATCTAATATCATCAAACTCAGGTTTTGTTCTTTGGTCGTCTTGGTAAGCTGTAGCTATCTCACACCTTTTTATTATAAAGCGTGCTCTGAAGATGCTGTCTAAAAAGGGGGTTAACGAAAGCTTCGCAATTAAATCAACCAGCTCAGACAGAAAACACAACTAAATCAAAATCATCCACCTGAGCTATAAATCTTCTGTTTTACTTCAAATAATATTTCCAGTCGTAAAAACAGGTAGAAAGTCCACAAATGTATTTCAGTACTGACCAAATGCTTAATGATATGAAAAAACATTTTGCCATCCTACTTGTTTAATGCTTGTTGAATAATGACCCAGCTGTTTTACCATTAAACTAGGTGAGACAGAAATCCGATGTACTTTAATTCGAGTTTATATTATTAGGTGTCAGTCAGAAGGAATTTCAAGACTCAGATTTCAGTTTTCAACATCCTTTTCACCTTTTATCAACAAACAAACACGCCATGCGCTTAATATAGATTCACTTCACAAAAAATGGTCAAGAGTTATTTTTCAGGGATTTGATTTATTTCAAGTTTGACCACAGGCTAACATCGGTTGAAGAACCATTGAAAACCAGCACTGGAGTACTGGACAGTTGTTACCACATAGTTTGGAATTTTTGGGAGCACGCACACACACTGGGGTTCGAACCCAGGACCTCCAAGTCACCATCCAGACATTAGCACCTGACTCAGTGGTCCATGAATTCTAGCTGCTGCCAATTGATGATTATAACGTGACCACCCGTCAATGTCATTAGTGAATATTTGTCCTCATGCCTGATCCGATGGACGGCACTGGTCATGAATTCTTACTAGAACTCCAAGAAACTCCAATTATATTTCAGTAGTTTACACACAATGATAAGTTTTGTTATTGGTAATATTTCGAGCAAAATTACTGCTCCTGTTCACAACACTGTTGGGATTGTTTTGTTCACACATTTATGATTTGTACTCATGTGTTGACAATACTAAGACCGCCAACGGACAACTCAAAAGCTCTAGAATAGTCGATTCATTTGAATTACTGAGACGACTAAAAACCAATAAAATAGAGGAAGAGGAAATACTAGTCAGCTTTGATTTAAACATTCTGTATACGTAAATACCCTTTCAAATGGCCATTGGTGCACTGAAAGAGAAACGAAAAGAAGATAATGGCCTAAAAGACAGAACACAGTTATCCGTAGAAGAGATAATGAAAGGGGTGGAATTCTGTCTGACAACAACATATTTCACATTCGAAGGGAAAATATACCAACAAAATGAAGGAGTAGCTATGGGATCGCCTATCTCACCAATAATAGCGGACATATTCATGGATTATTGGGAAGAGAATGCCCTTAAACTATTCAGGTCATCATTAAAATGTTAGCGGAGATATGTAGACGACACACTAGTAATGGTGAAAAAAAAACGATATTGAGAAACTCTTCTCACGCATAAACAGCCATGTCGACTCAATAAAATTCACTATGGAAATAGGGAACTGCCTATGTTAGACTGCAAAATACAAAGAATAAAAGATGGTAGCATAAAAACGACGCTACATAGAAAAACCGCACACTCTGGAAGATTCCTTGAGTATCACTCAGCTCATTCACTTACGGTAAAACGAGGATTAATACAAGGTCTTGCAGATAGAATACGCAGACTAACAACAACACCAGAGGACCAGCGTAAAGAAATAAACGTCCTATTCAAAATGCTACTCGAAAACAGCTAACCAAAAGAAATTATAAAAGATAATATTAAAAACAGAAAAAAGAGGGTGAAACTGGAGAATGACAAGATGGAAGAATGCAAAAAAACAGTCACAATACCATATAAAAATAGTACATCATAATTATTATTGTATCCTTTAGTTCCTAGAGGAACATAGGGCTTCAGCTGCGCACCTCCATTGACTTCGGTTTTCTGACAACTTTTTCACCCTGCTCCAGGTCTGTCCACATGCTTTCATCTCCTCCTCGCATGACCTCCTCCAAGTCACCCTTGGACGACCAACTCGCCGCCTCCCTTTCGGGTTCCACTCGAGGGCTTGTCTAGTGATGTCACTTGATGGTTTCCTCAGCGTATGGCCAATCCATCTCCATTTCTTTCTGCCTATTTGTTTCACAATCGGTTCCTGATTGGTTCGCTCCCAGAGATCCCTGTTGCTGATCTTTTCTGGCCATCTGATCTTGAGTATTGAGCGGAGACAGTTGTTAATGAAGGTTTGAAGTTTGTTTGAGATGCTCTTTATGACTCGCCAAGTCTCTGATCCGTATAGTAGCACTGACTTCACATTGGAGTTGAAAATCCGGATCTTATTTTTGATGCTGATTGCTGTTGACCTCCACACAGATTTGAGAGTAATGAAAGCTTGTCTTGCTTTTCCGATTCTGGCTTTGATGTCCTCGTCAGTTCCGCCTGTAGTTGAGACGATGCTTCCCAGGTAGGTGAAGGAGGTTGTTTCTTTCAGGTTCTTCCCATTTATGCTTATTGTTGTCTGTTGTTGTTGTTGTTGCTGTTGATGTTGGCTAGGAATCTTCATCATCTCTGTTTTATCTATGTTCACGTGAAGTCCTATCTTTGATGCTTCTTCTGCCAACTTGTTACTTTTCACTTGCATATCTTCCAGTTTATGGGAAATCAGACATATATCATCGGCGAAATCCAGATCCTCCAAGTCTTTTGTGTCAGTCCATTTTATGCCTGTTCCCTCGTTGGTTGCCGTTGTCTGTCGCATTATCCAATCAATTGCAATCAGGAAGATCATTGGTGATAGTAGACAGCCTTGCCTCACTCCCGTCCTCACTTCGAAGGCTTCCGTAAGTTTCCCGTTGTGGATTACTTGGCATGCAGCATTGTCGTATAACTGTTGGATGAGGTGTATAATTGTCGATGGGACCCCGTAGTAGCGAAGTAGTTTCCAAATGACCTCTCGATCGACGCTGTCGAAGGCCTTTTCAAAGTCGATGAAGTTGAGATAGAGAGGTGACTGCCATTCCAAGCTTTGTTCAATGATGATCCGTAGAGTGGCGATTTGATCAATACATGATTTGTTTCTCCTGAATCCAGCCTGTTCCGGACGAAGTTTTTCATCTAGGGCTTGTTTGATTCTCTCCAGGATGATGCGACTTAGTATCTTGCTTGGAATGGACAGAAGCATAATTCCACGCCAGTTTTTACATTGACTTAAGTCTCCTTTCTTTGGAAGTTTGAATAAGTAACTGTTCTTCCAATCCTCGGGTACTTTGCCCTCTTTCCACACCTTCTCCAGTAGTGGTGTCATCAAGTCCGCTGTTGTCTCTGGGTCTATTTTCAAAGCCTCTGCTGGGATTCCATCTGGTCCCGGTGTTTTCCCAGCTTTAAGCATCTTGATTGCATTCAGGACTTCTGATTTCGTCGGGGGGTCAGTGTTCACTGGTAGTTCTGCTTCCGTTGTTGGTATTGCTGGACGTGTTGTAGGTGGCGGACGATTTAGAAGTCTTTTGAAGTGTTCAACCCAGTGCTTTCTCTGTTCCACCTCTTTGGTGATTGACTTTCCATTGTCGTCCTTTATTGGCTTAATCTGTGTCGAACGTTTGCCCGAAAGGTTCCTAGTTGTTTGGTAGAGTGTGGCGAGGTCTCCTTTGCCTGCAGCTTGTTCTGCTTCGTTTGCCATGGTTTCATAATATTTTCTTTTGTCTTCCCTGGCACTTTCTTCACTCTTTTGTTCAGTGTATTGTAGCTTGCATTCAGCTCCTGTTTTTGTTGCTCGTCATGCACTGGATAATCTTTTGCTTCACTGTCCTTCTCTCTTCTATTAGTTTCCAAGTGTCCGTAGTGAGCCACTGTTTGTCCTGTCTCTTTTTTCTGCCTAGAATTTCTATGCAGGTTTGGCTCCACACCGTTTTCAAGTTGTTCCAGTGCTTTTCAACGCCGACCTTTCGCTGGTGTTGATTTGTGTCTCGGCTTTGTCCTTTATGCTTGCAATGAAGATGTCCTTTGTAGCCTGGTCCTTCAGCTTTTGAGTGTTGAACTTGGCTTGTGGTCTATCTGCAGCTCCTGATTCCCTGAAAGCTTTTAATTTGATTTGGATTGTCCCTTGTACGAGATAGTGGTCTGAGCCAACGTCTGCTCCTCTTCTTGCTTTTGTGTCCAGTAGGCTGCGCCTCCACTTCCTTGAGATTGAGATGAAGTCGATTTGGTTTTTGGTTTGCCCGTCTGGTGACACCCATGTAGCCTTGTGGATATCTTTGTGCTTGTATACACTGCCACCAATCACCAGTTCGTTGAAGGCGCAGAAGTCGGCGAAGAGTTCTCCGTTTTCATTCATTTCTCCTAGAGCTTCTCTACCCATGATGAGTTCCCTTCCCGAATTGTCTGGTCCCAGTTTGGCGTTCATGTCTCCCATTAGTATTTTCATGTCGCCAGCTGGAGTATTGTCCATTGTTGCCTGTAGTTGCCTGTAGAATTCTTCTTTCTTCTCGAGGTCTGCGTTGTTTGTGGGTGCATAACATTGTATGATTGACACTTTCCTTCCTTTGGAGTTGAACCTGGCGGTCATTATCCTGGACGAAATCGCCTCCCATTGTATCAGGGCTTTCGTTGCCGTTGGTGACATCATGATAGCCACGCCCTCGGTGTGCGTGTGGTTATCTTCTGGGTGACCGGAGTAGATCACTGACTCACCTGTTGACAATTTGGTGAGTCCACTCCCATTCCATCTGCTCTCACATATTCCCAGCACTTGTATTCCGTATCTTTTCATCTCGTTGGCGATCTGGGCAGCTTTCCAGTCTCGTACATAGTTCGGACGTTCCATGTTCCTACACAGACTTTTTCTTTTGGTGCAAGAGGTTCATTCTGCTGAAGTTCTGTAGCAATTTTGTTTACAGGGTGGGGTTGCTAGCCTCACGCCTGAGAAAAGAATGATTACATTAAGTAAAAGTTTAGAGAGAAGCAACTTTTTGGGTTGCTCCCCTCAAAATCAGAAAATAACGGACAAACAATGAGAACAACATCAACAAAGGAAACAGTTCACAGAAAAAAGGGCAAAAAGCGACGACAACTATACAATAAGACAACATGCAATATAGTTCAGTACAGTTAACTAAAATGATATCTTAACCATAAACTCACTGACTTGGAGCAACTTGAACATATAAATCCAACAATATATACAATTATAGATGTGTTTATGTTTAAAAATTCCACAAATCCAAACAGTTAGTTATGTGTATTATCTGTCAATAAGATTGTATTTTTTGGATTCAGTGTTCGAAAGGTTAATAATTGTGATAGTTTCCGCAAACTCTTGGCATAAAATTTTACAGAAATAAGAGTTTTTATTAATGAGCAAAATGTAGCGTAGTAGTCGAAAAGCGCGCGATTTTTTTTTTCAAAAAAACCTCAAAAATATAGGCATTCGCACAACGTTTAAACCGACGAATCTTATCAAAAATAAAATAAATCAACTGAAATATCACACAAATATGATGAATAAAAACAATTTGATTTATATTTTATTTTTATCTTATTTTTGATTACAGCTTGCTTCCACACTGTATTTTTGGTACAAGTATGGAATTTTCAGCATGGATATCGGTAGTCCAAATTTTCCAGGCCGACCATAGATATCAGGTGTGCGTCGGCAGGGGTTCGAACCTCGGACCATGTGTATGGTCGGCGAGCATCCTAACCACTGTGCTACCGACGCATATGAAATATCTTGTGCTTACTGTCCGACTAAATATGTGGGGCAAATGGTCAGATCACTCAAAATAAGAGTGAATGAACATAAACGCCCAACCAAAGGTCAACCAACAGGAACACAAGCTTATAAGAATCTTGAAAAAAATTCATCGATAGCCGCACATACATGGGACAAAAACCAAAATATCGATTAGAATAATGTGTGTATTCTAAAATCTAACATTAATAAATGGAAAGAGAGACTTATAACAGAATCGATATTCACTGAAGTCACACCGGATACATGTAACAAGGGTGACTCAGTACAATTATCAGCAACTTGGAATATAATTCTGAATACAAAAAAACATGAATGAGCAAAACAAAATGAACTATATATATATATATATATATATATATATATATATATATATATATATATATATATATATGAGTACAAATCATAAATGTGTGAATAAAACAATCCCAACAGTGGTGTGAACACGGGCAGTAATTTTGCACGAAGTATTACCAATATCAAAACTTATCATTATGTGTAGACTATGGAAATATAATTATACTTTATTTCATCTAATCCACAATGCTCAAACTTTTAACTGATAATAATCAAAAAAACTTCATCCTGTAGGCAGTCAATAGTCAGCATCAGATTAATTTTCAAGAGTTAGTTTCAAGCAGTTTGATTACAGATTTATATCAGTTGGAGAACTTGGTTTTCAGTAGGACTCTAACTGCCATCGATCCCTAATCGGAGTCAGGTCATAGAAGAAAGCTATAGATTATTTATGTAGGTATGTAACGACAATAGACAAGGGCCAGGCAACAGATCCTTCATTAAGGAAATCAACACGTATTTATACATATTTCATGTACATAATTATAGCTTATTCAAGCAGACAAACACAGACTTCCGATTGGCTGTTTTTTACAGAAAGTTGACCTTGCATCTCTTTGTGACTGTTTCTTGTCATCTATATATTAACTGTATCTGTCTACGCCAAGTCTGCTGTGATTGGTTGTTGAATCAGTCTTGTTCATATTTTCTCACGACCAATATTTGCGACATACCCATTGACGTAAAATGCTGTCTACCAGTTTAGGCTAGCCTGCTCTCACCACACTCGTCCCCCCGTGAAATAGCTTCGCGCGCAGGCGTTCCGACCTTCTGGGGGATACATCCTCTAGTTGAGGGTTGTTACTGACCGGCTTGTCCCACTGTACCCATCGTTGGAGCTGACTGGCGTTAACTCGTTTCTGTTTGTCACCTCTTCGGATGGTATATACTTGGCCCCGTCGTTTTGTGATTGTATATGGTCCTTCCCACTTTGGAAGGAGTTTCCGCTAACCTGGCCCGTATCCAATTGTATATTTTCTGTCTCTACACTTCACTTGGTTCCCGACAGCAAAGATAATGCACTGAGTCTTTCCTTTCAGCTGAGACTTCGCGACATCACTCCGCTGCTTCTGCATCACATTCTTGACTGCCTGTTTTCGCTCTGCTTTTAATTTTGTCGTACTCCACTTTTGGTGAAGGGGCCAGGTCTCGTTGTGTATCAGTAATCGTGGTTTTCTACCATAAATCAGTTGAAAGGGTGACTTCTTCATTGTTTCCTGAGTGGTAGCACGATGTGTTAGTAAGATCAGTGGAAGCTCCGTTTCCCAGTTACCGCCCTTCGAGGCCAGCCACTCCTTCAGTGTACGGTTGTTTCTCTCCGTTAGGCCATTCGTTTGTGGATGATATGGGATCGTTCTGATCCTCTCGATGCCCAGCTGTTGCAAACGGGAAGTAAATTCTTCACTTTCGAAACAGGGACCTTGGTCTGTCAGTATTGTCTTTGGTACGCCGTGGTCTGCAATGATGTGTCCAACTACTGCATCTGTCACGGTCCTTGCACGTTGGTCTGGGATTGCTATGGCGCAAGTAAGTATCTGGTATACTTTATATAAATAAATGAACATAAAGTCATGTCGAAGTACAAAATGTTTGCTTACCTGACAAATTCGAGGAACTGTCGCATTTTCAAGCAAATCTATCAACTTACTAGCAAAGTTTTGAGCAACAAATGTACACTGAAAATTAAAATAATTTAATGTGATTTTAAAAAGGAAATGCTGTATCTCGTTTTAAAAATGATTAAAATAATAACTTCAATCAGTTTTTAATGTAGCGAAAATATTCATTCAAACATCTATAAAACACAAAATAATTGAGCCACCAAAGAATATCCTTTTCAATAATTTCCTCTTCTGGCTCTACAAGTATATATATATGTTTATATACATAGAATATTCTAGATTAGTAGTCAATAACAATAACAATATTAGTATTTTTTTAATAATATCGATTTGTAAAGGAAGATCAACTGCTCCTGTGGAGCCAGTTAGTTGCATAGGCCGTACAACTAGGCATCTTTCTCGTCGAATTTCCAAACACCACCCTGCATAATGGTTAAGCAAAGGACAGACAAAATCTATTCGTAGTGCTATTATATCTTATCTTGTGGATGCGACAGAACACAAGAGTGACAATGACCAGGCTTTCAGGGTCATTTACCGTATACCAACGAATCTCAATTTTGCCTTAAGAGTTTGACCATTAAATATTGCTGAGGCTGGCTGTTGAGATCCGCATTAACAAGCCTAACTTGTTCATCTAAAAGAAGTTACTTCATTATCCTCACCCCACTGGCCATCTGGATTTGAATGATCATGAATTTTGTGGAATTTTCCTAATTTTAGTTGATATTCTATTTGCTGCTATATCTTTATTATTATTATTATTATCTAGGTATCTTTAATGAACTGTAATTTCACTGATCTTACTTTACAAATCGATATTATTTAAGATAACATTAATATTGTTATTGACTGCTAATCTAGAATATTCTGTATATATATATATATATATATATATATATATATATATGTAATTGTAGAGTCAGAAGAAGAAATTATCGAAAAGAATATTCTTTGCTCAATTATTTTGTGTTTTAAGTGTTGAGACATTTATCGTTTTAGCCATGTAGGAGGAAAAAACTGGGGTTTCGGGTTAAAACTACATTCTGTGGTCTGAATGAGGGAGTTTCGAAGGTTGATTTACGTTATCTTATACGTTTTCTGCTTGATATATGTTCAAGGTTTGCACGGTGGTTTATCACAGTTTCACTCATATAGATATAACTTTAAGTATTACAGAAGCATTTGATCACTAGCAATGTGAGTTATCCAAGAAGTCATTCCATGCTTTCACTGTGTCAGCTGAATACGCCACTGTTGCTTGGATGATTTCTAAGTTACACCTCAGTTCGAACTTAAAAAAATACATATTCTGAAGATTTAATTGGACACTAGGAACTAGTATGACGTGTCTAGTCCTTTCTTCAACCTGATGTACCCTACTGGTCACGGCTGTTCACTAGTGACTGGCCTTATTCAGGCAGTTAACCTGGGGTTCTAGTGGAAAGCCGTGACCAGTAGGGTACAGCAGGTTGAAAGTGAGACAGTAACTCATTGAAGAAGACATTGCGAAATGGTCACACTATGTCGTGAATTGGTAGAAGTTAGAATTCAAGGACCATTGGATCGTGCCTCAGTGACTCAATGGTCCACGAGCTCGCCTTGTAACCGGAAGGTCCTGGGTTCGAACCCTTTGTGGTCAGTGCGTACTGCTGAAGAGTCCCAAGACTGTTTTTATCTTATTTTCTTTTGTACTGCTAACTATACATTATCGGTATCATGCTGTACAACACTTGCATGTCTTAATCGTAATTTCACATTTTATTTTGGTTATCCTACTTACATCCTACTTGATTTCATTTGTTTCTATTGACCCGTGTTGCTTTTCAAATGTCTATGACTGCTATTTTATTATGTGTAATTGTAAAGACCAATGAAAAAATATAAAAAGTACATGTTTGCTCGCATGGATAGATACCATTATGTAGCATTTCACAATATTATTATTATTCCCTTGAGTTCCGAGTGGGACATACGGCTTCAGCAACACATCTCCACTTTCTTCTATTTTCCGCTATCCTCTTCAGCTGGCTGGGTCCACGACTGCACATATTCTGTCATCTCCTCCTTACCAAAAAATCTCCTCTATGTCATACTAGAACGACCTATTGGGATTCCACTGAAGCAATGGCCTGCATTGGCCACGATGTCATTCGACGACCTCCTCAGTGGCGTATACCCGATCCATCTCAATTTTCTCCAACATATTTGTTCAACGATCGGCTCTTGCTTGCTGCTTTGTTCCCACAATTTCTTTTAACTGATTCTTTCTGGCCTGCCATTCGATCTTCAGTGTGGAGCCAGTCAGCGAAGTGGTCACCCGTTGATAAAGACTGTAACTTGTTGGAAATTCTTTTCATGACACTCAGTGTAAGCTTCTGGTCCGTATACAAGAATTGACCGACCGACTCCACATTTGTGTTGAAAATCCGAATCTTGTTGTTTAATGCTGGCTAAGTGATTGCAGAAGATTTCCAAAACTGGTTTCAGGTTGATGAAATCGTGTCGTATGATTCTGACTGACTGGTTTATGACATCTTTATCCATGATATCCACCTGTGGTTGAAACCATCCTTCCTATCCCAAATCTTTCCCGTTGACACTGATCGATGCTGGTTGTTGTTGTTGCTGTTGCTCTTGGTGGTGATTATCTCCATCACCTCCGTCTTCTCAATGTTCACCTGAAGTCCTGTCTTCACTACCTGCCAGCCTCTTCTGCCAGTTTGTGGCTTTTTGCTTGCCTGTAAGTGTTCGAGTTTGTGTGACATTATAGGTGTATCATCTGTGAAATCCAGATCTTCTACAGTCTTCTTATCTGTGGTCCACCATATTCCACTCCACATGCTCACTCTCCACAGTCTGACACGTGATCCAGTCCACCAGAATTAGGAATATCATCTGTGATAATAGACACCTAGCTTGTCCTACACCTTGCTGAGTTTTCCATTGTGGATCATCCGACGCTTGACATTATCAAATAGCCAGCTATTGAGCGAAGATGGTAAGGACTTGAGGTACGCCGTAGTGTTGGATTTGTTTCCAAATTATTTCTCAGCCTTTTCGAAGTCGATGAAGTTGACTATCATTCTATGCTTTGTTTAATGACGATGCGTAGAGCTGCAGTTTGATCAGCACACTTTTCTCCTTTCTCGAAATAATATAGTTACTCTAGAATTAATTTGATCATCCAAGTGTGATAGTAACTTCAGCTTATTAGTTAAAATGACACAAGAATATGTACAAATACATTTATTGGTCGATTTTCCTTTAAATAAACATGGTACGCAATATACCTTATTGTTATAAGTGAATCAACTGTTGTAAGATTCATTTTATAGGCAAAAATAGATCGCTTTAGAATTCATTATTTTATACTTTTGATCTCAAATATGATTAGCTTAGAATGAGATCATAGTACTATATAGTACTGAATAATTGATATGAGTAGTATGGCTCGATGTGATTTAAACACCGGATGCTCGTTTCCCTGATTTGCGACTGACTTTATTAGCCTACCTGGTTTGGATCAGCTCAAACAGCCAAACCAGCTGAAACTATCCGATTATTATTATTATTCAAACAAACCACTAAATACTGCGATCTAATGAATGTTGGTTTTGCAAAAGAAACTGTATGGTGATGAATTCACCCTTCGAATTGTGTACACTGAAAGTTGTGACATCGAGATTAAGATAAGTTGGATTGTTCTAGTAGAACAGTTCAGACCGTAGATAGTATTAAATGGGTTTAGTCTTCAACCATGACAAGAGACAGTAATTCCTGCTAGGGAAAAGGGATATCTCTAAATAAATTTGATGTTTCATTCGAGATTGGTTAAGAAAGCTAGAAAGGAATGGAAATGTAATTATGCTTTTGGAGTAGGACGCTCTATGAATAGAACGTGAACTCCTATTGTATTTAAAGTGTTTTCAGTACTGAGCAGTTAGAAGAAGGAGAAGAAGTCTTTTTTGTCAATAAATGCTTTCCTGGGGACGGATATGCAGAACTTGTTCGAAGTTAACTGGTGAATGGTGACTAGCAGTGGAATCCAGGATGTGCATTTCATCCTATTCGGAACTCGTCATCAGCTGGATGTTGTCGCATTCCACAGTGAGTGATGGTGTTCCCACCAACGCTCGAACCGATTAGCACCCATAGTTTTAAATACCAAAGCGTTATCCACTAGACCATCTGGGCGACGAGCTACACCTCTTGTGCAATGGGTCATATTAATTATTTAACTGAATTTCAAATTTTCCCGTCGATTAATTGGTCTGAATTGCTCATTTTCAGGTTGACATGGCGGCTTCTTGTGCAGATGCTTCAACGATGTCTTTTGATACTATTCGCACTGGGTTCGAGACTCGTTGGGAACATTATCACTCACTGCGGAATGCATGTATGTCCAGATGATGACGAGTCCAAAATAAGACGAAATGTGCGTTATCCTGGATTCCATTAGCTTCTAATTACATGTCCAGACATCGATGAAGCATTGCACAAAAAGACGACATGTCAACCTGAGACCGAGCACTTCAGTCCAATCAATCGACAGGAAAATCTAAAATTGAATTAAATACAGAACCTTTTATTAGGAGATGTTTGAAGGTAATCGGCATGATGCCTTCGACCTAGGTTTCGTACTTGTCGAAACTCACCAGTCGGCGTCTTTGATGTGACTCATGTCACCTTTCAGATTCAAACCCTCGTTACCCAGTACTACAGTCAGAGACTCTTCCACTGAGTTATTAGGACTCGCAGTTGGCATCCCCTAAGACTGTGATGGATACATTGATTGAACACTAAGAAGCAATTAGTATCAAGCTATTTGTCCTTTGTTTGGTGCAGACTGATATTAACAACAATTTTAGACTGCATGATGATGTCAAGCTAACTAGTATAGTGGCCACATTGCAAATATGATTGATAGAATTCAGTCTGCACCAAACAGTTAACTAGATGCATGATACTAGTTACTACTCATTACCGTTCAATCAAAGTATCCAGAATTTGTTACTATAGTATATTGCTTGAAACCCTGATAAAACAAACGGTTGTAAAGTGGTACCATTCCATACAGCAGTTGGTGATACTTAAAAACCCCTGTAGGACTTTATGAAATTAACTAACTAGTCTACGGGTGCTAACCGATGCAGATGTCACCCACCCCCTAACACCTAATTCAATCCAGCAGTTCCAATCAATGTATTTTCGTGTTACTTACTGAGGATCAATTACTAATAATCTCCGGCTTTTACTTGTTGTTATTATACTTCCTTCTGGAAAGCAATTTCATTCATGTCCAAGAATCCTGTAAGGCAGTAGATACTAGTTTCTTCATCCTACTAATGCAGGAAACTTAAGAAAATAAAACATTCTCCCAGAGAATAATACTTAGTAGACCAGGCTTGACTAAAATGAATTAGCTGTCCAATGCTCCTAGGTTTTTCAATGGTTCTCTAACCGAAATCAGCTAATAATGATATCCTCCAACCAACAAAATACAATTAGTAAGCTTTTGATGGAGTTACGTAATACAAAAAGCGTTCAGAAGAATTGGATATTGACATAAGAGTGAAGTAACAAAAGTGATGAGTTTTCCCAAATGACTGTTAAAGGAGAGTTACGTAATAACATGCATAGTTTGATGGAAGAGTTGTGCTCAGGGTGTGCATTGAAACAAAATAAAATACAGAAATAAATAATAGTTTTAAAGGAATACAAGAGTTCCTTCAAACCATCCATGTTATTACGTAACTCTTGTTTAACAATCGTTTGTGACAGCTCATCACTTTTGTTACTACACTCTTATGTCAACATCCAATTCTTCTGAACGCTTTTAGTATTACGTTACTCCATCAAAAACTTACTAATTGTATTTTTGCGAAATTTATCTTCTAAATGCCTTATTCACACTCTTGTTTTACCTGATTAATTATCTATAATTCTATTTTCGTTTGACAAACTTAATGTACACACACACACACATACAAAATAACCACATATATATTTGCAATTGAACAGCTGTGAAAATGAATTTGGCAAAAAGAGACTCTTCGGTAAACTACTGGACTTTTCTCTAATAATCTTCAAATGGGGAGTTTTGATAATCTTAAATTATTAATTACAGGATTTCATCATGAGCTGACATTGGTTAGAGAACCATTAGAAAACCTGCTGGGAGTACTGGAGAGTTGTTTCGTCAGCCTAGTTTGGGACTCTTCAGCAGCACGCACTCACCACAGGGGTTCGAACCCAGGACCTTCTGGTTACAAGGCAAGCTAGCTCGTAGACCATTGAGCCACTGTAACCAGATCCAATGGCCAGTCCATGAATTCTAACTTCTGTCAATTCACGACATAGCGCGAAGACTAGCCAATGTCTTCGGCGAGTATGTGTCGCGAATTGACAGAAGTTAGAATTCATGGACTGGCCATTGGATCTGGTTACAGTGGCTCAATGGTCTACGAGCTAGCTTGCCTTGTAACCAGAAAGTCCTGGATTCGAACCCCTGTGGTGGGTGCGTGCTGCTGAAGAGTCCCAAACTAAGCTGACGAAACAACTCTCCAGTACTCCCAGCAGGTTTTCTAATGGTTCTCTAACCAATGTCGGCTCATGATGATATCCTGTAACCAATCAAATCCCTACAAACCAACAGTTGAATTATTAAATTTATACTGATAGTGTCCCTCAACATGATGCTGGTGAGTTCACACATAAATCCCATATACCAATAGAGGCTCACCAACTCAGTTCAATAAACTAAAGCCTGGAATACAATCTAAAACTCAGATCACATACATACATACATACAACTGGTATTTTTAAATATTCACGTTTAAAACCTTTAATCACAGATGCTTAACTTACTTCAGAGGAATAAGGCCCAACAAATATACACAGTCGATCAATTATTACATTGACATAATTCACCACCGTTTCAAAATGTAGAATCAGTTTCAAGGAAAGCACAACTGCAGTACACCCACTACAAACTGAAAAATCAGACGGATAATTAGAAAAGTTGATCATGTCATCAGAAAGCTATGTGTTATAAGATTTAACAGTGTGAAATATTCCCATATCATTGAACTAAAAGTCAATCTGATCGAAGAATATTCTTTTCAATAATTTCCCCCGTCTTCATGTTCTTACAATTATAAAATATAATGCATTTTTTGTCATTACAATAATGCCCAGCTATGCGGCGGATACATGTTTTAAAGCAGAATAACAGATTAGTTATGGGATGTGACAAAATAAACAGTCGTATTTGCGTGACAAACATGCTTTGGGCTAAAATTGATTACAAAATATTGTGAAATGAGAGATAATGGTTCAAATTATATAGGGCGGACGATTAGGCAGGTTCGGCTACGGTTCGAGAACATTTACCAGCTTGGTTCAGCAGGGGGGGAGGAGAATTAAGTGCATAAAAGGCTCGGTCCTGTCACATTTGGTTGATACTGGACATCGCATCGATGTAGACACGGCTTTCAGGGTTATATACCGAATTTTGAAGTCGTTATCACGTACAGTTTGCTTGCGTCTCCTGCACATAGCTGGAGCTGTTGCAATAAGATCGACTAAACAGGAACTTTGTATCCAAAAAAAACACGTCCAGATGCTGTTCCTACCGTCGCCAAACTAAGATTGATGATTATTCTTCTCACCAAGAGTGCTCCTTCCCCTTAACTCTCTTGGTTTTTTTCCTCTCCTTATTATAACGAATATTATTATTACAGTTATTATTATTCGTCATAATTTATGCTCTTCATGCAAACCTTCCCTGAATATTATCGAATTTTTATTCATACTATCCGAAATTATTATTAGTGATACCATCTCTTTTCTCAATATATGCCTCCACCTGTTTCATTATGAACCTCTCATTGCAGTCTTACTATCTCCTATTTAACACAGGCCACTTTGTACTAGCCACTCCACTCACCTGACACCTTTTAAAACCTTGATCTATCTTGTCAATTTTCCTACCCCACACTCTATAAATCTATTATGACGATTAATCACCACCATTGTCTCCCGTTTTACAATATTTTGTAATCGATTTCAGCCTGGCACGTTTGTCACACAAATACGACTATTTATTTTGTCACACCCTATAATTAATCTGTTATTCTACGTAAAAAATGTATCCACCGCATAACTGACTGGCCGTTATTGTAACGACAACAAATGCGTTCTATTTTATGATTGTAAGAACGTTAAGAGGGGGAATTATTGAAAATAGTATTCTTCGTTCAGATTGACTTTTAATTTATGCGTTATACTTTAAACAAAATTTCTCGTCAAACTTACCATATTATTGTGTTTATTAGATGTGCATGGAGGATTTAATCATGAGCTAACATCAGTTAGAGATGCATCCTACAGTGAAACAGTATTATTTATTGGATGATTGTAGCGTTAAAAGGAAAGAAGATGGGAAGTTAAACACTAGTATTTGCAGGGAAAACACACACTCAAACAGATATTTGGACTTCCGATCATCCCATTTTATGTCAGTAAACGTAGGATTGGTGAAACGTTTAAATGTCGTGGCCCAAGTGGTCTAGTGGATAACGCTTTGGCGTTTGAAACTATGGGCACTGGGTTCGAGCCTCGGTGGGAACATCATCACTCACTGAGAAATGCAGGTACATCCAGCTGACGAGTCCCAATTAGGACGAAATGCGCATCCTGGATTCCACTGCTAGCCACCATCCACCGATTGTATACAAATCAAATCCCCAGACATCGTCGAAGCATCTGCACAAGAAGCCGACATGTCAACCTGAGACCGAACACTTCGGTCCAATCAATCGACGGGAAAATCAAAAATTCAATTCAATAATTAATATGACCCGTCGCACAAGAGGTGGCTCTCGTGGCCCAAGTGGTCTAGTGGATAACGCTTTGGCGTTTGAAACTATGGGCACTGGGTTCGAGCCTCGGTGGGAACATCATCACTCACTGAGAAATGCAGGTACATCCAGCTGACGAGTCCCAATTAGGACGAAATGCGCATCCTGGATTCCACTGCTAGCCACCATCCACCAATTGACTGGCCGTTATTGTAACGACAACAAATGCGTTCTATTTTATGATTGTAAGAACGTTAAGAGGGGGAATTATTGAAAATAGTATTCTTCGTTCAGATTGACTTTTAATTTATGCGTTATACTTTAAACAAAATTTCTCGTCAAACTTACCATATTATTGTGTTTATTAGATGTATCCTACAGTGAAACAGTATTATTTACTGGATGATTGCAGCGTTAAAAGGAAAGAAGATGGGAAGTTAAACACTAGTATTTGCAGGGAAAACACACACTCAAACAGATATTTGGACTTCCGATCATCCCATCCTATGTCAGTAAAAGTAGGATTGGTGAAACGTTTAAATGACAGAGCACAAAAACTAAGCAGTACCAAAGAAAATCTAAGACAGGAAGTGATGCACATAAAAGAAGCCTTGAAACTTGATAATTATCCAGTTAAATTAGTCAGGAAATATGTGGGGAAATGTAGAAATAAAATAAATAATGTTAGTAGTGATAGTGATAATAATAATGATAATGATATTAATAATAATGGTGATAATAATAATATTAATGTCGACATACATGTCAAATATGCGCAAGGCAACACCAACAATAAGGAATCTAAATCATCAGTAGTAATTCCATACAAGGAAGGAACCTCGGAAACCTTACGCAGAATACTTAACAAGGCAGGAATAAAAGTGGCTGGCATTCAAACCCACAAACTTAATTAGAAACAAGCTTTGTCGGTTAAAGCATCAATCCTGTGGTGCCTTTAAAACAAAACAGTTCAGTCTATCGAATACCCTGCCTGCGATGATTGTCAGGTCATATACATAGGTCAAACTAGTAGAACATGGGCAGTCAGAGTAGCTGAACATAAAAACTTAGCAAAATCTAGATTGGTTGACCCAAATAAGATAGGAACTCTAGAGAATAGTTCAGCTATACCACTCACTACATACAATTACACACAACCATACAATAGGATGACAGTTTTAAAATCTAATGTCACAGGGTGGAGGGAGAGATTGATAACAGAAGCTTTGTTTATCGAATCAACTGCAAATACATGTAGCTGGAATGATTCAACACCTGTCCATCCAAATATATAGAAAATTCTACTACCCCTACGACAGATAGGAGAAGACAAAGAAAACTGTAAAAATCAAGTTTCAAAGTCATGTGATTACAATTGATATAATTATGAACAATAAATTTTGCTCGGAACGTCATCCAGTAAATAATACTGTTTCATTGTGGGATACATCTAATAAACAAACTGATATGGAATTACTTACTACCAAAGTGCCCAAGTTTTACACATATATTAAAACTTACCATCGACATATTGCTGGCAAACAAAATAGGCAAAACAAAACTGATTAGTACGAAATGAGGTGAAAATTTGTAATGTGCTTTAAAGTGGATGCTTAAATTGGAAAATTAATGTAAGTGTCATTCTGAAACGGTAGAAGACGAAGGCCCGGTAAGGGAGTGAAATTATATACACCTTATCTTCGACACACCATTTGCAAAGATCGTCTTCCGTGTTTTGCTACTTCTGGCCTTCCTTCATATTGTGTTTCTTTGTGTTCTTTTCAAATCACCTCCCATATATTTCTACAACACTGTATCAGTTACTTTCTCTGACGTCAAATCTATCTCCCTGCTATTTGGTTTTTTTTATACCGATGAACGTCTCTTTGTATATATTACTGATAAATCTTATTGGTAGCACTCGTCACAACTTCATCTTGTACTTGTATTATAATACACTTTTCTGGTATAATGTTAATTTACCTTTTCTGGTTAATTGTATTCTAATGGATTTAAAATTATAGAAGCTGAAGAAAAATTCGATGAGAACAGCTATTCTCTGTAATTATCCTTGTTCCGAATAAATTATGGAGACATTCAAATTAAAAGACTGGTTAATGAACAAAGAATATTCTTCTTGGTAAAGTCGTCATCACGGTCTAGATTCATGTGACCATAATAATTAAATAATCATTTATACGAGTTTGACCATGGATTGATATCAGTTACAGAAACATTGAAAACCAGCCACAGGGAACACTGGACAGCTGTTTCATTCTAGTTTTATAGGAATCATCAGCAGTACGCACCCACCGCCAGGGTTCGAACCCAGGGCCTTCTGATTACAAGTCAAGCTCGTATACCATTCTGCCACTGGGAGCTTACTGAATTCTAACTTCGATCAATTCATGATTTAGCGTGACCACCCTAGTGGGTTGGTACTGCCGATGATTCCCATAAAACTAGGATGAAACAGCTGTCCAGTACTCCCTGTGACTGATTTTCAATGGCTCTCTAACCAATATCAGTCCGTGGTCAAACTCGTGTAAAAACACATCTAATCCTGACAAAGCAAAATTTTAAATAATCATTGTTATTAACAATGTTATTGCTGTTTTAAATCACAATGAATCAATAGTATCGATAGACAGCCTTCCAGAAGCATCACTAAGAGAGAGAGATATTGTGCATTGATATAACAATAAACAGAATATCAGATAAATTAAGGTAAGGAACACAGAATTTATGAATTTATAGATTCGACAGCAGGTCAGGGCAGCAATAATGTCTGGAGAAGTTTCTTTTGCACACACAGCTCCAGTTGATTTAAGCGCATTGAGGTGGCATCTAGAGACCTCTAGAAATTAACTCGATACCCAGCAGATGATAGAAGTTTCTTTAACACAAGCTTTGTAGCCTGTTCGGACGAGATAATCCAAAACAGAACTGTTGATGGTTTTAGCTATATCTTTATGTAACCACACTAGTAGGTGTTCCCTAGCCATAAAGCTGTAGAACCTGATGACGAATTTACCTAGGAAAATATTCTTTGTTCACTAATCAGTCTTTATTAGGTATCTCCAATGAATTAAAATATTCAAATTACATAAGAAAATACTCACAAATAGAATGTAGATAGCCTGAATAATTATATCTTGATGATGAAAAGTGGAACTTGTGGACTATGTTGGATTTCAGTTGTATATCAGTTCATCTGCTGAGTTAACCACAAATCAATGTCTACCAGATACTCACTCAGATATAATATATTAATAATAGGTACATTGCATCACTGGACTTTGTCCCAGTGGCTGAAATGTCATCAAGCTGCCTCGTAATCTAAAAGTCACGAATTCGATCACCAGTTGAATCATGGACACATTATTATATATTATTATCTCCTTTAATTCCTAGAGGAACATAGGGCTTCAGCCACGGGTCTCCATTGCTTTTGGTTCTCTGCTAAAGTTTTCACCTGGCTCCACGTCTGCCTACATGCTTTCATCTCCTCTTCACATCACCTCCTCCGAGTCACCCTAACTCTGACGACTTACTCGCCGCTCCCCTTTCTGGTTCCACTCGAGCGATGGCTTGTCTAGTGATGTCACTTGATGGTTTCCTCAGAGTATGGCCAGCCAATCCATCTCCATTTCTTCCTGCCTATTTGTTTCACAATCGGTTCCTGCTGTGTTGCTTCGCTCCCAGAGATCCCTATTGCTGATCTTTTCTGGCGGCCATCTGATCTTGAGTATTGAGCGAAGACAACTGTTGATGAAGGTCTGTAGTTTGTTTTAGGTGCTCTTTATGACGCGCAATGCAAGTCTCTGATCCATATATCAAGTAGCACTGACTTCACATTGGAGTTACAAATCCGGATCTTGTTTTGCATGCTAAGTGCTGTTGACTCCACTCAGACTTGGGAGCAAAGCAGCGCTTTCCTTTTCTCCCCCTGGTACCCAATCGTTCTCTCACTGATTTCATTTCATAGCCTATCTTGAAATCACTTCAGTTCCCATAAACCAACACTTACAATGAAGAACGAATCTCTGTCAGATAATTCAATCCTAGTTACTCAAACAAACCTTTATTGATCTCCTAAATCAATCTAAGAATCTACTGCACTAACCACACTCATGTCGCATCAGCTATTACATATATAATTTCAGACACTCCGTGCGTTACCAACAGCATTTCAGACAGCCTGATGCAACAAATACCTCCGCTTCATAATCAAGATCAGATGACTGGAAACGGTTAAACAACAATGAAATCTGGCAAAACACGAATCAAGAAACTATCACCTAAAAAATCCTGAAGTAAAATGGAAATGGATTAGACATATACTGAGGAGACCACTAGGTAGCATCACGCGCGGTAGTCCATAGCTCGAGTGGAACCCATAAGGGAAATTACAAGTTCGGTCATTGGATGACAAAGAGGAGATTTTATGAGGAGGAGACAACGTCATATGCTTAATGGTGAGGTCAGCCTAAGAGGATCACTTGAAACAGGGTGAAATAAGGATGTACTATTGAAGCTCTGTGTGTTCTATTTGGAACCTAAGAGAATAATAATAGTAATAGCAACTCAGTTCCACATATGTGCCAGATAGCCAGTTTACAAATCAGCTAAGAGAAGATATTATATTTCGTTATTTGCTCAGTTCATTCGATAACTTATCATATATTTCTAAAATTAAACCATGACATATATTGTAAAAACGTTTAGTCATATTGTGACAATTATATTTGTAGCTATAAATAAAACCATATGCGCACATAAAAGATAGAGATTCTGTCAACGTAACAAATTTTTTTCAATTCGACGTAAACGTAAAATAATGCCACTTCACAGTCACAAAATCAATCATCAAAAATAATATTTGGATACGTGAATATTAAAATGTATACCCTGGTTTCAAAAAGAATTAATGTCTAAGATTTTCTTCTCAGATATAATAAGACTTTTAAAGAGTTTTATTTCGTTAAATGAGCAGTATTCACAGAAGGTTAATTTTTTTTCCTGGCATGTTCTAAATCCTAGATATTGATTGCCTGGTGCTTTGTTACACATATTTTTATGTAGCATTGTACCATGTGTGTCATTTTCAAGCACCATTTTTTCTAATTAGGTGTGTGTGTGTCTTATGGACACAGCAAGAAAGATTCATGATTCCTTGATGGAGATGGACCATCTGAGTAGTTTTATAAATAAACATATGGAAACACTGGACAGAAAACCTGAGATGATAGCAACATTGAGTAAACAGTTATTTATTAAATTACGATTTAATGAGGACTTGTCAAGTGAGATTTTTCTCCAGAGACTAACCAGTAATATACGAAAAACGTTTTTGATAAACATTCTCGTCTTTGAGCAGTTCTTCAGCTTTCTTGGTGCATTCTTCTCCGTCCCTTGTCGGCTGGTATAATAACGATGTTCTTCCTATTTTTCAGCTTTTTGAGGGCCTTTAGTTCTTGAGAGTTGAGTTGTGTGTGTTGTTTTTTCTGCTTGACCACTGGCACAACTGTTTGGCGTATTTCTTCTTGCGTTTCCTCGTTCAGGTTTGATGATTTGAGTAATGATTCAAGTGCAGCGAAGAAATCAGTTTTCGAAGCATCTCCGGTGTTGTAGTTTAATCCTTTTTGTAGTAGTTGTTGTTCCATTTTTGATAGTGGTTGTTTTGATAGGTTGACTACTCAGTCTATAGGTGTATTGTGTGGTTGTTGTTTTCTTATCTTGGCTAGCTTGGTTTTGAGAATTCTTCGTCTTTGTTCTCTGTGTTTTCTACTTGACAATGTGATTGCGGTGATCAGCATTGACAGGTGTTCGTGGTTGAAGGTTTTCTCTAGTTTTGCTTTTTGGACATCTATTATTTGTTGATATTTGTTGATCCGATAATGTGCATCTGTAATCATTAACTTGACCATTCGTCTTCCACATTGTTCGGCCAATTTCCATCCCATTGGGCAGCTGACTGGTGGTTTATGTCTTACACTGGTCGATAGGATTTGATGACGAAGGCACTCATGGAGAAAGAATAATTGTTCTCTGGTGGATCCTTGCCTTTTGGCGAAGTCTTCCCACTTTTGAACAGAGAGAAGCGTGTCCCGCTCGTAAGATTTAGATATGATAGAGAAGATTTGTAGCTCAGGTGGATGATTTTGAAAAAAAATCTTCTCTATCATATCTGAAGAACGTTTACACAGTAAACCCACCTTCCTCATTTTCTAGTAGGACTCAGAAGAAGGATAAGCTCACTAGTTTTGTCATATCTACACGTATTTATCAGTTCAACTGCTGCTGTAGAGATGGTTACGTTGGGCGTCCTACTAAACAGCCTAGCCAACGCGTCACTGGATATTTCTTGTCGTGGTTTGGTAAAACACAGACAAAAGCCATCCGAAGCTCGGTTTTGTCACATTTATTTAGTAGTTAACATTTAGCGGAAATACAAAAGTATTCAAGGTTAATCATTACATCCTACCAAATTTTTCCAATGGACTCTGTATTCATCCACTGCATATCTGTATAATAATAAAGAATATCAACTAAACTAAAAAATTCCGCAAAAATTGAGGATCATTCAAACCTAGATGGCCAAGGTCTTAACTAACTTCTTTTGGACGCAAAAATTAGTCTTCTTAATGTGGATCCCATAAGCCAATCTCAGCAATATTTAGTAATCGAACTCATAAGGCAAAGTTGAGATTTGTTGGTATGCGGTAAATAGCTTTGAAAGCCGCCTCGTTACATCAGTCTTGTGTTCTGTATCCACAAGGTGAGATTGAATAGCGCTATGAATAGATTTTGTTTTTCCTTTACTCAACCACTGTGCAGGGTGATGTTCGGAATTCGACGATAAACACGCCTAATTGTACAGCCTGTGTAACTGGCTCCACAGGAGCTCCACAAGTAATTTGATTTCTACTCAATAATTAAGTAACTTTCTACAGCTGAAATACCCCATATATTATATCCTTATTATTATATTACACTTCAGTAAGAGTGTGACCGTTGATTACTGCCGTGCTTACTAATAATTTGCTTCCTTTTCAGGATACTTCAATGGATCTACTTGATGATGGCAGGCAGATGTAATACGGAATTCACACTTCATGTTAAAAGACATTTATTCCACTTGTGTATATTATTTTTAATTCTAAATGTTCATTATCTTAAATAATTAATTTGCATAGTTGTTGTCAAATTTTTTCCTTTCCCTAATAAACAACTGAAATATATTTTTTTTTCCATTACGAATATTTATTTTAATGATGATCGCCTGTTTTTTATCAGCAACCACGTTTCTGTTTACGAGAATATGCGCCACAATTAGAAAGCAGCTGTCTGAAGGTTAACTCCATCAGAAAGACGGTTGTTAATTGGTTGAAGCAAAGCGAATAGGGGGGGGGACCAGGCTAATCGGGGAGAAATTATGCGACAAAAAGGGGGGAAATATATGACATAAAAGGGGGCATTGTGTGGAGTCCGGAAAATTGGTGACATTCTCTGAAACTTCCTATTAATTAACCATTTTTTTCTCATGGAATGTCCCACTCTTTCCCCATTTTTTTCCGATTGGGTTAGCTTTAAAAATTGTTTTATAAGGATATAAACAGTTTTTAATCAAGCCTTGTTGTTAACACCAACTGACTAGGCAGATAGAGATTGCAGTGAGGAATTTTCAGTACTAAGACAACATGATTTAAAAAACTTAGTGACTCTTGAAATGTTGCAAGAGCTGTGACAGTATTTCTGATACCTCCTGAAGAGAGAGAGATACAGTCAACGGCATTGTGTATGCTCAGAGGCTGCTTCACTTCAATATGACTATGAACCACTACTAAGTGATGTCAGTAGCCTCCAATCATTTTCAGCGATCAGTATTATACACGAGGTGCACAGTGTGACAAAAACTAGAAAATCCTTAGAATTTTATCCCAAAAAAGCTGAAAACGAAACGAGACTTACCTTATTTACAGCAGGTTTTGAAGGAAGTTGTACGTATTTCTCTTTTGAAATACTTTATTCATCTCGTCAATCAGCTTTTTTTCCCTAAGTAATTCTCCATGATTCTCAAAATCTGTAAAATAAAATAAAAATGGGTTACTAATATTCATGTAGAAGTTGTCTCAAACCTATATCAGTTAGAGAAGAATTTACAACTGAACAGCACTGAAGAAATCTACACTTCAGCTAATCAAAATTCCTACAAAACTGGAAATCTGAATAAGGTAGTAATTAATAGAAATCAAACAGGTATTAAGATTTAACATCCACTTAGATATAACTAACACTTGGTAAAATATCTGACGCTCACTAGCAACTGGTTCCATAAAGGGAAACACCTGGAGTTCTAGTGAGAAGCCGTTGGCCAGTGGGGTCCACCAGTTGAAATAATAAAATACTTTCTCCCTTCTAGCATTGTGTGGTGGTTGTACTATATTTATCGTGAGCTAGCAGAAGTTATAATTCATAGACCATTGAATCGGATCCAGCGTGGCTGAATGGTTTATGAGCTCGCCTTGTGACTGGGATATCATGGGTTCGAGAGGCGGTAAAGGTGTGCTACGGAATAGTCTCATATTGTCATATTTATTTTCTTCCCCTGGTGCTATTAATAGTCCCACTATCTCAATCAAAGAAAATGCTCACGTTTAGATCAAACCTCCAATAGTCAACTAACTCTTTTAAAAACAGAAAAATACGTAAGTCTTAGAAATTCTGTAACCAACCAATCAAATTCCTACAAACCAACGATTGAATATCGATGAGATACTCGCTAGCGACTTGGCCTATTCGGGTAGGTAGTTACCTGGGGCTCTAGTGAGAAGTCGGGACCAGTAGGGTACAGCAGTCAGGTATGAGGATAAATACTCGCCGAAGACATTGGCTAGCGGTTGCGCTATATCGTGAATTGGCAGAATTTATAATTCATGGGCTGGCCATTGGATCGGGTCCCAGTGGCTTAATGGTCTACGACCTCGCCTTGCAACCATAAGGTCATGGGTTCGAATCCCGGTGGGTGAGTACTGTTGAAGAGTCCCGAACTAGGACGAAACAACTCTCCAGTACTCCCAGGTTTTCCAATGGTTCTCTAACTAATGTCAGCTCATGATGAAATCCTGAAACCAATCAAATCCCTACAAACCAACACTTGACACAATTTTTATTGATTAGCACACTATGATCCAATAGGAATGACAAATTACAAAGACAAGGTCACTGACGCCAGTCGATCGTCGTTTTCAAAGGTCAGTACCTCCTAATTACCGACTGTCAGGGTAATCTGTACTTAAAGAGCTAGGATTAGATGTGAGGTTAACTCCCATCCCATAACAACAACAGCACCTGCCTGCTGAGACTTCAAAGCTCAAATATTGAACCTCTACGCTTCATTAGGAACACAAAGAATGAAGAAGAGGAGTTTGTATTTCAGTTACAAGTCGAAAGTCTATCCTAAATCAGTTTGGTCATAGTAAATCAGAAACGTAAAAAATAAAGCCAAAGAAAGGAATGTTAATTTTGAGTATCTTTTAGGTTCCGAGTAGAACACAGTGCTTCAGCAATACATCCTCATTTCATCCTACTGCCTGAAGTCTTCTTTAGATGGCTTCAAGATTGCCCATAAGCTCTCGTTTCCTCATCACACAATCCCCTGCATGTCATCCTCAGATGCCGAATTTTTCGTTCCCCATTCTGGTTCCATTCTACTGTATGCCTAGGACACGATGTTGCTCAACGGTATTCTAAGTGTATGTCCAATGCATCTCGAAATAAATGCCATATCAGTGCTTCTATATGCATTACAGACTTAACTCGCGCACCAAGAAAGTCATTTCCAACAACCTGCTGGAGATTTTCATCGATACTAAAGATCAAACTGGTAGCCAGAAGGGATAATGGAGAAGATCATCTGTAGAGGAAACGAAAACATGGCAGTAGTCGTTCAACCAGCTGAAAGTGATAGCAGATAGCTGAATGGAATGAAGGTGCACTTCTAAAGCACTCTATATCCCAATTTACTGACTCATTAATAACGGTATGAATTGCGCTGTTCTTGTTTGGAAGCAGCTTATACTATCTAGTTATTTCAACCACAGCAGCATAATGAGCCAAAATTTTGAAGTGAATTATTCGCTAATATGCTCCTATTAAATCATCTGAGGTAGAAATATCAACAGATTATTTAGAAGATAGAAGTAATTAGTTATTTTTAGTGATAATATAGAATAAACCTCGTGATAACTAAACCACGAGTTATTCATGTGATGATAAATTTAAAAGATGTGTACAAAAATTGTTTTGGATTTTTCGAATTTACTCCTGATCTACCTTGGTAGACAAGTCATCTATTAGAATTAGTGCGATGATTAAAAATTATAAGAATGATAACTGAAAAGCAGGGCGAAAACTTAGTTAAAAGTCATTTCTTGAGTGCATTTAGATCAAGGCCAAGTAATAATATCATTTCTCATCGTTACCATGACCACATTCCTCAATTTATGTGTAAACATCTCTGGCGTGTCCTAGCTGGTGTAACACTGAGCTAGTTATTTGGAGGTCGATGGGTAGAATCGAATACTGTGGCCAACTAGATTTTCACTCTACCCTCGGTCATCACTCATGACATCACTCGGAGTCGGACAAACAAAGCTGTCCCAAATAGTCTCATCATCAATCAAAACAGTCTTGAAAATCGATCTGATGCTCACTAGTGAGTTGAAACAGGACAGAGTTTCCTGGAGTTCTAGTGAGAAGTCGTGACCAGTGAGATCCAACCAGTCAAGTGTGAGGATGAATTTCCCACTGATGACATTGGTTGGTGGTCTCGCTAAGTCACGAACTGGTAGAAGGTAGAATTCATGGGTTGACCATTGAATCGAGTCCTGTGGCTGAATGGTATACGAGCTAGCTTTCCTTGTAACCGGAAGGTCCTGGGTTCCAATCCTGGAATTGGTTGAGCACTGCCAATGATTCCCATAAAACTAGGATGAAGCAGCTGTCTAGTAGTCCAGTGCTGGTTTTCAATAGTTCTCTAACTGATATGAAATCGTGGTCAAACCCGTAAAAACAAATTAAAAGTCTCAAATGAACGATACTCACCCAGTTTCTTTCTGTTAAGACCCAGCTAAAAAATTAAGTAGAATATTATGGTAAAAGATCATTTCATACATAGTCATTATATAATTAATGCATAAAGTGATTATCGAACATTTGTCTAAAATGGTTGAATATGACAAGTTTGATGCTACAAGAACAAATACGCATTGAATCCACCGAATTATTAAAACTGTACTATTCTCTCAGTAATTTCCTGATAGACCAGGGGAACTGTGAACTAAAGCCGAGTCATTTTATATTAAAAGTCTGAAAAACAATGTTTCGTTTTTTTCATTCGTCAGTATTGCATTACTGAACCGATTTATAATGAAAATATGAAGTTCCAAGCATTTGGAGAGTAATGACACCTCAGGATGATTATCTTAGTGTTTTATAAGTTGAAAAATGCTTTGCTGACGACGAGACTATTGATTCCAGTGTAAACATATAAGGGTGGTGATGGCTAAGCATTTACTAGGAACCTGTTTTACAATGATCAGTTAGGCTGAAATTTTTAATCCCTCTTCATCAGTTCAGATATACAGTTATCAACTCGTAAACATACACCTACATTCCTCCTACACACTAAGATGTAAATGAGCATTACGGACTAATGAAATGTGTCGCGAACTTAGTGGTACTGGTCATGGGTTCTATCCCTAGCCAACGCACTCTTCTACCTCACCAAGTCGGTAACACGACCGGTAAACAGGGAAGAATGGGCATGAGACGGCTAGCAGACTCACTCCGTCAAAATAAATACCACTGCTACTGAAACTCCAAAGATCTAGCTTGAAGCCCTATGATCCGCTGGAATCATAACGGAAAAAGAAAAAAGGGACTTATAATATCGATTCTATGTTAGCAATTAATTATTCTGATTGCATGGAGGATTTCATCATGAGTCGACATCAGTTAGAGAACCACTGGCAAAACCACCTGGAAGTACTGTACAGCTGTTTTGTCAGCCTAGTTTGGGACTCTTCATCAGTATGCACTCACCACAAGGGTTCGAACCCAGGACCTTCTAGTTACAAGGCAGGTTAGCTTGTAGACCATTAAGCCACTGGGACCCGATTCCTACAAACCCAATGCTTGAAAATAAATTAATCTGTTGCGTCAGCATCTATAGCATTGATAGTTGGCTGATAGAATTCTGACCAATCACGTAAGTGGTTCAGATTCAGTTTACCACCTATGCACTTTTAACTCTCGCCATATCAATAGATGGTAAGAGGGAAGCCTGGGCATGAAACCGACCAAACCGGAACTTCAAAACTCAAAGCTTGAAACTAAATGTTCTGCTCTGCAAGGGAGGGACAAATGCATAAAAAGATACCACACTTTAAGTGTAGTCTTTTTAGATACTGATATGCTGCATTGTCGAAGTCTTTGACACCTATAATTTAATATCTAAAATCACTTCTTGAACTACACAGTCCAGCAAAATAACTAATGATTGTTTAGAAATCTGGACATTTAATAGAACCACTTAATCCGTTGATTGTCTGATGGTGTTAGATTTCAGATTTTAAATATTACCAGTTCGAAGTAAAGAAAATAGCATATATTTATCTGAGTAGCATCAAATGCTAAACTGTGAATTGTATCATCATTTAGGGAAACGCAGTAAAAGAAACTATTCAATAACTACAGTATGAACAGGATGAACACATAAAAACGCAATGTTCAACTTGAATGGAACTCATAGAATTATTTAAAACAATTAGTTCGCTTTATGAATTTAGATAAAGCAATAAGAAGACGTAATTCGTCTGAATCGTGCAATTTATTTGCGCAACACATTTCGAACAACCTGATCACACACGGACTTGTCATAGGAATATATACGAAATTAATAAAGAGGTACGAGGTGAGAAAATAGACTTAGGTAAAGTTAATAGGACATGTTGAAATTCAAAATAACAATCAAGATTACTAAATCAAGGAAGGGAGATAATAGTACATCTACCCTCGCTGGTATCGAAACAAAGTTTACCAAAGCAGGTTTAATGTGATGACGAATTGTTGCTTTGAATGCATAAAAGTGGTTTAAACTTTCTAATTGCCAGCTAGGGCTTCCACAAACTTTAGGATACGCCCCAAGCACGTTTTATAGATAGGTTTAAAAGATGTATCAACGTCAATTTTATGTCCTGTTTCTATAATATGTTTCGCAGTAGAAGAGCTAGGTCTCCTATTCTCACCGTTAATAGGTTCTGAAGATTCCATTTGTTTCTGGAGCCATTTAGGAATATGATCTGAAGCCCTTAGTTGCAGTGATCGATGAGTCCTCCCTATGTATATGTGTCCACACCTACATGCAAATTGGAAAGTACAGTGGGATGTGACGTTATTTTTCGCATGTTCGAAGGGCTTAGATAGATATATCGGCTTTACATTCTCTATTATTATGATATTAGCTGCATAAAAAGTCTTTTTAACAGCAGCGTTTAGTCTCTGTCTAGTTATCAAGCTGCTTTGATGCCCCATAGAGGGTAGCTTGATGTACACGTCTTTCTTAGGGGAGAGTTGGAGCGTGGGTCTTAGTGTTCTGACTACTTTATATCTCCTGATGAACTTGTCTGGATAATCGTTATCAACCAGAGTTTGTGTCAACTTTCTTTCTTCTTCATCAAGTGTGTCGTCAGTGCATATTCTTTGGATTATACTGAAAAGGCACCTTACTAAGGCTCTTTTGTACTGAACAGGGCAGAAACTGTGGAAATTAAGATACTTTACTGTCCAAGTAGGTTTTTTATAAATAGATCTTTTTATTGATCCATCAAGCCATCGACTAAGCAATATATCTAGGAAAGATAAACAATTATCTTCCTCTTCTACAGATGTAAATGATACTCTATTCTGAAATTCATTCATTCGATTTAGAATTTAGGTGGCAGAACAAGACTTATCACTGATGATTACAATGACATTAAAACATACCTTTTATAAAGCGACGCATTTTCGATTAAATCCTCCGATAAATTCTCAATGTACGACATATAAATATCTGCTAAAAGAGGCCCTAACGGACTGCCCATAACAACACTATCAACTTGGCGGAAACATTCGCCTTCAAATGTAAACCTTACATTGTTAGTACGTAGAAGTAATAAATTTAACTTGACCTAAGTCTATTTTCTCACCTATAACCTATTTATTAATTTCATATCTATTCATAGAATTATGGCTTACAACATATTTCCAATTCAATAATCAAATATACGAATAGATACAAGGAACACCGATGGGATCGCCTAGATCAGCACTAACAGCTGAAATCGTTATGCAAAGATTAGGATTAATAGCCCTGCCAATAATCAAACTAAGCATCTTGGTACATTGTGTTGGTGATACACTCGTTATAACTAAAAGGAATAACTTGGAATACACCCACAAATTGGTCAGCAAGATATTTGAAGACATTCAAATCACAAGAGGAGGAGAAGAAAAAGAAGAATCAGACAGCAAAATTCCATTCTAAGATTTCTTAATCAATACGAAAAAACAACAGAAATTTGGAAACACAAGTATACAGAAAATCAACAGACAC
This sequence comes from Trichobilharzia regenti, assembly GCA_944472135.2. NCBI lineage: Eukaryota > Metazoa > Platyhelminthes > Trematoda > Strigeidida > Schistosomatidae > Trichobilharzia > Trichobilharzia regenti. The sequence continues at coordinate 74,014,590 of OX235263.1, forward strand.
ATACACAGATCAAATAATCAAATATAACAGCAATAATCCAATGACTCACAGAAGAAACTGTATGCAAACATTGTTTAAAAGAGTTGAAATACACTCTAATGCACTCCAGTCCTGAAGACAGTAGAAGAGAAATATCTACTAACTGACTTCAAGAAGAATGAATACCCATACAATTTCATCAAAAAAAGGTCTAAACTACAATCGACATACCAACAAGAAACCATCTTCAAAACACCACAAAAAAAACTCATTCTACCATATATATACAGAATATCCCTGAAATACCGGCCTAAACATTAAAAGACTATTTGAAGAGGACATGGCACACAAGCCAATACAATCACTTCATTCAATAGTGTGAAGACAAAAGGATCCAACAGAACATAAGATTAATGCCATTTACAAAATAAACTATGATAAACACTTCAATTGGTCAAATTGGTTGGCCTCTTCGACTGAGAAGCCAAGAACATAAATCAGCTGTGAAAAGACGCGATGTACATCCTTTCATGTAAAGGCATACAGACAATTATGGACATCATTTTGATTCAGAAAATGTAGAAATTTAAACAAAGGAAACAAAAACAAATGCCAGAGAATTTCTAGAAGCCTGGTACTCAAAGGAATCAGTGATCACTGACTGACTAACTAACTGTTTTCAACATAGAACTTTGAGTCGCCAAACTTCAATTAGCACACAAAAAAGAGAAAGTAAAAAGAAATGCAAAATAGAGACAGTAAACAGAGATATGCGGCTAAAAGAATATCGAAGAACAATATAGTTTTGTTAGAAGAGTGGATGCATCTGCGCCAGCCAATGAGAACGATTTTGAGCCATATCACTAACTGTCTTCAGACATTGGTGTTTACCGTCCCGAGGACCCCAACCAGAAAGTCTGCATCTTTAAAGATCAACTAACATCTTACTATGGATCAAATTTATCAACTAACAAAAAATAAATCGCATGACAAGAAATTCCAATTACAAGTCAACACAAATGGACCAGTAAAGATGTAAATTAACAACCAATCACGATAATGGTTGCCAAGAGATACGTTGATATCATTCATGGAGAATTAAAACAAGTTCACTTTATATTAAAACTTGTGCAGAAGTGATGTTGTCTAGGTGGACAATGGAGACTTCATAATTAAGTCAACCAGCTCACAGAAGACAACCAAACCAAAATCATCCATCTAAGCTACAAATCTCTATTAAACACAAAATAAGTGAGCGAAGAATATTCTTTTCGATAAATTCCTCTTCTGGCTCTACAATTATTTATATGGTCATATACATAGAAAATTATAGATCAGTCGTCGATGGCAATATTAGTGTTTCTTTTAAATAATATCAATTTGTAAAGTAAGATGAATGGAATTTCGGATCATCAAAGATGCTTAAATTATAATAATAATGATAATAATAAAGATATAGCAGCAAATAGAATATCAACTAAAATTAGGAAAATTCGACAAAAATTCAGGATCATTCAAACCTAGATGGCCAAGGTAAGGACAATGTCTGAACTAACTTCTTTTGAAGCACAAATCAGGCTTCTTAATGTGGATCCCAACAGTCAGTCTCAGCAATATGTAGTAGACGAACTCTTAAGGTGAAGCTAAGATTAGTTGGTATGCAGTAGATGACTTTGAAAGTCTCGTTAACATCAATCTTGTGTTCTATATCCACAAGATGAGATAGAATAGAGCTATGAATAGATTTTGTTTGTCCCTTGCTTAGCCACGCAGGGTGATGTTCGGAAACTCGACGAGGAACACGCCTCATTGCGCGGCCTATGTAACTGACTCCACAGGAGAAGTTAAATTGGTAGATACACATAAAAGAGGCAAAATTAGGCAGTTTGTCTTTTACTCCTGAATGCAAAAGAGGTCGATTGTTGCTATTATTATATGAATAGTAAACGCAGTTCGGAGAGTATTTTAACCAAAAAACATAGAGAAGCTCTGGATGTTCTCCGTAAAAATGATAACATAATAATAACAAGACCGGATAAGGGCTCAGGAGTGGTTATCATGATCGAAGCAGATTACTTTGAGAAGATGAATACCATTCTTAATGATAATCTAAAATTCCAAAAAATCTCCTCTTCTCTGGATTTGATTGGAAAGATAGAGAAACAGTTAGCGGAAACATTGAAAAGACTGAAACAACAAGTCTTCATCTCACAGAGTCAGCGTACATCACTTAAACCCACTAGAACGTTCACACCAAGACTACATGACTCGTCTAAAGTGTACAAAAATGGTTTACCACTTCGACCAGTGTTAGATATGTTAAATTCACCATACCATCCCGTAGCCAAATGGTTAGTCGAACTCTTACAGCCTCTTCATACCGAGTTGGTGGAACACAGTGTAAAGGATACTTTTGGATTTGTTGAAAGGATAAAAGATTTAAATGTTGACAATAAACTCATGATATCATTTGAAAAATCTTCCTTATTCACCAATGTACCACTTATGAAAGCAGTGGACTTTATATGCGAAGAACTAATACGATGAAACATCGATGTTGGTATTCTTATTTCTTTTATGAAAGAGCTTCTCTTGAAAAGCACAATTAATGTCCACTTTTTATTTAATAAGGAACTATATAGACAAATCGATGGTGTGGCAATGGGGTCACCACTAGGACCCATTCTAGCCGGCATTTTCCTTCAGAAACTACAAAATGGGCCTCTGAAGGATGTTATTAATGAACTCGAATTCTATTGTTGGTACACGGATGATACATTTTTGATTATGAAAAATGAGAAGGAAGCAAAGAACACCCTGGATAAATTTAACGAGGTTCATCCTGCAATAAATTTTACTATTGAGAAAGAAAAGGACTCTAGTATTCCATTTTTAGACGTCTTTATGACCAGAAAAGAGGATGGCACAATAAGAAGAAATGTATATAATAGAAAACCAACATCAACGGATCAGTATACTCATTTACTCAGCTTCGTGCCCTTGAAATACAAACACAATCTGATAAAGTGCTTGGTTCACAGAGAAAGAGCAATTTGCTCGGATGAATGTCTTGATGAGGAATTTAATAATATTAAACGGTTGCTAAGTGAGAATGGTTATCCTGAAAAGTTTATTGATAAGAATATGAATCTAAAATCAATGCAGCCCAAGTTATCAGAAGAGGAATTTATCGAAAAGGAGATTCTTTGCTCAATTATTTTGTCTTTTATAGATGACTGAATGAATATTCTTGGTATATTGAAATCTCTATTAGTCAATAAGTGAAATGATCCCATATAATTTTAAAAAACTGGTATTCATTTAACTCTGTTAAATTGAGAAAATTATTCAAAACTATCATGACAACCAATATTTTTAAAAGTGCGATGATTTATTCTGCTTGTTTGAATAGAAAAAGTTGAAAAACACGCCAATTACGAATTAATAACCGTATAGTAAAGTGATTCGCATGAGTAGCGATAATCGCGAGCTCTGTCTATGCTTCATATGATGATAGCTGAGTCTCACTATAGTGAGATTTTTGATAAGTTTTCTAACGCTGATTTTGATGTGTTGCAAAAATATTCTTAGAACAATTTATGTCTGCAGGTAGTAGTAGGTTATAAATTTTATCGTTCCTATTTGTCATAATTTATTTTTTCCTTCACGTTCCACAGTGGAACATTGGGCTCCAAGCTAGTGGCTTGAAGTTTCTATAGCAGTGTTTATTTTTTAGGATGGGGTTCTAGCCTCATGCCTAAACTTTCCTCTTTACCAGCATTATTTCTGGCTTAGCGAGGTAAAGTAGTGCATCTGTGGCCGGGTATCGAACCCCTGACCATGTGCATGGTCGGCTAGCGTCCTAACCACTATGCCACCGACGCACATTTGTCATAGTACAGTGTTTGAATAATTTACCGTCCCTTCTTCAGTTGAACAGATTTTAGTCATGATGAGTGATCTGTCAGTGAGGTCGATCAGTAGATAAGTTTCACATTCATAGTTAAATGTCAAGTGGCAAAGCAAATTAATGTCATATATAGAATAATTCGTGGTTACGAAAAGGTGGAAGTGGAGCAATAAGAAGCGCGATCATTGAACGTCTGGTCGATAATGATCACCCTATCTCTATAGTCTCTGCCTTTAAAGTCATCTACAATTCAAAGAGTAATTTACCCAAATTCCTACGTACCCAACTCATCTGTATTGCTGAAGCTTTGGCTATCGAAACAGAAAAGCAGATCTCTGTGTACAGAAAAAGTTTGTTCAATCCCTCTAACTCCATGGTCTTAATCCCTCTATGCTAAATTATTGTAATCCCCAATCATATTTTAGCTCTACCAATTTTTCATTTTTTTCATTTTGTCTATTCAATTTGTATACTCTTCCTTATTACGTGATTTTTACTATTACTACTTTCACTTTGAACTGTCCCCGGTTCCACTTGTCATTCTAAATCAATTCTTTTTTACAACGACAAATTCTCTACTATTAAATTTTACACAATATTACGTAACGTTTTTTTTTATTCGATTTGTCTACTAATCCTATAATTGCACACCCTTTTTGAAGTTTCACATTATCAAACTACTTGATATACGGGTGAAACTTAGACACTGTAGTAGAGCATAACTGCATTATAGATAAAATTTTATTCTGATAAAATCACACAGTGGTGTTATGCAGTAATATTCACTGATAAACACGTTACGAGCACAAATGACAACTGCTCATTATCATATCATATCATAACTTGAAATGATCATCAGCAATAAATTGTGCTCAAAACATCATCAGTAAGTAAAAACTACTTGATTTTCAAAGTGATACAGTTAAGAGACAGTTTGTAAAGCTTAATAGAACAATTTAATTGTAATCAAATCTCAGTCAGTGGAACATAACGCAGTCCGTTGATCCGTTGAAAAGTCAAATTTATGGGGCAATTTATTGTGAAAATATACATATATATAAAAGACAAACCTGTACTGTCGCATCCACCATAACTGCACCTGTGCGTTGAAATACAGAAGATTGTTTAGAAAAAGATGCTGAATTTACAAAAATAGTCTTACATAGTATAATCCATGTAGCACGCATTCTACCTGTTTGTGAATGGAATATGTTATCAAAGTTTATATACTTATAAACTTACTATAAAAAAAATATTTTGAGCCGTCTGAACCGCCAAATAGCAGAATTCAGAACTGAATATTGTTATTGTTGTTGTAGATGATTTTGTTCAATCCGCGATCATTAAACAAAGTTATACGGATCAACCTTTGCTCAAATTAACTAACTTGATATTTCTAATCTTTATATAATAATAATAATAAAGTTAGACAGAATGATAGAGATATTTATTCAAAATGAGTTAGAAATACGTAATACGTTCAATGGTTTCAATATGCGAATTCTAAAAAGGGAGGATAAGTAAACAAAAAGGCTTTCTTTGATCTATGATCTATGTGATCTGAGGTAGAACTCAATTGGCTAACTATTGGCGATGTGATTGATTCATAATAATCTTCAGGCATTGGTTATGTAGGGATTTTTGTTTGATTGCATGGAGGATTTCATCATGAGCTGACATCAGTTAAAGAACCATTGAAAATCAGCACTGGAGTACTGGACATCTGTTTCGTCCTAGTTTGGGAGTCTTCAGTAGTAATTAATAATAATCATTGCCTGATTCTGAAGAAAATGCCTACGAAATGTACAGAATTCTAACAGCAATAAGAGTTGGAGAAAATAGGATAATTAAGGTTGAACATCAACCCAGGTAGTCCAGTGATTCAAGCAGACTGCCAACTTTACCGCAGGGTTTGAAAAAGCAGTCTCTTAATTACTTCTCCACTCCATGAGTCTTATAGCTGAGCCGCTAGTGCACTAAACCAGTATGAAGATTTTCCTTGCCCCATACCGTGTAAGGATTTTATTTGTCTGAAGTTTGATCACAGATTAATATCAGTTAGAGAACCATTGAAAACCAAGGAGTACCGGACAGCTAGCTCTTTCATCCTGGCCCAAGACTATTCGGGTTAGGACTTTTAACCCAATACCGTGTGATTACAAGGCGTGCTCGTAGACTATTCATTCACCTGGTTCGATTCAGTGACCCATGAATTCCAATTGATATCAATCCGTGATCAGACTTCCAACAAATGAAGTCCCTACAAACTAACTCCGAAAGATTAGTCTAATGCTCACTAATGCCTTACGACATGTTGAAGTAGCCTGAAGTTGTAGTAAGAAGTCGTGACCAGTGCGTTCCACCAGTTGGGTGTAAGGAAAAGTACATGATGATGATACTGGCTGGTGTTTCCACTAAAATCACGAATGAGTATGAGCTGGAATTCATGGGCCAGTGGGTCCGGTACTACTGGCTGAATAGTCCAGGCTTAATGCTGCGGAAGAGCCCGAAACTAGGTGAAAACAGATGTCGAATACTCCCTGATTTCAATGGCTGTCTGATTGATATCAATCCGTGATCAAACTTGAAGGAGATTCTTGTTATTATTTATCAAGTAAATAATTGTTAAATGTCGCTGACAGACACTAGCTCGCTAGTGGGTTCAACACCTACAAACAGCATTATTTCTACGGTGCTTCAAAATTGTACCAACTTCATTTTCACTCGTATTTCTAAATCATCCTACACTCTGGTTTTTATGAATTATCGCTATTTAATAATAAAAATTTTTGCTCTATTCCAAAAACAGTACTAATGATACAACAAGGAATTTTCAGCATTCAGTACAATATCGCATCTAATTAACTCAAAACGATAAAAAAATAAACATTGCATAATAATAATGACAGCTATTTAGGAGATTACAATATGGAATACGAAGAAAAACATGCATAAAGTATAAAATTGTAGTAATAAAAGTAGTAAAACCTAAAATAAAACAGCTAAGTTATAATTAAACGATAGAAAGGGTGACACCATAAAATTACAGAAGGATGGACGATGAAAGGGTCGATTCACTTTGCTAATTACATAGTAACTTATATGTTTCACGTCTAACAGTGTCTCCATCACATAAAATACGGGCTAAATTGGGTATTGTAGAATTTTTGTGTTCTTAGTGGTTCGAGCATATAACTGCCTATATTGACTTCTCGTCCTACCTGATGAGATGCAAGGGGATAGTTATGAATAAAGAGGTGCAGGGGTCTGACAGTGAGGCCTTTGCACATTTTGTACAGGAATTTATGTGTCTCTCGACTATAGTATTGGCGAGCTCACGTAATGACATACCACAAGCCCTACTCACAGCATTTAATACCCTTCGTAACATGATATAGTCTTTTTTGAGAATCCAGGAGATATTAATGGAGAGCAATAGAGTACACATAGGTATAATACGAGAGTTTACAAACTGCAGAAGTAAAGATTGGTTGATACCTGATTGTCTTAACTTTTTAATGTAGAAGGTAAGACGAAACATTTTCTTAGAGATTGATGTGGGATGTGGAATGACCATGAAAGGTGGTCAGAGGAAAGAACTAACTAATCCAAGGTATTTAATGCTTGACTTGGTTTTCGTTTCAGTGGGATCTATGCTACAGACATCATGGAAACTAACTAGACCATGTATGTCACGTCGATACTTGAAAGTGAAGTTAACTGCCTGACATTTGGAAGGATTTAACATAAGACCATTTGACTTAGACCTCTTGTTGATGTCCAACATAAGCTTTCATGTTTGAAGCAGTCAGACTCGGATGTGATTGGCAATGATGCAGTCAGATCATCCTCATATTTGACAATGTTAGTTTCGTTTAAATGAGGCAGGTCGTGTAGAAAGAAAGAAAAAAGAAAAGGAGAGAAGACAGCATCTTGAGGAACACCAGCTTTTGTAAGCGAGGCAGAAGAAGATTTGCCATTATATACAGTATACTGCATTCAATCAGAAAAATAAGAATGCAACCAACTCTTAGCCCAGGAACCTGCTTGCGTCAACGAAAGCTTATTTAATAAAAGGTTTCTAGGTAAACAGTCAAAAGCAGATGTGTAGTCTAGGAAAGCACCACAAACATATTTGGCACCTTTGTCTAAATAAGAACCAACATTATGATATAAGACAAGCGCAGCATCCAAGGTACTTCTACCATGTTTGTATGCAAATTGTTTAGGATCACTAAAAGGTTTCAATGAAGGTTCAAGACGAAGTAAAAGTAATTTTTCCATCAATTTAAAAATTGATATAAAATATAAAAATATAATTCCAACTTAGGTATCAGACAAAATAAAGAAGAAAACTTTAATGCAATAATTGAAGATAGTTAAAATAAGCGCAAATTCTAAATAGCTTAGAGGTAGTAGGAAGTTATCAGATTATTACAATCAAGTAATGATGGCTAAGGTGTGAGAAGCATCCGAACGAACTTCTGATGACTTAGGTTTGGCTTCTTCGTCTTCTTTAGGTGGATTCCAACACTCCTTAGTTATAATCTAATAGAGAAACTCGTGGGGCAAAAACTAAAATTAGTCAAAATACAGTAGATAATTTCAAATGCCTTGTTTAATAGACTTTATATTCATTGTCTACAAGGTGAGCTAAAATAAGACTACGAACAGACCTTGTTTGTGCCCTGCATAATCACTCGAGATAATGTTCATAAATTCGACGATGAACATGTCTTCATTGTACGCTCTTATGCAGCCTGTTATATAATTGGGTGTATAATTTAAATTTCACCTTATGAGCTCGTCCTTCACGTACAGCTGAAGCTTAACTTGTGATGTGATCATAAGAAATTCGATCACACGCTTTCCCAACCTTGGTCATCATTAGCTAATTATGAAGCGCATCAATTTCTTCTTCCCTCCAATCAATTGACAAGCTACTCTTGGCTTAATTATTTTTAATTGTCGCATAAATTTTCTTTGCATTGGTGGCACAGTGGTAGAATACTCTCCAACCATAGAACGAGGCTCGAGGTTTGATCCCCGACTACCAACGCACTCCTTTCCCTCGTTAAGCCAGTAAGTAATAAGACTGGTAAAGAGGGAAGGTTGGTCATGGGGTTGGCAACTTCATGCCGTAAAAATAAGCAACATTGCTATCGAAACTTCAAGCCTGTAACTTGAAGCCCTATGTCCCACCACTGGAAAGTAAAGGAATAAAAATACAATTTTGATCTAATAATCAATTTATAATTATATTTTTATGTATATTATCATTAACACACGCTCTGAACCTTAATTCTGTTGATCTTAACAACTCAATTATTTAGAACGACACATTTAAGCGAACAATATTGTTTTCAATTAGATCTCATCAGGCTTAACTTGATATATATAACTTTACAAATAAAAATTCGAATATAAACCAATCATGGTGTTTTGTCTATAGGATAATAAGATGGTGAATATAAACTGTGCAATTAGTCATAATAGTAGTGATGATATAAAATAATAATAGTAATAATAATAATGGTTTATCAATAATAAGGATGAAAAAGTGAGGCATCTGTGATATATCCACTGGGAAAATTTCATTCAGCGGTTTCGGATGAAGTGACTTCTTCAGTTTGCAATCTGTGATAACACGAATAATGAAAAACAGTATGATTAAACAAACAAATTGTTCAGGTGGAAGTAGTCGATAAAGGCTAGTAAAAACAAATGAACCGATTAAGTAATGCTAGACTGATTGTAAGGGAAGTAAATGAGACACGTTTATAATGAAGATGTGCTAAGATTAAGGGATGATAAGAAAGGGATTGAAAATATAAGTAAGGGGTGGTGTGGAAGTCATTAGTTGGTTATATCTTAGTAGGCCAAGGGAGGGATAATGGTTGTACGAACTTTTTTGAATGCATAGTTTAGGTTTAATAGTTCGAATGCCTATCGCCTCAGCTGTGTGCAGTAGACGAATACGAAGTCTGTTGAAAAGATTCGGTGGGATACGATGAATTACTTTGGAGGCTGTCGTTTATTACACTCTCAATATTTAGGAAAAATTTCAGCAAAGAATATCCTTTTTGATAATTTCCTCTTTCTGCTCTACAATATGTATATATATATATATTTGTGCTTCTGTAGCACACCGGCATAGAATGCTCGCCAACCACGCGCTCCTGTGGTTCGAAGTTCAATCCTTGGCCGACGCACTCCATTACCTCACTACGTCAGCAATCAGACTGCTACCGAAACTTCATGCCACTAGCTTGAAGCTCTATGTTCCACTGGGAACATAAAGGAAATAAAAACAATAATGGTGTTTTTGAATACAATCGATTTTTTAAGTTAGACTAATGAAATTATAATAAGCACACAAATGTAATAGCAAACAGAATATCAAATAAAATTAAGCAAAATTTCCACAATAAATTGAGGATCCTTAAATCCTTAGTGTTCAAGGTAAGGACAGTGTCTGAAACAGCTTCTTTTGTATACATAATTTAGTCTTCTTAATGTGGATTCCAACAGCCAGCCTCACAAATATGAAGTAGACGAATTCTTAAGGTAAAGTTAAGATTAGTTGGTATGCAGCAGATGACTTTGAAAGTCTTGTTAACATCAATCTTGTATTCTGTATCCTTCAGATGAGATAGAAAAGAGCTATGGGTGGGTTTTGTTTGCCCTTTATTGCTTCAACCATTACAATAGTGATTTTATACAGTAAACCAATCTCGTTGCTTATTATAACCATACATGTAAATACATTGATCACATCAGAATCAGTTGTTTGTGCCTAGAAACTATGAATGATATTTTCTCTCCCAGACAGTCTGAAAGTATAGAAACTTTAGGTAGGAAAATGGTGATTTCAATGAACTTTACCTACTGATATCTGCAGTCATTGAGATGATGGATTATGGAAAGTAAAAGAGATGCAGAGATTATGTGAAATCAACTTGGGAAATGAGAATTCCTCAGTTTAGATTATTTAACAGAAAGTAATCAATGAATGAACATAGAGAAGCCAGAGGTGATGAAAATATCTAACCGACAATAACAAATATGAGTCACTATCAATGGAAAAATCTGGACGAAGTTACTTCATTCACTTATACAGGTAGTATCGTCTTAACTGATAAGGATGTCTGAAGCAGGATTGGAAAGGCAAAATAAACCTTCATCTCTTCGAAACTAATGTGCAATTCTGCTTCATTCAGCATAAACAACAAGATTTAGATTTCGAACACCAACATTAAGTAACTTCTTCTACTTGGTTCACAAACTTGGCGCGTTACTAAAAGTATCTCCAACAGCCTGATGAAGACCCTCATTAACATCTACTTTCTCTTGGTACTCAAGATCAGATCAGATCAGATCAGAGATAACTGGCAACAAGAGACTCAAGAAACTAACCAACTAAGAACATATGCAGGAGAAAATGAAGACATATTGAGCCAACATTCAGGAGATTGTTGAATGATATCACTCACCAGGCCGTCCCTTCGGTGGGACTCCAGTGCCAAACGACGAAATGGGCAAAGATCTGAGGGTAAGATGGAGAAGATCGTACAATAAGAAGATGAAAGCTGACTGGCAAGAGTGAAGGGAATAACAACAACAATAATAATAATGATAAATAATCATTTATTCATCAACGTAATTGTGAGTCATCGCCTCAAGCTTCGACGGCATACCTCCTTCTTTTAGATGTTTGATCTCAAACTAAATGGCCATGGAAGCCTATCTCACAGACAATATTCTACACTTCGATTATTATTATTATTTGCTTTAATTCCTACAGGAATATAGGGCTTCAGCTGCACGTCCCAACTGCGTTCGGTTCTCTGCTAAAATTTTCACCTGGCTCCAAGTCTGCTCACATGCTTTCATCTCCTCTTCACATGACCACCTCCATTTCACCCTTGCACCGACGACCAACTCGCCGCTTCCCATTCGGGATCCACTCGACGGCTTGTCTAGTGATGTCACTTGATGGTTTTCTCAGAGTATGGCCACCAATCCAGCTCCATTTCTTCCTGTCTATTTGCTTCCCAATTGGTTCCTGCTGGGTTGGTTCGCTCATTACCAGAGATCCCTATTGCTGATATTTTCTGGCCATCTCATTTTGATTAGTAGTGAGCGAAGACAACTGTTAATGAAGGTCTGAAGTTTGTTTGAGATGCCCTTTATGACGCACTTGCCAAGTCTCTAATCCGTATAGTAGCACTGACTTCACATTTGAGTTGAAAATCCGGATCTTATTTTTCATGCTGAATGCTGTTCACCTCCACACAGACTTGAGAGTAATGAAAGTTTGTCTTGCTTTTCCGATCCTTGCTGCCTTGATATCCTCGTCAGTTCCGTCCGCCTGTGGTTGAAACGATGCTTCTCAGGTAGGTAAAGGAGGTTGTTTCTTTCAGGTTCCTCCCATTTATGTTGGCTGATTGTTTTCTGTTGTGGTTGTTGCTGTTGGTGTTGGCCAGGAATCTTCATCACCTCTGTCTTCTCTATGTTCACCTGAAGTCCTATCTTTGATGCTTCTACTGCCAACTACACTTCAACTTTAGCCCTTTAAACATATGCCATCAATATCTTAGACACTAAACATTGGTAGAATTGATTGTTTTATAAGAAAACTGATATAATAATCTCTGTAAGGATGGATAAAATAGGTTTAATATTGTAATCAAAAGCACTGCCCTGAAGGTGGATAAATTCAACTTCTTACATTTGTATCAAGCCTACCTGTTGTGATTGATTATTTCTATTGCTATAACATGCAAATATTCATTGTTATTTGTTTTTATTTATTGTAAATTCACAGTTGAAATAATTCCGCCAAATACAAATTTCCGACTTCTATCCCTTCCAATTACATGCATACGATAATACAAATAGAAAATCACTGTGATCGTCTAGAAAAACTATATTTGAAACTGACAAACTTTAACAACAGGTTACAAATAGGTGAATTTAAATAACGCTTAAAGAAGGCTACTAATAATGTTTGTTTTTTTAAATTTCTCTGGGTTCTGAATGGAACATAGGGCTTCAGGCTTCAAGTTTTAGTAGCCACGGTGTTGTCTTTTTATGGAGTGTTATCTTTACACCTAACAATCCTCCTTTACTGGGTTCACTATCAGTTGAGCGAGGTTTAAGAGTATGTTAGTCTGGTATTGAACTCCGAACCACGTGTGTTGCAGTTGGTGAGTATTCTACCACTAAACCATCGACGCAGTACTTACGATGTAGACTGCTTTTCCCACACCTTCCATTCAATAATGGACTAGATAGATCGAGAGATGAATGGATGGATAGATAGATGTGTGAGTGAGTGAGTGAGTGAGTGAGTGAGTTTATCATTGACTCCACCAAATCAACAGAAAGGTAAGTATTTACTCAAAAATTCTTTACTAGACTATTCCATTCGATATTGGTATTGGATTCTTTTTCTTTGTCGGCAACATTTACTGAAGAATTCATTGCTCATAAATATTGACAACGCATTCACATTAAAAAATAACAGTGAACGTGGGTTACATTAAATGAACAAAATTATAATCCAGAGTTATGCTTAGATTTAACTTTTTCTATATTTCTCAAAGATTTCTTTTTGTGTGTGTGTGAAACGCAACTTGTCATTTTAAAAATATTTTTGCCTGTCAATCAACTTTCATGTTAGAATTCTACAATGCACAGATTAATCAATACATTCTCAAATTTATAAATATCCCAAATAATATAGAATAGATTAGATAGAATGAGACAGATAGATAGATAGAATTACATAAATAGAATTCAGTCTGCACCAAAGAAAGAACTAGGCACGTCACACTAGTTACTAGTGTTCAATCAAAAATATCCAATACAGTCCTGCAGGAGGTCAATCGCGATCCCGAATAGCTCAGTGATAACGTCTCTGACTGCAGTACTCACGGGGTGACGCTGGTCCGAATCTCACAAGGGACATGAGTTCCTTCAGGGTTGCAGATACACCTTGCTGACTGGTGAGTGCCAACTAGCACGAAACCTAGGTCCAAGGCTTCCTGTGGCCGACTGCCTCCAACTATCTAACATCATCAAATAAAGGTGCATTATGATGGCAAGCTACCTAGAATGGTGGCCACTTTGCAAACCTGACTGATACAAATCAGTCTGCATCAAGGAAAGGACTGAACACGTCGCACTAATTACTAGTGTTCAATCAAAATTTTAATTTTCACCTACAAAAGTTAAATTGTCAAGTCAAGTAGACTTTTTCAGTAATGATTCATACAAAAATCAAATGACTTATCTGCCTGTAACTTGCTATAGGTAGAATAATAATTCAGTTAAGACTTGGCTTTCAGATTCTGGGACTTGTGTGCAATTCGAATTAATTTCAATCGTTGAATTTTCGTCACGAACCAACACCAACAGTTAGATAGACCACTGAAACCGACCAGGGAGCAGTGAACAGCTGCTTCGCCCCGTTTTTTTTGATTCTTCATCAGTGCTCATCCGTGAGTCTTCCAAGGATCGGATCTACGACCTTCAGGTTACGAGACGGAGCTGAAGAGTCCCCAGTTAGTGCCGAGTAGCCATCCCTAACTGATGTTGGAAAAGATTTGGTTTTTTTACTGATACGGATAGTACTACGGACGTAACTTTAGGTGAAATGAAATCATCAAATAATATACAGAATTAAGTCACAATAATATTCGACTGCTTATTGTGAGTGGTTTTTAATGGTTAACTTCTATGGATTTGATTGATTCCAAGTTCGATCATGAATTGATGTCAGTTAGAGAGCCATTGGAAAACTAGCACTGTAGTACTAGACAGCTTTTTCATCCTAGTTTTATGGGAATCATCATAAGTACGCACCCAACAACAGGGTTCAAACCCAGGACCTTCCTGTTACAAGGAATGCTAGCTCGTATACCATTCAGCCACTGAGACCCAATTCAGTGAACAGCCCATGAATCCTAACTTTTACCAATTCGTGATTTTTTTAGCGTGATTATCAACTAATATCATTGGAGGGAAATCCATCCTCAAAGTTGACTGGTCACTGTCACAACTTCTCACTAGAACTCAGGAAACTCAGTCCTATATCTAGTCACTAGTAAGCATCAGATTAATTCTTAAGAGTCGATTCGAGTTTGACCACGGATTGATACAAGTTAGAGAAGCATTGAAAACCAGCGACAGGGAGTACAGGACAACTGTTTCATCCTAGTTTTGCGAATCACCGGCAGTACGCACACACCGCCAGGGTTCGAACCCAGAAACACATCCTTTAGCCGATGGCACCCAATCCAACAACCAATGAATTTTGTAACTTCTGCTAATTCGCAATTTTAGGGCGATCACAAGTCAATTTCATCAACGAGGACTCGTCTTCACGCTCAAACTAATGAGCTCCATTGTTCACGACTTGTTACTAGAAGTCTATTCAACTTTTTCCTGTAACCAGTCACTAGTTAGTACCAAGGAAATCTGGTAGACGATTCAGCTATTGATACCTAATTCAGTGGCCCATGAATTCCGACTACTTTTATTTTACCCTTTTAAAACTAAACGAAACAATTGCAGGCGTTTATGACTGTTTGGTTTCAATGCTTGATTTATCATCTATTTAGTCAAACGTTCAACTTTGCATACCTCGTGTACTCTTTACCATTTTCAACAAGGAAAGAAGGATAGAATTCGCAATATAAAGTGTGCACATTGTATTTCGAAGTTTCTGTTCCCTAAACTACAGACAGTCCGAAATATAATTAGTATAAACAAAATAATAACATACATTTTCTTTAAATTTTATGCAGCAAAAGTTCGGCATGAAGAAAGCAGTTTAAGAAATCAATAACAGATCCATTGTGATGGTATAATCAGTTACAAGCAACGCGAAAAGAAGGTAGTTTTCTATTACAATATTGGAAGAATATTCGACAGGTTTTGTTAGTTCACTTAACAACAAAAGGCACTAACACACCAGCAGTATACAGGGAAAAGGACAATGTAATCACTTCGAGGTGATTGGAAACCAATCGTATGAGTTCATACCAGCGGATCAGAAAAAGCCATAGTAACAAAAGCAATGAAATGGTGAAAAATCAAAAGGAAGAATACTTAATTATATAACAAGTGAAAAGACAAGTTAACAGATAAACTAAGATGAACCACTGTTTCTTTCTGTATGAATAAATTTGTTTTGAGCCACTTTATGGTGATGAATTCAATAAATCGAAGTAAAGTTGGATTTATTTGTTTCTTGATAAGGGTTAATGCAGTCCGAATATCCATCTTGTATCCCAATTCGATTAGATTTCGGCTAATGGAGACAGTAAGGGACTGAGGTATCTTTGAATCTCAGGCTTTTTGGAATACGTTGGGAAAAGCGAACGAATGTCTACCTTCTTGCCCTTCCTATGTAATCACTCTTACATATACGTGAAGTTGTAAACATATTTGGAGATGATTTCAGATTGCGAATCTGTCCACTTTCGATTGATAAAGTGCATGACTAGTGCTGCCAGATAGGTTGTAGCAAGAACAACTCTTAGTCTCTTTTTTCACAGTATGATGCGTCATCTTCTTTAAAGGTTAGCTACATGAATACCTACTTCCTGTCAACTAGTTGTTGGAGCACCGCCAACGTATCGCAGGCCAACAATCGTTGTATTTCTTGATATTGGGCTGCCTTCGATTCGTTGAATAGAACTGTCCTGCAGCTGTCTGTTAGAGAGGGGTATACCTGAGAACTTTGTGAACATCCTGAAAGCTCTATACAGAAACACCTCAGGTGGAGTGAGGGCATACAACCAACTATCATCACTGTTACCAACCAACAGTTGGGTTAGACAGGGTTGCCCAATCTCTCCATTTCTCTTAACTTTGCCATCGATGACATTCTGGAGTCAGCTCTGAAGGATGTGAGTGAAGGTGGTGAAGATCTGCTACCTGGAGATAGACTTTTCGACCTCAAGTATGCAGACGATATCGTCTTACTGTGCGATAGCATGCAGGCTGCCTAAATCGCAATTAATCAGTTGGTGTTCAATGTCTGTAAATATGGTATGTGCTTTGCGCCGTCTGCGTGCAAAGTACTGTTACAAGATTGGTAGGAGCCTGTAACTGCACTCACTGTTGTGGGTGAACAGCTTGAAGTTGTTGATAAGTTTGTTTATCTCGGTAGTTGTGTGAATACTGGCGGAAGGGTGACGGATGAGATTTCCAACCATCTCTTGAAGGCTAGGGTGGTATACACCAAACTGAGCTATCTCTGGCGCCGTCGCGATATTAGCCTGGCTGTCAAAGGTCGGGTAAACAATGCTTCGATGCGGACTGTATTGCTCTACGCCTGTGAAACCTGGCCTCTCCGAGGTGAGGATGCGCAGTAGCTCTGAGTATTCAATCATCGCTGTCTCCACAGAATTTCTTGCTTTCCATGGCATCATCGCGTGAGTATTTCTGAGGATCGGCCGCGTGTATTTGAACATAGCGGAGATCACCACTCGTTGAGTGTCGTCATCTGGAAACACCGGGTCCAGGGACTTAGACATGTGTTGTGAATGTCATCCCAGAGACTCCGTACAGGTCTGCATTTGCTAGCCCTGGGACGGGATGGAGAAAGCGGATAGGCGGTCAGCCCATGACGTGGCGTCGAGGATGTAGGATATTGGTGCCAGGTAAGCATCCGTTGGTGCGTCACGACTCCCTGATTGGAGTCCGAGAGATAGCTCGAAACTTTATCGGATATGGCCAAGAATCGCTATCGTCAATGGCGAACATGCTGCAATTTCCTTTTTTCCTCCCTTTCCAATGATAGTTGACAAATACTGTTTGAACATGCTAAGTATGACTGTTTTCCTTCTAGACGAAGTTCTTTATGCGTTCTCCACCTATATATTTTACTTTTAATGTATGTTGTTTTATTATTATTGTGTGGTGCATCTTTTTTGGTGCCATATTGTACTAATTTAATAGCTTTCTGTTGGACATCAGGAAGTGGTCTAAGTCAAATGGTCTTATGTTAAATCCTTCCAAATGTCAGGCAGTTAACTTCACTTTCAAGTATCGACGTGACATACATGATCTAGTTAGTTTCCATGATGCCTGTAGCATAGATCCCACTGAAACGAAAACCAAGTCAAGCATTAAATACCTTGGATTAGTTAGTTCTTTCCTCTGACCACCTTTCATGGTCATTCCACATCCCACATCAATCTCTAAGATAATGTTTCGTCTTACCTTCTACATTAAAATGTCAAGACAATCAGGTATCAACCAATCTTTACTTATGCAGTTTGTAAACTCTCGTATTATACCTATGTGTACTCTATTGCTCTCCATTAATATTCCTAGGATTCTCAAAAAGACTATATCATGTTACGAAGGGTATTAAATGCTGTGAGTAGGGCTTGTGGTATGTCATTACGTGAGCTCGCCAATACTATAGTCGAGAGACACATAAATTCCTGTACAAAATGTGCAAAGGCCTCACTGTCAGACCCCTGCACCTCTTTTATTCATAACTATCCCCTTGCATCTCATCAGGTAGGACGAGAAGTCAATATAGGCAGTTATATGCTCGAACCACTAAGAACACAAAAATTCTACAATACCCAATTTAGCCCGTATTTTATGTGATGGAGATACTGTTAGACGTGAAACATATAAGTTACTATGTAATTAGCAAAGTGAATCGACCCTTTCGTCGTCCATCCTTCTGTAATTTTATGGTGTCATCCTTTCTATCGTTTAATTATAACTTAGCTGTTTTATTTTAGGTTTTACTACTACTTTTCTCCTTATTTCATACTGTAATTTGCTACATAGCTGCTATAACAACGTTTTGTTATTACTTTTATTGTGTAATGTTTATTTTTTTTTGTCGTTTTGAGTTAATTAGATGCAATATTGTACTGAATGCTGAAAATTCCTTGTTGTATCATTAGTACAGTTTTTGGAATAAAGGAAAAATTATTAGTAGTAGTAGTATCTCCTGGAGATCAGTAAAGATGGTGAGAATTTCAATAAAGTAGAAAGAATACATCTGCTACATTGTGAATAGTATCCAGCCATATCACGAGGAGTATACAAACGCTGTCTCTCAGCATTCAGAAGATCTCTGGTTGACAAACTTGATCTCTCTTTCGCTCTCTGCTTAACTCATACCAGTCGTCAATATCTTTATCGGTTGGTACCATGGTTCAATATTGCCACCTTTAACTCTCTCCAACTGAATCCAAAGTCATTCTGTGTTATTATTATTTGCTCTGGATCATACATATTAGTAATATGCGGATAAAACAGCCTCCTTCCTGAGTACTGATTAATTTTCACAGTGAAGTCACCATCAAATAAATTTACAAAGAAATACTGACATTTTATTTCAGCCTGATTAATTCATTTAATTTAATGTTAAATATTTGACCAGTTAAGTGTGATTTTCCTATTCAAATTTATTTTTTCTCATATGACATTTTTATTTATTTTAATACCACTTTATTTCTTCCGCGTGAATCACGCTAACTTGAACCAATCTATTTCTGTTCAAGGTTTCATGTGAATTTATCAGTCACCACCTCGATTTCAAAATAGTTTTTTTTCTTGTGAATAAGATACCAATATCTCTTCTGATAAAAATAGTAATCTTCTTGTGTCAAGAAAACAACTTATATCCAGGCATTTCATTCAAGCTTATATTCACAATGTGAATAATGATAACAACACATGATTAATTCACATAAATATTGAAACATTGAATACTATCGATTTTCTTAACCAACGCTTCAAGGTCACACACACACAGCAAATATGCTAGGTATTAATCCTGGATATAATATTACCTCTCTTGTCAAGATATTAATTTAATTAATAATAATATTATTATTTAAAAAAAGGGAAAAATGTCTAGTCAAGTGATATCATCCAATAAATTTAAACGTCTAGTTATTAATAAAGCAATGAATTTGATACCACGTTTAACTGATAAGCAAATATTGAAGGGAATAAATGCTGAAATCAGCGAAAAAGAAGTGTTGGATATTGCCTTATTTCTACCAGACATCTTAATGACTGAACCTGTTTGTCTCCAGTTAGACTTGACTGAACCTATCACAATTATCGGTGATATATACGGTCAATATGGACATTTATTAAGAATATTAAATTATTATGGTCATCCACCAGAGAAAAAATATTTATTCCTTGGGAATTATATTAATCATGGACCACAGAGTATGGAGACTATCCTACTTTTAATTATCTATAAAGTATGCTATCCAAAGTCAATATACCTGTTAAGAGGTAAACATGAATGTGTACGGTTGACAAAAGCACATGGTTTTTATAAAGAATGCGGTAAACGATTCAGTTTAAATTTTTGGCATATTCTAATGGAAATATTTCAGTATATGCCAATTATGGCAATTATAGAAAATGAAATCTTCTGTGTACACAGTGGTATCTCACCGATGATTGAACAATTCGATATTAAATCACAAACACAATTTATTGCCTTTATTGAACAAAATATTATTCTACCCGCAGATATTGAAAGTAATCGTTTATTAATGCATTTTATATGGTCTGATCCTGATGATGAAACTAATGGATGGGATCAAAACCCTTGTGGTCAAGGTTATCTGTATGGATCGAATGCAGTGAGTGAATTTTGTAAGCGTATAGGTGTAAAACAAATTGTCCGTTCAAGTGAATTAATGTTGAAGGGTTATGAATTTTTTGTTAATCCACGTCTATTGACGATATTTTCAGCACCAGATTTTACACGAAAATATGAAAATGATGCCGCTATGCTATATTTGTATAAATTGGACTCAGAGTTAAATAATAACGGTAATAATAATAATATAGGTGCACAGATTCGATTGATTCAACCAATTATCCGTCTAAGGTGTAAACCAACACTACGAATGAATATTGCACTAAATGATATCAGTGTTAATTTAGCCACTGGTAAGTTGACTGTAATTTTTTTCCTTGCCGTTTATTTTCTCATGTGACAAATAATAATTATTACAGAAGAGGATTGTGTATGAATGGAATGCAATTTATCCGAAGGCCTAGTACACACGCATTCGACTACTCTTAAACCCTGTGAGAACAATACAGAAAGGCAACACTAACTACCAAATTGTATGGTACAATTGTAAATATACTGGAGAACTAGTCTAAACATCAAAAATGTGCACAACGTCGAATATCCTCATGATATTCGACACGCAATGAAATATATGTATATATATATACTTCAATTTTCAAGTATCTCATAGAGAATTATGTAACTAGTCAAATTGCATATTGTTATTGACTAAATATATTATTGTAAAAGCATTTATAGTGCGTTTTCTTGCATACATTCAAATATTACCGATACTATGTCCATGAGTTCGAATTTTCGACCGCAGAGACATCTTACTGACGAAGGCTTTTTGTCACTTGCCTTCAACCATCTAAGATCAGTTCAATGGGCATTACATTGACGAGATACCATGATTGGCTGATCACATAGTAAACTTGACTGTGACAAAAGAATTCAGTCTGTACTAGTACCAGGACTAGACAGATGAATGACATTGGCTACATCATCGTCACCATTCAATGTATACACAAATATAATAGCTTAGAAGTCTTGTTGACTAGTTAATTGGGAACAGTGTAGAATTAATGTATTGCTGGAAGAGTGCACGCTATTACAGTCAACTTGGTTTTGAACCAGACAGAAGGATTCCGCTCAAATGTATCTGTAAATTATTCACATTAATACAAGAAATGATTTTTGGGGATTTTCAATTTCCTACCAACCTTTGGTTTTATTTAATTCAATTTTAGATTTTCCTGTCGATTGATTGAACCGAAGTGATCGGTCTCAGGTTGACATGTCGGCACCTCCTTGTGCAGATGCTTTGACGATAACTGGTCATGTAACTAGAAGTTAGCTGGAGGATGATGACTAGCAGTGGAATCCAGGATGCTCATTTCGTCGTATTTGAGAGTCGTCATCAGCTAGATGTACCTGAGTCCAGCAGTGAGTAATGGTGTCCCCACAGAGGCTCGAACTCAGTGCCAATAGTTTCAAACGCCAAAGCGTTATTCACTGGACCATTTAGGCCACGAGAGTCACCCTTGTGCAACGGGGAATATTAATTATTTAATTCAGCCGACTAGAAAATCTAAAGTTCAATTAAATAATTAATATGCCCCGTTGCACTAGAAGTGACTCTCGTGGCCTAAATGGTCCAGTGAATAACGCTTTGGCGTTTGAAACTATTGGCACTGAGTTCGAGCCTCTGTGGGGACACCATTACTCACTGCTGGACTCAGGTACATCTAGCTGATGACGACTCTCAAATACGACGAAATGAGCATCCTGGATTCCACTGCTAGTTATCATCCTCCAATTAACTTCAGTCTTATGTTTAAACAGGAGTAAGGCAAGGCTGTCAATCGCCATCTAGGATCTTCCCAACAGTGGTGGACTGAATTATGTGACAGGTCGTAAAGGGTGAGAAAATAGACGTACGTACACACCAAAACTAGAAGACTTGGGCTTCGTGGATGATTTGCGTCCTGTGTTCCACAAACTCGAAGATTTACAGGTAGGCATAAGAAGCAACGAAGATAGGAATTCAGATGTACACAGAGAGGAAATAGGTTATAAAGACACAACTAACCACCAATCACCATCAATGGGAAATATCTAACGGAAGTCACCACTTTCATTTGCCTAAGCAGCATCTTTTCAACCGCAAGCAGGAGGCATAGATGGAGATGTAAAAGCCAAGATCAGGAAAAGACTACTCTGAAATCCCTGTGGAGCACTCAGAACAACGAACAATATCTGGATCAAAAACACTAATAACAAGTCAGTGCTCCTATATATGGTTGAGAGTCTCACTGCATCACAAAAATCACTACCAACAAAACTGCACCCTTCCATCAATACCCGCCCCTTTTGCTGACTGAATCCTGAAGTTTAGATGGCCAGTCAAAGAAGATAGTCAACAAAGAACTTTGGCAGTGCAGCGAATCATTTAAGAAAGGAGGGAAATGAAGATGGATAGAACATACGCTGAAGAGGCGTTTAAGTGATACAACACTCGAATGGAACCCTAGTGGAAAGTAACGAGTTGGATCTCCGAGCGTAACATAGAAGAGATCCCGCAAAGAGGAAATGAAAGCTTTGTGGGAGAACAAATAACAGTAATCATGCGGATTCAGAACCACAATCTTAGTAAGTTTCCTATAATTGTATAAGGATATTGGTAAAATTTATGCCTACTTATCCAAAAGATGAAAATATTTTCAAAACATGTGATGATTAACCTTCTTCTTCTTCTTTCGTTTTGTTTTACTATACTCTATTAAAACTCTAGGTACAGCAATGAAGAGTAACAGTGAATTGACCACCACCACCACCTGTGAAGTGTGCACAAATGATGAAAATAACTAATCATTATATCAGTAGGAGTAGTTAGTGCACAAATGTAAAAAAACAAAATCTATTAAGCACTTACATTCTAGAAAGAAAATGAGAATGTTTCACAGTGCATCTCGAAAATCAATATTTAAAAAAAAAATCAGTGGCCTTTTTTCTTCGTCTTGGATATTTACATTTACACACTAGGTATATCAACTTTGTAGGTTGGAAAGCAAATTGTTCCATTCATTACTTTTAAGATGTATACACTAATCATCAAGTGAGTGCAAGTACGTGTAGAGATCAGTGATACGGTATTCTACCCGAAGGATTCCGTAAATTATAACTAGTTGCACAGATACAAAAGGCTAGTGTGGCAATCACCAACTTACGTCATCATATTCAAGTATTGGTTTGTAGGGATTCGACTGATTGGTTACAGGATTTCATCATGAGCTGACATTGGTTAGAGTACTGGAAAGCTGTTTCGTTCTAGTTTGGGACCCTTCATCAGTACGCATCCACCGCCAAGGGTCGAACCAACGACCTTCTGGTCACAAGGCGAGCTAGCTCGTAGACCATTAAGCCGCTGGGACCCGATCCAATGACCAGCGCATGAATTCTAACTTCTGCCGGTTCACGACATTGCGCGACCGCTAGCCAATATCATCATCTTTGACGAAGATGTGATATCCGGTTATCAATCAAACCTGGTGTGTACTTGCGCAGCGGTTCACTCTGTCCTCCTTTATGGCTATGAGACATGTCTATCGAAAAAGGAAGATATTAAAAGGCTAGTTGTCTCTGACCACTGGTATTTGTGTTCTATTACCCGTGTTAAGTGGGATAATATGGTGAGTAATATCACAGTTAGGTGTAGAGTCTTATGTAAGGAGGGAAAATCAATCGATATGATTGTGAAGCTATATCGATTGAGATAGGTAGGACATGTATTGCATATGCCAAAACCACGTCATTCTTCAGCGAGCAATTTTAGCTGACATAGGATGGATCAGATTGGAGAAGAGTTAGGGATGGTCAAACTAAAACTTTCAGTCAGTTCATGAAATCTTTAAAGGTTAGTCTGAGTCAAGTAAGGAGGTGTAAACTTCCTGACTGGATGGGATCCTTGGGATTCTAAGAATCAATGACTTGAGACTATTGATGGTATGGTTCGAAATCTCTTTTTATCTACTCTTGTGTGCTACATAGAATGTGGCAACTTCAACTGCTCCATCTCTGTTCAAAGTTCTATAATGAAATTCAGACAGTTGCACATGCTTTGAAAATGGAATGTTTAGACAAATCAACTCAAGGTGTTATCATACAACTCCTATTCTCTGAAGTCAGTTACCTGCAGAAGAAGGTGTTTCATGCATCGTGCTAAGGTTATAAAATGATGTAACATTCATTGACTGAGGTGAATAGCTATATGCCACTCACAACAAGCAGTAGTGCCTACCAGCCAGATTGAAATAATGCAAACAACGAAAGTATAAAACTTGGACACTGTGGTAGAGTATAACTTTATTATGAATAGGATTTTATTTTGATAAATCACACAGTGTTTCACAGTAATACTAGCTGATGACGTTTACAGCACAAATTATTGCTCATAATCACATCAAGCTACTCACACAACTTTTTCCTTCATTTATATACATGTGTGGAATGGACTAGATATTGGATGGTAAATAAGATATTGGATAGTAAATAAGATGTGAAATAAGATGTTTTTTATAGTAAAAATAAGCAGCTTGTTAGAATGTCATAATGTGAATTGAAATACATTTTAACATTATTTATTATCCTCCTCTGATTTAACTGACTGGTGGTAATAATACCTTCCATATCTCTGGTATTTGCATTGAGTCACTTCTATTGCACGTGTTGGGTGTGGACTCGATGAACCAGACAGGATTCAGTAATCAATCTCTCTCCATCTCCACCTACCTGCATTACTTTTTAGAATTTTGACTCTGTCCCAGCCACCCTATTGTGTGGTTGTGTGTTAATGCATGCAGTGCAATTGCTGGGTCGTTTTCTACATTACTTATCATCGTGGGATCAATCATTCTAACCTTAGCAAGTTTCTTATTTTCCGGCAATCTGACTACCCTCAACATACTAGTTTGACCTATGTTGTTGACTTAACTCACATTCATTGCAAGGTATTTTGTAAATTATATTATTTTGTCTAATTGGGTCAACCTGCAGGGTCATTTAGTATACAGAGATTGTCCCTGCCTGAGTTTGTAGGTTTGAATGACACTCTAATTCATGCTTTATCGAGAATCCTATGTTGGATCTCAGATGTCCCCTCCTTATGTGGTAAAACTGTAGGTTGAGAGAGGCTGATTACTGAATCTTTGTTCATCGAATCGACTACACCTAACACAACACATGCAACAGAAATGACTCAATGCAAATACCAGAAATATGGAAGACATTATTACCGCCAGTCAAATCAGATGAGGATAGTAAATAATGTTAAAATGTGTTTCAATTCACATTATGACATTCTAACAAGCTGCTTATTTTTACTATAAAAAACATCTTAGTTCCTATCTTGTTGTAGTCTACTCATTTTCTTCAAATGTCTAATCATCAATTTTTGATGATTAGACATTTGAATAGACATTTGACATTAGACATAAAATCTTCATCACTCAGCATCAAAATTCTGTCGGATTCTCAATAAAAACGTCAAGTCAGTCAGCTCTTCTATACGGATCAGAAACTTGGTGGGCGGGTCACAAAGAATATTTCCAAAAGGTTGCAGACCTTTATCAACAACTAATTGTCTTCGCTGGCTCTATACTGAAGATCAATCAGATGGCCAGGCCGGAAAGAATCACCACCAACAAGAAACTATGGGAACAAACAAAATAAGAACCAATCGCCAACCAACAAATATGCAGGAGAAAGTGGAGATGGATTGGACACTCCCTGAGGAGGCCGCCGCTGGGTGATATCGCGCTAGCGTCAGGCCATCGCTCGAGTGGAACCAGGCCGAAAGGGAAGCGGCGACAAGGGGATGTCAGTGCAAGGGTGACATGGAGGACATCGTGTGAAGAGGAGTTGAACCGGCATGGACTAACATGGATGCAGGTGATAAGTACAGCAGAAGACAGAATCAAGTGGAGACGTGCAGTTGAAACCCTATTTTCCACTAGGAACCCAAGGGAACAATAATAATAACAAATGATCATCAATTTTTACTCATGTATATAAATGAAGCAGGAAAGTTGTGTGAGTAGTGCCTTGATATAATGATTATGAGGCAAAGTTAAACTTTAGACACCACTAACAACCAATCAGCAAACGACCTTTAACGGACCAATCACATTAAAGAGGCATATATGATGAATGGAAATGTATATTCATAGAAAAAAAGCATAAAATAGAGAATAAAAAAGTTACATGGGATATCTTTCTCGAACATGTGAGAGAAACATCTCCCAGTTTAGCATGGGACTGTCAATGGAGAAGTTACACCATATCCCGTACATATATTCATCCAAATGACTATAAATGAGATCCATTTATAGCCCTTATCCTATTTTTCAACCTGCCCCAAAATCCTTCAATAGAATTTGTATGTGTCCTCGTAATGGGATCCACAAAATCACTTGAATGGTTGACTCTATGATGAATATATCCCAGAGATGACAGCGAATTGTAGCCTTTCCACTTGTCCGTGTGTATAAATGACCCCCGCTTAACAAGTCTGGTAATAATAGGTATAAGAGTAGTTGCTTTTCTATCTGCTATCCTTTCGACGAATCCCTTTCGGAGGGAGGTGTCATACAAACCTATTACCCTGCTGCTCTCACACCCTGTTTCAACACCCATTAGATGCAGATATACAAAATCTGGGTTAGGGAGAGAAGCGACCTAGCGAAAAAAGTTCCTACGAAATATTAAAATTATCAGCTTACCTTCTCTAGTGTTAGTAGGCTTCAAACATATAGCACAACGATGAACAACTCCATCAGTTGATTTGGTATAGCTTTTTAAAGTCATGATACCACCACACAGACAAATTCGCTCTTTCCGGAGCAACTCAAATCCAGGAAATACTGGAAAACACTAACCTCCTCGAATTGCAACAATAGCCTTGTAAGGTCACGCATTAGAAATGAATCAAGCGCTATACAACATTGAACAGCGTTCGTGAACCTCATTGGATAATTCGACATGCCTCGTGAATCTCATTGGATAATTCACTGATTGGTAGTTAATGGTGTCGAAAGTTTAACTTCACCGATTATGAGCAGCAATAATTTGTTCTCGAAACGTGGTCATCAGTAAATATTACTGTATAACACAACTGTGTGATTTATCAAAATAAAACCTTATCCATAATGGAGATAAACACCGAAAGGCTGTTTCGCTCGTTTTGAACAGAGCTTATCAGTGGTGCACCCGTTTATCCTAGGTCAGAGAACCGAATCAGTTCAAATCACCCGATTTCTGGTTGGCTAGTTACTTGGGTGAACACTAGTGTTACCATTATAAATCGAATTCTCAATTTGCAATTTACACACCATTTGAGGAGGTGAAATTTTACCACGGTTTCCTTTGCAAACCGAAATTATTCAGATCACAATAATATGTTTACATGATACGCTTCACGCGGATGCCCGGCGCTCTCCACCGGGTTGACTGTCCATTGGATGACGGTCTAGGGGAGATGGCTAAACCCTGATTCCAAACCTCCAACGACTGGCGTATGAAGCTCACTGGAGCTCACCGGCAGACGTATGGACAAAGGGCTTGTTGGATGTCCTGGATGTCTGGCCCCATTCAAAAAGGCGTATGAACCGAACTCCGGTCACCGGCTGCCAATGGATAGTGGACTCCTTACTCCACTCCTACTGCCTTGTAGGTCACACTTGGCTATGTAAAGGCTAGAGCTGCACTCTCAAACAAAAGGCCGAACGATGCTGGGGACATCACTCGTACCAAATTCCCATGAAACTTCATGAACTCTCTTACAAATTGCCGCGCCTGGGCAGCGATGATTCGAGACGTTCATGAAGCCGGCTCATCCTCCCGTAGGAGATAGCCGAAGTAAAGTAAAAAGTAAGTAAGATACGCTTCACAGCATAAAGGGTAATCACACGAAAACAAGCATAAATACATGATACTATATACTACTGACTAACTGATTCAAATTAGTAGTTGTATACCACTCACACCAACCAGTTAGATGAATGGGTGGGATTTCCCTCCTCGAACTGTGTAGATTTGATTTTGGTATGTGGAGGCTGATGATACCGTTCAGTTTCCCAGGCTGAAGTAGACGGGGAGAGAATGGAGCTCAACGTCCACCACACAGGTTGAAAGTTAAGTGCTCAAGATGATAAACCATGTCTTCACTCTCATACACTAGTGTCAAAAATCGAATTTTTTTTGTTTCACTTTAGCCTTACAAGTCTAAATTTGAGCATCTGAAGTGAAGAAATTACGCTAAAAATACAACTTGGTAACTCTTGTAATTTTTTTTATTTCCTTCACGTTGCCCAGTGGAGCATAGGGCCTCAAGCTAGAGGCTTGGAGTTTCTGTAGCAGTGGTGTTTATTTTTACAGGATGGCGTTGCTAGCTTCATGCCTAACCTTCCCTCTTTGCCAGCCTTTTTTTTATTACTGGCTTAGTGAGGTAAGGGAGTGCGTCAGTGGCCTGGGATCGAACCCCAGACCATGTGCATGATTGGCGAGCGTCCTAACCACTGTGCCACCGACGCGCACTAGAAGCCTTGCCGAGACCACCATCTTGTAAACAAAAATGAAATTGGCATCCTATGAATTCCTGCAGCACACGTCTGTGTAAGCTTCTCAGTTGATTCATCAGTTTCTCTCTCTCCCCCTCTTTTCCATGCATCCTTCCGTATTCATACATGAACTTAAATAAAGATATTGTCCAAATAAATCTATGATAAGCAATAAACAAGCTAGGATACTATCATATGAATAAGACAAATGAACATATTCACGAATTAAGGGTATCAGTTCGCCTCACATATATATACACACACACACACAGACAATGTAACAATAACAAAAAAGCTTAAATTTTCAATCAACAGAAATCTTATTAACATCATTACGACTAATTAAAAGTTAATTTTATAGAAACTAAACAGGGAAATACTGTGAAATCAAATCAAGCGCCGATAGGAAATTAAATAAATTCAAACAAGAGTTCTGTTGAGAAGAAAAGTAAATAAGTAAAGTATTTACATAAATAGAGATTGTTTTATAAATGTGATTTGGTGAATGATCTTCTTTTCTGCTGATTTTCAAATGAAAAACGCTTAGTTTTGATTGAATTATAAGGGGTGTGATTTTGGTGCTGTGATTGACAAAGCTACTTTTTCTTTAACGAGTTGATTTACAAACTTCTGTTCGATGTTCAGCTCTTTCTCGTTTATTATGCGTTTTACTGAAATAAAAGTAAACAAAAGATCAAAATTACAACCTTTTTATTTACAAAAAAATCCGTATAATCGTACACTAGTTAGCGTAAATCTGCTGAATGAACTCAGTATAAGAAATAAGATTTGAATTTTTAATACTAATGGCAGTTTCAACGCCTACTTCTATATGGTGTGTTACGAAAAGCATCTCTAACAGTCTACTGAAAACTTTCATCAACAGCTACCTTTGCTTTATACTGAAGATCAGATGGTGTGCTAGAAACGACTACCGACAAGAAATACAATTGGTGAGTGGTGACTAGCAGTGGAATCCAGGATAAAGCGCATTTCGTCCTATTTGGGACTCATCATCTGGATGTACTTGCATTCCCCAGTGAGTGATGATGATGACGAGTCCCAAATAGAACAAAATAAGCATCCTGGATTCCACTGCTAGTCACCACTCACCAATTAAATTCTAATTACCTGCTCAGACATCGTTGAAGTATCTGCACAAGAAGCCGACATGTCAACCTGAGACCAAGCAATTAGATGCAATCAATCGACGGGAAAATTAAAATCTAATCAAATTACCGACAAGAAACTCTGATAATGAACTAACCAACCACTCGCCACCCTAAAAAATATGAAGAAGGAAAATGAGATGCATCGGGGACACACAAACACACTGGGGAAACCACTGAGTGACATCACGCCTCAGGTCCTCTGGTGAAACCCGAATGGGAAGTGGCGAGTTGGACAACCGAGGGTGACGTGGAGATCAATCATATGAAGAGGAGATGAGAGCGTAAAGGCAATCATCGAGTCAGCTAAGGAGGACTGCAGAGGACAGAATGAAATAGAGACGTGGTGTTGAAGCCCTATGTTTTACTTGGAACCCAATGTGATAACAGTAATAATACACTCGTAAAGCTATTTATTCACACAACACAGGTGTTCGATCTATACAACTAATAAAGTATGCAAAGCCAGTTGATAGATATAATTAAAGCTGATTGCTTTGTGCTTAAAACTGGATTCAATGTTTTTCCATCAGTCCTAAAAACAATCCTAATAATGATATTATTATCAGCAGTAGCGACAATACTCAAGTTAGGCGAACTGTAGTACTCCTAACCAATTGGTTTGCTCGTAAGAAAATTATAAAATGGTAAAATTATTCAAACATCTATGAAAACACAGAATAATTAAGCAAAGAATATCCCTTTCGATAAATTCTTCTTCTGGCTCTACAATTATATATATATGTTCATATACACAGAATATTCTAGATTAGTAGTCAATAACAATATTAGTGTTTTTTAAACAATATCGATTTGTAAAGTAAGATCAACTGCTCCTGTGGAGCCAGTTAGTTCATAGGCCGTACAACTAGGCATCTTTCTCGTCGAATTTCCGAACATCCTGCGTGGTTAAGCAAAGGACAAACAAAATCTATTCGTAGCGCTATTCCATCTCATCTTGTGGAGACACAACACAAGACTGACGTTAACCATGCTTTCAGGGTCATTTACCGTATACCAACGAATCTCAATTTTGCCTTGAGAGTTTGACCACTAAATATTGCTGAGGCTGTGGGGATCCATAATAACAAGCCTAATTTATGCATCCAAAAGAAGTTAGTTCAGCCACTGGGACCCGATCCAATGGCCCATGAATTCTAACTTCTATATATATAATTGTAGAGCCAGAAGAGGAATTTATCGAAAAGGATATTCTTTGCTCAATTATTTTGTGTTTTATAGATGTCTGAATGAAAATTATTCAAGTCCACAGACAATAATATTTCACTGGTTTTAATTATAACACCTTACTTCTAACTAATACATACAACTGGATACTGCCTAACCGATTCAACCATCTAGCAGACAGACTGACCTAAATGTTGGGAGGAATTTGATCAGCAAATTAACATAAAGGCTCGATTAAAAGTGATTAATTTGAATCCTGACAATATCTTGCTGAGTTTCAACTACATTCAGTATCTTTCCACAGCAATATATTTACCAGAGAATGATTAAAAAAACAGAGTATTGGAGAATTGTTTCGTCCTAGTTTTGCCACACACCCCCACCAGAGTTCGAAATCAGGACCTTCCAATTACAGGGCAAGCTAAGGGACCGTTTCAGACACCGGGATCTAATCCAATGACCTATGAATTTTGACACCCACTGGGTGCGTACTGACGAAGAGTCCCAGGCCAGAACAAAACATCTATCAAGTACTCCCTGGCTTTCAATAGTCCTCTAACTTATATCACCTCGTGATCAAACTCGAAACAAACCAAATCCCTATTAACTAACTCATGAAAACACTGAAGTCTGAAAGCTTGAAGCCCTATGTTCCATTCGAAACAACACCAGGAAGAATTAGGAAAAACCGCATTTCCTTGGGTAATACTAAACTCTAATGACGAATATTTCTACAAAAAAAGAAGTGATTAATTAGCACTTAACATAATGAACATCGTCAACGAATTCTTCGCTTCGGCACACCACCTCTCAGTACCCATTACATGACAAGTTTCGGTTTGAATAAATAAATAAAAATAGCCAATTATTTCTACATTAACTAAACAAATTATCATCACAGAGAGAAATGTGAGTGCTCCTCCTTATCAGTAATTTCAGTAAACCTTAACAGTATTAAAAAAATATTCAGGAGTTGATTTGTAAGGATTAGGTATGTATTTCGAGTTTCACCACGGATTGATATCACTTAGAGAATCATTGACAACCAGCTACAAAGAGTACTGGACAGCTATTTCATTCTAGTTTTATGGGAATCATCGGCAGTAAGCAGCCAACAGGTGTCAAAATTCATGGGCTATTGAATCGGATCACAGTGGCTGAATGGTATACGAGCTTACCTTGTAACCGGAAGGTCCTGGGTTCGAACCCTGCTGGTGGGTGCGTACTGCTGATGATTCCCAAGCTAGGATGAAACAGCTGTCCAGTATTCTCTGTGGCTGGTTTTCAGTGGTTCTCTAACTGACTGATATCAATCCGTGGTCAAACTCGTAAAAACAAATTTAATCCTTACAAACCAACTCTTGAAAATTGACCTGTTCCTCACTAGTGACTTGCTACAGAACGAGTTTCCTGAAATTCTAGTGAGAAGTCTTGACCAGTGAGGTCCATCCAGTTAAGTGTAAGGATGGATTTCCCACCGATGATATTGGTTGGTGGTCGCGCTAAAACAGATCAC
Organism: Trichobilharzia regenti; assembly: GCA_944472135.2. Classification (NCBI taxonomy): domain Eukaryota; kingdom Metazoa; phylum Platyhelminthes; class Trematoda; order Strigeidida; family Schistosomatidae; genus Trichobilharzia; species Trichobilharzia regenti. Next base: position 74,047,561 of record OX235263.1, read on the forward strand.
GAATTGGTAGAAGTTAGAATTCATGGGCTGGCCATTGAGTCAAGTCCCAGTGGCTGAATAGTATATGAGTATTGAAAATGTTAAGTGAGTGGAAAACAAGGGCTGATTTCCATAGCACCTACATACTATCCACAGCTAGACAGTAGAATACAGCATCTCAAAAATTCCCTCCATCTATTTCATACAACGCAAAAGAAACATATGTAGGTGTTTCCACTAAGCGGCAAGGCATATTCTATATATATATATATATATATATATATATATATATATATATATATATATATATATTAAGTGGAATGCTGTTTTGAGAAAGCACATATATAGACTCATATTTTCATGAAAAATGAGGAAAGACATACTTAAAACATCGTTTGCAGAAGTAGTCATCGCATTCTTGGCACATCATGTTAGCGTCTTCATCACACATACAACACCAAGGATCATAATCGTTTGTGGGTATATCACTTATCTGTTCTTCTTCAGGCAAAGTAATTCCACACTTTTTATCCAGCAATGCTTCCTCTGTGTACTGAAAATATAAAAACAAGAAGTTGTTGTATAAGTTGATTATTATAACAAAAGATTATACATGAATCCTATTAGAAATTTTCAAGTCTATGGTGAATAATTACTATACTATACTACGCATGAACGGGGACTTCAGGGGAGACTTATTGACAGATATCCTACAGAATAGAATCACTAGTTCCCTAAATAAAACCTTCTCCCTAAGAGTGGCATTCTCCAGTCGTCAAATGCTTCTGAGCAATTCAAAGGACAAACTTCTGCATCTGGCCATTCTAAAGCGTATGTATCAATTCACCTGCTCCTATGAAGCTAAGTAAATAGATTGTTCTATGAGCATCCTTTCAAAAAACGTTAGAGAACACCACCAAGCACGACCTGCAAAGAGGAGACAATGGTCCAACCGGTAGCGCTATGATTGGAAACCTAGTCAGTACCTGCCACACCACCTCAACTAACTTATCATTCAAAGTCATTTATACAGTGAACAAAAATTGACCAAAGGCAGTGTGTTCCCGAATTATTTGTACTGCAGAAACACACAACATATGCCACGAGAAGCCGGAGGAATATGTTCAAATGACACTAGACCAACTTCCACATTTACCTGGGATCTAGTTCTGTTTAGCTCCTTAGTTTTTGTTGTTTTTTTTATTCCCTTCATATTTTTCATTTTTAGTTATAAGAGTATTATTTCAATTTGTGTCTATGAAAATCCCATTTTCAACTGTCTTCGATTGAAACCACTTTACACATTACGCAACCCTTTTTAACCTTGCATAATTTTGCTTCTGTGTCTCTTGTAATTCACATTCAAACCTTAAAACTTTCCGATAAAGTTGGAAATTAGTATGTCTTCTAATCTCCATTAGTATGTGGAATAAATTATAATTGTATCTATGTACGTCTATGTATGTATAAATGCGATTTTACAGCTGCTTTCGAGGAAGAAATCGCTGAACAGATATCTGTCTGCAGAGCTTCTGCAAAGTTAACTAGAATGACAGAATTTTGTGTCAAAATGAAGAGAGGTAAGGCAGGAGTTTATCCGTATAAGCCTCCCTATTTCTGTCTATTCTTCAAATAACCATATTCTGTAGTAATGCGTTGAAACCGCCTTATACCAGAATTGAAAATTTAAGCTAATGGGGCAAACTAGAAGTTGTTATAAATTTGATTGCACAACCTTATACAGACAATCAAATTATTTTTATTTTGGTTCGACACTAGTCAGTAACTAGTGTAATGTGTTTATTCCTGTCTTTGGTGGATTAGACGCATTACACTAGTTATTCACTGGTGTCCAATCAAAATATTTGATACGGTCCTACAGGAGGTTAATCGAAAGGCTGAATAGCTCAGTGATAACGTCTCTAGCTGCAGCACTGGTGACATGGGTTCGAATCTCAGAAGGGACTTGAGTCTGTTCAAGATTGCAGGTACGTGTTGTTAGCAACAAGCACGAAACCTAGGTCCAAGCCTCCTGACGACTGCCTCCAACTATCTAACATAAACAAATTAGTTTATATAAACTCTGATCAAGATTTGACCAACCGGAAGCTGTGGACAAAGGTTTCAAGCTTGTTGTCAACATCACGTACCTACAATCTTGGGCGGAATCAAGTCCCTTTTGAGATTCGAACCCCAATCGCCCGGTGCTGCAGTCAGAGACGTGAACATTGAACTGCCCGGACTCGCTACTGACCTCCCTGAGACTGCAATGGATACTTTGATTGGGCACTAAGTAGTACCTAATGTCATGCGTCTAGTCCTTCTTTTGATGCAGCCTGAATTCTATCAATCAAATTTGCAGCGCGGCCAACATGCTAGATGACTCGCTTGCCGCCAATCGACTTCAACCACCAGACAGTAATTCACAGTTGATCGTGATGGCAAGCCACCTCTATCATGGTGGCTATATTGCAGCCACTACCACACAAAGGACTAGACGCATGACCTTAGTTACCACCCCGTAGCCAAATCAAAGTGATCTCAATTTGTTTACCCACTCGTGAACTGCTTATGCCTTAACCTAGATATGTATAGCACAACCTTCATTTCTCTGGTCTCTTTCGCGTTGTGAAATTCGGATCTGAATTAAATTCTAAAGAAACATAAAATTAGCTATTCATAAACAATGTTATCAGAGGATGAACATGCCTGAAGCCACTGAATGATATGGTATATATTGTACAATAATATGAAAGACTGTCGAATTCTATTTTATACATATAAAAGTAAAACATGTACTTTGCACTATTGAAATACAGAGTACTTCGCAAAATTATCAAGCGACTCAACTTTTGAGATAGATCATCGGCAGTATTCAACGTGTTCGTACATGTAGAAAGGTGTGATGAACAAGACAATCAGTCGCATATTCCAAAATGTGAGTCTCATACATCGGTCTCCATCAGCTTCAGAGCCATCACGAGATCCGTCTCGATGAAAAAGCTCAGATTCGCAACGTATGGATAAGATTTTTGATACACGGCCGGTTTGAGTCAACGATATTTGCCTACTTTGTATACTCAATGGGTGATCTGAATTGATAACAACCAGTGGTGTCCGACAGGGATGTCCACTTTCCCCATTCCTGTTTAACTTCATCATATATATGCTGATGGAAGTATCCTTAACTGAACGTAATGACTTAGGAATAGACTTGTTACCAGGGATAGTCTTATGGACTTAGAATATGCAGATGACATAGTCCTGTTAGGGGAGGATCCTGACAAAATGCAGAGTCTTCTGAACACCTTGAGCAGCAATCTTCGTATGTTTGGCATGCGATTCGCCCCTGCAAAATGTAACATGCTGCTACAGGACTGGACCACGTCAACTCCTGGCTTAGTGATAGGGAGTGAAGTGATAGAACATGTTGACCACTTCACCTATTTGGGAAGTTGTATTAGCACCAACGGACTGATTGGCGATGAAATCTCAGCACGGATCCGAAAAGCTCGAGCTGCTTTTGCTGACTTACACCATCTCTGGCGTAGGCGTGACATTCGGCTATCAACCAAGGGACGTGTGTACTGCTCATCAGTTCGCTCCGTCCTTCTCTATGGCTCTGAAACATGGCCAATACGCGTTGAAGACATGAAAAGGTTGACTGCTTTCGATCATAGATGTCTGCGATCTCTTTCTCACGTTAGGTGGTTTAATAAGGTAAGTAATGTTGACGTTAGGCGTAGAGTGTTGGGCAAAGAGGGAAAATCAATCGACGAGGTTATAAAGTTACATAGACTAAGATGGCTAGGTCACGTGGTGCGCATGCCTAACCACCGCCTCCCCCGACGGGCATTGTTAGCTGATATAGGTTCAGGTTGGAAAAGAGCCAGTGGTGGCCAAACAAAAACATGGCATCAATCCATGAAATCCTTGACAGTTAAACTGAGTCAGGTAGGGAGATGCAGACTCCGGGTTGGGGGCCTCGGGACTCTAGGAATCAATGGCTGGAGACAATAGGTGACATGGCTCAAAATCGTTGTCAATGGCGCAGATGTATTCAGTCTCTGTAATCTTTCATATTTCTTTCTACCATTACCCATTCTGTTTCACTCTTATACTTGTCAGACTGTATTGATTCTCTTCACTCATCTTCTTGTCTACCTTTGTGTGCTATTTGGAACGTGGCAACTCGAGCTAGTGCACTTCGGTGCCAAGTTCTATGTTGAATCTAGACAGAGACAGACAGACCCAACGGGTGCCAGTGTCGATCAAATTTCTCAAACCCAGTGGGAACAGTGTAATTAGTTTTGAGACCTAATGGCACATATTTAAAAATGATAAATATCATCATCTGACGGGTAGAGTTTGATGGCTACGAAATATCTTATAAGAATCATAACAAACACTTCCAAATTACTCAGAGTTTATTATTAACCACGTATGAATTTGTGCACAACACTTCTCTGTACATCCATTGTATTGGTTAGTGAGAAGTGGTGCCAGTTAGCTGTGTAAACGCCTTGAGAAGCGAAATATAGCCTACTGACTGAAAGTTGAGTGCTTAGACCAACGAGATATGACTTCTTTGAGCTTATTTAAGTTAGAATGCTTTCCAGACAATTGTTGTTTCCTTCAAACCTCTATTTTATTTTCCATTTCTTAATACGACTTTTACAGAAATTTTATGTGATGCATTTCTTATTACATATAATAAGTTTCCTTAAATAAAAATAATTTTAAACTTTACGCTGCCTAATTTTTTCACTAATCGTTCAAGATATCAAGCCTCTCTCTATCTCAACAACTTCATCGACTTCGAAAAGGCCTTCAACAGATAGTGTTGACCTAGAAGTGATTTGGAAACTACTTCAATACTACGACATGCAGTTTCCAAGTCTTTATCAACCTCATTCAACAGCTGGTTGGCTATATGACAACGCCACGTGTCAGATGATCCACAACGGGAAACTCGGGAGTAAGACAAGACTGTCTATTATCACCGATGATGATATTCTTAATTGTGGTGGACTGGATTATGCGTCAGAGTTTGAGGAGCGAGGAGACAGGAATACGATGGACCACAGATAAGAAGACTCCAGAAGATCTGGATTTCGCAGATGACTTATGTCTAATGCCACACAAACTCGAACACTTACAGGCAAAAACCAACAAACTGTCTGAAGAGGCAGGCAGCGAAGACAGAGAAGAGAAGATGGAGGTGATGAAGACAACCAACCAACCAACAACAACAAAAACCAGCACCCGTCACCATCAACAGGAGAGATTTGACAGTGGTTACTCCCTGGCTTCACTTATCTAGGAAGCACTGTTTCAACTACAAATACTCGGAACGGATGAAGATGTCAAAGCCATCCAGCCAAAATTCGGAAAGGCAAGATACCCCCTTATTAACCTGAAACCAGTTTGGAAATCTTCTGCACTCCGTGGCATAATGAACAAGATTCAGATTTTCAATACAAATGTCAAGTCGGTCCTTTTATACGGGTCAAAAACTTGCACTGCTCGTCATGAAAAGGATTTCCAACAGGCCACTGAAGACTTTATCAACGTCGCCTTCTTTGGGTTCATACTGAAAATCAAATGACCAGAAAGAAGTAACAAGAAACTCTGGCGACGAACAAACCAACCAAGAGCCGATCGTTCAACAAATATGTAGAAAATGGAGATGGATTGTTCGGGCATACGTTGAGGAGGTCGTCGAATGATATCAGGTGTAATGCAGGCTATTGCTCGAGTGGAATCCCAGTGGGAAGCGACGAGTGGATCGTCGGTGTGAGAGTGACATGGAGGAGATCGTGTGGCAAGGAGGAAGACATGAGAGATTATGGGGAATCATGGACCCAGGCGAAGAGGACAGCAGAAAATAGAATAAAGTGGAGATGTGTTGTTGAAGCTGTATGTTCCACTCGGGACCCAAAAGGAATAATAAAAATAAAATATTCAAGATATATAGAATCCACTCGTTCATTAGAAGTTCTTCAATGTTTTTGAAAATTGTCATCAAAATCTTGTCCAGCCAAAATTTTACATTAACTCATTAAGAACAGAGAGGTGAAGGACAAATAATCCTAAAGCACAAACGTTTATTATCTGCATTATTCTGTGCGAACTAAACAAGCTAAGTATTTCATATTTTTTAGGTATGTTATGACTTTCAACTTGATATTCGTAGGTTTTTACATTCGGTCTATTCTAAGTCCCCTTTATCATTTTCATCATATTGCTAAAGATATACGAGAGCCGTGTTGTCTAGAAATTTGAAATGTATTAACAAGGACACAGGAAATGATGAAAATTAGCGGCCATGAATAGCTTTATGCACCGTTTTATTACCAACCTTGGACAACTTATATAGTATTATCTGCTTACCAACAACTTTATTGATAGAAATGATTAAACTGATGTGTAAAATACAATTAAGCCGAATTTCACAAATAATCGCAACCAAAATTTTCATTCAGAAGTTTAGAGTAGCATTCAGTGAGGCAGAGGCACACTATCTCTTCACAACCACCCCAATTCTACGTTCGAGAATAAAGGATAAACCACCTAATTTCACCCTTCCTACGTGTATTTACCGGTGTGACTACTTCTGTGGAGGCAGTTACATCGGGCGTACAACCAAGCATGATCACTATCGGATTTCTAAAACACCATCCTTCGTCGTTAAGCAAAGGATAAACAAGGTCTATTTATAGTTGTGCTTTAGTTCACCTTGTGAATAATTAATCTAAAGTCGATGTTAACAAGGCATTTAAAGTTATCTACCGTATTCCAATTGATCTTAATTCACCTCCTACATATAACTGAAGCAATTGAAATCCATCTCAAGAAGAAGTCAAGTCTATGTGTTAAGAAGTTGATGCATATGCTTTCCTTACCGTGGCCATCAATACTTGATTGTAATAAGCCAACAATTTTCCCTTCCCACTAGGCCTTTTACGAACTATTATTGTTTTAACTATTTTTAATTATTGCATACCTTTTTATGCAATATTATATCACTTACAAATGCAATTGAGCTGTAATGTATTGATCTTAACAACTCGGTATTATTTGGAAAACACCGGTGTTCTCAATAACGATTATTCTTTAGACACATCACACTAGTCACTAATGTCCAATCAAAGTGCCCACCACATTCCTACAGGAGGTTAATCACGATCCCGAAAAGCTCAGTGGTAACGTCTGTGATTGCAGTATATATATATATATATATATATAATGATATTAGATAGTTGGAGACAACCGGCAGGTTTCGTGCTAGTTGGCACTCACCAGTCATCAAGGTGCATCTGCATCTTGAGAGGACTCATGTCCTTTCTAAGATTCAGACCCGCGTCATCCAGTGAGTACTGCAGTCAGACACGTTACCACTGAGCGACTGTTCAGACTCGCGACTAACCTCCTGTAAGACTGTATTGGATACTTTTGATTGGAAACCAGTTAGTAAATAGTGTAGCGTGTCTAGTTCTTTGAATGAAGAAATGGATGACGCGGGTTTGAATCTCAGAAGGGACATGAGTTCCTTCAAGGTTGCGGATACGCCTTGCTGACTGGTGAGTGACAGCTATCACGAAACCTAGGTCAGATTGAGCTTCCTGCCGATTGCCTCTAACCATCTAATGCCAACAAATCAATTCCCAGTGCACCGTGATGGTGAGTCACATAGCATGCTGACTACATTGTAAACTTGACTGATAGAATTCAGTCTTCAGAAAACAAAGGACTAGACACATTACACTAGTTACTAAGTAGTGTCAAATTAGAATAAACTAATTTGATTGGTTGTATAAGGTTGTGGAATCAAATTATAGCAACATCTAGTTTGCCCTACCAGCTTAAATTTTCAATTTTTATATTAGGCAGTTTTAGCTCGTAACTACAAAATATAGTTATTTTAAGAATAGACAGAAATAGAGAGGTTTATACCAATAAACTCCTGTCTTACCTCTCTTCGCTTCAGCACAAAATTCTGTTATTCTAGTTCACTCATTGAGGGAAAATATCCACTAGAACATTAAGGAGAAAAGCAGAAGCTCTGCAGACAGATATCTATTCAGCGATTTCATTCTCAAAAGCAGCTGTACAATCGCACTTATATATATACACATAAATGTACATAATGGATACAATTATGATTTATTCCACATACTAATGGAGATTAGAAGAGATAATAAATTCCAATTCGATCTGAAAGTTTTAGTGTCTGAATGTAAATTACAAGAGGCACAGAAACAAATTACGCAATGTAGAGCTGTAGAGCGCACTCCTTTACCTCGCTAAGCCAGTAATAGGACTGGTAAAGAGGGAAGGTTGGGCATGAGGCTAGCAACCCCATCCAGTAAAAATAAACACTGCTACGGAACTTCAAGCCTCTAGCTTGAAGCCCTATGTTCCACTGGGAACGTGAAGGAATGAAATAAAAACTAGATGACGAAACTATCGAAACGAATACTCTGCTTAATGTTGTATGGTCTTCTGAATAATTATAACTTACAGTGTTGATAAGAATCTTCATTCCTTTTAATTTTACTCGAAATACGACTACTACTACTACTTATATGGTTTTAAATCTAAAACAATGATGAAAAGTATAACGTAGTTAGTTCAAATAAAATAACAAAGCACTCATCGGTTGTGTGAAGAGTATTCAGTCAGTAGTAGACACACCGCATAGAACAACAAAGTTTTACAACTACACAGCATTCTGAAGAAATTATTATTGACAATTCACTTACATCTAATCTACACAAGAAAATTTCAGTGACTAGTTTAGTTGACAGTGGCCATGTAGTGAAGAAAACGACAGCTCTCAAGGTAGTTCATCGCACCCCCACCGAATCTCTCCAACAGACTTCGTATTCCGGGTTTCATCATGAGCTGACATTAGTTAGAGAACCATTGGAAAACCTGGGAGTACTGGACAGCTGTTTCGTCCTAGTTTGGGACTCCAGCGTAGACTTCGTATTCGTCTACTGCACACAGCTGAGGCGATAGGCATTCGAACTATTAAACCTAAACTATGCATTCAAAAAAAAGTTCGTACAACCAATATCCCTCCCTTGGCCTACTAAGATATAGCCAACTAATGACTTCCACACCACCCCTTACTTATATTTTCAACCCCTCTCTTATCATTCCTGAATCTTATCACATGTTCATTAAAAACGCATTTCATTTACTTCCCTTACAAACTAATTTAAACAACAAATTTCCCAACAATCGATAACGGTCTTAATCAGGATATCTAACACAGGAGATTTAGAAACACAAGTATATAGAAAATCAACGCCAACACACAGATCAAATACTCAACTATACTAGCAATAATCCAATTGCTCACAAACGAAACTGTATGCAGACATTGTTTAAAAGAGTTCAAACACACTGTAGCACTCCAGAGTTGAAAGAATGGAAGAAAAATACCTACTAACCGTCTTCAAAAAGAATGGTTATCCACAAAATTTCATCAAAAAGTGTTTAAAGTCGAATCAAAACACCATCAAAGACCAGAAGAAAATTCATCCCACCATACATGAAAAATATCTCTGAAATAACAGCTAGAATACTGAAACCGTTTGAAATAGATATTGCACATAAGCCAGCCAGAACAATCACTTAATTCGATATTATGCAAACCAAAAGATCCAACAGAAAAAAGAGATAAAATTAATACCATTTACATAATAAATTGTATGAGCTGTAACAGACATTACATCGGTCAAAGTGGGCGCCTCCTTTGAATCAGAATCCAGGAACACAAATCAGCCGTGAAAAGACACGATATATATATTCTTTAGTATCAATGCATATAGACAATTATGGAAACCAGTTTGATTGGGATAATGTCGAAATCTTAGACAGAGGAGACACCAAAAGTGCCAGGGAATTCCTAGAAACCTGGTACTCAAACGAGTATGCGATTAACAAACACGTTAATATAGACCAAATATACCAACTAATAAAAAGTAAATCATGTGATCAGAAAGTTTAAAATCCAAGTCAATAGAAAATGGTCAATACATATATAAAGGTGGTTACCGGGAGACACAATTCTATCACTCATGAAATTTAAATCATTTCACTTTATGCTAAATATTGCGCTAAATGGGGATGTTGTCCAGAAGGACGACGAAATCTCCGCAACTAAACCAACCAGCTCAGAGAACACTATTAATTGCAAATGGATAACGGTGTACACAACCCCCCCCACCTCTTGTTGAAGTTTGAACTGAAAAGAAATTCAATAATAGCAGACCTAAACAGTAGTTGAGGGTCACCACCGATATTACGCAATGTACATTCAACAGACTGGATTACATCGATAGTAGTAAGTAGGCTTTGAAAAAAAACTTAAAAAGGAGAAAAGTAATGAAGAGGAATAGTATGCAATCAAAAACAAAAAATGGAACCAGAAGGTCCTGGTTTGGAACCCCGCTGGGTGCGTACTGCTGAAGAGTCCCAAACTAGGACGAAACAGCTGTCCAGTACTCCCAGGTTTTCCAATGGTTCTCTAACCAATGTCAGCTCATGATGAAATCCTGTAACCAATCAACCAAATCCCTACAAACCAATAATTGAAAAAAGCAATCACTATAAGACTTACTAACCTGCTTTATAATCCTAGTAACTTCATCTTCCTCTTTCCTTGAGGTATTTATCGAACAGGAAGGCTTCTTATTTGTCAATCCTTTGAGTTGTTGTAAACGCGACTCCAAGTTAGCGACGTTTTCTTTTACTACAGAGAATATATATATATATATATATATATATATATATATATATATATATATATATATATATATATATATATATATATATATATATATATATATTATATATATATATATATATATATATTAGAAGATTTAGGCGTTACCTTCAGTTCTAGGCACCTTGAGTGCTTCTAGCCTTTTTATGATATCATCCGTCTTTACACCTAAAAATACACAGCCAAATTATCTTCGAAGCGATTTCATACCACGATTTGATGGGACTTTACAATTCTCACTGCAATTTTTATCTTCTGTTTTACACCTGTGGTTAAAATATTAATACGAGAGAAAAAATACCTTGGGGAGGCAAGTTTATCAGTTTTCCCATTAGGATTATTCCCACTGAACAAATATGATACAGTTATACAGAAATTCAAAAATCTACTTTATACTATCGTAGTAACAGTCGATGCATATTGGTTTGTGTGACTTTGTTTTGTATCGTAAACAACTTGAGCATTGTATTGAGCCACAAATTTTACATGTTTTCTTAAGTTTTTTTTTATTTTTTTTTAAATAATTTTCAGCTTACTTTTCTTTTCAATGCTGTAAATTCTATGAGACAAAGGTCACACGACATTCTTAAAATGCCATCGAGGGAATTCAACAATTCATACTAAAAGGGAAATTTTTTCATTTTACAATATCTGAATATTGAAACATACAGAGGAGTTAAACAGCTGAATTAAAATCACCATAACAGTTAGGAAAAAATAATCTAGTAACAAGATTAGTGACCGGGGCATCGGTGGCACAGCGGCAGGACGCTTGCCAACCACGCCTTATGTGGTTCGGGGTTCGATCTCTGGCCACCGACGCACTCGTTTACCTCGCTACGCCAGTAAGAGCACTGGCAAAGAGGGAAGGTTGCGCATAAGGTGGCTAGCAACCACATCCCGTAAAAATAAATACCACTGCTGCAGAAACTTCAAAGCTCTAGCTTGAAGCCCTTTGTTCTACCGGGAATGTAAAGAAATAAAATAAATAAAAATAAGATTAGTGACTAACAAACTGATAGCCAACGCTAATTCGTTAACCGTATCAGGAGAAGGATAACTAAATTCAGCCAAGAGACTTTTGGAAATCTCCACCTAAAATTAACTTCGTTAACTTCATTCGATCTAATAATGAAGTTAATTCTAGGTAGAGATTTCCCAAAGGCTCTTGATTTAACCTTAACTCACTTCAGAGACTCGGGGATTAACTTGTTACCGTCAGAGAATAATCTCGTTGACTTAGAATATGCAGATGATATAGTCCTTTTAGGCGAGAACACTGACAAAATGAAGTAGTCTTCTGAACACCTTGAGCTGCAATCTACGAATGTTTGGCATGCGATTCGCTCCCACCAAATGCAGGATGATGTTACAGGACTGGACCACACCGACTCCTAGATTAGAAATAGGAAGTGAAGTGGTAGAGCACGTTGACCGCTTCACTTATTTGGGAAGTACCAAAACCCAGTGCCAACGGGTTGATCTCTGACGAAATCTCAGCTGAGTACGGATACAGAGGGCTGGTTTCGCATATGCCAGTTTACGCCGTCTCTGGCATTGACGTGATATCCGGCTGACCATCGACCAAAGGACGTGTGTACTGCTCATCAGTCCGCTCCGTCCTCCTCCATGGCTGTGAACGAGACATGGCCATTGAGAGTTGAAGACATGAAAAGGCTGGCTAGCTGTCTTTGATCATAGGTGCCTGAGTTCTATCTCTCGTGTGAAGTGGTATAATAAAGTGAACAATATTGTGGTTAGGCTTTAGTCGAGTTCTAGGTAAGCAGGGGAAATCAATCGACGAGGCTGTGAAGTTACACCGATTGAGATGGATAGGATATGTGTTACGTATGCCTAGTCATAGCCTTCCTCTACAATGGGCAATCTTAGCTGACATAGGGTCAGGCTGGAAAGGAGCTAGCGGTGGTCAAACCAAAACATGGCACCAGTCAATGAAATCTACAACAGTTAGTCTAAGCCACGTAGGAAGGTATAGACTGGCTTCCTGTTTGGGGTCCTCTGGATGGTAAAACCAGTGGTTGGAAACAATTGGTGATATGGCTCAAAGTCGTTCTCAATGGCTGGCGCAGATGCATCTACTCCTTGTGACTTATGATTTCCAATGAAACTATATCGTTCTTGGTTACTACTATTCCTTTGTCTCACACCGCTGTTTACTGTCTCTAATATGCATTTCTTCTACCTTTTTTTCTTGCTTTGTGTGCTACATGGAGTGTGGTGACTTGAACTACTGCACATTAGTGGAAAGTTCTATGTCGAAAACAGACAGACATTATTCGATCTTCCGTGAAATGTACCAGGTAACGCATCGAACTTAAACAATACAGGTTGATGAACAATAATAAACTATGTAGCTCAAAATGTAACATCTCATATCGGTATATTGAATATAATGTAACAAAAAAACAGGAATAACTGTACAGGAACAACATAACCACGGAGCTATATGTTGAAAAAATTGAACCAACAGAGAAACAAGATGAATCAACCAAGAATGAATCTGCGCCACTGCGGTGGGTTCTAAAGTGTATCATCTAGACGCTTAAAAAAATAGGTTTATAGGTGCTTAATATAGACTAAACTATAAGTCCTAAATAGGTGTCATATCTGGATCCGGCAAATTTTGTTCATCCTAATACTACTCCTGCTGTAAGCGTAGGAATTAGGTATTGTGGTCTTATTACTGCTGTCGTCGTGCTTCTTCATCAGTTGCAGACAATATTATGCAACACAAACATGATCAAATATTTGGTGTTCATGTAAGTCCACTACGTTTAATAAATAAATGTTTCGCAGGTATACAGCAGGAACACTTAAAAGATAGGTTTGATTAAGTGAAGCTTGACCAACTTTCTGAATGACATTTTGATAACAGCGCACCGATTTAAGTAATAAGCAAAAACTTATGCAATTGGAAATGAATCACAGTCTAGTTGAACTATTTTTGTATTATATTATCACACCGCTCGGTAGGTTCCATATGATCTACGTATGTAACAGACTTCACTACATATAAAAATCCTCTCCCGGATTTACAGAGGAAAATGTATTCATTACTAGTTACTTTGCAGATTCAGAAAACGCGACAGATATTGCAAGATCTAAATGAAGTTTTCTTCGCTGAGCAGCATTTTTCCAACGTGCGGAAGCAAGAGTCTTTTGACTTGTGGACCACGATTAACTGACTGACAATGACGATCAAGCAGGCTAAGTTTTACCTGATCATCATTCATGAACACAGGTATTACCAATTCCATCAGAAGGCAAGATGGCTACTTCAGAAGAAGAGCATAAGTTCCTCCTGTCGCCCCTAGATTTGCAATATCCTACAGCATAGATAATGCAGAATTTCGAATTCTAGGTGACATCATAGCAATTTTCAAAAAACTTCAATATAGCAAAAATATTCATTCATTTAGAAAAAAACAGAAAATTGAGCAAAGAATATCCCTTTCGATATTTGCCTCTTCTGGCTCTACAATTATATATATATATATATGCTTATATACATAAAATATTCAAGAATAATCGTCATTAACAATATCGGTGCTTTTAAACACTATCGATTGGTTAAGTAAGATCAATGGAATTACAGTTCACGAAAGATGCATAAGTTGTAATAAGCATAAAAATGTAATATCAACTAGAATATCAAATAAAATTAAGTAAATTGAGGACCATTAAAGCCTTCAAGGCCAAGGTAAGGATAGTGTCTGAACCAACTACTTTTGGATACATAATTTAGTCTTAATGTGGATTCCAACAGTCAGTCTCAGCAATATGTAGTAGACGAACTCTTAAGGTAAAGCTATGATTAGTTGGTATGCAGTAGATGACTTTGAAAGTCTCGTTAACATTAATCTTGTGTTCTGTATCCACAAGATGAGATAGAATAGAACTATGAATAGATTTTGTTTGTCCCGTATTTAACCACGCAGGGTGATGTTCGGAAATCCGACGATGAACACGCCTAATTGTGCGGCGTATGTAACTGGCTCCACAGAAGTAGTAAAATTTGTAAATACACATAAATGAGGCGAAATTAGGCAGGTCATCTTTTACTCCCGAAGGCACAATAAGGGTATTAGTTTACATAAACATATATATAAAAATTGTAGAGCTAGGAGAGGAAATTATCGGAGAGTATATTCTTTGCTCAATTTTTTGTTTTTCTAGATTTTCAAAAGGCTTAAGTTAATTATTATAGTAGTGCAGTAACTTTTCATTCTTATCTTTTGAAGTCAAATGCCTACTATGATGTGAAAGACTGCCTACTTTTTAACTCCTCAATATATGGGGCTTAGGAAAAAATTGCGCTAAATTTCTAAAGTGTATAGATAGACTAATACCAGTAAAGACAAGGCTTGAATTTCGATGTTTTTGGATGTACTCAGTTGCCGAATACTTCCTTAACGCGGGAAAATGGGACAAACAGTAGGATATTCCTTTCAGAAGACAGGGTACACGAAAAGACTGATCCGTTGAAGTACACAGAATATATGAGAAAAGGTGAGCAGACTTTATGCATGACATCGGGAAACCCGGGAAAAGCGGGATAACCGCTTCTTCATGAAGTGTGAAATATGAAGTAAAATTGGATAGACTGGTAGTGTATCCCTGACTTCGGTGGATTTATAGAGACTTGCAAATGGCAAAATGTTGATTTTCATTAAATCTGTAAATAGTTAAAAATTCGTTTCTAAAATGGACCAGCTTAAAGGAAATTTCAGTCGGATTAGAAACAGTTACTCGTCCAATGGAGCGTTTAGTGCGTCAAGAAAGACACACATGTTAAGTTGAAACAAATACCTTACCTACTATTTACTGCCTCTCAGAATAAGCTGTCTGTCAGCAATACAGAAGGAATGTCAGCCTTAAGCACAGCGAAACAGCATTCACTAACCGTCCGAATATGGGGTGATTTCGAAGTACCTTATTTCCCCTGATGTTTTTTGAAAGCAACTTGCAGTGTCTGACAATTCTGTGTTAATTTAACCCATGAACCCAATGTTCGAGTGTAACTGTCCGAAACTAGATGTATCCAACCACAAATGAGCCTTCGAACAACACCAACAAAAACTGGATGCGTGTAGTCCAGAGTGTGAAATTCTTGAATACATTTGCTTCTTTATGATATTCTGTTAGTTAGGAAGTGTCCGTCAGTTATTTTAGGTGCAGCGATATTTACGTATATTATACGTCGGTTATTAAACTGTCCATCCATATGGTACCAATCATAACCATTTTCGTTATGACCAGTTGCAAAACTGACATCTGATATTGCAGGCTTAAAACAAACAACAATACTTAGTGGGGAAACATGTGACTGCCTCATTTATTGGTTCACAAGCCGCTTTCAGATAACTATTCCACAACCCAAGTTAAAGTCTACGGGTTTTTGGAAATCTCCCTACTTGCAAAGGATACAAAATTAGATCGAAAACACGATATGCGTATAGAGCCATCACATTGAAAAGATGATAGTGCACTCTACCACTTATCTCCTCAAAGGGACAAAAATCACTTGGCATTTCAGGGAGAATTCCGATATCACTCATAAGGTCTACCCAGCTTTTCCTAACTATTTCGTGTGAATTAGCAAGTTAATCTGAATTTTCCGTCTACTTCAATTTCTAAGAGGAGCATTGCAATATTTGTTCCATTCTGCCTAGAATAAATATAATTCACGACCGTGAACCAACGTCCGGACGTTGGTGAATTATCCAGTCTGCGTATGAAAAATCTACACTTATCTCAAAACTCTTCAATCAACAAAAACCAACGAAGAAGTTTAAACTAGCAAAAGAAATGGAACTTATGTGGACATACTGTATAATCAGGCAGGGAAAAATGGATCAACCACCACACTGACCTTCAAATGTGACGTAGAAGTTGAATCTAAGTGCTTGTCCATTTTTAAGATTCCAGATTATTTTGTCTAAATTAGAGGACTTTATGTCTGTTTATTCCTTTCTAATAAGTGTCTGTTTTCGTGATAGTTTCTTGAACAAGTTGTTTGGGGGTAGTGACTCCACTTTTAATCTTGTAAGAACCACTAGTGCACAACGATATGGTTTTTTCTTAGCTTTTGAACTCTCCTGCTGTTTCCTTTGAGGTTTCCTCTTCTTGTATGATGGAGAAGTAGGGACAGATCAGTTCCATAGTTATTCAGATTTTTTAAATTCATGATTATATCTTCTCTCTGTCAACAGTGTGCTAATCAGCAGATATTAAGACTTCAAAGTCGCCTCATATGTAATACATTTCCACAACCTTATAATTTTCTGACTAACTGTGATAACGAACCTAATTCTCACTGCTGAAGAGCACTTGTTAGTGAATTCATACTGAAAATCCTATCTGACTGTCTGCGAATCTGAGGTAAAAAATGAGAAAAAATAGAATGTCGGTTAGATGCCGAAAACAGATGTGCCATCAGTATATAAGTATCGCCAATTCCAGGACTCCTTCATGGTTCATGATAAAATAAACGGCGAATTAATCAGGATTCTTGCAAAACCTGTTGTGGTAAATGATTTCCCAGAATTGATAGCCTACAGCATTCCTCGCTCACTACTGAATTCTTAACTTCACTGTTTAAATCGACTCGCGGCCAAGTGTTTGTTTCATTTGGCATGCCGTAGTTTTACGTTCGCTCCCTCGTGTGCGATCCCAGGAGATGTATACATCATCCTATGCGTAAATGTCAGGATCCTTTCATGTCCTAAAAGCCGTAACCGCGATGTTTTGAACTGTCCTATTGGTACATGCTGGATAAACAACCCAAAGTTCTAATAAGGGGAGGCGAGCAGTGGGAGACACCCCGACTAGGTTAAAAATCATCCACATTCTGTAATTATCACCACTGAAAAACTGAAAATATCCGAAAAATAAGAATTTGATTATTTAAACTGAAACTAGCAATTTGTATTTAGCAAATGTTTTCATCAGGAATAACAGTCGTCTTCTCAACTTGTTGTGAGCTTGAAAAAACCATCGACTGTAAACCACAATCTGATTAGTTATTCTTGCTAGTTGAAGTCTTACCTTCTGTTAGGGGATTCGTATACTCCGCAGATGATCGTCAACATTGGCTATACCGCAGCCAATTCTAATTCTATCATTTGGATTTGGTACACTTGGCACTAACTAACACATAATACTAACCCTTTCGAAGCTTCGAATTGCTTTGAAGTTAATTTTCGTCCCCGAAAATACATCTAACCATGACACATTTTTAAGTTGAATTTGGTTCATCCTCATTTAATTTGAGTGCTATCCCAACATATTAGGTGTTTTTAATCTGACACTAGGCACATTTATGTCATATCCACCTTTACGAAAAGCGCCAAAGCTTTTTCAACTTCAACTTAGGTCCTAAATTCTCCAGGTCTAATATTGTCAATGGAGTTGAAGATTGAACGATCAATTCTTGGTTGTTTGCTCAAAATCAACTTCCCCGATTTTCGCGGAGGCATCAATACGACAGTCATCGTCTCATCGGTCGCTGTTCAGAAAGAAGAGTAAAATATCGTCAGAAGTAACAATGATTTATTATTGTAATATTTGTTTTCAGACCTTAGTTTGCTTAGTTCGCTTATTCCTTTTATATGTTGGTGTAACAATACAGAAATATCAAACGGCAGATCGGTGTTTTGGTTTTTGCGTCCGTTATAACTAAGCGTTTCTGAGAAATCTTCTAAGAACAGCGTGGGCCCGAGCGTAGCGAGAGCTGGGCATTAACGGTTTATGAGACTTGGCTGACAGTTTCTGACGATAGAAACAGATCTGGCGGATTCAAACAGTTGGTGAAAGTTTGGATAGTCGCCGTTCATTTTCCTGGTGCCGGTCAAGTCCTCTTTGAACAAGCAATATCTGGAACTTTTTGGAATTGGGTCAAGTTCAACAATGCCTGGGTCAAAGAAGGGACAGAGTGTCTTGGATGCAAACAGGAAAGTAAGTCATGGTGACTTGTCTGTTAATTGTAACGATGTGTCTGATGTTAAGCATGACATGGTTGATGTTACTGTTTCGCCGTTCAGGGATAATAGGAACATCAAACTCCCTAAATTTGAACCACGGTGTTTTGATGGAAACCCGGCTGATTATTTACAATTTGTAAAGGAGTTTGAGATCATGTTGAGTGGTTTTCTATTAAATGATGAATTGAAGTTAATGTATTTGATGAGATATTGCACTGGAGATGCTGCAAGAGCTATACAGTGCTGTAAGTTTATGAAGCCAAAGGAGGGCTACGATGAGGCTATGAGCATATTACGTCAAAGGTTTGGAAGACCCTCGATGATTGCAGGGAAATTATTCGAGGCTGTTGAGGGTAATGGTGGTCAATTACAGGATGACTCCCAGGCACTCACTGAGTTTTTAGATAATTTGCTAATTTACAAGAATGGAATGATTTCGATGAATCGAATGAGTGACCTCAACTCGAGTTTTATACTAGAAGTAATAGCAAGACGTCTACCTACTCGACTGCAAAGGAAGTGGGTGAAGATAAGCTCCCGTATGGAGGATGAGGGTATCGAGCCAAAGTTTGATGATATCCTGAAACTGGTAAATACTAGTGTCAATCAATCTATGAGCAAGTTTTCCAGTCTGTTAGATCTCACCCCTAGAATAGAGCAGTCTGAGGGTAAAACGCACTCATTGATGACGAATAAGCCTCAGAGAGGTGGATATCGAGAAGACTCCATGATGTCTAGTAATGCATATAGACCTAGTGAGTGTAACAGGTTTCGTAGTACATCCTCAACAGATAAGTTACAAGATGCAAGACAAACACGGTTGTGTTTTACACGTGTGCAAGAGGTGCATACAGAAGTGAACTGTGAACCAGTGAGCAAGTTCAGTGATAAGCTAAATGTAAACTCCAGGCCTGACTCCGAATTGTGTGACGATAACGTTGTTGTGAAGAAGTCTGTAGTTGCAACTGGTAAGCCGTTGTTGAATAGAGTGTCACAGAATAGAGTTACTGCTTCAGAGTGGAGTTCTGACTCCACAAGTTTACAAAGTATAACTAGTCAGAGTGAAGATATAAAACCTTTAATGATTTGCGAGGAGGAACCAAAATTGTCTACTTCTGTTATTAAAGAGTTTGAAAATGATGAACTTGACGGTAAATTGAATATTTGTGGTAATGATCATGATAGTGCAGATTTGTCTTTGGTTGATCATTATGAGATGAGGGATATGCCTACTACTGCTAAGTTAAATAAAGGTTCTGTACAACTACAACGTGAAGTAGAATTGAACGCAGATGCAGTTCCAGAAGGTGTGCATACTTGTGAGACAGTCAGTGTAATTGATCAGCGTGTAGCCCACCTATCATCAGATGATAGTGCTAAACCCGAACTAGTAGTGAAAGACAGCAGTGGTGGTAATCTTGCAGTTGGACAACTATCTGAAAGCCGAAAAAGAACAGCTTCTGATCCACCGCTAAGTTCATCACCTTGTGTCACTCAGTCATCGTTGGTGTTTTCATCCACAATGAAACAGATGCCCATCAACTCAAGTATCTTGTGCAATGACTATGATAGTATTGGTGCGTTTGAAAAGACGAAAGATATTTCTCAGTTTAGTGAGAATAAGCCAAGTGTAAACGAGAGAGTAATTGTTAAATTGACTTGCATGAATAAAGGCATTTCTAGTTTCAAGTTACTATTTGAATGTTATTATCTTTGGTGTAAATTACTCTGTTTCTACACTTGGTTGATGAGATATGTCGTGTGTTTGTTGGTCATCTATATTCTACGATACAATGACATGGGCGTGTTGCCGTTCAGATTTGAGGATATAGCTGATAGAAGGAAGTCAGCAAATGAACTCTGCGACGATTTTCCAACCTAGGGCGTCAACCTGAGAAGGGTTGTAGGCGTACTGCTGTAAGTCCTACAATTCTTCAAAGGGTAGCGCATCAATGAGCAGTCCAATGTGCTTGGTGTGTGATTTTGTACATATGTTCATATTGTATATACTGAATTGATATCATCTGTCATCTAGCTGTTGGTAATTCTGTTTGTGTCCGGACGACTTCCACTTGGATCATCAACCTGAGAAGGAATGTAGGCGTACTGCTGTAAGTCCTACAGTTCTTCAAGGGTAGTTTGTCGTGCCAGAATCCACAACATTTGATGTGTTGATTGTACATATGTTTGTGTTAAATAGTTGTGTGAGTTCCAATTGATGTAATTGTTGGTTAATCTTGTTTGTGTCCTTACATTCCACAACTTACAATCGTCAACCTGAGAAGGGTTGTAGGCGTACTGGTGTAAGTCCTGCAATTCTTCAAAGGAATTCCACCAAGACATGATCGGCGAGGTTGTTTGTACTATTTGTATATACGTGTGGTGTGTCATATCAATTGGTGTATTTTGGATTCATTGTGTTTACTTGTTGTTTTCGTGTCTTGTTGTTATTGCGTAATTTTGTTAAAATTTTCGTCGTGATTATTTCTGAAGTTTTTTCCAGTCTTCTACATCCATGAATGAATTGATTGATGTTAGAGACAGCAGATGGGTCGTATACGCCGGGGAGGCTAGGCTATTGCTGAGAATGAAATGCACACGGAGATAATTGTTAGCTGCGGTCCGACACGCCGGGGAGAAAGAGTGTAAACGACTGAGGCTCGCATGCGTCACCGCTACTAGAACTGAGGCAGAATGAGTGACAAGCGATTTCAGTGGTAATTGGTAGTGAGTAATTAAGAGGATGTGCGTAGAGTATCGTGAGGTGCTGCCATGGTCACTTTGCATTCTGCAAGAGTCATTCTAGCAAGTGGCGATTGTGTTGCAAGATGTCAAGAGGAGGTCTCTGTCTGGACGCGCAGGTCGTCATTGATGTGTGAGATTGTGCTGTGGGTATGCTTGTGGTGTGTTGGCTTTTCTGTTTGTTTTCCATTTCAGCTCTGTCCGTGTGACCCAGGTTCTCGCAATGGCATCCAAGTCAACGTGCATTGGTCGTGAAGGAAAAAAGGGTTGGATCCTTTCTTTGCCGGGGAGTGTCAATGGAGTTGAAGATTGAACGATCAATTCTTGGTTGTTTGCTCAAAATCAACTTCCCCGATTTTCGCGGAGGCATCAATACGACAGTCATCGTCTCATCGGTCGCTGTTCAGAAAGAAGAGTAAAATATCGTCAGAAGTAACAATGATTTATTATTGTAATATTTGTTTTCAGACCTTAGTTTGCTTAGTTCGCTTATTCCTTTTATATGTTGGTGTAACAATACAGAAACATCAAACGGCAGATCGGTGTTTTGGTTTTTGCGTCCGTTATAACTAAGCGTTTCTGAGAAATCTTCTAAGAACAGCGTGGGCCCGAGCGTAGCGAGAGCTGGGCATTAACGGTTTATGAGACTTGGCTGACAAATATATTCTTTGAAAACCATACTAATATCGGCTGTAGCCGTATCTTCTTCACCAGATTGACTCGTAGAGTGTTGCGTAAAAGACATTTTTTAATCCAGATTTCTAAATATTGGGTAACCATTTGAACTATCAACAACTGAAGCAACTATAAACCGAACTGAAAACAACAGCTTCTGAGACCGAAACACGTTCAGTTATATAATTCCCAAGTTTTGTACATAGTGTAACAACAGAAGACAAGGGCCAGGCGACAGATCGTTTTATTACGAAAATCAACACGTATTTATACATCTTTCAACTACATTATTCTAGACAAGCGCAGTCATCTGATTGGTTGTTTAGGTAGACAAACGCAGGCTTCTGATTGGTTGTTTCGGGATTCCTTGAC
This sequence comes from Trichobilharzia regenti, assembly GCA_944472135.2. NCBI lineage: Eukaryota > Metazoa > Platyhelminthes > Trematoda > Strigeidida > Schistosomatidae > Trichobilharzia > Trichobilharzia regenti. The sequence continues at coordinate 74,070,130 of OX235263.1, forward strand.
AAATAGAGTTCTCTCTGCGAATCATATTCTGCCACGTTAACTTTGCTGTGATTGGTTGTTGACTCAGGCTTGTTCATATTTTCTCACGGCCCATATTAGTGACCTAGACCTTAACGTAGATTAGTGCCAACCAATCGGCTAGCAGCCTGCTCTCACCACAATAGTGTTATTCCGTTAATAGCTGAAAAATAACTAAAAAACTGTAACCACGCATGAAAACAAATATTAAACAATTAAAATGAATTGAATGAACTGACCTGATGGTGAAAACATTCGAAACAAACGAGATATATAATTTTGATGGCGAAATTATGTAAAACGCAACATTTATGAATAACCTGCATTGAGATAAGTTGCGAATAACTGCAGGATAAGTGCAAAAGCCAGTGTATGAAAGAACGATCAGCATACAGCAATTCAAAATGGCCAACTAACCATATGTTGCGAAATGATTTAGAAAGTGGACTACATACTATCATCTCTGGGGTATACGAATCCCCCTAACAGAAGGCAAGACTTTAACTAGGAAGAATAACTCATTGAATTGTGGTCTACAGTCGATGGCTTTTTCGTCGGTGCGTCAGTAGCACAGTGGTTAGGACTCTCGCCGACCATACACATGGTCCGAGGTTCGATCCCCTGCCGACGCACACCTGATATCATTTGGCCCGCAATATTTGGGCTGCCCATATCCATGCTGAAAATTCCATACTTGTACCAAAATACAGTGTGGAATCAAGCTGTAAATCAAAAGTGTTGAGAAGCTGACTGTTATTCCTTACGAAAACATTTGCTAAATACAAATTGCTAGTTTCAGTTCAAATCAAATTCTTATTTTTCGGATATTTGCAGTTTTTCAGTGGTGAAAATTACGGAATGTGCATCATTTTTAAGAAAACTTAAAATAAATTTTCCTCGAACTAGTGGTATTCTTTTTCTTAAGTCTGTCCGCGAAACATTTGTAAACACAGTTAGACGGCAAAGAAGTGTTTTGTCGCTGAGATCCGTAGTCTCCGTGCCCCGAATTTTTACTCTTTGTCTTATTGTTATAACCCTGTGTATGGAGCTTTTGCCTAATAGTGCACTACGACACCTAGAAACCAGAAGCATACTGGCTTCGGTAGATTTATTTTGACTTTGTAAGTGACCGCGAAAAGTGAATCAGTTTTAGTTTTGTGTTGATGGGCTAAATACCTCTAAACGCTTTTGTGGAGATGCGGATATATTTACTCTCTTTGAATGAAAGACGATCTGTTTACCAAGAAAGTTCTCAGGATGTTCACTCTTACTTTATAATCCAAGGATAACGTCAAGTTGCTCACTTAGGTAGCAGCTACAGGAGTTACCTTCAGCAGAATATATTTTGGGACAGCTTTAGGTACTGCATCATAGAACTAACCAGAGTACTTTGATTTTGTCTAACTACATCAAACGTTGTATAGTGGTTCAAGTCATGGTGCCTGCATACTTCACCAGGTGGTCTTATAAGTAATGCATATACAGTGCAAGCTTTTACTTTGATTTGCACAACTGGCTCATAAACATCATACCCACATGTGGAGTACATTTGAGACTGATATGCTATTACTAATTCTGTAAAACACGCCACTATCATGATATAAGCAACAACATGTCAAGCAGGATAAGGTGGCGTCACTGAAGTTTTTAGTTCTAATTAGGTGCATATGACCGTGATTTAATGCCCATGAAGTAGAAATGCAGATTCTGCAGTCACTGATCATAAAGATTATTATTATTATTGTATCCTTTAGTTCCTAGAGGAACATAGGGCTTCAGCTGCGCACCTCCATTGACTTCGGTTTTCTGACAACTTTTTCACCCTGCTCCAGGTCTGTCCACATGCTTTCATCTCCTCCTCGCATGACCTCCTCCAAGTCACCCTTGGACGACCAACTCGCCGCCTCCCTTTCGGGTTCCACTCGAGGGCTTGTCTAGTGATGTCACTTGATGGTTTCCTCAGCGTATGGCCAATCCATCTCCATTTCTTTCTGCCTATTTGTTTCACAATCGGTTCCTGATTGGTTCGCTCCCAGAGATCCCTGTTGCTGATCTTTTCTGGCCATCTGATCTTGAGTATTGAGCGGAGACAGTTGTTAATGAAGGTTTGAAGTTTGTTTGAGATGCTCTTTATGACTCGCCAAGTCTCTGATCCGTATAGTAGCACTGACTTCACATTGGAGTTGAAAATCCGGATCTTATTTTTGATGCTGATTGCTGTTGACCTCCACACAGATTTGAGAGTAATGAAAGCTTGTCTTGCTTTTCCGATTCTGGCTTTGATGTCCTCGTCAGTTCCGCCTGTAGTTGAGACGATGCTTCCCAGGTAGGTGAAGGAGGTTGTTTCTTTCAGGTTCTTCCCATTTATGCTTATTGTGGTCTGTTGGTGTTGTTGATGTTGGCTAGGAATCTTCATCATCTCTGTTTTATCTATGTTCACGTGAAGTCCTATCTTTGATGCTTCTTCTGCCAACTTGTTACTTTTCACTTGCATATCTTCCAGTTTATGGGAAATCAGACATATATCATCGGCGAAATCCAGATCCTCCAAGTCTTTTGTGTCAGTCCATTTTATGCCTGTTCCCTCGTTGGTTGCCGTTGTCTGTCGCATTATCCAATCAATTGCAATCAGGAAGATCATTGGTGATAGTAGACAGCCTTGCCTCACTCCCGTCCTCACTTCGAAGGCTTCCGTAAGTTTCCCGTTGTGGATTACTTGGCATGCAGCATTGTCGTATAACTGTTGGATGAGGTGTATAATTGTCGATGGGACCCCGTAGTAGCGAAGTAGTTTCCAAATGACCTCTCGATCGACGCTGTCGAAGGCCTTTTCAAAGTCGATGAAGTTGAGATAGAGAGGTGACTGCCATTCCAAGCTTTGTTCAATGATGATCCGTAGAGTGGCGATTTGATCAATACATGATTTGTTTCTCCTGAATCCAGCCTGTTCCGGACGAAGTTTTTCATCTAGGGCTTGTTTGATTCTCTCCAGGATGATGCGACTTAGTATCTTGCTTGGAATGGACAGAAGCATAATTCCACGCCAGTTTTTACATTGACTTAAGTCTCCTTTCTTTGGAAGTTTGAATAAGTAACTGTTCTTCCAATCCTCGGGTACTTTGCCCTCTTTCCACACCTTCTCCAGTAGTGGTGTCATCAAGTCCGCTGTTGTCTCTGGGTCTATTTTCAAAGCCTCTGCTGGGATTCCATCTGGTCCCGGTGTTTTCCCAGTTTTAAGCATCTTGATTGCATTCAGGACTTCTGATTTCGTCGGGGGGTCAGTGTTCACTGGTAGTTCTGCTTCCGTTGTTGGTATTGCTGGACGTGTTGTAGGTGGCGGACGATTTAGAAGTCTTTTGAAGTGTTCAACCCAGTGCTTTCTCTGTTCCACCTCTTTGGTGATTGACTTTCCATTGTCGTCCTTTATTGGCTTAATCTGTGTCGAACGTTTGCCCGAAAGGTTCCTAGTTGTTTGGTAGAGTGTGGCGAGGTCTCCTTTGCCTGCAGCTTGTTCTGCTTCGTTTGCCATGGTTTCATAATATTTTCTTTTGTCTTCCCTGGCACTTTTCTTCACTCTTTTGTTCAGTGTATTGTAGCTTGCATTCAGCTCCTGTTTTTGTTGCTCGTCCGTGCACTGGATAATCTTTTGCTTCACTGTCCTTCTCTCTTCTATTAGTTTCCAAGTGTCCGTAGTGAGCCACTGTTTGTCCTGTCTCTTTTTTCTGCCTAGAATTTCTATGCAGGTTTGGCTCCACACCGTTTTCAAGTTGTTCCAGTGCTTTTCAACGCCGACCTCTTCGCTAGTGTTGATTTGTGTCTCGGCTTTGTCCTTTATGCTTGCAATGAAGATGTCCTTTGTAGCCTGGTCCTTCAGCTTTTGAGTGTTGAACTTGGCTTGTGGTCTATCTGCAGCTCCTGATTCCCTGAAAGCTTTTAATTTGATTTGGATTGTCCCTTGTACGAGATAGTGGTCTGAGCCAACGTCTGCTCCTCTTCTTGCTTTTGTGTCCAGTAGGCTGCGCCTCCACTTCCTTGAGATTGAGATGAAGTCGATTTGGTTTTTGGTTTGCCCGTCTGGTGACACCCATGTAGCCTTGTGGATATCTTTGTGCTTGTATACACTGCCACCAATCACCAGTTCGTTGAAGGCGCAGAAGTCGGCGAAGAGTTCTCCGTTTTCATTCATTTCTCCTAGAGCTTCTCTACCCATGATGAGTTCCCTTCCCGTATTGTCTGGTCCCAGTTTGGCGTTCATGTCTCCCATTAGTATTTTCATGTCGCCAGCTGGAGTATTGTCCATTGTTGCCTGTAGTTGCCTGTAGAATTCTTAAAGATGATAAATATTAATCAGTACCATATGATTCAGTAGCATATTAGGGATAAAAATAAATTGTTTCTTAGCACATTACCAAGTAAGCGGTTTCATTAATGATGTCACTTCATATTAACAGATGAATGAATTAGCTGTTAACCCTAAGGTACTACATTTACCCATATGACATGTAGCAACAGACTTCTGGCATTTAGTAGTACACGTGTGGTGAGAGCAGGCTGCTAGCCAAGTGGTAGACATTAATCTACGTCGATGTCTAGGTCACTAATATTGGCGGTGAGAAATTATGAACAAGGCTGATTCAACAACCAATCACAGCAGACTTAACGTGGGCAAATAAGATTCGCAGATAGATGGCCTCACTTTCCGAGAAACCCGAAACAACCAATCAGAAGACTGTGTTTGTCTGCTTGAATAAGCTGTAATAATGTACATGAAATATATATAAATATGTTCTGATTTCCGTAATAAAACGATCTGTTGCTGGTCCTTGTCTTCTGTTGTTACATTTGGTATCACTGCCTCCAAAAAATGAAGATCTCATGGCCAACTGCGTTTGAAGAAGGAGACATACGGAGGTTCGAGGCCATCGCTGAGTTGGTAGGTGTCAAGGAGCAGCCAGCGAAGGCAGTGGTCCTGGGGACGCTGTTGGGAGGCCGAGCTAAGGCGGCATATGATAGCGTGGACAGGTCAGGTGGCACAGCGTCTTGGAAGAAATTGGTTGAACGGTTGGTGTCGGAGTTTGACAGCGCAGGAGACAGACAGCTAGCAATGCAGCAGTTCCAGTCAACGAAGCTGGGACCTGGTGGAGACCCGTTAGTGTTGGCGGTGAAATTGACGAATCTACTTCGACGTGTGCTTCCCACTTTGAATGAAGAATCAGAGGCGCAGTTCCTGTCTTCCCAATTCATCGAGAGTGTCCCAGACCACATTTCTCAGCGATTACAAAAGGTTAAGGCAACGCAGCCGGTGGATATTAGTGAGCTGGAGAAGGTGACCAGACAGATGATGAGCACAACGGTAGCCCCTGTAGGGCAACCAAAACCAAACGAATGCTAGCAGAAAATTGAAGCGTTGCAGTGGGAAATGGCGGCGTTAAAGTTGGCTGATAGAAAAGACCGATGTTTTGAATGCTGTAAGCCGGGACACTGGAGGAGATACTGCCCAGAAATGCGAAAAAGGAAAAGTTTCAGACGGTATAATACTTGTCCTTTCTCTCGTATGAAACTAGATTTAGTGGGGGCTATTGAAAAAGGGGCTGTGTACTCGAAGTTGCGAGTGAATGATCGAGAAGTAGTATGTTTAATAGATACAGGGGCGGCCGTGTCGCTAATACATAAGAACCTGTGTAAGAGTGTTAGTCCGTGTTCACTGACAGTGCAAACAGTAGGCGGGCATGTGTTGCGTATCACGGGTAGATCCAACTGTACGATCGTTGTTGGCGGCTGCGAGGTGACGTTTCCTTTCATTGTTGTGCCTGGACTACAGCGAACGATATTAGGAGCGGATTTTCTGCGTGAGATTGGTGCAATAATCGACACGCAAGCGAACGTTGTGATCACGAAATACGGGCATATCAACATGTATGACACCAGCGAGATAGCAGTGGTTAAGCTGTCGACCGTACACAATATGACGGAGTTAATTAATAAATACGATCATCTGTTGACTGGAGATGGCGATCCATACAGTTATTGCGATAAGGTGAATCATGAAATTCCGTTAAGTGATCCAAAAGTAAGGTCATTTACAACGCGAAGAGTTCCGTGTCACCTGGAAGGCGAAGTTGAGCGAAAAGTTCAAGGGATGTTAAAGATGATATTATTGAGGAAGCTGATAGCCCGTACAACTCTCCAGTGCTGTTAGTAAAAAAAGCGAATGGGAAGTATAGATTCTGTGTTGATTTTCGACAGTTAAACAGTATGACAGAGTTAAGACCGTGTGCCATGCCAACAGTGGTAGAAACTTTAGATTGCCTTCAAGGCGCGAATGTGTTTTTGGTTCTCGATCTTCGCTCATGATACAGGCAGATGCCGATAAAAAAAGGTGATAGAGATAAGACGGCATTCATCGTGGGTCAGACACAATATCGATTTAAACGCATGCCGTTTGGACTAGCGGGTGCACCGTTTATGTTCAGACGACTGATGACGCTATTACTTTAGAACTTGAAAAACGTGGAGACCAAAACAAAACCGATCATGTGAACCATGTAGAAGCCGTGCTGCGACGCATTGAAGAGTTTGGACTACGCGTCAACAAAACCAAGCCCCAGATAGCCAAAAAGAATGTTACTCCGTTCTGACATAAACTGGGGAATAGTGAGATTAAACCCCTACCGGAGAAAATCTTGATGATTAAAACGATCCCTGTCAGCCACGTCTCGTAAACCGTCAATGCCCAGCTCTTGCTGCACTCGGGCTCACGCTGTTCCTTGAAGTTTCTCAGAAACGCTTAGTTATAACGGACGAAAAAACCAAAACACCAATTGGCGACTCGAGGATTCTTTATTGTTACACCAACATATAAACACTAAGGTCTGTGAACAAATATTACAATAATAAATCATAATATTACTTCTGACTATGTTTTACTCTTCTTTCTGAACAGCGACCGATGAGACGATGACTGTCGTATTGATGCCTCCGCGAAAATTGGGGAAGTTGATTTTGAGCAAACAACCATGAATTGATCGTTCAATCTTCAACTCCATTGACACTCCCCGGCAAAGAAAGGATCCAACCCTTTTTTCCTTCACGACCAATGCACGTTGACTTGGATGCCATTGCGAGAACCTGGGTCACACGGACAGAGCTGAAATGGAAAACAAACAGAAAAGCCAACACACCACAAGCATACCCACAGCACAATCTCACACATCAATGACGACCTGCGCCTCCAGACAGAGACCTCCTCTTGACATCTTGCAACACAATCGCCACTTGCTAGAATGACTCTTGCAGAATGCAACGTGACCATAGCACGAACTCATGATACTCTACGCACATCCTCTTATTTACTCACTACCAATTACCATTGAAATCGCTTGTCACTCATTCTGCCTCAGTTCTAGTAGCGGTGACGCATGCGAGCCTCAGTCGTTTACACTCTTTCTCCCCGGCGTGTCGGACCGCAGCTAACAATTATCTCCGTATGCATTTCATTCTCAGCAATAGCCTAGCCTCCCCGGCGTATACGACCCATCTGCTGTCTCTAACATCAATCAATTCATTCATGGATGTAGAAGACTGGAAACAACTTCAGAAGTAATCACGACGAAAATTTTAACAAAATTACGCAATAACAACAAGACACGAAAACAACAAGTAAACACAATTAATCCAAAATCACAAATTGAGAAGACACACCACACGTATACACAAGCAGTACAAATAACCTCGCGGATCATCTCTTGGTGTAATTCCTTTGAAGAATCGAAGGACTTACACCAGTACGCCTACAACCCTTCACAGGTTGACGATTGTAATTTGTGGAATGTAAGGACACAAACAAGATTAACCAACAATTACATCAATTGGAACTCACACAACAATTTAACACAAACATATGTACAATCAACACATCAAATGTTGTGCATTCTGGCACGGCAAACTACCCTTGAAGAACTGTAGGACTTACAGCAGTACGCCTACATTCCTTCTCAGGTTGATGATCCAAGTGGAAGTCGTCCGGACACAAACAGAATTACCAACAGCTAGATGACAGATGATATCAATTCAGTATATACAATATGAACATATGTACAAAATCACACACCAAGCACATTGGACTGCTCATTGATGCGCTACCCTTTGAAGAATTGTAGGACTTACAGCAGTACGCCTACAACCCTTCTCAGGTTGACGCCCTAGGTTGGAAAATCGTCGCAGAGTTCATTTGCTGACTTCCCTCTATCAGCTATATCCTCAACTGTGAACGGTAACACGCCCATGTCATTGTATCGTAGAATATAGATGACGAACAAACACACGACATATCTCATCAACCAAGTGTAGAAACAGAGTAATTTACACCAAAGATAATAGCATTCAAATAGTAACTTGAAACTAGAAATGCCTTTATTCATGCAAGTCAATTTAACAATTACTCTTTCGTTTACACTTGGCTTATTCTCACTAAACTGAGAAATATCTTTCGTCTTTTCAAACGCACCAATACTATCATAGTCATTGCACAAGATACTTGAGTTGATGGGCATCTGTTTCATTGTGGATGACAACACCAACGACGACTGAGTGACACAAGGTGATGAACTTAGCGGTGGATCAGAAGCTGTTGTTGTTTGACTTTCAGATAGTTGTCTAACTGCAAGACTACCACCACTGCTGTCTTTTATTATCAGCTCAGGTTTAGCACTATCATCTGATGATAGGTGGGCTACATGCTGATCAATTACACTGACGGTCTGACAAGTATGCATGCCTGCTGCGACTGCATTTATTTCTACTTCACGTTGTAGTTGTACAGAACCTTTATTTAACTTAGCAGTAGTAGGCATTCCCCCCATTTCATCATGATCAACCAAAGACAAATCTGCATTATCATGATCATTATCACGAATATTCACTTTACCGTCAATTTCATCATTTTCAAACTCTTTAATAACAGAAGTAGACAATTTTGGTTCCTCCTCACAAATCATTAAAGGTTTTATATCTTCACTCTGACTAGTAATACTTTGTAAACTTGTGGAGTCAGAACTGCCCTCTGAGACTGTAACTCTCTTCTGTGACACTCTATTCAACAATGGCTTACCAGTTGCAACTACAGACTTCTTGGCCAAACCGTTATCGTCACACAATTCGGAGTCAGACCTGGAGTTTACATTTAGCTTATCACTGAACTTGCTCACTGGTTCACAGTTCACTTCTGTATGCACCTCTTGCACACGTGTAAAACACAACCGTGTTTGTCTTGCATCTTGTAACTTATCTGTTGAGGATGTACTACGAAACCTGTTACACTCACTAGGTCTATATGCATTACTAGACATCATGGAGCCTTCTCGATATCCACCTCTCTGAGGCTTATTCGTCATCAATGATTGCGTTTTTCCCTCAGACTGCTCTATTCTAGGGGTGAGATTCAATAGACTGGCGAACTTGCTCATAGATTGATTGACACTATCTTTTACTAGTTTCAGGATATCATCAAATTTTGGCTCGATACCCTCATCCTCCATACGGGAGCTCATCTTCACCCACTTCCTTTGCAGTCGAGTAGGTAGGCGTCTTGCTATTACTTCTAGTATAAAACTCGAGTTGAGGTCACTCATGCAATTCATCGAAATCATTCCATTCTTGTAAATCAGCAAATTATCCAAAAACTCAGTGAGTGCCTGAGAGTCATCCTGTAATTGACCACCATTACCCTTAACAGCCTCGAATAATTTCCCTGCAATCATCGAGGGTCTTCCAAACCTTTGACGTAATATGCTCATAGCCTCGTAGTAGCCCTCTTTTGGCTTCATAAACTTACAGCACTGTATAGCTCTTGAAGCATCTCCAGTGCAATACCTCATCAAATACATTAACTTCATTTCATCAGTTAATAAAAAAACACTCAACATGATCTCAAACTCCTTTACAAATTGTAAATAATCAGCCGGGTTTCCATCAAAACACCGTGGTTCAAATTTAGGGAGTTTGATGTTCCTATTATCCCTGAACGGCGAAACAGTAACATCAACCATATCATGTTTAACATCAGACACATCGTTACAATTAACAGACAAGTCACCATGACTTACTTTCCTGTTTGCATCCAAGACACTCTGTCCCTTCTTTGACCCAGGCATTGTTGAACTTGACCAAATTCCAAAAAAGTTCCAGATATTGCTTGTTCAAAGAGGACTTGACCGGCAACAGGAAAGATGAACGGTGACTATCCAAAGTCGTGCCAACTGTCCCAAACTGTTTAAAAACTGACTTCACTGTGAGAAACTGTCAGCCACGTCTCGTAAACCGTCAATGCCCAGCTCTTGCTGCACTCGGGCTCACGCTGTTCCTTGAAGTTTCTCAGAAACGCTTAGTTATAACGGACGATAAAACCAAAACACCGATTGGCTACTCGAGAATTCTTTATTGTAACATCAACATATAGGCAACTTTAAAATTAAGTTTCAACTAAGGTTTCTGACAGTTTTGGCCTGACTTCTTTCTGAACAGCGACCGATGAGACGATGACTGGTGTATCGATGTCTCCGCGAAAATATTGGGAAGTTGGGTTTGAGCAAACAACCATGAATTGATCGTTCAATCTTCAACTACATTGACATCAGGCATAACTGTACTCCCAGCATTTTGTCCTCAGGTGGCACTCTTGTCCTATTTTCGAGTTCTTGGTCAGAAATGAGTTCGTTTCTGACTTCCTCTATAGTCATATTTAATATCTAATGTCACAGGGTGGAAGGAGGGAGAGATTGATAATAGAAGGTTTGCTTATCGAATCAACTGCAAACCAACACAAGTAATAGGAATGATTCAACACCTGTCCTGGATATCTGGAAAATCCTACTACCCCTACAACAAATAGGAGAAGACGAAGAAAACTATAAAACTCAACCTTCGAAGTCGTGTGATTGCAATTGGTATGATTATGAACAATAAATTTTGTTCGAAACCTTGTCATCCAGTAAATAATACTGTTTCACTGTGATACATCTAATAAACAAAGTAATATGGAATTACTTACTACCACAGTGCCGAAGTTTTACACATATATTAATGTGCAGCATGTAAAATGGAAATAATAACAATGATAACAGCTAATGCAATAATAATACAAGTGAAAATTGCCGCCGTCTTGTTTCACATAGTGTTGTCGATGCGGTATAAAAATCCTAGCATGTTTAATGATATTGTATATAACCTTCTCTTAACATGACATGTTGAGGGGGAAAACAAAGATCATAGAAGTCATAAAGACAAACTGGTATTTGCAATTATGAGAGGAAAACAAAAAAGCAATAGGACCATAAATATAATTGGAATAACAAAAGTAAAACTTGAAGGTATATAAGGATGGATGGAGGAAATTGTTTGTTCATTAAGTGAAAAAAGGTTAGTTAATTCTTGACTGACACTATTTTCATCACATAAAATACGTGCCAGGCATGGTATCATAGAATTTTTATACTTAGACGTGCAAGCAAACAGTTTTCTGAAGTTGCTTCTCGTTCTCCCTGAGGAGATGCAAGGTGAAAGCTGAGGGTAAAGTGGATGCTCCAAGTCAGACAAAATCCCTCTAGCAAATTTATTGCACGAAGTCAAATGTCTATCGACAACGACGTCAACTATGTGGTTCACTTACTAATAATAATAATAATATATATTCTCATTTTTTACATGAGGGACGCCAGTTTACAGGCATCATCAATTCGATAATTTACACAATATTAATAAGCATATTTAGTAAAGATAATATAATAAAGTACATTTTTTCCCTAGCTATGTAGGGTACACCAATTGTATAGGCATGCATAAATATTGTTTTAATAATAATAATATATTCCTTCCTGTTTATGCAGGAACATACCTATTGTACAGGCATGGATAAGTTATTATATAAATTACACATGATTTGATGTATAATGGACTTACAGTTTGGTTGTTCTTTCTGACATTAGAGTCAGTCGGAACAGTCTGCTATAAAGTCTGTTTGTGTAGCACATAAAGAGATATAGAAATATTGTCTTCGCATTAACAAAAAACCCAGACATCAGATGAATGTAATACAGATATCTGGGAAAAATAAAGCTTGAAGTCAATTCTCTTACATAACTTTGTTGTGAACAGCACCCTTGGCTTAAAGATTATTGATGTTGAGATCAGTGATATATTTATTCCATTTTTCAGCAGTCTTATCGTAGTTTCATAACAGGAAAGAAATTTGATCGTGGAGGCGAAAATTAGATAAGGTCATGTCGGGTTGTTTTACTGCATCAAATGGTCCCGAGGTCGATTCCAGAGCTCTCCGTTTGCGCCATTTGTGTCTGCATGGCGGACTGTATTCGTAAGTTGAGTAAAATGTTGAAAACCAGTTGCTTCTTCATTTCAGATCATGAATACTCATTTACAGCATGTTCGCCAGCGTCTTCAAATGGTAGAATTGGATCGTTCCTGGAATTTGAGTGATTATGGGATAAATGGTTTGGAATTAATCATAGTAGTTAGAATGCAGTTAAACATGCAGAGAATACAACTACTTATCATAAAGTGTCCTCGCCCAGTTTACCAATTCACTAGTTTCCTAGTCAGTCCTAATCCCTGAAGAGAGAAGGTGAGGGGTAGGGGTAGTGACTTCCCCAGGGAAATCGATCAAGTCACCACAGAAACCTCAAAGCACAACACAGATATAGAAAACAAACATGCTCTTCGCAGGAGTTGGAGAGACGAAATGACACTGGCTGGTGAAAGCCTTCGTGAAGCCAGTCACCTAATGCGTCTTCTCCCGATGAACACAAGATCAATAATGGGGACTTGGAATATGCCTACAATCTACGAGGCCCAGATGGCTGCTCAGATAGCCATAAAAATGAGTAGATATGGCATAGAAGTACTGGGAATCTGCAAGAGCATGTGGAATGTATGTAGACTTTCAAAATTGGCAACTGGTGGGTCAGTTATCCAAAGTAATCACCAAGACGACAACTACGGGCACACCGAGGCAACCACTGGTTTTCATGGTGTCACCGACAGCTTCCAAAGCTCTAATGCAGCGGGACCAATATCATCCAGTACAACTGCAGCAAGATTCGACTCAAAATGTAGGAAGTTATTATCTGATGCTGTGCTTCTAAGAACAACGCAGACCCAGTGGAGAAGAAGGAAGACTTCTGCAGACAGCTGTAAATGCTAGTGGATAAGATCATGGAGGAAGGTATGAATTCTGGGCTGGGGTCGGACAGTGCAGGATGGGAATTCATCCAAGGTCGCGAGGATCTCCGAGAAATGAATAAGAGTGGAGGACTCTTTGCAGATATCTGTGCATTCAGCAGTTTGGTGTTAATAACGGTGTAGAAAAACAAGGATATATACAGCATGACATGGATTTTACCTGATGAGTACACCGAAAATTAAATGTACTCCATCTCGATTTCAAAGAAGTGGAGATGCAGCCTACTGGATGCGAAGTTGAGAAGGGGAACAGATGTAGGCTTACAGCAAAGTCGATGACATCACATAGCATCATTGTGGAATCCTATGGTGAGAAACCCTGGAGCTATCAAAAAGTGACACTTCAACCATATTATGAAGAAAGAGACGGTGAGACAAGGGACAGATCTCTGTGAAAATCCGGAAGCTAGCAGTACGGTAAGGATGGCGAAACAGAAAATGAACAAGTACAAAGATAGATAACGCAAAGATAGGCTGAGATCAAAGTGCAATGAACTGAATAAACAGGTGAGGAGAGCTAGGAAAGGTAGAAGTCAGTTTTACATGACACAGGCCACTGAAGCAGAGGCGACCTCGGGAAAATGGACCTGAGAACATTATATCAGATAACTGAGTCTGCCTTCGGGAAGAGACCAACACAGATGAGATGAAAGAAGGATACTGAAAGGATCTTAATCACAAAATAGGAGGTAAGTAAACATCGGATTAATCACTTCAGAGGACTCCTTAACCAACCATCACCTGAAACTCGTCCAAACATATGGAGAACAGCATGCACAGAACCGCCTGTAAACACCATTCCTAAAAAGCAGCTTCATTCTGGAAAAGCAAATCATGTGCGGATCGAAACGCGACTCTACCCAAAACCATCAAACAGAACATAATATAGTACGTAAATCTCAAACCCAGATTCGTTAACCTTAAACAGGTTTTTGACATCATTGGAAACTACTTACACACAGCGGAAAGCCCAAAGCTTTTATCAACCTCATTCCATAGCTATATGACAACAGCACGTGCCAGTTGATGCACAATACAGAACTAAGTGAAGCCTTTGAAGTAAATGCAGGAGTAAGATAAGGCCGTTGCCTACTATCATCGATGATATTCTTAATAGTGATGGATGGATTATGTGGAAGACTGCGGTGAGCGAGAAGACAGGAATTCGTTGGACTGACAAGAAGACACTACAAGATATGAACTTCTCAGACGACTGACGTCTAGTGCCACTTCAACACAAAGACCTTCAGGTGAAAACTAACAATCTGGTAGGAGAGGCAGCGAAGACAGGATCTCAAGTGGACATTGAAATGATTGAGGCGTATATGATAACAGCTTTATTCCAGCATTTTCGCTCGCAGATAGCCAATCAACAACAAGTACCATCTACCATTGACGGACTGCATTTGAAATCTGACAATTCCCTCCCTTTACTAGGCGGAATCATCTCAACTACAGGAGGGCAGCATAGATGACGTCCAAATCATAACCGGAAAAGTGAGACAGACCATCATTAATCTGAACTCAGTTTGAAAATCTTCTGCACAACGCACAAGAAACAATTAAAATTCGGTTTTTCTTTACGGTTCATAAACCTGGCACCCTCATCACGAAATGCATTTCCAATAGGTCGCGGACAATTACATGGCCGCAGGCAATCGAAAGAAAGCCTTGGACTTGGGTTTCGTGCTAGGTGGCATTCATCAGCAAGGCATTCATGATTCAGAGAAAGGACTAGACACATCACACTTATTACTAATGCCCAGTCAAAGGCTGTGGATTTCATCAACAGGTGACTTCAGCCCGTACCAAACACCAAATGACCGGTCAGGACGTATAAGCAATATGGAACTATGTCAGCAAACCCACCAATAAATATCCTAAAGAAAATAGAGACGGATCAGAAACACGCTGAGGAGACTGCTGAGTGATATCACTTTCTGAGCCCTCCAAGCGAACACAAATGGGAGACTGCTAGTTAAGCTTAGGTTCGAGGGTGAATAAGACGTGCTTTTCCTCCCTAACCGGAAATATCCAATTTTGTGAATTATTCGTTTGGGAAACCTGATCTTCCTATCCGGCGAATTTTTATTCAACCATTTCTTCCTCACCGAGCCTGTGTGTGGTACTTCCCGCTGTCTCGAACTACTGCCAAAGCTTCAGGTGCTACTTCTGTAGCAACACCCTCCTCACTCTTTCAAATATACAGGACTTGTGGGTCTGTTACGTGATTGCTGTGAAACCGAATAACCCGAAAGTTACAGGTAAAGTCTAGAGCTTTTACTTAAATACTTTATCCTTCTTTTCTGTGCTCTCTATTGTCTTTTGCTGTAAGTCTATTGGACAAAATAACAGTCTCCTATTATTTAATCACCAGTATTAATTTAGGAGTAAAATGACAATAGATTCTCAACCTAAAATAAGTAATGGGACATCATACTCTGTAGTTACCAGGGCTTCAGCCAAACTAGGCAAACAGGAGAAGGTGATGGACTCACGCATACCGGTCCTGAAGACCAGGGCTAATATTCCCAGCTCGTATAGATTACCCATGTCGCCACAGCCCTACAGTGAAGCTGTGCAAAGTCAGCCAAGTGGATGTGGCTCCACCCCTGTTAACACGACTAGGTTAACAGATCCGAGTGGGAAAATTGCACTAAGTGAGAACTTCATAACACCCATCCCCATGGTAGACCATGAAACAAATAGGAAGGCCAAAAAGAAACGTTCACGACGTCGCAAGACGACAAGAACGCTCCCCAAGAAGACAGACGACTGCAAGGTCTGTGCTTCTGATGTCGAACAAGCAGACTCTGCTTTCGAATGTAACTTTTGCAACCGATGGGTGCATTGCAGATGCGACAGTGGGGTACCAAAAGCATATTATGACTTTATGCGTAAGAACCCATGCCAATGGTTCTGGTACATATGCCCGAGTTGCCGTCCTGATGTAGCCTCGCGTAGTCCTTTGAAAACTAAAGATGGCACAGAAGTAGCGGGGAAAAAGGTGAAAAGCTCGACCCCCACCAATCCGGAAGTTAGTACAAACGTGCGTAAACCGGGGATACCAAAATCCTCACCGGTTAAACTTGTAATTCTTGACATAACCGCTCCAGACACAGAGGCTGGAGAACCACGGGTTTCCGTCGTTGGAAAAAGACCCCAACCGTCTATCAGTAATGCTGGCTATAGCACTGAGACACATAAAAATACCCAGTCGCACCAGTCAAACCAAAACGGTCTTAAAGGTGACCACAAACGTGCGAGGACCGAGCCCAAGCCCACGGTTAGCAGATCAAATTGTGTAATACTCTTTAATGTACCAGACTGTAGCAGTAGTAGTACTCGACATAGTCCTCCACGAGCGCTTACAGTGGGACAATACACAGCCCTATCTGTGTTATAACAAAGCCAACTACACCAAAATGCGAAGACTTCTGTCTGAAGCAAATTGGCCTAAAAAATGGACTGAGCTAACAGTAGAAGAACACTGGAGAGTGGTAAAGGAAATCATTCACCAGGCGGTCTCAGACACTGTTCCTTTAGTCTCACCAAAAGCTAGGAAGCAACGATCATGGCTGAAAAGGGGGACACAACGCCTTCTGCAGGCAAAGCGGAAAGCCTGGTTCGCGTGGCGACGATCGAAGAGTCAACCCGAATATGAAGTGTACCTTGAACTCAGGAATCGATGTAACATACGAGTCCGGAGCGATAGAAGGACATTTCAGGGAGACCTCGCCAATAAGCTTCTCGTGAACCCCAAAAGCCTATACAGGTTTATGGCCGAAAGAAAACCGACCAACCAGGGAGCATGCAATCTAGTGGGTTCTGATGGGAAATCTCTTACTAGTCTTGAAATGGCAGAGACATTCAGCCTAGCCTTTCACAGGCAACTAAATAGTAACGAGGATATTACCCCTACAGAACATCCAGATTACATCGCAAAACCAACAAACGAAAACCTGCTGGGGACATTTCAAATTACCCCGGCTATGGTACTTGCAAAATTGGGAAGGTTGGCTTCGGGAAAGTCTCCAGGTTGTGATGACATCAGACCATCTGTCCTGAAGCAGTGTTCAGAAAGTCTCTGTCAACCCCTAAGTGATCTGTTCCAACACTCCCTTGATGTAGGGAAACTTCCATGTGAATGGAAACGTGCAATCCTATCCCCTATCTTCAAGGGTGGTGACCGGCAGAATGCGACCAGTTACAGACCAGTTGCTCTACTTCCAGTGGTATCGAAGATATTGGAAAGTCTCATTGACGACCACATGAGAAAATACTTCGATGGGACTAACCTTCTTCACGAAGCACAGCACGGTTTCAGGAGGGGAAGATCCTGCGTGACGAATCTTCTACTAGCCTGGAACGATTGGACACTATCCTGGGACAAAAAGGTACCAGCCCACGTGATCTTTCTCGACTTTGCGAAAGCATTCGACACAGTTCACCATGGTCTGCTCCTTCACAAAATAGGCAAGGCGGGAGTTTCTGGAGCACTTCTCGCATGGCTGAAAGATTACTTAGGCGAGAGAGAATTCTGCACCAAAGTCAACCGCATCCGATCATCCTGGCACACCTCGGCATCAGGGGTTCCTCAGGGTTCTATCCTAGGGCCGTTGATGTTTTTGATTTTTATCAATGACCTGCCCCCCCAACTAAACTGCTCTGCGCTTCTTTACGCTGACGACGTAAAGATTTGGAGAGCAATAAACTCATCGGAAGACTCAGATAGATTGCAGGCTGACCTGCAAACTCTGGGAAATTGGGCTTTGGCTAACGGAATGCCTTTCAATCTAAAGAAGTGCAAAGTAGTGCAGCTTCATTCCGGCAGGTCACAGAGTGTAAATTACACCCTTGGTGGCCAGAACTTGAGTTGTGTTCCATCAGAGCGTGATCTAGGTCTTATTCTAACAGAAAAGCTAGACACCAGTGGAAATTACTCGAGGGACGTCGCCAAAGCCTACGCAACATTACACTTTATGCACAGGCAGCTGGGAGCTCTCACTCCCGAACTGTTCTTAAGGCTATACAAGGCATATGTGAGGCCACACCTTGAGGTGCATAATATCATTGCACCTCCGCTACTCAAAAGGGATGCTAACATTCTAGAAAGTGTCCAGAGACGAGCGACAAAATGGGTGATCGGCCTCCGCAACAAATCATATGAGGAAAGACTAAAGAAATTAGGTCTTTTCACACTCAGTTACCGTAGGCACAGGGGAGACCTCATCACCGTCTACAAGATCCTAAATGACCAGGCCCACCCAAATAAAAGCATCCTGCCATTAAGCGATTATAGGCTTCCACGAGGTAACCCGCTAAGGATAGCACACCAGAGACCAAAGACTCGAGTGCGATCACATTTCTTTTCGCTTCGTGTTTGCCGTCTCTGGAACGCTTTACCGGCGGCCGTGACTACAGCGCCATCTCTGGAGATTTTTAAGCGGAAGCTAGACAATCATGCAGAAATGCAAGGTTTGTGTCTCAATGGCTTATCCTCATAAAATTTGAAACCAAACTGTCAATGAATAAGCGTACTAACTAAATCCCCACGACCTATTCTGCCTTCTCTCACTCTATCTTTTCCTTAGGTCACCTTTATTATTCCACTTATCTCAACCTATATTATCTACACTACAACCTATTATTATTATTACTATTCTGCTTTTATGACTACACCGAATGACCAAGGGGAGTTAGGTCAAACTCCATTCACGGCAGCAATACAGTCCTAACATACTGCATACTACAAAACACATCTCGACCAATCCCCGCACCACTCCTCCTGGAGTCTACCAGAGCTAAAGCAGTCGAGTGTCGGGACTTACTACGCAGAAGCTCACCGAAGATCTGGAACCTCTACCTCACAATCAAGAAGCGAGCTCAAAGAAATCACTGGTTTATACTAGCTCGTCATCAGGATATTGGATATTGGATATTGGACATGGAAATCATATGAGGAGAAAATCAAAACATATGAGGAATAGTAGAACTAACTAAAGAGGACTTCAGAGAGCACGATGAGATAAGGATGTGCCATCAAGAAGAGAACTCGAAGGAATTAGCTTAATTCCTGACATCCTGTAAGTTGAAATTGTGTGTTGAACCAAAATGCCGGGCTTTTAGATCTGAGGGTCACCAGGGTGCTGACCTCGACGTGCAGAAGGTGGGTTTTCTTTGGCTGCAAATAGTACTGACTGGTTGAATCTCTGCGTGCTGTCCAACTCTTAAGATGTTTTAAGGTGAAAAACACATTCATCTTCATAGTAACAACAAGAAAAGCCTCATGATATTAAAGTGTCGCCAAATGTACATATGTACATTTGTCGCCAAATATTTGGCGACTTTGGCAGATTTCGTTACGTAACGAAATCCTCCCAAGCTTACTATAATGCTGAATTAAATCTCCCTAATTTTGAAATAATTCTAACATTCTATAGTGGGTAATTTCTGAATCTGTTCTGAAATGGTATCTTTAATGGCAAACACTAGAACTCAGTGCTGGCTTTCAGTATGACTGGCACTAATACAGCACCCTTTTCCTTTTCTAGGCATTTTCAGGAGTAGGTCAGAACCCACTGGGTTTGCTTATCAGCGTAGTTCCAGCCCTCACAGAACATATTAAGCACGTATTAGCGTTACCTCAGAACGAAAAGACTTAATTCAGCACCCAGCTCTCTTTTTAAGCACGACCAGCGTTATTTCAGAACATATTGGGTAGATAAAATCTTCATTTACCATAAAAAGGCATCGAAGAATAGGTTAGAATAAGTTTAGAATTATTGTATGTTTGGGATGAGTTTCTTTTAATGAACTTGAAGGTTTTTCCGAAAGTCTAGATTCACAGACATATTGGAAGTCATGACGGTAACATCATTTAGGCCAAATAAAATGTTCTAGCGCTTTTTTATGGCCAGTTTAATTAAGCTATAGTTATAACTTCTGTTTTTCAACTTATACACCCCTATCTTATAGTACAGTATAGTATAGAAAAAACAGAACGTCTTCAGCATCTATCTGTGTAGATGATGTACATGGAAGCTTAAAAGTAACTATGAGAATGCCGCATGGCAGATAATTTTGCAATTATTGGTGTCGGTCACCGTCTCAACCGATAGTCTTCAATTTCTATAAGGTATCTAGAGGGATATTACTATGTCGATAATAATGACGATGTTGTTGCCACTAATATCCAATATCCTGATGACGAGCTAGTATAAACCAGTGATTTCTTTGAGCTCGCTTCTTGATTGTGAGGTAGAGGTTCCAGATCTTCGGTGAGCTTCTGCGTAGTAAGTCCCGACACTCGACTGCTTTAGCTCTGGTAGACTCCAGGAGGAGTGGTGCGGGGATTGGTCGAGATGTGGTTTGTAGTATGCAGTATGTTAGGACTGTATTGCTGCCGTGAATGGAGTTTGACCTAACTCCCCTTGGTCATTCGGTGTAGTCATAAAAGCAGAATAGTAATAATAATAATATAGGTTGTAGTGTAGATAATATAGGTTGAGATAAGTGGAATAATAAAGGTGACCTAAGGAAAAGATAGAGTGAGAGAAGGCAGAATAGGTCGTGGGGATTTAGTTTGTACGCTTATTCATTGACAGTTTGGTTTCAAATTTTATGAGGATAAGCCATTGAGACACAAACCTTGCATTTCTGCATGATTGTCTAGCTTCCGCTTAAAAATCTCCAGAGATGGCGCTGTAGTCACGGCCGCCGGTAAAGCGTTCCAGAGACGGCAAACACGAAGCGAAAAGAAATGTGATCGCACTCGAGTCTTTGGTCTCTGGTGTGCTATCCTTAGCGGGTTACCTCGTGGAAGCCTATAATCGCTTAATGGCAGGATGCTTTTATTTGGGTGGGCCTGGTCATTTAGGATCTTGTAGACGGTGATGAGGTCTCCCCTGTGCCTACGGTAACTAAGTGTGAAAAGACCTAATTTCTTTAGTCTTTCCTCATATGATTTGTTGCGGAGGCCGATCACCCATTTTGTCGCTCGTCTCTGGACACTTTCTAGAATGTTAGCATCCCTTTTGAGTAGCGGAGGTGCAATGATATTATGCACCTCAAGGTGTGGCCTCACATATGCCTTGTATAGCCTTAAGAACAGTTCGGGAGTGAGAGCTCCCAGCTGCCTGTGCATAAAGTGTAATGTTGCGTAGGCTTTGGCGACGTCCCTCGAGTAATTTCCACTGGTGTCTAGCTTTTCTGTTAGAATAAGACCTAGATCACGCTCTGATGGAACACAACTCAAGTTCTGGCCACCAAGGGTGTAATTTACACTCTGTGACCTGCCGGAATGAAGCTGCACTACTTTGCACTTCTTTAGATTGAAAGGCATTCCGTTAGCCAAAGCCCAATTTCCCAGAGTTTGCAGGTCAGCCTGCAATCTATCTGAGTCTTCCGATGAGTTTATTGCTCTCCAAATCTTTACGTCGTCAGCGTAAAGAAGCGCAGAGCAGTTTAGTTGGGGGGCAGGTCATTGATAAAAATCAAAAACATCAACGGCCCTAGGATAGAACCCTGAGGAACCCCTGATGCCGAGGTGTGCCAGGATGATCGGATGCGGTTGACTTTGGTGCAGAATTCTCTCTCGCCTAAGTAATCTTTCAGCCATGCGAGAAGTGCTCCAGAAACTCCCGCCTTGCCTATTTTGTGAAGGAGCAGACCATGGTGAACTGTGTCGAATGCTTTCGCAAAGTCGAGAAAGATCACGTGGGCTGGTACCTTTTTGTCCCAGGATAGTGTCCAATCGTTCCAGGCTAGTAGAAGATTCGTCACGCAGGATCTTCCCCTCCTGAAACCGTGCTGTGCTTCGTGAAGAAGGTTAGTCCCATCGAAGTATTTTCTCATGTGGTCGTCAATGAGACTTTCCAATATCTTCGATACCACTGGAAGTAGAGCAACTGGTCTGTAACTGGTCACATTCTGCCGGTCACCACCCTTGAAGATAGGGGATAGGATTGCACGTTTCCATTCACATGGAAGTTTCCCTACATCAAGGGAGTGTTGGAACAGATCACTTAGGGGTTGACAGAGACTTTCTGAACACTGCTTCAGGACAGATGGTCTGATGCCATCACAACCTGGAGACTTTCCCGAAGCCAACCTTCCCAATTTTGCAAGTACCATAGCCGGGGTAATTTGAAATGTCCCCAGCAGGTTTTCGTGTGTTGGTTTTGCGATGTAATCTGGATGTTCTGTAGGGGTAATATCCTCGTTACTATTTAGTTGCCTGTGAAAGGCTAGGCTGAATGTCTCTGCCATTTCAAGACTAGTAAGAGATTTCCCATCAGAACCCACTAGATTGCATGCTCCCTGGTTGGTCGGTTTTCTTTCGGCCATAAACCTGTATAGGCTTTTGGGGTTCACGAGAAGCTTATTGGCGAGGTCTCCCTGAAATGTCCTTCTATCGCTCCGGACTCGTATGTTACATCGATTCCTGAGTTCAAGGTACACTTCATATTCGGGTTGACTCTTCGATCGTCGCCACGCGAACCAGGCTTTTCGCTTTGCCTGCAGAAGGCGTTGTGTCCCCCTTTTCAGCCATGATCGTTGCTTCCTAGCTTTTGGTGAGACTAAAGGAACAGTGTCTGAGACCGCCTGGTGAATGATCTCCTTTACCACTCTCCAGTGTTCTTCTACTGTTAGCTCTGTCCATTTTTTAGGCCAATTTGCTTCAGACAGAAGTCTTCGCATTTTGGTGTAGTTGGCTTTGTTATAACACAGATAGGGCTGTGTATTGTCCCACTGTAAGCGCTCGCGGAGGACTATGTCGAATACTATGACCGCGTGGTCACTACTACCTATGGGAGTCGTGATCTGAACGTTTTCCACTAGTAGCTGGTCACTAGTGAGCACGTAATCCAGTCTAGAAGACTTCCCATCAGGGCCCCATCTAGTATCCATCTTGACATTTTCAGTGAATCCAGCCTTCCTGATGGTATGCAGCAGATTTCGATCAAATCTATCATGGGCTTTTCCCGACACCAAGTTAAGAGATGGGGCATTGAAGTCACCAGCTATGACAATTTGATCATAACCCATGTCTTGAGTTGCTGAGATTGTATTTAGCAGTACCTGGTTGTGGTCTGCTCCACATGAAGGTGATCGATAAATGCTGCCCACTAGATATTTGCAGTACCCAACGGTGAAGTGGCACCATATGGAGTCAGGGAGCTCTGTGAGGGGAGGGTCCATCGCGTGAACACATCTGAGCTGTTTGTCGACGTATATGGCGACTCCACCTCCTTCTTTCAGGTCCCTATCTCGCCTGACTAGGACCATATCATTTATACTGACTTCGCTGTCTGCCACCGTAGGGGTTAGCCAGGTTTCCGTCAGTATTATGATTTTGGAGTTTAGTTGTGATTGTAGGTGTCTAAGTTCAGCTATTTTGCCTCTTAGCCCTCTCACATTACTATACAGGCAACTGGTAGTCAGTCTCACCACTTCCCCGTATTGGGGGGTAGTTGACTTGATATTGGCTATCGGTTGAGGAGTTATCCTACGAACTAGTTGGCCGATTCCCCAGGAACCGGCCTGTTGGCGTTTTTTTCTTCTAGTTCAGTTGGAGCACTCGGATGACACTGGCTATCATCGTCCGTGCTGCACCGCTGTAGTGTGACTAGGGGTTGAGGATTTTCTTTTACTACGCTTTGTTCTCTCCTTTGAGTGCGAGGCCGGCTCTCGCAGCAGCGAATGTGTTTGCTGACCTTGTCCTTGGTCTCGTACCATCTATGGAGAGCGGTAGTCAACTGGTCTTGGGAGCTGAACTTGACAGCTAACAGACGTGGCGAGTTAATTGACATAAGATGAGTGGGTCGAGGCAGTCTATAAATAGAGACAGCCCCTGAACTTCCCAGGGCCATCTGGGATGCTAACCATCTCCATTGTTGTACATCATGACAATGCTTTTCGCAGGCGTTCCCAGTTACCAGTTCGGGAATGCCATGCACAACCATGGAGGCAGAAGGAATGAGCTCTGGCGACTCCCTCGCCATTTGTCTTTCCTTCCACGGCCTGTCTGGCTTAACACGTATGTTACAGGCCCTCCCTATAGAAAGGACTTGAGAAGCCAGTAACACTTTTTCAACATCCTCGGTAGAGCCCAATGTTACCCTCAGTGGGGATGGTTTGCCTTCAGGTGCAGCAGTGCCCCTATACAATCTGCATAGATTTACTGGTTGGATGTCCAAACCCAGTGTGCTACTCAAGATGGACCACTGTTCCTGATCAAATAGGGCCCTATCTTTCAGCAGACTACTGCTACAGTCTGGTACATTAAAGAGGATTACACAATTTGATCTGCTAACCGTGGGCTTGGGCTCGGTCCTCGCACGTTTGTGATCACCTTTAAGACCGTTTTGGTTTGACTGGTGCGACTGGGTATTTTTATGTGTCTCAGTGCTATAGCCAGCATTACTGATAGACGGTTGGGGTCTTTTTCCAACGACGGAAACCCGTGGTTCTCCAGCCTCTGTGTCTGGAGCGGTTATGGCAAGAGTTACAAGTTTAACCGGTGAGGATTTTGGTATCCCCGGTTTACGCGCGTTTGTACTAACTTCCGGATTGGTGGGGGTCGAGCTTTTCACCTTTTTCCCCGCTACTTCTGTGCCATCTTTAGTTTTCAAAGGACTACGCGAGGCTACATCAGGACGGCAACTCGGGCATATGTACCAGAACCATTGGCATGGGTTTTTACGCATAAAGTCATAATATGCTTTTGGTACCCCACTGTCGCATCTGCAATGCACCCATCGGTTGCAAAAGTTACATTCGAAAGCAGAGTCTGCTTGTTCGACAACAGAAGCACAGACCTTGCAGTCGTCTGTCTTCTTGGGGAGCGTTCTTGTCGTCTTGCGACGTCGTGAACGTTTCTTTTTGGCCTTCCTATTTGTTTCATGGTCTACCATGGGGATGGGTGTTATGAAGTTCTCACTTAGTGCAATTTTCCCACTCGGATCTGTTAACCTAGTCGTGTTAACAGGGGTGGAGCCACATCCACTTGGCTGACTTTGCACAGCTTCACTGTAGGACTGTGGCGACATGGGTAATCTGTACGAGCTGGGAATATTAGCCCTGGTCTTCAGGACCGGTATGCGTGAGTCCATCACCTTCTCCTGTTTGCCTAGTTTGGCTGAAGCC
This sequence comes from Trichobilharzia regenti, assembly GCA_944472135.2. Taxonomy (NCBI): domain Eukaryota; kingdom Metazoa; phylum Platyhelminthes; class Trematoda; order Strigeidida; family Schistosomatidae; genus Trichobilharzia; species Trichobilharzia regenti. Next base: position 74,095,549 of record OX235263.1, read on the forward strand.
CTGGTAACTACAGAGTATGATGTCCCATTACTTATTTTAGGTTGAGAATCTATTGTCATTTTACTCCTAAATTAATACTGGTGATTAAATAATAAGAGACTGTTATTTTGTCCAATAGACTTACAGCAAAAGACAATAGAGAGCACAGAAAAGAAGGATAAAGTATTTAAGTAAAAGCTTTAGACTTTACCTGTAACTTTCGGGTTATTCGGTTTCACAGCAATCACGTAACAGACCCACAAGTCCTGTATATTTGAAAGAGTGAGGAGGGTGTTGCTACAGAAGTAGCACCTGAAGCTTTGGCAGTAGTTCGAGACAGCGGGAAGTACCACACACAGGCTCGGTGAGGAAGAAATGGTTGAATAAAAATTCGCCGGATAGGAAGATCAGGTTTCCCAAACGAATAATTCACAAAATTGGATATTTCCGGTTAGGGAGGAAAAGCACGTCTTATTCAAGGAGCGCGCGCTGTATCAGATATGTGCACTGGTAAGACTGTCTAATCAATCGCGAATGAACTGGATATAATGAAATGTAGAAGTTTGCTTGAGTTTTTTCATATGTGATGACTTGAATTCATAAACTGCGGAGAATCTCGTGGAAACTACGAGGCACATGAGCAGAGAATCGACCTTCATTTTACCAGACTTCGCCTTTTTCTAGATTTTCCAAATTCCTCACAGGCAAGACTAGTCAATTATCTAAACTTTCAGTTTATATTTTGTCTTGTCTGGACTATCATTCTTGTGTTCGGATTTTAAGTCTCAAAAAGCTACCTAACTGACTTTTCTAAATTAATCAAATAAATTTTACAGGGGTTTTACTTCTGATACTTCCTCTTGTCGTCGCTAAGAGAAGAAAAAGGTTTTATAAGTTGTATTGTAGCATAGATTATAGTTCCAAGTAAGTATCTAATGAACAAGTATAGATCATTGTGGCGAATTCCAAACAACATTTAGGTACTTTGTTAACTTGTGGTTAAAATCCACATTGATTGTGTTTCTCGGTATGGCTTAATTCTGACCATTCGATTAGTTTATGTGTCGTGATTATGTCATATTAAATATTATTCCCTTCTTTGATTGGACGCGGCTTTGAATCTCTGAAGGGGAATTAGTTCCTTAAGGGTTGCAGATACGTCTTGCTGACGAGAGCCAACAGGAGCGAAATCTAGGTGGAGGGTTTCCTGCCGAATGCCTCCAATCATCTAGTTATTGCCTTTTGTAAGCCGTATTACAATGCCAGGGATGTGTTGACTCCAAGTTATAACTGTTTGATCTCGCCGTTTCATTATACAACGTACAATCAAATTACCAGTAAAAAATGAATGTAATAGCACTACAGCAGAAGATGTACCGTTGCGCAACAATTACCTTTGGTGCATGTAAACTAGCATCGAATTTCTGCATCGTTGATCCAGGTGCTCTACCTTCATCAGAGTTCATCTTGAGCAGTCAGGAAACGTGATTCGTTCCAGTTATTTGTTTTTTGTGCCCTGTTGCATAGAGGTTTCTACAGTCATTAAATCAGTGTATCGTTGTTACTGTTATTACTACCAATTAGTCTGTCTGTCTGTCTGGATTCAACATAGAACTTGGCACCGAAGTGCAGCAGTTCGAGTTGCCACGTTCCAAATAGCACACAGAGGTAGACAAGAAGATGAGTGAAGAGAATCAATAGAGTTTGACAAGTATAAGAGTGAAACAGAATGGGTAATGGTAGAAAGGAATATGAAAGATTACAGAGACTGAATACATCTGCGCTGGCCATTGACAACGATTTTGAGCCATGTCACCTATTGTCTCCAGCCATTGATTCCTAGAGTCCCGAGGGCCCCAACCCGGGAGTCTGCATCTCCCTACCTGACTCAGTTTAACTGTCAAGGATTTCATGGATTGATGAGGCCATGTTTTTGTTTGGCCACCACTTACCCTTTTCCAACCTGCACCTATATCAGCTAGCAATGCCCGTCGGGGGAGGCGGTGGTTAGGCATGCGCAGCACGTGACCTAGCCATCTTAGTCTATGTAACTTTATAGCCTCGTCGATTGATTTTCCCTCTTTGCCCAACACTCTACGCCTAACGTCAACATTACTTACCTTATTAAACCACCTAACGTGAGACAGAGATCGCAGACATCTATGATCGAAAGCAGTCAACCTTTTCATGTCTTCAACGCGTATTGGCCATGTTTCAGAGCCATAGAGAAGGACGGAGCGAACTGCTGAGCAGTACACACGTCCCTTGGTTGATAACCGGATGTCACGCCTACGCCAGAGATGGTGTAAGTCAGCGAAAGCAGCTCGAGCTTTTCGGATCCGTGCTGAGATTTCATCGCCAATCAGTCCGTTGGTGCTAATACAACTTCCCAAGTAGGTGAAGTGGTCAACATGTTCTATCACTTCACTCCCTATCACTAAGTTAGGAGTTGACGTGGTCCAGTCCTGTAGCAGCATCTTACATTTTGTAGGGGCGAATCGCATGCCAAACATACGAAGATTGCTGCTCAAGGTGTTCAGAAGACTCTGCATTTTGTCAGCATCCTCCCCTAACAGGACTATGTCATCTGCATATTCTAAGTCCATAAGACTATTCCCTGGTAACAAGTCGATTCCTAAGTCGTTACGTTCAGTTAAGGATACTTCCATCAGCATATCTATGATGAAGTTAAACAGAAATGGGGAAAGTGGACATCCCTGTCGGACACCACTGGTTGTTACCAATTCAGATGACAATTCCCCATAAGCCCTTACACGACTACGTGAGTTTGAATAGAGTGCCTTGATTAGTGCAATGTACTTTCTTGGCACTCCCTTCACAGTCAGACATTGCCATAGTACCTCTCGATCCACGGAGTCGAAGGCCGCCTTCAAGTCAAGAAATATGACAATTGTTGGACGCCGAAAAGTGTGTCTATGTTCTAGAATCTGTCGAAGAGTGAAGATATGATCTATGCACCCTCTACCTGGTCTAAAGCCTGCTTGATTTTCCCTTGTCTGTTCCTCCCGAGTTCTGCTTAGTCTATGCATGATTACTGAGCCTAGGATTTTAGAGACTATATTCGTTAGGCTGATCCCCCTATGATTATCACACGAGGACTTGTTTCCCTTCTTGAATATCGGTATAATAAGTGACTTACCCCAGTCTGATGGCATTGTCTCTGATTCCCAGACTTTGCCTAGTACCTCAGTTAATCTACAAACTAGTATGTCACCCCCATATTTAAACACCGGAATAATTCCGTCGGGTCCTGCCGCTTTGCCTCGTTTCAAATTACTGATAGCTTTTGTGACCTCACTTACAGACGGCGGACCAGTGTCTATATCCCATGTTGGTGTGTGCTGGATGTCGGGGAGGTTCAGTGTGGCTGTAGGCAAGTTAAATTGTTCCTCAAAGTGTTCTTTCCAGCGTTCAAGGCGTCTATCCTGAGAGCTAATTAAGGAGCCATTTTTCTCAGAAATAGTCTCACTTATGAATTGCCTTCTCCCACCCGATTCTGTAATGAGTCTAAAGAGTTGCCTAGTGTTGCCTATCGTCAGCGGTAGAATACTCGCTAAATATGCATGTGGTCCAGGATTTAATTTCCGGCCGACGCACTGCCTTACCTCGCTAAGTCGGTACAATGGGAAGGTTGGACTTGAGACTAACAACCCTACTCCGTAAAAAATAAGCCTGCTTCCACCGAAACTTCAAAACTCTATCTTGAAGCCCTATGTCCCACGTGGAACGTCAATGAATAAAGAAAATTCAGGACATCCGTTTCAGTTCTGAAAATGAGGCTGCAATACGGTGATTTTTGTATTCCAAAACGTTTTATTTGGACCGAGTGTATTTTCTCTTCTGACTTTCCATTAAAATAGCCTGATTTCTACTTCTTGATATGTATCCATATATATATACATATATATATATATATATATATATATATTATATATGGTGGTCTCTCTTTCTGTTGCTCTCTTAGTCTGTGACCATTTCACTTTGATGAACCTGTCTCCTTTAACAATGTATATTCCCCTTATAATATATATATGTGTGTTTGTTGACAGTCTGTTCTTGGTGATATATATATATAATATATATATATATATATATATATATATATCCATATAATATGTGTTCGTTTGACGACAGTCTGTTATATTTCGCTATGTACATATGGATCGATACTCCATTATAATTAGCCAATCATGTTAAGACTGTCTATTGATTTGTTCACACACTTGTTTGGACATTCATATATATTTTTGCTCTCACACTCTTGTGTGACAGATTGATTCTCCTGGTGTTTGGAAAACAGAAGTATCGTCGCAAACCTAGCGGTCTTCTGATTTCCGTCTTTCTTGCGTCAGGGCTATTAATTTTCTGGACCAGTACATAACAATAATTTGGCGACGAGTACATAACACTTCTTTACTATTCGTGATCCTTAGGAAAGCTGAGAAGTTCTGAGATAGTGTACTAATCAATAACCTTCAGAGTTATTTAAAACGTTAGACAAAGTAGTTGAAATATCATTATTAGGTTTACTTTTCCTGAGATAGCGACCTAAATCTCTTGCTCACCTCGATTAGCGGTAGTTTACAATTTAGTTAACTAACGTAAGTTCTTTATCTAGATGTCAGATGAATCTCAGACTACTCTGTCTATCTGCTTTCGACATAGAACTTTGCACATATTTGCGGAAGTTCAAGTCGCCACACTCCCTCCTTGTAGCACACAAAGCAAGAGAAGAAAGTAGAAGAAATGCATAATGGAGACAGTAAACAGAGGTGTGAGACAAAGGGATAGTAGTAACGAAGAACAAAACAGTTTCATTGGAAATCATAAGTCACAAGGAGTAGATGCATCTACGCCAGCCATTGAGAACGATTTCGAGCCATGTCACCAATTGTTTCCAACCACTGGTTTTACCATCCAGAGGACCCCAAACAGGAAGCCAGTCTACACCTTCCTACGTGGCTTAGACTAACTGTTGTAGATTTCATTGACTGGTGCCATGTTTTGGTTTGACCACCGCTAGCTCCTTTCCAGCCTTACCCTATATCAGCTAAGATTGCCCATTGTCGAGGAAGGCTATGACTAGGCATACGTAACACATGTCCTAACCATCTCAGTCTCTGTAACTTCACAGCCTCGTCTATTGATTTCCCCTGCTTACCTAGAACTCGACTAAAGCCTAACCTCAATATTGTTCACCTTATTATACCACTTCACACAAACGGGAGATAGAACTCAGGCACCTATGATCAAAGACAGCTAGCCAGCCTTTTCATGTCTTCCACTCTCAGTGCCCATGTCTCACAGCCACAGACTACTCACTACTTGATTAGTTTTTATTTCTAAATAAATAATAAAATTGCTTCTCTGCTATGCACAAATATTATGAACTCTATATGATGATAAAGTTATAATTATTAATTTCTTTCCTTTTAGCTTCAGATAAACATGGTTCCTAGTTCAACAGAAACGTCGACTGAGTCTCAGTTGATAGTAGACAGTGTAGAACCTAAGAAGGTGGATCCATCTGCTGTAAGTACAAGTTCTTTAAAAACTAATTGAAAAAAAAACAGAAACTGTTACCTACCGTTGCTCGTGCAGTTAGATTATCTCAAGAATTCCCTATATCGGACACTCCTGCTTATATTTATTATAATGATTTCCCACAATACAAGGCTGTGGCATCTGGACACTCCAGGAAAATCCTTTCCATGTAATCATAAGTTTATTATTTTTTTTACACACACATTCATTCAGTTTGCAAAATATTTTGGATATTTTAGACGTCAAAGCTAATGTTCTAGACGTTCCAGTGGCCAAGAGTATTGAAGAGAAATTCACATCGATTGTCGATGCCAATGATAGATTACTTGAAAAACTGGTATTTTTAAAATTATAATAAATAATTTGTGATTTATATACAATAACAGACAATGGCTATGGACTTTGAAGAAGATCCTAAACGTAAAGCAGCATTCTTGGAGTCAAAAGCAGACGATTTAGTAGTTGCAGTTCATCGGAGAAATAAAACATCCCTTGAATGGTTAAAAAATAAAAATGTACGACTATTGCATGTGAAAATTAACTCTATTTTAGCTAGGAGAAGGCAACGATGAAACTACTGAAGCATCTGATGGTGCAATAAGACTTTTGTCTTCCAAGAATATTGTCAGACCACAAGCATTATTTTCACGTCTACCGGACAACTCTCATCTACCCTTTCGACCATTAATAAAATCGAAACCGAATTGCATTGTATCACTTTCTGGTAATTTCTTCCTAAAGTATATATCGATTTTCTTTTAAAAGAATGTCTACCTGAACACTTAGAGGAGATGGAAGAGTAAGTCTGTGCAATTCACTAACAAGTTATCGCATTCTTAAGGTATCCTCATCCATATCAACCAGAGTTGGAGGCTTTTTCCAGTTGTTTATCTACCTGGGAGGCAATGCTCTCAGAGGAGTTTCCAACTAAACCTCTAGATGAGTCGTACCGCTTTGTTGACCAACTAGAAGCTCTTCAAGAGACTGTAAACGCTATTTCTGTTTGTAAATATATCGCAGTTGACTTGGAAGTAAGTTAACGCCTTCATATTTCACATCTTTATTAAGTCGTATATTTATCATTAATCCCTTGAAAGTGTGAAAAATTACAGATTATGCATAAAAAGTAACATCAGTAGTCAAGGACGAATTGAATATTGTGTGCATGCGTGTATGTGTGTGTGCGGTATGTAGACAGTTGACACTTCCTAGTTGTCCACAGCGTAAGAGTCTTCTTTGTCGAAAATATTTGAAAGAGAAGCTTTATTAGTAGTGCTCAATCTGCTGATATGAAACAACAGATTGCTAAGGAAATCTATGGGACATCTGAAGTGACTTTATTTATTGCCCACATCGCAGATTGAAGTTCACCAGGTTCACTTGCTCCCATCGACCTTGTGTGCTGAACGCAGACATTATAATGTGGTCAGGTGAAGTTGTTGACGAGATTCAACTTTTTCCGAGTGGTTGATAGAAGGTTATTCAATAATAGTTATCAGTTTCAAGGTTAAACTATTGTTGTCATTCCCTTGGGTTGCAAGTAGAACATAGGGCTTCAACTGCCCATCTCTATTTTGTCCTGTTCTCCGCAATCCTCTTCAGTTGCCCTACGACTGCTCATAAAGTTTTATTTCCTCTTCACATTATCTCCTCCTGTGTCACGCTTCGACGCCCTAGATAAAGGAAAGAAGTGACTTCGTTCAAATTTCTTACGTTGATGGTGGTTAGTGCTCATTGTTGTTGTTGTTAGTTAGATATCTTCATTACCTCTGTCTCCTCTATGTTCACTTTAAGCCTCTGCTGCCACTTCACTGATTTTCAACCATAGGTCTTCGAGTTTGTGTAACATTATACATAAATCTCCACAAAGTTCAGATCTTCTAGAGTCTTCTTATCGGTCTACTGTATTCTTGTGTTCTTGCTCCCCACAGTCTAAAGCATAATCCAGTCCACAGAAATTAGGAATATCATCGGTGATAGTGAGCAGCAGCTTTGTCTTACGCCTTCCTGTATTCACTTCATAGTGATCTCTGAATTTTCTCATGTGGATCACTTGACAAGTGGCATTGTCATATCGATGTTGAATGAGGCTGTTAAACATCTGCGGTATTAAGTGCGTGTGTTCAAAGATAACGATAGAGAAAAGGTAATTATTCATCTGTTAGCTTTTTTTTTGTTATGGTGTTTGACCCCATAACGACCATCAAGTGAAAACGTCAATTCCCAATCCTTGAAAATGTTTCAGTCGTAGTTTTACTACTTACTTTCTGCCTAGTAGTATATGTTTAAAACCATAATTTTATCTCGGGCTTAATAGTAGTTAACTGGAGTGTATTCGGCCCATGATTACTCACTGTTATTTTAGTATATGACTTCCACTCTTTTCATTTTGGGGTAAACTTGTTGAGAGTTAGTCGACGTTTATTCAGCCTGATGTAGATAACAAGGTGCTGGTGTATCATCTAGCTGTCTAGCTTTTTAGCTCCTCCATTTTATCACTTTGTTTTATTCCGGACGTAATTGAACTTTCATTTGAACGGAAAAAATACAACTACAGAAAGAAGAATATTAAATATTACGGTATAGTAACATTACGGTCTACTTCAGGGGAATTCTATGATGCATAAAACTTCGGCATTATAGTAATGTGTAGATACATCACCTTGTTTATTGGATATATCGCAAAGTGAAACAGTATTATTATTTCACGGATGACGTTTGAAACACAATTCATCGTTCGCAGTCATGTCATTTAAGTTTACACAACTTCGAAATATGATTTTTACAGTTCTCTTTCTTCCTATGTATTTTTTCGTAGGAAGTATATAAGAAATTCTAAGAATAAAGTCATTAATAATAATAATAATAAGGACGACATACATGACAAACATACAAGAAAGAATGACAACACCAAAAATAGGAAACTTAAAACACCAGTAGTACTTTCATGCATAGAAGGGGACCTATGAAACTACATAGAATTCTCTTAACAAGCAGGAACAAAAATCGTGTTCAAACCCACAAATTGTGTGGACTAAAGGACCCTGTGGAGTCCATTAAACAGAATAAATTCGTTTATCTAATATTCTGCAGTGATTCTTAGGTCAGAGCAGTAGGACGGAGTCACTTAGATCAGCACTGCAGAAAAAAACCCAGCACAATCTAGATTCAAGTGTTGGTTTATAGAGATTTCGTTGGTTGCAGGATTTCATCATGAGCTGTCGTCAGTTAGAGAACCATTGGAAAGCCTAGGAGTAATGGACAGCTGTTTCGTCCTAGTTTGGGACTCTTCATCAGTATGCACCCACCGGGGTTCGAACCCAGGACCTTCTGGTTACAAGGCTAGTGAGCTCGTATACCATTAAGCCACTGGGACCCGATCCAATAGCCCATGAATTCTAACTTCTAATTCACGACACAGAGCGACCCCCAGGCAATGTCTTCGGTAAGTATTTGTCCTCACACCCGACCTGCTGCACCCTTTTGGTCACGACTTCTCACTAGAACTCCAGGTAATTTTTTTATTTTTTTATTTTTGATTACAGCTTGATTCCACACTGTATTTTTGGGACAAGTGTGGAATTTTCAGCGTGGATATCGGTGGCCCAAAATTCGCAGGCCGACCATAGATATCAGGTGTGCGTCGGCGTGGGCTCGAACCCCGGACCATGTGCATGGTCGGCGAGGGTCCTAACCACTGTGCCACCGACGCACTACTACCTACCTGAATAGGGTAGTCGCTAGTGAGCATCTCATTAACATTCAAGTGTTGGTTTGCAGGGATTTGATTATTATTATTAGTTAAATCGAATAAGATAAACCAATCTAGAAAATACCTCAGCTAAAGCACTACATGCGATAGGCGATTGCCAGATGACAATGTGAGAATCTAATATAATAAAGTAGAGAGAGAGAGGTTGATAACTGAAGGTTTATTTATCAAATCGACTAAGAACACTTGTCTTAGGAATGACTCAACACCTGTCAACCCGAACATCTGCATAGCTCTACTACAAATAGGAAAGACAAAGTTAAACTATCATAGCCAAAACCACAGTGACCTTGAACAACCAATCAGAATTCAGATGCAAGAAAGTCTTATAATCGTTGAAAAATACACTGAAAAATATTGCACTAACATGATATTACACAGTATAGTTGTAGCTTATCTGTTGTAACAATGTCCACCAGTCAATACAAATGATCTTTAGAAAAATCGTACCATGTGCGATATACCCATTCATCCAAGTGACTGTGTAGGTCATGGTACTTTGCGATCCATTGGTATTTCTGACAATATTCTTCAATCTACTCCTAACTCCTTATTTTAATTTTAAACAATAATCTTAAAAGCCATAATCCTACTGAACAGTATAGATGTGCAAAAAAGTACTTAGAAAATAAGTAGAATACTGTATCTATCCTCTCCGTCCCTAAGTGAGGTTACTAAGGCTTTCACTAGTCTGAAACGAATCAAAGAACCAGGGCGTGATGGAATGACTCCAGAAGTATTAAAGTACAGTGGAGACAGTTCACTGTTTGCATTAACTAAGGTACTAGGCAGCCTCTGGAATCAAATGAAGTTCCGTCGGGTTGGTTTAAGTCCCATATATATGGAGGGAGACAAGTCTTCCTGTGATAATCACAGGGGGATCAGCTTGACTAATATGGTGTCTAAAGTTCTAGGCTCAGTAATCACGCGTAGACTAAGCGGTCCAGGGGAGGAACAAACACAAGAGAGTCAGGCAGGCTTTAGACCAGGAAGAGGGTATTTATCATATCTTCGCTCTTCGACAGATTCTGGAACATAGGCATACTTACCTGGGTCCAACAATCGTTAGATTTCTGGACGTAAAGGTGGTATTCGATTCTGTCAACCGAGAAGTACTATGGCAATGCTTGGCTGTAAAGGGAATGCTGAGAAAATACTCTACTCGAACTCATGCAGTCAGCCAGGTGAGAGATTACGGCGAGTTGTCACCTAAAGTGGAGACGACTAGTGGTGTCCGTCAAGGATGCCCATTATCCCCTTTTCTATTCAACTTCATCATAGATGTGTTAATGGACTTAACCTTAACTCACTACTGAGACTCAGGGATTAACTTGTTACCAGGGGAATACAACTTTGACATACATTAATGGCTGTAATCCTGTTTCTTAACCTTCCCCAAAAACCTTCGATAGAATTAGTGTGAGTCCCTGTAATGGTATCCGCAAAATCATTAGAATGATTGACTCTGTGGTGAATTTATCCAAGGGATGACAATGAGTTATAGTCTTTTGACGCATCCGTGTGTATTATAGATCCTCGTCTCACCAATCGAATAATTATAGGTATTTTAATGTACTTGACTTTCTATCTGCTAAACTCTTGACGAATTCTTTTTGTAGAGAGGTATCATATAAACCAATCACCCAAACATTAGTTGTTCGTTCCCGACCACGATTGTATCGTGAGAATATTTTCAAAGACCATTCATATCATCTTTTAGTTCTACCACAACTTCAGTAGGTAGGCATATAACTGATTAGCGTTCAAATATACACTTTCACTATTTTAGTACAGTAAATTGTTTTGTGTTGTTTTTTTTGTTAAATTTTAATTTTTACCATCTTAGCATCATAGTTTTCGTAGTTTCCTGGGGATCACATGTTTGATTCAAATTAGTACTTCAGATACTGACTACGTGATTGATGCTTTGGCTTTACGTGATCATTTGTCATTACTGAATGAAGTGTTCACCGATCCAAAAATAGTCAAGGTAAGACAACTTCATTCTGATGTATTCAATTTCCTGAAGGGGAATTTTAATTTTATTTGGTTTTGTATGAACCTACCTGCAAAAATTAAGTTGTTGGTTATAGCTGAAAACAGATATTCACCCCGAATGACCATATTGTACCGGCTTTTTCATCATTTTTACTCATTTGCGTTTCCGATGAGACTTCAAGTAAGCCTTCAAGCTTGAGCTTTCAAGTTTCATTAGCGGTGGTGTTGTTTACTTTCTACAGGGGTGGGGTTGCTAGCCTCACACACACAACCTTCCCTCTTTATCGGTCTTATTCTCGGCTAAGCGAGGTCTAGGAGTGCGTCAACTGTTAATCGAACTGTAGACCACGTAAGGAGTGGTTGGTGAGTATTCTGTCAATGAACTACCGACGCAACCAAAACCATGAAGTGCTGGATAGCTGTCGCATCCTGTTTCAGGACTCCTCAGCAAGAAGCACCTACCGGGGTTTGAACCCAGGACCTTCTGATTACAAGCCAAGCTAAGTAGACCATTCAGCATTATCCATTAGACCAGTTGAGTCGTATATCGGTAACTGCATTGTTCTGAGAAGATTGTAGAGTTTGGCAGTATGTGGATGGAAGCAGCTTCTGACAAGTGTTTATTCACCACGTCTTTGTTTTAGAATGGGGTAGTTTTTGGAAAAAAATGTGTTTTATTTAGTTCCTAAAATTGATATAATATGCTTAAGTTTGTTGGATGAACTTGAGCACTTCCGCTGACTTTTATTGATCCGAAATACTTGGTCTCTGTTGACATGTCTGACTCTTTGACGATGCAGAATGGCTAACATGATGATGGGTACTGGGTTCGAGTTTCAGAAGGAATAATATCCCCCACTGGGAGTGCAAATAGATCTGGCTGATGAATCATAAATGAGAAGAAATCCACATCGTGGACTCCATGTCTATCCAAAACCAATTAAAAAACATTTGACCAATCACTTTAACTGATTTTACCTGCGTGTTTTTTAGTGTTGAGCCTTCCTCTGCTTCATCGGTCAATTTTTATTTATTTATTTAAACGCAGAAAAAACTTGGTACAATATGGCACTAAGAAAGATGCGCCACACAAGTTGTGTGAGGGCTGAGATACTGCCCGGGTGCCCAGACCGAAGCAGGTGGTTTTCTTAGGGCACCACCCCCGAGCCTTTTACTTGGAGTCTAATCCGCAAGGCAGCAGAGCAGCGTCAGGAGATGCATTCCCATGGTTGCCGGTGATCCATATGGGTTCATACGCCATTTGATCCGACTGGATTCTGGAGCCCATGTACCCCATGGTAACTGCTTTTAGTTTAACCGCTATCCAAACAACCTTTCTGACATGGTAGTATCTGCAGGAACATAAGTCTCAGACAGTATAGCTTGTTGGGTCACTGCGGTATTCAAGCCCGACCACCATGCAAGGTCGGGTCATCGGTCAATATTCTTGAAACTATTAAAAGTGAAGAAACGCTGCTTACCCGTTTCGTTATGCATAACATCTACTAAGCGTTAAACCCGACAGCATTGAGAGTACACCACCATCTCAACTTCTGTAACGACCAGAACTCAAGTATGTCGGTTTAAACGCAGGAAACCAATCGATGCGCTCTTATGATAGCAAAAAGGCAGTTAAATAAGATAAAATCTTTAATACTAAACAATTCTGTTAGTCAGCTAGCTACACAGTCCAGGAAGTCCTTGTAATACAAAGTAATACTACGAATCAAATGGAATATTCCTAACAAGATGGTATCAAAACTTTGTCGTCAGGAGTCAGATTTCCCACTGACAGTCCCATAAATTCATTGAAACAAAATCTCAATCGTGAAAAAAAACATATTATCCTCAACAGTCCACCATCACCTAGTAGTGTAAAGTCATACGCTAAGAATAGGACGGAATCAACCACAAACGAAGGCCAGCAACAATAAAAATTAAATCGAAAGAAGATATGTACACGTTGGGACGATGATATACAGGTCAAGGGAAAAAGGGGTGATCATTACACAATTAGCTGAAATATTTAAATCAGAAACAATATTGTAAGTAGGATTGTTCTGAAGGGGATTTTCCAACCAATTCTTCCACTACAACCATTGTATGGTTACACTTAACTATTCTCAATTAACGATATGTCGTTTATCGTTCAGACTTACCCAGTGTGTCTGTCTTATATTATTTTCTTTGTTCTTAGGGCTAAATCTTTGTTCAGTTAAAACAAGCATCGTAGCGCACCCTCTTAAACTAATTTATTTCACCTAATTTTCTTTCATGTCTTCATGCTTTTCTATCCTTTATATTGTGACTCGCCCTATCTCTCTCTCTCCACACACACACTCCCACTTTTGGCATAATTTATTTATCACCATTGTCTCGTTTATAACTTCTTATCATATGGATGAGGTGTGTGTGGATGACCTCTGAGTGGTTAATTTCCAATCCTTAAACTTATCCGGTCAAATGGGAATTCTTTTTACAATGAGATGGCGTGTTATGCACTCTTCTGCATGTCTGAAGGTCATACGCTTTTTTACCCTAATCAAAATAATTATTACAGACAGACTTCAAAAATATTTAGACTATGAGTGGGTGTGTTGTTTGTGTAGGGATTTGGATTAATTGCATTGCACCAATGCAGATTTCGTCACGAATCAATATCAGTTGAAGATAATTGAAAAATAGGATGGACAGTTGTTTCGTCTTGGTTTCGGATCTGTAGATCTTCGATTCGATCCCCAATGCAGCGCAGTAGTCCCAGTTGCCACACTCCATGGATCACACAAAGGAAGACAAAACAGAGAAAAAAATGACCCAAAAGGACAATAATAAGCAGAAATATGAAGGAGAAAGATTACTAACATGGAGAAGTATTAGGGTATAATGAATGCGAGAAATCACGAGGAGTGAATGAATGCATCTGCACCATTGAGAACGACTTCGATCCATTTCACCACTATTCTCTAGACATTGATTCTTATCATCCTGAAGACCCCCACCAAGCCAGTTTACACCTCACTACATGGCTCAAGCCAACTGTCAAAGAGACTTCATGGGCTGATGGTATAGCTACCCCTAATCCAAAGTCAGTGTGAAGAAGTGGAAAGCTGGTAAATACGACGCATAATGTCGTTACCAAGGTGGTGACAAATCTTCTTTGTTTGTCTAGTGGCTCAGTTGGTAGAGTGCTGGGCTAGTATTTTGCAGGCCAATAATTCCAGTTGCTTCACAATACATATTGTCACCTCACCTTTAGTCGTCAGGTATGTAACATCAATAGAGTAGTCTGACAATTCAAATTGTATCTCAGATAGTCTGACTAGCAACTGTATCGTGTATTGTGTAACCTGATATTGTTTGTTACAACTAATGAGAGTTGTTGAAATGCGTGTATTTTATTTTGTCCTCTGTCCACCTTTATGACTGTGAGACAAAGTCATTGAAAGTAGAAAGTATGAAGAGGTTAGCTACCCTTAACCATAACTGTTTGCATTCTCTCTCTCTTGTATTAAGTGATATAGTGAGCTTAATAATATTGCGATTAAGCGCAGTGTCAAGTAAGAAAAGGAACTCAATCGATAAGGTTGTGAAGCTACGCTGATTAGGATAACCAGGACATGTGTTACGCATGCTAAGCCATCTTCCTCTCCGTCAAAACTATGTTAACCGATAATACATGAGGTTAGAAAAGAGTTAAGGGTGGTCAAATCAAATTTTGGAATCAGTTTATAAAGTCTTTGACAAATGGTCGGAGTCACATAGCGAGCTGTAGACTGCCTATTAGGAGTCCACGGGATGGTTAGAATCAATGAAGGCTGGAGACTATTGATGATATGGTGAATATCAGAAGAGGTCAAAAGCAAAATAAAAACAATAGTTAGACTAATAATGATAAATAAGAGAGAATATAAGTCATCTACAGTTATAATATATAAGGAGGGGACATCTGAAACCCTCCCTACGTAGGATTCTCAATAAAGCAGGAATTAGGGTGGCATTCAAACCTACAAACTCACTCAGGCAGGGACAAGCTCTGTAGTCTAAAGGACCCGGTGGACCCAATTAGACAAAATGATATAATTTACAAATTACCTTGCAATAACTGAGAATTAGGTCAACTACATAGGTCAAACTAGTTGATCAAGGGTAGTGAGATTATCAGAACACGAGAATTTAGCGAAGGTTAGAATGACTGAACTCACCCACGAAGATAAGTAATCTAGAAAAAAGCTCAGCAATTGCACTGCATGTATTGACACACAACCACACAATAGGGCGGAACAGCGTCAAAATTCTAAAAAGTAATATAAGTAGATGGAGATTGAGACAGATTGATTACTGAATCCTGCCTGGTTCATCGAGTCCACACCCAACACGTGCAGAGAAGTGACATCACTCATACCGGAAATATGGAAAGTAGTGCTACCAATCAAGTCAAACGATGGAAAATAATAGAATCATATAAACGACGCTAGAAAGTTGTGTGAATGAGTACCTTGACATGATGACTATGAGCAGCAATAAATTGGGCTCGAAATGCCGGCAGTAACTACTACTGTATAACATTGTGAGACTTTATCAGAATACATTTTATCTACAATGGCACTGTGTTCATTCATATCTCGACCAAACCCTCATTATTCTGCCATGTTACTGTTCTCTTTTCCCTACACATTTCTGCCTATAAAATGGTTTTTCTCTTTTTCTGTTGATTTTTTTTCTTTCACATGGTGTGTGGTAACACTTGGAATTCTACACTTCTGTTGAAAACCTGCTTTTTGAAACTCAGTTGTTTATCTTATTGTATAACCCTTTCGTTTTTAAAATTAAATTGGCAGCAGTAAAGATCAAAACTTCGTTTTAGCGTAAGTCAGCCTACGGTCATTCAATTAACAACCTAGATAAATTAATCAACACTAATCTATCTGATTCTGAAGTGTTATAGATTCCAATTATTTCAAAATTTAGATTAGGGTTGACAGAAAAATTTCTCCGACCACCCTTATTGTACATTATTCAATAACTAAAGATTACTATAAAACATAAAATAATTGAGCAAAGAATATCCCTTTTCGATAAATTATATATATATATATATATATATATATATATATATATATATATATATATATATGTTTATATACATAGAATATTCTAGATTAGTAGTCAATAGCAATATTAGTGTTTTTTTTAAAACACTATCGATTTGTAAAGTAAGTTCTATGGAATTATAGTTCACTAAAGATGCTTAAATTATAACAATAATAATAATAAAGATATAGCAGCAAATAGAATATCAACTGAAATTAGGAAAATTCCACAAAAATTTAGGATCATTCAAACTTAGTTGGCCAAGGTAAGGATAATGTCTGAACTTGCTTCTTTTGGAAGCACAAATTAGACTTCTTAATGTGTATTCCAACAGCCTTAGCAATACTTAGTAATTGAACTCTTAGGGAGAAATTAAGATTCGTTGTTATGCAGTGGATGACTCTAAAGCATGGTTAACATCAATCTTGTGTTCTGTATCCACAAGATGAGATAGAATAGCGCTACGAATAGATTTTGTTTGTCCTTCGTTTAACCAACCACTGTGCAGGGTGATGTTCGGAAATTCGACGAGAAAATAAACACGCCTAATTGTACAGTCTATGTAACTGGCTCCACAGGAGCAGTTAAACTGGTAGATACACATGCGTCGGTGGCACAGTGGTTAGGACTCTCGCCGACCATGCACATGGTCCGGGGTTCGAGCCCACGCCGACGCACACCTGATATTCATGGTCGGCCTGCAAAATTTGGGCTACCGATATCCATGCTGAAAATTCCATACCTGTACCAAAAATACAGTGTGGAATCAAGCTGTAAATCAAAAATTAAAAAAAAATAAATAAATTACTCAGTTTATCTTTTACTGCCGAACGCGAAATAGGCTGGGTGGTTTTGAAGACACAACGTAATTCGGCAGCAGGGAATGCTGTTTTTTCATTGCATTTCTAAGGCGCTGTGTTAGTATCCCACTGATGTTGTCCCCAAGGAAGGAAAACTAACGATTAGTTTTGGCAGTCACACATTTACCCTACTTTCAGTACTAATCATAACTATGATGCTATATGCATATTTCTGATTAGGCGACGATTTTACATGATTATCGTTCTTAAGCGTACACATACAACCTACTGAAGAGGGTTTTTGATAGAAATGAAATACCAGTAAACTGACACATTATAATAAATACTTAAACTTTAGTTCGTCCCATCCAGAATCGATAAATGTAAGTTTAATTAAATGTTTATATGAAAAAGGCACTAGCAGCGAAGAAAATTTTCTTTTCGACGATTCATTTTCCTGAGCTGTACAGTCGTAATTATAATTAATAAAGAAATCTTTAGACCAATCAGATACTGGTAAATTTTGTTCCTGAAAAATTGTATTACATAATGTAAGGTGTAAGAAGGGATGACTAATTGTAAGTTAGAAAGGAAACAGAAGTTTGCATGACGTAATAAGTGTGAGATAATGAGTAATCAATAAGCTCGTGTAAAAGGGACAGGAACTAGTGGAAATGCTATGAAGTGTTTTTGTATAAAATCTCTATGAAAAAGCAATGTTATTAATAAACAGTAATATAGTGGTGTGCGTCGGTGGCACAGCGGTTAGGACGCTCGCCGATCATGCACATGGTCCGGGGTTCTATCCCTGGCGGACCCACTCCTTTACCTCGCCAAGCCAGAAATAATGCTAGTAAAGGGGAAAGGTTGGGCATGAGACTAGCAACCCCATCCTGTAAAAAAACACTGCTACAGAAACTTCAAGCCACTAGCTTGGAGCCCTATGTTCCACTGGGAACATGAAGGAAAAAAGCAGAGTGGTAATAAAATGTGGACGATGGGAATAATAATGATAATAAAAGTATTAATAATAATTATAATAATAGTGAACTTACATAATAAAGGAAAGAAGAAAAATTGTAGTGAGAACTTTACTCTGGCCATGGTAGGGCAAGAGAATGTACGTATCGCTTTTCAATGCAGAGGTCCGGTTTCAGATCTCGAATAGCTGCTAATGCTTCAGCTATGTACAGATGGCATATCCGAAGTCCCTTTGTACAATATTGAGGGACTCTGTGTAACACTCTGAAGCATTCATGTGGGGGTTCTCGATGTCCAGAGATGACAAGGTGTTCTTTTCTTCTCTGGCTAACCAAGCTGGGTAGTGTTCCAGAATACGTTTGTGGACTTGACGTTGTATACGGCCATATACTTTGCTCCACACGGGCAAGTAAATTGATAAATACGCATTGAAGTGGCCAAAAGCAATATCTTGTCCTTAGCGTTAGACTGGATTAACTGTCTGCAGGAAAATGTGATATGTAGAGTGGCTGTTGGGATTGTCTTCGTCAAACAGAAAGGCTGTTTCTGAGAATTTCCTCTGCGATATCACCTTTGAATTCTAGGTTCATGGAGAGAGTCTTAGGAACACCGTTGCAGTGTTTGACACCGGAGGCTTCTCCTCCATGTTTTTGTCGATAAATCTTGCTGGATACCTATTCTCTAGTAGGGTTTTACGTAATAAATTTAATTCTTTATCTACCATGTCTTCAGAGCAGATTTTCCTAATCCTTGAACACAATGTACGTAATCAGGCAAGGAACCTAACTATTAAGTCAGTGGAAATGAAATCAAAACATTACTACCCAACCAGAATTTACTCAGAAATATATGAATACCCATAGGGAAAATTAGAGTATTAATAAAAATGACAACAATAACATAAATGGTATTTAGTCTAAAGCCTCTCTTGGTACTTTTGTATAAGGAAGGGACATCAGAGGCCTTGCGTAGGATTCTGAATGAGGCTGAAATTAGTCAGGGTGGCATTTTAACCAACCGACAAACTCTCTCAGAGATAAACTTTATCAGCTTAAGGACCCAATAGATCCAATTAAGAGAAATAATATAATTCATAATATAATACCATGTAATAACACTGTGAAGTCAATTGCATAGGTCAAACTAGTAGATCAGTGTCAAGTGGATTATCGGAACGCAGAAATTTAGCTAAGGCTAAAATGATTAACTCTGCTAAGTTTAAATAACCTAGAAAACAGCCCGGTCATTGCATTGCATTGCATCGCATTCACTTGCATGGAATCACACAACAGGATGGGACAAGGTGAAAGTGTTAAAAACAAATATAATTAGGTGAAGAGAACGGTTACTTATTGAATCAACACGAAATGAATGCAGTCGAAATGACCCCATATCAATACCAGATAATACCAGAAAAATTGCAATAAAAAACGTCAGGGAATTAGACTATATATATCAAAGCAAGTGATCAAGTTGTGCAAATACATTGAGATATGGTATAAGCAGTAAATTGTTCTCGAAACATTATCCAGTTATTCACACTGTATCGCCTAAATGTTATTATCAGATCCACTTTATCTAATATGGGAATTTTGTTATTTTGGTTGCTCTCACTGTTTTCCACCCCTTCTCCTTCTGACCTTCTACAGGTCTTTCATGGATCCGATTCAGATTTGATGTGGTTACAACGAGATTTCGGTGTATATGTAGTCAATTTATTCGATACAGGCATAGCTTCGCATCTGCTACAATATTGTCGTTTCTCGCTGAGTTATCTGTTGCATCGATTTGTTGGTGTAACACCGAATAAGAAATATCAATTGGCTGATTGGCGTATGAGGTGGGAATTATTATTATTATTTTTTTTTATTTGGCTGTTCAGTTGGTTTTTCCTAATTGCTTGCAAATATTGCATTTTATATTTGTAGATTTTTTGATAACGCGCTGCCTAGCGTACCTGTAAGACAGTTTAGGAGATTGTATGCAGGATTTCATCATGAGCTGACATCAGTTAGAGAACCACTGGAAAACCTGGGAGTACTGGACAACTGTTCCCTTCGTCCTAGTTTGGAACTCCTCAGCAGTACGCACCCACTGGGGTTCGAACCCAGGACCCTTTGGTTGCAAGGCGAACTCTTAGAGTATTGAGCCACTGGGACCCGATCCCATGGTTCTTAAATCCTAACTTCTGCCAATTCACAACACCGCGCGAAGATATCATCTCGATTTCGAAGGATAATAATAAAAGCTTTATTCTAAACAGTACTTTTGGTACAAATATGGAATTTTCAGCATGTAATACAATATTGCATCTAATCGCCTCATTACAGGGGCAATAATTGAAACGGCATTTACATTAATAATAATATACATCAATAAGAAATGAGAATATAAAATTAAATGAAGTGAAAACGATGACGACAATGTAACAATGAGAACAAACAGAAATGCCGTTTACTTAGAGTTCCTCAGTAAGTTGGTTATTTCCTGTCTTACACACCTTTCTCATCACATAAAATGTGTACTAAATAAAGGGGTTGTTTTTGTACTCAGTCGTCCGAGCATACAGTCTTCTATAGTAGGGAGAGAGTTGTGTATGGAAAGGATGTTCAGAGTGTGACAGGATAATATTTACTAATTTCTTGCAGGAATCCAAGTGTCTATCTACACTAGTATTAACGAGTTGGTTTTGCAACACCCTACTCGGGCTACTGACGACTTCTAGCACCTTACGCAGTATAACAAAGTCTTTCTTAAGTAGCCTGGGAAAGATTGACCTGGAACAGTAAGGTGCAGGCAGAATGCAGGAATTAACAAACGGTAGCAGTAGAAACGGAATGGTACTAGACCGTCTTAATTTTCTTACATAGTACGTCAAAACAAATATCTTTCTAGAAACATCAGCTGAAATGCACAGTCCAAGGTAGTATTTAGATAATCCTAGGCTGATATCGATTCAATTATTGGATTTAATGATGATTCCGGTCGCATGAGAACTTGAAGGAGCATTCTTCTTGTAATGCGATAACACTCCCATCACTGTGTATTGATTGATTGAAATTTAAGCTGTAGGTCTTAGTTTCACTTCAGTCGTTGGGAATTTCACTCCTGGCTGTTACTTTGTTGAGTGATAAGCAACAAACAGTCCGTTCATGATTACACAACATTGATCGCTTAGTCAGATCCTCTTTATCCTCGCTTGAGGAGTGAGTACGTGATCAATTGGTGACAAGATCATGTTTTTCCACTAATGCGATCTCTATCATGATCTTTCTATGTCGAATTGTAGGCAGTTTTTGACACATTCCTTATTACTTATGCTTATTTCACGGGAAATACCCATCCAAACCTGATTATAAGGACAAAAAGTTAAGTCGAGCGAAGAGTCTCTTTATGGCGAATTCATTCACTTAGCTGTACAATCACAATTATATACATATTTATGTTTTGCGTCCGTGTACATTAGGCTTGTCAGACAAGAATAAAACCTAGCTAAGGTTGTTGCTCACGTCATCGAAATATTTCGAAAGTGTGATGGACAATCAAATTTTGACTACGGTGTGTGTGTGTAAAGAGCACGTAATATGAAAGACACTCGGAAAAACAGGATAGTAGCGATGAAAAAGCATGGAGACAAGTGTCCCAAATAAATTGTGTAATAGGTAAAAAGAGTAAATAAAAGGTTGGTTAAGAAAAAGGTGTTACTAAAAAGTCATGCGAAAATTCCGAAAAAAAAACATTACTGACAAAGTAGTAGAACTTGGAATTATACCTAAGGTGGAAGGACGGGGTGGAGAAGTTTCTTCTGTGTTCACGTAAATCAGGGTTTTCTATCTGGATCGCTAAAGCCTCCTCGGCAAAGCAAAGTATATGGGAGCTTACCGTTTTCGGGAGGCTTGTTTTGGCTTCACAGATGACTTGGAATGAATTCTCCTTACATTTTGAGTGACCAGTGTTTGAATATTTAGATAAAATACGCATCGAACGACCTATAGAATAAACAATAAACGAGATTAACAATGACCCTAACTTATTTTTATTTGATCGCTTGGAGGATCTCATCATGAACTGACATCAGTTAAAGAACCATTGCAAAACCACTTGGGGTACTGGAGAGATGTTTCGTCGGCCTAGTTTGGGACTCTTCATCAGTAGGCACCCACTGCCGTTCGAACCCCACTACCTTCTGGCTACAAGGCAAGCTCGTAGACCATTCAACCACTGAAACCCGATTCTCCAACCACCAATCAAACAAAATCCCTACAAACCAATACCTGATAATTTTTATTTGTTTGACAATCGTAATATACACACCCACAAAATAATTATATATAAATGCGGTTGTGCAGCTAAGTGAATGCACTTGCCGAAAAGAGACTCTTCGGTGAACGTTTTGTACTTTTGTTTTCATATTTTCGTTAAAATCCTTTATTTTTGAAAGTGATAACGTTTTAGGAGAGGGGATTCATACCTTTCTAGTTACACAGTGATATCATCTACTTGACAATGGTCACATTGCAAACTTGACAGATAGAATTCAATCTGCACCAGACAAATAATAATAATATTAACAGCTTTATTCCAAACGGTATTTGTGGTACAGGTATGGAATTTTCAGCGTGCATTACAATATATTGCGTCTAATTACCTCATAAATTATATAAGATTTTTAAAATCAAGAGATAAATAAATAAATAAAAATAAAATAAATAATAAATAAATAAAATAAAAATAAAAAAAACACCGTAGAGTTTACATTTCAAACAATGCACCACAGGATATGAAATATAAAGTTGATGTGTGATAGAAATACTGTAGTTATCGATCATAATAGGGAGGCATATTTAATACCACGTGAATAAGTAACATAATGGATGGGAATAAAAGTCGTTGTTAAGCGCTTGTTAGCGCAGAACAACACTTGAATATCAATCTGATGTTCACTAGTGACTGACCTCTATTCAGGAAGGAGGTTACCTGGGTTCTAGTGGGAAGTGGTGACCAGCGGGGTACAGCAGGTCGGGTGTGAGGACAAATACTCGCCACGGATAACATTCGCCTGTGTAGTAGCACCATATCGTGAAGTGACAGAAGTTGGAATACAAGGGCTAGCCATTGGATCGAATTCTAGTACCTTAAGGGGCTACGAGCTCGCTAGTCTCGTACCAGAAGGTCGTGGGTTCGACTCCAGATAGTGGGGGCGTACTGCTGAGGAATCCCAAACTAGACTGACGAAACAGCTGCCCAAGTACTCCCTGGTTTTCCAGTAGTCCTCTAGCCGATGTCAGTTCATGATGAAATCCTGAACAAATCTGAGTCCCAGAAAGATTTGTAGGCTGGTGGTTTGAATCATGTCACGGCCTGGCTTTGCGTTTCACCTCCAAACACCACTCACTGAATGGTGATTTTCATGAGTTAAAAAATGACTCTCAACTACAGAGTATGTATGGAATAGAAAGTAAGTGAAGAAATCAAGATAGCAGTTATTGTTATGATCTAGGTATGCTCTCTAGATGATAGTCGAGTATATATTTGGAAAGAAACGGCGGTTGGATTGGTGTGTTCGGGAACATATACTTGAGCTTGTTGGGTCCTCTTGGCTGAATAGCTTCGTTATACACTCAACTTTAAATGAGTGGTGATGTATCGAGTTTAAATCGTGTTCCATATACAAAATTCAGTAGTCAGAAACATAGGAGGATCAAGCTTTTTACTGCTTGTCCAAGCACGAAAAGCTTATGCAAATGTTATTCTAAATATCGTGAAAGATTCGATTTTCTTCAACATTGATTTCTTCCGTGAACCGATTTCAACTAAACAGACAGCGATTAAAGACCAGGTGGCACTGATCAGCTTTTTTGTAGTAGTTTGGAACTCCCTAGTAGTAGTGTATCCTACTGCTAGTCGGTAACTTTCATCGGTTATAAATTCCTCGTATTCTCTATGAGATGTCCACGACGTCGAGTGTAAGGAGACCTACTCACAGGCTATTCTATATGACACGGACACTTGATGACAGATCGAAGGAAACTCATACATAGTCAACTATATTCTAGTTGAATGACTAAGCGCTGGCCTCGCCCTGCACATTTTCTCTTTTCAGCAGTATCTGAATCCCTTGCCAACTATATGCTTGCGTTTCACCTTCAATCATCACCTTTGACTATAAAAATATCGATCGGTTTGTGAGCTAAGACTAATTCAAAATTACTAATTAGGATATTATTATTATTATTATCATTATTATTATTATTATTATTATTATTATTAGTAGTAGTAGTAGTAGTAGTAGTAGTAGTAGTAGTAGTAATAGTAATAGTAGTGGTGTTTCTAGCAATCTGGTGCAAAAAGACCTAGTTCATGCAATGTTTCATTAATTTCTATACGTGTTATTAGTTTTGGACGTGTAAGAGAAGTTCGTCTCTCAATTTCATAAGGATATAGAAAAAGGCTGGGTAAAAAATTCTCTCTATCTCTCCCTCCTGCTCTATTCAATGTGTTCTTCGTGTATGGAAACCAAACTGAAGGTGTGTATAATGGAACATAACCTAATTAAAAACTATTATTTCTTTATATTATTATTATTCTAGAGTCTGTTTTCATTCGAAACAAATGATTAATTTATAAAATGGAATGATGATGAGAAAGAGGATTAGGAAATTCGCTAAAATAACCTCCATCAAATTTATAAATATATGAAAGCTAAGCACTTCGAAAACACAGTGTAATGTTACTGCTCTGACAATTTACAGAACTGTAAAATGGTAGTCTGGGGAGGCATCAGGACCAGATGGAATATCCCACCCCTGAGACACTGGGAACGAATGCAGAGACTGTGGCAGATGTGCTCACGTCATTATTGCAAAAGGTTTGGAAGAAAAGAAAGGTACCTACCGATTGGAAGATAGACTAGCTACCTTGTTAAACTGCCAAAGAAGGATGACTCAGGCCTGCTCAAGAACCGGCGTGGAATTAATGCTCTTGTCTACGCCAAATAGAAATTATGTTGCATCATTCTGGAGAGATTAAAAAATGCACTGGATGCAGAACTCCGCCCCACAGAACAAGCTAGATTCAGGGAAGGTAGACATATCATGTGCTGATCAAATTGCAACTCTACGCATCATCATCGAACAGGGTATAGAATGGCAGTCGAACCTCTACTTCATCGACTTCGAAAAGGCCTTCACCACACAGCGTTGATCGAGAAGTAATTCGGAAACCACTTCAACACTACGGCGTGCAGTGTCCAAGTCTTTATCAACCTCATTCAACACCTGGTTGGCTATATGACAATGCCACAACGAGAAACTCAGCGAGGCATCCGAAGTGAATACAATAGTTGGACAAGCTGGTTGCCTATTATCACCGATTATTTTCCTAATTGTAGTGAACTGAGGAGCGAGGAGACAGGAATAAACTTGACTACTGATAATAAGACTGTAGAAGATCTAGATTTCGCGCGTGGATGATATATGTCCAATGTCACACAAGCTCGAAGATTTACAGGACGGCGAAAACAAACAAATTGGGTGAAGAGGGAGGCGACGAAAACAGAACTCTAGGGTAACATATAGAAGGTGGAGTTGATGAAGATAACCAACCAAAAGTAGCAACAACAACAACCAGCATTAATCATCATCAACGGAAGAGATTTAACAGAGGTTACCTCCTTCACTTATCTAGCTAGGAAGCATCGTTTCAACTACAGGTGAGCAGAACGATAAAGATGTCAAAACCAGTCAGCCAGAATTGGAAAGGCAAGATACGCCTTTATCAAACTGAAACCAGTTTGGAAATCTTTTGCTCTCACTCAGTCAGCATAAAGAACACAGTGTATAGTGGAAAAGTAATTAAATATGCGCTTGAATTCATCTATTGGTCATTTGATATCATCGCACGATTAAAACAATGACGAAGTGTAGAAGAAGAGTTTCAGCATTTCGATTGATTGTATGAAATTCTGGTAGCCCAGTAATAATAGCACGGTAAGATCTTTGAGTAATAAGTATTCATCACATTCAAATATTTCTCATTACTCTTCTATGCCTATTTATTACAATCTTTTCTGTTTTATTGTATTATTTCTCTTCAACAATAATCATAATAATAATAATTGTTAAAGACCATTACCGGATGAATTGATTGAATATGCACGAACAGATACACATTATCTTTTGCATATTGCTAGTCGAATGTGTCAAGAGTTACAGGATATAAATTTGCTGTCAATTGCTCATGAACGCGGTCGACAATTATGCCTTAAAGTAAGTTATTGTTGTTGTTGTTGTTACTGCTGCTGCTGCTTCTGTTGTTTTGTTTGGTAACAGTTAGCAGAATCTAGGAGGCTGGTTTCGCCCTGTTTGAGACTCGTCATCTGTGTATATACACACTTGTCTTCCGGTGAGAGTGATGGTAGAATACTTACTTACTTTACTTCGGCTATCTCCTACGGGGGATGAGCCAGCTTCATGAACATCTCGAATCATCGCTGCCCAGGCGCGGCGATCTGATGCAAGGTTTTGCGACAGGGTTATCCAATTCTTGTTCCACAGACGGAAACCGTAGACGGTTTGTAGCCCCAGGCACTCCATATCAGCCTTGACTGTACCAAGCCATGTTTTCAGCTGTCCACCCCTGCGACATCGCCAAGATGGAAATGGCGAGGGATTTAGAACTGATTTGACCAGATCGTCATCTGGTCGGCGCAGAACATGGCCAAACCACCGAAGGCGACGTTGTTGAACCAGAGTTCATGAAGTTTCATGGGAATTAGGTACGAGTGATGTCCCCAGCATCGCTCTGCCTTTTGTTTGAGAGTGTAGCTCTAGCCTTTACACAACCAAGTGTGACCTACAAGGCAGTAGGAGTGAAGTGGGGACTCCACTATCCATTGGCAGCCGGTGACCGGAGTCCAGTTCATACGTCTTTTTGAATGGGGCCAGACATCCAGGGCATCCAATAAGCCCTTTGTCCATACGTCTGCCGGTGAGCTCCAGTGAGCTTCATACGCCAGTCGTTGGAGGTTTGGAATCAGGGTTTAGCCATCTCCCCTAGACTGTCATCCAATGGACAGTCAACCCGGTGAAGAGCGCCGGGCATCCTCTTTTGCCCTCTCACTTCGGTGAAAAACACCTCCGCCACGTGAAGGCAGTGAGTAGGACTTCCTCAGAAGAGGCTATGTAAGACGCCCGGTCATATGGGAGCATTTCAAGAGGTGTACGGAGGGGTGGCCAACCCGTAGCGCAAGGCACCCACCCCCGACCATCCTGAGGTAGAATACATCATTGGTTGACGTAAACCTAGGAATTCCTATGGCTTCAAATGTCTAAAAAGGCCTCATCGAATAGGGCAATGGATCATGAAAGCCGCTTGTTATGCTACTGGGCTGTGATTTGATATTTCTGATTCATGTTTGTGGTTTTTTCTTTTGATATATGGACTCTTTGTTTAACGAAAGAACATAAGAATATTTGGAACATCATATTTAAACGAAGAACATTGTGGTTTCGATTAGATCTCATCAGGCTTAACTTAATATACCTACATAACTTTACAAATAAATATTCAAATATAAACCAATCACAGTGCTTTGTCTATAGGATAATACGATTGTGCATGTAAACTGCGCAGTTAGTCATAATAATAGTAATGATAATAATAATGGTTATATCAATAACAAGGATAAAAAATGAGGCGATCTCTGATAACAGAATAACAAAGAACAGCATGATGAAACAAACAAATGTTCAGGTAGACGTAGTAGTCGATAAAGGTTAGAAAAAACAAATAAATGGACCGATTAAGTAATGCTAGATTGTAAGGGAAGTAAATAAAATGCGCTTTTAATGAAGATATGATAAGATTAAAGGATGATAAGAGAGGGGTTGAAAATATAAGTAAAAGAGGTGATGGAGACGTCATCAGTTAGTTACGTCTTAATAGGCCAACAAGGGAGAGATAATAGCTGTACGAACTTCTTTTGAATGCATAATTTAGGTTTATAGTGTGAATGCCTATTGCCTCAGCCGCGTGCAGTAGACGAATACGAAGTCTATTGGAAGGATTCGGTGGGATGCGATGAATTACCTTGAGCTAGTGACGGTCAGTCCAAATCATGGCTTCATCAGTCAGTGAAATCCACCAGAGTTAGTTTGAACCACCTAGGGGGTTTTAGGCTTTCTGGTTGGGGTCCTCGGGACGTTAAAAAAAAACCAATGGCTAGAGATAGTTGTTGGTGATATGGCTCAAAATAGTTCTCAATGACTGGTGCAGATGCATTCATCACTCTTTGTGATTTATAATATCCAATGAGACTCTACTGTTCTTCCATATTACTATTCTTTTTACCTCACACTTCTGTTTGAATCGCTCTTTACCCTGCTTTCTTGTGTTGTGTGCAGCAACTCGAACTACTGCACATCTGTGCAAAGTTCTACATTGAGACCAGTCAGCAGTCAAACATATCTTTGATTTGGGTGTCTAAACTTTTCATTTCAAATTACAGTATCGTATTCTTCTACGGATTGGTGAATATTTTCTAATTATTTTGTATATATATTTCATTACTTCTTTTTGTCTAGTGTTATACAAAGCCTGTATTCAGTCGTCTTGGCTATCTGGATTTGTATCGACAAGCTGGTGGGAGTAGTTTCAGTCATCGTCAGTTATATGCTCTGGAGAATCTTTATGCGCTACGCGATACTATAGCTAGACGTGAAGATGAAAGTATTCAGTAAGTGTTTATACACTCTACTTTTTCCGCCAGTATATGTATATGCATAACATATTCGACCATCGCTGGCTTTGTAGAATTACTTGCGTCCGATGGCATCATCGTGGGAGTAATTCTGAGGTCCTGAAGCGTGTGTTTTAGCATCGCAAAGGTCACCATTCATTAAACGTCGTCGTCTCGAAACACCAGCTCCGGTGGCTTGTGTATCTCCTACGAATGTCTTCCCCTACCGGTCTCTCCATTCTCTAGCCTTGAGAGTGACTAGATGGAAAAGGTAGAGAGGTAGGTAGGTAGTCAGCCTATGCTGTGATGTCGTTGATACTTGTGTAGGGTTAACGCCAGTTGGTAAGTCACGACTGCGAAAGATAGCTCGAATCAGTGACTTGAAACGTCATCAGGTATGGCTAAGAATTGCTTCTCTTTCTGAAAGTACGTTAAGCATGAATGAATGTTGAATAATCTTGACAAATATGCTTGCTTGTTTGCCTTCTGGACGACGTCTTTATTCATTCTCTGCTTATTTTCTTTATATATATTGTTGTTTTGTTATTGTTGTGTTCCAGATTTGTCTTTTAAATGATTAATTTAAATAAAGAGAATAATCTTCTTGATGTAGATTAATGTAGTAGGTAATACAGTCCTGTCAGGCAAAGACAGCGTCTTCTGAACACCTGCAGTAGAAATCTAAGTGTATTTTGACATTCGATTCGCCCTTGTAAAATGTAAGATGACTCAGAAGAACAACTAGTATTCACCGACACCTTCCAGTTTAAAGATACGGAGTGAAGTTGTGAGTGCGCTGATCCTTGCTTCTCTTATTTGGTTGGGGCGGGGGGGGGGGAAGTTGCATCAGCCCTAATGGAATGATTACTGACGAAATCTCTTGACACTATTACAACAAAAGGCTTGCGTGGCATTCGTCAGCCTAGATTATCTTTAGCGTGTAAATGTTTTCCCGCTTTTGCTCAAAGGACATGGGGTATTGTGGATCAGTTCACCTTGTCCTTCTATACAACTGTGAAATATGGCCGTTTTGAAATGGTCAGATATGCTTATGTTCTGTCTCCCGTGTTAACTGATATTATATGGCGAGTAAAATTGAGGTTGGATGTCAAGTGTTAGGTAAGGTGTGTAAGGTTGTGAAGCTACATGGATTGAGATGGCCAGGACACTTGTTGTACATGCTGAATCACCGCCTTCCTTCACGACCTACGTTAGTTGGGGAAGGTAAAATCTATCCACGAAAACTTCGACAGCTGGCTTTCTGTCGTGTAGTCCAACATTCCAATCGAGCCATATCAAAAACACACTTTGATGTGACAGAATTAGAGTACTATCGAACAACAAGGCTGTTCAGCAACTATACAGTCCAAAAGTTTCTGAGGCATAACAAAGTACATGCTAGAAAATCAATTAACTGACCACAGTCAGTCTTAAGGAAGCCTGCGAATCAATCGGAATTTTCCAAACAAGTTAAACTGAAACTCTGTCTGCAAAATTCAAATAGAATGAAGCATGTTTCCCCCAGACAGAAAGTTCAAGGTCAAGGAATCACTTCGTGGTGTAACCTTGACTTCACTCGAACAAAATCACAGTCTTAAAAACAACACGTGATTCATGAACGCTATCATATACCGGTAAAAACAAGTATAACAAATGGGAACAAATAAAAACAAGGACGATTAATTGGAATTAAGCAAAGCGAGATATGCAAATGTTCGTACAATGTTATACAAAGGTGGGGGAAAGAACTTATCGAAATGCATGGAGGATTTCATCATGAGCTGACATCAGTTAGAGAACCACTGGAAAACCAGCTGGAAGTACTGGCAGTCGTTTCTTCCTAGTCTGGGACTCTTCATCAGTACGCACCCACACCATGGGGTTCGAACCCAGGACCTTCTGGTTACAAGGCGAGCTCGTAGACCATTGAGCCACTGAAACCCGATCCAATGCTGAAGAGCCTCAAACTAGGACGAAACAGCTATCCAGTACCCCCAATTTTTCCAGTGGTTCTCTAACCGATGTCAGCTCATAATGAAATCCTCCATGTAATCAAACAAAATCTCTACAAAACCAATACTTGAAAACTTATTGAAATATTCAAATATAAGTATCACTATTGTAAATAGATTGTTGTTCATGAAGGGATTTCTTAAATTACTTGTTCTTTTGTACAGAGAAGCTATACTGCTGTATAATTTACTCATAATTTTCAAGGCAGCTTAAATTATGTCTTATGGATGTGTAAGTTGGATATCACTATCATTAACCGGTAGTGTACTCTAGACAGATCGATGGTAGCGGCCTTCTCGAACCACTGGGCTACCTCAATTTCCACCCACCGCAGCGTATTTTCCCTATCCCCTGTCGTTTTAGTCATTCAGGTATGTCTTTGAGTCACAAAATGTGCTCATGCATATTTTTTATTGCGTCGGTGGCACAACGGTAGAATGCTCGTCAACCACGCCTCATGTAGTGTGGGGTTCGATCCATGGCCGACGCACTCACTCCTTTACCTCTCTAAGCCAGTAATAAGACTGGTAAAGAGGGACGGTTGGGGATGAGGCGGCTAGCAACCCAATCCCGTAAAAATAAAACACCACTGCTACCGAAACTTCAAGCGTCCAGCTTGAAGCCCACTGCTGCTGGGAACGT
The DNA here is from genome assembly GCA_944472135.2 of Trichobilharzia regenti. Taxonomy (NCBI): domain Eukaryota; kingdom Metazoa; phylum Platyhelminthes; class Trematoda; order Strigeidida; family Schistosomatidae; genus Trichobilharzia; species Trichobilharzia regenti. The sequence continues at coordinate 74,127,128 of OX235263.1, forward strand.
AAAGGAATAAAAAAATATTTTTCGTTGGCTTTCAAACTACCGGTGGGCATTTCTCGGAGATGGAAAAATTATTATTCCCTTGGATTCTGAGTGGAACAGCCCATCTCCATTTAATAATATTAATAATAGCCTTATTCCAAATACAGTTTTTGTACTAATATCGAAATTTCAGTATATAGTACAGTATTGAAACTAATATTCTTGTCATAGGAATAATAAATAAAATGGGGCACTTGTATTGATAAAATTGTTCAATAAGAACATGTGCGTCGGTAGCACAGCGGTTAGGACTATCGCCGACCATGCACATGGTCCGAGGTTCGATTCTCTGCCGACGCACATTTGATATCATTTGGTCGGCCTGCAAAGTTTGGGCTACCGATGTCACATGCTAAAAATTCCATACTTGTACTGAAAATAGGGTATGGAATCAAGCTATAATCCCGAAAAATATAAAACTAAGTGAAAATATTAACAACAATATAATAATGAAGAAAAAGAAGGCCAGTTAATTTTCGTTCCTCAGTAAATAAGGAGTGTCACATATTGCACTTCCCTTATCATATAAAATATGTGCCAAATAAGTTATTCTAGAATCTTTGTACTTACTCGTCCGAGCATATAGTCTTCCATAGTTGCTTTTAGTTCTGCCTGATGAGTGATAAGAAGAGAGTTCCTCAGAGTTCGACAAGACACTGTTCCGCATTTTCTTGCATAAGTCCAAATGTCTACCTGCAACAGTACTGGCGAGTTGGCATAGTAACACCTCTTCTCACCCTATTGACAGCTTTTAATGCCCTTCGCAGTGTAACAAAGTCTTTCATAAGTAGTCCATGAAAGATGGAGAGGGAACAATAACGAACATTAGGTGGAATACAAGAATTAACAAACTGTTCTCTGCAATCCTCTTCAGTTTGGCCCCATGATTTCCAATAGACCCCCATCTTTTCTTCACACACGATCTCTCCTCCATATCACCTTTGGACTCTAATACCCAACTTGTCGTTTCCCATTTAGGTTCCACTTAAGGCTTCAATACTCCATTATAATTAGCCAATCATGTTAAGACTGTCTACTGATTGTTCACACACTTGTTCGGACATTCATAATTTTTGCTCTCACACTCTTGTGGGATTTGATTCTCCTGGTGTTTGGAAAATAGAAGTATCATCGCAAACCTAGTGGTCTTCTGATTTCCGTTTTCTTGCGTCAGGACTATTAAATTCTCGACCAGTACATAACAATTTGGCGACGAGTACATAATAAGGCTCTGTCTAGTTTGCACAGTGTCACTCAACGATATCTCTTCAGCATGTGTCTGATCCATCCCCACTTTCTTCTGAATATTTGTTGAACGGTATATTTTGGATTGGTTCGTTCCCAGAGGCCATCTGATCTTCGGTGCAGAGTGAAGGGATTAATGTTCGCCTCAGGATGAATAACATCGCGTCACAAAATGTACTGTGAATCGTTATTTCACTTCAGTATTCTGGAGGAAGAGAAAATATTATGTAATAGATTGTGCTGAGAAATTTGTATGTTGTCTAGGCATTTTGTCTAGAATAATAATAATAATTATTATTAAAAAAAGTGACCAAAATATTTATTCCAATTAATTAGTAGTATATACCATCCCATAGTTTGTTCTAGTTGAAAAAATTTATTCAGTGATCGTTATACAAATTGTATAATCTCTGCTTTTTTATTTTATACATACATTCATATATGCATTGTATTTTCACAGTTATGTATTACCGAATCATATGTTGAAAGTGATAGCTGAAGAATTACCACGTGAATCCTCTGGGATATTTGCTTGTTGTAATCCTATCCCACCGTTGGTGCGTAAATATATTCATGATTTGCACAAAATTATACTTGATGCAAGAGAACTGCCTTTAACTGATCTGGTTAGTTATTCTTTTTTGTTAGTTATTGTTGACTATTATTTCACATATCTTTTTGTTTCATACAATGATTCCCTTTTATAAATTTGAACAAAGAAAGAAGAAACACTGGCGAAGAATAATCTGGATCCTTTTTTTATTTCGTTGGTTCTCATCAGCTGCGTACAACCTGAATTCTTTAGTAAAATAAAAAGTGTACAATTTTAACAAACTTTTGTCCATTAGCAAGCATATTGTCAGAGCGTCATAGTAAAATAAGGCGTTGCGATTTACAGGGTGTTTAAAGTGTTACGACATATATATATATATATCTTGTTAGAGAGAAGTTTCTTGAAAAAAAATCATTAATTAACAGTCGTGTTGTTAGGGTGGTTACTAGTAATAGTTACGTAATTAGATAAGAGAAGATCAAAATTTCACAATTTTGGTGCACATGAGGTCAGACGAGAAGTTGATGATGTAATACAGTGAGTATAACTCAGAAGATCAAGAGAAAACATCTATTAAGAGAGTCTAGCAAAAAATAAGTGGAGGGGGGTGAAAAGATAAGTTAACAAAATTAGAAAACAAAGAGTTACTAAGAAGTGAGTCACCAGTGTAATTGAAGTCCAACAACGGATTCATTTTGAACGCATAAGTCAGGCTTCAATAGTTTTATTGCTGTAGCTTCAGCAAACCTGAGAAGATATGAGGTACTGTGTCTGTTAATTATTTTGAATGATTCCAGTACATCTACTTGGTGTCCCGTGTCAATCAGGTGTTTGGCGATTGAAGAGCTTAAACAATTCGGTCACTTTAACCGGAGGCTTTCTGGAATGTGATGGTAAGACCTTCAGGAACATTAGTTTTAGCCTACAGGTCAGGATATATATATATATATATATACATGCATTAAAAGTACACGCGTAACAAGGTTATTCAGCAAAATGTAACCGTCAAAGTACAAGTAAACAGCTATATCTCCAATAAAAAATATTTAGGCCAGACATATATATATATATATATATGCGTATATATAAGTTTATATGTATAGTAGTAGTCACAAGGTTTCACTAAATACCTATTGTAATTAAAGCCAACAGTGTTTTCTATTACCCAGCCAGAGAGAAAGAAAGAAAGCCAAAAAAAAGCACAAACAAACTAACCTAGATTATCATAATTGGCTCAGTATGAGAAAGGTATATTTTCTCTTCTTGTGATTGAAAAATATATGTCTGGACGACAATATTAAAAGTGAAGTGCATTTTGTTTTTATCAAAACAATGATTTCACCAAAGCTAGTTAGCTAGTACACTCACATTTATAAAACAAAAACGTACACAATGCACTAGCGATCAGTGAGACATCCCGGGAGATCAGGTGTGCTTGATTCGAATCTCAGTCGGAACGCCATCCATCACTCACTACTAGGTTGAGGGCTGGGTGGGTGTTGGTATGTACGTGCATCCGCGTGATGTGTCTCAAAACAAGATGAAATGTGTTCACTAGATTCCGATGCTAGTTATCAATCAACAAGCAATTCACATTTATATGTATTATTATTGTCTCCTTGGTTTCCGAGCGGAACATAGGGCTCTCCACTTTGTTTCATTCTATGCCATCCTCTTCAGCTGGCTCCACGATTGCCCATAGTCTCTCATCTCCTCTTCTATGTCACCCTCGAACCCACGCCCATCTTGTCGTTTTCCATTCGGGTTCCACTCAAGAACTGGCCTGGCACACGATGCCAGTTCCACGATGGTCTCCTCAGCATGTGTCCGATCCAACTCCATTTTCTATGACTCATCTCTAGAGTCTCTAGTTGCTGATTCATTCTGACCGATCATCTGAACTTCAGTAATGGAGCCAGCGGAAGTAGTAGCTTTTGATAAAAGTTTTCAAGGGTCTTTTGGAAATGCTTTTCGCAACGAGAGCGGAAAACCTCTGGTGTTGAAAATCTGAATGTTGTATTCAGTGCTGATTGTGGCAGATTCCCAAACTGATTTCAGAGCGATCTTGGTCTGTCTTGCCTTTCTAATTCTACTTTTGACATTCTCAACGTGTCATCCGCCTGTTGTTGTAAAGATATTTCCTAGATAAGTGAAAGGAGTGAGTGATCTCTTTCAAATTTATTCCGTTTGATATGCTATAAGTGACGCATGTGATTGGTGCATGCTATTGTTGTTGTCGTTGCTGTTAGTTGATTATTTTCATCACCTCCGTCTTCTCTATGTTCACTTAAACTCCCGTTTTCGTTTCTGCTTCTTCTGGCAATTTGCTGCTTTTAACCTGTAAGTCTTCGAGTTCGTGTGACACATACACGGGCATAAATCATCCGCAAAATCCAGATCTTCAAGAGTCCTGCTTATCAGTCCAACATATTCCTGTCTTCTCACCCCCCCCCACACACACACAGAGTCTTCCTCATATTCCAACCTACAACAATTATCTGCACTGACTGTGAAATTATAAACAACAAAACCCGCTTGGGTTGTAATGAATTCAGAGGATATAACATAAATTGTGCAGTGATTCAAGTGCGTGAATTCCAACTTCTACCAATTCATGATTTTAGCGCAACTCCATCATCGTCTGATATTCGGTCAGTATTAACTTACTTTGAATATGAAATTACTATTCCAGGGAGAACGCATATTATTAGTTCCTAGAGGAACGTCGGGCTTCAGTCGCGCGTCTCCATTGCGTCCGGTTCTCCTCTAAAGTTTTCACCTGGCTCCACGTCTGCCTATATGAATTCATCTCCCCCCTAAAATGACCTCCTCCATGTCACCCCTGCACTGACAACCAACTCGCCACTTCCATTTCGGGTTCCACTCTTGTGATGCCACTTGATGGTTTCCTCAAAGTATGGCCAATTCGCCTCCATTTCTTCCGGCTTATTTATTTCACAATTGGTTCCCAGATGGTTCGTTCCCAGAGATCCCTGTTGCTGATCTTTGCAGGCCGGCTATCTGATCTTGAGTAGTATTGAGCGAAGACAGTTGTTGATGAAGGTCTGCAGTTTGTTTGAGATGCTTTTTATGACGCGCCAAGTCTCTGATCCGTATATTAGCACTGAATTCACATTGGAGTTGAAAATCCGGATCTTATATTCGTTTTCATGCTGAGTAATGTTGACCTCCACACAAACTTGAAAGTAATGAAGAGCACGCATTGACAAAACTCATTGTTCATTTCTCATCCTCCTCTTGTTATTGTATTCACACTTCTGAATGTACTTTATCTTTCTGTCATCATCTATTTGACGCAAGTTTGTCTGCTGAACTTTATATTGACCTTTATGTATTCATTCATATTGTCTGATCAATTTGTAATATATATATATATATATATATATAGACTAAGTTGTGAGTGCCTCGATATGGTGATTATGAGCCATAATAAATTATGCTCGGTAAGTCATCAGTAAATAAACAATACTGTATAACACTGTGTAATTTTACCAAATAAATCTGTTTACTCCATTAATATGGAAGCAGCATACATAGCGTTTTCAAGTATTTTGGTGCGTCCACTGATGATATGCAACTGCTGGACAATTAGTTGGATGGATTCTGACAGGCGAAAAAATTCAAACACACTTTGAATGATCACCTCATCAACGCATCATTTGATTGCTAGTGGGAGTGGATGTTTTTAATTCATCTCATTCGTTCTCTGTCTGTGAAGGCAGGCTTGGTTAAGTGTCTAACAAACCGAGCAATAGCATTAAGTAGTACGACAAAAAACCTAAATGATGAAATGAAACAGATAGAAGAGGCGCTGCTGTCACATAACTAACTATCCTATAAAATTCATTAGGAAGATCGAAAAAGGCCAAAAGTAAAATAAAAATAATTGTGAAACTAGTAATGATAACATAAATAACAGAGAATATAAAGCATCTACTGTTTTACCATATAAGGAAGGGACATATGAGATCCTACGTAGGATTCTTAATAAAACAGGAATTAGGGTGGCATTCAAACCTACAAACTCACTCTGGGGCAAGCTCTGTAGGTTAGACGACCCAGTCGGTTGACCCAATTAGACAAGATCATATAATTTAAAAAACACCTTGCAATGGCTGTGAGTTAAGCCAACTACGTAGGTCAAACTAGTTCATCAGGAGTATTGCGATAGCCTGTCAGAACATAAGAATTTAGCTAAAGTTTGAATAATTGATCCCACGAAGATAAGTAATTTAGGAAAAAACTCAGCTATAGCACTGGATACACATTAACACAACCACACAATAGGTTGAGAGGGAGTCAAAGCTCTAAAGTATAATATAGGTAGGTGGAGATAGTGGGATTGATTACCGAATCGTGGTTCATCGAGTCTATACCCAACACATGCAATCGAAGTGACTCAACGCAAATAATGCCAGAGATATGGTAGATATTATTACCACCAGTCAAAGCTAAGAATTATAAATAATGTTCAAATGTATTCAATTCACATAGTAACATTCTAACAAGTTATTTATTTATTTTACTACAAAACATCTTATTTTCCATTTGGTTGACTCACAACAGTTGTACTTTGATTGGACACTAGTAACAAGTGTGATGTGTCTTCAAATCCCGGTGTGTATGTACTTTGAAGAATCTTAAACTGGGACGAAACAACATTCCAGTACTTCCTGATTTTCAGGGGCTCTGTAACTAATATCAATCCGTCAAACAATTAATTGAATCCCCATAAACTAACCCTTGTGAATAAACCTACTCTGCTTAGGAGTTTTGTATCTGTCTAATGAAATTTTCGTCTCTTACAAATTAATATAGAATTGGTGCTAATTTAGTCGAATGCTAGTGATAGCCTTCGGAAATAAACAAGCCGAACTAAGAGAGATAAAACTGCTAACAAGATTATCAATTTCATTTTCTGATTGACTGACTCAATGAGTTCGCAATACAGAACTTTGCACAGATTTGCAGCATTTCAAGTTGTTACATTCCATATAGCACACAAAGAGGTATTGAAGATAGAAAAAGAAATTCCAAAGAACCATATTAGTAGTCACAAATGCGCGGCACATAGAATAGTAACAAAGAAAAAACATGAGTATGAGGGATTGCCAAGGAGTGATTGCATCTGCGTCATTGCGAAAGATTTTGAAAGATATCACTAACAGTCTCCAGCAAATGGTTCTTAGAATCTGGAGGGACCTCAACCAGTCAGTCGCCACCTCTCTGCCTGTCTCAAAATAGTTCTCGGAGACTTTATGATCTGATTCCAACATTATCCTATGTCGGCTAACATCGCCCCTTTAGAAAGGTGATTCATCGGCATACGCAACACGTGTTCTTGCCGTATCAATCGGTCCACCTTCATATTGGTTGTGTTACTCTCTTTACGGCTGTGAAGCTACATCGATTAGGATGTCTAGGAAACGTGTCAACTGCCTGGTTCTGATCCTCAAGATTCTAATAGCCACCGTCTGCAGACTATTGGTGATGTAGTTCAAAATCGTTCTCAATGGTCCAGATACATTCACATTCTGTAACCCCGCCGTCCCCGCATCTATTAGGCAGTCTTATTTTCCCATGTTCCTATCCTTCTCCTTCACATTTTGTACTTCTATGTGAAGTTCTATGCTGAAATTCAGTCGATCAATACCCTTTTTACCTACTAACACTCTAATCCTAACTTCAATAGTGCTCACCCTATTTTACCACTTGACATTAGAGTGAGATAGAAAGGAGGCACATGTGGTCAAAGACTGGCAACCTTTTGCATATCTTCCGCTGTCAGTAGTCATACCTCACAGCTGCAAAGAAAGATGATGCAAACCGGTGCACGTCTACACTAGAGATAACGTAAGTGACCAAATGCTACACAGTAGTAGCTTTTTGTATTTGTGTTGAAATGTAGTCATCAATCAGCACGAGTTTACTGATACATTATCTTAATCTTATCTTCATTTTACCATCATTCTTTTCTCCATTTTTCTAAAAATAAACAATATTAAACAACACATTTGTGTGTGTGTGTGTGTGTAATTATTCAATTAGCCGCTGACATCCGCTGAGTCATCCGATCAACCGAATACAAATCAAGAAGATAATAGAGGAAGTTTAGATCATTCAATAATAGGCGAATTCAAATATGCTCTTCCGCATGATTATTCTCATAATATTGCATCGTTGACAACTATTGTACACGATGTGTCTACTATGGAAGTATCCGAAACCGGTGAGTTAATGCTAATTATTTCATTGTGTCTGTATGTTGGGAGATTCACCGGTAGATTTATTCGCCAACTACACAGTACTTGAGGTTCGGTGTTTGACCGACACACATGTAAACCTCACTTATCTGGTGTTCCTAAGCTCTCCATAAAGAAGGGCGGAAGGTTGGGCGGTAAGAAATAAACTCCACGAAGCTGAATCATGAAGTCCGATGTTTCAATTGAAACTCTGAGAATTAAAGTGCGAAACAAATAAATTTGATTGTCCATTTTATATTTGATGTTTGCGTTTACAATCGACTTATTTGAGCTGTTCTTTGATATCCGATTATCCGACGGGTGTACATTAAAGGGCTTAGTGATCAAATATGGAAAATTGGAAACTGTAACGCTAACTATGTTAATCAGATAAGATCAATGAGGTTCGAAGGCAATGTTTTGCTGGGACAAACGCATTATAGGTACATAAATTTGGTATACCGTTATCTTTAAGTCTTTATATGCACATCATTTACAAATTGGTCAAATATCGCTACATTCGTTAGCTAGTTGGATTCTGCACAGTGTTGTGTAACGTTCTTCTCACAGTTCTCTTCTTCAACTAATTTTTTCCAGTGCCCAAAACATATTGTTACTTTTCTGAATTCGTTTACTGACATACTACTTATATCCGATTTTAAGTAGGAATCACCGCAAGTGTACGGCGGTGCAGCAGCGCTTTTTCCTTTCGCAAAGATTCTGTGTATCTCCAACAACACTGAATTCTTATTGTCAATTTTAAAAGGTAACTCTGACATGCTCAGACGTCTATGAAGTTCCTATCTCATAGGATAAATTTCAGAGTATGGAGACAAAAAAACATCAACATTGGAATGAAATAATTTCCCAGAAGTGGTGTATCTCACTTTCTCCTCCTAGAACAAATGAATGAGTAGTTTTCAGTAGAAATGTAAGATGCTAGCTGATGAAGCCAACAGAATTGTAATCTGTGCATGTTCGCTGTGTTTCTAAAACTCCAGTTGTAATCCAAGTTATGTTATTCTCTTATTATTTCGACTGTCTTTGGGGTCAGTCCTCATGGTCCTTCATCTGTAGATAGGAGACTAATTTCTTGAGTAAGAAAAATAGAAGGTGATAAACCTTCGTTAGTCACAACTCGAAGTAATTAGATATGACGATAGATGATGCTTAGTCAGGCTTTCTTGAAATATTTATCAGGACATAATGTCTTTATTTAGAAATCACTGAAAACACCTATTGAGTCATGAAGAAAATAAAAGACAGATTCAGCGAAGAAAGGTTGTTGAGTGTCAACTTAAACAGTTTGAAGAGGGTCAGAAAATGTACAAAAGAATCATGTTAGAGTGGTAATACTGAGTTAACTATCAACGTAAAAGCAAAAAAATTTCAGGGAACGACTAATGAAGAAGTTAAGAACATAGTAGAATAAAGGACTCAACAAACATTTTTCTGTATACAGAGTTCGAGGTTGTACTGACGAATTGCCAACGCCTCCGCCATACACCAATGCCTAAACCTAACACTCTTTGTACCATTTGGCCTAACCTTGTAGATAATCTTGAAAGAAGACTATAGTGGAGCTTCAAGGCTTGAGAGTTCACCAATTGCTCGGAAATGGAGCTAGTAACTTTCTTGCACTGTCCTTTTGCTAACCATATCGGATAATGTTCAGAGATGGGTTTGGAAAGTGTGCGCTTTGCGCCGCCAATATAACTAGCTCCCCACTAGCAGGTGAATTTATAAACACATATTTAAGTGGCCGAAAGCGGCATTTCATCTTTCACACATCCATTGATCATTTGTCGGCTGCAAAAATTGATACGCAGCTCAACCGAAAAGAAGGCTTTTCTCAGTCATCTGCATAAGCGGTTCTTCAGAATCTCAGTTGAGGTATCACCTTAAATGCAACGTTCATGAATAGCAGTTTCTTTGGCGTTGTCTGGATTCTTTCGGGTTTTCGCCTTACTTTCATTTTTTTCTGTATGAATCTTGAAGAATATCCACCTTCCATGAGAACCTGTCTGAGTCTCTCCAGTTCATCATCAACTGCATCACTCCTACAAATCCTCTTGTTCTCTTACGGTTAAGGAATGGATCAGATTTCTCTCTCTTCTCAAAGAGATCCAACAATGAAAATTCGTGTATTCACCATTCCATGTTGGTTTTCTGTGGATTAATCTCTGAAGAGAACCGTAAGAGTGTCTTTTTAGCAAAATATCCAAAAACTGGAACTCCGAGTTCATCTCTGGTTCTGATTTGAACTGGTTAGCATGATAGTAGTTGTTGAACTCCCTGTTATCATTTTGATGTTAGCATTCTGGTCACATATGATAAAAGTGGCATCCATGTATCTTTGGTAAAATGGAAACTATCGATAGTTGGTCGTAACATGCTAATCTCTAGACTTACCGAGAAGTAGTCTTGCAAGTAAAGGATCTAATGGCGAACCCATTGACACTACATCTCTTTGTCTATACAGCGTGTTGTTGAACTGGAACTATACATTGGAAGTGCATCTCAGTAGTAGTTCCTTCAGTAGTGGGTTGGAATATCCACGTCCAGACTATTATCCTCGATGAATTTAAAATAAAGCAAATAGTTTCATGAGAGTAAAATTAGTGAAGAGAGACATGTACCATCCGATTCATTTTCTTCCAGGATACATTAGCATCACTTACTGAATCGACGAATTCAAATAAATCTGAGATTATTTCTGACAGTTGAAGACTGTCTGTGAGTCATTCGACAGTAGTGTGATATGGTCAATTTGTCATATTCAAGATTGAATGTAGTGGTACACTCTGTTTGTTCACTATCAGGAGAACATATAACCGGGAATTACAGAATCCGAGGGTCGTATTTGCTCAAATAATTCACCACTGATAATCGATTTGTTCTTCACCTTCTTCAGTATTGTGTTACTTTCCCTTCGAATTCCTCAGTTTCGTCTTTCTGGTTACTTTCTTTTGATAATTTGCTTTCATCTTAGTATCTGGGATGAAAATGATATCTTTGGATGTTACGTCTCTCATTAATAATGTTTTCCTCAGTGAAACTATATGTTTTGTATGAAAATTCATCGAAGATAATAATCTGGATGTGGGTCTGAGACCCTCGAGATGTTAAGAATAAATGGTTGGAGATATTCAGTGATATGGCTCAAAATTGTTCAGAATGGCTCAGACATATTTTCTACTTGTCATTCCACTTATCTTCGTCACATCCGTATTTATCTATTAGTTGACTGACTTGTTAGCGTGGAACACTTAAAAAAATTACAGTACCTTAAGTTACTGTACTTTGAAAAAGCACTCATACAAATAAAGAAAAGAAATGCGATGAAACCATAAGGATAGGAGAGAGAATAATTGCATGAAAATCAATAATGATTGTCTGATTGTCTGCAAACAGTGGAAGCGATTTCGAGTCATATCACTAACGATCTCCAAGTACGGATTTTTAATACTCCCAGGCAAACAGTACACACCTCAATATGTGGCTCAGAATTTCATGGATTGTTGCCACCTTTAGACCCTTTATTTTATTTAGGAGTGGTCATCGTGAAAGACTGTGACTCAGCATGTGTGCCACACGTCTCTATCCTATCCATCACAATCGAATATCATTTCATTTGCTATAGGTTTTTTTAGAACTTGCCTCCTTAGTGTGATTAAACAGCTGTCAGGACGTACACACTCTTAAAATACCCCTCTCTGTTTCATCCACTTTCGTCGCTCACTGTTACTGACTGTTGTTACGAACACTTTGAGTCAGTATGCTATTGGAGCTCCTTGCCATGTTTGAAGTTCTCTGGTTGATATTAATCAGTCTGCTTGTACCAATCAGTTCAGCTGAAGTTTATCTATTTAACGTTGTTGTTACGCTTCTGTTCCCTTATTGTCTACCATTTCAAAGTGTATCAAATGGAACTGACATACTTGTGCGCAGCTCTACACTAACTTATTATTATTTCATTTAGTTCCTAGAGGAACATAGGGATTCGGCTGCACAACTTCATTGCGTTCGGTTCTCTGCTAAAGTTTTCACCTGGCTCCACGTCTGCCCACACGTCTTCATCTCCTCTTCACATGACCTCCTCCAAGTCACCCTTGCACTTACGACCAATTCGTCACTTCCCTTTCGGTCAGGTTCCACTCGAGCAATGGCTTGTCTAGTGATGTCACTTGATGCATTGTTTCCTCAGAGTATGGCCAGCCAATCCACCTCCATTTCTTCCAGCCTGTTTGTTGTACAATCGGTTCCCGCTGGGATGGTTCGCTCCCAGTGATCCCTCTTCCTGATCTTTTCTGACCGCCATCTGATCTTGATTAGTAGTGAGCGAAGACAACTGTTAATGAAGGTCTGTAGTTTGTTGGAGGTGCTCTTATGACGCGCAGTGAAAGTCTCTGATCCGTATAGTTAGCAGCACTGACTTCACATTGGAGTTGAAAATTTTGACTTTATTTTCCATGCTGAATGAAAGCCTGCTTTGCTGTCGTGGTCCTCTTTTTAATATCCTCGTCAGTTCCGTCCACCTGTAGTTGAAAGGATGCTTCCCAGGTCGGTTTGTAGTGATTGTTTTTTTCAGGTTCCTCCCACTTATGCCGATTGTTGTTGTTGGTGGTGTTACCCAGGAATCTTCATCACCTCTCTTTTCTCTATGTTCACCTGAAGTCTATCTTTGATACTTCTCCTTCTGTCGCCAACTTGTTGCTTTTCACTTGCATATCTTTCAGTTTGTGGGAAATCAGACATATATCATCGGTGAAGTCCAGATCCTCCAAGTTTTTGTATGGGTCTCTTTGTATGCCTGTTTCCTCGCTGCTCGTTGTATGTCGCATTATCCAATCTACTGTAATCAGGAAATAATTGGAGATAGTAGGCTACCTTGTCTACTCCCGTTCTCACTTTGAAGGATGATGTTAATCACAGTGTCTTCATGGCAAAATGCGTTTCTTGAATACTACAAAAACGTTTTGTTGATGACTCTCAATAGGGAAGTAATTTAGGTGAAACAGGATATTTTGCTGATTGACGTCCGATATTTAACACCGATACTTGATACACCACGACGTTTACTTACTCTCAACTTGATCATCAGCATATTTTGCAGTTGATTGGTATTCAATTCCTACGGAAAATGTATCATTGTATCCACCCTCTATGTTTTTTACGAAATATGTTTTCACTCATTTCGATTATCCTTCTCTTGTTTGTAGAAAAACCGTTGTCTTTATTGGCGTCAACTTTTCTACCGAAGAATTCTATCATCAACTCCACAGCTATGGAACAGGTAATCAATGTTTTACCATTATATTGTGAATTTAGCGTGTGCATCCGTGTTTCATCGTTCTACATTTATGCCTAACATTAATTAACGGTAGAGTTGTGATGCATTGGAATAGGCTGTCGGCTTCCAACCATCGGGTTACGGCTCCAAACCATGTGTCAACTTCATCGTGATTCGTAGGCCAATTACTACCAACTGAAAGATGCTTTGGATGCAAATCTCCTCTCCCTGAACAAGCTAGGTTCACTAGAAGAAAATCATTTGCTGAGTAAATTGCAACTCTATGCAATATCATTGAACAGAGAGCATAGAATGTCATTGACTTTGAAAAAAGGCTTTCAACAGCGATGACCTGGTAGTCATTCGGAAATTGCTTCAACAGGATAGAATGCATTGCCCAAATCTTTATTAATGTCATTCAACTGACAGACTGACTGACATAGACGTTTCACAAGTGTGCAGCAGTTCTTTACCTTTTTCTCCTCTCTTTATCTTTCTTACCCACGACTTTTGCGTCTCCCTACCCATTATTTGTGACCTTGACCTGTACACAATCTGACCTGTATTGTAATTATTCATGCTTTCTTGCCTTCTATAAAAACTGTGTATGACAAGTACGTGTGTGATCAGAATATCCGAAATGTGTTGCGCCAATATATTGCAGCAAAGTTCTATGTTTAAAATAGCAAACAGACACAAACTCGAAGAGCCACAGGCGAAAATCGATAGGTTGATAGGTGAAGCATGCAGCGAGGACAGAACTTCAAGTGATTATGTAAGAAGACAGGGGTAAGGGGGTAGGTGAGATATTATGTCTAATAAGCCAACCACAAGAGGGCTGTGGAGAACAGAATGACATGGTCATATGCTGTTGAAGGCTTATGTTCCACTCGTGACTTAACGGAATAATAGTGATACAACTGCTTACTGCTTCTGATGATATTAGATAGTTGGAGGCAATCGATAGAAAGCCCAAACTAACCTAGGTTTCGTGCTAGCTGGCGTTCACCAGTCTGCAAGACGTATCTGAAACATAGAAGGAACTTAAATCCCTTCTGAGATTCAAACTCGCATCAACCAGGCATTACTGCAGTCAGAGATGTCAGCGCTGAGCTATTCGGGCTCTCGATTGACCTCCTGTAGGGCTGTAGTGGGTATTTTGATTGGACACTAGTCGTCTAGTTACTAGTGTTCATTCAAAATACTCACTGCTTCTTTTAAGTAGTACATTTCACTGCGAATTATTTCTTGATGACCTTCATCTAAATTATGGACATGCTAGTCTCATATCCGTAAACACTTTCTTCTCTGCTGATGGGTTATCCATATTATTTATTAGCTTTCATATTTTATGTTCCAAAAGGCCATAAATACACAACTACTAGTGTTTGCCACTAATTTTTTCAGTCTTACTGGGTTAGGTCAAGGTCTACCGCATAGTTTTCGCCCGTATTTGTGTGTGCATGTGTGAGAGAGATGGAGAGGTTGAATGTCTGCTAGCCCCTACTAACATGGGTGATTCACTCGCTTAAGACAGTATGTGGATCCAACAACCAGCAGTCAGTCTGACCTTGTTTATGCATTTCTGGACAAGAAAAGAATTTCGAGATGTGAACTGAATAAAAAAAAAGAGAAACAATATAATCAGTAAACAAGATTTAACAAAACAGCAGAAAGGACAAAAGGGTGAAGGTGGAGAGAAACGTCTGGAAATTCAGTTCTCTTTTTTTTTCTTTCTTATTTCTTATTGTGACCTGCTTATAGTTGTGAAGGTTGATTGAGAGAGGCAAACCACCTCCGTCCTATTTGTCTGACACATTTGAGCTTTTTTGTAGTTTCACTACCACAGATATAAAATATATACATATATTCAATACACGTCAGTAGTGTCTGTCCTATCAGTGTGTTTATTCTACATTACTGTTGTTTGTTGGTTGGTTGTTGTTCATCTCAACAGTGCTTTTTTTGTCTGCTTGTGTTTACTTGTTTTGTTTGCTTACTCCTAACTGATTTCTGACTGATGATGTGATGATTCACTACTGCTACAACTGTGATAGCATTGTCTGTTTATTACTTACTGCCTCATCTTGTTTTCTGTTTCTTTGTGTGTGTGTGTGTTTTCTTTTTCGTATCTTTCTTTTAGTTATATGAGTTTTATCTTTCATGATGTCTATACCTTTTTTTTGCGTTTACATTTACGTTTATGACCTGATTCATCAATGCGTGTCCTGTCTCTATTTCGTTTAAGGTCTATTGTAAATATATGACTACTGTGATCAGTATTCATCAGTCTAAAGCATCTCAACATTTGGCTCTGTTTCGTAGGATGAGCAATATTGAGGTTAGGCCTTACTGGAGTGCTAGGTAAGGAGGGGAAATCAATAGACGAGTCTGTGAAGTTATATCAGTTGAGTTGGTTAGGACATGTATTACGTATGCATAGCCATCACCTTCCTCGATAATGGGCAATGTTGCCTGACATAGGGTCAGGTTGGAAAAGAGCTAATGGTGGTCAAACCAAAACATGGCTTCATCAGTCAATGAAATACACAACAGTTATTTTAAGCCAGCTGCGTAAGAAGGTAGACTTCCTGTCTGGAAGGTTGGGTCCTCGGGATGGTAAAAACCAATGAAGGCTGGAGATTATGGTTGTATGGCTTAAAATCGTTCTCAATGGCCAGCGCAGATACATCCACTCCTTGTGACTTATAAGACCCAATAAAACTATATTGTTCTTCGATACTACTATTCTTTTTGCCTCATATCTCTGTTTTGCATTTCTTTCTACTTCCTCCTCGTATTTTGTGTGCTGAGGTAGGTGTGGTGACTCGAACTGCTGAACATCGGTGCGAAGTTCTATGTTCAAATCAGTCAGTTAATCTTTGTTTCGTGCACTCGCACACACACACACACACGCCTCGAATGATAAGCTCATTATTAGTCTGTCATGTTGTGTTGGCTACTTAGTTGACGGTTAGTTGTGATACAAATGCATTGAAATGTACTGGTTAGAAGAATCGCTTTTTTCTGTTTTGACTAGATTGTCTTCTTATGTGTGAATACGCAAAATCTCAAGTTGTATGTCATTTTCTTTCTGAAAGTTTCAGTGCTTACTTCATCATGTGAAAAGACATCGCTTAACCTTCTTTTTTCAATGGTTTATATACGTCATAAATCAAAGAAGCATCAAAGAAAGGACTTCACGTGAACATTAAGAAAACTAACGTGATGATTCCTGGCCAACACCAACAGCAACAACAATCAGCTAGCATAAATGGGAGGAACCTGAAAGAAACAACCTCCTTCACCTACCTACCGTGGGAAGCATCGTTTCAACTACAGGCGGACGGAACTGACGAGGATATCAAAGCAAGACAAACTTTCATTGCTCTCAGGTCTGTGTGGAGGTGAACAGCACTCAGCATCAAAAATAACATCCGGATTTTCAACTCCAATGTGAAGTCAGTGCTGCTAACTATACGGATCAGAGACTTGCACTGTGCGTCATAAAGAGCACCTCCAACAAACTACAGACCTTGATTAACAGTTGTCTTCGCTCACTACTAATCAAGATCAGATGGCGGTCAGAAAAGATCAGGAACAGAGATCACTGGGAGCGAACCATCCCAGCGGGAACCGATTGTACAACAAACAGGCTGGAAGAAATGGAGGTGGATTGGCTGGCCATACTCTGAGGAAACAATGCATCAAGTGACATCACTAGACAAGACATTGCTCGAGTGGAACCTGACCGAAATGGAAGTGACGAGTTGGTCGTAAGTGTGAGGGTGACTTGGAGGAGGTCATGTGAAGAGGAGATGAAGACGTGTGGGCAGACTTGGAGCGGGGTGAAAACGTTGGAGGAAAACCGAACGCAATAGAGACTCGCAGCTGAAACCCTATGTTTCTCTAGGAATTAAAAGAAATAATAATAAGTTTGAGAATGTGTGTGTGTGTGGTGCAACTTCTCCAGGGTTTACGGCATACTAAGTTTATGCCTTAAATAATAATACTTTCTGAAAAGTGGAAATTATTGTCATTGCATAGAACTTCAATAACACATTTGCATTCATCCTCTTCTTTGTAGTGTCGCTTATAGTTTTGACTTCTCGTCGATTACCCACAAAAGATTTCATCAACTCGTACTCTATAGTCATCCTTGGACTCATGCATAACTAACTCACTGTTTCTCTTTTGGTTTCCACTAGACCACTGGTATGGTACGTGATGTTACTCAGTGGTCTCTTCACGGTGTCCTCAATCCATCCCCATTTTATTCGGTGCATTTATTGGGCAGTAGGTTGCTTGTCGGTTCGTTAGAGTTCCTTGTTGCTGCTTATCCCTTCTGGCCAGTTATCTGATTTTGGGTTTGGATGAAGTCAGCGAAGGCAGCTGTTGATGAAAGTCTACAGTAGTAGTTTGTTTAGTGACAGAGCAAGTCTCCGATTTGATATTAGCCTTCAAAATGTGAAGGGGTTCTCAATGCTTAGTGCAGTAGATTCCTAGACTGATTTCACATTAATGAAAATAAGTGTAAATTACTACTGATTATTTTAACATACTACAGAGAAAAGTACCACCGATCATTCAGGACGCAATGCGTTTTACTAATCGCGTATATATATGAGTCACTTCATGTAACCTACGTTAGGGCACTCTAAACTAGCTTCTAATTGTGTGTGTATGTGTGTGGTGAATTCAATTCAATTGTCAGTTGGTCGTATTACAAGTATTGTAGTCAAACATTGGAGTATGAAAATGTGGCTCTCTGTTTCTAAGTGCTCAGCTATCAGTTGATAGGTATTAGGTTCTAGTCTTGCTCCACCAACCTCAGTCTACTTCAACAAATTGAATAGTATGAGCAGACATGAGAAATCTGTCCTGCCTGATTGAATGGACTTTAATAAAATGAACATAAGCATTAGTACTGGTTGTTTTTGTTCCTTGTGATATAAAATACAAAACTGCATTGATGTTTGTTTTCAGTTGATTTTTACTGTCTTAACCGATCACTTCTAGGTTTAGGCACCGCAGTTATAACTGACTTGCACAAAACTGCATCAGCGTAACTTGCCACTTTTCGGAGAAAATAAGCATATTAGTCCTACATTGGGGAAAGACAATGTACAGGAAGAAGAATAATTAAATGAAGGTTACTGTGAATTAATTTTGTGGATGGTGACTAGCCGTGGAATTCAGGGCATATGTATATTTCGTCCTATTTGGGACTTGTCTGCTTGACGTACCTCCATTCTCTAATGATTGGTGGCAAGACTCATACCCAATATCTGTCGTTCTAAAATGTCAAAGAGTTACCCACTGAGTCCTGTTACATCTTCGAAGCGTCTGTAATAACAGCCGAACATTTCGATTCAACCAATCAATGGGAAAATCTAAATTGACTTAAAAAACTAAATGATGTCACTGAATTTTTTCCATAATTTATCTGCATGTGTTAACAGCGAGTTAATGCATCACTTCCCTTGTAAATAATTTTAATTCATGTCATCAAAAACCTGGAAATAGAGATTCTTAATACCCTTAATAATACTATCTACAAAATAACGTACGTCTTCCTATGTATGGATCGAATCAAAAGCCAAATAAGTTCATGTTTCGTTTTGACCAATGTAAAAATTCATATTCATACTGAAAGTATTACTTCATTTGACTCATAATTTAAACAGGAAGTGATTTAGTGTCCTAATTCTTTTAAAATCACTTTCCTGCATTGTACATGAGTATATTGAAACTCTTATGTGATTCGTACACACTTCAGTAGACTGTCGGCTGCACAGTCTTGAAGAATTGATTCTCCCTTAGACATCCGAAGTCCTGTTAAATAAAATACACCATAATTATTAAACTAAGACAGTAATGACAATTGATGGATACGCATTTGGTCCTATTTAGGACTCGTCATCAGCTGGATGCACCTGCATTCCCCAGTGAGTGATGGTATTTCCATCGAGACTCGAACTCAATAGTGCCTATGGTTTCAAGCGCCAAAGCAGGTACACCCAATGATGAGTCCCAAACAGGACGAAATCCTGGATTATCCTGGATTCCACTCTTAGTTACCACACCAGATGACTCCAAGTTGCATGACCAGACGTCGTTGAAGTATCTGCACAAGCAGGCGATATGTCAACCTGAGACCAAATACTCTTAGGTCCAATCAATCGATGGGAAAATCTAAAATTGAATTAAATAAGACAGTTAATACTTTATATTCTAGTTTTATCCTATTTTAATGTTTAAAAATATTTTTTGTTCTTGTGGTTGTTGCATAATCTATTGAATTATCCACTCATTTTTTTGTCTTCTTGTAAATATATTCAGGATTGTGATGAAGATCAACAATTGAACAATAAACTACTAGATCCAAATCGCACATTATTAAAAAAGGTAAATTGAAGTAGTTCCATCTCTTAACTGTGATGGGGCTACTTTTTTGTCATGTATATGTATGTGTACAGTAAATCACGTGTGTTTGTCCTACATTGCGATGATTACAATCTGGTATGATGTATCCTCTGTGTAGATTTGACTTTGTCGTATATTAACATGTTAGTAGTTTATTCTGTTCACATATGTTCTTTTTAATAAGAATAATATTATCAATAATGATAATAAAGCTTTATTTCAGACAATATGTGAACACATAATATAAAAAATTTTCAGCCTATTTAGTTCCCAAATACTTTTTTCTTCATAGAGGATTTCTATGTTAACTAGTGATGTGAAGTTTGGGAATCATCGTCAGTACGCATCCACCGCCAGGTTTAGAACTCAGGACCTTTCGGTTACAAGGAAAGCTCGTAGTCCATTCAGCCCCTGGTACTCGATTCAATGGCCAGCCCATGAATTGTAACTTCTACCAATTCGTGATTTTTAGCGCGATCACCAATCAATGTCATCGGTGGGAAATCCATCCTCACACTTGACTAGTTGGACCTCAGCGGTCATGACTTCTCACTAGTACTCCAGGAAACTCTGTCCTGTAGCAGGTCACTATCGAGCATTAGATTAATTTTCAAGATTTGGTTTGAGTTTGATCACAGATTGATATCAGTTGGAGAACCATTGAAAACTAATCTGATGCTCGCTATTGACTTGCTACGGGACGGAGTTTCCTAGAGTTCTAGTGAGAAGTCGTGACCGCCGAGGTCCAACTAGTCAAGTGTGAGGATGGATTTCCCACCGATGACATTGATTGGTGATCGCGCTAAAAATCACGAATTGGTAGAAGTTAGAATTCATGAGTTGACCATTGAATCGGGTCCCAGTGGGTGAATGGTATACGAGCTAGCTTTCCTTGTAACCGGAAGGTCCTGGGTTCAAGCCTTGTCGGTGGGTGCGTACTGACGATGATTCCCAAACTGGGATGAAACAACTGGCTGTCCAGTACTCCCTGGTTTTCAATGGTTCTCTAACTGTTATCAACCCGTGGTCAAACTCTCGTGAAAACAAATCTGTATAGTATATATATATATATATATATATATATATATATATATATATATATATATATATATATATATATATATATATATATATATTGTATCAACCAAATCATTACAAACCAATAAGAGATGCTCACTGGCGACTAGCCCTATTCAGGTAGGTAGTTAGCTGGGGTTCCAGTGGGAAGTCGTGACCAGTAGGGTGCAGCTGGTCGCGTGTGAGGACAAATACTCGTCGAAGATATTGGCTAGCGGTTGCTCTATATCGTGAAACCAACCAAATCTGTATAGTGTTTCTTCATTTTCAAGAATTGTACGGTGTTTATCTGGTAGCTGATTAAATATGCGCACGAATTCATGTAGTGATCATTGATCGTAAAATATTAGTGTAATCCATTTTGTTGTGTGTGATGATTTATATTAGTTGTCTACATTGGCGACGTCATATCTGTGTTATCCACTTCATGAATTAATATGAACACATGAGTTCATTTCTCTTGAAGTGTAGGTGTTAAATAGACGAACAAGCAGCTTCTTTGATGCATAGATGGCTTCATTGTCTCAAACACTCGATTTTTACTTAATGGGACTTGAGTTCGAATCATGCTTCACCTATTTTAGTCTGTGTAGGTGAATAGTGTCGTTAGGCTTCCACTAAACAACATATCTGACTCACAATCTCGAACTTGGAAAGTTTCCTGCGTAGCATAAGTCTTGGCGATGCCACCACATCTGCGCACTGGAGAGAGAGTACCAAAAGTTATATAATAAAGATTTGTAGAACACCAGAAGACACAGGAAGGGAAGAAAAAATTTGAATCAAGATGAAGATACGGTTTAAATACATCTACTAACTAACACTTTCCAGTCATGATTGATCCGAGTTCTCAGATGGACTCTTTTGAAGTGATCTACACTAATGTAAAGTATTCACAACAAGGATATTTATAACCTCCTCGATTAGTATAACATCTTAGTTTGAGTATCAAATACTTCCTTGCAGCCCAATCATGCTTGTTCCAAAATAGTTTAGTGAGATAAGTGGCAGATGTAGTCAAAAATTATCTTATTTATGTTGTCGTGTGACTTCATACACCAAGCGCTCCAGTGGAATCCGAACGCCAAATGATGGGTTGAGCATCCCAGAATGACAGAGGAGTAAAAGTTTTTGGACAGTCATAGAGTTAAGTGGTGGATGGTGACTTGCAGTGGAATCCAGGATGCGCATTTCGTCCTAAACGCAGGTACATCCAGATGATGAGTCCAAAATTAAATTCTAATTAAATCTCCAGACATTGTCGAAGCATCTGCACAAGAAGCCGACATGTCTACCTGAGACCGAGCACTTTATATCCAATCAATAGACGGCTAAATCTGAAAGCCAATTAAAGTTATAGAGTTGGTTGAAAGTGCTGGTAACAAACCGAGTCTGGTGGAGATGCGTGGCTGAAACCTTATGTTCCACTCGGGATGCAAGGGACAAATAATTATCATTGATGATATTGACGCGTACCTCGACGCATTAAGTGATGATAAAATGATACTTGACCGGTTTAAACAATACCACACTGGTAAAAAGCTACAAAAAATTATTTACATTTTAGGATTCATTGTATATAACCTTACTAACTGATTAATCATTAGTTTGTTATGACTGGAGAATAACTCTTTTATCATTGTGTAAATAAACTTTTCGATCGATTTTTTGTGTGAATTTATTTAACACCTTGTGATTCTAATGATTGTGCTTTTTTAAACTTTGACTGGAATGAATGGATTGTGAAAAGCCTAACTGTATGCTAAATAAAATACAGGAAAAAACATGGTAGTTATCTCACAGCTTGATGAAGAACACCGACATGCTACAAGCTTCCTTGTTGGTTAAACATTTCCAGTTTCGGCCTATGGGATATTTCAGAATTCCCGCTTAACTAGTATGTTTCGGGAGACTGAGACCTCTCCTATGCACTGAAGCTGTGGTTTACCAATTTCGGGGGTTTGACTTCTAAATACCAGTAGCTTGCGTGTTCGAAACCTTATCCACCTACTACTGGTGAGTTTGAGCAACCTGGGATTAAGTATCATTAGCCTTCTCAGCATAAGTATGGTTCATTTTCAATTGTAGGGGAATGCAAATGTCTGTCGGGTGGTAACATTTCCATTGACATTTAACCATCTGGATGAAGCTGAATGGCTCATCTCATGTTACTGTGTAACATAAGAAAGAAAAGAAACATTTTATTGTTTATTCTGTAGAACGAAAGATATTCACCGAAGGGCAACTTTTTCAGCGACCTATTCGTGACTGAATTACTACCGTACTCTTTTAGCATGAAGTTTGAAGTCAGGTTTCATCACAAATTTGACTTAGTCTGAAAGATACAAAGAAAAACTAGAGAGCATTGCGTGTCTTTCTCGTGTTATATGAGGACTTGTATCAGATATTTGCAACCTGTAGTTTCAACTAGGTCTACTATGTGGATCGGTATCCATCGCAGCTATTGTGTTGTGTTGAAGTTATATATCCGGAATCAATATTTTGCAGCTCATTCAATGAAAAGCGACGTGGTTGTCTTTAAAGGTTCCGCATATGTACTGCAGAGAAGTTGTAGATAAAATTGGAGTAGATGTTGAGCCGTCCATCGTCTACGATTATCTTCTAATTCACCTTGATGTTCGGCCTCAGTTACCTGAAAAAGGTCTTTCATGTAGTAAGCTAAGAACCATGAAGGCCTATGGTATTACCCGATTGGACTAGGACTTGAACTTATCGTCAATTGGCTGAAAACTGAGCTCTTAAGCTAATGAGTTACATCTCCATATACTAAACTATCTCACAGAATGAAGGCATTTAAAATCATAGTTTTATCCAAGTTTCACTTTTCATTGTATCAGTTGTTCTAGTAAAAATGGTTACAATTTCCAAGTATTGGTTTTTTTAGGGATTTTGTTTGATTGCATGGAGGATTTCATCATGAGCTGATATTTGTTTTAACGAGTTTGACCACGGATTGATATCAGTTAGAGACCCACTGGAAAACCTGGGAGTACTGGACAGTTGTTTCGTCCTAGTTTGGGACTCTTCGGCAGTACGTACCCACCGGGGTTCGAACCCAGGACCTTCTGGTTACTAGGCGAGCTCGTAGACCATTGAGCTACTGGGACCTGATTGGTTTCAATTTCTCCAATTTTCGCTTTTGACAATCAGTTTGTGTACACCATCGTTCTTTTTATTTTTCTTGGTAACTATCATTTAAAAAAAACACCGTCTTCTCTTCTTTTTTTATTTCTCTCCATGTAAACAGATGTTGACACTTCTAAAATTACCGTGTTCACAACCTCTTGTACCTCCTGAGCCATCCTATGTGAATATGTCAAATTCTGTACAAAATGGTGATACAGACCAATCGTTGACTGAGGCTACTGACATTTCAACTATGTGTAAGTGTAATACGATACGCTACGATACTATAAGTTGTTACTTCTTTCCCCATTGATTTAAATGCAAACTTCATATAGGAGACCAAAGGTGCACTACACAAAATAACCGGACTATAAAATAAAATAAGGCAAGATAGAACATTAGGAAAGAACAGCAATATGAAAACTGGTTAACTTAATGACCAGAAATTCTGGTAGCATCAGAAGCAGACTAACTGATTCTGAGCCATTTCAGTCAACTTAACTAGTCGAGTAATATCTTGAAGAGTCCACCTTGATATATGTAATCTTCAGTACAGATAATAACTCAAATCAATTGTCCTTCATTCACTAGCCTCGCGGGATGCATTAATCACCTCTCTACTCTTTTCTAAACAGTTTTGAGGCTAGGAAACAGTCAATGGTATTATGAAGCCCTTGGGATGGTGAAATTTGGAACATATAGTCCACAAATATGAATCACCTATTGAGAAATGCTCCCCCCCCTTCGCTGCAGTACAAACATTACATTATTTGACGTCAGAAATACATCAACTGGTCAGTAGATTCAAGTTCTCCTATTGGGAGAGAGGTGATAGTCGAGGAGGTGACTGAGTTCCACTTGCTACTATTGTTATTTTGCTGTCACGTTTTTGAGTTGGGATCAAAACCTATGATGTGTTATGTCGGTACATTATCTTCACAAATGCTTGAACCGAGTATTATGAAGTCATCAGAACGAAGAACTGTATTCTCCATGCAAAACGGATAAGAAGTTCCGTAGCGTTCGCTTTGTGTGATTCACATTTGTAACGTTCATTCAATACATCATCAGAATTAATGTTCAGGTTGTTTGCCAGTTACAAAAGACACTCGATGATCATATCCTCCACCGCTTGAGGTTATCAAGTTGTCTATACTGCTTTAATGAATTTACAAAACCCATGCTACCATAATTTTGATTGGACAATATTCAGTAACTAGTGTTAATGTGCCTTGTCCTTTGTTCGGTGCAGAATGAATTCTATCAGTCAGGTTGGCAATGTAGCCAGCATGCTAGGTGGCTTTCCATCATGGTGCACTGTGAATTAAATGGTTGGAGGCAATCGACAGGAAGCCCAACCCGACCTAGGTTTCGTGCTAGTTGGTGGCACTCACCAGTCAGCAAGGCGTATCTGCAACCTTGGAGGAACTCATGTCCCTTCTGAGATTCGAACCCGCGTCACCCAGGACTGCAGTCAAAGGACTGGACATGCTACACTAGTTACTAGATAGTGTCTAATCAAAAGTATCCAATGCAGTCAGTACTAAAGGAGGTTGGTCGCGAATCTAAACACCCGCTCAGTGGTAACGTCTCTGACTGCAGCAATGGGTGACTCGGGTTCTAATCTCAGAAAGGACATGAATTTCATTCGATTGCAGATACGGCTTGCTGACTAACTGGTGAGTGACAACTAGTACGAAACCTAGGTCAGATTGGGCTTCCTGTCAATTGCCTCCAACTATCTATTACTACATAATTTCTTTGCTAAGTGCTCTGTCTGTCTGTCCGTCTGTTTTCAACATAGAACTTTGCACCGATGTGCAGTAGTTCAAGTAGCCACACTCCCTCCATATACCACACAAAGCAAGAGAAGAAAGTAGAAGAAATGCAAAATAGAGACATTAAACAGGGATATGAGACCAAAGGAATAGTCATAACGAAGAGCAATATAGTTTTATTGGGTATTATAAGTCACAAGAGTGGATGCATCTGCACCAGCCACTGAGAACGATGGCTTTGAGCCATATCACCGATTGTCTCCAGCTTTCATTGGTTTTTACTCGTCCCGAATGCACTGCACTAGGTGCGCTTTTGATGAATAAATTATCAATTGTTAGTTCACAGGGACTTCATCGGTTTCAAGTTTGATCACTAGTGGATATCAGTTAGAGAACCAGTAAGATCCATCAGGGAGTACTGAACAATCGTTTCTCCTCTATTTGTGACTCCTCATCAGTATGCACCCACCAATGGAGTTCTAATTTAGGACATTCTGGTTACGAGGCGAGCTCGTGCAACCATTTAGCAATTGTAACCCGACTAGACAAAGGCTCATTCCGAATAGCTGAATGATCTAAAAGCTTTACTTTGTAACCGAAATGTTCTGGGTCCGAGCCATAGTGCATGGGTGGGTACTGTGGAATAGTCTCATCTATGTTCAGTACTCCCGTTTTATTTTTCAATAGTTCTCTGACTGATGTTCAATCCTGTAATAAAATTATTATCAAATTTTGATCTCTTATAACGTCTATCATTCTTCATTGAAACTCACTCGCCTTTTTGATTGCATTAGTCATATAGGCTTCAAAGATGTGTACAAGTTCATTGTTCCATTGTATATATATATATATATTATGTTACCTGATCTTATTTCATTGATTATCGTTACTTATAGCTGATCAAGTGGTCATCAAACTTGATGAGACAACACCTTTACGAAATCAGTCCACTGATGAATTGAAACGACCCTATAGTGCAGAATGTATTAGAAAATCATCAATTCCTAATTACAATAATGATGATATTATGCTTCTATGCAATGAAAAGGTAAGTGGATTTATATAATATTCAACAGAAGATAATATAGGCATTAATTTAAATCACTGTCAAGCTGTTGCTGACAAAGATATCTATGTGTGTATACACCTTCATTTTTGTGATATGTATATTATTGTTGTTGATTCCCTTTTTGGTGGAACACTGGATTTCAGCAGCACACCTCAGCTTAGCTCTGTTCTTCGCTGACTCCACCATTGATCATAAGTCTTCATTGCCTCCTTACACGATCTCCTCTATGTCACCATCGGATGGCCATCTGGTCGGTCTTTCCCCCATTCGGGTTCCACTTGAACAATGGCCTGGTACGTGACATTCAATGTTCTTTAATCCATCTTCATTTCTTTAGGCATATATATTTGTTAAGCAATATGTTCTTGGTCTGCTAGTTGTCCAGTAGAGAGGTCCTTGTTGCTCACCCTTTCCTGTTATGTGACCTTTAATATGTGTAGTAGATTACACTGTCCTTGTCAATAAGTTGTTTGACAGGATGTAGGCGAAACATTTCTACAAGTGTGTTCTGTTTGTTCTGAAAATCTTCACCCAAAAGCAGTAATAAGTTGTTTTAATAAACCAGTTTTACGAGAAGGTTAATAGCGTTGAGTTTCGTATGCACTGTTATATCAATGACTTCCTATTTTGAGCCGTTTTAAAATATTCTTCGGACTGAAAACCGATTCATCATTTCTTGTGCCTTCTTTTCTACTGTTGTAAAGTGGTCTAATTAACTTACTTTTACCTAGAGGTGTATATTTTGAAAACTTTTGTTATCTTCTGACAAGACTGATAACATTTTATTGATGTAGTCTTGGCGGTCCATCAGGACAATGCCAGTACCTTTGTCGGGGTGTATCAGAACCAAGTCTTTGTTCTTTAGAATCTCACGTAGTTTTTTTCTGTGCTCGGCTGAAATCAATCTTTTGACATTTGGTTTCGTGTTGATGTACTGATGGCAGCTATTAAATTCTGTAGACTTGAATTGTTGGACACTGCAGGAAGGTCATTTGTCTGTTGGATCAGTGCTTCAAACTGGACTTTAATATCCAATTCACTCGAATTTGTCGAAATATCACAGAATTTTGAAGCCAACGACAAGGCTTGCAATTGGACAGGAGTCAATGATATACTAAAGTAGTTGAAAACATATTTCTCTGGTGTGGCAGGAAAACGTGAATAAGTGTCAGCAGCTTTGAGGCTATTCGCGAGTTTCAGGTTTACATCTTCACATTGTCTTCTTGAAACTGAATCGATGTAGTTCATGAAATTTCTTTGCTCGTCTTCTGTCAGCTTTAAATAGAGTATGTGTTCTTAGTGAAAATTTCTTTCAATCTCTGGTAGTCGAGATTTTATTTCGTCGATGACATTCAGTATATGACGTTTCAAAGAGCGATGACTTGGGTGGATATGACTGCGACGAAGACATTTCCAGAAGTGCTTGGGATATTCTTTCTTATCAATACAGCTCTTCAGAAAACTGATTCGTGTATTCGCTATGGCAAGTTTGACGGGAAACTTAAGAAACGTATCAAGTTCCTTCATTGTCACAGGGTGCTTGCTCTGCTTCGAATCACCGAAAATACCATTGAGTCATGAGTTAGTATAATTTTGTATGCTACAATAATCAAACCCATATGAGGTTGTACTAAGCCCTTTTATAAAAATACTTCTAAACCAAAACCAAATTTGTAAATCACACAGGAAAGTATAATGAATTTTTGTCTAGAACTGTGCAATTTGTACAATTGCAAATTCGCTTTTGTTTATCACCCTAGTATATCATCTAAAAAAGAGTTCTGATAATTTGAACTGGTTCATCTCTGTAAAGCTGAACCAATCAGTGTGTACACTGGTGATGAGCTCGCTTGTGAACAAGCCGTAAAGTGATTAGATCATTGATGAGCACCATTGATTGACTTGAGTGGTTTCCGACTACTTATTACCAATCAGTAGTATGTGCTATCATGTTATATCACTCACTTGTCTTTAATTTCCATCTTGTCTTCATATTGTTGTTATACACTTTGCATGCTGCATTCATTGAACCCGTGCCTGTACTAAGTTTATTTTTAAGAGTATACTCTTAGACCGAAGTTCGAGATATCCGAGTGAAAGTGTTGACTTTTAGCTTCTTTTTTTGTTTCATTTAAACTTTTTGACGCACCCGAAGTAATTCCCGTGGATAGTGACTAGCAGTGGGATTCTAGGATGCACATTCAGTCCTGTTTGGTATCCATCGTTAGCTGGATGTAACTGCATCATTCTCAGTGAGAGACTGGGACAGGTGAAATCCACAACAGTTGGTCTAAGCCACGTAGGAAGGTGTAGACTTCCAGGCTGGGGTCCTCGGGACGGTAAAAATCTATGGTTGGAAACAATTGGTGACATGGCTCAAACTCATCGTTCTCAGTGGCTAGCGCAGATGCATCCACTCCTTGTGACTTATGATCGCCAATGAAACTGTTTTGTTCTTCGTTATTACTCCTCCTTTGTCTCACCCCTCTGCTCACAGTTTCTATTATGCTTTTCTTATACTTTCTTCTCTTGCTTCGCGTGCTACACGGAGTGTGGCGACTTGAACTTCCGCACATTTGTGCAAAGTTCTATGTCGAAAACAGACAGACAGACAGAGTGAGAGACTGGTGTTTCCACCGAGACTCAAACCCAGTACCTCCATCGTCTCAAATACGAAAGCGTTTGGCCGAAATCCGTGGTCTTTCACTGAGAATGCATGCACATCCAGATGACGAGCCCCACATAGAACGAAATGTGTACTCTGGGTCCTACTGCTA
Organism: Trichobilharzia regenti; assembly: GCA_944472135.2. NCBI lineage: Eukaryota > Metazoa > Platyhelminthes > Trematoda > Strigeidida > Schistosomatidae > Trichobilharzia > Trichobilharzia regenti. Next base: position 74,156,795 of record OX235263.1, read on the forward strand.
GTCACCGTCCACCAGAATTATTACTTCAAGTTGGTTGTCAGACATTGTCGAAGTATCCGTACTAAGGGCCTATAATATATATATATATATATATATATATATATATATGTCAGCCGAGGCCGAAAATTTCGCTTTAATCAATCTCCATGGAAACATCAAAATTGAATTAAAAACAAATAGTTTATGAGTCATCGTCGATTGAATGTTTTGCCTATTGTTGTTTGGCAGCTAATGATATTTACTGGAGATTAATTTGATGTATCGTGGCTAGCAATGGAGTTCAGAATGCGCATTTCGTTCTTCTGGATTTACCTGCATTCCTCAGTGAGCCAGCGATGATTTTCCCACAGTGGCTCAAACCCAGTAGCGCCTGTAGTTTCAAATGCTAAAGCATTATCCACTAGATCACTTAGGCCATGAGAGCCTCTTGTGCAACGGGTCGTATTAATTATTTAATTGAATTTTAGATTTTTTTCCCGTTGATTGATTGGACCGAAGTTCTCGGTCTCAGGTTGACACGTCAGCTTCTTGTGCGGATGCTTCGACGATGTCTGATTATGCAATTAGAGGTTCCAACCAGAGACTCACTGGATGGATCCTTTTAATTACAATATCAAATGTAGCTTGTTTGACCTAAGTACAATTACAAATGTGTTGTAGACAAAGTTAGAATTCAAGGGTCATTGAATTCCAGCCCAGCTGGCTGAATGGTGAGAGAGCTTCTTCTTGTAATCTGGAGGGGGAGGATCGTGGGTTTGCACTGATGAAGAGTTGTGGAGCAGGATGAAACCGCTGTTTGTCCAGTGATATTTCTCCGACTGATGTTAGCTCGTGAGGAAAATCTTACGGTTTTAATTGCTATTCGAACTGTCCGAATTTTACCCCAGTTACCGAATCACCTTTTTCCATCTCAAAGTAAATCGTTCATTGCCTGATGTGGAATAATCACTCAACCACCACCATCATCATCATTATACTGGCTAAAATTCGTAATCACTAAATTCGTACAGTTTTATTACCATCATTATTTTTTGTTACACGTGTGTTAGTAGACATATGTTAAGCTGAAAAAAGATGAATAATCATTACTGCATGCGCTTCCCCCACCTGAGCGATCTAATTCGACAAATAATAATCTATAATTAAAGCATATGTCAATGGGAGAAAAAGTAACATTTGCGTCTGGGTTAACTTGTTCCCTTCTCTGCTGATAATGCCCATATCACATATGTGTGTCTAGACTATGGTAATAATGCCTATGAAGTAATGTTATTCACTTTTTTTTATCTATTTGGGATGACCTTTTTTTCCCAACTTTCTCCAATCATTTCCATACTGATGATTAGTCACGATTTTATGCATTAGTTGTCTGTCTGATATTATTGAAGACCGCATTAAAAGTTCAATTTAGATTGTCTACAATAATAATCAGAGAGAGAGAGAGAGTTATAGAGAAAGACTATTGCTTCGCAGTATGCCTTATGAAAACGTCATTATTTCTCTGTTGTAAACTTACTCTGTTTGACGATATGAGTATTTCCGTTCAAATTAGCCAGTGGGAATATGAAATCTGGACTCCATTGTGTGGAGGCTGTGGGCTTATTTGGTATGCCTCAAATGTCATTTCTTGTGATCAAACTAGGTACTAATATTAAACTCGAATATCCTTTTTTTAGATTGTCTTATCATTGGAGGCTTAATGGACCTGGAACATTACACAATGAGTAAATGCATTTGAACCATTGTGAATGATTTTAACTGCCATATCAGCAACTATCTCAAGTCGTTGAATCTTGACATTTTGTAGGCCTCAGGCAGTATACAGCTACCTCATACGTGGCTCAAATTAACAGAGGACTGATGCAAAGTTTTGACCTGACCAACGCTGACTCTTTCCTTACCTAATTCTACGTTCTGGAGGGCTTCGCGTGCTTTTGGAAGTGTGTGAGCGGTTGTTACTTTCTGGCTGCCCACACCATGGAAGTTGATTTTTTCTTGGGGTACCTGAAATAGAGAGAATTAGTGTTGCGTGACCGCAGAGCCCAGGAGGCAACTACTTGAGGCCGGTCACATACGGTCTGTATGAACTGGTTTCTTGGATTCGTTCCGTATTAGTAAACCTGTCGCCGGTTACGGGCCACCGTAAGTCGGGATGTACTATTGTTTAGGTCGAACCTTTCTAACCTCCTCTCTCCAGAGTGGAAAGACAGCATACCTGACATGCTGGTTGTCTGAGGGAAACACCTTACTGGTGTTACATCCCTGTTCCCCAACAGTACGACTTTGTCCAGAGACCCCCCAGCATAGTGTAAAAAGAAAAATTCTTACACTAACTGCTTGTAGTCTAGTCGCTATCCTCATAACCTTCCTGGCATGTTATGATCTTCAGGAACAATAGTTCCACTCAGTGTGGTCCGTTGGGTCATTACGATATGCAAGCCCGACCACCACATCAAGGCAGCAGCTATCGGTCGGTGAAGTGTGGCAACTCGAACTTCTGCACATCGGTGCAAAGTTCTACGTTGAAACCAGGCAGTCAGTCAGTAATTCTATATCAGTCAGATAACATTGCTCGACGAAGAAGGCAACAGCTTGGCATCTGTAAAATAATTGACTGATTGCGTTACAGTATAGGACTATGCATAGAAGCTTACATATCCAAGTTGCCACACTTCATGTAGCACAGAAAGAGAGAAAAAAGATATTAAAAAATATATAATATGCAGAAATCTATGAGAGAAAGAATAATAACATTCGAAAATATGAGGGTTAAGTAGATCTGAGCGATTGCAAAGAGAGTCTATGCATACATACTACTGAAAACGGCTTTGAACCATATCACTAATAATCTCAAGCCATTTGATTCTTAACATCCCGAGGACGCCTGATCAAGCAATCGACACCTCCCTACACGGCGGAAACTTCATGGAATGGTACCAGGCGGTAGTGTGACCGCCTAGTCTAATCCTGTGTTGGCCACCAACATTGCCCTTTTCGGATGGCGTTGGATTACAATGGAGCAATGCGTGTCAACCGATACACAACCTGATTGATCGACTTTCCTTCTGTTTACCTACTTGTTGTTCATGCTGTTTAGCAGGATGACAATCATTCACTGTATGTAACACTACCCTAAAAGCATGGAGATATTTGTTGATCTCATTGGAAATCTTATCGTATCTTTTTTCACAATTTAAATGATCATAGTGTAATTTATTTTATTTATTTATTTATTTAGGTACAGTTTTCGCAGATTCATTGCTGAACATCTTTATTTTCTTATTTTCATGTGTTTAAAAAGCATTGTTGTTATGTGAATCATGTTTTTTTACCGAATGAGAACTGCTTTTCTGTTTTGTGTGTGTGTGTGTGTGTGTGTGTGCAGAGCTGTGCTTGAAAACCCAGCCATAAGATGTCTGAGAGTAAAGTAGTGGAGTAGGTATGCTTTAAAAAATCTGAAAGAGTTTTTAATACCCTCAACTTTCAAGTGGTATGAAATCGTACCCATAAATAAATAGCTGCCCTCAACAGGATTGTCTAGCACTGTCTGTTTTCAACCTACGTCCCCCCCCTACAATCATACACACTCACTCCAGCTGTAGTGCTCTCGTGTGTGTGGAGAGAGAGAGAGAGTCCGTTAGTTAGCTAATTGAGGGACTCATTTCATACATTCTTATGTTGAGTGTTTTTTTTTGCTTGTTTTTGTTGTTACCATAGGTGAATACTAAATCTAAGAAACGCAGAAAAACGCTACAACATCAGCCGCAGCAACAACAACAATCGTCAATATTTCAGTCCAATGAGAATAACAGTATTTGCAGCACTGAGACAGATGATCTATGCATTTCAGTTAAATATGAACCAGATTCTGAACTATCAGAAGGTGCGTTTTGATTATTTATTTAGTCATTTACTTAATTACTTTTTACTCATTGAACTGCTAGTCAATCATCTTGAGAAGTATTCAACGTGAGAGAAAAACACTTGAATTTATCAGCATAAGAGACGTAGTGTAAAACTAGAAGACGAGAGACTTATTTAGTAAAGGAATGTTTATTTGGAATTTGGTATCTCTCTCTATCTATATAGCCAAATTATGTGTACACCCTTATCGTCAAATCACCACTGGCACTGGCACAGATCTTCTGTATTGTGTTGTGCTACTTCTGGCCTTCCTCCTTCACATTATTGTGTGTTTCATTGTGTCCCTTTCACGTTGTCTCCCATGTATCTCCTCAACGCTGTTGTATCATTTGCCTTCTCTGACATCAAATCTATTTTTGCGTGCTATTCGATGTTTCTTTTTTATGCGGATGAACGTCTCTTCATATGTACTGCTTGCTGATAGATCTTATCAATAGCACACACACCACACTGGTACTAAAGCATAGCGCAGGTAATCAAAGAGGAAACAAAAAAGAGATGACAGTAATGTCAACTGATTATCATCGTTATTATTTATTTTATTTGTACTTTACTCAAATATATGAACAAATAAAAGCAACACCAATGGGATCGCCCATACCAGGATTAATAGCTGAAGCTGTTGTGCAAAGATTAGAATTAATAGCTCTACCTATAATTAAACCAAAAATCTGGGTACGTTACGTTGATGATACATTTGTAATAATAATGAAGAGAAATGATTTAGAATATACCGATGCGCGTTGACCACATCACTTATTTGAAAAGTTACATTAGCCCTAATGAACTGACTACTCACAAAATTCCTTTTTGTGGGCTAACTTAAAGAGAGTCAATTAATAGTGAACCAATTTCACATATCGACTTCTAAGATTTCTTATGCACAGGCTTCAAAACCTTCAAATTATATATATATATAACCTTGGAAAGATTTGTAACTCGGGTAAATGCCTTCTTCTTTGGTATTGTTGCCTTCTCTGAGCTGAATGGACGAGGTTTTTATTGTTCTTCTTGCCATCTTCAACGCTAACTTCAGTGTGTAGTGAGCTTAGAGGATTTTGCACATGGATGAAATTATTTTATTCTCAAGTCTTATTTTACAAGTGTTGGTTTGTAGGGATTTGATTGGTTACAGGATTTCATCGTGAGCCGACATTGGTTAGAGAACCATTCGAAAACCTGGGAGTACTGGACAGCTGTTTCGTCCTCGTTTGGGACTCGTCATCAGTACACACTCTTCGGGGTTCGGAACCAGGACCTTCTGGTAACAAGGCGAGCTCGTATACCATTAAGCCACTGGGACCCGATCCAATGGCCCAATGAATTCCAACTTCTTTCAATTCACGGCATAGCGCGACCCGTAGCCAATGTCTTCGGCGAGTATTTGTCTTCACACAGACAATTTGAAGTTTAATCACGAATAAACATCAGTGAGTGAGAGAGATAGCTATTGAACAGCTGTTTGGTCTTACTCTGGGATAATTCTGTTGTAATACTCTCCCATGACTACTCCATCGACTGGTTGTTGCCCTGTATGTCAAAAATTGGCATAACTAAGTTAGAATCTATGGACCATTGCATTGCGTCTCTGCAGCAGCTAAACGGTATGGTAACCTGAAGTTCTTGGGTCCTATTCATGCCGGTGTACTGCTGAGGAGTCCGTACTGGAAAGAAAGAGACAGTTGTCGGGTATACTCCTTGAGTTTCAATGGTGACCTTTACTAAGGGTTGTTGTTACCGTGGATTCCCTTATGTGTTTGTGTATCCACTTGTCACTGAGTATTTTTATTTGAACGTCAAGCCTATGTTTAATAATCAAGCATCGTCATTAGTTAAGAAACACACTACTTAGTACTTACTTTCTTGAGACGAAAGTGCTCAGGCGGATGATTTATAGGTAGTTGCGTTCTCTAAGCAAAGGTTGTCAGGCGATACAATTACGTCGTTATTCCTGGGGAATTTAACCAAGTTCACTTCCTATTGAAGTTTGTGCTGAAGACGTGTTGTCTACAAAGACAGTATGAAAGAACACCCCACCCCACCCCCCATTTAAAAGTCATCCAGCTCAGAGAATGCAACCATATCGAAAATTTCTTAATAATTTTTTCTAAATTCGTAGGTGGATGTGTTAATGTAATCAATCTTTCTTGACTTTGTTTCTTTTATTTTGTTCAGCCAATTGTTCATTCACTACACCAGCTCATCCTTCAGCTTGTTCTTCTGGTAAGAAAAACCAACCGAAAAAATTTCGAGACTTTCGTGTTGTAAGTTCTCTTTTCATCTTTTTCATCATGCTTTCCCCCCCCCGCCACCACCACCACCTTAATTTTTATTGGTTCATCACACAATCTATCACATCAACACTATATTAGCTTTGTTTTGTCTCCTCAATTGGTTATGTTCATTTCGATCTCCTAGTCTGAATGTCCTGGTTTCATTCTCTGATGAGGTCTTGGGTGGCATTCACCGACTTACGGCATCTCTAGTGTAGATATGATATCCAACTCTCCATCAAAGGACGTATGCACTGCGCAGCAATTTACTCTGTTCTTCTCCATGACTGTGAGACACGGACTTTGAAAGTGGAGGATATGATAAGGTTAGCTATCTTTGATCATAAGTGTCTAGGTTATATCTCCTGTGCTAAATGGTATAATATAGTGAGTGGTAACGGTGTTGGGTAAAGAGAGTGAGTCAATCGACTAAAATGGCCAGGACACTCATCTCCATGCCGAGCCATCGCCTTCCTCGACGAGCAATGTGAGCTGACACAGAAATAACTTGGAAAATAGGTAGTGGTGGTCACACCAAATCCTGTCATCAGTCCATAAGGTCTTTGACAAGTTGGTTTGAGTCAGTCACGTAGGGAGGTGTTGTAGACTTCCTGGTTGAGGTCCCCAGAATGCTAAGAACCAATGTTGTAGTCCACATTAAAATTAGTCCAGATCTACACAACAACAAAAAATAAACCCATTATCTATATACATATTCCTTCTGACTGTCAGCTTTCATAACTTCCTCCACACACACACACACGCACGAATAAAGTCTTTTTGATGCAAAGCTTTCAATGCTATTTCTTGTTGAACTGAAGTTGTTTTCTTGTCTTAAAATTAGTCTCCCAATCAATCAATCTATCTATCAATTAACGAGTGAATCAATACAACTCTACAATATCTCCGAACATAACAAATATCCTCTTGTTGTTGTTGTTATTGTGTAGTACTCATTCTCAGGACCAGCGACAAAATGTTTTTTTTATCCTAAAAAGAGATTCTGTTTGTTACTTCTGTCTTTCTCTCCTCTTATGCAATGATTTTTTTACTGATTGTGTCGCATACCTACATATATATATATACACGCGCGAACCGCACTCAAACATTATATCACCACTGTATGTGCGTGTGTGTGTGCGAACATTTTCATCCCCTCATGCGCTTCGCTAGTTCTACCCTTCCCTACCCCGTCGCCACCACTCTTTCCTTTTCTCTCTCTCTCTCTGCTCTCCTAAACCTGAAATGACTTACCTCATCTAGTCAGCCAGTTTGCTTTTATCCCCTATTATCTATCGTCTTTATGTGAGTTTGTTTTGACTTTTTCATACACATTATTATTATCGTCTTTGTTCTGTTCCCATATCTGAAACAGGTGAATTATATAACATTTCTCTGTATCCAGTTTTCTTTCGACTTACCATCCCTCTTTCCCCGGTGTTTTCGAACACACTCACTATTCACCTCAATTTCTAGTTTATCCACGCAGAGAGAATGACATCGGAAACTGGTGGTTAGTTGTAGTAGTAATAGTAGTAGCAGTAGTCTCTTGACTTTTTTACTGTCCGTCGTCCAGTTTCTAGAACTGCCGTTGTGTACGTGTATATATATATATATATGTGTGTGTGGTCGGGGGTGGGTGGGGTGCTGAGTAGTAGACTGTATTCCACTCGTTATTGTTCGTATCTCACTGACTGCTCATATATATATATTATATAATATATAGGCTTATTGAATCACATTTCTACCTACGCGGTGTCTCTCTCTCTCTCACACACACACACAAAGGAAACCTTGTTGTTGTTGTTCGAGTTCGTTTTCTTTCTCCTTTTCCCTTTTGCTCCCGCTTCCCTCTATTGTGTTATTCTTCTCAGTTGATGTGCTTGTTTTTTTCTCCGATAGCTAGAACGAATAATAAACCTTGTTAGGAGACAATTATCGGTTGGAAGGAAACACACTGAAGAGGAAAAAATATAATATCTAATACAAAACAAAATTTATTTTTGTTAGATGAATAAGTTTCATTCATTCATTCATCTCTTTGCCTTGCATTCTCATCATTCTCGTCATTTCTTTGTTGTAACTCCTTTCAGTTGAGATTTTGATGTCTTTCCCCACTTTTTTTTTAATTTCTCTTTTCTGTATTTGATTCGTGTATCTTGTTTCGAGGTCAAAAAAATGTTGGATAACCACATTGATAATAGTAGTTCGTGGTGAAGTGTCTTTTCTTTTGTGTTTCTGAATGTGAATGAAGCTGAAATCAATGTCTATCTATCCTCCTTTTCTTCTGTTAAATATCGTTTTATTCTAGATTGGAACCATTTTTGTAGGTTTTACGACTCTGAGATAACTTGACTCTGTGTCATGAGTTTATATTCTTCATGGGGGCTTTGGGTACCAGGTTCGATCACTAGATCACATCGGTTAGATAAGTATTGGAAAACCTAGGAGTCTTGAACAGCTATTTCGCCCCCTGTTCGGAACTCTTCATCAGTAGGCACCCATCACTGGGTTTCGAACCCAGGATCTTCAGGTTAAAAGACGACAATGTAGACAATTCAGCCATTGGAACCCGATCCAATGGCCAATTCTCGATATGTATAACGCAATCAGTATCTCAGTGAAATTGTCACTTCTCAACGAAAGTATTCATAAGGATGGTATTTCCCAGGATGTCGTCAAAAGGTTCACTCATCTTTTCTTGGCTCGTTTCAACATGAGTGCTTTTTCTCTGTTTGTATACAGAGAAGAGTAGCATGGTGTCATCACTTTACTGATGCACCATTGTAATTTGGAGAACACTTTTATTATCTTTTCATTTGTCGTTTACTTTACACTTAGATGGGTAAGATTTCCCACTTTCGATACTTAACAGTAGAATAGAGGAGATATGGACTGTTTGTTTAATCACTTCTTGGCTTTCAGTCAATACATCCCGGTTTTGAATACCCCTCTTTCTCTGTCTGTATGTCTGTCTACCTACTTCATCTGGACAGTATCATGATAGTCTGCTTAAAACTTCGCCTACCAGAGACTTCCATCACTATAGTGCGTATAATTTCTTTTGTTCAGTTGGTCTTGATCTATGAGATAATGACTAACCTCTGGTGGTGTTTTCTACTCTCGTGAGTATTTAAAATGTCTACAATCTGCTGATTCAGGTAAGTCATCGAGTGCTAGGTAAAGATGGAGGGGAAATAAATAGACGAGGCTGTGAAGTTACACCGATTGAGATGGTTAGGACATGTGTTACGTGTATGCCTAGCCATCGCCTTCCTGGATAATGGGCAATGTTACCTGGCATAGGATGTACCAGGTTGGGGAAGAGCTAGGGGTGGTCAAACCAAAACATGGCCTCATCAGTCAATGAGATCTACAACTGTTAGTTTAATCCACTTGCGTAAGGTGTAGACTTCCTGGTTTGGGTCTTCTGGATGGTAAAAACCAATGACTGGAGACAATTAGTGATATGACTCAAAATCGTTTTCAATGGCTGTCGCAGATGCATCCACTCCTTGTGACTTATAATACCCAATGAAACTATATTGTTCTTCGATATTACTATTCTTTTTGCCTCATATCTCTGTTTACTATCTCTGTTTTGCTTTTTATTCCTACTTTCTTCTCTGGCCTTGCGCGCAGTAAAGTGTGACGATTCGAACTGCTGCACATCTGTGCAAAGTTCTATGTTGGAAACCAGTCAATCAGACAGACAGACAACCTGCTGATTCACAAGTTTCTATTGAATTTGAGAAAAAGGCACAATCGTCTGTGGGATGATATCCTGAGATTCTTTTGTAGTACAAAACTGCCTGCCACTGTTTGAGTAATAAAACGAATTACCTGAATAATTAGCCTTCAATTATTCGGCTAATGTTATTATGTCCTTGGGTCAAAAACACGTACTCCTGCGCCTTTTTTTAAAAATTGGCTTTCAAAGCAAATGTTGTGCATATCTCGAAGGCGACAAAGGAGAAACATCATAAGGGGGGGTTGGTTTCCACTTCGGATCAGACTGCACTGTGTCACGTGATTTACTGTCACAGTTACTATTTTACTTGAAGATCGTGGACAAAGAGAAACTGTTGCGTAATTATTTCAGCTGAAAATTCTGAACATTGTATAAATGCTGTTCAGAATAAAGCTATTATTATTACTACTGTGATTACCAACTCTTATATAATAATTATGTGGCTCATGGATCGGTATCACCTCAATGAGTTCCACTAACTAACTCAATAGCAGGATGTTGATTATCTTTACATGATTTGTTGTAATATCTTTAATTCAACTATTAGTAATGTAATTGGTTTCTTCTGAATTACTTAGTGTTAGTGTGGACGCTGGTAATTTCATTGAGAAGTTGAAAAGACTATCGTTTCCCTTTATATTGTTGAGGAATATCAACAAATGTAAATTTGATGTTGTCATCCTTTTTTGACATTCAACGTCCAGAGTTCCCTACAGATTAGCTTTAACGATTATTATTTCCATCGCTTGGTTTCTGAGCAGCCCATCTCCCTTTCACTGTGTTCCCCATGGCTTCATTTCTAGCCGATTCCATGACTGCCATATGGTATTATCTCCTCCATATCACTCCCCCCGGACACCTATTCATACCTTCACCTCCCATCGGTGTCCTTTATCATTTTTAACTTGATTACTTCATTCAATGAGTTGATCAATAGAAGTTGGAGTGACCACTTAACGAGTCCAATAATCTGGGGTTGCAGGATTTCATCATGAGCTGACATTAGTTAGAGAATCATCGGAAAACCTGGGAGTACTGGGCAGCTGTTTCGTCCTAGTTTGGGACTCTTCATCAGTACGCACCCACACCACAGGGTTCGAACCCAGGACCTTCTGGTTACAAGGCAAGCTCATAGACCATTGAGCCACTGAGACCCGATCCAATGGCGCTTTAATTCTAACTTCTGCCAATTTACGACATAGTGTGACCCCTAGTCAATTTCTTCGGCGAGTATTTGTCCTCACAGCCGGCTAATGTCAGCTCATGATGAAATCTTGTAACCAGTCAAATCCCTACAAACCAACACTTAAATCTGGGGTTGATTGATTTTTTTTTAAAGTTTTCACTCCTTGCTTATTACTATCTTGATGAAACGATAGGAACTGACTTTTACTTAACCTTTTTCATTATCACAGTTATTCGAAATAACTAGAAATGAAAGAGGGTGCCTGTGTCTTTGCAAGACTTATAAAAAAACAAGCCGTCTTCTTGTTATTTACTGACCAGGAATCCCCACAAATGAGTTGCAAAACGCCTCCTCCTGATCATCCAGATATCACTACAGTCAATTCGATAGCCAAGATCCCTGTCCACACTTGTCATTGTTGTTGCAGTGACGAAACTCCTTATGTAACCAGCCGCATTAGCCATCTAGTAGTGGATTGGAAAAAGAGAAGAAATGACCACAGGAGATTTTGAGGGTGGTCTGTCGGAAGAATACGTCCTAACTTTTAGGATTTATCTTGATTCTTCTCCTCTTAATTGATTAAAAATGTCCGTTAAAATTTTTCAAAAGAATCGATACTAAACAGAGAATACTATTTTCGATAATTTCATCATCAGGCTCTACAGTTATAGTGAATGAATGAATTAGTGTTATGAAAGACATTAATGTTTAAATAACATCGAATCAATAATATTGATAGATTACAGCTCAATAGCATCAACTTAAAATAAACTGAATGTCAGAAAAATTAGGAAAGATAATATTACAAATTCATGAGTTTATAGTTTCTACTGTAGGCCAGCCAGGCAGTAGTAGTGGCTAGCTGAACTTGCTTCTTTTGAACACAGAGCACTGGTTGTTTGAGGTGAATCGCAATAGCCTCTGGTGTTTGGAGCATGAGGTGCTTCGATGATTTTGGCAATTTCTTAGGAACCCAGTAGATTATAGAGAAGGATTCTTCAACGCTGACTAGCTTTGTGTCCGGTTTGCACCAGATGGTCCAATATCGAACTGTTAGAAAAATGGTTTTCACTACACCTTTACTTAACCATACTGAGAGATGTTCTCTAGCAAGAACGAAAAATCAAGTTCCTAGAGCATCGGCCAATATAACTCGCTCCTCCAGAAGAGCAGTTGAATTGGTAGATACAACTGAAAGTGTCTAGTCTAGGTACTTCATCTTTCAGTCGAGATAGCACCATCGGTCGTATAGAGAATAATACGTGTAGTTCGCCAGCGTGAAAAGTTCTTTGAACTGATTTTCTTAATTTCCTCGTAATTATCTCACTTGGTATATCGCCCATGAATTGTAGTCGCATATAAAGTGGCTTCTTGTTTACAGATATTGAGTAGTCCTTTTCCGCTTTGTCATGTATTTCTTGATTCATTTATCGGGATAGCCATTTTCGATCAAAGTATCATATACAATGCTTAATTCATCTTCAATTACTTCTTCTGAGCATATAGCTCCAACTATGTGGCTGAGGGTCTTCACTAAATTTTTTTGCACTAGAGAGGAACGAAGCTGTGAAAATGTGTGTATATTGTCCTGTCCAAGTACTTTTTCTATGCAAATTTCTTTTTATGCTACCATCTGGTTTTCTTGTAAGTAGGACATCCAGGAAGGCAATTTTGTCTTGGGATTCCTCTTCGCGCATGTGAATTCCACAGCCAAATGTACTTCATTGAATTCAGTAATTATTGTACTCCTCTCAGAATGGGACCCAATGGGGAGCCCATCGCCACCCCGCCCACCTGCCTGTAATATTGCCTGTTATATTTGTTCTGTTTTTGCAAAAAAGTTAACCGATGGATGAATGAATGCATATGACATAATTTTTCCCTTCTCTTTATTTTTCTTCTTACCACCTTGTAGAAACGTCGTAAACATCAGCATTGAAAATCAACAACAAACCACAATTCACCTACCACCCAACTGTTCTTCTGTATATTCTATATCATGTACAAATGTGTGTATATGAAAAATGTTTATCTAACAATAATTATAATGGTGCAATGAAAATACTATATATTATTAATTATTTAGTATTTTCTTAATATAACTAATAAAGAATTCTGTTTCTGAATTTCATTACTGTTCCGTTTCTGTTTTTCATTGTACAATCGTTATGATCTGCAGGAGCTGGGGGCGGGTGCGAAGTAGATGTGACTAGCGCTACACTTAGCTAGCCTAGTCGCTTAACTTTTTGATGAATACGTTTCAATTACATAGCTCCCCACCCCTGTTTGCGAAACTAAGTGTGTAATAGCATAGATCCCTTTACAAGCAACTCAATTTATTCTCCAGCTAATTGTTCACTAATAAAATACGCCTAGTCTGGTTTGGAATTTTTCCCTCATTGTCATAAGTGGTGCAGAATTACTCTGAAACCGATCGTGACACGACCACGAACACAGGATGTAGGGGGTAAGATACTAGCATCTACTGGAACCGACACATTCTAATCATTACTTAAACTTGAGTTCATCCCACTTAGAAATAACGAAGGTAAGTTTGGTTAATCCGACCAGGAGCCTAACTAGTAAGTCACAGGATTTTGGCAAAGTTAAGCTTTAAGCACCACTAACCATCAATCATCGAATGACCTCGAACGCACCAATCACATGAACGAGACATTTTTGTGTATGGAAAACATATTTATGAAAAAAATGCAAGAAAAACTGTATAAAAGTGTTACACATGTGATAAAAATAGCTCTCAGTTTTAGGTTGGAGTCTCAACAGAGTGTAATTCCATTGTGGGTAAAATTTATTTTCATAAAGTTTTATGCAGCATTCTTTCATATCATTGCGTGTATAGAAAATTGTGGACACAAACTTGATTTATTTATTTTGATTACAGCTTGATTCCACACTGTATTTTTGCTACAAGCATGAAATTTTCAGCCAAATTTTTCAGGCCTACCGTAGATATCTGGTGTGCGTCGGCAAGGGGTCGAACCTCGGACCATGTGCATGGTCGGCGAAAGTCCTATCTGCTGTGCCACCGACGGGGAATATCGAAATTTTAAACAGAGAAAACACCGAAATTGATTCCAGAAAATTCCTAGAAGCCTGGTACTCAAGCGAATATGCGATTTACAAACATGTTAATATATATAAAATTTACCAACTAATAAAAAGTAAATCACATGATGAGAAAGTTCAAAATCCAAGTCAATAAAAAATGATCAACGCATATGTAAATCGACTACCAGTCACGAAGATGGTTACTAGGAGACGCAATTCTATCATTCATGGGGAATTTAAATCAGTTCATCTCATGCTAAAACTTGCGCTGAAGGGGGATGTTGTCCTGAAGAACGACGAAAGCTTCGCAATTAAACCATCAACCAGCTCAGACAACATACCTAATTACAAATCATCCAACTGAGCTACAAATCTTATCTATCATTTCAAGTGTAATTCCTTCAAATATTGATAAGTTATTTGTTGAAGGTTAGACGACGGATTAATGTCAGTTAGAGAACCATTGAAAATCAGGAATTACTGGGCAACTTTTTCATGCTAGTTTAGAGGACTCTTCATCAGTATGCACCTTTCATTGGGTTTTGAACCCAGGATCTTCAGGTTACAAGGCAAGCTAGCTCGTGTATCATTCAGCCACTGGGACCCGACTCAATGGTCAGCCCATGAATTCCAACTTTTTATTCATTAAAAATTCCCTGTGTTGCGTCTAATAAAAAGGAGAATACAGTGTGATGCCCAACATTTATATGTATCCATAATAATTAGAGGATTATTGTTATTAACAACAATAATGCTTTTTAAACTACATTGAATTAATAGTGTCGACAAGTGATTACATTTCAAAAGCATCAGTAAGAAGTGCTATGCATTAATATAACACTTAAATGAACCTAAGGTAAATTAAGAGAAGTAACACGGAATTTGTGAATTGACAGGTTCAACAGCAGACCAGGGTAGTAATAGTGGCTGGCTGGGCCTGTTTTTTTTTACACAGAGCTCCGACTGACTTAGGCGAATTGCAGTGACCTCTTCTGTTTGAAGTATTCGGTATCTAGAGGCCTTTGATAATTTTGTTTGATACCTAGTAGATAATGGGGAAAAACTCTTCAGCGCTGCTAGCTAGCTTTGTGGCCTGTTTCGACGGACTGATCCAACACAGAACTGTTGATTACATTTTAACAACACTATTATTTAACCACACTGGTAAGGCGTTCCTGAGCACGACAAATTAAGTTCCTACAGCCAACTGCCAGTAGTATAACCGGATCCATGGTAGAAGAAGATGAATTGATGGGTACAGTTAGGTGTGTCTAGAGTAGTTATTTCGTCTTTCAGTTTCGGAATCACAACCGGTTGGGTTCTTCGTATCGATTTTCTCAGCTTTTCATCTTCTCTCCTACCACCGCTTTGAAATGTAATCGCCTGTCGATAATATTGATTCAATGTAATTTAAAATAGCATTATTATTGTTAATAACAATAGTTCTTTAATATAGGTAGGTGAGAGAGAGAGATTGATTACAGAATCCTTGTTCATAGAGTCTACACCCAACACATACGCAACAGAAATGACTCAACGCAAATAATACCAGAGATATGGAAGATATTATTACCGCCAGTCAAATCAGAGGAGGATGATAAATAATGGCAAAAATTTTCTTTCTATTCACATTATAACATTCGACAAGTTGCGGATAAGATTTTATTTCGACAAGTCACACAGTGTTGTACAGTAGTATTTACTGATAACGACATTCAGAGCAAAAATTATTGCTGCTCATAATCATATCAAGGCACTCATAACTTTTTACTTCTTTTATATACATGAGTGCAAATTGATGATTAGACATTTGAATAAAATGGATATAAGATAAAGTACATTCAGAAATAATATTGGTGTTATCAATCAAATACAATCAGATGCAAAATAAGATGTTTTTATAGTCAAAATAAGTAACTTGTTAGAATGTTATTATGTGCATTGAATACATTTTTAACATTATTTAAATTCTTTGATTTGACTGGTAATAATGTCTTCCATATATCTGGTATTATTTGCGTTGAGTCACTTCTATTGCATGTGTTGGGTGTAGACTATTCGATGAACCAGGATTCAGTAATCAATCTCTCCCCATCTCCACCTACATAGATTACTTTTTAAAATTTTAACCTCTCTCTCACCCTATTGTGTGGTTGTGTGTAAATGCATGAAGTGCGATTGCTGAGTTTTTTCTCTAAATTACTTATCTTCGTGGGATCAATCATTCTAACTTTAGCTAAATTCTTATGTTCTGACAGGCGATTGCACTACTCCTGATGTACTAGTCTGACCTATGTAGTTGACTCAACTCACAGCCATTGCAAGTTATTTCTTTTTAAATTACATTATTTTGTTTAATTGGGTCAGCCGACAGAATCCTTCAACGTACAGAGATTGTCCTACATGATTGAAATTGTAGGTTTGAATGCCACCCTAATTCCTGTTTTATTAAGAATCCTACGTAGGATCTCATATGTCCCTTCCTTATATGGTAAAACAGTAGATGCTTTATATTCTCTGTTATTTATGTTATCATTACTAGTTTCACAATTATTTTTATTTTACTTTTGGCCTTTTTCGATCTTCCTAATGAATTTTATAGGATAGTTGGTTATTTAACACCAACGCCTCTTCTATCGGTTTTATTTCATCGTTTAGGTTTTTTGTTGTACTACTTAGTGCTATTGCTCGGTTTGTTAGACACTTAACCAAGCCCGCCTTCACAGATAGATGACGGATGAGATGAATTAAAATCTAAATATCTATTAGCAGAATGTGTTGGCTTTTTATAAACGCATAAAAACAGCTTATTTCCCACCTGCAGATTATAACGATTGTACCTGACGAGTCTCATGTAGGACAAAATACGCATCCTGGATTCCACTGCTAGTCAGCATCCACTAAATTACTTCAAATTACAAGGTCGACTGAAACATCCAAATAAGTCTCAATATTACAATTAGACGATCGTTCAGGAGGGATTTTCCAAATGATTATTCTGTTACATTTTGTATTAAATCGATGCTTTCCAGGGTATATTTTCTTATCCCTTGTAATGTTAATGACTTATTTAAAACTTTCACAATTGGAAACAATTAAGAATTCGCTACCCAACAGTATATTAGTTGTATCGATTATTACATCATCGAATTTCTCAAAAAAAAGTATTTATAGCTCAATTCATCTCCCGAAGCATTTAAAAGTATTGATTATTCTGTCTACATATACATATATATAAGTCCGAGTTTTATTCAAACATGAAATATATTGCTGTTATGTACTGGTCGAGTAATTAATAGTCCTGACGCAAGAAGGTGGAAATCAGAAAACCACCAGGTTCACGATGATACTTGTATTTTTCTCAAACAACAAGGAAAATCAATGTCACACAAGTGTATGAGCGAATGTTCAAAAATGAACGAATCAATAGACAGTCTTAACATGATTGGTTGTAATGTCATGTGACAACAAGGTCAGACATGTTTGTTTAGTTAGTGGACAGACGAAAACATATTGTCAATTATAATGGAATATCGATCCATATATACATAGCATAATATAATAGACTGTCAAAAACAAAACACACACATATCAATTGCAAAAACATTCATTCAGACTTTTAGAAGATAAAAGAAAATTCGAGCAAAGAATATTCTAGAGTAATCGTCACTAACAGTATTGGTGTTTTTCTTTATAATATCGATTTATTAAGTAAGATCAATGGAATTACATTTCAAGAAAGATGCATAATAATGTCATAGTATATATATATTAGTATAACACCTCATATTTTTAAGCAAATTTCAGAATCTGAAAGCTATTCAAAGTTATTAATTACTATCAAAAAATTACATCGAACAACTTGACAGGCCTTTTCTTTTAATTCACACATTGGCACTGTTTGATTAGTTGTCAGTAGTTCATTTTGAATCATACCATGTAACAGATTTTGGTATGCAGTGTGAATTATACTCTAGTTCACACACACCTACACGAACACAGTATTATTACTAATTGTCAGGAATTGTATATTTCACAAGGTGGTAAGACTTCAGGAATTTAATATTATTAGTTTCTGTTAGAAAGTAGTAGAAGTTTGTCGACTTATTTGCTAAGAAATCATTTTTCATTTTGTTTGAGAAGTGAGCATAATGTATTAGTCGTTGATGAAAACCTGGCTTGCAGAAACTGGCTCAAAAATCATGCTGCTGTCCACTCCACGCATCACCATCGAATAGAGCATAGAATGGCAGTCAAACGTCTACCTCAACTTCATCGACTTCCAAAAGACCTTTGATAGACAGCATTGACTGAGAAGTAATTTGGAAAGTGGTTCAGCACTAAGCATTGTAGTGCTCCAAACCTCTATCAACCTCATTCAACAACTATATGACAATGGTATGTGTCAGGTGATCTACAACGGAAAACTCTGTAAAGAAGCCTTTGAAGCGAATACAGGAGAAAGATGAGGCTGAGTATTATCACAGATTATATTCCTAATTGTGATGAGCCTGATTATTTGGCAGGTTGTGTGGAGCGTGAAGACACAAACACGTTGGACCGATAAGAATACTGTAGAAGATCCGGACTGCGTGGATGATTTATGTCAAAAGTCTCATAAATTGGAAGAGGCAAATACAGGACAGGTGATGAAGATAACCAACCAGCAGAAACAACAACAACAAGCACCAACCTTTATCGACGAGGAAAATTTGAAAGAGATCACTTTTTTGATTTATCTACGCAGCATCACTTCAAGCACAGGTGGATGTCATGGATGAGGATAGCAAAACCAAAATCGCAAAGGTGAGACAGACCTTCATCACTCTGAAATCAGCTTAGAAATCTGCTGCAATCAGCAAAGGGAACAAGATTAGGATTTTCAACTCTAATGTCAAGTCAGTCAGTTCTATATGTTTCAGAGAATTGGCGCTCTCATCACGAAAAGCATTTTCAATAGGCTTCAGATTTTCATCAACAACTACCTTTTTTATTGATAATGATAATATCTGTATTTCAAAACAGTACTTGCGATAGAGAACGGAATTCTCAGCATTTCACTACAGTATTGCATCCAATTAGTAAATTACCAATAAATAAAAAAAATTCTACATAGATTAAGGGCAATCTCAGTTAGTTTTGACAACAACATATTAGCATGTCGGTAGCAAAGCCAAAAGTGAACAGAATATTTGAAGATGCAAGAAACGTAGATACTAGTATATTTACTGTCGTAAGCGGTAAAAAAAGGTCGAGGTATACAGAGGGTGAAAGAACGAAGGCGAATGCTTTAAATAGAGTTTGTAAGGAAGAAAGAAACAAAGCAGCACATAACAGAAAAAAAGAGAGAGAAAAGGAAAAGAAAGAAAGAAAACGTTGTACCTATAAATGATATGAGTTGGAAAGACGAGATCCACTTGTTCTACTGACTATTTAATAAGTTATAGTTTCACTCCTAATGCTTTCTTTATCGCACAGAACACGAGCTGAGTAGGGTATGGTTGAGTTTTTTTACTTCACTCCATATTAAAGATCAGATGGCGGGTGAAGGGAAATAGCAGCAAGAAAATGCGACCGAACTAATCAAGAACTTATTGCTTATCAGATACCCACAGGAAAATGGAGATGGACAGTTAAGTAACACTGGGTGCCAGGCTATCACTGGAGTGGAACCCGAATAGGAAACAGTGAGCTGGGCGTTGATCTGAGGGCGACGTGAAGGAGATCATGTTAGCAGATGACGAAATCTTAGAGGTAATCGTGGAACCAAGTAAAGAGAACTTTAGAGAACACAAGGCAATGGAGATGTGGTGTTGAAGCCCTATGTGCCATTCGGAATTCAAGAGAATAATATCATAGAAATAAGTCAGTTATGATATAATCCGTAGGTAAAGTTATCATTGATGCAACTGAAGTACCTTGGATACAAGAAATCAATAACTGGCTTGATACTAACCAGTCAATCACAATATTGCAGATAAGTTCACTGCTTATTATCATTTCTAATCTTCATTTCATTCACTCCATCGTAAATCCCGTTTATTTGGCGAGCTATCATTATGTTTCTGTCCTCATACAGTGAAGGTATATTTAATCTGTGACGAAGTGAACTGTGGCACACTTATTCTGAGTTTTACGCTGACCTAGTGACCAAGTGAACGAGGTGGCGATGAGCTCCCCACTGGGTCTCATTTTGGCAGATTTCTTTCTAAGTAAACTAGAAAATTGAATTATCTGAAAATTCTCATTTATTGTCAGTATATGGATGATGCCTTCATTCTTTGTGATAATGGTTCTGATAAGAGTACAATAATTACTGAATTCAATGAAGTACATTCAACTGTGGAATTCACATGCGCGAAGAGGAATCCCAAGACAGAATTGCTTCCTGGATGTCCTACTTACAAGAAAACCAGATGGTAGCATAAAAAGAAATTTGCATAGAAAAAGTACTTGGACAGGACAATATACACACATTTTCACAGCTTCGTTCCTCTCTAGTGCAAAAAAAATTAAGTGAAGACCCTCAGACACATAGTTAGAGCTATATGCTCAGAAGAAGTAATTGAAGATGAATTAAGCATTGTATATGGCACATTGATTGAAAATAGTTATTCAGACAAATTCATGAGGAAATGTACGATTAAGAAAGTTGAAAAGGACTATTTACTATCCGTAAACAAGAAGCTTTCATACATACGATTACACTTCAAGGGCAATATACCTAGCGAAATAATCACGAAGTTAAGAAAAGCAATTCAAAGAACTTTTATTGCTGGTAAACTGAAAGTCATGTTTTCTTCACCACCGATGATCATTCCTCTATTGAAAGATGAAGTACCTAGACTAGCCACTTCCAACTGTATCTACCAATTCAACTGCTCTTCTGGAGGAGCGAGTTATATCGGCCGTTGCTCCAGGAACTTGATTTTTCGTGCTCGAGAACATCTCCAAGTATGGCTAAGTAAAGGTATAGTAAGAAATATCAACATTTCGATATTAGATCACCTGGTCCGAACCGGCCACAAAGTAAGCACTGAAGAATCCTTCTCTATCATTCACAGGGTACCAAATAAATTGCCAAAAACACTCAGGTACCGCATGCTCCAAACACCAGAGGCTATCGTGATTCGTGTGAAACAATCAGTGCATTGTGTTCAAAAGAAGCAAGTTCAGCCAGCCACTACTAGTGTTTGGCCAGTCTTCAATGGAGACTATAAATTCATGAGTTTGTGTTATTATTTTTCCTAATTTTTTGATATCCAGTGTATTATTATGTTGATGCTGTCGAACTGTAATCCATTGATATTATTATTGATTTGATGTTATTTAAGTAACATTAATGTTGTTAATAACACGAATTCATTCACTATTATGGATGGCTATATAACTGTAGAACTTGATGAAAAAGAGGTTATCGAAAAGAACATTCTTTGTTCAGTAACCATTCTTTTGAGGGAATTTTAATGGGCATTTTTAATCACTTAAAAGTGTTACTTTCTGATAACAATGAATGATGGAAACGTGTAGTATCACAAGTCGACCAAAGACGAATGATATAAGAGATAGGATTCGCATCCACTGATTGAATGAAAGGAAACTTCAAAATCATTGATTTCTCCTAATGAAGATTACAATCAGTATAGAAATTGATCAGTTGCCTATAAATCTTCCAGAGGAATCCTTTTAATTGGCTAAATATTCCATAATTATTTCTCTATTATCTGAGTGTTTCTTTTAAAGCAAATGTCGTTAGTGCTAAGTTTGACCACGAGCTGATAACAATTGGAGAACCACTGAGAAACCAGAGAATACTGGACAGTTAGTTGGTGGTGACGCTGAAAAAGATCACGAATAGGTAGAAGTTGAAATTCATGAGCCATTTGATGACTGGGTCTAAGTTGCTTGCCTTAAAACTGGAAGACCATGGTTTTGAACCCCGGTTGGCGGGTACTTCAGAAGAGTCCTAAACTATGACGAAACGACAGTTCAGAACTCTCTGGCTTTCCAACAATTCTATGATTGATATCAAGCCATTATCGAACTTGAAACCAATCAAATCCCTACAAACTAATTCTTGGTAGTTACTTTTCCCCTACTATGTAAATATATGAAGGAAATTAGATGCAATATGCTGAGAATTCCACACTATATCAAAAGGACTGTTCAGGATAAAAACCATTATTATTATTATTATTAAAAAGTAACTCTTTACATCAATTCGTATAAAATAAAAACATATCTAAACCAAATTTGTAGCCTAATTGCATCTATTTACGTGGCACACTGTTCAGTTAACTGTTGTAACATTCTAAAATCATCGGCTAACTGTTCACCGTTATTTACATCATAATGTGATTTCTGATTGATTTCTTTGTCACTTTAAGGCGGTTAATGTATTTATTTGCCATTTATAGACAACATAGCTCAAAATATTCAAGTATCGGTTTGTAGGGGTTTAATTGATTGGTTACAAGATTTCATCATGAGCTGGCATTAGTTAGAGAACCATTGGAAAACCTGGGAGTGCTGGACAGCTACTTCGTTACCTGGGGTGCAGCAGGTCGGATGTGAGGACAAATACTCGCCGAAGACATTGGCTAGCGGTTGCGCTATATCGTGAATTGGCAGAAGTTCAAATTCACGGGCTAGCTGGACATTGGATTGGGTCCCAGTGACTTAATGGTAAACGAGCTCGCCTTGTAACCAGAAAGTCCTGAGTTCGAACCTTGGCAGTGGGTGCGTGCTGATAGAGAGTCCCAAACTAGACGAAACAGCTGTCCAGTACTCCAGGTGGTTTTCCATTGGTTCTCTAACTAATGTCAGCTTATGACGAAATCCTGTAGCTCAAAATAGATTGATTTCAGAATCTCGTGAACTCCAACTGCTTTTACATTTGACTGCAAGTACATAGTAAGAACAGAGAGATGACTGAATTATAGAAAAGATGCTGAAGAGTGTACATTCATTAAACAGTGCCATAGTTTGACACCTAGCTGATACAAGACACTCCACCAATACACCGTAATTCTTCAAGATAGTCAACAACAAAAAGTACTTTGCGACTACTTAGAATTTTTGAAGCTTTCGTTGTTTAAACAGCGAAGTCTTAATTATGCGTTCAAAAAATGAATTAAATTTTGTCCAGATCAGAACAGACAAACAGTAGAAAAGGGATTTTCTCATACAACTGTGGAACATATAACATATAAACCCAAGCAAAATAATTACCATATTTCCAATGTACCAGTGAATTCATACATTTATTTCCCTTGATGATAAATTTGAATCAAGCAATAAGAAGAACAAATCGTGCAGGATAAAATGGCGTCATATTTCCTTGGTTCTCTTCATCTGCTTGCAGCCATGAACAAACCTGATATCAACTTACATAATATTCATATACTCTACTATTGATCATACTACGGAGGCATATTAATACCACGTGAATAAGGAACATAATGGATAGGAATAAAATTCGTCGTTAAGCGCTTGTTAGTATGCATAGACATGATTAAGAAATATTTTAGAATTACAGTCGAATGTTACAAATTGAGTGGAGGTGTAAAATCTTCATCAGCGCCTTTACAGTAATGTGGTATGTGTTACTGATAAGATTTATCAGTAGTATATAAAGAGATGTTCATTAGCATAAAAACATCAAAATAACAGGGAGATACATTTGATGTCAAAGAAAGCAAATGATACAGTGTTGAGGAGATACACTGAAGACGACGTGAAAGGAACACAATGAAACACAATATGAAGGAAGGCCAGAAGTAGCACAACGCAAAGATCTGTGCAAATGGTGTGTTGAAGATAATGTGCACGCAATTTCGCTATATAAAGAGAATCTGAATCCAAATAAATACTCCTTACGAAGTATTCCATCTTCCGCCGTCATATAAATATAAATATGGTTGGAGAATTTCATCGAGAGCTAACTACGGTTAGAGAACCGTTGGAAAACCTAGGACAGCTGTTTTGTCAGCCTACTTTTGGACTCTTCAGAACTACACACCCACCAGCACGTTTCGAACCCAGGACCTTCTGGTCATAAGGCTAGTGAGCTCGTGGACCCATTAAGCCACCGGGACGCGATCCAATAACCAGCCCATGAATTCTAACCTCTGCCAATTCATGACACAGCGTGACCACTTCGCAATATCTTCATCGATGAGTTACTACCTCACCTTCAACTGCTGTACCTTACTAGTCAAGGCTTCTCACTAGAACCCCAGGTAACTGCCTGAATAGGGTCGGTCGCTAGTGAGCGTCAGAAGTGGTCGCACTATGTCGTGAATCAGCAGAAGTTGGAATTCATAGGCTGCTCATTGGATTTGGTCCCAGTGCCTTAATGGTCTCTGAGCTAGCTCTCTTTGTAACCAGAAGGTCCTGGGTTCGGACCTCATTGAACGAATGCTGAAGAGATTCTCAAACTAGGACGGAGGAAACAGCTGTCTAGTATTACTAGGTTTTCCAATGGTTCTCTAACTGATGTCAGCTCATGATGAAATCCTCAAACCAATCAAACAAAATCCCTACAAAACCAATATTTGATAGTATAAATTTATTAAAGAACAGTAAAGACAGAGGGGCTAACTGTAATAACAGCTTGCTTTTCAATGGATGAATTTGGTAGCAATTGTTAAATGACAGTCACAGCAGTGCTATGTCTTAGCCTGTAGCTGTCTTGTATTTTAATTATCTTAGAGGCTTTTAATGCGTCGATTTCATGACCGTTGTCCAATAGGTGGCGAGCACTATCCATCATTATTTGTTTTCAGTTCAATTTTGATTTTTCTCGTTAATTGATTGGACTGAAGGGTTCAGTCTGTGTTGACATTTCACCTCGTGGTACCTCCGAATCAATCAACAGGAAAACTGAACTGAAAACAGATAATAACTGATGCTCGTTGCTCGAAAGGTAACTGTCGTGGCCCAAGTGATCTAGTGCAAAACACTTTGCCGTTTGAAAAGATGGATACCGAGTTCGAGTGTCAGTGGGAACACTATCACTGGCTGAGAATGCAGATATATACAGTCGGCGAGTGGAAAATAGGACGAGATGCACATCCTGGATTCTACTGCAACTCGCCATCTACCAAATTCCTTTAACATCAGTCATGTTATTTAATCACTTGATATTAATTCCCTTCATAATAATAATAATTTCCTTTATTCTAAAACAATACTTGTGATACAGAATGGAATTCTCAGCATTTCACTACAGTATTGCATCCAATTAGTAAATTACCAATAAATAAAAAAAATTCTACATAGATTAAGAACAATCTCAGTTAGTTTTGACAACAACATACTGGCATGTCGGTAGCAAAGCCAAAAGTGAACAGAGTGTTTGAAGGTGTTAGAATAGTATATACTAGCATATTTACTGGCGTAAGCGGAAGAAAGAAGCAAACCAGCACATAACAGAAAAAAAAGAGAAAACGAAAAGAAAGAAAGAAAAACGTTGTACCTATAAATGATATGAGTTGGAAAGACGAGATCCAGTTGTTCTACTGACTATTTAATAAGTTAAAGGTTTCACGCCTAATACTTTCTTTATCGCACAGAACACGAGCTAAGTAGGGTATGGTTGAGTTTTTGTCCTTGCTAGTGCGAGCATATAGTTTTCTATATAGGCTTCTGGTCTGTCTGTCTGATGAGATACAAGGGGAGAGTTGTGAATGAAGAGGGTGGTGGTGTGAGTTAGATAGATAAAATGGATTTAGCCCATTTTTCACATGAGTCCATGTGCCTGTCGACTGAAATATTAACAAGCTGGTTAAGTGGCACGTAGCTTACCCTGTTGACAACCTTTAACATCCTGCATAATAAGGTATAGTCTTTCTTCAGTAGCCAACCCTGGAAAAACTAAGGGGGAACAATATAGAATAATAGGCAGGATGCAAGAGTTAACGAATCGTAGGAGTAAGGGTTGGGTTATACCAGAATATCTTAACTTCTTGATGTAGAAGGTAAGAGGGAATATTTTCTTAGAAATCATCAAGTTATGAGACAACCAGGAAAGATCAGCAGATAGAATGACACCAAGATATTTAATTTCCGACTTGGTTTCTATTTCAATGTCATCTCTGTTGCACACCTCGTGAGTGCTGACCAGTTTGTTTAGGTCAGATTTATGCCTAAAGGTGAAATTGACTGTTTGGCATTTAGAGGGATTTAAGGTTAGACCGTGACCTGACGGCCTGTTCGAATTTTTGAGCCAGCTATTATAATATCTACACATTGCATCCAATCCACCGTATCATCTTTATGATCAATAACTACAGTCAGTATTTGAATATTTCGTATTAGATTGATATTAAATTGTTCATAGTTTGTGAGTAGCTGACAAGAACCAATACAGTATAGTGACCTCATTTTATCCTACTCAGTTGGTTCCTCTCTCTTTGTTCAAATATGCCAGGTATCATACTCCATTTGAATTAGTTCGTCGGGATTCAGTGATCCATATTTTCCAATCTGAATTACTTTACCGACTACTGAGTATTTTACAAATCATTTGAAACCTCCGTCCACAATTCTTTGGCCTTGCTACATCTCTAAATAAAATTAAATCATCGTAAATATAATGATGTACATATGTGTTCATATTCATGAGTATATACAATATTTTTTGCAAACTGTGGAGACTAATGACAATAAAGAGACATTTCCAATATGGAGTTCGTCACAAATCGATGTCAGTTGGAGAATCATAGAAAAACACCGGATAACTGTTCCATCCTAGTCTTAGACTCTTCATCTGAGCATGCCTACTGGGGATGGAAACCACATTGGCAGCATACGAGTCGGAATTTGATAACGTTTGAATTCCAACTTCTGTAAATTTACAATGTGACATCACCGCCAGCCATTCCTATCAATAAACATCCGCTTCGACCCTACACCAGTATCAAATCAGTGCTTTTATACGGTTCAGAGACTCTACATGTCATGTTAAAAGCCTTTCCAACACCCTGAAGGCTTTCACCAACAGCAGTCTTAGCTAGCTACTGGAGATGGCCAGGAACAAGGAGCTATGGAAAAGAATCAACCAAGAAGAAAATGAAAGTAGATTCGACATATACTGAGGGGACCACCACTGATTGACATCACACATCCGACCCTCAAGTGAAACTCGAACCACAAACGAATTAGTCCGAGAGTGACATGAATGAGTTCGTGTGATATTGAGATGAAAGTGTATTGTATCTACCAATTCAACTGTGCTTGTGGAGCGAGTTATATTGGCCGTTGCTCTAGGAACTTGACTTTTAGTGCTCGAGAACATCTCCAAGTATGGCTAAGTAAAGGTGTAGTTAGAACCATCAACAGTTAGATATTGGACCATCTGGTCCAAACCGGCCGGCCACAAAGCCAGCCAGCGTGGAAGAATCCTTCTCTATAATCTACTGGGTTCCTAATAAATTGCCAAAATCATCGAAGCACCTCATCCTCCAAACACCAGAGGCTATTGCGATTCACCTCAAGCAACCAGTGCTCTGTGTGTGAAAGAAGCAAATCCAGCTAGCCTCTACTACTGCCTTGGCTGGCCTACAGTGGAGACTATAAATTCATGAATTTGTAATATTATCTTTCTTAATCTGCTTTTCTGACATTCAGTTTATTGTTATGTTGATGCTATTGAACTGTAATCCATTGATATTATTATTGATTTGATGTTATTTAAACAGCAACATCAATGTTGTTAATAACACTAATTCATTCATTCACTATATTGTATATATAACTGAAGAGCCTGATGATGAAGGGGTTATCGAAAGGAGTACTCTTTGTTCAGTATCCATTCTTTTGAAAACTATGAAATCAGATAAAAATTACCACAGAGAATATAGTGAAGTGGAAAAGTGTTGGTGTAGCCCTACGGTCTACTCGGAACCCAAGAGAATAATGGGAATAACAATAATCCACTTCGATTGATTTCAATAATCTGACAGTTCTCAGAATCACAAAAACAAGTCAATCTAACAGTTTTACTTGAGAACTATCTTGTTTTTATAAGCTATTTTATTCAAACAAAAATAAATGTAAGTGTTAGTGTTAGGCATACAATTAAACTCAAATATGTAAGTACAATTATATATATATATATATATATTCTTCGTTATTGATTTTTTGTGAGTATTGATTTTCTGACATTTGAAATTATTCGTCTGACTAAAGTTATTCATGTTGATACATTTTCACTCTTATGTCAGTTAGTTGATAAATCGTTTACAAATTTATTTAACACAAGTATACAGAATATCAACAGACATACATATCAAATACTCAGCTATAATACCAAAAAACGAATGATTCACAAAAGAAACTGTGTGCAAACAGTATTTAAGAGATTTCAAACACAGTGTAGTGCACTCCAGTCCTGAAGACAGTAGAAGAGAAATATCTACTAACTGTCTTCAAGAAGATTGAATACCTATAGAATTTTATCAAAAAATGCTTAAACTACAATCGAAATATCAACAAGAAACAATCTTCAAAACATCACAAGAAAATTCATTGTACCATATATATACAAAGAATATCTCTGAAATAACGATGGGCGTACTAAAATTATTCGATGAAATAGACATAGCACACGAACTAA
The DNA here is from genome assembly GCA_944472135.2 of Trichobilharzia regenti. Taxonomy (NCBI): domain Eukaryota; kingdom Metazoa; phylum Platyhelminthes; class Trematoda; order Strigeidida; family Schistosomatidae; genus Trichobilharzia; species Trichobilharzia regenti. Next base: position 74,185,618 of record OX235263.1, read on the forward strand.
CACAATCACTTCATTCAGTAGTGTGAAGACCAAAGGATTCAAAAGCAAAAGAAGATAAGATCAATACTATTTACAAAATAAACCATGTCAAACACTACATTGGTCAAAGTGGGCGTCCTCTTCAAATCCGAATCCAAGAAAAGACACTACATGTATTCTTTCATATCAATGCATGTAGACGATTATGGATACCAATTTGATTCAGAGAATATAGAAATTCAAGAAAATTAGAAACACCAAAAATGTCAAGGAATTTCTAGAAGCCTGGTACCCAGATGCATCAGCTGTGAACAGACACATTGCTGTAGATCAAATTAATTAACTAATAAAAAATGAACTGCCCAACAAGACAGCTCAAATCCCATGTCAATAAAAAAGTATTCTCTAAAGATGATAAACTTACACCCAATCACGACAGAGGTTGTCAGGAGATATAATTATATCATTCACCGAGAATTCGAATTCCATTTCATGCTAGAATTTGCGCTGAAGATGCTGTCTAGGTGAACAACCAATGCTTCTTAACTGAATCATTCAGTTTGGATATAAATCTTCTCTGTTATTTTAATAACATCTTAAGTTAGTATTTTCTTATCTTTTCTTGAGGGAATTCAAAATTAGTCAAGATATGCTCTTTCTTCTGTGGAGATTTCTTCAAATGTAATATTCATGTAATAATCTAGAGTTAATATTTCTGAAATTTAAACGTCGAACTTAATAATTTCTCCGAATGGTATATAGTATATGATATAACTATACCCAACAAGCTACTGAATTAAACGTTATTATCTTAAATTTTAATTTTAATAATCAGTAGATTCTCGTACAATCAACATCTCTCATTATTTCCGAGTTTAACTTTATTATTATTATTTTTTATTATATCCTTCAATTCCTAGAGGAACATAGGGCTTCAGCCGCCCAAGTCTCCATTGCCTTCGGTTTTCTGCCAACTTTTTCACTCCACTCCAAGTCTGCCCGAACGCCTTCATCTCCTCTTCACATGACCTACTCCAAGTCACCCCACCCTTGCACCGACGACCAACTCGCCCATTCCCTTTCGGTCAGGTCCCACTCGAGCAATGGCCTGTCTTGTGATGTCACTTAATGGTTTCCTCAGAGTATGGCCAGCCAATCCATCTCCATTTCTTCCTGCCTATTTGTTGCACAGTCGGTTCCTGGTTGGTTTGCTCATTGCCAGATTTTCCTGTTGCTGATCTTTTCTGGCCGGCCATCTGATCTTGATTAGTAGTGAGCGAAGACAACTGTTAATCAAGGTCTGAAGTTTGTTTGAGATGCTCTTTATGACGCACTTGTCAAGTCTCTGATCCGTATAGTAGCACTGACTGACTTCACATTGGAGTTGAAAATCCGGATCTTATTTTTGATGCTGAGTGCTGTTGACCTCCACACAGACTTGAGAGTAATGAAAGCTTGTCTTGCTTTTCCGATTCTGGCTTTGATATCCTCATCATTTCCGTCCGCCCGTAGTTGAAACGATGCTTCCCAGATAGGTGGGTAATGGAGGCTGTTTCTTTCAGGTTCCTCCCATTTATGCTGGCTGATTGTTGTCTGTTGTTACTGTTGCTGTTGGTGTTGGTCAGGAATCTTCATCACCTCTTTTTTATCGATGTTCACTTGAAGTCCTATCTTTGATGCTTCTCCTTCTTATTTTATTTTTATTTATTTATTTATTTTTGATTACAGCTTGATTCCACACTGTATTTTTGGTACAAGTATGGCATTTTCAGCATGGATATCGGTAGCCCAAATTTTTCAGGCCGACCATAGATATCAGGTGTGCGTCGGCGTGTGCACGAACCCCGGACCATGTGCATGGTCTGCGAGAGTCCTAACCACTGTGCCACCGACGCACTCATGGCTTATGAAGTGAGCATATTTATATTTCAGCTGAGAAAGTTAGGATCCATGATTTATTATTGATTTTGCTTTATGATGAAATGGCTTCACGATCTCTGTTTCAAAGTGTCTATTTTACTAAAGAATGCAAACACGAAACTAATCTAGAAGTATTTTAAATGAAATCCTATATACCCTATAAAAGATTTGGAGACGCTTATTACTTCTCCGCTTCCCCTATTGAGGAAGTTAATTTCTCCATGAAATACCTGAAATAGAAGAAACATGAGTGTTACGTGAATGTAGAGCCCAAGAGATGACTTCTACAGGCAAGTTATACACAAACCTGTTTTGTGTGATCTGGGGAGTTGTGATCATATCAAGAACTCATCACCAGCTACAAACCACCAGAACCACCAGTCATGATGTACAATTTTCGGAGCCAGTCTTTTATAACCCTAACACCTAAACTGCTAGTCAACTGAGGGAAATACCTCATTGTTGTCACATTTTCTGTTTGCAAGCAGTACGACTTTGCAGTCATTCCCCCCCCCCCCAACATAATGTGAGTAACATACACTACGACAGTTACTGCCTGTATTATAAGCGCCGACGAAAAAATGTTTCTGGAATGTTAAGATGTTCAAGAACATTCATTTTAGGCAGTATAACTGTTTGAGTCATTGAGATATGCAAGCCAGACCGCCACGTCAGGGTAGTAGCTACCAGTCATTAAAAATGAAGCCAGCTTCTACGTATGAACCGGGGACCACTTGAGATTAAAAATTCTAAAAATCAATAAATCAACATACTTTTATCATTTATGTATGGCTAGAAAACTAGCCTTTAAGAAATAGAATCCTAAATTTTCCATGAGAAACACTTCAGAAAATCTCTGCCTTAATCTACTGATTCTATTTTACTTCATCTCCGTTTTCATCAATACTATTGTCCAAAGTTTGATCACAAAATGACTTCATTTAAGAACAATTGAAAACCAAGCAGTGCTGAACAACTCTCAGTTTCTCTATATATATCTATGTAAAATAGACAGAATAGCCATTGGATCCCATCCCAGTGGCTGAATGACCAGTGGGCATGCCTAGTAACTTGAAGATCTTGGGCTCAAACCCCGGTGGGATCATAAGTTTGAGCTGAAGAAGAGTCCAAAAAAAGACAAAACAGCTATTCCTTGTTGGCTGGCCGTCAGTGGTTGTCTAATTGAAGTCACTTAGTGAATCAACTTGAAATCCAACCAAAGCTTGAAAACTGTTACTACCTCTTTAATTAACTCTCTCTCTCTCAACGACCATACTTATAAAGTTCTATAATCTAAAGTGGTTTCTAGTGCAGTTAACCGGATTTTATAAGCAATATAAATGCAGCAGTACAGTCTGAACACGTAACTGTTTGAAAGAACAGTAAAGTTAACCAGGAATTTCCGAAAGCGTGCAAAAATTTATTATACTTTCATAGCCTTTCGAATGGAACACATAGGCTCCAGCAGATTGTCTCCATTTTGTCCTATTCTCTATAGTCTTCTTTACCTGGCCCCTCAACCGCCCATAAGTTTTCATTTCTTCCATATCACTCTTGGATGCCCGACTCGTCATTTTTCCATTCCCGTTCAACTTGAGAGTCTGTCTGGAGCGTGATATCACTCAACGTCATCCTCGGTGTGTGTGTTCAGTCTATCTGAATTTTTCATCCCATCTGTTTAACAAAAGGTTCTTGATTGGTTCGTTCCCTGAATTCATTGTTACCAATTATTTCCAAGCATCTGGTCTTCAGTATGCAGCGAAGACAGTTCTTGATAAAAGTCTTCAGCTGGCTCCTGGAAGTGGTTTTAGTGACAGTCGAGCCAAGTTTCTGACCCATAGACAAAACTGACTGATTTGACATTTTTTTATTCCTTTACGTTCCCAGTGGTGGAACATAGGACTTCAAGCTAGAGGCTTGAAGTTTCGGTAGAATTGGTGTTTATTTTTACGGATGAAGTTGCTAGCCTCATGCCCAACCTTCCCTCTTTGCCAGTCTTATTATTCGCTTAATGAGGTGTAAAGGAGTGCGTCGGTGGCCGGGGACCGAACCCCGGACCACATGAGAGGCGTGAACGGAAAGCAGTCTACCGTTGTGCCATCAACGCACACGATTTAACATTGCTGTCCAAAATAGGTTGAAAAAAGAAACTGATTTCACAAGGTATAACCGCGGCAACAATCACAGGAACACATATACGAACAAATTACTGATGATTTCGAACCTCTAAGACAAACAACAGAGAATTCGCATATATCAAAAAGGAATGGTGACTGGCGCCTGTTAAACAATCGAACTACATACACAAGTATTTAGCCTGCTGGTAAAGCATTAATGATTTGAACGATACGTGGAACGTTGACAGTGTCGTCGAGGAATTCATCAATTACTAGGTTTTAGATGCATCCAGGTGAGAAGTCTTGGGTAAAATGAATACTGAAGTTACACTCAGTGACATTTCTGCATACAATTTAAGTTTACACTTGAGAATTGAAGAATTCTTTACTCCAGAAGTATAAATATGTTTGTGTAGAGTGATCAGTCCTGTTAGATGTTAATTTGGATCTGAACGACGTAACTGTATATATTCAATTGATTTTTATATTTTCCCATCGATTGATTGGACAGAAGTGCTTGGTCTCAGGTTGAAATGTCGGCTTCTTGTGCAGACGCTTCGACAATGTCTGGGCATTTAATTAGAATTTAACTGGTGGATGATGACTAGCAGTGGAATCCAGGATAATGCCCGTTTCGTCCTATTTGGAACTCGTCACCAGCTGGATGTACCTAAAATTCAATTAAACAATTAATATTAACCGTTGCACAAGAGGTGGCTATCGTGGTCCAAGTGGTCTAATGGATAGTGCTTTGACGTTTGAAACTATGGCCACTACTGGGTTCGAGCCTCGGTGGGAACATCATCACTCACTGAGTGGGGAATACAGGTACATCCCGCTGGCTGGTGACGAGTCACAAACAGAGCGAAATGCGCGTTAAGCTGGTGGATTCCATTACTAGTCACCATCCACCAATCAAATTGTAATTGTATATATCCTTAGAATTCTCAGTATAGCCTAGTATCTCCTTAAAAATGTTTCACTGGTGTATCACAACTTACCACACTTAGCATGAAATACTCGTTAACTAACGTTGGGGTAATGTATCTCCTCTTCAGTGTAAAATGATTTATATATATATATATATATATATACTCAATAAGTAAGTAAGCAAATAAGTGCAACATTGGCGTTTAATCGATTAGGCTATTTTGATTATTCAATGACTTAATCAATTAAAAGTCACTGTCTACCAGACAGTGTATAGTACTGACTGAATGACCTCAAATCACTAAAGAATGCATTTTTTTTAAATAAATAAAAACGAAATTTGTTTGTTTTATACCTTTTTTTGACCAAAACATTATTAGTACATTGAAGATTTAAACTAATCGGAATGTACTTCATACACATTTGTGTAGTACAAATGTTGATCAGAATGAGAGCGACCAAGAGAGAGAGAGAGGAACGGGGAGTAAGATCATATGACAATGGCGGGATAAACACTAACAGTTTATGCAGAATGCTCTACAAAGACAAAAAGAAGTTCAAGGCAGTCTCATAGGACAATCTATAAATATACTTCACGTACAACTATATCAGCATGCATACAAGAGATACAAACTAGCATTTGTTTCTCATTCCTAAACACAAAAAGGTTGAAAACAATAATATAAACTTCTTTTCTTTTCTTTTGGTGCTTTTGAGTGCTTTTTCAAAATAAATTACGTAAGCACGAGTGAAGTATGTCTGTAAAAGGTTATGGTCTCATGTTTTTGTGTGTGTGTGTGTGTGTATGTTCGGTTGTTTATTCTTTCACGAGATTTTAAAATTCCCGCTAGAAAGAAAAACAAAAGTCTAACTGACTTGGACACCTTTTGTTTCTTAGATTGTACTTTATATAAAGAATCAACAGTAAAACGCAAATCTTTCTTATTTAACTATTATTGTTATTATTATTATTATTATTATTATTATTATTATTTAGTTCTGAAGGTAAAGAATGATTTAAAAATTAAATAATTTCTCAGATTATGAATTAATTAATTAATTAGTTATGAAATTGTTTCAGCTTGTTACAAAGGAAACAAGGTCAATAAAGTACACATAGTTCATTTCATATATATATTGATTTTGCTAAATATTTCACTGAAGCTGCGACAGATACACCACACTGATAAACTCACTCCACAACCAGTGAAATAGCCGTTCAGGATGCTAGCAAGCACTATTGCTTGATATGAGTGGTCTTCAACCACTTTTATATGAATTAATCCCTAGTGGATACCATCGTAAAGTTATAGACTGTTGCAATTTTTTAGTTTGACTATGCTTAACTCTCTCCCAATCTAGTTGAAATCCTGCTAAAAGGATTCGTCGAATAAGGTAGTCTGTCTCTCTATCTATCTGTCTGTTTTCGACATAGAACTTTGCACCAATGTGCGGCAGTTCAAGTCGCCACACTCCTTGTAGCACACAGAGCAAGAGAAGAAAGTAGAAGAGATGCATAATAGTAATAACGAAAAACAATATAGTTTCATTGGAAATCATAAGTCACAAAGAGTGGATGCATCTGCGCTAGCCATTGAGAAGGATTTTGAGCCATATCACCAATTGTTTCCAGCCATTGGTTTTTACCGTCCCGAGGACCCCAACCAGTCAGGAAGTCTACACCTTCCTACGTGACTGGCTTAAACTAACTGTTGTAGACTTCATTGACTGATGCCATGTTGTGGTTTGGCCGCCGCTAGCTCTTTTTCAGCCTGAGCCTATGTCAGCTAACATTGCCTGTCGGTCGAGGGAGGCGATGGCTAGGCATAAGTAACACATGTCCTCACCATCTCAACCGATGTAACTCCACAGCATCGTCGATTGATTTCCCCTCCTTACCTAGAACTCGACGCCTAACATCAATACTGTTCACCTTATTGTAACACTTCACACGAGAAACAGAACGCAGGCACCTATGATCAAAGACAGCTAGCTGGTCTTTTCATACCATCCACTCTCAATGGCCAGATCTCACAGCCATAAAGGAGGACAGAGCGGACTGCTGAGGAGTACACTCGTCCTTTGGTCGATGGCCAGCCGGATATCACGTCTACGCCAGAGACGACGTAAACTGGCATATGCGAAACTAGTCCTCTGTATCCGTGCTGAGAGTTCGTCAGAGATCAACCCGTTGGGGCTGATGGTAGTAACTGGCCTGAGGTGCACAATTTCTGCTAGATTGCTTCTGTTGCTACAACATACTTTCCAAGCACCGTCTTCACAGCCAGACATTACGTTATGACACTGATGGATTCAAAATGTTACTTCCAGGTCAGAAAGAATGGTTGGCGTTGGATACCCGTAAGTATATGTGTGTGTGTGTTTCAGAACCTTTCGAAAAGTAAAGAACTGATTTAACTCTCATAGTTGAGTCATTTCGGATAGACTGCTGATCAGAGTGGCTACGGACAAGAGAAATGATCACCTGGTGTCAAGATCAATGCGATTGGATTGGTAAACACTATTCCTGCTTGATGTGAGGAGTTTCCAAATGAGCTTATCAGTCACTTGGTAGTATTTTGATGTGGTTTTTTTCTCTGAGCTGGATGGTTCAGAGAACAAAACCACATCAAAATCATCCACCTGAGCTACAAATCTTCTCTATCACTTGGTAGTATGTACCGTCGGGCTACATCGCTTGGCTTGTTTTTTAATACCAAACAATTCATTGAACCTAATATTAAGTCTCACAGGCATTAAACACTGAGGTTTCGCTCCTTCTATCGGACACTGGACAATGATAAAAGCTCTCAAAATAATCAACAGACAAGAGAGACTTAGCTTGTTACATTTTGCTGAGATAGTTGCCATCAAACAATTAAAGCTAAATCTATGTACTCCAAAGGATATACTTGTGAATCTTGTACTAACTTGATTTACTATTTCACCTGAACATGACCCACACTAGCCTCCTTGTTTCCCTATTTTATAGAAAAGATTTTTTCTGCAATTAAGTAATTTATCATTGCTGTTATAGTCCTTCTAGTTAAACTTTGTCTCCACTCAAACCTATTTGGTTTGATTATCCTATAAATAGCCAAGTATTTTAACTCTTTTCAAGAATTGGTATGTAAGGAATAAATTTGCTTTTGCAAGTTTGACAACGGATTGATATCAGTTAGATAACCATTGAAAACCAGCAACGAGGATTGGACAGCTGCTGCCGTCCTACTTTGGGACTCTTCATTGGTACGCACCCACCTAGGTTCGAACTCAACACCTTCAGGTTACAAGGCGAGCTCATGGGCCATTAAGGCACCTCAACCTGACCCAACTTATATCACTCCAGACTTATGTTACTCTTAGTTCCTATCAATTACTTTTTGCCATTGTGAAAATATTTATGTTTAAATCTTTATTATAATTTAAATATTTCTTGTATTATTCAGGTTGTAGCCAGTTGAGAAGAATCCTCGAAATAATAAGGGATGAGTTCATATTATCCCAGTACATTTTCCATCCTTAATTTGTGCAATATTATTGAAGGAATTACCTTTTCAATACCATCCCCTTTCGCTGCATAACGAATATCAGATAGGCGAAAAGGACAAGCAATAAAAAACTCTGCGAACATACCAGTCAAGAGCCTGTTGCTCAACAAACAGGCCGAAGAAAATGGAGATGTATCGGACACACGGTGAAGAGACCGTTAACTGATATCGCTCGATAAACCATTGCTCGAATGGAACACGATGTGCTGCGTGTCCAAGGGTAACATGAAGGAGATAAAAACTTATGGTCAGTCTTGTGGCCTGCTGAAGAGAACTTCAGAGAACAAGATAAAGTGGAGTCGTTCTGTTGAGGGCCCATGTTCCACTCGTAACCCAAGGGAATAATAATAATATATCCCCCCCCCACCAGATTCTTGAAAGAAAATCATTTCATTTTGAACCGCGTGTTCTTTATTAATAATTTAAAAAGGGTAATCAAGCTTGGACAAGTAATTCGATTGGAAATTTATCTCATAATTTATTTGCATATATGTATTCAAATACTTCTGTTAATTATTGATCACGACTCTCTAACTGAATCATGCATAGACGAGTGAAAGTTGCGCATTTAAAATGAATAATTTATTCAACTAAATAAACAAAATTATGAAATTTTAGAGTGACTCTTTTAAGGGTATTGATCGATTTCAAGTTAGGTCATGAAATGACATCACTTGGAGAACGAATAAAAATTAGGGAGAACTCCACAGTTGTTTCCTCTTAGTTTTGAGCTACCCAGTAGCACACACTCATAATCGCACTGGTGATCGGGTAGTTCAGCTTCACTGACTGCTACAAAATCCAATCAGTAATGAAATATAACTTCTGCCAATTGTTTATATGTAACAGCATCTCCCATAGGTTTATGGATGTGTAGAGATAAAGAGTCCTAAATTGGGATGAAACATCTGTTTAGTGGTTCTGTAGATGATGTTAATTCGCGAATTAACTTTTTTACATAAGGAATTTACATCTGTTATTCATTCAGGAAACTGTGATTTTATAATACATTGACAGGAAATGAAAATAGGCAATGTTTTTGTTTTGAATAGTGTTCGTTATGTGAACAGACAAATATCTCTAAATAAACAGCAAATTATATGCAGAATTACTGTTACATTAATTATTCTCCTATTAACTTTTAAGCTTGATCGTGGACTGATATCAGCCAGAGAACCACTGAAAGTCAAGGAGTAGTGGACGACTGTTTCCTCCTAGTTTATGACTCTTCATCAGTACACACTCACCAGACTTTCGAGCCTAGGACCTTCCAGTTAAAAAGCAAGCTCGTAAGCCACTCAGCCATTGGAACTTGATCCAATGACCGAAGAATTCCAGCTTATAATAATTCATGATTTTGGCGTGATCACTAACCAATGTCATCGGTGAGCATTTGTCCTCACTCCCAACTGAATGCACCCCACTGATCACCACTTCTCAATAGAACTCCAGTCATATTCATTCTATCACCAATCACAGGCCAGTGTCAGATTAGTTTTTTTCAGAAATTACTTTGTATGGATTCGAATTGTTTTATGTTTCTTTTTTTTACGAGTTGATCACTGATTGAGATCAGTTAGAGAACTATTGAAAACCAGGGATTACTGGACAACTGTTTCCCCAGCTTAGTTTGCGAATCATCGGAAGTACGCATCCACCACCAGGGTTCGAATCCAGGACCTTCCGGTTATAAGAAAAGCTCATATACCATTCAGCCACTGGGACCTGACTCAATGGCCAACTCATGAATCCTAACTTCTACCAATTCATGATTTAGCGCGACCCCAACCATTGTCATTGGTGGGAAATCCATCCACACACGTGACATCTAATTGGACCTCACTGGTCACGACTTCTCACTAGAACTCCCGGAAACTCCATCCTGTAGTAAATATCACTAGCGAGCTTGCATTGTAACTGTAAGGTCCTGGGTTTGAACCCTGGTGGTGAGTTCGTACTTCCGATGATTCCCAAACTAGTGTGAAACAGCAGCTGTCTGGTAGTACTCCCTGCGGCTGGTTTTCAATGGTTCTGTAACTGATATCAATCCGTGATCAACTCGTAAAAACATAGCTAACCCTTACAAACCAAACTACAGAAAATTATTTTTATTTGTTTTTCTCAATATGGTTTATTTTGAAAACATTAGTAGACGTAAAGTTAATTAATCATTGACATATACAGGCTAGAATAGATCAGATAAGAAATCATATCATATGTGATTATTCATTTGTCCTTTGACCGATCGATCGACTAACTGACTGACTGACTGACTAATTAATTAATTACTGATTAACTGGCTTATCAGGATAGAACCCTGCACACAAAAGTACAGCTGTGTTCAAGTTGTGACACAATTCCATAAAGCATACATAAAAGTACACTCAATAAGGATGATGATGACGTACTGGGTGAGAATAAATAAAAATCCGAATAATTACAAAATGTGAATAACATCTGAGACTTCTCTTTTAATCTTTTAATTTATTAACATCTTACCTTCAACACTTTTCTATGTAAAAAGTGAAATAATTATGCAAATAATACATATCTTATATGAATATGAATTTTGTATATATTTTCTCAAGCTATGAGACTGGTAATAGTACATACAGTTCAATGACACATTATAACTGAAAACTGAAAAGCTGAGAATCTCCCTTTTCATATCAAAGAAAACTAAATCTTTCTTAATCACATTTAAGTGATTATTGTTTTCAAAGTCTTATGCGTTGTCGTTCCTTCCTAAGACATCATAATTTGCCGAAACTAAAGCCATTTTGGTTGATGATAGTGGCTGTCATGGAGGTATATGCAGTCGATGAGTTGTAAACAGGACGAAACTCACCATTTGAATTACACTGTGAGCCCCCATCAAAGCGTCCATTCGTGAAGCCTACACTAGGCAACTGTTTCGTCCTATTTTTGAACTTTTCGGCAGTACGACTGTGCCAGTTATCGAACCCGGGACCTTTAGATGACAAAGCCAAACTAGTTGACCATTTGGTTACTTAAGGGCATTGCTATATCACTAGTTAATAAGGTTAGAATTCATGAGTCATTGTTATTCGGTCCAGATAACCGAAAGGTCATCAATGAGCTTGACCACATAACCTGAAGGTCCCTAATGCAGTTGTGGGTGTGTGCTGATGAAGATTTCCAAAGCGAGACGAAACAGCTGCCAAGTGCTTTTTGGTTTTCAATGATATTTCTAACTGATGTTGGTTCGTGATGAATATGTAACAAGTGAAATCGAAAATAGTTTTATTAAATAAGAATTTTAGTGATAGGTTCCGGTGAACAACTATCATTTCCATTATGGGAAATTTGTTTGATAAAGTCTCACAGCGTTATACATAATGTTTACTGATGACGTTTCGAGCACAATTTATTGCTCATAATCATCAAGGTAATCACACGACTTCCTAAATTCTTTATATAGTTCCATTGTTTTTCTCTTGATTTGATTGGTAATAGTATTTTCCATTTCAGTATGAGTGACGAGTCATCTTCCCCTATCGTAGCGGACATATTTATGGACAGCTGGGAAAATAGTGCCCTCAATACATTTAACCCTACTCCGAAAATATGGTGGAGATAGTGGATGACACTTACACAGTGTTAAAAACAGAACACATCTCTAGCTTCTTGACACATATAAACTCACAAGTTGAGGGAATAAAATTCACATTTGAATCAGAAAATGAACAAGGAGAATTAGCTATGTTAGATTGTAAGATAAAAAGAATAGAAGAAGGCAAACTACACACTAGTGTTTATAGAAAACCAACGCATTCTAATAGATATTTAGACTTTAATTCGTCTCATCCTTTAACTGTTAAGGCAGGCTTAGTTAAATGTTTAACAAACCGAGCAGTGGCACTAAGTAGCACAAAAAAGATCTAAATGATGAATTAAAACAGATAGAAGAAGCGTTGGTGTTGAATAACTATCCTATAAAATTCATTAGGAAGATCATTAAAGGCCAAAAACAAAATAAAAATAATTGTGAAACTAGTAATAATAACATAAATAAGAAAGAATATAAGTCATCCACAGTTATACCATATAAAGAGGGGACATCTGAGACACTACGTAGGATTCTGAATAAAATAGGAATTAGGGTGGCATTTAAACCTACAAACTCACTCAGGGACAAGCTCTGTAGGTTAAAGGACCCAGTTGACCCAATTAGACAAAATAATATTATTTACAAAATACCATGCAATGACTGTGAGGTCAACTACATAGGTCAAACTAGTAGGTCATGGGTAGTCAGATTGTCAGAGCATAAAAATTTAGCTAAGGTAAGAATGGTTGACCCCGAGAAGATAAGTAATTTAGAAAAAAGCTCAGCAATTGCAATGCATGCGCTAACACACAACCACACAATAGGGTGGGAGAGGGTTAAAATTCTAAAAAGTAATCTAGGTAGGTGGAGAGAGAGGTTGATTACTGAATCCTTGTTCATCGAGTCTAGACTCGACACATGCAATAGGAATGACTCGTCACTCATACCTGAAATATGGAAAATACTATTACCAATCAAATCAAGTGAAAATCAAGAGAAAAACAATGGAACTATATAAATGAATTTAGGAAGTCGTGTGATTACCTTGATATGATTATGAGCAATAAATTGTGCTCGAAACGTCATCAGTAAACATTACTGTATAACGCTGTGAGACTTTATCAAAACAAAATTTACCCATAATGGAACTATTTTAAACTTTATTTCCTGACTTTTTTATGAAAAAACATTTATCTGTTTGATCAACGAAGTGTTAAGTAAATACAGCTTATGACTTAATTTATAGTGTTAGATTATCAGTTGATCAGGTATGTTTAATCCTTGATCTACACATCTGAAATCGATAATGAAAGATAAACAGACTGCTGAACACCAACAGCCTGACTACCAATTAAATTGTAATTGTATTGCTCAAGAGTTGATGTGTAGGTATTTGATTTATTTTTCAGTTCTGACCACGGATTGATATCAGTTAAAGAACCATTGAAAACCACCAGGAAGTACTGCATAGCTGTTTCGTCCTATTTTGGGACTCATCGGCAGTCGGACAAGTACTCGCCTATGACATTGGCTGGTGGTTGCGCTAAAACCACAAATTGTGGCACTGTTATTGGGTACTAGTGGCTGAATAGTCTACAAGCTTGCCTCGTAGCCTGAAAGTCTTAGGTTCGAGACCCAGTGGGTTCGTATTTATATTACCCAAAATGTAAAGCAATTCCGTATTTTCTTTCCCTCCTTTGCGTTCTGAATGGAACATAAGGCTTCAAGATTTGAACTTCCAGTAGTTGTGGCGTTTTTAATTTTACGAGGTGGATTTGCTAATCTTATTCCAAACATTCCCTTTCTACCGGCCTGACTGCCGGCTAGGAGAAGTATAGGAGTGCGTTGGTGGCCGGGAATCGAAACCCGACCACTTGAGTTGTCGGTAAGCATTATAATACTCTGAAACACTGACATGCAGATTTCCGTATATAACAGTTGAGACAGTTCTGACAGTACGTAACCTGATTCCATAACACTAAGAATAACAACTTTTTTGCCTAGACAGAAATGAAATGTAGTCATGATATTGGTTGATACTTGTGTTTCTTATTTGAGTTGATATTAACTAGTACTGGAATCAAGAACATGCTTTTCGCCATATTTGGGACTCGCCATCTGGATGTAACTGTATTCCCCAGTGTGTGTGATAGTTTTTCCACCAAAACTTGAACCCTGCACCCATCCTTCTAAATGCCAAATCACTATTCGGAGAGCTATGAGGAATACAAGAGTTATCTCCAGCCCAGGAGTATTAAACTGAATGAAATATACATCTTGCATTTCCCTATTAGTCTCCACCAGCCAAAATTATTTATTATTATTATATCCTTTATTTCCTAGAGGAACATAGGGCTTCAGCTGCGCGTCTCCATTGCCTTCGGTTTTCTGCCAACTTTTTCACTCCGCTCCAAGTCTGCCTGCACGCCTTCATCTCCTCTTCACATGACCTCCTCCAAGTCACCCCACCCTTGCACCGACAACCAACTCGCCCATTCCCTTTCGGTCAGGTCCCACTCGAGCAATGGCCCGTCTTGTGATGTCCATCTCCATTTCTTCCTGCCTATTTGTTGCACAGTCGGTTCTTGGTTGGTTTGCTCATTGCCAGATTTCCCTGTTCCTGATCTTTTCTGGCTGGCCATCTGATCTTGATTAGTAGTGAGCGAAGACAACTGTTAATGAAGGTCTGAAGTTTGTTTGAGATGTTCTTTATGACGCACTTGTCAAGTCTCTGATCCGTATAGTAGCACTGACTGACTTCACATTTTAGTTGAAAATCCGGATCTTATTTTTGATGCTGAGTGCTGTTGACCTCTACATAGACTTAAGAGTACTGAAAGCTTGTCTTGCTTTTCCGATTCTGGCTTTGATATCCTCATCATTTCCGTCCGCCCGTAGTTGAAACGATGCTTCCCAGATGGGTGGGTAATGGAGGTTGTTTCTTTCAGGTTCCTCCCATTTATGCTGGCTGATTGTTGTCTGTTGTTACTGTTGCTGTTGGTGTTGGTCAGGAATCTTCATCACCTCTTTTTTATCGATGTTCACCTGAAGTCCTATCTTCTCCAGATGCTTCTTCTGGAAACTTGTTGCTTTTCATTTGCATATCTTCCAGTTTGTGAGAAATCATACAAATATCATAGGCGAAGTCCAGATCCTCCAAGTTTCTTGTGTGAGTTCATTTTATGCCTGTTTCCTCATTTCCCGTTTTATGTCGCATTATCCAATCTACTGCAATCAGGAAGATCATTGGTGATAGTAGAAAGCCTTGACTCACTCCTGTCCTCATTTCGAAGGCCTCCATAAGTTTCCCGTTGTAGATTCCTTGGCATGCAGCATTGTCGTACAACTGTTGGATGAGATGTATAATTGTCGATGGGACACGTAGTAGCGAAGTAGTTGCCAAATCACCTCTCGATCGACGCTGTCGAAGGCCTTTTCAAAGTCGATGAAGTTGAGATGGAGAGGTGACTGTCATTTCAAGCTTTGTTCAATGATGATCCGTAGTGTGGCGATTTGATCAATACATGACTGAAATCAAAAAATCAAAATAAACCAAAATAATCTTATCCTGAATCCAGCCTGTCCCGGTCGAAGTTTTTCATCCAGGGCTTGCTTGTTTCTCTCTAGGATGATGAGGCTTAGTATTTTGCTTGGGATGGATAGGAGCATGATTCCGCGCTAGTTTTTGCATTTAGCTAAGTCTCCTTTCTTTGGTAGTTTGAATAAGTATCCTTTCTTCCAATCCTCAGGTACTTTGCCCTCTTTCCACACCTCCTCCAGCAATGGCGTCATCAAGTCCGCTGTTGTCTCTGGGTCCATTTTAAATGCTTCTGCAGGGATTCCATCTGGTCCTGCTACTTTTCCAGCCAAAATAACTTCATGTTAATTCTTAAACATCACCAAAGCGTCTAATTACAAGCTACATACGTCAACACAGACCGAGTATTTCAATCCAACATAATTTATAAATAGGAAATATAAGATTAACCCGAATACAAAGTTTCTAATCAAAGTAACTATTCAATCCGCTTTAGTGCTGAATCTCTTTAGTAAATATAATTTACACACACGTAATGATCTCTAAAATCTTATCCTGTATTCATACGCCAACTTTTTAGTTTTCTAAGGAATCTCTCTGTAAATTCTAAGATACACTAAGTTTGAATAAATTCTTAGTTCTCAAGTATTGATTTTGTAGGTATTCTGTCTGACTGGTTGGAGGATTTCATCATGAGTTGATATCAGTTAAAGAACCATTGGAAAGCCAGCTGGGGGTACTGAATGTCTGTCTCGTCCTAGTTTGAGACTCTTCACCAGTACGAACCCACCAGCAGGGTCCGAACCCAAGACCCATGACCAGTAGGGTCATGATTTGTCATAAGTTAGAATTCATGGGCTGGTCACTGGATAGGGTCCCAGTGGCTTAATGGTGTACGAGCTCACCTTGTAACTTGGAGGTCCTGGGTTCGAACCGTGGTGGTGGGTGCATACTGATGAAGAGTCCCAAGGTACGACGAAACAGATGTCCAGTACTTCCAGGTGGTTTTTTAATGGTTCTCTAACTGATGTCAGCTCATGATGAGATTCATAGTTATTAAAGTTAAAATATCGGAGGTGGAAGGTAGTTAGTTCCTAACTCCTTGAGTAAAGGAAAAAACTTCAATACATTTATGTCTACTAATGTACCTTTAAAAAAATGGAGGATTTTTTTCTATGTTCTCTAAGCTGAGTAATTTACTTACCAGGTTTCCGAAGTCTTTGGCAATTTTCCTTGATGACTTTTGACTGTGATTAATTGCCTCTAAAGTTCCCTTATCATTGTGCTCCTATTTTATTGATATTAATAGTCTGGTTAACCAGATAGTTGACCTTTAGACAACGTGATCTGTTTTTCTATGACCAGAAAAATCGGATCTGCAGGAATTTATCTGTTGAGTGTTTGAGTAAACTGGTTAAGCTGAAGGTTCACCGATAAAAATTCACACCATTTGACACACTGTGGTGTCACGTTCAGTTGTCCGTGCAAGAACCCTAGCTATTTAAGTAGTCCTCACCGCTTTACATTTATGATCCCGAAACACATCTCATACTCTGTCTGACTGATCAATTTTTTGTTTTGATTTGTCTTTGGTCTAAGCCGACCAAAACTACACTGAGACACACACGGTTACAAAACGCTCCAAATACGGTCATTCATCGTAAGATCAAAAACACAAAATCACCTCAACAGTGCGGTTGGGTAGCTGTACGAGCTAGATAATTTTCTAATACATAATAAGTAATGCAGAACAAAACTGGTTAGCCAAAATTCAACTGTAAGAAGTACCTTAGAATAATAATAATAATCTACTTTATTCCAAAAACAGACAGTACTTATAATGCAGAATGGAATTCTCAGTATTTGTCCTAATATTGCATCTGATTTGCTTAAAATATAAACAAAATTAACCAGAGGAATTTGTCCACGTTTACGATATAAAGTCAAAAATATTCGAAGCACGAATATTAAATATAACAATAATAACAATATTGTCGATTCAGTTTGGAAATTTCAGCATGTTATAGATTATTGGATCTAAATTTCTGTTGATATAGTATAGTGAGGGGAAATACAAAATTAACAGTTATGAACACAGCTTAAATGATGTTCGCACTTTTGAGAAAATAAATAAAATCTAAAAAATTGAGAGGATTATAAATATAAGAAGTACAATAACAATAAAGGTTAGTGTTGTAAAGTTCGAGGAAATGGTATATTTAGTATTGCAAAGAAGGTTAGTTAGTTCATGCCTGACACTATTTTCATCACATAAAGTACGTGCCGCCAATTATGGTACAGTGGAATTTTTATACTTAGACTTACGTGCATAAAGTCTTCTGAAAAGACTTCTTGTTTTACCTGAGGAGATACAAGGTTGGAGCTTTGGGTAGAGTGGGTACTATTAGTCTGACAAAATTCCTTTAGCAAATTTGTTGCATGAAATCGAGTGCCTATCAGTGACAATGTCAACGATATGGCCCAATGGTGTAATACCACTCGCCCTAATGAAAGTCCCGAGAGTTCTACGAAGTATGACATAGTCTTTTTAAGCAATCTAGGAAAGAATAAGGGTGAACAGTAGAGAAGAATAGGTAAAATGCACGAGTTGACAAACTGTAAGAGGAACGGTTGGGTTATGCCTGAGTGCCTTAACTTCTTAATGTAAAAAGTCAGACGAAATATTCTTTTAGACATCGCTAAGAGATGGGAAGACCAGGATAGGTCAGAAGAAAGAAGTAATCCAAGATGTTTAACTTCAGACTTGAATTCGATATCACTATCATCAATTTTGCAACGGTCATAGGAACCAACGGCTTCATTTAACTTCGGTTTACATCTGAAACTCAAAATTAACAGTATAACATTTAACAATCAAGTAGAATAACCCCAACAAGGTAGGATCAAAACTCTATCACAGCTGAAATCACGCACCGAACAATTCTAACAGACAATCCAAGGTCAGAACAACCTTGGCTCACTCAAACAAAATCTCAGCGGTAAAACAACCCATTGTCAATGTCATCACACAACCAAGAAGTGAAGCATTAAAATTTGAGATTAAACAGGAACAAAGACAATTAAGAAGGGTTGAGTCAACAGATAATATGCAAACATCAGAATAATGATCTGTAACCTAAGGGAAAAGAAGAAAATATATACAAAGTTAGTTGAAATACCCATATAAGCATCAGGGTTGTAATTAGATTGTTCAGGAAGGATTTTCTAAGCAACCATACCGTTACATGGTCATTAAAAACAAATTTAGAAAACAAGCATACTAAAAATCATCAACACGTTGATATTTCAACGTTATTAAGTTCAACAGCCATGTGAGTAATCAGGAGTCCGTTTCCGACCGACACACTCCTAAATCTTACCTAGTTTATTAGCCCGTAGGAAGTAGTAAGTCCAGAAAAGAGAGGAGACTGGGTATGAAGCTAGCAAGGTCACTCCGCGAAACAAATAACACAGTTCCTACTGAAACTTTAAAGTCTGAACCCAAGTGTTTCACTCACAAGGCGATGGGATGAAAAGAAGTTCATCGTGTGAAATATTTTCCTTTAGATTGTTGATTTCTTTAAGGGATTTTAATTAATTCCAATTTAGACTTCGTTACAAACTAACATCAGTTCCAGAGATCATTGAGAACCAGAGAGGAGGACTAGACAGCTGTTTCGTCTTAGTTTGCGACTCTTCGGCTATCCACATCCACTACCACACCTAGGTTGGAACCTGTGACTTTCAGGTTACGACACCAAACTCATTTACCATAGCCACTTGGACAGGGGATTCCGTGAGGCATGAATTCTAAATCTGTCAATTCTCAACACAGCACTACCCTTAGCCAATATGTTTGACTAGCATTCACTTCACTATGGAGATAGTAGACCCCCAGTGGTTATGACCTCGCAGTAGAACTTGAGGACATCCATGTGGTAGTCATTAATGAACCGGAGATTGATTTTTAGATTACCGATGGGGTTATGGGGTATGAACTACTGAATAGTTCCAAACTGCTAAGACAAAGCATCTGTCCAGTGAGTGCTGCCTCATTTTCAGTGATCTCTTTAACTGATGTTAGTTCCTTGACGAAATCTACATTGAAAGATTTCATTTTATTTACACAAGTTGTAGACAGAATGTTATTTGTACACGAATACAATAATATTGCTTGGTAAGAATTACCCATATTATTATTATTATTATTATTTCATTGAAACTAAGGCAAAATGTAGGAAAACAATTAAGAAAAAACACTGAAACATGTGTCAGGTGGTGTTATAGGCATGGCAACTGTTGAACTTGTAGACTGTTAAAGTTTCCCGTCTTATCTATTATTTTCTGTGTCTGTGTGTGTGGAGGTGGGGGGAGTGACGATGTACTTTTGTTTAACTGGAAATCAAGGTTGTCTGGTTAATTATTATTATTATTATTTATTCCTTGGTTATTTTGTCCGTTCATTAATTTTACTCCTTTCTCAATCTACTTCTAATACTACTAATATCATATTTTGTTTTAATTCAGACGGTCTGATTTCCCTATTCATCTGTCTTGTTCAATAATTGACCTCTAGGCAGTAAAAATACCAAGACAGATAAAAGTGGGCAATAAATGTCATAGTATGTTGATAAAAATTTAAACATACTGTCATTTTCACACGATGATGATGATGATAATGATGACTTTTATCGAACCCTGGCGGTGGATGCGTACTGCCGATGATTCCCAAACTAGGGATGAAACTGCTGGCTGTCCAGTACTCCCTGGTTTTCAATGGTTCTCTAACTTATTTATTATTACTTTTTTTTAAATTTTTGATTACAGCTTGATTCCACACTGTATTTTTGGTACAAGTATGGAATTTTCAGCATGGATATGGTAGCCCAAATTTTGAAGGCCGACCATAGATTTCAGGCGTACGTCGGCAGGGGATCGAACCTCGAACCATGTGCATGATCGGCGAGAGTCCTAACCACTGTGCCACCAACGCACTGATATCAATCTGTGATCAACTCGTAAAAACAAAACTAACCCTTACAAACCAAACTATAGAAAATTAATCTGATGCTCGCTAGTGACTTGCTACAGGATGGAGTTTCCGGGAGTTCTAGTGAGAAGTAGTGACCAGTGAGGTCCAATTAGATGTCACGTGTGTGGATGGATTTCCCACAAACGACATTGGTTGGTGGTGGTGCTAAATCACGAATTGATAGAAGTTAGAATTCATGGGCTGGCCATTGAATCGGGTCCCAATGGCTGAATGGTATATGAGCTTTCCTTGTAACCGTAAGGTCCTTGGTTCGAACCCTGGAGGTGAGTGCGTAATGCCGATGAAACAGCTGTCCAGTACTCCCTGGTTTCCAGTGGTTCTCTAATTGATATCAATCCGTGATCAACTCGTGAATTAGTTGTGTTCTCTGAGGAGCTGGCTAATTTAATTGTGAAGCTTTCGTCGTCATCCTTCTAGACAACATTCCTCTTCAACGAAGGTTTTAGTACAAAATGACCTCATTTAGACTCTCCATGAATGATGTAATTGTATCTCCTGGAGACCACTGGTGTGACTGGCTTTTAATTCACGTCTCTCCTGATCATTTTTATTGACTTGGAATTCGATCTTTCTTGTCATGCGATGATTTACTTTTTATTAGCTGTTAAATTTAGTCCATAATAACGTTTTTGTTAATCGCTGTCTGATTCACTTGAGTACTAAGCAGACTCCTAGGAATTCCCTGGCATTACTGCCAGCTATCTCCTCTATTGAAAATTTCTACATAATCGCAATCAAATTGATGTCCATAATTATGCACATGCATTAATACGAAAGAGTATATATCATGTCCTTTTACAGCTAATTTGTGACCCTGGATTTCGATTCGAAGGGGACGCCCACTTGGACCGATGAAGTGTTTATCGCAGTTCATACAATTTATGTATTCATTTCATGCTGGATCCTTTGTTCTGCACAATGTCGAATGAAGTGATTGTGCTGTCTGGGTTGTGTGCTATATCTATTTCAAATGGTCTTAATATTCTAGGTGTTATTTCAGAGATACTCTTTATATATGGTAGAATGAATTTCCTTGTGTTCTTTGATGAAGGCTTGTTTATGGCGGTATGACTTGAGTTTAAACGCTTTTTGATGAAAGTGTATGGATATCCAATGTTTTCGAAGACTGTTAGTGTAGGTATTTTTCCTCCATTCTCTTCTCCAAACATTGGAGTTCTACAGTGTGTTTGAACTCTTTTAAACAATGTCTACACATAGTTTCTTTTATGAGTAATTGGGTTATTACTATGTGTGCGTTGACTTCCTACATACTTGTATTCCTGAACTTTCTGTATTAGTTCTCTTCATTAAAACATCTAAGAAACCAGTTTTATGTCTGATTCTTCTACCCTTGTGAATTGAATGTCTTCAAATATGTTGTGTTATTAATTTGTGGGTATATTCCCCGTCCAACTCATGGTTTTTCCAGTTTTCGGATTCCACTGAACAAACAGTCTGGTGTGTCATGTTACTCAATGGGTCTTTGTTGTGTATCTTCCATCCACTTTCATTTCCTTTAGCATATTTGTTGAGCAGTAGGTTGTTAGCTGGATCCTGGCTACAAATCATTGTTGCACTGTGTACCATCCATTAAATGACAACCAAATCAAACTGACTTTCAATAACCACAAATGATCTATATATCTATCTTTCTCAAGAAAAAGAGGAGGTTTGTAGCTCAGGTGGATGATTTTTATTTGGTTGTGTTCTCAAAGCTGTTTCATCATTTAACTGTCAAGCTTTCAATGATCCCCTTCTGAACAACGGTAAACTTCTACAACTGCGTCCCAAGAGATGCGAACGCATGAGTGACCTTGAGCCGACCAATCGGAAATTGGAGAATTTTTGCATAAAATTTTACGTATATTTACATAAAAAAGCATGAAAAAAAGACATTAAACAGGATATTTTTCTCTAATATAAAGTAAAACTATGTCCCACTTATAATGGGGTTTTTCAGTTTTTAAATTAAACCAATTTCTATACATGTATTCATCCAGATGACTAAAAATAACTTCGTTTTGACATCCGTTTATAGCTCTTATTCTATTTTTTTAGTCTTCCCCAGAAATCTTTGATTGAATTAGTATGAGTATCGGTTCTGGGATCGACGAATTCATGCGAATGGTTAACTCGATGATGTATATACCCCAAATCCGATAATCGGTTATATGCTGCCCATTCATCCGTGTGAATGGTAGTACCAGGCAAGACGAGCCTCTGAATAATAGGGAGAAGTGTATCAGTACTCCTATCTGGAATAAGTTTGATAAACCCTTTCCGAATCTGGGTGTCGTAAATTCTCAGAACCCAAACGTTATTTGCCCTCGCACGTCCTCGGTTGTACTTCTTCTTTATAAGAATCATTTCATCGATATGAACGACTTCACTGACTCCTGCCAACACTTGAATAATACTATTCATTTTCCGTGACGCTAAATCTCGACAAAACTGGAACCATTCCACAGTAGACGTTAACGTGTTTTCTGTCTGAGCCGCAGTTGATCCCACCCCGGACTTTAAAATTCATTAATGGCACATAAACAGGATATTGGTCAACGAAAGTTTCAATTTTTCGAAGAAAGTTCCTAGAAGACAATTAACTGAAAGTGTCACTTACCAGTACGATCACTTATTCGTTTCCTACACTGTGTACATCTAAATATATATATCCATCAATGACCTGGGTATAGGGGAGGCAGGTTCATAGAAGCACCACAACTACATATCCGAGTACGTCCTATTAATCTATTATCTAGGCAGTATTGAAATATGTGATCTGGGTGAAATTTGCATCTGAGCAGATGAACAGGGATCATTTTTGCGCTAGAATAATGGTAAGTTTCCTCAACCAATGACTAGCAAGCGTTCAAGGTCATCTGAGCGTTCGCACTCCTGGGATGCTATTCTTGAACTTCGCTTGAACAACATCTTCAGAAACGCAAGAACATAAATCACAATCGATGCCTAAAGACAATTATGGATACCGATTTGATTGGGAAAATATGAAAAAATTGAAAACAAGAGAAACACCGAAAATTCCAGACAATTTCTAGAAACCTGGTACTCAGATGAATCAGCGATTACCAAAAAGACAATACTATACATCAAATTTACCAACTAATAGAGAAGA
This sequence comes from Trichobilharzia regenti, assembly GCA_944472135.2. Taxonomy (NCBI): domain Eukaryota; kingdom Metazoa; phylum Platyhelminthes; class Trematoda; order Strigeidida; family Schistosomatidae; genus Trichobilharzia; species Trichobilharzia regenti. Next base: position 74,209,410 of record OX235263.1, read on the forward strand.
AATTACACGACAAGAATGTTCATATACCAGGTCAATAAAGGTGATCAATAAAGATGTAAATTGACAACCAATCATGACAAAGGTTGTCAGGTAGTACATATCTTATATCTTTCATTCACTTCTTATTAAAGCTTACACTGAAGATGTTGTCTAGAATGACAACGAAAACTCCGCAGTTAGATTAGCCAGCTCAGAGAAAACAAATAAATCGAAAAACGACCTGTTTATCTAATCTAATCTAATCTTCTGATTTCAATATTGGAAGTGGAATAAACAGTGATCTAAACGGTGCGAACCAGTGTTGTCCCTCTTTATCAATCAATAGATCCAATAGATATGTGATAACGATGACTTAACATAACATAACATATAACATAACATAAGCTTTATTCCAAATCAGTACTTGTGATACAGAATGGAATTCTCAGCATTTTACTACAATATTGCATCCAGTTTTTTACATTAACAATAAATAAAGTTCTACATAGATTAAAGTTATCTCAACAACATATTAGTATGTCGGTAGCAAAGCCAAAATTAAAGTGTTTGAAGGTGTTAGAAAAGTAGATACTACTAGCATATTTACTGGCGTAAGCGATAGCAAAATGGTCGAGATATACAGAGTGTGAAAGAACGAACAAGAATGTTTTAAGTAGAGTTTGCAAGGAAGAGAGAAACAAAACAGCACATAACAAAAATAAATACAGAATGAAGAGCGAGAAAACGTTGTACCTATAAATGATGTGAGTTGGAAAGACGAGATCCATTGGTTCTACTGACTATTTAATAAGTTAAAGGTTTCATGCCTGATGCATTCTTTATCGCACAGAACACGGGCTAGGTAGGGTATGGATGAGTTTTTGTACTTACTAGTGCGGGCATATAGTTTCCTATATAGGCTTCTTGTTTTCCCTGAAGAGATACATGGGGAGAGTTGTGAATGTAGAGGGTGTTGTGAGTCAGATAAAATGGATTTCGCCCATTTTTCACATGAGTCCATATGCCTGTCCACCAGAATATTAACTAGCTGGCTAAGTGGCAAGCTGCTTACCCTGCTGACAACCTTTAACATCCTACGTAATAAGGTATAGTCTTTCTTCAATAGCCCAGGAAAGACTAAGGGGGAGCAATAGAGAATAATAGGCAGAATACGGGAGTTAACAAATTGTAGGAGTAAGGGTTGGGTTACACCAGAATGTCTTAACTTCTTGATGTAGAAGGTAAGACGGTATATTTTCTTGGAAATCGTCAAGATATGAGACGACCAGGAAAGATCAGAAGATAGAGTGACGCCTAGGTATTTAATTTCCGACTTGGTTTCTATTTCACTGCCATCTATGTTGCACACCTCGTGAGTGCTAACCAGTTTGTTTAGGTCAGATTTATGCCTAAGGGTGAAATTAACTGTTTGGCATTTGGAGGGGTTTAAGGTTAGACCGTTTTCCTTGGACCATTGGCTAATTTCCGATAAGAAGCCATTTAGTTTAGAGCAGTCACTTTGACATTTGACAGGTAAAGATACAGTTAGGTCATCAGCATATTTGACAAAGTTAATGTCATTTGAAGACGGTAGGTCATGTAGGAAGAAAGAAAAGAGAAGTGGGGAGAGTACAGCACCTTGGGGGACACCAGCTTCTGTGAGCACAGCAGAGGAGGATTGGCCTTTGTATACGGTGTACTGCATTCTGTTTGAAAAGTAGGAATGCAACCAGTTAGTGACCCAGGACTCGGTTTGTGTCATGGAGAGCTTATTTAGCAAGAGACTTCTAGGTACAGAGTCGAAAGCAGAAGTAAAGTCAAGAAACGTGCAGCGGACATATTTGGCACCTTTGTCTAATGATGAGATAATACTGTTGTGTAAGACGGCTGCAGCGTCTAAAGTACTCCTACCCTGTCTGTAGGCAAATTGTTTGGGGTCTTCGAAGCTTTTAAGGGAGGGTTCGAGTTTAAGAAGTACTAGTTTTTCCATGAGCTTTAGAAACGGGGAAGTGATGGCGATGGGTCTGAACTTTACGTTCTTGCTATTTCCAGGTTTAGGGACAGGGACTATTTTAATGTCTTTCCATGGAACAGGTACAACGTTTTCGGAGAAAGAAGCATTTAGGATATTAGTTAGAGGAAAACATAAAGCATCTGCACATTGTTTTAGAACATATGCAGGTATGCTATCAGGGCCAAGACTATGTGAGGGCTTAAGAGTTTTAAGACATTTCAAAACATCGAGAGTATTGAAGTCCTGGAAGTTATCAGCTACAAGATTAGTAACGTTAGAAGTGGTTATAGTAGAAGGAGAGCGTAAAAAAGACAGATTAAGAGCATTAACATCACAAGAGGGAAAAACATTACATCGCTTACTTTTGCCAGTAATTTCATTGAAAAGTTTCCACATGCTGTTAGGAGATTTGCATGATAAAAGTGTTTGGTTATAGATAGCATTAAGATTTTTGATTTCAGATTTGATTTGAGCATTAATCTTTTTAAGTCCTAACTTGTCTTTGCATTTATATAACATTTCTTTTTGCCTGCGAAGTTGTTTGAGACGGGGAGACGAGAAGCGGTCGAGGCGTTTGAACAGTGTTTGTTTGGGACAGCATATGTCGAGGCAGAACTTAAGATAATCCATTATATTGGTGATTGAGTCATCTAATGTACTTTCATAGAATAGATCCCAGTTGGTATCTTTTAACATGCATCTTAGATTGAGTAAGTTGTCAGATGTGTAGCATCTTTCTTGTGCTTCGTAGACAGGTGTGAGAAGATTTTAATATGTGTTTTGCTGTATATTTTTGGCAAAACGCGGACAATGCAGTGATCGGAGTTATGTATCGGTGAACGTCTACGTGTTTCATATACTCCTTCGTCATTAGTAAAAACGAGTCGAGAGTTTTGTCAAGTCGAGTGGGAAATTTGACTATGTTTGTGTGACCAAGAGCTTCAAGAAAGGAGCAATCTGATGTGTTGAAGTCTCCAGTAATAACGGATAGAGAGTTGTCGAAGTTGGCAGCAGCAAACATGGTGAATTCATCAGCAAAATTAGATAGATCAGATGGAGAGCAACTAGGAGAAATGTACATGTTTGTAATATAGAATTGCTTATATTTGGGGATATGTTTGGGGCGACATTTGACAGTAATACAGTCAATGAAGTCATTTGAGAAGGTGAAGCAGACGTTATTTGAGACAGACCATTTGGAGTGAATAAAAGTTGCAACGCCACCACCATTTTTCTTATTACAACATTGACGGTCTTGACGAAATAAAATAAAGTCCTTTAGTGAGATAAGGTTGTCATCATACAGTTCATGCAACCACGTTTCTTGTAATGTGATTATGGCGGTGTTATGATACGTATCAGTTGACATCAGGGATTGTAGGTACATTATCTTATTTGGCAGAGAGCGACAGTTTGAGTTCATTATGACGGGGACCGTAGTTAAGTGTATTGGTGTACGTTTGAGAGCTCTCTGCCAACCACTACGATGTTTCCTTCTTGGTTTCTTAGGAATATGAAAGTCATTTGGTCGTAAATCATTAATAAAGTTACGAGAGTAAATGATTCTGTTAGAATTCATATTTAAGTGATAAATGTATGCTGGTAAACAGTAAACTGGATGCAAAATGTAGATATTTTGGTAGCAGGCCCAAAAATTCGAACAGGCCGCCAAGGTCAAGGTCGAAGCTTTATACCTTCATGTGAATGGTCTTCATTTGTTTCCAAGGCAAGATGTAGAGGATACCCATTAACTTCTCTCTCTCTCTGTGTGTGTGTGTGCGTATAAAACAATGGATGTGCAGTGAACTGCCTGTGTTGATACTGAACAGATTTATTTCCAATAGTTTAGCCTAATTACTGGATAATAAACAGGTTAAGATATCATTTTACAACATGAAATCTAATCTATTTATCCAATAAGGAATTATCTTTCCATGAAGCATATTGTACAAACAAAAAGGAGTATTAACTAATTCAATTTATCAAAATAAAAAAAACAAATCAAAACCAAAAATTTATTCTCAAGAGCTAATTTGTAAGGATTTGATTTTTTCCTCGGTGTTGATCACTGATCACCAGAGAGTACTGACCGAACAACAGTTTAGTTGTAGCATGTTAGACGTTGGAATTCATGAGCCACTGAATCATGCCCAAGTGGTTGAATAGTCTGCAAACTTGACTTGTCACCACAAAGCCCTGGGTTCGCGTCCCGATGGGCGTGTATTGATGAAGAGTACCGAATTGGGACGAAACAGCTATCTAGTTCTCCCTTGTTTTCAATGGTACTCTAAATGATATCAATCTAAGATTAAATCTGAAAAGTTATTCAACAAAACTGTTTGTTCATTCGAATCTGATTTAAGAATAATTATTCAAAAGAAAAGTAATGAGAATGAAAACTGTTCATATCTTTTGTACACTGATGTTTCTTGTTTATTGAATTTTGTGATAGACCCATTATGCGTCAGACAGTGGGAAACGAGAAGACAGGGATATCCTGGACCAACGTGAAGAACCTAGAAGACCTGGATTTCGCGCGTGGAAGATTAATGCTTGATGTCACACAAAATCGAAGACTTAGAAGAGAAAACCGACAAACTGGTCGAAGAAGTAGCCGGAGAAGACAGGACTCCAGGTGAACATAGACAAGACGGAGGTTATGAAAATAACCAACCAACCAACCAACCAACAACAACAACAACAGAAACATCCAGCGACAATCACCATCAACGAGACGGATTTGAAAGACGTTACTTCATTCATTCACTTATCTAGGGAGCATTGCCTCAACTACAGACAGTCGGAACAGACGAGGATGTCAAATCGAGCGAGAATCGGGAAGGCGAGAAACACACACATTCATCAACCTGAAACCAATCTGGAAATCTTCGTCACTCAACTCAGCATCAACAACAAAATTCAGTCGGATTTTCAATACAAACAGCGTCAAGTCAGTCAGCTCTTCTATACGGATCAGAAAGTTGGCGGGTGGGTCACAAAGAATATTTCCAACAGCCTGTTGTAGACCTTCATCAACCAACAACTGTCTTCGCTAGCTCTATACTGAAGATGAGATGGCCGGGCTGGGCCGGGCCGGAAAGAATCACCAACAAGAAACTATGGGCACTAACAAACAAAACAAGAACCAATCGCCCCCCGCCCCCAATAAATATGCAGGAGAAAGTGGATTGAGATGGATTGGACACTCGCGACTGAGGAGGCCTCTGGGTGACATCGCGAGCGCGTCAGGCCATCGCTCGAGTGGAACCAGACCGAAAGGGAAGCGGCGAGTGGGTCGTCGGTGCAAGGGTGGGTGACATGGAGGAAATCGTGTGAAGAGAAGTTGAAACACAGTATGGACTAAGATGGATGCAGGTGAAACGTACAGCAAAAGGAAGACAGAAGTGGCAAGTGGAGACGTGCAGTTGAAGCCCTATGTTCCACTAGGAACCCAAGGGAACAATAATAATAATAATACAGTACATATCAGCTGGATGGATGGAGAACTGAAGTAGGCTTAACAATATCAGAGAGCTGTTTAAGCTGAGTATTGAATTTTCATCAATGTACACGCATGACTCTATAAGAGATTCATATCGGGGCAATTAGATCTTCAAACAATTATATTATCTTGGTTATAGGATTTTGTAGGGAGTTGGATTGATCTCATTTGTTAGATATTGTCACATTAGAGAGATCACTGAAAACCAGAGAGAACTGGACAGTTGTTTCTTTCTAGTCTGGAACTCTTCATCAGTGTGCACACTAGATTACACCAGGAATTAGACCTGGGATCTTCACGTTGTGTGGTCAAGCTCGTTAATCATTCAGCGACTTGCGCGGGAAGTCACTGACTGGCGAATTTCAACTTCTGTCAACCTTCAACTAATGACCTCGATAAGCCTCCGACTCAGCCCCAGGGCATCCATCCAGTGACTATCAGTGAGATCAATTTCGCTCATTCTGTTTTGTAGGGATTTCGTTTAACCTGAGGGCAATGGGTCCGATCCTCGGTGAAGTTATCGGTGAGTAGTGTTGGAGTAGAGTTACAAACTAGGATGAAACAGATACCCAATAACTATTTAGTGTACAAAGGTTCTCTAATTGATGCCAGTCCATGATCAAATTGAAAACTATTCAAATCCTCACAAAGCAACACATGGAAACTGGCTAATTTATACCGTTAATTTCTTATTTGAATATTTTTGTTTTTCAAACAACAACAATATCATGTTTCAATCACAACAAGTGTCCATATAATATAGACAAATAATTGTTATCGGAGGTTTTTGTACTGACAAATGGTCAACAATAAATAAATCAGGTGGAAAATTAAAACTTCAGAGCGAAAACAAAAAACACTAACTTTAAACTGGAAATATTTCCGAAATGAAATTTTCAACTGTCTTATTTAAGTGAAACACAAAAGAATTAATAATAATAATGATAATCAGGAAGCCTGCTTCAAAATTTGAGCTACAAAAAACTTACTCCATTATATTGCATTACATAATTTTAATTGTTTCTTCATTCGTCTTAATATGTTAGCAATCTGACCTCTAGTGGTGTCTTCCACTCTCCAGAATATTTCAACTGCTTACAACCTGAGGATAGGCAAGTTTCTAATAAACTTAAGGAAACACAAGATTGTGAATGTACAAACTGTCACTGTCACTGACTGAGAAATGAAACGAATTAACTGAATTGTCTTCAATTATTCTGCTATTGTTATTATCTCCTTCGATCAAAAACATGTACTCCCACACCTCTTGATAATTGCCATTCAACCAGGTGTCGTGCATTTCTCGAAGAAGGCAAAGAAGAAATATGAAAAAAGGGGATTGGTTTACGCTTCAGGTCAGAAGACAGCAATGTGTCACACGATCTACTGTCAATTACTATTTTACTCAGAGACTATTGACAAAGAGGAACTATTATGCAATAAATTCCTCTGGAAATTCTGTATTTTAATATGCTGATTGCATAATCACTGTTCAGAATAAGGCTATTTTTAATACTGTTATTACCAATAAACTCATTAGTTTCTAAGTTACCTTTCCTTTTTAATTTCAAAGTTAGACAACAGGAAGAGTTACATTCAGACATTCGGCACCGAGGCCAAGATATTCAAAGTGTAAGCATCAACGCGTTGCACCAATAAATCAGTCACTGACTGCATTGGACAACAAATGGTTCTTTTATTTGACGGCGTTTACTGGTTTAGATCATATAAATCGTCGCTCATCAGTCTCACAAGTGACCAATTCTCACTTATTATCGAGGTTATAGAACCACTAAAATTAAAGAAGACTTTATCTGAACATTATGATGCATCAGAATATTTCATACAATCCGATCGTACATCAACCTTATCACTTCAATTTATATGAATATTTAAAAACTAACCGGTAGATTATTAGGGAATTTAAAAGTAGGGAGCCGAATAATTAACAATAGTCTTGGAGAATAATAAAGTAAGTTAACCATGATAACAAAACACTTTTCTCACACGTATGGTTGAGAGAGGGTGACGCTTAATTTCGCGAATGGTTAGTAGATTACTATGCCGCCAGTCCTATAACCATCGAAATAAGCCAAAGTAGTGAACAATCCTGGTCTAACATAAGTGATTGGGTTGGATAGCCAGCCGACAGCAGACCATACCCTCACATAAACGTCTGGAAACCGATCACTAAACTGATGAATATCTCACCAATTTGAAATTACAAAACCACGCTCTACTACAGACATCTACACTGTACAAGTGGCTGCATCAACTTCAATCTACACATACGGGTGTGTTTGTTTGTTTGAGGGGACACATATGATTCACAGGATGGTAGCGGAAACTAAACAGAAATTGTCTGATAGACAGACGGTCAAGCTCCACAACCTCGATAAACACAGATGTTCGACCACACCCTTCGTCTACACCAAAACATATTATTCATATGAATCATAAGACCAGCAGAAGCATTCAATAAATTCTCTTCGCCCTCCTTTAACTTCTGGGCTATCTATATTTTCCAACAATCTCAATACATTACATTCACTTCATTTCATGTCGTTTCAATCATGTCTACGTCTGTAAAACTCACTCTACACTCACACACACACATTTTAAGACAGGAACATGCAATCACGTGTATCAATCTCAGTGTACACTCACGAATATTAGCAATTCTCTTTCAACATACTGACAGGAATTTCTCCTTCTGGAAATGAAGGAAGGACATTGTGGAGTATTGCAGAATGCTCTAGATCTAAACAGTACTGCTTCACACTGCAATGTTGTCGTTTATTACATTGCCTGTAGGCTTTGTACAAGAAGGTGTAAATACATTGCAATGAAAAAAAACACGACAAATATTCTGTATTGTGTACAAAAGCATCTCTCAAGACACAGCCATTAATATAATAATTATTACTGTTATCATTAAATGAAATATATATTATTACTATAAAAACCCTAACTACCTGATATACCGCAGTTAAATTTTGAAGTAAAATATGATTACAAAGAGTTAAAGCCAAGATTGTATTCCAAACCTGACACGGCCGAATATTTCAATATGCTGAGTTTATATTCATATAAGAATAACACTTGGACAATGTGGTAGAATATAATTCCATTATGGATAAAATTTATTTTGATAAAATCACACACGATCATATAGTAATACTTACTGATGACCACCTTTCGAGCACAATTTACTGCTGCTCATAATCATATCAAGGCACTACTCACATAACTTCCTTGCTTCATTTATGTACATGAGTAAAAATTGATGATTGGACATTTGAATAAAATCAATATAAGATTTCCGTGAATCAGAAGGGAAGATAAAATTTACTCGGATACAGTATTAGTGTTGTCAATAAAATACAATAGGATGGAAAATTAGACAAGTGTTGCCACTGTATAAAATGGGAAATAAGATGCTTTTATACTAAAATGAATAAATTACTTGTCACAGTATTGATAGGATCCCACACATTTTGTTATTGAATGTTAATCTCGCATATATGGTATATCATCACTCCCACATATTTTGTTATTGACTGTTAATCTCGCATAGATGGTATATTATCATTTCTCACGCACTTTGTTATTGACTATTACGATCAATTATTTCAAATGCTGTCAGCTGTCTATAATGTTGTAAAATGTATAAATACCATGACTTTCTTTGTCGTAGTTGTTGTACTACAGTATACAGTCACAGGCCAGCCTTTGTCTTTTGATATTTGCGTGCTTCACTGAATCGGAAGGTACCACAAGCAGATAGGCATATTAGTCAGGCGCAGACAGAACAAGGCGACAACGTTCTCATTTAATTCCCTACAGTTATAACAAGTATTATAACGTGAATTCAAATACATTTTAACATTATTTATTATCCTCCTCTGATTTCACTGGTGGTAATAATATCTTCCACACCTCTGGCACTATTTGCGTTCAGTCACTTCCATTGCATGAGTTGGCTGTAGACTTCCATAGGAGATTAACTAACAACGCTCGTCTAATTCCCATAGTATTCCATTTATTGATAACATTAATATTATTTCCGAATGTATTCTATCATCCTTTCTCTTTCACGCAGGTTTCATATTCACTTTATTCAAATGTCTAATCATCAATTTTTACTCATGTAAGTGAATGAAGTAAGGACCAAGTTAAACTTTAAGCACCACTAACTACCAATCAGAAAATGACCTCTAAAGCACCAATCACGCGGAGGAGGCATTTTTGTGTATGGAATACACATATTTATGAAAAAATTGCATAAAACTGTAAAAAAGTGTTACAAAGGATAGCTTCCTCTCACATGGGATAAAAATAGTTCTCAGTTTTAGGTTGGTGTATCAACAGAGTATAATTCCATTGTGGGTAAAATTTATTTTGATAAAGTTTCATAGTGTTATGCAGCAATATTTACTGAGCAATAGATTGTGCTCGTAACGTTACCAGTAAATATTACTACTGTATAAAATTGTGAGACTATCAGAATAAATTTTACCCACAATGGAATTAAACTATACCACAGTACACAAGTTTTTATTCAAATATCAACAGAGTAATTTAACCACATTCTATGCATGTTATTATTTAGGTCTTCTAACCCTAGCAACAACCCTAATCTTTCCTGAACCTAACCCTAATGGGAAAATATCCCTAAACTAACTGTAATCTAACTCGAACCAAAACTATTGTCGCCTTCGTTAGATTAACCTAACCCTAAATTGTCCTTGGCTTAAAGAGTAACTTAATCTTTTGCAAACCTTGGCTGAAACTTGCCAGATATCCCATTTAATAACATAACACTTCGATTAGCAAATTTTATTGATGATGACATTATTATTTGATTGCATGGAGGATTTCATCATGAGCTGACATCAGTTAGAGAACCATTGGAAAACCTGAAAGGAGTAGCCGACAGCTGTTTCGTCAGCCATGTTTGGTACTCTTCATCAGTATGCACCCACCACCAGGGTTCGAACCAAGGACTTGGTTACAAGGTGAGCCAGCTCGTATACCATTAAGCCACTGGGACCCGATCCAATGGCCTTTGAATTCTAAATTCAGCCAATTCACGACATAGCGCGACCACTTCGCAATGTCTTCTTCGATGAGTTACTGCCTCATCTTCAACCTGACGTAAACTACTGATCACGGCTTCCCACTAGAACCCCAGGTTAGCTGCCTGAATACGGCCAGTCACTAGTGGGCATCAGATTAATTTTCAAGTATTGGTTTTGTAGGGAATTTTTTGATTGCATGGAGGATAAAAGCATGAGCTGACATTAGTTAGAGAACCACTGTTGGATTCCACTAACTTGCTCAATGAGCTTTCAAGGTAACTGGTGCTTGAAGTTTAGCGTGACCTGAGAAAGTTATGTGAGTAATGCCTTGATATAATTAGCAGCAGCAATAAATTGTGCTCGAAAGGTGGTCATCAGTAAATATTGCTGTATAACTCTGTGTGATTTCATAAAAATAAATTTTGTCCAATATGGAATTACTCAGTTGATAGTTATTCCTCGCCCTAACCCGACACGACCCGACCATGTGTGCGTGTGTGAGAGAGGGTGCGAAAACAATTCATTCTCACGCTTAACCTACCTTTGTAAAACATTATAACCTTCCTTTTTCATCACTATCTGAATACATTGCAAACAGTAGAATCAACTATCACCCTCCTGACATCAGAATCCCCTTGCCACTTTTCACATTTTCATTTTAATATAAATTGAATTGACAATCACAATGTGTAATCAATCAGATTATTGAAATATATGTTACACAATTCCATCCAAATTTCCACATGAACTCCGCCTCATCACAACTCTATCCGAAATAAGTTTTTTCTTTGTGACAAATCAACCAATCACTTTATAACATATAGTATTATCGATTCGATCGTTAAAGGAAACAACATCGAAGTATTTCAGTGCCAGGAAGACCTTTCACTAAAGCACCAACATATTTACACGGGATTATTAGAAACCAATTCGGTTGAGTATTATTCAGAATAATAAAAATAATATGATAATCTTACATCAGGGATTATTACTTCAGTAAATTTCATGTAGAAATATAGTCTAGACGAATTGCACAATTACATTTTTAGTATTTTTAATATATTTACGCGTTGAAGTTTCTGTAGCAGTTCGGTTAAGTTTTAGGGATGGAGTAGCTAGCACCACGCCCAAGCCCTCCCTCTTTATTCGGGGTTTGGACCGGCTAGAAAACTAGCGAGCTAGTAATCTAGGCGATTTCACCCATAATCGAAGACTTAGAAGAGAAAACCGACAAACTGGTTGAAGAAGCAGCCGGAGAAGACAGGACTCCAGGTGAACATAGACAAGACGGAGGTTATGAAAATAACCAACCAACCAACCAACAACAACAACAACAGCAGAAACATCCAGCGCCTATCACCATCAACGGGACGGATTTGAAAGACGTTACTTCATTCATTCACCTTATCTAGGGAGCATTGCCTCAACTACAGACAGTCGGAACAGACGAGGATGTCAAATCGAGCGAGAATCGGGAAGGCAGGCGAGAAACACATTCATCAACCTGAAACCAATCTGGAAATCTTCGTCACTCAACTCAGCCAGGATCAACAACAAAATTCGGTCGGATTTTCAATACAAACAGCGTCAAGTCAGTCAGCTCTTCTATGCGGATCAGAAAGTTGGCGGGTGGGTCACAAAGAATATTTCCAACAGCCTGTTGTAGACCTTCATCAACCAACAACTGTCTTCGCTGGCTCTATACTGAAGATGAGATGGCCGGGCTGGGCCGGGCCGGAAAGAATCACCAACAAGAAACTATGGGCACTAACAAACAAAACAAGAACCAATCGCCCCCCACCCCCAATAAATATGCAGGAGAAAGTGGATTGAGATGGATTGGACACTCGCGACTGAGGAGGCCGCTGGGTGACATCGCGCGCGTCAGGCCATTGCTTGAGTGGAACCAGACCGAAAGGGAAGCGGCGAGTGGGTCGTCGGTGCAAGGGGGAGTAAGAGGAAAAGAAGGTGGAGACGTGCAGTTGAAGCCCTATGTTCCACTAGGAACCCAAGGAAATAATAATTGCACAACTAGGAGTTAAAAATATAGGAATGACGGTGATAAAAGTTTTTGAGAACTAAAACTCAGACAACTCTTTTGTTACATTGATTTATGATTGAAATTATTGTGAAAACCAAAAATATCCTTTCACTCGACTTCCACACAATTACAGAGCTGAATGTTTGTACCTTAGACCTTGACAAACTGATTTTATTTTCAAGATTTAATTTGTAGGAATATAATTTATTGCAAGACTTTGATCACGGATTGATACCATTCAGAGAACCACTGAAAACCAATAGGGAGCACTGGACAGCTGTCTCCTCCTAGTTTGGCACTGTCCAGTATTAATCAGCCTCTAGGGGTCGAACCCAGAACCATCCCGGTAACCAGATTAGCTCGTCCACCATCCAGTCACTGGGATCTGATTCAATGGCCCGTGAATTCCAATTTCTGCCAATTCATGATATTAAAATCCCAAACGTCTGTCAATGTGCATCGGCCCAACCGGGTGGACCAACAATAAAAATAAAAATGTATGTGTATTAGTGCTTAAGCGCAATCTCTCCCCTTTTTTTATTAGTAGTACATTTTCAAATACCAACACCATTCCCATGCACATGAATGAGTTCACAAAAATCCTGTCACCTCTCTCAGGTTAAAAATCAGGATTAAAGGATTAAAGCGACAAATTCCTATAGCTAGGTCATTCAATTTAGAAATTAATTAGCCTATCAAATTTCATGTCTTCATTTTTCACTTCAGACAATGGCTGTAAACACCAGTCTTTTTTTGTCACAACCAATCAGCTTTAAGGTTAGTTAACCGTTTCAATTGCTAAAAATAATTTGATTGGTTCAGCCAGCCATCTATCTACAACACGAGAGAGAGAGTAGACAGTATTTTGCTAGCATAAGAAAGCATAAGAGTTTTTAAAAAAATGTTATTCATTCAACCAGACTTAGAAACGCACCGCTGTTACCCCAAAATAAATAATGAAATATTAATGTGATAATGACTATCACAATTGGATTACTATCATTTTACTCTGCATAAACAAATCATAAGAAAAAAAACAAAGGGGGAAAACGATAATTATAATACTAATAATAATTTGAGTAACTTTTATCCCTCTCTTCTACCTGGTCATTCAACCAACACAACAGCAATATCAAGTGCATGAGAGAGAGGAGAGATATACACCCTAAATTCAACTGCTACTACTAATATATACCATTTCTTCTCTTCCCCTTCGTATCATTCGCCGAAAAATTCAACATCTCGGTGATATAAACATTTTCCTAAATAAATCTAATTAACCAATAAAAATAACTCGTATTTACCCTCCGTTTTACATCCAAAATATCGTCGTATACTAGAATCACTAGTAGTGGTAGTAGTAGTAGTCCCCTGACATTAGGCTCATATGACTCGACACCTGCAAATACTCTACCATCATCATCATCATCATCACCATCGGCAACAAAGAGAGTGAGAAATACTCTAAACATGTATGAAAATCATATGTCATCACAGTTACTACACTCTGTCTACACCTATGTTCCACTTATACATTCCACTGATCTTTGGATATAACTCAATCACTTTTGAACAAAAAATAAAATGTTTCCCAATTATATTTGAATTGTTTTGTGGATTTATGTATCAGGAAAGAAAATTATATCAAATCATTAAGAATCGATCGATAAAACTGTATGTAAAATAACATGTTCATTATTCGGTGAGTACTTACTGGGTTTTCGAAAATTTTCTGTTCATATCATTATTTACATTCATGTGCGTCATCCATTTATTCTTATGCTTTGAGCGATATTCAATATTTTGTCGTGTTATTTTTTTTTCTTTCGAAATTTCAATCGATAATTTTAATGAATAATGAAGCAATCAGAGTAGAAAGCTGATAACTAAACTTTACTTGCTTTAAAAACACTATTTTTTTGTTCTATGATCATGTATTGTGTTGTTTTTTTCAAAACAGCGTCTGAAATTAGCACACCTGTCTATAATTGATTAGTAAATGATATCAATCTGAAGTCTGATCACAAATTGAAACTTGTTGGAGAACCATTGAAAGTCAAAGTTTAGGACTCAGTTATCAGTTTGAGGTGAGCTCGTTAACTATTGAAGAAACTTGACTTACGTTCACTCATGTGAGCTGACATCAGTCAAAAAAGCACATTGAAAATCAGCAGGGAGTACTGGATAGCCGTTTTGTCCATCTAGTTGGAGATTCTTCAACACTACGCACCCACTGGGGTTCGAACCGACGGCATTTCGGTTACAAAGAAAACTTGTAGACAATTCAACCAATGAGATTCGATATAATGGTTCATGAATTCTGATTTTCACCGATTCATGAGTTTAATGTGACCACTAACCAATGTTATTAGCAAGCGTTTGTCCTCATGCGTACTGCTGAAGTACCGCAAAATAAAACAAAACAGCTATCCAGCATTCCCTACTGGTTTTTCCCTGTTTCTCTAACTGATGTCAGTTTGTGACTGAACTTGAAACAAATCAAATTCTTGGAAATCGGCAATTAGAAATAGCATTGATTTGTCAGCGTTTAAGGGTCTACAAATATTTAGTTGAATTTTTAACACAAAACTATGAGAGAATAATCTGAAAGGATATATTTTCTTGATTTTTTACGACGGTTTTGAATCAGGAAATAGAGCAAATTATTCCTACATTTGTTTAACTCATAATTGTGCAATTCGTCTAGACTATATTTCTACATGAAATTTACTGAAGTAATAATCCCTGATGTAAGATGATCATATTATTTTTATTATTCTGAATAATACTCAACCGACTTGGTTTCTAATAATCCCGTGTAAATATGTTGGTGCTTTAGTGAAAGGTCTTCCTGGCACTGAAATACTTCGATGTTGTTTCCTTTTACGATCGAATCGATAATACTATATGTTATAAAGTGATTGGTTGATTTGTCACAAAGAAAAAACTCATTTCGGATAGAGTTGTGATGAGGCGGAGTTCATGTGGAAATTTGGATGCAATTGTGTAACATATATTTCAATAATCTGATTGATTACACATTGTGATTGTCAATTCAATTTATATGAAAATGAAAATGTGAGAAGTGGCAAGGGGATTCTGATGTCAGGAGGGTGATAGTTTATTCTACTCTTTGCAATGTATTCAGATAGTGATGAAAAAGGAAGGTTATAATGTTTTACAAAGGAAGGTTAAGCGTGAGAATGAATTGTTTTCGCACCCTCTCTCACACACGCACACATGGTCGGGTCGTGTCGGGTTAGGGCGAGGAATAACTATCAACTGAGTAATTCCATATTGGACAAAATTTATTTTGATGAAATCACACAGAGTTATACAGCAATATTTACTGATGACCACCTTTTGAGCACAATTTATTGCTGCTCATAATTATATGAAGGCATTACTCACATAACTTTCTTGCTTCATTTATATACATGAGTAAAAATTGATGATTAGACATTTGAATATAGTGAATATGAAACCTGCGTGAAAGAGAAAGGAAGATAAAATACATCTGGAAATAATATTAATGTTATCAATAGATAAAATACGATGGGAATTAGACGAGTGTTATTAGTCTATCTCCTGTGGACGTCTATACCCAATTCGTGCAATAGAAGGGATTCAACGCAAATACCTTAGATATGTGATTTTATCAAAATAACATTTTATACATAATGAAATTATATTTCTACCACATTTCCCAGTGTTTTTCTTATATCAATAAAAACCGTGCATATTTAAATATTAGGCCATGTTGGGTTTTGGATAAAATCTTGGCTTTAACTCTGTGTAATCATATTCCACGTCAAAATGTAACCTCCATATTTCAGGCAGTGATGAAAACAGTAATATTTGTAATGTTTGTATTTGGAAAAATGCGTTTGTACACAAGACAGAATATTCGGCGTGTTTTTTTTCATTGAATGGAATTTACACCTTGTACAGAGCCTACAAGAAACATAATAAACGATAACATTGCAGTGTGAAGCAGTACTGTTTATATCTAGAGCATTCTAAAATACTCCACAATATTCTTCCTTCATTTTCTTCAAGAGAAATTCCTATTAGTATGTTGAAATGGAATTGCTTACGCTTGTGAGTGTACACTGAGAATGATACAACACGTCATTAGGAGCTGTTTGAAAATGTGTGTGTTTGTAGAGTATGTATCACAGACGTAGACATGATTGAAACGACATGAAATGAAGTGAATGTGATGCATTTAGATTGTTGGAAAATATAGATAGCCCAGAGGTTGGTGGAAGCTCTGGCGTTATTATTTCAACTGTGAAGTTGTGAAGAGAATTTATTGAATTCTATTGTTAGTCCTATGGTTCATATGAATAATATGCTTTGATATAGATTGAGGGTGAGGTGGAACATGTGTTTATTGAGGTTGTGGGACAGGACTGTTTATCAAGCGATTTCTCTTCAAGTTCCATCACCATCCTGTGAATCATACATGTCCAATCATTCACACCCACACACACACGTTTTTGTAAATTGGATGTGACGTGATCACTTGCCCAGAGTAGAAGTTTGTAGAATGGCGTGTTTTTGTGATTTTCAGTTGATGAGATATCCTTCAGTTGATTGATCGATTCCTAGGTGTTTATGTGAGGGTATATTCTGTTGTCGGCTGGTTATCCTCCAAAGCCTCAGGATGGTCGGGGGTGGGTGCCTTGCGCTGCGGGTTGGCCACCCCTCCGCACACCTCTTGAAATGCTCCCACATGACCGGGCGTCTTACATAGCCTCTCCTGAGGAAGTCCTACTCACTGCCTTCACGTGGCGGAGGTGTTTTTCACCAAAGTGAGAGGGCAAAAGCGGATGCCCGGCGCTCTTCACCGGGTTGACTGTCCATTGGATGACAGTCTAGGGGAGATGGCTAAACCCTGATTCCAAACCTCCAACGACTGGCGTATGAAGCTCACCGGGGCTCACCGGCAGACGTATGGACAAAGGGCTTATTGGATGCCCTGGATGACTGGCCCCATTCAAAAAGGCGAATGAACCGGACTCCGGTCACCGGCTGCCAATGGATAGTGGACTCCTTACTCCACTCCTACTGCCTTGTAGGTCACACTTGGTTGTGTAAAGGCTAGAGCTGCACTCTCAAACAAAGGCCGAGCGATGCTGGGGACATCACTCGTACCCAATTCCCATGAAACTTCATGGTTCATGAAGCCGGCTCATCCTCCCGTAGGAGATAGCCGAAGTAAAGTAAGTAAGTAAGTAACACAACAAGTCCTTTATGTTAAAGAGAGACTGTTCACGACTTTGGCCTTTTTTGATGTTTGTTGGAGTGGTGGCATAGTAAGCTGCTAACCATTCGTGAAAATAAGCAGTACCCTATCTCAAATATGCGTATGAAAAAAGGGTTTTGTTATCATGGTTAACTTACTTTGGTATTCTCCATTTGATTATGTATTACCAAGACTATTGTTAATTATTCTGCTGCTTGCTTTTATATTCTTTAATGTTTCATTTGTCATTTTTTAAATATTCATATTGACTGAAGTAATAAGGTTGATGTGTGATTAGATTGTGTGAAATGTGCTGGTGGTGCATCCTAGTGTCTAGATAAGCTCCTCTCTATTTTTAGTGACTTTACAGCCTCGATAATAAGTGAACAGTGGTAACTGGTGAAATCGATCATTAATAATTTTTGTGATGCGTAAACTAGTGGACACCATGAAATGAAAGAAGAACCATCTGTTGTCTGATGCAGTCAGTGACTAACTTAATGGTGCAACGTGTTGATTCTTAAACTTAGAATAGCTTGGCCTTGGTGCCAAATGTCTGAGTGTTACTCTTGCTGATGTCTAAATTCCACATTAAAAAGAGAAGTTAACTTAGAAGCCAATGAATTGATTGTTTATAACAGTATGATTAATGACTTTATTCTGAACAGTATTTATACAGTGTTCATATCAATTACAGAATTTCCAGAGGAATTTATTGCATAATAGTTCCTCTTTGCCGACAATCTTCACGTAAAAATAGTAATTGATAGTAGATCGTGTGACACATTGCTGTCTTCTGACCTGAAGCGTAAACCAATCCCCTTTTTTCATATTTATTCTTTGCCTTCTTCGAGAAATGCACGACACCTGGTTGAATGGCAATTATCAAGAGGTGTGGGAGTACATGTTTTTGATCGAAGGAGATAATAACAATAGCTGAATAATTGAAGACAATTCAGATTACTCGTTTCATTTCTCAGACAGTGACAGTGACAGTTTGTACATTCACAATTTTGTGTTTCCTTAAGTTTATTAGAAACTTGCCTATCCTCAGGTTGTGAGCAGTTGAAATACTCTTGAGAGTGGAAAACACCATCAGAGGTCAGATTGTTAACATATTAAGACGAAGGAAGAAACAATTAAAGTTATGTATTGCGATATAATGGAGTAAGTTTTTGGTAGCTCAAATTTTGAAGCAGGCTTCCTGATTATCATTATTATTATTAATTCTTTTGTGTTTCACTTAAATAAGACAGTTGAAGGTATTTCCAGTTTAAACTTACTATTTTTATTTCGTTGTTTTTGCTCCGAAGTTTTAATTTTCCACCTGATTTATTTATTGTTGGCCATTTATCAGTAAAAAATTTCTCCGATAACAATTATTTGTCTATATTTTATGGACACTTGTTGTGATTTAAACATGATATTGTTGTTATTTGAAAAACAAAAATATTCAAATAAGAAATTAACGGTATAAAGTAATCAATTTCCACATATCGCTTTCTGTGGATTTGATTGGTTTTCAGTTTGATTATGGATTGGCACCAGTTAGGGAACCATCGAGAATTAGCACGGTGTATTGGACAACTGTTTTTTCCTTGTTTTGGAATCTTCTCGAGCAGTACTCACTCTAATGCAACTACTAGGGATCGAACCCAGAAACTTCAGGCTACGTGACCAGCTCAATCACCATTCAGACGGACTTGGCCTTTGAATTCTACCTTCAGACATTTTGAGGTATATAGCACAACTGTTAGCCGATATTATATGAGAGTCCTCAAACACAAAATAGTTAATCTTCCAATGAACTCACTTTGTAACCAGAAGCTTCTGCGTTCGATCGCTAACGGTGGGATTATGGATGAGTACCGATGAAGAGTCACAAACTGGGATGAAACAATTTTTTTTAAGTCAGTCATTTTTTGATAAAACAAGGAAAATATTCCTTTAGGTACTTGGTAGCACAGCGGATAGGACTTTCGCCGACCATACACATGGTCCAGGGTTCGACCCCCTACCGATGCACACCTGATATCTGTGGTCGTCGGCCTGCAAAATTTGGGCTACCGATATCGCATGTTGAAAATTTCATACTTGTACCGAAAAATACGGTGTCGAACCAAAATAGATAAAAATAAATAAATAAGAAGGAAAGTTATGCTGAGAGGTGGAGCGAAATATATCATCTCCGAAGCTAATAATTAACCTTGAATTAGACTGTGTATGTGTTTGGAAAGATGGGAAATAATCACATAACATACAATCCATCAAAATGCTAAAAATTATGATTAAATTCCTTTCAAGATGAATTAATTTACTTATATATATTTTTGTAGCTACACATGAAATATGCACCTGTTTTGCTTTCTTGATTCTAAGACACATTCAGAAAAGTTTTTCTTAAATTACTAAATACTAATTTCCATCAGTCAGTCCCTTGAGAAGGAGTACACCAGTGTCATGTGCCTAATCTGTTTAGGTGTTAGTACTAACTGAATCCTTTCAGTCGATTATGCAGTATAAATCATCAACCTGGTGGTTGACTCACCATCGCGATGAGCTTTAAATTCATGTTAGATGATGGTTGGGGACAATCGTCAGAATTCATATTAGCATTAACACCATGAACTAGATGCATGACATTGAATTTCTACCTTGTCACTTATCACTGTGTCCATTATAGTCTTCAAGTATTGGTCTTGTAGTGATTTTGTTTGATTGGATGGAGGGTTTCATCATGAGTTGACATTTAGCTGGAAGCCGTGACCAGTAGTAGAGTACAGCAGGTTGAAGATGAGGCAGTTGTGAATTGGCAGAAGTTAGAAATCATGGGCTGGCTATTGAATCGAGTCCCATTGGCTTTAATGGTCTACGAGCTAGCATGCCTTGTAACCAGAAGGTCCTGGGTTCCAACCGTGGTGGTGGTGGTGGATGCGTACTGCTGGAGAATCCAAAAATGGGCTGACGAAACAGCTAGCTGTCCAGTCCTCTCTGAAGGTTTTCCAATGGTTCTCTAACTGATGATAGCTCATGATGAAACCCTCCATCCAATCCATTATAGTCATCCTACAGTAGGTCAGTAATGACAGCGAATAGCTCATTGGAGTGTAAAGTTCTGAATTCAGTGCTGAGTGACGCTGGTTTGCATTTCAGTTTCTTCGTGAATAAAGATACGTCCTACTGACGAGTGCAGACTACAGTAATAATAATAATAACTTTATTGTGAACATGTCTATTTAAAGTACAGAATTTCCAGATGGGTTTTATCTACTCCTTATACAAAATCATCAAGTGAAACAGTAATCCACAGTATATCGACAGAATTATGTTCTCTCTACAAAGTACCTCAACTCCTGACGTAATTGTCTCTTCAAAAATTCACATGCCCACCAATATCGTAAATAGGTGATTAAAACTAACTATAACTCAGTAAATTTGATGTATTGAGCTCTGTGGGGGAACTAGATAGCCCAATGATCTAAGCAAACCTCTACAGTAAACCCAGCAACCTCATGAAGAGAAAGTAGGCGAAGGACTTCCTGTTGCTTTCCTCCAACCATCATCTTACACCAAAGACTGGTTCTTTTTTTATTAATTTCTGTTTAATTCAAGTTATATTTAATCCTGTAATAAACAATAATGCCGGTCACAGGATGTTGTGGTAGAAGAATTTCTTAAATAAAAGCCAATTGATGACAGAATCAATGCCGCTTACACATTAAGTAATTAATTAATTAAGAGTTGAACAGAAGTAGTAGCGTTACGTCAGAATAGAGTTTTTGTACTAATAAATTTTATTGTTCATTTTTTTTGTTTGTTGTTGTTTTTCATTATTTTCAAACAAATTCCAATTCAAATCAGGTGATCAGATTTGTTGTTGAGTTGAAGTATATGTCGCTGGCTAAGTATGATGGTTTAAATACTTTCTATGGCATAGTGCATTAAACATTATTTTTTTGCTGGACATGTATCTATCCATATTCAGACTGTTCTTAGCAGGTGAGTGTAAGTTGTAGAGATAATATATTCAAAGCTGTCTTCAAAATGTCGAGATTTACTTCTTTTTATCTCTTTGCGTTCAGCGTCGTAGAAGCACTGGGTGAAGAATTCATGGTGACAGCTGATTGAAAGATTCAGTGACTAATTAATAAAAGGATAGGACTTGGGCACTGTGATAGAGTATAACTCCATTATGGATAAAATTTTATCAAAATAAAGACTATTCTTCTAACTACATCTGTTCGCATGATGTCTGACTGAAACAGTGTTCACAGGTTGTGATACGATAAATTGATATATCACTTTTCGGTTTAACGTCTGATTAGTGTAAATTTCACTTGGATTTAAACTATTCATAATTGAGAGTACAACTTTTAGAAACACCGATCTAGGAAATCGGTTAGTTACGCCGCTTGAACGATTTCGAGTTTATTTTCCAATTGGTTTCAACCTTATTACGCAGGATGTTAAAAGTTGTCAGCAGGGTAATCAACGTGCCACTTAACCAGCTTGTTAATATTCTAGTTGACAGGCACATGGACTTATGTGAAAAATGGGCTAAATCCATTTTATCTATCTAACTCACACCACCACCCTCTTCATTCACAACTCTCCCCTTGTATCTCATCAGACAGGCAGACCAGAAGCCTATATAGAAAACTATATGCTTGCGCTAGCAAGGACAAAAACTCAACCATACCCTACTTAGCTCGTGTTCTGTGCGATAAAGAAAGCATTAGGAGTGAAACTTATAACTTATTAAATAGTCAGTAGAACAATGGATATCGTCTTTCCAACTCATATCATTTATAGGTACGTTTTTCTTTCTTTCTTTTCCTTTTCTCTCTCTTTTCTCAGTTATGTGCAGCTTTGTTTCTTTCTTCCTTACAAACTCTATTTAAAACGTTCTTCTTCGTTCTTTCACCCTCTGTATACCTCGACCTTTTTTTACCGCTTACGCCAGTAAATACGCTACTATCTACTTTTCTAACACCTTCAAACACTCTGTTCACTTTTGGCTTTGCTACCGACATGCTAATATGTTGTTGTCAAAACTAACTGAGGTTGCTCTTAATCTATGTAGAATTTTTTTTATTTATTGGTAATTTACTAATTGGATGCAATACTGTAGTGAAATGCTGAGAATTCCATTCTGTATCACAAGTACTGTTTTGGAATAAAGCAAATTATTATTATATTCATGATTATTTTGCCACCTAATCTGGTGACCAAACTGCTCTTAACAACGCTTTAACTGGTGAAGGAACAATATAACCCTTATAAGACTATTCAGTGAGGTATTTATTAGCTAACGATGGTACAAAGAGAGTACAGAGATCTACAATCACACTACAAGGAAACAGCAGCCACACACTCTTATTCCTTGAAAACTTAATTGTCCACAATCTGATCCACTCAGTTCAGATAAATTATTTGACTATTCAAGTATTGAAATATTACAAGGCGTGTAGAGTTGAAGTGGATTAAAGATTGTTTATAAGTGGATTGATGTTAAAAATGTTTTAAAATGTCAAGTGTTGTTTAAAAATTTTTAAAAAATTAGGAGTACGAATTTATCCTCACAGTCGACCTGATGTTCCCCTCTGGTTACGGCTTCCCACTAGAAGCCCAGTTAACTATAACTACCTTTCTGAATAGGGCCAGTCATCAGTGAGCATCTCATTGATATTCAAGTATTGGTTTGTACGATTTGGTTGATTGGTTACAGGATTTCATCATGAGCTGACATTAGTTAGAGAACCATTGGAAACTATTGAAAGTGAAATGTCTGAGATTCGATTGAATTAATGTACTCCTTTGATCTACCATACCAACACATTTTTATTTTTGTAATATCTAGTGTCTCCTACTGTTTTTTGTTATTTTTTTTGTGTGCAGCATTGTAACGAAAATAAAATAATTTAGTTAGTATGGCGTTTTTTTAAGGAACAAGGTTTTTTGTTGATAACTATGCATGAATCATATTCATTCTGTTTTTTTTTCGGTGTATTATGTAACCGTTTTGTAACTTATTTACTTACAATGTAACACATTGTAGATATTACACCGGGCCGCGTAGAAAATAAGTCTACTCACATCAAAAATTATATTGAACTATGATGTTAGTCACACAAAAAATCAAACATAAAAGGACAAGAACTAGTTATTGAGAGAGTAGTAGTCGATTTTTGACTGAGTTCATTTATTTTAATTGAATTATAGATTTTCCCGTCGATTGATTGAACCAAGTGCTTGGTCTCAGGTTGACATGTCTGTTAGCTTCTTGTACAGATGCTTCGACAATGTATGGGCATTTAATTAGAATTTAATTGGTGGATGATGAATAGCAGTGGAATCCAGGATAAAGCGCATTTCGTCCTATTTGGGACTCGTCACCAGAGTGATGATGTTCCCACCGTGGCTCGAATCCAGTGGCCATAGTTTTCAACGCCAAAGCGTTATCCACTAGACCACTTGGGCCAAGAGAGCCACCTCTTGTGCAACGGGTCATATTAATTATTTAATTGAATTTTAGATTTTCCCGTCGATTGAATGCAGGTACATCCAGATGACGAGTGCCAAATAGGACGAAATGCACATTATCCTGGATTCTGAGTTCATTTATCTCTGAATTACCTTCATTTTGCTCAAAATAAAAACAAAATTCTCTCTCCCTTAGTCTACTGCTGATGGTTTACACACATAAATGCTAGTTTTAAATAAAACAATACAAACTATTACATACCTAAAAACTGGGGATGAAAAAGTACCTTCAAAAGTATACATTGTCAGTCAGTGTTTTCTGTGACATGCGCCAACTTTCTTCAGTTCCAATTTCATCCTCTTGATCATTTATTCCTCGGTTTCCGAGTTGAACATGGCGTTTCAATCTTCAAGTCTTGAATTTTCAGTAGCGCTGATGTTGTTAATTCATAAGATGGGGTTGCTAGCATCACTTCCTACCTTCTACTTTTCTGAGTTTACAACCACCTAGTAAAGGAGACTAGACTAAGAGTTTTTCGACCAGAACCTGAACCCTGACCTCCTGCTAGGCAGTATTAGTGAAATATTTTGACTTCCATGACAACTTACAGCTATTTATAAAGGTATTTAAACCTTGTTTTGATGTGTTCCTCCACCCATTTTCCCCTCCTCAGTTATTATCGATTTTAACTATTCGAAGTAATGAGTGTTGGAAAGTCATACAACCGTGTTAGTTGTTCAGGCGAATCAACTGTCAGGTTGCACTGATTGAAACTACTATATTCCCAGCCTCTGTTATCCTAAGAATATTTTCAAAAATATATTCCAGGTTATTAGTGACTGTTCAGTGAATAACTGAAGTAGTGAAGATTTGTAGTCCCAGTAGGCTTTGTTAGTATTGTTCTGTTCTGTGAGGTAGACAGTCAAACTACGAAGCAGCTTTTATTGTTCATCTGGAAAGCATCTTTAGCACTAATTTGAATATGAAGATTCCATTTTTCTAACGTATTATTTCCAATGCCTTCTACTGAGGTTGTAGTTAAAGAGCTAACAACATGACGTGGCCCAAGTGGTCTAATGGATAAAGTTTTGGCGTTGGAAACTATGGCCACTGGGTCCGAGCCTCGGTGAGAACGTCATCACTTACTGACTGGGGAATGCGGGTACATCCAGTTGGCTGACGAGTCCCAAATAGGACGAAATGCGATTTATCCTGGATTCCATTGCTAGTCACCATCCACCAATTAAATATGACGTGAATACCACTGAATTAAAGTATCGTAAATTTAAGCTTTGAAGTTTGAATAGCATCTGTCTTCTTTTTACGGCACAGGGTTGCTAGCCTCACGACCAACTTTCCATCTTTGCAGGGTAAAGATGTGTGCCAACCGGGAAGTGTACACTGGATCACGTGCATGGTTGGCGGGCTTTCTACTGTGGAACCGCTGAGGCATACAACAACGTGTATGAACTACTCTGAAAAGAAATGCTACTGTCTCACTAAAACGACAGACACTGACGACCATTGATTGGTGAACATCAATAATCCTTTGAGGGATATCGTTTTGTGATAATGTCCACAGAATAGAGAAATTGATTCCCACATACCCGCGCAGAAATGAGACAATTTACTTAATCTTGAAAACATTCTACATAATAGTTACAAATTGTTTGAATTTTAGTAATCGAAGAGGCGCTAAATTTGAAAAAAACGAAAAGATATTTAAACAGGAGTATACAATTTCATCAATTGACTGACTGACTGATTGACTTAATGATGAAATCCTTTACTCTTTTATACACTTGTTTCTGTCATGTCTAGAATTGTTTATATATACAGTTATTATCTCAGACTGTTGTATGCTTATTTTTGATTCAAGGTTAATCATCGTTTCGTGACCATTGATTACGTTAAACCGAAATGTTTGGCCTTGTTGTCATGTCCAATACCCGTTGTACAAAAGATGGTACTAGTGTTGTTTGAAACGATGTTTATATAGGGTTCCAGTATAATTGGGGGGATGGGGGCTCCATCCACCTATTAAGTCACCATCAATCAAAGTTGTGACTCAGACTGAAGTTGCTCACTCATAAGCAATGTTTATATATGGAAATTAGAAAGAAATGATAGTATTAGATGGTTGGAGGCAATCGGCAGGAAGCCTTGGACTTAGTTTTCGTGCTAGTTGGCACTCACCGGTCAGCAAGGCGTATATACAACCTTGAAGGGGCTGATTTCCCTTCTAAGATTTGAACCCACATCACCCAGTGCTGTGGTCAGAGACGTTACCACTGTGCTGTTCGGGCTCATCGTTGACCTCCTGTAGATTCGCCTTGCTGACTGGTGAGTGCTAACTAGCACGAAACCTAGTCAGGTTGGGTTTCCTGTTGATTGCATCCAACCATCTAATATCATCAAATAAATGTGCACCGTGATGGCTAGCTACCTAGAATGGTGACCACATTGCAAACCTGACTGTTAGAATCCAGTCTGCTTCCCAAAGAAAGAACTAGAAGCATCAAACTAGTTACTAGTGTCTTTTCAAAGAAATGATAGTATCCACTTTTCCTTAGGTTGATATTCAATGCCATTGGAGATTATTTTGTAAAGGATACAGACATTTTTCTTTCTATGTTTCAGTGTCGTTATGGATCGTTGTACATACGTATGCATGCCTTTCTTGTTCGCATTTACCTTTCATTTGAAGCCCTTCATTGATTGTGAATGATATATCAACATCAAGGCACTTTTGTTAGAGTCATCGCCTTTGAATCCACTTATATCTCTTATTATTATTTATTGTTCCCTTGGGTTCCTAGTGGAACATAGGGCTTCAAATGCACGTCTTCACTTGCTTCTGTCTTCTGCCGTACTTTACACCTACATCCATGTTAGTCCATGCTGTTTCAACTCCTCTTCACACGATCTCCTCCATGTCACCCACCCTTACACTGACGACCCACTCGCCGCTTCCCTTTCGGCCTGGTTCCACCCGAGCGATGGCCTGACGCGCGCGCGATGTCACCCAGCGGCCTCCTCAGTCGCGAGTGCCCAATCCATCTCCACTTTCTCCTGCATATTTATTGGGGGCGGGGGCGATTGGTTCTTGTTTTGTTTGTTTGTGCCCAAAGTTTCTTGATGGTGATTCTTTCCGACCCGGCCATCTGATCTTCAGTATAGATCCAGTGAAGACAGTTGTTGATGAAGGTCTGCAACGGCCTGTTGGAAATATTCTTTGTGACCCGCCCGCCAAGTTTCTGATCCGTATAGAAGAGCTGACTGACTTGACGCTGTTTGTATTGAAAATCCGACTGAACTTTGTTGTTGATCGCTGAGTTGAGTGACGAAGATTTCCAGATTGGTTTCAGGTTGATGAATGTGTGTGTTGCCTCGATTCTCACTCGATTTGACAACCTCGTCTGTTCCGACTGTCTGTAGTTGAGACAATGCTCCCTAGATAAGTGAATGAATGAAGTAACGTCTTTCAAATCCGTCCCGTTGATGGTGATAGGCGCTGGATGTTTCTGTTGTTGTTGTTGTTGGTTGGTTGGTTATTTTCATAACCTCCGTCTTGTCGATGTTGAGCTCGCTAGTTTTCTAGCTGGTCCTAAGCCCGGATAAAGAGGGAGGGTTGGGGCGTGGTGCTAGCAACTCCACCCCAAAACTTAACCAAATTACATAAATATATTAAAATTACTTATATCACTTAGTTGTTTTCAATTGAAAGGTGTACATATATGACATAAAAATAAACTTAAACATTATTTAACTTCACTTGCACTCTAGTGGTGATTGATTAATAATTATTCTGACTTTTGACTTGAACTCTAGTCAACTTTGTTCTGTAGCCAATGTCTGGAGTGCCTTGGAGTAATTTGCAAGATTTACTTTGTAGACATTTGATTTGGTTCACATTTGATCACAAACTGATATCAGTTAGAGAACCATTGAAAACCAACAGAGGATATTTGACAGCTGTTTTGTCCTAGTTTGGTACTCATCATTGGTACTCATCCATCGACGTTCAAACCCAGGTGCATCTGATTACAAGGAAAGCTATTAGACCATTTAGCCACTGTGGGACTTGGTCTAATGTCTCATGAATTCTAACTTCTAGTAATTTGTGATTTTACCACGACCACTAGCCATCGTCGTGTATTATTTGTACTTACGCCTGTCGTCCAGTACTCCCTTCTGATTTCCGAATGGTTCTTGAACTGATACTAACTCATATGGTCATACTTGAAAAATAAATCGAATCCCAACAAAGTAACTTTTGAAAATTAATCTGATACTCGGCAGCGCTTGTCTCCAGGGTGAAGTTGCCTGGAGTTGTAGTGAGAAGTGGTGATCAGTGGGATCCACATAGTCGGATGTGAGTACAAATACTCGCCGTTAATGACAATTATTTATGATCATTCCGCGCTGATAGTAAAATTAAAATGGGTTGTCTTCCTCAACTAGACAGCTAGATAGATTGATAGCTAGATAGACAGACAGACATAATCAATCTGTGTCATTACTCAATTCCTCCCATCCAGTTAACCTTTTTGAAAAATCAAAATGGCATATACAAATGTGAATTTTATACTGAAATATCATTCTGTGGGTCATAGTCTTTAGCATGTTAGTGATAGTAATAATAATATTATGCACTCTATAGTATTTTTTCAGACAAGATCAAATGAATCGAATATCAGGTGTGCGGCCTGCAAAAATTTGGGCTACCGATATCCATGCTGAAAATTCCATACTTGTACCAAAAATACAGTGTGGAATCAAGCTGTAAATCAAAAAAAAAAAAAAAAAAAATATTCTTCTGTACACAGACATTTAGAATATAAAAGTACATGTGAAACAATCTGTCTACCATTATTTATTTAATAGGAATTTTTATTGTGTATGAATAGTAATAGTATTAATAATAATAATAATGATAATAATAATAATAAAAGCTCAGTTAGAGTATGTGAT
This sequence comes from Trichobilharzia regenti, assembly GCA_944472135.2. Classification (NCBI taxonomy): domain Eukaryota; kingdom Metazoa; phylum Platyhelminthes; class Trematoda; order Strigeidida; family Schistosomatidae; genus Trichobilharzia; species Trichobilharzia regenti. The sequence continues at coordinate 74,238,736 of OX235263.1, forward strand.
TATATAATTCGCTTAAAATAAAAGGAGCTTAGCGTTTCACTATATTATTTATTCCTTTCTACTGAATCGTATTGATTATTATCGATTGAAAGTTGTAGTGTAGTTATTTTGAAAGCAGATTATCACATGACTTTGTTAAGAAGGGAAGCGAATGACATGCATACCAACAGTTATATACATATACAATTGGTGGATGGTGGCTAGCAGTGGAATCCAGGATGCGCATTTCGTCCTATTTGGGACTCGTCATCTGGATGTACCTGCATTTCTCAGTGAATGACGATGTTCCCACCGAGGCTCGAACCCAGTGCCCATAGTTTCAAACGCCAAAGCGTTATCCACTAGACCACTTGGGCCACGAGAGCCACCTCTTGTGCAACGGGTCATATTAATTATTGAATTGAATTTTTGATTTTCCCGTCGATTGATTGAACCGATCGGTCCAGTGCCCGAACATCGTCGAAGCATCTGCACAAGAAGCCGACATGTCAACCTGAGACTGAGCACTTCGGTCCAATCAATCGACGGGAAAATCAAAAATTCAATTCAATAGTTATATACATATTTTAGCTGAGGGTTAGGACCTAAGGCGTATCTAATATCAAACTCATTAAAGTTATACGATGAGAATTACTCTCTGTATGCTGCTTACAAATTACCTAGATTATGGGTTTTTTGGGAATTTGGATACATGTCACATGTTAGATTTTGTCACGCAATAACTAACATCTGTTAGAGAGTACTGGATAGGTGTTTCGTCCTATTCTGGGACTCTTCAGCAATGCAAGCCCTCAACCTTATCAAGTACTGTACCCGGGATGTTCAGGTGATGAGACCAAGCATGCTGACCATTCAACCAATTGGCCCGAAATGTAATGACCTGTGGATTCTAATTCTGTCAGTTTGTGTTATAGCTCTACCCTCAACCAATGCCTTCGATAAGTGTCTATTTCGGGCCCTTCATGCAGTAACCATCAATGAGCTAGCGATCGATGTTTATATTGTAAGTCCAACATGTCAAGGTGAAGTGTATGTTTATCGGAGGCACTGGTTGAGAACAGAAGTTAGAATTCACGGGTTACTGAGCTTTCCATCCAAGTGCCTGAATGGTTGACCAGCTTGTTCCTCTAACCTGTTCAAGAAGTTCAGAATTCAGATTTATTATTTTATTATTATTTCCTTGGGTTCCAACTGGAAAATACCGCTTCAACAACACATCTACTCTTCGTCCTTTGCTTTGCTGGCCCCTTCAGATGCGTCCACGATTGCTCATAATCCCCCATCACCTCCTACCCCCCAAACGATCTCCATGTCATCCTCACACCAACGACCCGCTCGTCGCTTTTCATTCAGATTCTACTCGAGTGAGCCTGTATTGCGCGTGATGTCATTCGACGACCTCCTCAGTAGCGTATGTACTATCCTCCATTTTCTCTTACATATTTGTTGAACAATCGGATCTTGTTAATCCTGTCTGGCTGGCCATCTGATCTTCAATTTGGAGCCAGCCAGAGAAGGTGGCAGCTGTTCACAAAAGTCTGTAACTTGTTGGAAATGCTTTTCGTGACACGCAGTGCGAGTTTCTGACCTGTAAAGAAAAACCGACTGACTGACTTCACATTTGTGTTGAACAGAATCCGAATCTTGTTCTTTACGCTGGCTGAATGCAGGAGATTTCCGAAATGGTTTTAGATTGATGAAGGCGAATCTTGCCTTTCCGATTCTGGCTGGCTGGCTTTGACATCTTTATCTATGCCATCCACCTGTGATTGAAACGTGCTTCCTAGATAAGTGAAGGAAGTAACCTCTTTCAAATCTCTCCTGTAGATGGTGATTGGTGCTGGTTGTTTAACTTCATCACCTCCCTCTTCTCTACGTTCACCTGGAGTCCTGTCTTCGCCGCCTCCCTCTTCAGCCAGTTTGTTGCATTTTGCCTGTAAGTCTTCGAGTTTGTGAGATATTAAACAGAAATCATCCACACTCGAAATCCAGATCTTTTAGAGTCGTCTTCTTGTCGATTAGTGCAGCGTATTCCTGTCTCCTCGTCCCCCACGCATAGTCTGACGCATAATCCAGTCCACCGGAATTAAGAATACCATCATCGGTGATAATAGGCGGGCAGCCTTATCTTACTCATGTCGTCTTCACTTCGAGCGCCTCACTGAGTTTTCCGTTGTGGATCACTTGATATGTGGCATTGTCATATAGCCAGCCAGCTGTTGAATGGGTTGATAAATCAGAATACAGAGGACGATTTTGGCATGATTCTATCCTCCCACCGCTGCCACCCTGTGCCACCGTCACCACCACTATCATTATCGATTCCTTTCTCATACAGTCACCATCTTTGTTAATTTATTTTATTGTGACTCATGAGTATCTCTCTTTTTCTTTTGTTTCTGTTGTGGTCAGGCAGCGTTATGATTAATAATAATAATAATAAAACGGTAGAGTTTTCACTTAATTATGTATGCTTTAAACCCAATAGTGAATTTTAATAAAAATAACTACACTTGAACCTCAGTCGATTTCTCTCTACTTGTTATCAGTTGATTACAGTTCAAGTCTATATTACGTAATAGTGATCAGTATTTAATGTTATTTTTTAAAGCACTAACCAGTTGACAGTTTAGTAATCTGATAAATAGTTGAATTTGTGTAGTAGTGGTTTATTAATCGATTTATTCATTAATTTTTTTGAAAAAAAAACAAGAACTTGACCCGATTTAATTGGTGATCACAGTTATTTGACCACTATTCACATTTTGGAGTAATCTGGTGAATAGATGACTAACAGTGGAATCCAGGAGGCTCATTTAGTCCTGTTTGGGTCTTGTCATCTGGATGTACCTGTGATTGATGGTGTTCTCAGTAGGACTCGAACTCACCCAGTACCTGACCTGCTGTACCCCACTGGTCACGACATCCCACCATAGCCCAGGTAGCTGCCTTCCATGAATAAGGCCAGTCACTAGTGAGCATCAAATTGATATTTAAGTGTTAGTTTTTTGCGGGGTGTCAGGATAAATACTCGCCACGAATGACATACGCTAGTGGTCGCGCCATATCATGAATTGGCAGAAGTTGGAATTCATGGGCTGGTTATTGGATTGGGTCCCAGTGGCTTAATCGTCTATAAGCTAGCTCTCCTTGTAACCATAAGGTCTTGGGTTCAAACCTCAGTGGGTGAATACTGGTGAAGAGTCCCAAACTAGGCTGGCAAAATAGCTGTCCAGTACTCTCAGGTTTTCCAATGGCCATCTAACCGATGTCAGTTCATGATCAAATCCTGAAACCAATAATCAAAAACCGGCAAACCAACACTGGAATTCGAATGTAGCATATCTTGTGTAACCATCGACATCCTTCATCTTCTAAACTTCTTTTGGTTCTCAGAATGATATCACTATATGGTAGGAAATACGTATTATTGTGTTTCGCACTTGTTGAGGCTCATCAAGCCTAAGTTTCTGAAATTCAGAAGAAAATTCTTAGGAGATTTTATAAGTGATTTGAACCTATATTATTAAGAATTACAGTGAAAGCTTTAACAGTTAATCTGTTCGGGTGATAAACAAGTAACACTAGTGAGTATTAACAATAATAATAATAATAATAATAGTTGTTGAAGCGGTATGTTTCACTCGGAACCCAAGTGAATAGTAATAATATTAATAATAATTACATCATACACCATAATATTTTTATTTCACCATGCAAAAGATAAGAAAACAAAAGTAGGAAAGATAATAAGCTGGTTTCTAATAAACACTTTACGAATAAGAAAGTTCTCTGTACATTGCTGTTTTAAGGTGTTAAGTCATTCTCACTGACATACTAGTTTCTGTTGTTATTTTATCGGTAACGTTCCGAGTGGAGTTTGCTAACCTTACACCCAAACTTTCCATTTTTCCGGTGATAGTAAAGTAGGCGAGTTTTAGGAGTGAGTCGGCCAGGAAGGGAGTCACTGAGCCACCAAAAATTACAAACTTCGTACTCATTTATCAGATTATTCCTTTGATTGTAATGATAGAAATTGATATATTTTCGCGATTAATTACTGCAAAAGAAAAACGCGCACCAGCTGGTATGGTTATAGAGTAATCATGGACATCGCCTATACACCACTAACTTCCTACATCTGCTACATAAAATCCCCACTACTACTGCTATGTGAAACTGAGAATACACCGAGATAGCCGGGAAGAATATATTTATTCACACAATAATGCGTCGTAGAATGCTCGTCAATTACGCCTCATGTGGTCCGCGGTTTGATCCCCAGCCACCGACGCACTCCTTTACACCTCACAGAGCCAATAATAAGACTAGTAAAGAGGTAAGGTTGGGCATGAGGCTAGCTAGCAACCCCATCCCGTAAAAATGAACACCACTGCTACCGAAACTTCTATCCTCCAGCTTAAAGCCCTATATCCCACCGCTGGGAACTTAATAAACAAAATAAAATAATAATAAATAAATTCACACAACTTATAATTCAAAAGCATTACGGAAGGATATATTGATTAGGCAGTCTATAATCATGGTCAATTAAAAATTAGTAGGCGTTATTTTGACGTAGGCCAATTCTGATTGGTTGTTTTACTTTGTTGACTGGACATCGATAAGCGTATTACAGAAGTGAATTGACTGAGTGTGTGTTGATTCATTCACAGTGAGCATCAAAACGACGTATTCTCCAAAGCCTCATAAATTTAAATTAATGTGAAGGGTAGAATTTAGAAAAAAAACAACAAAAGAATATTTTCCTAATCTTTGTAAATTTTTGTTTTCTTCATTTCTCATAAAGTTTGAAAATATCTTTGCAATGGTTAGTTTAGTATGACGCAATACTGTATATGTAGCAGAAGTAGAAGTAGCAGTATGTATGTGGTAGAATGCATACAGTAGTGAAAAAATATCGATTATTATTCTTATTATGCCTACCTTCTAGTGTGTAATGTGAGAATATCGTACTATCATTACAATGTTACATTAATCAGGTGTTGTTGTCATTTTTGTACTCTTTAATTAAAACAACAGAGTAGGTGTGTGTGTGTGTGTGCGTGACTGGTAGAACTCACAGATTACTCATTTCCAATGTGTGTTTTTTATTAATTAGTAAACAGCATACAAACTTTTATTAACTGATATTTCAAATGAATAATGATGAGAGAAATGAAATCGTCGTATTTTTTGTAATGAATAACGTTTTAACACTCAGTATTATGTTTTTATAAGAATTAGTTTGTAGGGATTTGATCTGTTTCAAGTTTGACAATGGATTGATATCAGTTGGAGGACCAGTGAAAATCAGGAATTACTGTAAGACTGTTTCTTCCTAGTTTAGAACTCTTCAGCAGTACTCACCCACCGGGGTTCGAACTTAAGAACAAATAAAATCCCTACAAGCTAACTCTTTCAAATTAATCTGATGCTTACTACTAACTGGCTGCAGGACGAAGTTACATGGAGTTCTAGTGGAAAGTTGTGACCAGTGGGTTCCACCAAGTAGGTTCAAGATGAGGAATAGTACTTTCCGATGACATTGGCCGGTACCAGTTGCGCTAAAATCATCAATTGGTAGAAGTCAGAATTCATGAGTTGCCACTGAGTGTGGTTCTAGTGGCTGAGTGGTGTATGAGCTTTCCTTGTAACCAAAAAATCCTGGCTCCGAAAGTTGTCGAGTGTGTATTGGTGAAAAGTGTCGAACTGAGACGAAACAACTGTCCAGTACTCACTATGGGTTTTCAGTAGTTCTCTAACTTGTATCAATCCGTAGTCAAGCTTGAAATATGTAGTTACGGTTCAGTTTCTGAGCCTGTCAGAAATTTTATACCTCTCCCTTCAATAATTATAGGATTCTAGGTAAATACGTTTCGAAATCAGCCTAGGTATTATCTTACAATGATAATTTGAACTTTATGAAGTTGTAGTCCCAAGTTGTTGCCAATGTATAATAGATGGACTTTAAATTTTAAATAATTCGTATTTCTGATTTATAATCAAAGGGGAATAGGGTGAATGGGGGTGGGTAACATGCTTTTGTTTGCCACACTGAAATTAATTAACGCACGGAATCTCGATAACTAGAATTTAAAAGAAATCAGTATTTCTAGGAAGATACGAACAGGTTTGATCATGAGCTGACATCATTTAGAGTACTGGACAGCTGTTTCATACCAGTTTGAGACTCTTCAGCGGTACACATCTGCTGGGGTTCGAACCCAGGATCCTCCGGTTACAAGACAATCTTGTAGATCATTCAGTCACTGGGACTCGACTCATTGGCGGCTCACGAATTCTAAATTCTACCACAAGTCAGTTTCATCGCAGAGTATTTGTCTCCACACTGAATCTGGTGGATCTCATTGATCACGACTTCTCACACGAACTGCGAGCGATTCTATCCTGTAGGTAGTCCTTGGTTCAGCATCAGATTAATTTTCAAGAGTTAATTTGTAGGGAGTCGACTTGTTTCAAGTTATCAGAATTCATGGGTCATTGGGTTGGGTTGGGTCCCAGGGGTTAAATGGTCTACAAACTCTCCTTGTAATCGGAAGGTTCTGGGCTTGAACTCTGTTGAGTTTGTGGTTCTGAAGAGCCCCAAACTAGGATGAAACATATATAGGAACAGGCTGTGAATCTTGACTACACTGAAAACTTAGATATGTATGTGCGTTGGTGGCACAGCGGTTGTGACTCATGCTAACCATGCACATGGTCCGAGGTTCGATCCTCTACCAACGCACACCTGATATCAATGGCCGGTCTGAAAAATTTGGGCTACCAATATCATATGCTGAAAATTCCATAGCTGTACCAAAAATACGGTTTGGAATCAAACTGTAATAATAAAAAATAATAATACAGAAGCGAAATCAATGTTTTTAAAGCCTCTTCGTATAAAGACAACTTATCAGGCAGTAGCGGAATGAGATGGTATAGGTAGTGAATAGAAAGTTGTTTTTTCCAAATTGAATGTGTTTGAAATCAATTTGGTATTAGATGCAGACAAATATTTATTTTGGATGCATGCTGTCTTGGGGAATATGTATCAACCATTAACAAAAGAGATAATAAATAACGATTACACAAAGAGGATACTGTGAAAGGAAAGCGTAATAAGCGCGTTGTGCTTTGGCGGTTCAGTGAAAGAATACTCACCAACCACACACACACACGTGACAAGGGTTTGGTGTGCTCCTAGACCTTGTTTAGACGGTAGTAACCGCGACTGGACGTGAGGCTATCGATCATAGGTCAGATCATTAAGAGAATTCTGTGTAATTGTTTTGAGATATTCTCTTTCTATCTCTTTGAATTGTGATTATAAATTAATAGGCCTTGTTTCGATATTTCATAAACAAGTATATCAAACTAAAATGTCAAAAAAAGTGATGATAATAATATAGATAATTGATAGAGATGTGTTTCGTCCTTTGTGGGATTTATTAGGTGAATGTATATCTGTACTACTGTGTAATTGAAACTGTATTCTTATTGAAACTCGGACCAAGCATTCATCAACTTAATGTACTATGCTTACATCGAATTAAAGAGGGGGGCCCTAAAACTTAGGTTTCATAGTGTTATATTCACATTCATCAGGAATGGAGTACCTGTAAGATAGGAGGAACTGGTCTCCTCTTCAGAGATTCAGACCGGCGTTAGAGACATCCCCATTGGGCTATTCATCCCGATGAGTGATTAACTGTCGCCCTTTGATTTATTTTATTATAATCATTACCAAATCTTACAAAGTTATCAGATTTGTAGATGTTTGATGAGCTACAGAATAGGTGTATGACGTTTTCCTTACACTACTAACGGGTCTGAAAACAGGACAAAACAGTCATTCAGTGGCACTTCGTCGTCAGTAGTTCTGTAACCAGTGTATTAGTGTCGAAGTCTCTCTTCAAAACATTATAATTTAGTCGGCTAATTATATGTAACTGTGTATTTATGCATTATATATGCTGACCTAATACTCTCCTCAGTCATTGCTGTTACCTGATACAGAGTTAATTTAGAAAAAAGAGATAAAAGCACATATACGTTGTTCCATGTCACCACTCTATAGTGCCCTTGATTAATGGACTAACATTTATCTGGAAGGTGAAGTTGTCTAGATGGGCTGGATCCATAACACTGTTAAGATTGAATGGCTGAATATGTTCCATGACATAAAATAATAACCCCAAAGATCAAATCTCATTGGTTTTTACTGTTGCCAAAATTTATAACATTCATTTTCTCTAGCCTTTATTTACTTTCTGTTTCTCTGTATTTCTCTCCTATCTTATCCACTGTTTTGTTTATTTTCATGTCATTTTAAGTTTGTTCAGTTCTTTTGTCTTCGATATTACTGTTACCAAGTGTTGTGGTAGCTTGAATAAATACTTTCCTGTCCAATCTCCTATGTTCATCTGCCTGTTTGTTTGCTTCTGTAGATATTCAGTGAGCGCTTGTATTTATCCAAAAAGTCGGGAGAGAGTTTTCGATAATGTATATGCTCTCATTAGTCACTAGTATTTATCTGCTTAACAATAAGAAGTCGTATAATTTATTGATTATAGATATCGATTGATTCAGTGAGGCGACAGCACACTGACACTCACTGAAAAAGAAACGCATCTACCGTAGTTCACTTATTGTTACTAAAACACATACTTGGTACACTACGGGCACCAAGAGATGCGTCACACAAAATCTCATGCTTAATGAGAGGGTTGGGAGCTTAAGGTGAAGTAGGTGGTTGTCTTAAGAAGCCACTCCTGGAGCCTTTGACTTGAATTCTACTCCATATGGTAGTGGGACTGTGCTCCCATGGTGTCCGTTGACCGAACCAGGTCCATAGGCTATTCGATACTTTCAGATTTTGAGGTATATATAAACCTTAGGTCTAGAATTAGGGTTTTCTAGCTCTCCTAGGTAGAAGTGTATGTCCACCAGTCCGTTCGTAAGCGCCAGACTCTCAAATTCCTTCTTTCACTTTTGTGAGGAACACCCTCAGCCGCCTCTAGGCAATGAATAGGACTTACTTGGCTGACATAGGCTATGAACACATGGTTACATGAGAGCACTTCGAGAAGAAGACGGACGTCTACCCACCCACCCTCTGCCGTAGCAGGTCGTCGATACGGACTAGGTTGGTGATAAATCAGCCACTCGGATACAGTTTAAACAGGAACAGAACTGACTAGCTGGGTTCAAAGTGGATCTTTGCACTGATGTGCAGCAGTTCGAGTTGTTACACTCCATGTAGCACACAAAGCAAGAGAAGAGAGTAAAGAGACATAATAAACACAAATGTAAGGTAAGAAAAATAGTGGTATGGAAGAACAATAGAATTTTATTGGATATTATAAACCACAATGATTGAATGCATCTGCGCCAGCCATTGAGAACGATTTTGAGCCATATAACCCATTGTCTTCAGCCATTGATTTTTACCATCTGGAGGACCCCAACCAGGAAGCCAGTCTACACTTACTACGCAGCTGGCTTAAACTAACTGTTATGAATTTCATTGATTGATGAAGCCATGTTTTGTTTTGGTCTCCACTGGCTCTTTTCCAACCTGATCCTATGTCAGCTAATATTGTCCGTCGAGGAAGGAGATGGTTAGGCATACGCAACACATGTCCTAACCATCTTAATTGATGTAACTTCACAGCCTCGTCTATTGATTTCCCCTCCCACCTACCTAGAACTCGGCGTCTAACCTCAATATTGCTCACCTTATTATATCACTTCACACGGGAGATAGAGCGCAGGCACCTATGATCAAAGACAGCTAATCTTTTCATGTCTTCCACTCTCAATGGACAGGTCTCACAGACATAAAGGAGGATGGAGCAAAGGGTTGCTGACCAGTATACACGCCATTTGGTCGTCAGCCAGATATCACGTCTACGAAGACAGGGTTGGCATATGCCAAACAAGCCTTCTGTATCCGTGTTGATATTTCGTCAGTGATCGACCAGCTGGCGTTGGCTGTTATAACTCCCCAAATAAGTAAAGTGGTCAACACGCCCCAGCTACTTCACTCCTGTATATCTTTAAGCTAGGAGTCAATGCAGTTCAGTCCTGTAGCAATGCATGCCAACATTCGAAGATTGCTCACTGCTCAAGGTGTTCAGAAGACTCTGTTCTATTTCTCAGTGTTCACCTAGAAGGACTGTATCACCTGCGTATTTCAAGTCAACGAGATTATTCCCTGAGTCTCTGAAGTCAGTTAGGATAAAGTCCATTAGTACGTCTATGGTTAAATTAAACAGAAATGTGGACATTGGGCAGGAACAGAAACTATTCTGTGTCTTCATCAAACTAAAAAGTACTTCGAGCATAAACTCCTGTATTTCTAATAACAGTTAATCCATTCATAAAGCGGCTTCCTAGAGACATTCAGGCTATGAAGTTTTGAGTAGATATTCTGCATAGGCTAAAATTTTAGGTTTCACTGCCTGTTTGGCGTGCTTGTTAGCTAACTAATTCAAGATTACCACACACCTAGACATGCTGGATTTATGTAGTAATTTTCTTTTTATTCCTTTACATTTTGGAGGGGAACATCCGAATTCAGGCTCTTAAAGTTCCAGTAGCGAGGATGTTGTTTGTTTTTTTATAGCGGGTGGAGTTGCTAACCTATCTCACTCCCAACCTTCCGTCCCCCTACCAGTCTCACGACCGCCGCCTAAGTAAAGTGTAGGAGTGTATTGGCTAGTAACCAATCGAATTTGAACAAAGTAAATGGTTGATGAAAGCATTCTACCACACTGAACCAATGGTCATTACTGTCCGGGGAATGAAATTCATCTCTGCGTCATTTCTAGTTCTAGCTCTAGTTCTACCTTATATTGATTCAAGTTTTACCTTGAAAAGCATGTGATTCCATTCGTTGGTAAGTTAGTAGTTGACATAAGAATTCTGACGTCATACTTTATGTGTGTGTGTTTGTGTAGTGTTTGGTTTGTTGTTTGTTACCTTACACTAGACACACTACGTACAGACTAGTTCAGAACGCTTTGTTTTTATTTTAACTATCAGAATTATTATTTATTTTTTTGTTAGGTTTTAGTATTATGAAACCACATATTTTTGCTTTTTGTTTATATAAACAACATAGTTTTTATGTGGCTTTGGGCAGTCGTGTAGCTAGCTAATAAGGACTACAGAGAACAGGGAAAATGGAGATATGCTACTGAAGCCTTATGTGCCACGCGGAACTCAAAGGCTGTGAATATAATGTATGGCAGTTCAGTCAGTAAATAAACAATAACATAGGATTTCATCATGAGCTGACATTAGTTAGAGAACCATTGAAAAACCTGCAGAAATTACTGGACAACCGTTTTGTCGTAGTTTGGGACTAATCATCAGTACGCACCCACCCACCTTGTAGTCAGAAGATCCTGAGTTCGAAACCCGATGTGTGCGTACTGCTGCAGAGTCCCAAACTAGGACGGAGGAAACAGCTGTCCAGTACTCCCAGCAGGTTTTCCAATAGTTCTCTAACTAATGTCAGCTCATGATGAAATCCTGTAACCAATCAAATCCCTACAAACCAACACTTGAAATACAATAACATAGTTTGGTGTATAAGTTCTGTCATTATAACTCTTCATTAAGTTGACTATTTATCGCTTTCCGAGGGTGTGTTTCCTTGGATTAGATTAATTTTAAGTTGGATTTACGTGCGTCTGTGGTTTAGTGGTAAAATGCTTGCCAACCACACACGTGGCCCTGGGTTCGATCCCTGGTCATAGCAATCTTAAATCTCACCTGGTTTACCAGCTGATGAAAACCCTGGAATGAGGAAAGTTTGAGGCTGCAAGCATGGAGACCTATGATTCACTTGCGATTCAAAGAATGCATAAAATAAGGCAGATGTGGTCATTGACCACGGGCCCTGTTTAACGAGCCACTGGACATTATCTTGTCCTAGTTTGGAACTTTTCAGTAATGACTGCTTACAACTCCGACTGTGAGAGATTGTACGCATATTATGCAGTAAGTCCATTTATCATTTTAACACTGGAACTCCAAATTGCCTAGATGTCACAATAAGCGGCAATATCATCATTCGTCAGTGAGTGACAGTTGTTAATGGCTCTCCAACTAACCAAGTTGCCACTAAAGATGTTGTCCACAAAAGACAACGAAAGCCACTGCTCAATATTTAGACTATCCAGGTCAGTGAATACAACAACAATTACGAGAAACAGTCTCGTTTTTAAGTTATACCTTATCTGATTGATATTGGTAATCTAGTAAGACAACAAGAAGACTTCTACATAATTACTTACTTCTTGACGACATATACTGTCACTTCAGGAAGACTTTATTCTTCTGTAGTGGTTTCAGCTTGTTATTCACCATGACGAACAAATAATTTTTTACGAGTTGATCACGGATTGATATCAGTTACAGAACCATAGAAAACCAGGGAGTATTGGACAGCTGATGTTTCATCCTAGCTTGGAATCACCGGAAGTACGCACTAACCACCGGGGTTCGAATCAAAGACCTTCCGGTTACAAATCAAGCTCGTCTACCATTCAGGCACTGGGACCCGATTCAATGGTCAACCCATGAATTCTAACTTCTACGAATTCGTGATGTCGTCGGTGGGACATCCATCCTCACACGTGACATCTAATTGGACCTCACTGGTTACGACTTCTCGCTAGTTTTGTTTTTACGAGTTGATCACGGATTGATATCAGTTAGAGAACCATTGAATCCCAGTGGGTGCGTACTTCCGATGATTCCCAAACTAGGATGAAACAGCTGTCTGGCAGTACTCTCTGGTTTTCAATGGTTATCTAACTGATATTGTAACAACAGAAGACAAGGGCCGGCAACAAATCGTTTTATTACGGAAATCAGCACGTATTTATATATATTTCATATACATTATTGTAGCTTATTCAAGCAGACAAACACAGTCTTCTGATTGGTTGTTTCTGGTTTCTCGGAAACTTAAGTCATATATTTGCGAATCTTATTTGCCCACGTTAAGTCTGCTGTGATTGGTTGTTGAATCAGCCTTGCTCATATTTTCTCACGGCCAATATTAGTGACCTAGACATTGACGTAAATTAATGTCTATCAATTGGCTAGCAGTCTGCTCCCACCGCAATATGAATTCGTGATCAACTCGTAAAAACAAAACTAACCCTTACAAACCAAATTATAGAGAACAAATAATCTCCTAAAAGTAAAGTGTGAATTGACGTGAGCTTGTATGTTATAACAGACAGACTAATAATTATACTTTGTTTCTTGATCTGAAGAATTTTGTCAGGGTATAGAACTATTGTACTCTGATAACAACAACATACCTCTCTCTCTGTAGCCTGAAGTGCTCTTCGAGAGAAACCACATTTCCCCGCTGACAATTCAGGGAATGAAGCGAACGGTCTACAATTTAATTAACCGTGTTACGTAACTCAAGGTTATGTGTCACAGAATGCTTCAATGACAACAAAAAACCAGTTATCTGAAATAAAATCTGCAGTAATAACATATCAAGAACTCCAAAAATGCCGTTAGGCAGCTATACAGATCAGAAAAGTACTGCAGAATAAAATTAGTCAAAACTCAAATCTGAGAAGTACTTGAGAATCACTCCATTATGGATGAGAGTTTATTTTGATAAGTCACACAGTGTTACACAGTAATATTAACTGATGACCACCTTTCGAGCACAAACTATTGCCACTCATAATCATATCAAGGCACTCACACAACTTTCTTTCTTCATTTATATACATGAGTGAAATTCATGATTTTAGACATTTGAATAAAAATATAAGATGATGTACATTCAGAAATAATAATATGAGTGTTATTGATCAACTACAATCAGATGGGAAATGAGACGAGTGTTTTTATTGTCATAATAATTAACTTGTTAGAATGTTGTGATGTGCTTGAACTGAAATAGAATTTTAAGATTATTTATTACCTGATTTGACTGGCGGTAATAATACCTTCCATATCTCTGCTATTTGCACTGAGTCATTTCTGTTGCATGTGTTGGGTATAGACTCAATGAACCAAGATTCAGTAATCAATCTCTCTCCACCTACCTATATTACTTTTCAGAATTTTCACCCTCTCCCGCCCTATTGTGTGGTTGTGTGTTAATGGGTGAAATGGAATTGTTGAGCTTTTTTCTAAATTATTTATCTTCTCGAGGTCAACCATTCTTACCTTAACTAAATTCTTATGTTCTGACAGTCTATTTCCCATCTACTGGATTGATTGACCTATGTAGTTGACCTCGCTCACAGTCACTGCTGGGTGTTTTGTAAATTATATTATTTTGTCTAATTGGGTCAACTGTGGTCTTTAACCTACAGAACTTGTCCTACCTGAGTGAGCTTGTAGGTTTGAATGCCACCCTAATTCCTGCTTTGTCAACAATCCAGCGTAGGGTCTCAGATGTCCCCTCCTTATATGGTATAACAGTTGATGACTTACATTCTCTCTTATTTATGTTATCATTACTTATTATGACAATAAGAACACTCGTCTCATTTCCCATGTGATTGTAATTGATCAATAACATTCATATTAATAATTCTGAATGTACATCATCTTATATTGATTTTTATTCAAATGTGTAATCAGGAATTTCACTCATGTATATAATTGAAGAGTGCGTCGGTAGCACAGCGGTTAGGACGCTCGCCGACCATGCACATGGTCAGGGGTTCGATCCCCGGCCACCAACGCACTTCTTTACCTCGCTAAGCCAGAAATAATGCTGGTAAAGAGAAAAAGGTTGGGCATGGGCTAACAACCCTATCTTGTAAAAATTAAACACTGCTGCAGAAACTTCAAGCCACTAGCTTGAGGCCCCATGTTCCACTGGGAACGTGAAGGAATATATATATATATATATATATATATATATATATAAATGAAGTAAAAAGTTGTGTGGGTGACTTGATATGATTATGAGCAATAATTTATGCTTGAAACGTCATCAAATAATATTACTGTATAACACCACTGTGTGATTTATCACAATAAAATCTTATCGATAATGGAGTTTATACTCTACCCCACAGTGCCCCAAGTATTATACTTACATCAATAATACTGGAGAATCAAGTTGAACAATCCCAACAAGGTGAGATCAAAACTAAGTTAGTCACAATCACACACAATGAAACCGCTATCTATATAACTACAGTTTATATATTCATTAAACAATCACCGAGCTTGTGATTTAGGCTTACATTAAACGACATGAAATAGAATGTTCAAATATACATAGTATTCTTTTCTTAATGCAGTGTATATAACCGTGAGAAATGTATTCTGTCTCTAACATTAAATCGAATGTTCAGATAGAAATATATTGTATACAGTACAGTATTGAACTGTGGGAATATGTGAGCACAATATTCTGTTGGTAGACATTGTCTGTATCACACCACCACAGTACCACTGATCACTAACTCTGAGATCAGTCTGGAAATGCTCTGAATGAATACCCTAGGTTGTAGTCACGCCAGAAATTAGACGAATTCGTATAGGGTTTGACATCTATGGTGGAATTGTGAATATATTTCACTACTTAAATCACCTACTTAAGTCGCTTTCATCTTTACCACCACCCGTGTTGCTTAAATGCGGCTTTTCTCTATAGATGTCTGGATAAATCATGATTGTCACTAGTAATTTTAAGGCCAATAAGTCTATCTTAAATATATATATGTATATATATGTTTGAATAGGCAGACCAAAGGTTAAAAGGTCTTTTTAAAAGTACATTCTGACTGAAAAATAGTTAGCCATCTTTAATTTATTTCGTCTGTCATCATTTCTCCTTTCTTTCGCCTATTTATTCTATGTCTACTCTGTGCATAGAATTTCGGGCAGGTTAACAGGGGTCTAAAATAAAATATAAAAGGAATGTTGTTAGTACTACCAGTATGTAAGTGTATGTATAGATTAATAGACGCGTCTGTCTACGAATAAAAGTCTTCACTCCAGACAATGAAGTAAACACGGGATTGACTGACCAACTAACCTTCTAGTCATCATCATCGTCAACTAATAGTGGATCTGAAATAAACATCATTGTATTTTTATGAATAAATATGAACTAGGCAACCTTGAAAGGTGAAAATGCATAAACGATATAAAAGTATATACATATATAAATGCCGGATATACATATACCTATATAAATATCTAGACGAACCAATAGACAAGGTGTAGTCGAAACAAACAAAGTTCAAGTACGTATGTACCCCCGAAAATAAGTAAATAAATGCTTATTGACTCAGACACAAACGAAAACGTCTAGTATGTATTTTGTCTATATGTTTACATTGTGGGGGAAATCAAATAGTAGAATTTGACCTGTCTGTGCCCAGCTTTTAGACTAATGATTAACTGGTTTACTTCATTGACTACATTGAACCTACTTCAGTACATAAATGCACGGATAAGTTGATTGTCTAGTGATATAATTTCTTTCCTGCCTAATTTATTGATTTGTCTGTGACTCATTTATATAGAGTCATTTATATATAATTATATTTTCAAGTATTAATTTTGTAGGGATATAGTTTGATTGGATGGAGGATTCCATCATGAGCTGACATCAGTTAGAGAGCCGTTGGGAAACCTGCAGGGAGTACTGGACGGCTGTTTCCTCCGTCCTGGTTTGGGACTCTTCATCAGTACGCACCCAACGCCAGAGTTCGAATTCAGGACCTTCTGGTTACAAGGCAAACTAGCTCGTAGACCATTGAGCCACTCACTGGGACCCAATCCAGTCGTCAGTCCATGAATTCTAACTTCTGCCAATTCATAACATATTGTGACCATTTCTTCGATGATTTACTGCCTCATCTTCAACCTGCTGTATCCTACCCCACCAGAATCCCAGGTCACTGCCTAAATAGGGCCAGTCGCTAGTGAGCATCAGATTTATTTTCAAGTATTGGTTTTGTAGGGATTTAGTTTGATTGGATTATCCTAAGAAAATGTGTGCCTGACAGCTTTCGTTAGCTTTCTAACAGTGTCTGTGGTGTAACCTTTCATAGGTGGTAGACACCCACACACATATATATGTTGTATAACAATCCTATTAAATTAGCCTATAGAAGATGGAATTCTTCACAGAAGAAGAACAACTCATGTGTGTACATATTGCTTTGTTCAAATGCTTTCACTGCTTTGGGAATGTGTGTAGGGGTGGTGATGTTGGTGGTGGTGTGAAACGGCAGTAGATAAAGTGAGACATATTACGTTTGAGTATCTTTCATCTCGTCTGACTTACAATAGATAGAGAATAGAATTAAATTCAATAGTTAGTTTGTAAGGATTTGATTTGTTTCAAGTTTGACAGTCAGAGAACCATTGAAAACCATCAAGGAGTATTGGAAAACCGTTTTATTCTACTCTGTGACTCATTGGTAGCGCACATCCACTGGGGTTAGAACCCATGACACCTTCCAGTTAGGCGCTTAAACTCTATGTGTATCTTGAAGTCAACTATAGAACTATATCAAGAATTATGATTATGTTACATCATTCTTTTGTGTTTCGAGAGAAACATACGACATCAAGCTTTGAGCTTTGAAGTTCCACTAGTGACGGTGTTTTTTGTTTTACAGGGGAGGTGGTTTGCTATACTCGTGCGCAACCTCTGTTTTTTTTAACCGAATTGAATACGTTGGCTAGTAATGAAAACTGGAATACGTGCATGACTGAGGGGATAGTCTACTGTTGAACTACCGACCCAGGATTATGTTATAATTCTCCTTTCTTTTGACCTCATTTTATCTTCACAGCGAAATTTAGCACTCGTCCCTGGACTTATTGAATGCATATGCTTATATTCCATTGGTTGGCTATATATTTGCTAAGATGGTATTTCAGCGGACATTGTCTGAAGCACTAAACTTCCTCATGCAGTTGTCTCCTTATTCACAATAGTCAATAATCATTCAACAAATACCTGTCATTTCTGAAGAACCTTATGTTAATATAAACTGACTAGTCTTTAGTTTGGTAGAACCACCAATTGCTCATCAGCGGGATCAATAAATTAACCTTTAGTCTATTTGCTTTTAATTCATTTTTTATGCGGGTTGCAGAAGAGGTGGCTGTCGTGGCCCTAAAGGTCTAATGGATAACGTTTAGTCGCTTGAAATGATGGGCACTGGGTTCGAGTCTCAGTGGGAACACCATCATTGACTGAGGAATGTAGCTACATTCAGCCGACGAGTCCCATTTAAGACGAAATGAGCATCTTCTAGTGCTAGTCAGCATCCACTAAATTATTTCGCCTAAGCAGAAAACAGACTCGCCTTGTAACGTGAAGGTTCTGTGTTCAACCCCTGTTGGTGAGGTCATGGATGTGTACTGATAAAGAGCTCCGAACACGGATGAAACAGATGTTCAGTACTCCCTGTTGGTTTTCAGTGGTTCTGTAACTGATGTCAATACGTGATTAAACTTGAAATCGAGTTTGGGTTTGTAGGGATTTAATTGATTGGTTACAGTATTTCATCATGAGTTGACATCGATGAGAGAACCATTGGAAAACCTGCTGGAAGTGCTGGACAGCTGTTTCGTCAGCCTTATTTGAGACTCTTCACAGTACGCACCCACCAACAGGTAAGTAGGTAACCTGGGGTTCTAGTGGGAAGTCGTGACCAGTAGGATACACAGAAGGTCTGGTGTGAGGACAAATACTCGCCAGCGATGACATTCGCTAGTGGTCGCGCCACATAACGTACATTGGCAGGAGTTGGAATTCACGGATTGGCCATTGGGTCAGTTTCTAGTGACTTAATGATCTCTAAGCTTTCTTTGTAACCAGAAGGTCCTGGGTTCGCCTCATGGCGGTGGGTGCGTACTGATGGAGAGTCCCAAAGTAGGACGAAACCGCTCTCCACTACTCCCATCCCAGTTCGTTTTCCGAGGACTCTCTAACTGGTGTCAGCTCATGATGAAATCCTCCTGTCAACTTAAAATCAGTTGAATCCCTGAAAAAAATGTATCTGTGTAGTAAGTAGTAATCCGTGAAATACAAACGTATGCTTGTTGCATTCCACTCATGTTATCCAGTTCAATGAATAAGCAGTACATGATGATACATGAAAGAATAACAATTCACTTTGTATATCATCACATGACCTACCTGATTGATGTTGATGCGTCATCTTTGTCAGCATTATAAAGGGATCATCACATGATGAAGAGTGATAATTTATCGTAGTACAACTGAAGTATGCAGAAAATAACAGTTATAATAGATTTATGCATAAATTGTTACTTGATTTACACAATAATAATAACATTTACTGGGAGTATGAAATGGAAGACTTTCTTTTCTATTATTATGTATATGCACTGGCTTATCCTACATTCATTCTTATATGCTACATTTATTTTTTACTCTGTACTTTATCTTTCGCATGTGTGTGGAAAATGAATATGTAATGAGAGTTTAGTGCTGTATTTTGCCATTAACACCTATCAATTCGACGTCAGTGTGAAGTTTTACTGAAGTTACTTTTAGTGGCTTACTGGTACGGTTACTCCTCTCAGCAAGGTGTATCTGCGGCCTCGAAGAAAATCAGATGAAAACTTGCCTCACTCTGTGCTACAGTCAGAGGTGTTATTCCACTTATGTGTAGGACTGTAATTTGATAGATTGATTAGTGATTGGGGTGGAATGAGTGTCATGTCTTTTGTGTTAGTCCTGATTGAATTCTGTCAATGAAGTTTGCAACCTCCAAGGATTTCCTCTAACTTCCTCCAACTTCTCAGCCTCAATTTAAATTGTGCCACAATGGCGAGTGACAGTGATTATTCAGTGGTCTCCAATCAGTAACTATGTTATGCGCTAACTCTACAATGATTTTAAACTAAATTCCATGAATTAATTTAATGGATGATGACTAGCAATGGAATCCAGGGTGCTCATTTCCCTCCTATTTTGAACTTGTCAGCTAGATATACGTGAACTCCCCAGTGAGTGATGATGTTCCACGTGATGCACTCAAACCCAACATCTATAGTTTCAAAAGCCAGAGCATTATCGACTTGAACATTCGGACCATAAGAGCCACCTGTTGTGCGACAAACATCAGTCATCACTTATTTTTAATTGGTTAGAGGATTTCGTCATGAGCTGACATTAGTTAGAGAACCATTGGAAAACCACCTGGAAGTACTGGACAGCTGTTTCCTCCGTCCTAGTTTGGGACTCTTCATCAGTACTCACCCACCGCCAGAGTTCGAACCCAGGACCTTCTGGTTACAAGGCGAGCTCGTAGACCATTAAGCCACTGGGACCCAATCCAATGGACAGCTCATAAATTCTAACTTCTGCCTATTCACGATATAGTGCAACTACTAGCCAATGTCTTTGGCGAGTGTCTGAGCTAGACGTCGATATATCAACGCTGGTTGGACATTTCGGTTCAGTCAACCAACGGTAAAATAAAATTTGAATTATAAAAACAAGAGAAATTCATGAATCCTATAAGCATACTGGTAACTGAATGAGAGATGCCAGATAAAGTATTGAAGTGAAATGGAAATGTGGTTACCAGTTGACCTCGTCTTGTGAGGTCATTTAGTATAAAGTTGTACTCAGGTATCACTTCCAACTTCATTCATCTTCACACAACAGAGTTATTTTTTTATCAGTCTCATGAAATAAATCAAATCCTTGCAAACCATCACTTGAAATTTAGTCTAATACTCATCAACAAGATGATAAGAGGATGAATTTCTTGAACTTCTAATGAGAACTGGTGACTGTTGGGGTATTCCAAGTTGGGTGTGTTGATAAACACTCGGTGATGACATTGATTGGAGGTTGTGGTACATATCACAAATTAGTAGAAGTCAGGATTCATGGGTCATTGGAATCCGTCCTAATGGCTGAATGGTCAGCAGGCTCGTTTCGTAGCCCGAAGGTCCTCGGTCAGATCCTCCTCGGGGTGTGTAGTACTCTTAGGTTTTCAGTGCTCCTCTAGCTGATGTCATTTCATGATCTAATTTGAAACCAATCTCATGCAGTTTTGACTAACAATACTGATAACGTAAATATTATTTCTCAGGATAACCATTGCAATTCAGATAGGCGACAGGACACAAATGTGTTCAGTCTTAGTTTTGGTTCCCACTGGAGTTCCAACTTCAAATTCTTCAGGTATCGTGGCGCGCCCATTACAATTCATTCACGTAGAAAATAGGACAATAGGCGGAGAATTTTCCAACATCAAAGTCATTCCTTTAAATGTGACAGCACTTTAAAAAACAATCTTACGTTGATGAGAAACTCAATCATCAACCTAAAAACGTTTTGTCTTTACGCAATTAATTTTCATGAAGTCAACCAATATGCTATCGCTCTATATTGCTGGTTCAATGTTCAATAATCAGCAACTAAGTGTTGTATTGTAAATGCTTGTTTTAATTAGATAAATTAGATGAATAAATGAATAAATAAATAGGCGCACAGAAATAGGTTTCTATTTTAGAAGAAAGGTAAATGCTTACTTACTTGTTGGTTGGTTGGTTGGTTATTTTAATGAGTTAATTTAACACTTGAAATGATCTTTAATTACACGTCAGTACTTGTCATAATATTAGATCATTCATGTTAATAATCGTATGGGTCATTAGTGTTTAATGTCAATACTTGGTTTAGTGAATATGTGCTAATTTAAATTTGATAGATTGTTCATTTATTTTAAAGAATACATATAAGGTTGTGTAGTGAGAGAGGGAGAGAAAGAGAGAGACAAGGAGGTTCCAGTTATTTTCCCATTTTCTTGAAACTGATAGTGTTCGCTAATCCCTGATGTTAACTTCATAATCTAACTAAGAGCCTCCATAATCCGGGCTTATTTTTGTTTATAATCTGTGATCAACTCGGAAAAAACAAAACTAACCCTTACAAACCAACTATAGAAGTTTAATCTGATGCTTGCTAGTGACTTGCTAAAATATGGGGTTTCTTGAAGTTCTAGTGATAAGTCGTGACCGGTGAGGTCCAATCAGATGTCACGTGTGTGGATGGATGTCCCACCAACGACAATGGCTGGGGTCGCGCTAAATCACGAATCGGTAGCAGTTAGAATTCATGGGTTGACTAATGAATCCGGTCTCAGTGGCTTAACGGTATACGAGGCAGCTTGCTTGGTTCGAACCTTGGTGGTGAGTGCGTACTGACGATGATTCCCAAACTAGGATGAAACAACTGTTTATTATTCCGTGTGGCTGATTTTCAGTGATTCTCTAACTGATATCAATCTGTGATCAACTCGGAAAAAACAAAACTAACTCTTACAAACCAACCACAGAAGTTTATGAAGATGTTTTGCGGAGAATGTATGACGTCATCGAAATGTAAGAAAAAGAAAGGTTATTATATAGAGAAAATGATACTTGTTAGGTGGTAGCTACCAGAGGAGTCTAGGAAACGCATCTCGTCTTATCTGGAACTCGTCATCCGGATGTACATGTACTCCCAGTGAGTGACGATATTCTTACTTAAATTCAAAGCCAGCACTCATCATTTCAAACGCCGAAACGTTAATCACCAAGACTGTGATAGTGTGACATAGACAGTGTCTTCCAACGGAATATTATGCTCACATATTCCCACAGTGCAATACTGAATACAATATATCTATTTGAATATTCGATTTAATGTTAGAGATAGAATACATTTCTCACGGTTATATACACTGCATTAAGAAAAGAATACTATGTATATTTGAACATTCTATTTCATGTCGTTTAATGTAAGCCTACATCACACGCTCGATGATAGGTTGACGAATATAAACTCTCTCTCTCTCTCTCTCTCTCTCTCTTATATATATATA
This sequence comes from Trichobilharzia regenti, assembly GCA_944472135.2. Classification (NCBI taxonomy): domain Eukaryota; kingdom Metazoa; phylum Platyhelminthes; class Trematoda; order Strigeidida; family Schistosomatidae; genus Trichobilharzia; species Trichobilharzia regenti. The sequence goes on from OX235263.1 coordinate 74,261,628, forward strand.
TATATATATATATATAAAGAGCGGTTTGAATAATGGAAAATATAACTTTGCTTCCGTGTCTTGTCTTCTGTTGTTACAAGACAACCGGGTAATTTCATGTACATCTCATGGCATAGTCGAAGCGTCCGTTCTTGGAGGAAACAGTTTAACACAGACTGAACACTGCTATCCAATGTTGTAACCAGTCAATAGGGAATTTCAAATAACTTCAAAAGAAGAATACGAATAGTTCGTTTTTATTCTGGTATCCTAAAGTTTCGTTTCAAGGCGAAAGTTTCAGGAGAAGAATTCGAATAGTCTACAGCTTTTAGTGCCTTGCATCACCTTTAGACATCGAAGAGTTTATAAATCCCTTTAACAGTGTCGAGGAAATTTACTAGAAGATGGTGGTAATCAGAGAAACTTCTTCTTTATTACGGTTAACGTTAACGAGACATTTTTTTATTCATTTGATTCTTGAAGGGATTATGTAGTTTATTCAGGTACTATCTATCGCACGTACAAGTGCGTTTGTGGTTCAGTGGTAGAACGCTCGCCAACCACATACGTGATTCGGGGTTCGAATTCCGACTGACGCACTCCTAAACCTCGTTAAGTCGGCAGTAATGCCAGTAAAGAGGGAAGGTTGGACTTGAGGTTAGCAACCTCACTCCGTAGAAATAAAACCACCGCTACTGGATATAAGTGAGATGCTCGCCGGCGACTGGCCTTATTCAGGTAGGTAGTTACCTGGGGTTCTAGTGGGAAGTCGTGACCAGTAGGGTGCAGCAGGTCGGGCGTGAGGACAAATACTCGCCAGCGATGACATTCGCTAGAGGTTGCACTATATCGTGAATTGGCAGAAGTTAGAATTCATGAGCTGTCCATTGGATTGGGTCCCAGTGGCTTAATGGTCTACGAGGTCGCTAGACTTTTAGCCAGAAGGTCCTGGGTTCGGACCCTGGCGGTGGGTGAGTACTGCTGAAGAGTCCAAAACCAGGTCGAAACAGCTATCCAGTACTTCCAGGTGGTTTTCCAATGGTTCTCTAACCAGTATCAGCTCATGATGAAATCCTGTAACCATTCAAAGCTGAAACTTGAAGCCCTATTTCCACTGGGAACGGAAAGGTATATATATATTTTAAATATCGCACGTACATATCTGCCCATTTGATTTTATAGATTCCATTTTCTCCTTGATCTCACTGACACAAGGTCTGTCTTCATGTCAGCATTAAAATAAATAAGGGATCAAATGGGAAGCGACGAGTGAGTCGTCCTAGGGTGACATAGAGGAGGCCGTGTGGGGAAGAGATGAAAGAGTTTGGGCAATCGTGAATCCAGCTGAAGAGAATGGCAGAAAATAGAAGGAAGTGGAGATGTGTGTTCCACTCGGAACCCAAGGGAACAATTATTATTTATTATTATTTCCTTTAATTCTTAGAGGAACATAAGGCTTCAGCCGCGCGTCTCCATTGCGTTCGGTTCTCTGCTACAGTTTTCACCTGCCCATATACTTCACATGACCTCCCCCATATCATCCCACCCTCGGACGACCAACTCGCCGCTTCTTTTTCAGATTCTACTCTAGGGCTTGTCTAGTGATGTTACTTGATGGTTTCCTCAGAGTATGGCCAATCCACCTCAATTTCTTCCTGTATATTTGTTGAACAATCGGTTCCTGGTTGGTTTGTTCCCAGAGATTCTTATTGCTGATCTTCTCTGGTCGGTCATCTGATCTTGACTATTGAGCGAAGATAGCTGTTGATAAAGGTCTGTAGTTTGTTTGAGATGCTCTTTAGGACGCGCCAAGTCTCTGACCCGTATAGTAGCACTGACTTCACATTGGAGTTGAAAATCCGGATCTTATTTTTGATGCTGAGTGCTGTTGACCTCCACACAGACTTAAGAGTAGTGAAAGCTTGTCTTGCTTTCCCGATCCTCGCTACTTTGATATCCTCGTGAGTTCCGTCCTCGTATAGTTGAAACGATGCTTTCCAGGTAGGTAGGTAGGTAGGTAAAGGAGGTTGTTTCTTTCAGGTTCCTCCCGTTTATGCTGGTTGTTGTCTGTTGTTGTTGTTGCCCAGGAATCTTCATCACTTCTGTTCACCTGAAGTCCTATCTTTGATGATTCTTCTGCCAACTTGGTGCTTTTCAAGGGAACAATACTAATAATAATGAATGATCATTTGAACAGACCATTATCTTAATTCACTGAAGATGCTCATTAAAATAATTGAGAAGACTGATTAATGAACAAAGAATATTCCTCTCGATAATCTTTTCTTCATTAGGTTCTACATTTATATGCATCTATAATTATTAAAGAATTTTTGTTATTAATAAACTCTATTGCTGTTTTAAATTACATTGAATCAATAATATCGACCGATAACATTTCAAAATCATCAGTAAGAGAGAGAGGTGCATAACATAATATAACACTAAGCTGATTGCATATCAAATAAATTAAGAGGGGAAGTAACACAGAATTTATGAATTTCTGCGTCTCACATTAGGTCAAGGTAGCGATAGTCACTGGACCTGTCTTTTCTTTCGTATGCGGAGCTTCCGTTGATTTAAGTGGGGAATCGCAATGGCCTCTGCTGATTGGAGTGTTTGATAATTAGAAAGACAGAGAACATGAAGTTTAGCAAAAGTTTTCTTTTCGGCGATTTAATACCCGATAGATAACACAGAATAATGGCTCTTCACTTCTAGCTTTATGACCTGTTCGAAAGAGGGTGGTCAAAAACAGAATTGTTGACAGTTTTAGCAAAACCTCTATTTAACCATCCTGTTAGATGTTCGTAACCACGAGAAATTAAGTCCTTATGTATTATATTACTATTATTACTATTATTGAAACGTTTTGATTGTCAATGTTCCTTTCATTCCTAAAACCTCTAGGTTAGCATCTGATGCTTTATCGTCAATCACTGAGGGTGAACCAAGTCATCAAATGCATCAAACTGCCAGTTCTCCATCTACCTCACAGTATGAATCACTTAAAAAAATAGAGGATATACCAAAACAACCCAATGATGATACACAAAAGCGTTTACTCAGCATTAAACGTGTTCACAGACTAATCGAAGAGGAATTAATGATGGAGTATGACATGAAAGCTACTAATAAATCTGAAAGGTATAATAACAGCAACAATAATAATAATATCAAGTTATCAAGATACCATGAAAAAGATGAGTTTTGTACACCGTATAGTAGTAGTAATCAACGGAGTAAAAATGATGCCAGCGTAAAACGGAATACTGCTGACCACCGCTCGATTAGCACACCGAAGAAATGCTCTCCAACGACTAGTCTACTGTATGATTTATTATCTGGTAGAGAGAACTTTAATTCAGTTTATATGAGAAGTCAGCTAGTGTTTGTTACATGTGATGATGACAATGTTGAGCCAATAAATAACTTTACAAAAGAAGGCCTTCACAGTAAGCGGAAAACAACACGTGGTCCGCCTTTGCAAAGAAGACGTAAACCGCTTAGGCCAACAAAACATTTTATCGCCCTACGAACACCAGAAAAGTCTACGGATACTGATGGAAAACATTTTCCGCGTAATGCTGCATCCATTGAAAAATTGTCATCATCGTCGCCATTCTCGTTATCCCCTTCATCGACATCATCGCCGTCATCTTCATCTTCCTCCTTATCATCGTCTGTGTTAAGTCCATCAAATATTAACATGTTAACCTGTTCTCAAGCTTCTCCTAAAAAGTTATTAGACAAAATTGATTGCCTTACCATCAATAATACTACACATTCCCAGTCACCGATTGATCACTCTTCATTACTGTCCATCATCAATAATCAAGAGTGTTTGGAACAACCATTAGATTTATCCTCAGCATCACATTCCTATCGATTAGGCTTACCACCAAACAATCAATCCGATATGATAGAAATAAAACGAAGGCGAAGTTTTGCCGGTAATTCACGATTATCCGATAATTCAGATGTGATTAAATGTAGCACCCAACGACACAATTCCGTTAACTTGCCTTTATCAACAAAGAAAATCGATTGTAATAGAAAAAACAGTGTCAATATTAACACCACTACTACTAGTAATTCAAGACCCGAACGTAAACCGTCAGAAAAGTATCCGTGTCTTTCTAATGGACCCGAGCATACTGAAAAATTTCCCATGAACATATCAAATACTGAATCAAATGCGCTCACAACAAATTTTCTTGATTTTATTTTATCCCCTGATTGTTATCGTGTTGCATTGTCGGCTGCACTCGCCATTTGTGCATCTTCTGTCTTCCAGTCACTCAGTGGCACACTAGACCATAACAATAGTAATAGTAATAATAGTGATAATAATAATAATAATAATTTGCTCAATTCACGTAACACTCCTAAAACAACTTATGAATTAGCCTATGATATATTAAATTCATTAAATTCCAATTCTGGTGGAACAACTTCAAGTGTAAAACAGGAGAATGAACAGCAACATCAACAACAACAGCAATGTCTAAAGAACACATCTCCGACATCAGCTGATAATTCTAGCTATCCCAGTGTTGTAAATACACAAGACTGTCAACACAGCGTTGTATCTACGTCGAAAATACCACTCTGTAAATCGAATTCCATGTCAAAATATAATACTACCGGTGACAATTTCCCACCTAAAAAGTCTTTATCTAATCGATTGTATTCGATTAAAAAAGTTAACCAGGCGGATTATTTAAACAAAACACATTCACTGCCTAGTCGGACATTGAACCAGCATTCCAGTAGTGATAATAATAATAGTAGTAATAGTAATAATAATAATAATAATAATTTTGATACAGATATTGTTGACATTATCACAACTAGACATTCCTTCACTTCTTCCTCTCCTTCTTCTTCTTCTTCTTCTACTTCGTCGTCTTCTTCTCCTGCTTCTTCACCGATGAAAGTCCCCAGTGAAGACTTGAAGTTATTTTTCCGCAGAAATTCCAGTCGTTATCGTGGTCGGATAAGATACTGGTTAATTCAAATGATTAGTTTAGTGAAACAGCCTGAACCAATTCTAATTTCTTTACTTCACAATAATGATAATAATAATAATAGCAATGATAAAATGACAGATCCATCAAATATACCTGTTGAACAGATGACAAGTTTATTAAGCTGCTTTCGTCTACACATATTAGATCAATCAATTGAGACCAGGCTTAAGTTCTTGAATATGTCATGGTATCGACTATTACTGGTTTATTTAATTGAGCATAAACAATTAGACTTACTGACAATTGAATCAGCATTGTCATCGTCTTCAGCGTCAGCATCGTCAACTGATGGAAATGAAGGAAATGATGAGAGATCAACTCATAGAAGGTGTGAGAGAAATAATCTAATCAATAATAATAAAGAAATAAAATCGATACACCAATCTACTCATCATCAATATCATCATGATCATAAAATGTCAAGCTTACTTCATGACATTCAAACTGTTACATCAATGTGTTATTCACTGGAATTTAATCATTCCGTGTATAATTTGATTCGAATTGGTTTATTGATTATAGGTGAGTTATTATTTTTTTTTCAGCAGTATGCACTTTGGAGTTCGACACTGGTGTCTAGACGATGTCAAGAAAAACCATCATGAGTTGTGTTAAGCATTTTTTGAGCTTACTTATTTCTGGAGCTTGTCATCGAGTTTCTTTTATGTTTCAATTTCAAATAAGAGAGTGTCGTTCGTTACTCTGGATGCAATTTAGCTTGCATATTATTAATAATATTATTATAACAGTACATCTCCGTTTTCTCTTGTTTCCTGCGGTCCTTACTAGCCGACCCTATAATTGCCCCCATAGGCTATAGTCTCTTCTTCAAACAGCCTTCTCTGTGTCATCTTCGAACCTGCGCTTAACTCGTCGTTTCCTATTCGGGTTCGACTCGAGCAATGGTCTTGAGCACAGTGTCACTCAATGGTCTCCTCAACATGTGTCCGATCCACCTACATTGCCTTCGGAAGAGTTATTATGCAATAGGTTCTCGACTGATTTTTTCCCGGAGTTCTGTGTAACTAATTCTCTCTGGCTGGCCATCTGTTCTTCAGCGTGTAACGAAAGCGGTTGTTAATGATAGTCTAAAGCTTGTTGGAAATGATTTACATGATGCTTTTGTCAAGTTTATGACCCATATAGAAGAGATGATTGACTTAACGTTGGTGTTGAAAATCCAGATTTTGTTGTTTCTGCTGAGATTTATGAAAATCTCTCTTACTTTTTCAGTCTTGCCTGTAGTTCAAACGACTCTGCCTAGATAAGTGAAGCAGGTGGCCTCTTTCAATTTTTTTCCGTTGATAGGGATTGGAGGTTTTTGTTATTGGCTGATCATCCTCATAACCTTCGTCTTCTCCATGTTCACTTGCAGTCCCATCTTCGCTGCCAACCTCTTCAGCCAGTTTTGTTGGTTTTTGCCTCCCCGCAAGTCTTCGAGTCTGTTTGTGACATTAAACATAGATCATCCACATGCGGAATGCAGATTTTCTAGAGTCTTCTTATAGGTCCAACGTATTCCTGTCTTCTTACTTGCAACGCACAGTCTGACGCACAATCCAGTCCACCACAATTAGTAATATCATCGGTGATAATGGACAAGCAGCCGTTTATTACTCCTGTATTCACTTCGAGTGCTTCACTCAGTTTTCCGTTGTGGATCACCTGACGTGTGCCATTGTCATATAGCCAGCTGTTGAATGAGGTCGATACAGAACTGGGGCAGTTTCTAAATAATTTCGTGGCCAACGCTGTCGATGAAGTCGAGGTGGAGATTTGACTGCCATTCTATGCTATATTCGATAATTTAGCTTGTAAGGCCTACGAAGTTGTATTGTTGGTTGTCATTATCTGAACCTAAGGAATTCTATACATTAAGACAATACTGAGGCTTGTTTTATAGGTCTTGTTATACACCAATCAGAGTACCCATTACAGTCACACAGGAGGTCAATCATAAAGGCAAATGCTTTATTGGTAGTTTCTCTAACTACACCACTGGATTACTCATCTCACAGGGCACATCATCTCCTTCAAGTCTGCATATATACCTTGCTGGGACGAGTGCCAATAAGCACGAAATCTAGGTAGATGACATCCTGCCCGTCGCCTCCAGCCATTCAAATTTTTTTGTTTAATTTTTCTTATTAAAGCTTGATTCCACACCGTATTTTTAGTACAAGTATGGAATTTTCAGCATGTGATATCGGTAGCCCGAATTTTGCAGGCCGACCATAGATATCAGGTGTGCATCGGCAGAGGATCAAACTCCGGACCATGTGCATGATCGGCGAGAGTCCTAACCGCTGTGCCACCGACGCAGTTTAGAATACACTGCAATGATGAGTTATCTAGATCGATAACCAACTTGCAAACCTGACTGATTGAATTATTTTGATAGCGTTATTAGAAGACGGAGATTATCTGAAAAATGTGATGTATTTGCGCTATACATTTCGAACTATATGATCAAACATTTACTTGTCAACACCTACATCAAGGAATAGATACAAAACATACTGCCTAGTAAAAAATCAATGCATGAAATAAACTACTATAGACTGTTTTGTCGCATTTTAAACTATTTCAAAAATGTGCTTAGTTCAGATCGACTGACGACTTCGTATGAACCAATTCAATCTGAAGCATAGAAACTTCTTTTTCGACTAGATTTTTTGAATAATCTTAGTGAATATTTGATCGTGAACCACGTGGTACATCCCACCACTTTCATTTTTGTGTGATTTCTCGCACTGTGTACGGAGTTATTGGACATTTAATATGAGTGGAATTTTGAACTGTGTAGTTTTCAACCTGCATATAGTACATCAGTTCATCGTCTAACAAAGATTATTTCAGTTAGCCTACTTAGCAATATTTAAGTAGGTAGGTGATTTGCTGACAAATCTACGTAGTTCAAAACACACGGTCTCATCGGATAGTACTGAAAATACTACTAAAAAAACGGTGCTGATGATTTAAAAATTTCGATAGGAAAAACTTCAGTGGATCATTCTGCAGAGGATTTGTGTGTCATTACGATAATGATTAATCTATCAACCCAGTTGTGCTTCCTTAACACAGGCCAGAACATTTGGCAAGACAGAGTAGTGCAAAACGTGATGTATATTTCAGCATCGATTTTGAATAACTCAGTTGTTGTTTAGAGTTAACTAAGGATCGTGCCTGATTAACGGAACATAATACGACAGCATAGCAAGTGGTGGAGTCGTTTTACCTAATGTCTTCTGGTCAACCAACTCACTCAAATAGCATCATTCAAATGTTGAATTCTACTGCAACACCTGCAGGCTACTGATTTTTTGGATGTTTTCACTTCTGCAATGGCTTTGACTACGATATGAGATTATCTAGCAAGGTGTTAGCAATCGCAAAACTGAATAAAGAGGCAGTATTAGTTTATCATTGGCTTCAAGCCAGTCTTGCTTGATTAGCTTGTTAATAGGTTTGATTATGAGCTGAATTCGGATTGAGAACCATCAGAAAACCAGCAGGGAGTACTGGACAACCGTTTCGTCCCGGTTGAAAACTCCTCAGTATTAAGCGTCCACTGGGGTTACAGAGCGATCTCTTAGACCATTCAGAGACTGGAAATCATGAATCCAGTTTCTGTGACTGGTTTATGACAGAGGTCATCTAGAGTTCTAGTGAGAAGTCAGGATCAACGTGGTCTAACAAGTCAGGTGAGAGAACAGAACTGGCTGGCGATTGCTCTGTATATAGTGCAAATTGACAGAAGTTGAGATTCATGGGCCATTAGATCAATTCCCAGTAGATGAATAGTCTACGAGCTCACCTTGTAACTGAAAGGTCCTGGGTTCGAACCACAGTGGTTGCGTACTTCTTGAGAGTCCCAAAATATGACGAAATAGCTATCCACTAATCTTTTCTAGTTTTCATGCTTCTCTAACTGAAGTCAACTCGTGATCCCATCTGTAATGAATCAAAAATCCGTACAAAAACCAACACTTGACAGTTAGTTTATTTTATTTATGAATACAGTGTCAGATACTATCTCTCTGAATTTCGGTTTTGTAACCCTTCAAATGACTTCTGCTTTTTTCGAATGCTATTGCCTAACTGATTTATTTAATCTGTGGCAGAATTCACGGGTCATTGGATCGGGTCCCAGAGGTCTACGAGCTCTCTGGCCTTGTTACCATAAGGTCCTGGGTTCGAACCCTGGCGGCAGGTGCGTACTGATGAAGAGTCCCAAGCAGCAGGATGAAACAGCTGTCCCGTACTCCCAGGTTTTCCAATAGTTCTTTAACTGATGTCACCTCATGACAAAATCCTCCAACTAATCTGTGAAAACTTGATTGATTTAGTCAGCGTCGATTTCATGGGGAATCATCATTCACTATATATAAAAGCCAATGAAATCTCTAGAAACAACACACTGAACTACTTTTGTTCACCTTAGCTTATTACTCACTATTCAATGGTGTGCACCGATGATCAGTTGGCTAGTTGACACCTAGACCTTCAGTGTACACAATAATCAGGTATCCGTTTAATTAATCCATTCTCCTTATTGGCAAGCTCTTCAGGAGTGCAACGCACCAGTCATTTGAAAAAGGCGATTTCCATGTATAAAGTATATATATATATATTGGTGAATATAATGAATAAAATGACGTGAATCTGTAACTTGTGACAAAAATACCTCCCGGTTTCGAACTGGCGTGTCAACAGAGTAATTAAACCACGTTTTATATATATAAGTCTTCTAATCCTAATCTGTCTGTAACCTACCGTGACGCGAGATTAACCCTAATCCTAACCTAACCTGTACTTAGCCTACAAATTAACTGAATCTTTCCACCAAACCTAGCCTAAAGCTTACCAGATATCCCGTTTAGTATCATAACCCTTCATTAAGCATATATTTTATTCATGATTATAATAGTGTTATTTACCTGGTTTCATTAACTTCGTGTGACTGAGCATTCCAAGGTTATTCGTGCGGCCACACTCTTGCACTGCTTAAAATTTAACTTGGTCCCCTGACTTTCGTTGTCAATAGCATCTAGTGTGGAATATCCACTCGGTAGCATAATAATAAGTACCCCAAGTATACCTTTATGCTATTAAATTCTTGAAGTTAGTCTCAAAAGATGTCAGTCAGTTAGTTTCCTTTTTAATGTTTGAATGTTTTGTTTATTATTTTTTCAATGTCTGATGTTGACCTGTGTGTGACGGGGATGTACTTTCAAATACAGTTAATTATTTACAACCTTACTGGATATATATAAGTATAGCATATATAATTAAGAGTAAATATTTTAAACAAAGGGTCAAAGTGAATGACAATGGAACAAATGACCTTTAATGACAATAATAATCATAATTAATGATATTTACTGTAAAATTCATTGTTATTTTGTTGCTTAGCCAGCCAGCTATCTAGGTAGCTAGCTAGCTAGCTCGGTAAAATAAAAAAGTGATTCCAGTGAAAAGGAGTACAAAACACAACAACTTTTGAGTACTTTATAAATGACCCAGACATCTGTCTATTCTAGGTACAGTTTAATTAGATGATATTTTATTCTTCTTATATGAATCTAATTTCATTTATACAAGGAGAGTAGTAGTAGTAGTAACATTTCAGCTGTCCTGATCTCTGTGCCAGACTCCACCCAATTTGTATATTGTATTTTTATTTTAGTGAATGTATATTGTGTAGTGAGATGGTATTGTCAATCTTTGTATTCTCTTAACACTGAGTAGACGAGATAATGAACTAGGCTGAGGAATATCAATAATAATAACAATAATTCGTTATGAGCATAAAGCATAGTACTCTTCTCTGTCTGTCTATCACCCGCATACATACATGCGTAGATTCTATACTTCTGTCTTAGATATATATCGATAATTACCTAATCAAGTATTGGTTTTTGTAGGGATTTTGTTTGATTGATTGGAGGATTTGATCATGAGCTGACATCAGTTAGGGAGCCCTTGGAAAACCACCTGGGGTACTGGACAGCCAACTGTTTCCATCGTTCTAGTTTGGAGCTCTTCAGCAGTACGCACCCACCTGGGTTCGAACCCAGGACACAGTACTCCCCAGGTTTTCCAATGGTTCTCTAACTGATGTCAGTTCTTGATGAAATCCTCCAACCAACCATCTAATCATCAAGGTTATTACTATTGGTGGTAGTAGTGTGGTGAGAGCTGGCTTTTAGTCAAAATTGGTGGATAGTAATTTACGTCAATGTGTATGTCCCCAATATTGGTTGTGAGAGAAATGAGACCAAAGGCTTTGCGTAGGCGGATACAACTAACATATAGATGACCTGACATCAAGAAACAGCCACAAAGAAATGCAAGGTTAACTTTCTGTGAGAAACAACCAATCAGAAGACTGTGTTTTTCTGCTAACAATAGTCTGTAATATGTACATAAAAATCTATAAATATGTGTTGATTTCCTTAATAAACGATCTGTTGCCTGGTCCTTGTCTTCTATTGTTACAGTAGTAACTCTGTGGTGAGTGCTACTGATGAGATTTATCAGTAGTACATAAAGAGACATTCATCGGCATGAAGACATCAAATAGAATGGGGATACATTTGATTACAGAAAAGGCATATGATACAGCCTTGTGAAGATAAATGGGAAACGTGAAAAGGAAGATGGAAAAACGCAATGCAAAGGGCACAAGTGGCACAACACGCAATATCTGTGCAAACGGTGCGTGGAAGATAAAGTGTACATAGTTTGACTGTATTATTATTATTGTTCCCATGGGTTCCTAGTGGAACATAGGGCTTCAAATGCACGTCTCCACTTGCTTCTGTCTCCTGCCGTACTTTTCACCTACATCCATGTTAGTCCATGCTGTTTCAACTCCTCTTCACACGATCTCCTCCATGTCACCCACCCTTGCACTGACGACCCACTTGCCGCTTCCCTTTCAGCCTGGTTCCACTCGAGCGATGGCCTGATGCGCTCGCGATGTCACCCAGCGGCCTCCTCACTCAGCGAGTGCCCAATCCATCTCAATCCACTTTCTCCTGCATATTTGTTGGTTGGCGATTGGTTCTTGTTTTGTTTGTTGTGCCCATAATTTCTTGTTGGTGATTCTTTCCGTACCGGCCATCTGATCTTCAGTATAGAGTCAGCGAAGATAGTTGTTGATAAAGGTGTCTGATCTGCAACAGGCTGTTGTAAATATTCTTTGTGACCCGCTGGCCAAGTTTCTGATCCTTATAGAAGAACTGACTGATTTGACGCTGTTTGTATTGAAAATCCGACCGAATTTTTGTTGTTGATGCTGGCTGAGTGACGAAGATTTTCAGATTAGTGTCAGGTTGATGAATGTGTTTCTCACCTTCCCGATTCTCGCTCGATTTGACATCCTCGTCCGTTCCGACTGCCTGTAGTTGAGACAATGCTCCCTAGATAAGTGAATGAATGAAGTAACCTCTTTCAAATCCCTCCCGTTGATGGTGATTGGCGCTGGATGTTTCTGCTGTTGTTGTTGTTTGGTTGGTTGGTTATTTTCATAACCTCCATCTTGTCTATGTTTACTTGGAGTCCTATATTCGCCGACTGCTTCTTCGACCAGTTTTTCGATTTTCGCTTGTGAGTCTTCGATTTTGTTTGACATCAAACATAAATCATCCACGCGCGAAATCCAGGTCTTCTAGGGTCTTCATGTCGGTCCAGGATGTCCCTGTCTTCTCGTTTCCCACTGTCTGACGCATAATCCAGTCCACCACATTTTGGAATATCATCGTGAGTGATAATAAGCACCCTTGTCTGACTCGTGTGTGTACTCCAAACGCCTCGCTGAGTTTTCCGTTGTGGATCACTTGACATGTGCCGTTGTCGTTGAATAAGGTTGATGAATATTTGGGGTACGCCATAGTACTCGAGTAATTTTCAAATTACTTCACGACCAACGCTGTCGAAGGCCTTCTCAAAGTCTATAAAGTTGAGGTAGAAGTTTGATTCCCATTCCATGCTTTGTTCTGTGATGACAATGCGTAGAGTTGCAATTTAGTCAGAGCATGATTTGCCTTTAATTTGGCTGTATAGAGATATCAAATTGCTAGTAAACATTCCTTTACCAAGTCTTCATCTTCTACCGTTACACCACCACTATTACAGCAGAAAACGTTGACATTTAGTGGGAGAATTGTCTATTGACTTGCTGTCAAGCCAGGTTGAAGTTATCTAAACACCGGATAGCTGTTTCTCTCGTTTAAGAGAGATAGAGAGAGTTCATCCTGCATTTCTGATTGCCATCCTAATTAGCATTTGTGGTATCTAGCATGTCACATATTGAGATTTAAATAATTTCCGTTATTTCCTTAAGAAACTATGCTACAACTTCCCCTTCTCGAATTGTTAATTTCGTTTAATTAAAATGAAAATCAATATCAGTAATTACAAATGTTGTTTTTCTGTTAACTTTTATTGATTCACACTTATGCTTTATACATTCTAGGCGACCAATCAGATGCACAAAACACCAATAATATACAATTACTGGAAAGGACACTTCAAGAATATATGGTCAACTTAAACTGTATCAAGAATAAGTCCAAGTGTCATTCTAATTTATCCCTGAATGGTTGTATAACGGAGACTACGACTTCGCCTACTGCAACTAATACTACTACTACTACCATCACCTCGACTTCGACTGCCAATACTCCAACGAAAGACACTGACAGCAACGCTGTTGTTCTTGTTAGTAGTAGTAGTAATAATAGTCGTGGCAACCGTATCCCTTCAGTTATGATACACACTATTATTCAAAAATTACTGAAAGTAACCAAAGATTCAATTATCTTTCTATTGTCTAATCAATTAGGCGGTGATTCTGTTGAAAGTATGTACAATAGCCTTGTAGAAATCTCTAAAGTATCATAGTTCAATATTCCAATGTCCTCTTTTTCCCCTTCTTCTTCTTCCGTTTAAGTATGTTTTTCTGGTATTTTCTTTCAGCTTTTAATATTTTTATCGTGTCCATTCTGTTTTCTGTATGGGAGTTCGTGTGTATGTGTGTGTGTGTGAGAGTGAGTACAGCTCACATAGGAGGATAGATTACATAGATAGGTAGACATATTGTGATTTTTTTCATTTGTTTGATGAATGCGCCCCGAGTTAAAACTCAGTAATAAGTTTGAAATTTGCGCCAAAATCTCACAATAAGACAATAGAAACGCTTTAGACAAACACACAAACTCACGCGCATACATATGTGCATATACCATTTGTGAATCAAGGATTTCTTATCAAATACATTCTACCTCAATCGATAACAATTTGTCTACTCATTATTATTATTATTATTTTGTATTATTTATTATTTAACTTTTGCATTCTTTATTCATTTCACTTTTGTAATACATTTATTTTAATAACAACAATAGTAACAGTTATGAAACTAATTTCTCCCATGTTAAATTCAATTTACCCGCCTCGAAAGAAATGCAGAAATTAAAACAAATTACGCGGGCATATTTTATGTGTTTAACTAAACTAAAAGATTCATGACAGTATTATCAACCTACTGTGCTTTTCTCTTGTTTGGTTGAGTGTATGTGTGCGTGGGTGTGCGTGTGTGTGTGAGTCAGCGTTTCCGCATATATTAGCAAGTATTTTCTTTTGATGATCCATTCTTCCATTCGTTCATTATTCGTTGTCTACGTTTATAACATGAAAAAATTCTTGTTCATTTTTTTGCTTTTTTCTAAACAAGCATAGAACAGCCGGTGAAACTTAGAATGATTTATTATTAAAATAGAATAATTTCTCACTTTGTTTTCATACTTACTCATGAATATATATAGTTATTGATTTAATTGATCTGATGAATTTTTCCTATAAATTGTCGTCTTTCCTTTGTGATTATCATCAATCTCTGGTTTGTTATTCACTTCCACACCTCATCTACTACTTATGAATGAAGAGTAGTCGTTGTAACAATCTCTTCCTTTCTCTCTCTCTCTCTCTGTCTCTCGTTTTTATTTGTGAATCTCATTGTTCATTGTAATTAGCAAAAATTGCCACGACCACTTTTTCCCCTCTAAGTCATCTACTCTTGTTTTTGTTTGTTTTTTTTTTTTACTGTTAATTAATATTTTTTGTGTGTGAAGAAAACAAAAGCTTCATGATTACTGAATTATTATTATTAGTAGTAGTATTATTACTCAGTTTTTGGTAATTGTTTTTCTCTGTCCAGCAGGATTTCATATGTATATTCGTGTGTGTGTGTGTGTGTGTGAGTTAGCGTCAGCGTACGCACGTGCCAACACGTTATTGTTGTCAAATGTTGAGACCAAACTGAAAAGGTTATTGTTTGGTGCCACCAGTCTCAGTGTAACCGACGTTATTTACTGGGCATATGAAGGTGTATCCAACTGATGAGTGCCAAATAAGACGAAATACGCGTCCATGATTCCACCGTTGGCCATGACCAGCCAATCTTCAGACATCGTTGAAGTGTCTGTGCTAGGGGGGGGAACATGTCGGTTAACAGGAAGTGTTAAGTAAGGGCAAACAAATAGGGTTATGTACAGGTTATACAAATTAAGAATCTCAATCGATAGATTTTCTTCATGGACAAACCTCAGTTAAAGAGATTATTGGAATCCGGGGGGACACTGGAAAACTGTTTCGTCGTATTTTGGGAGTCTCAACAGTGCACATTCACAACCCACTGGGGACCTTTCTGTTGCCAGACCAAGTTCGTTGGCTATCCAGCCACTTGAGCCGGAATAGAATGACCCCTGGATTCTGACTTTGTCAACTCGTGATACAGGTGACCATCAGTGAGCTGGTGATTGATATTGGTCAATAAGTGTGGTCTCGTAACCTGAAAGTGTCAGGTTTGACTTCTGGTAGGTTTGTGGATGGGTGTTGCTGAAGAGTCTCGAGATAGGAAGAACCAGGTGTTTAGTTCTCTCGTGTTTTCAGTGATCTCTCTAACTCTAACCCAAAATGTTTAAATATAGATTCAGTGAGTTTCTGTTCTTAAGTGACAGGATTTAGTTGGTTATTTTCAGTCTTTTTTGAGTCTCTGAATGTTGAGAGTAATTAGCAGTAGTAAACAGTTGACTCTGGTTTTCATACATGTTAGTATTTATCTAGTAAAGTGTCAGTATAGACATAGTTCAGGTGATCTTGTATTTGGCACTTCAATGTACATCTTCAGCTGTCTTTATCACTGAACTATTCCAGTAGTAAACAGCTTTTTTACTTATTCAGTAAACAGCATACACTAATCACCATCAACTGGGGAAATCTGAAGGATGTCGTCTCTTTCTCACACCTGACATAGGTCGTTTCGTTTCATCTACATTTGGCGGCACAGTTAGGGAAGGATATCAAAGCCAACATTATAGGAGAAACAAGATAGGCGTACATTAATCTGAACTTAGTGTGAATGTGTAGAGCACTCAGTCAAAATAAAGAAAAAGATTCAGATATTCAACACTAGCGTCAAGTGAGTGACTCAGAGACTTGGTGCACGTGTCACCAAAGGGATTTCCAACAGTCTGCTGTAGACTTTCATCAACACTTGCCTTTCATTGGCTCGATAGTAAGATTAAATGACCAGAGAGGGCAAACAACAGGGGACTCTGGTAACTAACCAACTAAGAAATTATCAGTCAACAAATATGCAGGAGAAAATGGAGATAGATTGGACCTACATTGTGGAAATCGTTAAGTGACATCATACCTTAAGCAAGTACTTGAGTGGAACCTATATGAGAAACAACGGGTTGTGAATCCAACACTAGCATGGAGAAGATCGTGTGGAGAGGAAATGAAGGTTTGTGTGTAGTAGTGAAGATTGCAGAGGACAGAGTGAAGTGGTAATATGCTGCTGAAGCCTGATATTCCATTCGAAACCCAAGGGTATAATAGTAATAATAGTAAGTGCAGAGTGTGACCGGTTACCTAAAATAACTATTGGGCAGTAATCTGTAATACGTTTCAGTTAACTAATAATTCAGTAAGCAGTCACACTGCATATTTCTTCTGATAAAATTCCATAACTATTGAAAATTACATAGTTATTTGGAGTTTCATTTCATGCCTTCGAGTTTCAAGTGGAACACTGGGCTTCAAGCTTGAGGTGTGAATTTTCAGTAGCGGGGATGTTGTTTTTATGGTGTAGGGTTGTAAGCCTCACGCCCGACCGCATCTCACCCCCTGTTTAGCGGATCTACTACCAGTTAGGCAAGGTTTAAGAGTGTGTCGGCCGTAATCGAAACTTGGATCACATGCGATGTGGTCAGCGAGCATGCTACCATCGTACCGCTGACAGCGTTACTGATATTATTCTGACACAATGTACATATGACCAATATTATACTGAGTTAACATATACAGTCAGATGATCACTTTCACAATTATGAATGTATAGACTCTAAAGATTTGGGATATCGTATACAGCAGTTCAATAAATGAGTGATCTAAAATCGGTGAATTTAAACTCTCATAGCCAAAATCGTGGTCATTTTGAACAACCAATCAGAATTCAGATGCAGAAGGGTCACATAATCCTCAAAGAATGTGTTTAAAAAAACACCGCAAAAATGATATTGCATTGTGTTTCAAAAAGTATCTCCCAGTTACTCCAAAGATAATCCACAGCGAAATCGTACCATGCTCAAGAGATGTATTCATCCTTGTGACTGTACACCATGGTACTTTGGGATCTATTAGTATTTCCGACGGTGTTCTTTAATATAACAGTATAGATTTACAGTATAACAAATGCCTAGGTATTATGTAGAATACTGTATCCACCCTCATCAAATTCATAAAGGCAGGCATGATTTGATTTGGGATTACCTTTCATAGCAATCCCTAAGTCTGATTGGTTCTTGAGGGTAAGTTTTTCCTAGACCTGGAATTTGGCTATGATAGTTCAACTTCATCTCTAATTCTACCACCACTTACCATTTAGAGACAGGTACCGTATATTTAAGTGTTGGTTTGTAAGGATTGATTGGTTACAGGATTTCATCATGAGCTGACATTGGTGAGAGAGCCATTGGAAAACCTGTGAGTAAGTACTGGATAGCTGTTTCGTTCAGCAGTACGCATCCACCGAGGTTCGAACCCAGAACCTTCTGGTTACAAGTCTAGTGAGCTCGTGGATCATTAAGCCACTGGGACCCGGTCCAATGACCAGCCCATGAATTCCAACTTCCGCCAATTTACCACATAGCGCGACCACTAGTCAATGTCTTCGGTGAGTATTTGTCCTCACACCCGACCTGCTGCACTTCACTGGTCACGACTTCCCACTAGAACCCGAGGTAACTACCTACCTAGCGGTGAGTGCGTGCTGATGAAGTGCCTCAAACTAGGATGAAACAGTTGTTCAGTACTCCCAGTAGGTTTTCCATTAGTTCTCTAACCAATGTCAGCTCAGAATGCAATCCTGTAACCAGTATATTTGTTAGTTTTGAAGATCAATACACGTCAGGTTAAGCAAGGTATATGAAATAATCTTAGAAAAAAGGGAAAAGTTAAACTCACGACCCACGGGTAGCCTTGATCCGACCAATCAGAAAAACCAGGGTTGTTGTTTTTTTACATTAAAGTGACATTTATTTACAGGAAAAATGCATGAAAACACATTAAACAGGGTATTTTTCTGACATGACTTTAAAATATGTTCCAGTTATAATGAGCACGATTGATTTTTTCAGTTGAAGTAGTTTCTGCACATGTCTTCATCAAGATGACTGAAAATGAGTTCCTTTTGTGACCTGTTTATTGCTCTTATCCTGTTTTTCATTCTACAAGGGAAACCCTCGATGAAATTGGTATGGATCTCAGTAAGGAAGTCAACAGAATCATCAGAATGATTCATTCGATGATGGATGAAACCTAAATCAGATAGGCGATTGTATCCAACCCATTCATTTGTATGAATGGTAGTGCCAGGAATGACTCACCTTTGTATAATTGGTAGGAGAGTGTCACCTCTGTGATTTAGAATTAATTCCGTAATTCCCTTCTGAGGTTTTGTGTCATAAGCTGCTAATACCCAAAGGTTATTTACCCTAGGGCGATAATGATTATATTTCTCCTTTATGGGAACTGTTTGATCGATGTGAACAGTAACACCAACTCCTCCTAACAGCTGATTGACAGTATTCATCTTCCAGGACGCTATATCTCTGTAGTGATGGAACCATTGCACAGTGGATACTAAGGAACTTTCCTTCTCTGCAGTCGTCGATCTCACTCCAGTCTTTAATATTCCATATCGGCAGATAAAAAGTATATTCGTTAGAGAGAGAGATTCGATTTAGAAAAGAATGAAATGGGCGTGTAACTTACCAATACAAACACTAATTCGTTTCTTACCCGGTGTACACCTAAAAAAATATACATCCCCATCTCCTGCGTCTGAACGTCACTTGACTTAAATAGAAGCACCACAAGGACATTAACGACCACATGCTATCAACCCATTATTTAGACAGTAATTGAAAACGTGATCGGGGTGAAATTTGCATCTTAATTCGTGAATAGCGATATATATAATCAAGAACAATATTTGGATTCTGTTCAACACGGATTCGAAGTTAGTCAGTCAGTCATTTCTTCTACACGGGTAAGAAATTTACACTGCACGTGAGTTACGAAAAGGATTTCCGGAATGCATCTACAGACTTTTATCAACAGCTGCCACTTCCTCTGACTGGCTCCATACTGACGATCGAATGGCCAACCAGCCGCCCAGAAAGGATGAGCAACGTGAAATTCTGCCTGGGAACAAACCAAAACAAGAGCCGATTGCTCAACAAATATGTAGGAGGAAGTAGAGATGGATCGTGCACACTCTGTTGAAGCTGTCGAATGAAATTGCGGGCAATGCGGGCCACTGCTCGAGTGGAATCCCACTAGGAAGCGACGATTGGGTTGTTGGTGTGGGGATGACATGGAGGAGATCGTGTGTTCGGGAGAAGGAGATGAGAGATTATGGGAAATCGTGGACTCTGGTGAAGAGGACATCAAAAATGGAACAAAGTGGAGATGTGTTAATGAAGCGGTATGTTCCACTTGGAATATATATATATATATATATATATATATATATTAAATATTCCCATAATTTATTCAGAACAAAATATTTAGAGCGAACAATTGTTTTCAATAAATTCTTCTTCAGGCTCTACAATTATAAATCCATTAATGTAAGCATACAATAGCCAGTAAAGGCGAATTAGAATCATATCAGAAAGTGTATTGTGGAACAAGTATAAGATGGGATGAAACAATAGTCATATAGTTTTTTTAATATGCATGGTCAATAACAACATGGGACAGAATGAGATGAAATAATTTAATTTAATGATGTGTGTATATATATATATAGTTAACAGAAAATACAGGTTTCAAGAGTGAGTGTAATCAGGGTGTGTGAGGCAATATGAAAATAAACCAACGAATGGGGCGGTCTAGACTTAAGTTCAAGGTTGAAAATAACAACAATAAGAATGATTGTAAAATAATAACGATGATATGGTGTAAAATTAAAATTAAATGTACTATTGGTGAATGATTGTCAAATAATAATAATGAATATAATGAAGTGGAATGAACAGGATTTTGTAAATACGATAGTAAGTTAGAAAAGCACTATTTAAACCTAAGGTAATAAAATCATAAGAAAGGTCATGAAATCATAAAAGTCGAAAATGAACGTTTGTCAATGAAACAGAGGAATAGAAGAAGGAAAAGAAAAGAAAATCGCGAAAGGAATTTATAGTGTTAATGGAGGATTTGTTGGCTTTATTGTAGGCCAAGGTAAACATAGAGGTTGAACATACTTCTTCTGTATGCAGAGGGATGGTCTTCTGGTATTAATTGCAACTGCTTCAGCTACTGATAGAAGACGTAGTCGAGCTCCTCTAGATAAATTACTAGGAACGCGGTAAATAACTGAGAACGCTTGGTCAAGTTTTATCGGGTGTCCAGTATCTACCAAGTGGGCTAAGACTGCACTATTTATGCCTTTGGTTACTCCTTTACTCAACCATACAGGTACATGTTCACGTGCGCGCATGGATAAAGCCCTCTGAGTACGGCCAATATAACTAGCTCCACATGAGCAGTTGAATTCGTAGATGCACATTGATGAGGCCATCTTTGGTAATTTATCCTTTACTTGCTGTGTGAGTACTGGTTTAGTTGAGAAGTTTAGTACCAATTTAGCTGCGGGAAATGTTCTATCTATTGCTCTATTGAGTCGACACTTTAGAATGTCAGCTGCAATTTCCCCTTTGTAACTTAACTTAAGATACAAAGGTTTCTTGTCTACGGTATCCACCTTTACCCTGTCTATAGGTATTGACATATACTTTCTTAGGAAGCTCTGTGGATATCCATTCTCTTGCAGTGTGAGTTTTAGTTTATGCATTTCTTCCTTAATGCATTCCTCTGAGCATATTCGTTTTATTCTGTAGCTAAGACACTTAACTAAGTTTCTTTTATGCTGAATCGGTGTGAAACTATGGAAATGGGTGTACTGACCCGTCCAAGTTTTCTTTCTAAATAATTTCCTTTGTAGATATCCGTCTGTCTTCATGGTAAGTAGGACGTCTAGGAAAGGTAAACTGTTATTGTCTTCTTCTTCACATGTAAACTGAATAGTTGGGTGAACACTATTAACGGTATTCAGAAGCTCTTGTTTATTAAGATTTCTATTACAAACGATAAACGTATCATCTACGTATCGACAATAATAGTCAAACCCTTTAATCGTGTCTTTGAGTGGACCATTTTCAAGCTTTGCCAGGAAAATATCCGCTAGCAAAGGGCCCAAAGGTGATCCCATGGCTACCCCATCAACTTGTCTATAAAAACCATTATTGAACATAAACTGAACATTCATAGTGCATTTCAATAATAATTCTTTGACCTTTTCGGGTGGGATTCCTACATCTATTTTCTTTTCTATCAGCTGGCAAAGCTTGAAAATGGTCCACTCAAAGACACGATTAAAGGGCTGGACTATTATTGTCGATACGTAGATGATACGTTTATCGTTTGTAATAGAAATCTTAACAAACAAGAGCTTCTGAATACCGTTAATAGTGCTCACCCAACTATTCAGTTTACATGTGAAGAAGAAGAAAATAACAGTTTACCTTTCCTAGACGTCCTACTTACCATGAAGACAGACGGATATCTACAAAGGAAATTATTTAGAAAGAAAACTTGGACGGGTCAGTACACCCATTTCCATAGTTTCACACCGATTCAGCATAAAAGAAACTTAGTTAAGTGTCTTAGCTACAGAATAAAACGAATATGCTCAGAGGAATGCATTGAGGAAGAAATGCATAAACTAAAACTCACACTGCAAGAGAATGGATATCCACAGAGCTTCCTAAGAAAGTATATGTCAATACCTATAGACAGGGTAAAGGTGGATACCGTAGACAAGAAACCTTTGTATCTTAAGTTAAGTTACAAAGGGGAAATTGCAGCTGACATTCTAAAGTGTCGACTCAATAGAGCAATAGATAGAACATTTCCCGCAGCTAAATTGGTACTAAACTTCTCAACTAAACCAGTACTCACACAGCAAGTAAAGGATAAATTACCAAAGATGGCCTCATCAATGTGCATCTACGAATTCAACTGCTCATGTGGAGCTAGTTATATTGGCCGTACTCAGAGGGCTTTATCCATGCGCGCACGTGAACATGTACCTGTATGGTTGAGTAAAGGGGTAACCAAAGGCATAAATAGTGCAGTCTTAGCCCACTTGGTAGATACTGGACACCCGATAAAACTTGACCAAGCGTTCTCAGTTATTTACCGCGTTCCTAGTAATTTATCTAGAGGAGCTCGACTACGTCTTCTATCAGTAGCTGAAGCAGTTGCAATTAATACCAGAAGACCATCCCTCTGCATACAGAAGAAGTATGTTCAACCTCTATGTTTACCTTGGCCTACAATAAAGCCAACAAATCCTCCATTAACACTATAAATTTCTTTCGCGATTTTCTTTTCTTTTCCTTCTTCTATTCCTCTGTTTCATTGAAAAACGTTCATTTTCGACTTTTACGATTTCATGACCTTTCTTATGATTTTTTCACCTTAGTTTTAAATAGTGCTTTTCTAACTTACTATCGTATTTACAAAATCCTGTTCATTCCACTTCATTATATTCATTATTATTATTTGACAACCGTTCATCAATAGTACATTTAATTTTAATTTTACACCATATCATCGTTATTATTTTACAATCATTCTTATTGTTGTTATTTTCAACCTTGAACTTAAGTCTAGACCGCCCCATTCGTTGGTTTATTTTCATATTGCCTCACACACCCTGATTACACTCACTCTTGAAACCTATATTTTCTGTTAACTATATATATATATACACACATCATTAAATTAAATTATTTCATCTCATTCTGTCCCATGTTGTTATTGACCATGCATATTAAAAAAACTATATGACTATTGTTTCATCCCATCTTATACTTGTTCCACAATACACTTTCTGATATGATTCTAATTCGCCTTTACTGGCTATTGTATGCTTACATTAATGGATTTATAATTGTAGAGCCTGAAGAAGAATTTATTGAAAACAATTGTTCGCTCTAAATATTTTGTTCTGAATATATATATATATATATATATATATATATATATAATAAAACAGCGAGCCGTGGAGAAATGAGAAATCTATGTCAACTCTTTCGCTCGTTGCCTGGCATATATTAATCATTAAAACGGCGAAGTTAAACTTTCGACACCACTAACTACCAATCAGCAAATTATCCAATGAGATTCACGAACGCAGTTCAGTGTTGTATAGCGCTTGATTCATTTCTAATGCTTACCTTACAAGGCTACTGTTGCACTTCGAGGAGGTTAGTGTTTTCCGTATTTCCTAGATTTGAGTTGCTCCGGAAAGAACGAATTTGATTGTGTGGTGGTATCATGACTTTGAAAAGCTATACCAAATCAACTGATGGGTTTGTTCATCGTTGTGCTATATGTTTGAAGCCTACTAGCACTAGAGAGGGTATGCTGATAATTTTATTATTTCGTAGGAACTTTTTTCGCTAGGTCACTTCTCTCCCTAAGGATAGCAGATAGAAAAGCAACTACTCTTATACCTATTGTTACCAGAATTGTTAATTATACACACGGACGAGTGGAAAGGCTGCAATTCGCTGTCATCTCCGGGATATATTCATCATAGAGACAACCATTCAAGTGATTTTGTGGATCCCGTTACGAGGACACATACAAATTCTAATGAAGGATTTTGGGACAGGTTGGAAAATAGGATAAGGGCTATAAATATATCTCAAAAGGATCTCATTTATAGTCATTTGGACGAATATATGTACAGGATATGGGGTAACTTCTCCATTGACAGTCCCATGCTGAACTGGGAGAATTTTCTCTCACATGCTCGAGAAAGATATCCCATGTAACCTTTTTTATTATCTATTTTATGCTTTTTTCTATAAATATACATTTCCATTCATCATATTTGCCTCTTTAATGTGATTGGTCCGTTCGAGGTCGTTTGCTGATTGGTTGTTAGTGGTGTCTAAAGTTTAACTTTGCCATTAAAACAATACTGGGAAGTTGAAAAAAGTTCGCTGTTACACATTTTTTTGTCTTGTTAAAAAACAAATGTAGATAAAATGCCATAGCAGTCGAAGAGACTGAACTATTTCTATTAAAATGAAAAATAAAATGAGTTATTTGAGCCGGACATAGTGGCTGAATGATCAGCCTAAAGATCTTGGATTCGACTCCTGATGAGGTCATGAGTGGTGCGTCCCCGAATAAGAGGAAAGGATTCCATGCTAGATAAGCTTATCTTGTATGACACACACAGACGGCTTCGTAATTTACTTTACATATTTTCCTATCTCCCTCCTGTTGTCTATTGCGGTTTTCCATACATTCGGTACAGGTGTTGGATCATTTCGATTGCGTCTGTGATTGGTGTTCATTCAGCGAACAAAGAAAGATTCAGTGATTAACCTTTCTGCCACTCTCTCTAACTGACTATTTACTTTTTATTACATTAACCCTATCCCACTCTTTTGTGTGCTAACATACAAGTGAATACCTTGCAATGGCCGGGCTATTTTTTGAATTACTTAACTTAACAGGGTCAGTCATCCCGGATTTAACTAAATTCCTATGTTCCGATAATCTAACTCACTCCGATTTACTCATTTGACCCTTGTAAGCGACGCCACTGTCGTTACTCTGGTTGTCCGGTACAATCTTAGCCTTCAATGATTCTGTGGGTTTGATGTCAGTTTCTGATGACATCTAACTTGGAATAAATTCACCTTGACCTACATTCACTTATCTTTACGTAAGTTTGAAATCTATGCATTATTCTTATTAGTTTTGACAACAAACTATCTGATAGACTTTTAACATTGTTACAAATATTCCTTGATTCAACATAGTAACCAGAGGGAGATCAAAGAGGTAATGATTTTCAACCACATGCTTAATTTTGCAGGTGTGATGAAAAATGAATATAAATCATTAAGGCCAGTAGAAACTCAAATAATACAGGTTTAGGAAAATAGTTGCGTAATATGTAAAATAGTTTTCAACGAAGGCAGGTGTGAATAAGATGTGCTTAGAAACGAAAAGAAAAAGTACTTTTATAAAGTCAAGTATTAGCTTGTAAGGATTTGATTGATTGGTTACAGGATTTCATCGTGGGATGACATCGGTTAGAGGACCATTGGAAAACCTGCAGGGAGTACTGGACAGCCAGCTGTTTCGTCAGCTTAGTTTGTGACTCTTCAACAGCACGCACCCACCGAGATTCGAGCCCAGGACTTTCTGCTTACAAGGCGATCTCGGAGATCATTCAGCCACTGGAATCCGATCTAATGGCCCATGAAAGTGAAAAAAAAAGTATTGAAGGGAATAAAAAACAAACAACGCCTAAGGAACCCAACGGAACTAGATTCATGGTAGACTGGACTAGTTTCTTTTTTCTCTGGTCAAGTAGCTCTTACTTCTCAATGCCTATGGTGAGGACTTCTGTTTGTACAGAGAAGTCTGAAAAACACTGTCTCTGATAGATTTGTATTTGTTTTGTAAATGACTGTGAATGATGAACCTGGTGAGACATATGCTGATGAGGTAGTCAATTACAGCACTCCTAACTGAACCAGTGCTGCCTCTTTGTAGCCATGTTAGGTAGTGTTCTCTAACACATTTTGAAAGAACACGCATAGAAAGTCCTTATGTAAACAGCTCCACAGTAGCAGCTAAACCAACATATGCACAGTGGGGTCGTCATATGCAGGAGTTTGTTCTTCGAATTGCTTAAAAGCAGTGGGTGGCTAGGGAATACTAAAACTCTCAGTATGCTGCAGAAAAAGTATTATTTTGGGGGATTAGAAACTTTCCTCTTTTCAAACATCTGCTGCTAAGTCTTCTGTCAAGTTTAATTTCAGGCATAGTCTTTCTTTTTGCTGCTGAACTTCTTGGTTTGTTTCTCTCCCACATAAGCCATACTGGGTAACTATTTCCAGTAGGGATTTTTTTAAGAAGCAACAATTCTTCTCATTATCCCCTTTGATCTTCTTTCTTTACTTTTAACGTTTTGAAAGACTCTTTCCCATACGTTAGGGAAATTTTGATCTACTATGGAATTGTGAAGATTCTTTTGAACTGGCTAACTGACTGGTTTCAACGTGGAACTCTGAATAGAAGTACACCAGTTCCAGTTGACACACTCCATGTAGCGCTAAAAGGAGAAAAATAGCTTCTAAGGAACAATAACAAGCAGAAATGTGACAGAGGAAGACTACCAACAAGGATATGGCAGATTACAGTGAGTGAATGCATCTGCGACACTAAGGACTATTTTGAGCTATATCACCGATTGTCTTCAGTCATTGGTTCTTAGCATCCCAAGGAGTCCAACTACGCAGTCTTTCCCCCGTACCTGGCTGCCTCAAACTAACTGTTGTGGATTTCATTGACTGATGAGACCATGTTCTGGAATTACCACCACTAGCTTTTTTACAGCCTTATGCTATGCCCGTCGAGGAAGGCGATGACTACGCATGAGTAACATATATCCTAGCCCTTTAAGTCGATGTAGCTTCACAACCTTATCGACTCAGCTCCCCTATCTATCTAATACTCGACACCAAACCTCAGTATTACGCACGATAGTACACCACCTAACATTGGAGATAGAATGCAAAGATCTGTGGTCAAAGACAACTTGCCTGTTCATGTCTTACACTTCGAATGGCTACGTTGCACAAAGACAAAGGATGACGGAGAGAACTGGTGCGTAGCACATGCGTCCTTTGATTCTTCTGAACAATATCAACAATTGAAAGTTGAGTCAATTAGGGGAATTATCAGACAATTATTAATTTGCAAGTCAACAAACAGTCCTCAGACAGAAGATTAGTCATTCAGAATCTTGGGGGAGAAAGACGCAATCAAGCAAAGAACACACTAGTTGAACACAATTCAGTACCATATAGTTAAATGGCAGTCTTCTTTTAATTATCTAAACCCCTGGATGATTCGTTAAACGAAATAACTAAATATATTCTTTGTTATAATATACCAAGCGCATTGAAGGTTTCTCAGACAAAACTATTCAGGGTCTCCATGCTAAGCCATACAATGCCTTAGAATACCATAAAGTTTATTTTAATTCTGTAATATAGATGAAAGGTATGCATAGTACTTTTATTTTATTTTTTATTTTATTTTATTGAAGCTTGACTCAACACCGCATTTTTGGTACAAGTATGTAATTTTCAGCATGTGTTATCGGTAACCCAAATTTTGAAGGCCTACCATCGATATCAAGTGTGCGCTGAGGGAGTTAACTTCAATAATGCAGGAGAAAGCAAGTGATCATAGGTGTGAAAAGGAAGTTAGACAGAACGAACATTTAGAAAGCATGATGTCAGTAAAGCTTTAGAGGTGGAGCAATCATTGTCAAGATCCTCAAAGCAGCTATAATATTTTTTGTCTCATTTCAATTATTGAAATTGTCGAATGTGATATTATTATTATTATTATTCCCTTGGGTTCCAAGTGGAACGTAGGGCTTCAACGACACATCTCCACTTTGTTCTATTCTCTGCTGTCCTCTTCACTGGAGTCCCCGATTGCCTATAATCTCTTATCTCCTCCTCCACAAACGATCTTCTCCGTGTCACCCTCGAAGTAATGACCTACTCATCGCTTCCAATTTGTATTCCACTCGAGCGGTGGCCTGCATTGCGCAACGACCACCACAGAGTGTGCACGATCCATCTCCACTTTCCCCGACATATTTGTTGAGCAATCAGCTCTTGCTTGTTGGTCTGCTCCCAGCCAAAGTTTGTTGGTAATTCCTTTCGGCCTACTGGCCATTTAATCTTCAGTATAGAGCCGGCCAGCGAAGTGGGCAGCTATTGATAAAAGTCTGCAGTAGTTTGTTGGAAAAGCTCTTCGTGACTCATGTGCAGTGCAAGTTTCTGACCCATATAGAAGAAGTGACTGACTGACTTCACATTTGTGTTGAACAAAATCCGAATCTTGTTGTTTATGCTGGCTGACTGAGTAAGTGCAGAAGATTTCCAAACTGGTTTCAGGTTTATGAAGGTGTATCTCGCCTTCTCGATTTTGGCTATCTGTCTTTGATGTCTTCATCCATTCCGGTTGTCTTTGGTTGAAACTGTGCTTCCTAAATAAGTGAAGGTAGGAAGTGACCTCTGTCAAATTCCTCCCGCTGGTGGTGATTGGTGCTGGTTTTTGTTGCTGTTGGTGGTGGTTGGTTATCTTCATCACCTCTGTCTTTTCTATGTTCACGTCTGGAGTCACGGTCTTCGCTGCCTGCCACCCTCTTCAGCCAGTTTGTTGGTTTTCGCCTCCCCCTGAAAGTCTTCGAGTTTGTGTGACATTAAATATAAATCATCGATACGCGAAATCCAGATCTTCTAGAGTCTTCTTATGGGTCACTGCAACGTATTCCTGTCTTCTCACTCCATGTGCACAGTCAGATGGATAATCCAGTTCACCATAATTAAGAATATCATCGGTTACAATAAACAGCCAGCCTTGTCTTACTGCTGTATTTACTTTGAACGCCTCGCTGAGTTTTAGGATATCGAAATGGAATATCGAAACTGAAATATTAAACACGTGGGGATCAGCTACTTTTCCTCTCTTTTGTTTTTCTAATGGTAATCTTATTAAATTCATTTTAGATTATTATAAGGTGGTTAGAATAAATCGGTAAGTGTTATGTACTCGTCGCTAATTTATTGTTATGTACTGGTCGAGAATCTAATAGTCCTGACGCAAGAAGGCGGAAATCAGAAGACCATTAGGTTTGCAATGATACTTCTATTGTCCAAACACAAGGAGACGAAAATAAATGGTCTCACACCAAAGTGGTAAGTAAGTAAAGTAGTTGTAAAGTTACAAGATTGTGAATGCGAAATATATATGAATGTTCCAGACAAAGCGTGGGAAAAAATCATTAGACAGTCTTAACATGAATGGCTAATTATAATGGAGTGTCGATCCAAATATACATAGCGAATATAGCAGACATGTCAACAAACACTCATATTATATATAATATAAGGAGAATATACATTATTAAAGGAGACAAGTTCACACAAGTGAAATGGTCACAGACTAAGCGAGCAAACAGAAAGAGAGACCAACATGCACACACACACATAAATATATATATGTGGATACATATCAGTAAGATACCATCCACTTGGATTTCCTGCCTAGTGCTATTTATCATTCTGAAGTATCTGTAGTCTTGAAGGGATTGCTGTTTCCTCCTCCTCTTCACTCACCGCCAAGAGATTCGAATCTGCAGTCAGACAGGTTACCTACCACCATTGAGCAACCTTTAAAGTCCTTACGTAGACTAAGCAATAGTATAATGGTGTCCAGCTTACTAAGTATAAAACAGACTGTT
Source organism: Trichobilharzia regenti (assembly GCA_944472135.2). NCBI lineage: Eukaryota > Metazoa > Platyhelminthes > Trematoda > Strigeidida > Schistosomatidae > Trichobilharzia > Trichobilharzia regenti. Next base: position 74,291,646 of record OX235263.1, read on the forward strand.
CTGTCTAATGCTTTAAGTGTAACTTGTCATCCATCCATGTTTAGCATATATCAAGGTCATTATGAATAAAACAATGAAATTTATTTATTCATATTTCGAATATTTTAGGAAGTGCAATCTGAAGAATACTTTAAGCAACAGTAACAACCACCATCGCCATAACAACAATGAACATTTTTTAAAGAAATTTCTCATTTCACAGTTTAACTTCAAGGCACTTGTACTTATTTTTAACTTTTGTGTAGGTATTCTCCAATTATCGTTATCATTAATAACGCTGAAAAATCAGTTTTATACGTGTACATGTACAGAAAGCACTATTAGAAATCTACATGTCAGTAATCAACTTAACAACATTAGTTAGGTATATGACAAGTAACTGATAAATACAGATGGATGAACTGAGTCGTACTAATAACTTGTATCAAGTTGTGATTAGTGTTCATTACGACTTCTTACCAAAGTCTTAAATTTTGTATAAAACTATATACTACTGATTTTTGATTGAAATGAGTAGTTGTACTAGCACTCACATCAATCAGTAGTGTTTGCTAGCTGTGACTGATACTATTTGTTGGTGCAGTCTCGCCTAATTTATTAATTCGATAGTTTTTTAGCCGGTCGTAATCCCCTAGAAAAGAAGGCAGGATGGTCGTAGAGCTAATGACCCCCCCCTAGAAACTTCAAAGCACAAGGAAAATATAAAAAACAAACTTATTCTTTGCTGGAATCGGAGAGACGAAATAATACCGGCTGGTGTCAGCCTTCCGGGAAGCCAGTAGTCAGCCAACCGATGTGTCTTCTCTCGGTGAAAGCAAAAATAGGCATCATACAATATACGAGGCTTGGAAGACTGTCTAGGTAGCCGAAAAATGAGAAGATATAGCGTAGAAGTACTAGGAATCTGTGAGAGTAGGTGGAATGGATATGAAATATCTCAATTGTTAACTAGTGAGTCACTAATCTGCTCCAGTCACCCAGACAACAACTATGAGTAAACTGAGGGAGTGCCTATCATGGTGATAGTCACGCTGATGAGACCGTTGAGTGGCATTAAACTAAATCCTTCCAAATGTCAGACTGTTAATTTCAGTTTCCCATGTAAAAGAAAGTTGCAAAATTGATGATAGTGATATAGAAATCAAGTCTGAAGTTAAGTATATTGGATTACTTCTTTCTTCTGACCTATCCTGGTCTTCCCATACATCTTAGCGATTTCTAAAAGAATATTTCGTCTGACTTTTCATATTAAGAAGTTAAGGCACTCAGGCATAACCCAACCACTCCTCTTACAGTTTGTCAACTCGTGCATTTTACCTATTCTTCTCTACTGTTCACCCTTATTCTTTCCTGGATTGCTTAAAAAAGACTATGTCATACTTCGTAGAACTCTGAAGACTGTCAATAGGACGAGTGGTATTACCCGTTGGGCCATATCGTTGACATCGTCATTGATGATAGGCACTTGATTTCAAGCAACAATTTTGATCACCCACTTTACCCGCAGCTCTAACCTTGTGTCTCCTCAGGTAAAACAAGAAGTCTTTTCAGGAGACTTTATGCACGTACGTCTAAGTATAAAACTTCCACTATATCATATTTGGAGGCACGTACTTTATGTGATGAAAATAGTGTCAGGCATGAACTAACTAACCTTCTTTGCACTACTAATTAAACCATTTCTTCCACCCTTACAGTACCAAAATTTATTATTATTGTACTTCTTATATTTATAATCCTCTCAATTTTTTTTTGCTTTTATTTATTTATTTTTCGTGTGTGATCATTGTTTAATCTGTGTTACCACTGTTGATCTTGTATTTCCCTCACTATACTACATCAACAGAACATTAGATGAATACTCTATAATAACATGCTAAAATTTCCAAACTGAATCGACAATACTATTTGAAACAAACTCACTGTTATTATTATTATATATTTAATATTCTCAATTCGTGCGTAGAATATTTTTGACTTTATATCGTAAACGTGGACAAATTCCTCTGATTAATTTTGTTTTAATTTTATTTATATTTTAAGTAAATCAGATGCAATATTGTAACAAATGCTGAGAATTCCATTCTGTATTTTAAGTAATGTTTTTGGAATAAAGTAGATTATTATTATCACAACCTGAATAGGGAAAGTCTACTGGGGTGTCCGAGGCTGACATAGAGGAAGTCAGACAGAGTTCCATCAGACTGGGTAAGTCACTTATTATACCGATATTCAAGAAGGGAAACAAGTCCTCGTGTGATAATCATAGGGGGATCAGCCTAACGAACATAGTCTCTAAAATCCTAGGCTCAGTAATCATGCACAGACTAAGCAGAACTCGGGAGGAACAGACGAGGGAAAATCAAGCAGGCTTTAGACAAGGCAGAGGGTGCATAGATCATATCTTCACTCTCCGACAGATTCTAGAACACAGACACACTTTTCGGCGTCCAAAAATTGCCATATTTCTTGACTTGAAGGCGGCCTTCGACTCCGTGGATCGAAAGGTACTATGGCAATGTCTGACTGTGAAGGGAGTGCCAAGAAAGTACATTGCACTAATCAAGGCACTCTATTCAAACTCATGTAGCCGTGTAAGGGCTTATGGGGAATTGTCATCTGCATTGTTAACAACCAGTGGTGTCCGACAGGGATGTCCACTCTCCCCATTTCTGTTTAACTTCATCATAGATATGCTGATGGAAGTATCCTTAACTGAACGTAACGACTTAGGAATCGACTTGTTACCAGGGAATAGTCTTATGGACTTAGAATATGCAGATGACATAGTCCTGTTAGGGGAGGATGCTGACAAAATGCAGAGTCTTCTGAACACCTTGAGCAGCAATCTTCGTATGTTTGGCATGCGATTCGCCCCTGCAAAATGTAAGATGCTGCTACAGGACTGGACCACGTCAACTCCTAACTTAGTGATAGGGAGTGAAGTGATAGAACATGTTGACCACTTCACCTATTTGGGAAGTTGTATTAGCACCAACGGACTGATTGGCGATGAAATCTCAGCACGGATCCGAAAAGCTCGAGCTGCTTTCGCTGACTTACACCATCTCTGGCGTAGGCGTGACATCCGGTTATCAACCAAGGGACGTGTGTACTGCTCAGCAGTTCGCTCCGTCCTTCTCTATGGCTCTGAAACATGGCCAATACGCGTTGAAGACATGAAAAGGTTGACTGCTTTCGATCATAGATGTCTGCGATCTCTGTCTCACGTTAGGTGGTTTAATAAGGTAAGTAATGTTGACGTTAGGCGTAGAGTGTTGGGCAAAGAGGGAAAATCAATCGACGAGGCTATAAAGTTACATAGACTAAGATGGCTAGGTCACGTGCTGCGCATGCCTAACCATCGCCTCCCCCGACGACGGGCATTGCTAGCTGATATAGGTGCAGGTTGGAAAAGAGTAAGTGGTGGCCAAACAAAAACATGGCATCAATCCATGAAGTCCTTGACAGTTAAACTGAGTCAGGTAGGGAGATGCAGACTTCCGGGTTGGGGCCCTCGGGACTCTAGGAATCAATGGCTGGAGACAATAGGTGACATGGCTCAAAATCGTTGTCAATGGCGGCAGATGTATTCAGTCTCTGTAATCTTTCATATTCCTTTCTACCATTACCCATTCTGTTTCACTATTATACTTGTCAAACTGTATTGATTCTCTTCACTCATCTTCTTGTCTACCTCTGTGTGCTATTTGGAAGGTGGCAACTCGAACTGGTGCACTTCGGTGCCAAGTTCTATGTTGAATCCAGACAGACAGACAGACAGAGGAAGTCATGCTGTTGAATCCTCATGTTTCACTCGGAACCCAAGGGAACAATAATGAATCATAATTTGTCAGTACGATCTTAAGAAGACGTACCTAAGAAATTGACAGAACTGAAAAGAAATCTATCACATCCTAGACAAATCTATTATTACTTAATTTTATGATGATGAATTAATTAACTTGAAGTGTAGTAGAAGAGAGAGAGAGAGAGGGAAAGAGAGAGAGCGCGAGGGAAAGAGAGAGAGAAAGAGCGTGGATTTGAAATTGAAGTGTGTGATTTATTTCAGTGTTTTGTTATTGTTGTTGTTTTTTTTGTAGTAGTAATGAAGTGAGTGAATTCACTCTTTCATTATTATATTCATCACTTGTTTGTTCTTGTTCTGCCTGACTTGCAAACTACTTTTAACAATTAATAAAACTTAATTCAGTAAAGACATAAATAAATAAATAAAGAAGGGTTCAAAAACTTACACGAAGAAGTCTTGTTAATTAGAAGCTTTTAGTGTTGATATTTCATACTTTTTATTTTTTCCTGGAAATTTAAACAAACAAACAAACAAATCAACACACTAATTAAATTAGTTTTCTGTTGATTACTATTACTATTATTATTACTGAAGTAGTACTGTAAAATCTTTTTGGAGGTAAGATGTTTTTACTTGTTTCTTTATTAATTCAAGTGAAATTTCAAACTTTTTCTGGTGAAATAGTAACCAGTCCTGATGATTCCTATTGTAACAACAGAAGGCAAGACATGGAAGACAAGGTATATTTTCCATTAATTAAACCTCTGTACTCACTTTGGTGGTATATATACTAAAATTGGAACGATATAGAGAAGATTAGTATGGACCCTGTGCAAGGATGACAAGCAAAATCGTGAAGCATTCCATATTTTTGGGTCCCAGTGGCTTAATGGTTTGCGAGCCAGCTCACCTTGTAACCAGAAGGCATTGGGCTCGAACTTGGTGGTGTGTGCGTACTGCTGCAGCAGAGTCTGACGAAACAGCTGTTCAGTGCTCCATGGTTTTGTGCGTCAGTTGCACAGCGGTTAGGACGCTCGCCGACTATGCACATGGTCCATGATTCTATCCCACACCGACGCACTCCTTTACCTCGCTAAAGCAGTAGTGAGACTGGTAAAGCGGAAAGCTTGGGCATGAGACTAGCAACCCCATCAGGTAAAAATTAACACTGCTACAGAAACTTCAAGCCTCCAGCTTATAGCTCTATGTTCCACTGAGAACATGAAGGGAAAGAAGTTTTTACATTCGCCAGCCAATCACTGAGCTTGTGATTTTAGTTTACATTAAAAGACATGAAGTAGGTTGTTCAAATATACATATGTAGTCTTCTGTTGCTAACGCAGTATTGAACTGTGGAATATGTGAAAATCATATTCCGTTGGCAGACATTGTCTGTATCACACCACCACCGTCAAAACTTTCGATTGAAGTTGGTTTGATCGCCTTGGTGCTGGCAGCTTTGCTAGCTTGTCTTGCTGTCTAGAGTTCCGGTGCTCGCTGACGTTCACCCTCTCTCTTTGTTTGTATTTCTGATGGTAAATACGTGACCTCGTCTCACGGTGACCATGTTGGGTCCTTCCTTCTTTGGGAGCAGTTTGCATGACGTTAGCTCGGGTTCGCCTATGTTTCACCTCACACTATCAAATACTGCCATCGCCCGACCTCCAAGCAGTGTTCCAATTAACAGCCTCATCGCTGACGGATCTTGAACGCCACTCGGCTGCGCGGAAGCCTCGAAGTCCTGCCAGAAGATCCATATGTCTTCTTCAAAAACTGCAGGGCATAGGCTTTCCACTTGTTGGCAGGCAGTGACACTAAATGTAACAACAGAAGGCAAGACACGGAAGACAAGGTATATTTTCCAGTGATCAAACAGCTGTTTATATATATATATATATATATATATATATATATATATATATACGGTTTATATTCGTCAATCAATCACTGAGCGTGTGATTTCGGTTTATATTAAACGACATGAAATAGAATGTTTAAATGTACATATGTAGTTGCTAGTGCTGTATTGAACTGTTGGAGACATTGTCTGCATCACACCACCAACTAATATTCCAATTATAATACGATGCGAACATTTATGATGAAAGAAAACTCTATACAACGTCTCCTCTTTTTTGTCTTTCAGTCATATTCAGTTTAATAAAAAGCTTCTTTGAAGAGTCGTGTCCAATGTGGCTGTACTCTTTATGCTCAAACTAAAATTTGTAATTTTGAAATTCCCTCTAGTTAAAAAGGTTGGAACAACTCTACCAACTCTAATTATCTGTGATTCATTGTCCACTGCAACCTCGCCCGGACTACTAGCTTTCTAGTTTTCTAGCCGGTCCCAAGCCCGGATAAAGAGGGAGGTTTGGGGCGTGGTGCTAGCAACTCCACCCCCAAAACTTAACCAAACCTCTACAGAAACTTCAATGCACCAACATATTAAAAATTCTAAAAATATAAACAGTAACCTTATTTTTCGCTGGAATCGGGGAAGTGAAATGACGCAGGCTGGCGAAAGCCTTCGGGAAGCCAGTCAGCCGATGTGCCTTCTTTCGATGAAGGCAAAAGTAAGGATGGGTACCTGGAATGTTCGTACAATGTACGAAACTGGAAAGGCTGCCCAGATAGCCGCTGAAATGAGAAGGTACAGAATAGAAGTGTTGGGAATCTGCGAAAGCAGATGGAACGGAGCTGGAAGGTGCCAACTACCAACTGGAGAGACAATAATCTATTCCGGCCACCCAGAGGACAACCATGAGCACACCGAGGGAGTGGCCATCATGATGTCACCAACAGCAGCCAAAGCTCTCATGCAGTGGGAACCAATCTCCTCTAGGATAATGAAAGCCAGGTTCAACTCAAAAGGAAGGAAAGTTACAGTCATTCAATGCTATGCGCCTACAAACGTCTCAGAACAAGAGAAGAAGGAGGCGTTCTACAGACAACTACAAGCAATAATGGACAACGTCCCAAATGGCGATATCAAAATCCTGATGGGCGACATGAATGCGAAGCTGGGAGGAGACAACACAGGAAGAGAACTCACCATGGGTCGTGAGGCCCTCGGTGAAATGAACGACAATGGTGAACTCTTCTCAGACTTCTGCGCCTTCAATGATTTGGTGATTGGTGGTAGTGTGTTCAAACACAAGGATATACACAAGACGACATGGATTTCACCAGATGGAAACACCAAGAACCAAATAGACTTCATCTCAATTTCAAGAAAGTGGAGACGGAGCCTACTGGACACAAGGTCAAGGAGAGGAGCAGATGTGGGTTCAGACCACTATCTAGTAGAAGGGACTTTCAAGGTGAAACTAAAAGCCTCGAGGATAGCTGGGGATAGGCCACAATGCAAGTTCAACACTCAAAACTGAAGGACACAACCACAAAAGACACTTTCACTGCAACTGTCAGAGCAAAGCAGGAAACACTACGCGACATCACGGAAGAATCATGCGTGGAAGAACATTGGAAGTCTCTGAAGGCGATTCTCAACGAAACGTGTTCAACGGTTCTAGGAAGAAAGAAGAGACAAGACAAGGAATGGCTCTCAACGGACACTTGGAAATTAATAGAAGAGAGGAGAATGGTGAAAGAGAAAATGATTCAATGCAGGGACGGACAGGAGAAGGAGACGCTGAGCTCAACGTACACAGCACTGGACAAAGAAGTGAAGAAGAGTGCTAGGAAGGACAAAAGACATTTCTACGACAACCTGGCCACTGAAGCTGAAAAGGCAGCAGGCAAAAGGGACCTAAGAACATTATATCAGACAACCAAGTCTCTATCCGGAAAGAGATCAATACAGGGGAACCCAATCACCAAGGAAGAAAAACAGATTAAACAATGGGCGGACCACTTCAAAGGACTCTTGAACCGACCGCCACCTGCAACCCGTCCAGAAACACCAACAACAGCGCGCACACAAATGCAAGTTGACACCAATCCTCCAACGAGAGCTGAAGTCTTGAATGCAATCAAGCTTCTGAAAGCTGGAAAAGCAGCTGGACCAGATGGAATACCCCCTGAAGCACTGAAAGCGGACCCAGAGACGACAGCAGATATGCTGACTCCATTATTGCAAAAGGTCTGACTGGAGGAAAGGTTACCTCGTGAAACTACCAAAGAAGGGCGACTTAGGACTCTGCAAGAACTGGCGAGGAATCATGCTCCTGTCGACGCCAAGTAAAATCCTGAGTCGCATCATCCTGGAGAGAATAAAGGACGCACTAGATACAGAACTCCGACCAGAACAAGCTGGATTCAGGAAAGGCAAATCATGTACTGACCAAATTGCAACTCTACGCATCATCATCACAGAACAAAGCATGGAATGGGAATCAAACCTCTACCTCAACTTTATAGACTTTGAGAAGGCCTTCGACAGCGTTGACCGTGAAGTAATTTGGAAATTACTCGAGTACTACGGCGTACCCCAAATATTCATCAACCTTATTCAACAGCTGCTGTACGACAACGGCACAAGTCAAGTGATCCACAACGGAAAACTCAGGAGTCAGACAAGGGTGCTGGCTTATTATCACCAATGAGATTCCTAATTGTGGTGGACTGACTGGATTATGCGCCAGACAGTGGGAAACGAGAAGACAGGGATATCCTGGACCGACGTGAAGGACCTGACGACTTAGGTTTGATGTCACACAAAATCGAAGACTCACAAGCGAAATCGAAAAACTGGTCGAAGAAGCAGCCGGCAAAGACAGGACTCCAGGTGAACATAGACAAGACGAAGGTTATGAAAATAACCAGCCAACAACGACAACAGCAACATCCGACGCCAATCAATGGGAGGGATTTGGAAGAGGTTACTTCATTCACTTACCTAAGAAGCATTGTCTCAACTACAGGGAGTCGGAACGGACGAGGATGTCAAATCGAGCGAGAATCGGGAAGGCGAGAAACGCATTCATCAACCTGAAACCAATCTGGAAATCTTCGTCACTCAACTCAGCATCAACAACAAAATTCGATCGGATTTTCAATACAAACAGCGTCAAGTCAGTCAGGTCTTCTACGCGGATCAGAAACTTGGCGGGTGGGTCACAAAGAATATTTCCAAAAGCCTGTGGAGACCAGACCTTTATCAACAACTGTCTTCACTGGCTCTATACTGAAGATCAGATGGCCGGGCCGGAAAGAATCACCAACAAGAAATATGGGAAGAAACAAAACAAGAACAAATCGCCAACCAACAAATATGCAGGAGAAAGTGGATTGAGATGGATTGGACACTCGCTGAGTGAGGAGGCCGCTGGGTGACATCGCGCGCGCATCAGGCCATCGCTCGAGTGGAACCAGGCTGAAAGGGAAGCGGTAAGTGGGTCGTCAGTATAGGGGTGACATGAAGGAGATCGTGTGAAGAGGAGTTGAAACAGCATGGACTAACATGGATGTAGGTGAAAAGTACAGCAGAAGGAAAACAGAAGTGGCAAGTGGAGACGTGCAGTTGAAGCCCTATTTTCCACTAGTAACCCAAGAGAACAATAATAATAATACATTGTCCACTGCACAGATGTGTTTATATTTGTTAAGCATAAGTACTGGCTATAATAATAATATGGATATAGGACTAAATTGAGCCCGTGTGTCAAATCTGCGATATTTTTCTTTTCAAGAGTAAGTTTGTGGGGATTTGATTTGTTTTAGGCTTGATCATAGAGAGGGATATCAGTTAAAAAACTATTGAAAACTTACAGGGAGTCCTGGAAAGCTGTTCCGTTCTAGTTTGAGACTTGTCGGCAGGACACACTTACTGGGATCCTAACTCGAGACCTTCTGGTTACAAAGGAATTTTTCTAGATCATTCACCAGCTGAAACCGTGTCCAATCTCAGTCCATAAATTCGGATTTCTGTCAACTCGTGATTTTAGCTCAACGACCAGACAGACAATGTCATTGGAGAGTATTTATCCCAACACCAAGTGGTAGAAAGTTCAAGATCATTTGCATAATCCTGACACATGTCATTAGAGACTGTAAAAGTAGATAGTTTTCATACGTGTAATTTACGACTTTCGCTATAACTATCCTGTAAAACTCATTAGGAATATCAAAAAAGGTCAATAGCAAAATAAAAATAATGGTGAAACTGACAATGATAACATAAACAAGGGAGAATACAGGGCATCTACAGTTCTATCCTATAAGGAGGGGACATCTGAGACCCTGTTTAGGATTCCTAATAAAGCAGGAATTAGGGTGGCATTCAAACCTACAAACTCAGTCAGGCGGGCAGAAGCTTTGTAGGTTAAAGGACCCTGTAGGTTGACACAATTAGACAAAATGATATAATTTACAAAATACCTTGCAATAACTGAGAATTAGGTCAGCTACATAGGTCAAACTAGTAGGTCAGGAGTAGTGAGATTATCAGAACATAAGAATTTAGCTAAGGTTAGAATGATTGATCTCACGAAGATAAGTAATTTAGAAAAAAGCTCGGCGATTGCACTGCATGCATTAACACACAACCACATAATATGGGGAGAGAGGGTTAAAATTCTAGGAAGTAATATAAGTAGGTGGAGATGGAGAGATATTGATTACTGTATCCTGCCTAGTTCATCGAGTCTACACCCAACACGTGCAATAGAAGTGACTCAATGCAAATACCAGAGATATGGAAGGTATTATTACCACCAGTCAGTTAAATCAGAGGAGGGTAATAAATAATCTTAAAATTGTATTTCAATTCACATTGTAACACTAACAAGCTATTCATTTATTTTACTGTAAAAACATCTTATTTCCCATCGTACTGTATTTTATCGATAACACTAATACCATTTCCGAATGGACTTTATCTTATGTTGATTTTATTCAAATGTCTAATCATCAATTTTTACTCATGTATATAGATGAAGTAAAAAATTATGCGAGTACCTTAATATGATTATGAGCAGCAAAAAATTGTGCTCGAAAGGTGGTCATCAGTAAATATTATTGTATAACACTGTGTAATTTTATCGAAATAAAATTTTATCCATTGTGGAATTATACTCTACCACAGTGCCCAAGTTTTATCCTTATAAGTAACTTTTGGTTTGTTTAGGATGGAGTGAATTGACCTTCAGGCCACGTGGTGAATCCATCGACTATTCGTCTATTAGGCTAGAATTCAATGATCCCTGAATTCTAACGTCTGTCAATTCATACGATGTAACACAACTTCCATCCACTGCTATCGGAGGTAATTCGTCCACCAACATGGTTGGTCCCACCACTGGTAACGACTTTTCTGTGGAATTTCAAAATACCTGTCCCGTAGTCAAATGTTGTATTGTAGGTGGTTGGTTGCTTTCAAGCTAGATTTTGTCAGAAACCGACATCGGTAAGAGGATGGTCAACCGACTCGAATCGTAACCCAAAGGTCCTCTGTGTGTGGTTATAGGTGCTCACTGGTGGAGAGTTTCAAACCGGAACTATGGAACTGTCTAGTATACCTTGGGTATCAATACTTCTCTAAATGAGTTTGCTTCCTCCTGACGAAATCTACCATGAGAGTCAGTGGAATTTCTGCACCCCAACACCTGAAAATGAACTCCATTTAAAAATACTGGTGACTATCGGAGCAAATTTCCCGCTGTAGATACCATTTTCCTCGGTGAGGTCATATTATCGTTCTGCTTCAGGTGAGACGGACTAATCTGAGCAGAATCAGTGAAAAAATTCCGCATACAGGACAATTAAGTTGAATTGTTGTAATGTCTGAAGTAGCACTAATTTATGGAAAATTACCAGTGAAATCTTTTTATCGGGTGTGTTAATTATCATTCGGTTTCAGCGCACAAATGCAGGAGTATAATAGTGATGTACATCTGCTTACTGAAGGCAAATTTCAGTCTGTTAGTGTTGAAGAGATGGAAAAATTGGAAAGGTTGGAAATGCACACTTGAATATTAACTCTGTGTTTTATTAATTAGCTTAACATTTAATCAATGATAAATTTGGGAAGTCCGTAGTTTGCGACTCTTCAGCACTGCACACCCATGACCCAACTGCTAGGGATCTGTAGCACACAAAAAGATAAGCTCGTTGATCCATCCAAATGGCCGATAAATTCTAACTTCTGCCAGTTAGCGATATGCAGCATAAAAGTTAGCCAATGTCTTCATCAAATTCAACATGCAGGACCCAATCGGTCACTAGAACTTCAAGCAACTTCATTCTGCAGTGAGTCAATAGTGAGCACTGGATTAAGACATAGCTAAAGCTGACACAGTGAATAAAATAATCATTATTATTTGAAGCGATTGTGAGACTATCTAGATGAGCCTTAGCTTAGCAGACTAGTGTCGGCGCCTAGTGCTGTCCTAACTGACTGACTGATCAGGTCGTCATCTCCCCAACCTCCAAAGGCATCGTTGATCTAAATACATACTTTCTGGTGCCAATATTCTGAAGTGTTCCATTTAGTGTGAAACTTGATTATTCCTATCTGAGTGAAGAAATATATTCCCTTTCAATTATTTCTTCATCATTAGCTCTACATTACATCAAAATTATACCAGTCATGTGCTTATTTTAGTCAGTAAGAATCATCTGTTTTACACATAGGAGGGGCAATCGAAAATAAGAGGCTACAGGTCATCAAAACAATTAACTAGTAGATGTTAGCTACAAGATGTTTTTGAAGTTTTGAAGGAGGTAGGACTGAAAATAATTACTGAACTAGTTATTACATAATCGCGAAATGTGTAAACTAATGATGGCTACGAAGAATAAAATGACTGAGTAAAATTATGTAAGAATATAAGGATACACACAAGTTAATTGAATCAGCTAGAATTGTAGTCAAAATAAAATGACAGAGTTGAAAGATAGTTTCATGGGAAGGGGAAAATAGTTTGTAAAACTTTGTACATCTTACAAGTTTGACCACGGATTGATGTCAGTTGGAGAACTATTGAAAACCAAGGAATACTGGACAGCTGTTTCATCCCAGTTTGGAACTCTTCACCAATACGCACCCATTGGGGTTCGAACCAGGGACCTTCCGGTTACAAAGAAAGCTTATAGTCCATTCAGCCACCGGGACTTGATTCACTGGTCAACCCATGAATTTTAACTTCTACGAATTAGCGCGACCACCAAACAATGTCATCAGTAGAAAATCCATCCTCACACTTGACTGGTTGGACCTCACTGGTCACGATTTCTCACTAGAACTCCAGGAAACTCAGCTCTTGTTATAACTGTAGGGAATTCAATGAAGACGTTTTCACCTTATTCTGTCTGCGCCTGAACTAATCTGTCTATCTGCTCGTCGTACCTTCCGACTTAGTAAAGCACGCAAATATCAAAAGACAAAGGCTGGACTGTGACTGTGTATTGAAGTGCAACATTGATAAAGAAAGCCATGGTATTTATACATTTTACAACAATATGGATAAGTCAAACTAGTTGAACAGGGGCAATCAGACCAGCCGAACACAAAAACCTAGAAAAATGTAAATTGGCTGACCCGAATAAGATAAGAAATCTAGAGAACAGTTCAGCCATAGCACTACATGCAGTTACACACAACCATACAATAGGATGGGATAATATGACAATTTTAAAATCTAATGTCACAGGGTGGAGGGAGAGATTGATAACAGAAGCCTTCTTTATCGAATAAACTGCAAACACGTGTAATAGGAATGATTCAACACCTGTCCAGCTGGACATCTGGAAAATTCTACTACCCCAAAGACGACAAACAGGAGAGAACAAAGAAAACTATAAAATCAAGTTTCGAAGTCGTGTGATAATAATTGATGAAGCGATTACGAACAATAAATTTTGTTCGAAACTTTGTTATCCAATAAATAATACTGTCTCATTGTGTGATACATCTAAAAAAAAACAAACTAATATGGAATAAAAGTATCATCCCTTGAGTGTGTGGATCTTTAAGCTGAAACTGTTAGCCAATAAATGCAGACAGACCAATACTACAAGTTTAACCATGGATCAGATGGCCGGAGAATGTCTTCAATGAAAATGTCCTACTTGAAGTTTGCCGTCTTTATCAAACTGAAAGCGATATTGAGCGCTTGACATGCATGTGTGGTGAACTAGGTCAAAAAGTCATCTTTAGTAGCATTTCCTTCATTCTTTTCATATTTTTGCCATAAATATCACACATCTAACAATTATGAACATGACGCATGTTATAACTGTAGGGAATTGAATGAAGACGTTTTCACCTTATTCTGTCTGCGCCTGAACTAATCTGTCTATCTGCTCGTCGTACCTTCCGACTTAGTAAAGCACGCAAATATCAAAAGACAAAGGCTGGACTGTGACTGTGTATTGAAGTGCAACAACGATAAAGAAAGCCATGGTATTTATACATTTTACAACAATATGGACAGCTAACAGCATTTGAAATAATTTATCTTAATAGCCAATAACAAAGTGCGTGAGAGATGATAATATACCATATGTGCGAGGTTGACAGTCAGTAACAAAATGTGTGGGAATGATAATATACCATATATACAAAATTAGCAGTCACTACCAAAATGCGTGAGAATGATAATATACAAAATTAGCAGTCATACCAAAATGGAGAATGATAATATACAAAATTAGCAGTCAATACCAAAATATGTGGGATCCTATCACCTCCCCCCGTAAAGAGTGTAGGACTTGCTTTTTGGATCTATTTGAAAAGGTTTCGGAGCTCTTCTTTGTCGAGTTGACCTTTGCGTGGTACTGGATAGAGCGTGATCTGTGTGTCTGACACATAACTGTCCTTTTTCATTCGTACGATAATGCAGCAAGAATTTATCCAAAATTTTTTCTGTTGTTCCCTCCCCCTTCGCTTTTGCATAAGCACGCTTAAAGGTGTCGACGAAACGTTCAGTCTGTCCATTCGATTGGGGATGATACGGGGGGCTACGAATATGCTGGATGCCAAACAGTTTGCAGAAATCTGAGAACAGTGATGAGGTGAACTGCGATCCATTATCGGACACCAGAACATCAGGCATACCAAAACGACAGAATAGTTGACGTAGGTGGGACACTGTTGCAATTGATGTGGCAGAATGCATAGGAAATATCTCTGGCCATTTGGAAAACGCGTCGACACATATTAAGAAATGCATACTATTGAACGGTCCAGCGAAGTCAACATGAACACGGGACCATGGTTTGTCCGGTCGTGGCCAGGAACATAGTTCTGTCTTGCGTGGACACTTTGATGCTTGAGCACATTTACTACACTTGCGAACGAGGTCTTCGATATGGTCATCGATGTTGGGCCAGTAAACATAACTGCGAGCGATCGCCTTCATTCTCCCAACACCAGGATGTGATATATGAAGCTGCCGAAGCACATGGTCACGAAGATTAGCTGGAACCACAACACGATCAGCAAACATTATGCATCCATTAACGATGGATAGGGATTGGCGTCGCTGGTAAAACTGTTTTAAAACATTTGAATGAACATGTGGAGGCCAGCCAAATCGGATGAACTTTGATACTTGCTGTAAAACTGGATCACGCAGTGTGTGTCTGGCAACCTCAACTGCAGTCACCGGAAGATCGTCCAGAGAGATAGACATTATAATTGGGTTGTAATTAACACAGTCAAAAATGTTATATAGTTGCGCTGAACAGAATAAAAACTGTCGTCGTTTGCTTGCTATAACTGCGATGAATTAAAGTAAAACCCCGTCGCCAATTGTTATAACTGCACTGAATTAAGGTAAACCCCGTCGCCAATTTGTTATAACTGTAGGAAATTGAATGAAGACGTTTTCACCTTATTCTGTCTGCGCCTGAACTAATCTGTCTATCTGCTCGTCGTACCTTCCGACTTAGTAAAGCACGCAAATATCAAAAGACAAAGGCTGGACTGTGACTGTGTATTGAGGTGCAACAACGATAAAGAAAGCCATGGTATTTATACATTTTACAACAATATGGACAGCTAACAGCATTTGAAATAATTTATCTTAATAGCCAATAACAAAGTGCGTGAGAGATGATAATATACCATATGTGCGAGGTTGACAGTCAGTAACAAAATGTGTGGGAATGATAATATACCATATATACAAAATTAGCAGTCACTACCAAAATGCGTGAGAATGATAATATACAAAATTAGCAGTCAATACCAAAATGTGTGAGAATGATAATATACAAAATTAGCAGTCAATACCAAAATATGTGGGATCCTATCACCTCCCCCCGTAAAGAGTGTAGGACTTGCTTTTTGGATTTATTTGAAAAGGTTTCGGAGCTCTTCTTTGTCGAGTTGACCTTTGCGTGGTACTGGATAGAGCGTGATCTGTGTGTCTGACACATAACTGTCCTTTTTCATTCGTACGATAATGCAGCAAGAATTTATCCAAAATTTTTTCTGTTGTTCCCTCCCCCTTCGCTTTTGCATAAGCACGCTTAAGGGTGTCGACGAAACGTTCAGTCTGTCCATTCGATTGGGGATGATACGGGGGGCTACGAATATGCTGGATGCCAAACAGTTTGCAGAAATCTGAGAACAGTGATGAGGTGAACTGCGATCCATTATCGGACACCAGAACATAAGGCATACCAAAACGACAGAATAGTTGACGTAGGTGGGACACTGTTGCAATTGATGTGGCAGAATGCATAGGAAATATCTCTGGCCATTTGGAAAACGCGTCGACACATATTAAGAAATGCATACTATTGAACGGTCCAGCGAAGTCAACATGAACACGGGACCATGGTTTGTCCGGTCGTGGCCAGGAACATAGTTCTGTCTTGCGTGGACACTTTGATGCTTGAGCACATTTACTACACTTGCGAACGAGGTCTTCGATATGGTCATCGATGTTGGGCCAGTAAACATAACTGCGAGCGATCGCCTTCATTCTCCCAACACCAGGATGTGATATATGAAGCTGCCGAAGCACATGGTCACGAAGATTAGCTGGAACCACAACACGATCAGCAACCATTATGCATCCATTAACGATGGATAGGGATTGGCGTCGCTGGTAAAACTGTTTTAAAACATTTGAATGAACATGTGGAGGCCAGCCAAATCGGATGAACTTTGATACTTGCTGTAAAACTGGATCACGCAGTGTGTGTCTGGCAACCTCAACTGCAGTCACCGGAAGATCGTCCAGAGAGATAGACATTATAATTGGGTTGTAATTAACACAGTCAAAAATGTTATATAGTTGCGCTGAACAGAATAAAAACTGTCGTCGTTTGCTTGCTATAACTGCGATGAGTTAAAGTAAAACCCCGTCGCCAATTGTTATAACTGCACTGAATTAAGGTAAACCCCGTCGCCAATTTGTTATAGCTGCAGGGTATTGAATGAAGACGTTTTCACCTTATTCTGTCTGCGCCTGAACTAATCTGTCTATCTGCTCGTCGTACCTTCCGACTTAGTAAAGCACGCAAATATCAAAAGACAAAGGCTGGACTGTGACTGTGTATTGAAGTGCAACAACGATAAAGAAAGCCATGGTATTTATACATTTTACAACAATATGGACAGCTAACAGCATTTGAAATAATTTATCTTAATAGCCAATAACAAAGTGCGTGAGAGATGATAATATACCATATATGCGAGGTTGACAGTCAGTAACAAAATGTGTGGGAATGATAATATACCATATATACAAGATTAGCAGTCACTACCAAAATGCGTGAGAATGATAACATACCATATATGCAAGTTTAAACAGTCAATACCAAAATATGTGGGATCCTATCATCTGTAGCAAGCCACTAGCAAGCATCAGATTAATTTTCTCTTGAAAAAATTAATAGATCTTATGTAGTTGGCCACAGCAAAGAAAGGGGCTGTACAAATTTCTTTTGAACGCACACACACAGACTTGGCTCGTTCAAATGAATTCCGATTGCCTTTGTTGTAAGTAAAAGTCGTACTCGTAGACCATGAGGCGAGAGATTGGATGAAATACGATAAATAACTTTAAAAGCTTCGGTCGCGTTGACTTGATGTCCAGTGTCGACGTGATGAGCTAGTATTGAGTTGTGCATAGCTCTATTTGAATCTTTGCCAAACCAAGATTTGAAAGTGTTCAGAAACTAGACAATGAACATACTTGACCGTAGTTCCAGGGTAACTAGCTCCACAGAAGCCGTCAAACTGGTAAATACACAAAGAAACGAATTAAGCGGCCTTGAATTCGGTCATTATTTTCAGTCCTGCCTCTTTCAAAACTTAGATATCTTGTAGCCAATATCTACTAATTAATTGTTTTGATGACCTTTAGTCTTTTATTTTCGATTGCCCCTGCTATGCGTAAAAGGGATAATTCTTACTGACTAAAATAAGCACACATGCGTCGATGGCATAGTGGTTAGGACGCTCGCCGACCATGCGCATGGTCCGGGGTTCGATCTCCGGCCACAGACGCACTCCTTTACCTCGCTAAGCCAGAAGTAATGCTGGTAAAGAGGAAAGGTTGGACATGAGGCTAGCAAACCCATCCTGTAAAATAAACACTACTACAGAAACTTCAAGCTACTAGCTTGAAGCCCTATGTTCCACTGGGAACGTGAAGGAAAAAAAAATAAGCACATAACTGGGTATAATTTAGATGTAAAGAAAACCGTATATTATTGTAGGGCTGATGATGATGATGATGAAGAAATTCATTGAAAAAGAATGTATTTCTTCATTTGGTTTGTGTGTTTTTTTTTCCTGAATGTCAAATGACTGCGTAGTTGCCTAACTCATATCAAGAGCATTTATGAATAATCATAAAGAAAACAATAAATGCGAGTACAGTCAGATTGCACTTGTTTTATTGACTGAAAAATAAATAATACTTACTATTTAGGTCAATTTCGAACTTCTGCATTACAACACGTCTGAATAGAATGTCAGAATAAAGCAAGAATAACAGTGGCTTGTCCAGAATAATATGGCACCATCATTGTTTATTTCGTCGGCTTCTCATCAACTGCTGCTTACAGCCTAAATAAATTATCATTAAGTTTGTGTACAGAGAAGTTTCAACATACTTGCAAATTTCAAATGATGTCAGTTGACAGAAGGTTCTGCAATTAGTGAACAGTACTCAGAAAATTGCGCTTATATAGTTTTCACATGGGCAGTTCAAGTTTAAACAAAATAAATGTATGCATACAATGGTGAAGGAGTAACGTAATAAAGACGAGAGATGAGTAAGATGCTGAATGACTAATAAGTTGAGTAACAATGTATTGAGTTCAACTCAAATCATAGAAACAAGAGATAAGCAAAATCACACCATGTCAAATGGGGGTGGTGTTAAAGCCGAAGATTACGCAATCAAATGAGAGAATAAAGACATACAGTTATCAGAATGAGCAGGGAAAGACTAATAACTGCTTCTTTCTGAACACTTAAATTTAGTTTCAAGAGTTTGATAGAAATTGCTTAGGTAAAGTTGAGGAGAATCGAGCTCTTTTGTTTATTGAAAATTTTAAAGGATTTTTGCATTTCTACCTTATGACCCGTATCGAGGAGATGTTTGGTAATAGCGCTATTATAAGAGTTTGTTCCCCTGAGACGTAGGTTTTTCGGCGCATGTTCAGAAAATCGGAGGTGCGTGTACCCTTCATTCTGCTCTCTCAGATACACGTAAATTTGTACGCAAAGTTGGAGTTAACATGAGAAGGGTATCTGTCGACTTTTAATTGCACCAAAGAATATGTTGTTCGATGGACAAGAACCAACTTAGCTGCCGGATAGGCTCTGTATAGTGACGCACTCAGTCTTCTGTTGACCATAGCTGAAATGAATTTACACTTTTAAAATCTAGTTGAATGAGGACAGGCCTTTTTCAGCTGTGATTTGTTTGATGTTTGAGCACTTACATCGTCCATATTTGTGAATGAATCGTTTTTTTCAACATATTTTCGAGAATCGTAAATTCCTTCTCTAGTTTCATGTTTGCCGAAGCAATCTCTATCAAACGCTTGAAACCAGATTTATGTGTGTTTTCAGAAAGAAGCAGTTATTATTCTTTCCTTGCCCTGGTAACTGAAGGTCTTTATTCTCTCTTTCATTTGATTACGTAATCTTTGGCTTTAACCTCACCTCTTTGATACAGTGTAATTTCGCCTGCCTCTTGTTGAACTCAATACATTGTCACTCAATCTATTAGTCACTCATCATTTTACCCAGCTCTTGTCCTTACTACGTAACTCCTTCACCATTGTATGCATACATTTATTTTGTTTAAACTTGAACTGCCCATGTGAAAACTATATAAGCGCAATTTTCTGAGTACTGTTCACTAATTGCAGAACCTTCTGTCAACTGACATCATATTAAATTTGCAAGTATGTTAAAACTTCTCTGTACACAAACTTAATAATAATTTATTTAGGCTGCAAGCAGCAGTTGATGAGAAGCCGACGAAATAAACAATGATGGTGTCATATTATTCTGGACAAACCACTGTTGTTCTTGCTTCATTCAAATTCATTTGTGGTGGTGGTGGGGGGGGGGATAAATGCATGAAATGTTAGAATAGAAAGTAGGTCAACCAATTTGATGAATACAGACTACTGGTAATCATTATCGCATTGACTTGTATCTTTACAACGTCTTCTGGAACAATACACGTAACAATGTACAAAAGAAACAAGTCAGCCATTACCCAAGTGTTTTACAAAACGATTGTAAAACATAAGTAGGATTTAATCGTCCATCAGGCTGATGTTGTTTCATTTTTACAGTAAAACTTCAAAGTAGACTACAGATATGCATATCATACGGGTCATAGTGTAATTGTTTTTACAAAATATGATGGTTATTACTTCTGTATACAAACATGAGAATCATTATGATCATACAACAAGTAAACGTAGTAGTAATAATTGGTGATGAGTAGACATATAGCGGTTAGTTATTAGTTTGTCCTTACACAGTCATTTTCCAGAGTATATACCTGACCACCATATATATATATAACCTTAATGTTGTTGTGTATTGCGTCATGTTCATAATTGTTAGATGTGTGATATTTATGGCAAAAATATGAAAAGAAGTGAAGAAAATGCTACTAAAGATGACTTTTTGACCTAGTTCACCACACACGCATGTCAAGCGTTCAATATCGCTTTGAGTTTGATAAAGACGGTAAACTTCAAGTAGGACATTTTCATTGAAGACATTCTCCGGCCATTTGATCCAGGCTAAACTTGTAGTATATTGGTTTGTCTGCATTTATTAGCTAACAGTTTCAGCTTAAAGATCCACACACTCAAGGGATGATACTTTTATTCCATATTAGTTTGTTTTTTTAGATGTATCACACAATGAGACAGTATTATTTATTGGATAACAAAGTTTCGAACAAAATTTATTGTTCGTAATCATTTCATCAATTATTATCACACGACTTCGAAACTTGATTTTTATAGTTTTCTTTGTTCTCTCCTGTTTGTCGTCTTTGGGGTAGTAGAATTTTCCAGATGTCCAGCTGGACAGGTGTTGAATCATTCCTATTACACGTATTTGCAGTTGATTCGATAAAGAAGGCTTCTGTTATCAATCTCTCCCTCCACCCTGTGACATTAGATTTTAAAATTGTCATATTATCCATCCTATTGTATGGTTGTGTGTAACTGCATGTAGTGCTATGGCTGAACTATTCTCTAGATTTGTTATCTTATTCGGGTCAGCCAATTTACATTTTTCTAGGTTTTTATGTTCGGCTGGTCTGATTGCCCCTGTTCAACTAGTTTGACTTATGTATTTGACCTCCCTAACAATCATTGCAGCGGGGTATTAGATAAACTAAATTGTTTTGTTTTAATGCTTTTACTACCTGAAAAAGTGAAAATGGTGACTACGTTGCGAACTTCAGAGACAGACAGAATTTAGTCAGCATCCACACCAAAGACTAAATAGATAACAACTATTGCTTTCTAGCCACCTATCAGGACAACCATTACGGTTCTTTTCTTTTATTTGTTTGCATTCCGAGTGGAGCTTAGGGCTCGAGCTTAAGCTATAAAGGTTCAGAAGCAGTGGTTTTATTTAAACAAAGTAGGGTTGCTAGCCTTACGCTTAACCTTCTCTCTTTACCGGCTTTACTACTGACTGTGTGAGGTCTAGGAGAGTATAGACCAGGAATGGAATCCCAGACCGCATGAGACGTGGTTGGCGAGCTTTCTACAGTTGAACTACCAACGCATAGCTGTCCTACAGGAGATAAACCACCTAGATGAATAGCTCTGACCCCAGCACTGGGTGATATACTGATATCCAATCTCACAGGAAGCATCAGTTTCTTCGAGACTGCGAAAATACCGAATTTCCTTTTTTTGTTATTCGATTTATGTGGAAAGTCAAATCAAATTCACAATTTACATAATTCAAGGTGATTATTTCACCATAAAACACAAACTAATCGAGCAAAGAATATTCTTTTCTATAAACTCCTCTTCTGGCTCTACAATTATATATATATATATATATATATATATATATATATATATATATATATATATATATTGTCTGAATGAATATTTTTGCTATATTTCACCATAGTTTTCTTTGGAAACAGAAATTATTCAGATAACAGTGTATGATCTGCTTGATATCATAAATGCTAATCAATAAACAAAGCATATATGCACGGAACTATATACTACTGATAAATTGAAATGAGTAGTTGTATAGCATTCATATCTATCAGTAGTATTAACTAGGCAGGTCGGAGTGCTCTAAACACCAGTACTGATTCAGCTGTCTGAGCTGAGTGAAAGAAGGTACACCACTGATGAAGTCGACCTCAAACAAAAGAAACCACCGTTCGGTGTCTATATCCCCTCGATCTGGGAAGCAAGAGGTGGTGTTCAACTACTCATCTCAGTCAATCAGTAGTCTGTGGAAAGTCATTCCACTGAAAGCCTAAGAATTAAGATTACTTCTAGTGACTGACTGTCAGAAAGATGTATTGATAACCTTCAGTGAACTCAGGTACTATTCAAAATTTGAATCTAAGCCACTATATCACGTAATCAGAGACTTTAGCGATAAGTTTTTCGAGTTGCCACCAATCTACCGAAGGATCGATTGATGAATATGAATATTTATCCGACTGTCATCAATATAATTTTCTAATCTTAAGTCTAGAGTGTAGTCACTAAACCAACTAACATGATACTGTTGTGCTGTGCAGTAAGCAGTAGTCTGATATTCGATTTCAAATTAAGTCAACCAGTAAGATGACCTAAGTCTAATTTTGTTTCAATAGTTTAGTTATCAACATATGCGAAGATATACGGTAAGAAAACATTAAGTAAAACAAATTTATTAAAGTTTTAATATTTAACACTTATACACTTTCAGTTTAACTATACAACGCAATAATTTCTAATAACTGCGTTTGTTTAATTGCCAACTCATTCGATATTGCCTAGTTTCTTTGGTTGATCTAATCAATAAGTGCATAGCTATGTACAAGTGATAATTAATAATTCTTCTTGAACTATGTGCTTTAAATTCCATTGAATGACGTCATAGGCATCATTTAAAATTGATAAAGAATACAAGTTAGGCAAAACTGTTAACATTCTTAAAAGTTAGTAGCAGCCCAAAACAAAACAACCTAATAATGACCTTGACAAATATCTATCGACCAATCAGATGCGTCTGAAGCAGAATTGCGTAACTTCAAAAAGAAACGAATATGTATATAAGTAATGCAATGTTGAAAAGCGGTTACATAGAATAACCTCCCTGTATATGTTGTAAGAATAGCTTCCAGTTTCCTACAGGAGTCCTCACAGTTTGGTTAAACCAATTTCCGTGCGTAAATTTGTCGAGATACCAATAAATCATAGTGTTTCTTGCCTCATTCACATCGATGACCCACTTTTTTAGGTGACTGTAGCAACTTTCGATGGAATTTCTGTAGGTCCCACTGAAAGGACTGACTATATCATCCGTATTATTCACCACATTATGAATGTAGTCCAGAATTGACAGTTGGCTACATGTTTTCTCCCCTCCAATAAGCCTGTGGTCTAGCCAGTACTTAAATACTAGATTTAGATGATATCCCGCTTACGTACTGTGGACTCATCTGTCTAATTGCTCAAGATCATCAATGCATCCACTAGGTAGTTTCGTTTCGGGCTGCTATAGTTTAGAGTCACCTATTGGGCACCTATTTCATCTTAGTTTGGGACTTATTGACAACATGCACCCACTGGGGTTTGGAACCTGAACGTTTCAGTTACAACGGAAGTTTGCGGATCATTCAGCTACAGGGACCGGACTCAAAGGCCCATGAATTCTAACTTCTACTAGTTAGTGGTTTCAGCCCGGCTGGCACCAGCCAATGTCATCGACGAGTATTAACATTCAGTGTGGAGATCTAGTGCACTCACCATAAGGAAAAATATTCGGCTTTTCAACACCAATATCGAGTCAGTGCTTCTCTCTGGTTCAGAGACTTGGTTAGGCATCAAGAATTGTATTTCCAACAGCCTGCTGCATACGTTAAAAAAAATTTTTTTAAAATAAATTTGATTACAGCTTCATTCCACACCATATTTCTGGTACAGGTAAGGAATTTTCAGCATGTGATATCGGCAGACCAATTTTCTCAGACCTATCATAGATATCAGGTCGGCAGGGGATCAAACCCCAGTCCATGTGCATGGTCGGCGAGAGTCATAACCTCTGTGCCACCGACGCACACATTCATCAACAGCTGCCTTCTCTGCCCCCATAGTGAAAATCAGATGGACAGAAAGAATTAGCAAACAGGGGACTCCGAAAACAAACCAGTCAGGGACCTATTACTCAACAAATATTTAGAAGAAAGTGGATATGGATTAGGCACACGGTGTGTATGCTGCTAATTGACATTGTGCATTAGGCCCTCGAGTAGAACACGAGTGGAAAACGATGAGTTGGGCATCTGAGTTTGAAATGGTGGAGGTCGTGTAAGAAGGAAATAAAGGCTTTATGGCAGTAGTATAGCCAGCCCAAAAAATCCAAAAGCGAACAGAATGAAAGGGAGATTTGCTATTGTACCCTTTATGTTCCACTCGAAACCTAAGGGAATAATAATGATAAATAAGTAGTCGAAAGTACTTATTAGTTAGGTAGGCAACTGATGAAATGGGTACAAGTCTAAAGTTTATTTCCGTAGGATTGATCAGGTTTCATGGTATGACAATACATCCAACCTCCACAAATCCACCGTTATTACCAGTGATAGATGTAAGTTACGCATAATGTTCGTAGACAGTTAGACGTATCTTGAAGTCAACTGGTGGTTGGTGACTAGCAGTGGAATCCAGCATCAGTCGACGGGAAAATGAGAAATTGAATTAAGTAATCAATTCGACTCATTGTACAAGAGGTGGCTGTTGTGGCCCACTTGGTCTAGTGTATAACATCTTGGAGTTTGGAACTATGAGCACTACTGGGTTCGAGTCTCGGTGGGAACACCATCACTCACTGGGGATTGCAGGTGTATGCATATGACGAGTCCAAAACAGGACGCAATGCGCATCCAGGATTCCACTGCTGGTCACCATCCATCAATAGACTTAAAGTTGCATGAACAGACAGCATCAAATCATCTTCAGAAGGAGCCGACATGTCAACCTGAGACCGAGCACTTCAGTTCAATCAATATACGGAAAATCTGAAATTAAGTTTAATTAGATGTATCTCTGGCAGTTGAAATTAATTTGTCTGCCTTATGAGAAAAACACCTAGCTAATCAGAAATTCAAGTTCTTTACAATAATGTCACATTTGCGGGAATTTTTCTTAAAAATTGGTACTGTAGTTTTGTTGTAATTAGTTTCTTTCAATTATACAATAATTTAAGTATATGGATTGTGCTACTGATAAAATGTATAAGTAGTATAAAGATACAGATATAAATATGTATATCATCGTCAAGACTATCGAATTGCGGCTAGATGGATTTAATGACGAAGAGAAGAAATGGACGATTCTTGAGAAAAAAAGTGAGAGGAAGACAAAAGTAGCACTATAATAAAGACATGTGCAAACTGTGATTTCAATATATGGTAGATGTATTTTATCTGTATTCGTACATTGAGTCGCTGAATAAATAATTCTGTTGCCAAATACTCCCAAGGTCTGCCGTTTACAAGTGCGTCCACGTGAATAACTAAAGAATATTTACTGCCGAAAGGATGATTAAGCAACGGTATTAACTTTGTGTACTTTGACATGTAGTGAATATCGTGGCGTGAATGACGTAGACAGAATATTCTACAATATGATTTTCATTTGAATTATTCCTTTTACAATCATTCAAACTGGCAAAGACACAAAAACAAGTGAACGGATTGAAATATTGATCGAAAAGTAAACAGCATGAGGTTTCTCCAAGTGTTGAACTGCAGTCAATACCGAAAGTTGGAAATATGTAGTAGCGATCTACATGTTTGTTGTCTTTCAGCCACCATGACAAATGAATGGGATGTAGCTAATGAAGCAGCCCTTCATCAGTTTTCCGACGACGAATATCAGCCAGTATCCTTCAAAGACTATTAAATGTTGTAGGAGTGAATAATTCTCCAAAATAAGTAGGCCACAGCATTATTAATTCAAATATCGGGTTCTGACCTACATTGTTTACTCGAATTCTCAAGCTGAATTTTCGCGGTCAAGCATCCATGCTATTCAGCATGCTTGTTATTTCCTGAACAGATTCTGTCTAGGTAAGTAATCACTATCATTATTATTGTTCCAAAGGGTTCCGAGTGGGACATAGAGCTTCAGCAACACATTTCCGCCTCGTCCTATTTTCTGCCGTCCTCTTCGGCTGTGTCCACATCCATAATCTCTCATCTCCTCCTCTCCACACGATCTCCTTCATGTCACCCTCTTACCGACGACCCACTAGTCGCTCCCCATTTGGATTCCACTAGAGTTATGGCCTGCAGTGAGCGAGATGTCACTCGACGGTCTCCGCAATGTATGCCCAATCCATCTCCATTTTCTCCTACATATTTTTTGAGCAATCGGCTCTTGGTTGGTTTGTTTCCGGCCAGAGTTTCTTGTTGCTGATTCTTTCTGGCCGGCCAGCTGGCCATCTGATCTTCTGTGTTGATGCAACTGTTGATAGAGGTCTGTAACTTGTTGGAAATCCTCGTTGTAAATGCAGTGCAAGTTTTTGACCCGTATAGAAGAAATGACCAACCTGATATTTGTGTTGAAAACCCGAATCACGTTCCTTACGCTTAGGCGCAATGCAGGAGATCTCCAAACTGATTTCAGGCTGATGAAGGCGTATCTTGCCGCTTTTGACATTTTCATCCGTGCTATCCGTCTGTGGTTGAAATGAAGTAATCTCTGCCAAATCTTCCCCGTTAAGGGTGACTGGTACTGGTTGTTACTGTTGGTGGTGGTTGGTTATCTTCATCACCTCTGTCTTTTCTGTGTTCACCTGGAGTCTCGTCTTCGCTGCCCGCCTCATAAGCCAGTTTGTTGGCTTTCGCCTCCCTGCAAGTCTTCAGGTTTGTGTGACATTAAACATAAATCATCCACGCACGAAATCCAGATCTTCTAGAGTCTTCTTATCAGTCAATGCAGCGTATTCCTGTGTTCTCCCTTCATATGCACAGTCAGACGCATAACATAGTTCACCACAATTAGGAATATCATCGGTGATAATAGGTACCCAGCCTTGTCTTTCTCTTGTATTCCCTTCGAACACTTTGCTAAGTTTTCCGTTGTGAACCACTTGACACGTGGCATTGTCATATGGCCAGCCAGCTGTTGAATGAGGTTGATAAAGACTTGGTCACTGCACGCCGTAGTGTTGAATTGGTTTCCAAATTACTTCTAAGTCGACGCTGTCTGCCAAAGGCTTTTTCGAAGTCAGTGAATTCAGGGCGGATGTTTGACTGCCATTCTATGTTTTTTTCTGTGATGACGATGCGTAGAGTTGCCATTTGATCAGCACACAATTTACCTACTTTCTCTGAATCTAGCTTGTTCCGAGTAGCGGCGGAGTTCTGCATACAGTGCATCCTTTATTCTCTCCATGATGATGCAACTTATTACTTCACTCGGCGTGGACAAGATAATTATTCCACGCCAGCCTTTGCACAGGCCTAAGTCGCCCTTCTTTGGCAGTTTGAAAACGTAGCCAGCCTTTCTTCCAATCCGCAGGTACCTTTCCTTCCTTCCAAACCTTTTGCAATATTGACGTGAGAACATCTGCCGCAGTCTCTGGGTCCGTTATTAGTCCTTAGTGGGGAATTCCATCTGCGCCTGCTGTTTTTCCGGACTTCAGTAGCTTGAACGCATTTGGGATTTTTACCTTCGTTGGAGGATAGGCGTCCATTGGCAGGCAGTTCTGTGCGTACTCTTGGCGGTATTTCTGGGCGGGTTGAGTTGATGATATATTGAAGTGTCTTTTAAGGTTATCAGCAGAATGTTTTATTTGTCTCCCCTTCTTGGTGATCAGGTTCCATGGAAAGTCTTTTATTGGGTTCATCATCTGGGTTAATCTCTTTCCGGATAGAGGCCTGATTATCTGGTATAGTATCCTGAGGTCTATTTGCCTGCGAACTACCTGTTCTGCTTCTGATAGCAGCCAGCCAGTGTATCATAGAATTGTCTTTTGTCTTTCCCAGCACTCTTCTTCACTACTTTATTCCGTACAGTGTATATTGAACCCATCTTCTCCTTCTGTTGCTCATCTCTGCGTTGAGTCATCTCTTTCACCATCCTGCACTCCTCTCTTCGGTTAGCTTCCAGGTATCCGTTGACAGCCATTCCTTGTCTTGTCTCTTCCTTCTTCCTAGTACATTTGTATACGTTTCCTTGAACATCACCAACATTCAGAGGGTTCCAGTGTTCTCCCACACAGGTTTCCTTAGGGCTATCACGTAGTGTCTTCTACTTTGCTCGAATCTGATCTGTAGTGAAGGTATCTTTTGTGGCTTTCTCCTTCAATTTGTGAATGGAGAACTTAAATATTAGTCTACTTCCAGTTGTTCTGAAGGCTTTCAGCCTCACCTTGAAGGTTCCTTGAAATAAATGATGATCTGAGTCAACATCTGCTCCCCTGGTCAACATTGTTTCCAGCAGGCTGCGTCTCAACTTCCTTGGGATTGGGATGAATTCTATTTGGTTTGTGGTATGTCCATTAGGCGAGACCCATGCTGCTAATTTGTGTGTATCCTTGTGCTTGTACATGCTCCCTCCGACCACCAAGTCATTGAGAGGTCAGAATTCTGAGAATAATTCTCCGTTCTCATTAGTTTCGCCAGGTGAGAGCCTCTCGACCCATGATGAGTTCTCTTCCTGTGTTATCTGCTCCCAAGTTGGCATCCATTCGTATTACCGATAGGGAATTTGACGTCACCATTTGGGATGTTGTCCATAACTGCTTGTAGTTGTTTTGAAAAATCCCCCTTCTTCTGTCGTTACGCACCGTTTGTAGCACTGTGCGTAGCGTTGGATAATTAGGACCTGCCCTTCTTACTTTTGAGTTGAATCTTGCAGCCATGATACTAGATGAAAACGGTCGCCACTACATTAGGGCTTCGGCTGCCAGTGGTGACATCATGATAGCCACTCACTGCCTTAGTGCACTCGTTGTTGGCATCTGGATGGGTGACCGGAGTATAAAACTGATTCTGTATGTCAATGTAGTTGAAGATTGAACGATCAATTCATGGTTGTTTGCTCAAACCCAACTTCCCCATATTTTCGCGGAGGCACCAATGCATCAGTCATCATCTCATCGGTCGCTGTTCAGAAAGAAGATAGGAAAAAACTGTCAGAAGTAATATCGTGATTTATTAATGTATGATTTGTTCTCAGACCTCAGTCAGTAATTTTGGTCATACGTCGGTGTTAGGATGAAGAATTCTCTCCAGTCGCCAATCGGTGTTTTGGTTTTCGCGTCCGTTGATACTAAGCGTTTCTGAAAGGCTTCGAGGGACAGCATGAGGCCCAGCATAGCAAGAGCTGGGAATTAATGATTTTTGAGACGTGATTGACAGTTTCTGACAGTTGGTAACAGTTTCTTATAGTTTGCATAGTCTCCGCCCGTCTTTCCTGGTGCCAGCCAAGTCTTCTTTGAACAAGCCTTATCTGGAACTTTCTGGAATTTTGGTCACGTTCAATGATGCCTGGATCAAAGAAGGGACAGAGCATCTTGGAAGCAAACAAGAAAGTAAGCCATGTTGACTTGTCTGGTACATGTAACGATGTGTTTGATGTTAAGCATGACATGGTTGATGTGACTGTTTCATCGTCTAGGGATAATAGGAACATCAAACTTCCTAAGTATGAACCTCAGTGTTTCGACGGAAACCCAGCCAACTATTTACAGTTTGTGAAGGAGTTTGAAATCATGTTCAGTAGTTTTTTATTAAATGATGAAATGAAGTTGATGTGTTTGATGAGGTACTGCACTATACAGTGATGTAAGTTCATGCCCCCTAACGAAGGATACTCTCAGGCTATGAGTATACTTCGGCAAAGATTCGGAAGACCTTCGATGATTGTAGGGAAATTATTCGAGGCTGTTAAGGGTAATGGTGGTCAAATACAGGATGACTGCAAGGCACCTTGAGTTTTTGGGTGATCTGATGACTTATAAGAATACGTTGATTTCGATTAATTGCATGAGTGACCTCAACTCGAGCTTTGTCCTAGAAGTAATAGCCAGACGCCTACCTAATCGACTACAATGGAAGTGGGTGAAGATAAGCTCTCGTATGGAGGATGAAGGTATTGAGCCAAAGTTTGATAATATTCTGAAATTGGCAAAAGAAAGTGTCAACCAGGCGATGGGCAAATTCGCCAGCATTTTGCATTCTAAGGTAGAACCTACGGAACCAGTGAATATAAGAAAGCATTTGTCTTGAAGTCTCAAGACACAACGAGAAAGGATGAGTGCATTGTTCGCCATAACACGCATCAATTGAGTGATTGCAATCGCCTCATTGCTATGTCCCCCGTAGAAAGTTAAAAATGGCAAAACAGAAGCGGCTGTGTTTCAGTTGTTTAAAGATTGGGCATACAAAGTGGAATTGTAAGGCGACAAACAAAGGAAGTAGTGGTTTAACGGATATGCACCCACTTCTGAGGACAGTGAACGAACCTGGGAATTCGGTTAATTGTAATAGTATCTCTAGACCCCTTGACACAAGTTTTCTTAGGGGTATTACCAGTTAAGGTGAAAGGACCGAAATCTTCAGTAGAGACTTATGCATTGTTGGATAATGGTTCAGACGTTACATTGATAGATGCTGAACTGGCTGGTTGCTTGGGTATTAAAGGCCCAAAGCAACCCTTGGTTGTAAATACTTTCAATTCTGCGAAAACAGTAGTATGTGAACGAGTGTCATTTCAGTTAGAATCCTTGGCTACTGGGGAAACGGTGGAAGTGGATACTGCTTACACTACCTCCAGTATGAAACTTGGCGAAGCTATAGTACCTAGTCGTGAAACGGTTGTCGGTAAGCCATACCTGTGTGACATACCTCTTCCAACACTGCAAGATGGAAGAGTGAGAGTACTCATTGGATGTAGTGTGCCAGAAGCTCACAAGGTATTAGAAGAGAGATTCGGAGGTAGAGATGATCTGTTCGCGACGAAAACACCACTGGGATGGACAGTGAGAGGACCTATACCCATAGTCCACATATCATCATTAGTTGCAAACGATGGGGACAAACTAGAAACTATGATTAAAAATATGTATGACAAGGAGTTTTGTGACTGCGGTGTCCCAGGGAAGGGTCGTTCTGTAGAAGACTTAAAAGCAGTTAAAATAGCCGAGGAGTCTTGTAAATACGAAAACGGGCGTTTCAGCGTTGGCCTACCATGGAGATTCAAAGATAGACAGTTGGTTTGTAATAGGAAAGTTGCTCTTAAGAGACTAATGGGTTTACAGAAGAAATTTCTGTCAGATGCAGAACTCTGGTCCAAATATAAGGATGTCGTCGATAAACATATAATGAAGGGTTACGTTGAAAGACTAGTTGATCAGAGTGAGCCAGGGAAGTGGTATTTGCCCCATCATCCCGTCTTTAACCCGAGGAAGCCAGGTAAACTCCGTGTGGTGTTTGATTGTTCTGCGAAACATGAAGGAGTCTCTTTAAATGATAATCTGTATAGTGGCCCAGATTGCGTGAGCTCATTAGTGGGACTGCTATTAATGCTCAGAAAGTTTACAGTTGCTGTCGCGGCGGATATTGAGGAAATGTTCCTACAGGTGAAGGTGCCAGAGAGTGACAGAGATCACTTGAGGTTTTTGTGGTTTGATGACGGTCCTTGTGGTAAGGTGTCAGAATATAGGATGACAGTGCATCCATTTGGTGCCACTTCCTCCCCGTTTTGTGCTAATTTTGCTCTACGAAAGGCAGTGTCCACATTTGGTTCTAATGATTTGCTGGACGTCATAGATTGTTGCTTCTACGTGGATGATTGTTTAGCCTCCTTCGATGATGATAAGTCTGCAGTTAGATTTGCAACAAGCATCACTGAAGTGTTAGCTAAGGCCGGCTTTCGTCTAACTAAGTGGGTCTCGAACAGCCTAGACGTTTTGAAGCATATAGATCCAGAAGACAGAGCACCTACCGTACGAGATTTGCCTGTTGATACTCTACCAGTTGAACGCACATTAGGTATGCGATGGGATGTGAACTCTGATACCTTTGGATTTAGTGTTGGTGATATTGATAAGCCAGTTACTCGGAGAGGTGTGCTCTCTGTGTTGTCGTCCGTGTTTGACCCACTTGGATTAGTAGCACCTTATCTACTTCCGGCTAGGAGGTTATTTCAAGAGACATGCAGGAAAGGGTTACAGTGGGATGAACCATTAAGTGAGAGGCAGAGAGAAGAGTGGAAGGGTGGGTTAACAGTTTAAGAATGCTGAATCTACATTCCGTCTCACGTCCACTTAAGCCGTCGAGAAATCATGATATAATTGACTTCCATGTTTTTTCTGATGCCTCTGAGGTTGGATTTGGTGCAGCCGTATACATCAGAACCACCTTAAGGGATGATATAGATGTTAGCCTGGTGATGGGTAAATCTAGAGTTGCACCTCTAAAGACGGTTTCGATTCCGAGATTAGAACTTAATGCAGCCTTACTAGCTGCGCAGTTATTCACAACGGTGTGTAAAGAGTTGGATTACCCCAAGTATCCCGTAACGTTTTGGACTGATTCGATGTCTGTGATATATTATATACGCAACGAGTCAGCAAGATATGCATGTTTTGTAGCTAACAGAGTATCTCAAATTCGTGAACTAACAACTGTTGAGCAGTGGAGGTACGTACCGTCTGGAAAAAATCCAGCTGATCTAGCATCGCGAGGAGTTATTGATATGAATGTGGTTAAAAATAAGTGGTGGAAAGGTCCAGAGTTCTTGCTAAGGGCTGATAGTATGTGGCCTCGTAGAGAAGATGAACCACCGATAAACGAGTGTGCCTTGGAGTTGAAGACAAGTGTCAGTTTAACATCTACTCAAGAAAGACATTCAGGTTTACATCCACTTTTTAAATATTATTCTTCTTGGTACAAACTACTGAAAGCTGTTGCGTGGTTGACACGATATGTTACGTATTTAAAGGTCATGCATCTTGCGGGATACGAAAATATGAATGTGGGGCCTTTGAGAGTCGAAGATATTAGAAATGCAGAGTTAGCGATTTTGAGGGCTGCTCAGTGGGAAGCGTGGGGTGAGATTGCCAAGGAGGATAGTCCCGATTTCGCAGATTTCAAGGTGCGGTTAGATAGATTATCTCCGATAGTTTCCGAAGGGATCGCTAGAGTTGGTGGACGTCTACAAATGTTAGAATCGTCATATGAGACCCGTCATCCGGCTTTATTACCTTGCTACCATCCAGTCACTGATCTCATTATAAGACACTACCATGTTCTTGAAGGTCATTTGGGTACTTCGCAAGTACTATCAAGTATTCGATGTAAGTTCTGGATAGTGAAGGGAGGTACTGCTGTCCGTAAAATAATTGATAAGTGCATGGAATGTAAACTCCGAAATGCTCGTTCAGTACAGCAGATGATGGCACCACTCCCAGCGTGGCAAGCTTCTGAAGGGAATTATCCATTTGAGTACGTCGTAGTGGATTTTTTCGGACCTTTTGTAGTGAAGAGAGGCAGAACCCTATGTAAAAGATATGGCTGTTTATTCACCTGTTTGAAAATGAGAGCTGTGCATATTGAGATGGTTCATACGTTAACTACTGATTCATTCGTGCTAGCATTACATAGATTTATAAATCGCCGGGGTGTACCGAAGATGATATCAAGCGACAGAGGGACTAATTTTGTTGGCTGTCACGCCGAGCTTAAAGAGCACTTCGAAGGTCCTCAAACGAGAGTTCATGAAGAGTTACTGAAAAGGAACATCGAGTGGCACTTCAACCCACCACATGCCAGCCATAGAGGTGGGCTATGGGAAAGACTTATAGGAATTATCAAGCGTATTTTAAGCTCCATAATTAAAAACCAGAGTTTGAAAGACGAAACTTTGGGGATATTTTTGTGAAGCTGAACGAATACTAAATGATCGGCTGCTATCACCTGTGAAAAACGACGGCAGGGATTTCGATTTTTTAACCCCAAATAAATTATTGTTATTGAGACGCGACCCTGGTGTAAATCACATCTCAAAAACCATTAATTCCCAGCTCTTGCTATGCTGGGCCTCATGCTGTCCCTCGAAGCCTTTCAGAAACGCTTAGTATCAACGGACGCGAAAACCAAAACACCGATTGGCGACTGGAGAGAATTCTTCATCCTAACACCGACGTATGACCAAAATTACTGACTGAGGTCTGAGAACAAATCATACATTAATAAATCACGATATTACTTCTGACAGTTTTTACCTATCTTCTTTCTGAACAGCGACCGATGAGATGATGACTGATGCATTGGTGCCTCCGCGAAAATATGGGGAAGTTGGGTTTGAGCAAACAACCATGAATTGATCGTTCAATCTTCAACTACATTGACACTCCCCAGCAAGAAACCGATCCATCCTTTTTTTCCATCAATGGCAATACATGTTGATTTGGATGCCATTGCGAGAACCTGAACATGGACAAAGCTGAAATGGAAAACAAACAGAAAAGCCAACACACCACAGCATACCCACAGCACAATCTCACTCATCGGCGATGACCTGCGTCTTTCAGTTAAAGGTATCCTCTTGACATCTTGCGACACAATCGCCATTTGCAGAACGCAACGTGGCCATAGCAGCACCTCACGATACTCTACGCACATCGTATTATCTACTCACTACCAATTACCACTGCAATCGCTTGTCACTCA
The DNA here is from genome assembly GCA_944472135.2 of Trichobilharzia regenti. Taxonomy (NCBI): domain Eukaryota; kingdom Metazoa; phylum Platyhelminthes; class Trematoda; order Strigeidida; family Schistosomatidae; genus Trichobilharzia; species Trichobilharzia regenti. The sequence goes on from OX235263.1 coordinate 74,326,800, forward strand.
TTCTGCCTCAGTTCTAGTAACAGTGACGTATGCGAGCCTCAGTCGTTTACACTATTTCTCCCCGGCGTGTGGGACCACAGCTAACAATTATCTCCGTGTGCATGTCATTCTCAGCACTAGCCTAGCCTCCCCGGCGTATACGACCCATCTGCTGTCCTTAACATCAATCGCTTCATTCTCGGATGTAGAAGACTTGAAACAACTTCAGAAGTAAGCATGACGAAATATTTAACAAAATTATGCAATAGCAACAAGATACGAAAACAACAAGCAAACACAATGAATCCGAAAAACACCAATTGATATGACACACCACACATATATACAAACAGTACACATAACCTCGCGGATCATGTCCTGATGGAATTCCTTTGAAAAATTTCAGGACTTGTTTTTTATTTATTTATTATTTTACTTTTGATTACAGCTTGATTCCACACCATATTTTTGGTACAAGTATGGAATTTTCAGCGTGGATATCAGTAGCCCAAATTTTGCAGGCCGACCATAGATATCAGGTGTGCGTCGGCGTGAGCTCGAACCCCGGACCATGTGCATGGTCGGCGAGAGTCCTAACTACTGTTCCACCAGTACGCCTGCAACCCTTCTCAGGTTGACGACTGTAGGCTGAAGAATGTCCGGACACAAACAAGATTAAACAATAATTACAATAATTGGAGCCCACACAATTACCTAACACAAGCATATGTACAATCGATACATCAAATGTTGACGGGCTAGCCTTGAAGAACTATAGGACTTACAGCGGTACGCCTACAACCCTTCTCAGGTTGACGCCCTAGGTTGGAATATTGTCAAGTGGCTCATCCTCCAACTCTCGACTCTCGGCACCTTCCAGTAGACACAGTTTTTTGATATCTAGCACCAACATGCCACAATTTCTCACCTCATCCGAGCTCACTAACACATCACCACTAAAGAGTAGCCTCTCTACCACTCCCAAAGGCCATCTACCTGTGGCACATTTATCTGTTACTAAGACTATGTCACCACCATTTATGTTTCTGCACAGCTTCTCCCACTTGTCTCTGTTTTGCAGTGTTAGAACATACCCCTTTACCAATCTTTTCCAAAATATATTTTTCATGTGCCTGCCTTGTTTCCATTTTTAATCGTAGGCATTCGTTCCCCGCTCAAGTTCTCTATGGCAGGTGTCAATAAAGTTGAAGATCGAACGATCAATTCATGGTTGTTTGCTCAAACCCAACTTCCCCATATTTTCGCGGAGGCACCAATGCATCAGTCATCATCTCATCGGTCGCTGTTCAGAAAGAAGATAGGTAAAAACTGTCAGAAGTAATATCGTGATTTATTAATGTATGATTTGTTCTCAGACCTCAGTCAGTAATTTTGGTCATACGTCGGTGTTAGGATGAAGAATTCTCTCCAGTCGCCAATCGGTGTTTTGGTTTTCGCGTCCGTTGATACTAAGCGTTTCTGAAAGGCTTCGAGGGACAGCATGAGGCCCAGCATAGCAAGAGCTGGGAATTAATGGTTTTTGAGATGTGATTTACACTGAATAAAGTAGAAATCCTACGACAGCACACTGCTGAAGGTGAAGTGAGTCTGGATGTCAGTTCAGCCATGGACATTTTAGTTTAGCAGGCATAAAATAATCAGAATTGAAAAGATTGTCTACAAACGGATATTACATCCTTGAACTTTGTATGATTCCATCCACCTCTAAGTATCTTGGTTGACTTTCACTCTGTGTCTGAATTTTTGTTTTGTTTATCTTATCATGGATAAGCTGTGTGAACAGAATATATTGTTTCTGAACGCCTTTTAAGTCCTACTGTTCTTATGATACATACTGGATGAAATCTGAGAATGATGTTTGGTTTCACATTGCACTAATTGAGGAATCGTAACTTTAGATACATTAAAATCGTGGAAAAAATATGATATGTATGCAATTTACTGAAGTCAGATTGACAACAGTTCCTCGTAAGATTTCATCTCGATATGGACGGCTAATATGCGTTTACTTACCCGACTAGCAGTCCCTGGTTGAAAGAAATATATATATCGACAAGAGCGATTCAGCCCTAGCCTAATAAAAATTCACAGAGGAAGAGAGTGTGTAGACAGTGTTCACCTGTTGTAGAAACGGTCAAAATTCTCTTTACCACCAAAACCTTTTGAAACGAATGGAGGAAGTCGTGTGATAAACTCTATAACAAAACTGTTGCAGGGGTCCTACAACTAAGCATTTAAATAAACATTTAGGTCGAGTTTCCAGGTGGCACAAATTTCACTTATACCTAATCGGTGCCCAGTCCGTCAACTTGTGTCAGTGCCACGAATTTCACTTTGTGAGAGATGACCATCGGCAGAAAACAAATAAAAATGGTCAACATTACTAAGGGCAAAATATATGAAGCTATGGATGCAGTCAATAAACATCAGGCTGCTGTATATACTGGCTCCTCAAGGGGCGACTAAATCCAGAAAACTCCTGAAAAGTTGTGAAGGTTTCAGTCGGCTGCTAGACTGGAATTTCGACACTTACTGTAGCAGAATGATTGATCTGACCCCCTTCCTGCCCTCGACGATTTTTGTCACAATATTGATGTTTGTTTGGACATTAAAGCAAACTGTAAGTTAATAAAACTCACTAATGTTTGAGTGTTATACGCTTACAGAAACTAATTATATTTACGATTTTGGAATATTTGCCATTGTATTATTGGACATTGCTTTTTGTCTGTTATTTATATATTTTACGCGGTTAAGCACTTTTGCATTCTACTCGGGCTCTTCGAAATTTGATTTTGTGAACAACACACCCAAGTTTTTGCTTGTGCTTCTTAATACAATGTTGTTTTTTCTTTGAATGTGTACAGCGTCAGCACATAGTAGAGTGTGATAACGTGGATGTACTACAGTATCATAATCGTAGTCACCATAAACATTCCGATTCAATTTCTAGTTATCATGTATCATCATTCCAAAATCTGCATGCCTCTTGACCTGATTTTCAACATTTTTTTGTTTTCGGTTGATTCTTATTTCCTAATGATTCAGTTAACCACTGTGTGATGCTCAACTGTTGATCATGATGTTCTGTTTTATGATTGTGACTGTTGTTAGACTGAAGCCAAGGTCGCGCCTCAGAAGGATCGCTTGCCATTGAACTGTTCACTATTAAACAGAGACTCACTGTACCTGTTTCTTACGGACAGAATTTCCGTCCAATTTTATTGGGAACTTTCTTGTTGACTCTCTGGTATTTGACTGTTTTCTCTGGTTATTCACACTTGCTGCGTAAAACGTTATTCGTTTGAAATGAATCTTCGGATTGCATAGTTGTGGTTTAAGGCACTTTTGATAAATAACCCTGTACAGGGTATTACGATACGTTATCAAGTGACATTACACTTGAAGATTATGTGCAAAGGGTTAATATTTTGCGATTTAAATACACTGACAATTGTGTGCTGTCTTAGCACGTTCTTTATGATAACGGCCCTTATTACTACTAAAATTAATGCCTCAAAATAGTACCCTTGTCCATTTATTCCAGACAAAAGTTTTCATTTCAATACAGATCGAAAGGTAATCCTTAGCCATTTGGTGCATGCTCCAAGTGGTACACTGATACACAAATTGTCATCAGGTTTAGACTACTATTCCGAATTGGTAGACTGTGCTGATCAGGGTTCTTCGGTCGAAATAAAAATGTTGGTTCTGCTGCCTCACTGTCAAGACCTACAGAAGTAGTGATATTCGGGGTAGCTTGTTAGATAATAATATATATTTCTTCCTGTTTATGCAGGAACATACCAATTTTACAGGCATGGATAAGTTATTATATAAATCACACATAATTTGATGTATGATGAATTTACAGTTTGGTTGCTCTTTCTGACATGAGAGTTAGGCGGAACAGTCCGCTATAAAGTCTGTTTGTGTAGCACATAAAGAGATGTAGAAATATTGTCTTCGCATTAACAAAAACCCAGACATCAGATGAATGTAATACAAATATCTGGGAAAAATAAAGCTTGAAGTCAATTCTCCTATATAACTTTGTTGTGAACAGCACCCTTGGCTTAAAGTTTATTGATGTATTATGTTGAGATCAGTGATATATTTATTCCATTTTTTCAGCAGTCTTATCGCAGTTTTATAACAGGAAAGAAATTTGATCGTGGATACGAAAACTAGATAAGGTCATGTTAAGTTGTTTTACTGCATCAAATGGTGCCGAGGTCGATTCCAGAATTCTCCATTTGCTCCATTTGTGTCTGCATGGCGGACTGTATTCGTAAGTTCAGTAAAAAGTTAAAAACTGTTTGAAAACCAGTTACTTCTTCATTTCAGATCATGAATACTCATTTACAGCATGTTCGCCAGCGTCTTCAAATGGTAGAATTGGATCGTTCATGGAATTTGAGTGGTTATGAGATAGACGGTTTGGAATTAATCCTCATTTCAGTTTAGATGCAGGGTTGTTCGACCTCGACCAGAAGATGAATAGGAGCAGCAGAATACCAGAAAGAGAAAGTATGTGAACATGAAAAGGATATTAATATTTTATGCACTTATAAATGTTTGTGTCAATTGTATATTATACTTTAGTAAACCTTTCCCCAAATTGTAGTTGTGTTTTCACGTATTTATGCGAAGTCTTAGAGTTTATTTAGTGTCATAATGTGTATTAATGAGTCTGAGCGTTTTAGTGTTCTAATGACTGATGCGTTTTAGAAATAAGTGATGGGTTCTGGTAGGGATAGTCATTGGGACAAAACAGTTTATATAGCAAGCGTTTGAAGGTTACAATAGAGTGACAGGTCCTATTTCTGAGGGTAAACTAATCCTGTATGTTCCGTACTAAGTCTTTATGCATCCATGCTGCTAGTTTATTTATAGTTTTTAGATTGCTAAGGGTGTTGAAGTGCGTCTTTTAGGTGCTGTAGTAGATTAGTGATTGATTCGTTCTAGGAGTAAATAGTTTATTAATATAATCAGTAGAGTGAAACAGTCTGTATAGAGAGCGTTTGAAGCTTGTAACCGAAGAGCAAGTTCTGACATCTAGGGGCAGGCTATTCCATATTTTAGAATACATGACTGTGAAGAAGTTTTCACGGAGTGTTGACTTAAAAGAATGAGTTGTCACTGTGGAAGTTTGGTTACGCAGATCGTAAGAACCTTCCTGTGCGAATTGTATGTCCCTGTTACCTGAGAATGATATTTTGTGAAGGACCTTAAAGAAGAATATTAGGTTTATAATAAGTCGCCTTGTCCAAAGTGGGTCGAGTTTTAGGATCATGCACCGTGAGATGTAGTCTTTCTTACAATCGTAGCCAAGTAGTTTTGAGGTAAAATATCGTTGGATACTTTCCATCCTTAGCTTGTCACGTGTGCGAGTGCTGCTTATAATAAATGGACAGTATTCTAGTAGTGGTCTGACACATGTTTTGTACAGAATTAGCTTGGCTTCATTGTCGTGAAAGTTCCTGAGTATGCATCCTAAGAGCATCCTCGATTTTCTAGTCTGTGATGCTACTTGCTCAGAATGTCAAGTCACTAGAGTACCTCAGGCCTAGGTCAACGACACTTCGGAGTCTGGTTAGGTTAGCAGATTGAAGCGTTAATTTCAGGTCAATTGAGGGTGCACCGAAGCAGATCCAGCCACATTTGTTCAGATTAAATTGGAGATTCCATAGGGACGACCAAGCAGTCATTTTATCTAATTCCTTCTGCACTACATTCTCGAAGTTCCCTAAGTCATCACGTTGGAATGTATAAGCTACTTTTAGGTCATCTGCAAAGATGAATGGTTTCCCGTGCGTGAAGCAAGCGCATATGTCATTGATGTATAGTGTAAATAGGAGGGGTCCAATGACACTACCTTGTACTACACCAGAAGTGATAGGGCTAGGTTTGGAGGTTGCAGACCCGAGTTTAACTATTTGGGACCTATTGTTAAGGAATGATTTAAGCCATCCTAATAATGGGTCACGTATTCCTAAGGAGTTCAGCTTATTTGTTAGCAGTAAATGGTCAACACGGTCAAATGCCTTAGAAATGTCAAAGTAGATGACAAGTACTAGTTGCCGTCTGTCACGACTGCTGGTTACAAAATTGAAGAAGTCTAGGTGACATGTTAAACATGATCTGGATTTCAGGAATCCATGTTGGTTCGGACTTATAATATTGCAGCTAAGCATATGTTTGATTAAGTTATCTTTGACTAGTCTCTCCATGATTCTAGATGCTATAGGTGTGATATTGATCGGCCGGTAGTTACTGACTTCAGTTTTCGAGCCAGATTTGTGTTTAGGCATAATGAATGTTGTCTTCCATATGTCAGGGTAAGTTTGGGTTTCTAGGGACATTGTGAATATTTTAAGCAGCAGTAGAGGAATGTCAGGGCCACCATATTTATAGAAGTAAGATGATATACCGTCGGTACCGAAACCTTTTGAACTTTTGAGGGTTCTTATAGTTTGGTTAATATCAGCGTAAGTGAATTGAACAGTGCTAATTTGGTTTGGTGTGAGTGGAGATGGAGTTTGTGCCATATTAGTAATAGGGTGTATATCGAGTAGCTGGACTGAGGGCTTAAGGTAGTTACCTGCAAACGTTTTGTTGAATAGTTCACATATGTCTGCAGAGTTAGTGCATAGCCTACCTTTGTCTATGAGGAGAGAAATGCTGTGATTTTTGCGATTCATTCGCTTCCTTAAGATTTCTGTGAGTGCATACACTCTAGCAGGACTGGCTACTGCGATGCGTTCTTCCTTTCTCATACGGAAATCTTGAGCTTGTGTGATGGAGCTAAGGGTTTTAAGTATTAGACCTAGAGTGCCAAAGTCGTGGTGTTTGAAGTAACTTGTTGAGAGTCTCTTCAGTTTCGTACGATCCTTTGGTTTTATGAATGACTTTCTGTGTGGGGAAACCTTTAGTGTTTGGAGTGGAATGACAGCATCTAAGCATGTGTTAGAGTTATGGTAGAAGATGGTTAGGGCTCTCGATAGGTCATCAGTAGTGAAGTATTCATCCCATTCGGAGGATCTTAGCATCGATTCAACTAAGGCCCAGTTTGCCTTACCATAGTTCCTATATTTTACTTGTTGTGAAGTGGAGATATGAGATGCATTGTGTTATGTACTCGTCGCTGAATTATTGTTATGGACTGGTCGAGAAACTAATAGTCCTGACGCGAGAAGGCGGAAATCAGAAGACCACTAGGTTTGCGATGATACTTCTATTGTCCAACACAAGGAGACGAAAATAAATGGTCTCACACCAAAGTGGTAAGTAAAGTAGTTGTAAAGTAGTTCACACAAATTGTGAATGCGAATATATATAAATAATTCAGACAAGCGTGGGAAAAATCATTAGACAGTCTTAACATGAATGGCTAATTATAATGGAGTGTCGATCCAATTATACATAGCGAATATAGCAGACATGCCAACAAACATATATGGATATATGTCACTAAGCAACGGACTGTCAACAAACACTCATATTATATATAATATAATATAAGGAGAATATACATTGTTAAAGGAGACAGGTTCATACAAGTGAAGTGGTCACAGATTAACCGAGCAAACAGAAAGAGAGACCAACATGCACACACACACATAAATATATATATGTGGATACATATCACATTGCTACTCAGCGGAATTGGCAGTGCACACATCACTGCTTTGCGGTCGCTCCCTGGAAACTCAGAACCTACTAGCGTTGAAAGGGGGCTTATATTGTGGCAGAAGATTAAGTCTGGTACTTTATTACCTCTTGTGGGAGTAGCGACAGTTTGTTTCCAGCCAAGTATATCCAGTGTGTCTAAGACCTGTCTAAGGCATGTTAAGTGCACTACTTTCCAGCTGTGATACAGTAAGTGCATTCAGAAAGTACATGAGACAACCCCCTCCCTTACCACCTTCCCTGTCACACCGAAAGTGTGTGTAGTTATCTAAGCTTATTTCTTCATCCAGGATGTTCGAATGACACCAAGATTCAGTGATGACAATTACAGGGGGTTTGTATATTACTGTGAGTGCTCTGAGCATCGGCAATTTGTTTAGAACAGATCTAGCATTTAAGAGGATTAGGTAAAGATGAGAGCTGAAGTAGCATTTGAAGTATTTAAGTTCGTTAGTCAGCCCGAGTATGGTTCAGCACCCAGTAGTTAATAATAATAATATAATAATATATATTTCACATAAATTAAGCATTTACATGATTCACATACCGTTTGTACAGGCATGATCATATTATACAAGTGCAGTCTGAAATTGAACACTGTTTTATGAAATTAAAAATTGGAAAATGAATAGAAAACTTTACAAGAATAGAACATAAGGTTTTGGTTTAAGTCTAAATTATAATATTTAATATACTCATAGTGAGTCAGATTCATGCGGGAATTATGAAATTTTGCGTTAATGGAATGTAAGAAGAGAGGTGATATACATGTGCTGGAGTAAGCCACACTGGATCCAGACCGTTATTTTTATCATTTTATCAATCAATAAGGGTTCGAATGTTTATAAAAATCCACATTAGATGGTAAGTACAGCATTATATTGGTATTAGCAGATAGAAGGGACAAATCGGTCGCAAAGTTAACTTTGCGATGTTGAACAGAATTCAGAATGGAATTTGTTCCATTGTTCATCGTAAGTGCTAACAATATTCTGGATACCGCTCAAGTAATACAAATGTAGAAAGCAGGATTACTGTTCATTAGCAGTGCTTCAGTGCAATACCTTCGAGAAGTGAAGAAAACAGAAGCAGCCAGCAGATAATGATAATTTAAGTAAACAATACGCGATAACCGCAGTGTTTATTCTTCTTTTTTATTACCAGGAATTTCTAGTCATTGAGTTTTATAGTGTTACATACCAACGGTTAGTTTAAGTTTATAGTAGTAAACAACAACTGAAGTATAGAATAACAATAAAAAAAGTAAAAAATTAGGGCGAAACGAATTATGGTTTTCACTCTTATATAGGGTAATGTTGGGAATAGTAACTGAAGAAGTGAAATTCAAATGCCAAAGTACATAAGTTATTTAAAAGAAAAGAGGAAGTATATTAATACTGATTTATGCTGCTGTTCTGATTTATACAGTTAGATGTCCTCCTGAAGTAGAGAAATCGTACCATGAGCCATTTTTTCAAAGAGTTTGTACGCAAGCTGTAACATACAGGCAGCATTTATTTTATATTTTATTTATTATTATTTTTCTGAAGTAATTCATCCGCAGGAGCCTTAGCAGTAGAGTGCATTCCCACAGATAAGGGTGGTTCTCTCAGGTCCCCACCATCATATCCGCTGAATAGCAGTCACCACCCTCCCACCTTTGAATCTGCTTTGCCCTGGCGAAATACTCCTTTTTTGTTTTTAGAAAAAAAATCTTTTATTATTGCTACGTGTCATATGGACAGCTTTTGCATTCACAAGCTAACTCAACGATACTCATGGTATGAACAACTACTTTCAGTCAGTCATTTTGTATGCATAGTCACTAACATCATTTTAAAAATGTTTACGTACAATGAAAAAGTAAGGGAATCAGAGATTTGCAGGCTACTTTCAAGATTTTAGTTATAAGCATAGCAACGAAGAGGAAATATGAAATGTTACGAAGAAGAAAAATACATAAAGCTACATAGTTATGTATATATCTACATAGAAAGAAAGTAGTCAGTCATAAAAGATACTTCAGAAGAATACGACTACAGAGTGTTATGATAGCATAACAGTAAAATAAAATCCGTTGATACTTAGGATTCACAGTGTAGTTAAGAGACAGTAGTTAGTTATAATAGATAGTTCAGAAGAGTTCGACTACAGAGTGTTATGATAGCATAACAGTAAAATAAAATCCGTTGATACTTAGGATTCACAGTGTAGTTAAGAGACAGTAGTTAGTTATAATAGATAGTTCAGAAGAGTTCGACTACAGAGTGTTATGATAGCATAACAGTAAAATAAAATCCGTTGATACTTAGGATTCACAGTGTAGTTAAGAGACAGTAGTTAGTTATAATAGATAGTTCAGAAGAGTTCGACTACAGAGTGTTATGATAGCATAACAGTAAAATAAAATCCGTTGATACTTAGGATTCACAGTGTAGTTAAGAGACAGTAGTTAGTTATAATAGATAGTTATGATAGCATAACAGTAAAATAAAATCCGTTAATACTTGAGACTCACAGTGTAGTTGAGCTGAATTTTTAGACGATCCTTTGTAGAGCTTCGATTTCTGTAAACGTATATCGTAATGTAATTTTATATAATATAATTTTTGAATAATTTGGCAGTCAGCAGCTGGGATTAAATGCATTTGAATGACTGAACATGTGTCAGGGTAGTTCATTAAGTTTCAGTGCAACTTTCGTGGCGAGTATGACAGGCTGTGTATTTCACTCCAGGTTTGCTTGAAAGGATTGCGGATGTTTTGTGATGATGCTTGCAAAACAAATAATTGAATCAAAGTGTATTTAAGCTGATTTTTTTTAAACGATCCAGTTTAGGGCTGGGATTTCCGTAGACGTAGATGTTAATATAATAATATATAAATATAATACGTAATACTAGATTAATTTGGCAGGCAGCAGCTGGGATTAAATGCATTTGAATGACTGAACATGTGTCAGGGTAGTTCATTAAGTTTCAGTGCAACTTTCGTGGCGAGTATGACAGGCTGTGTATTTCACTCCAGGTTTGCTTGAAAGGATTGCGGATGTTTTGTGATGATGCTTGCAAAACAAATAATTGAATCAAAGTGTAGTTCTGCTTGACATGATGATCCTATGTTAAGAGGAGTTTCAGCATCATGCTCACCTATGTCTATCGAGTTGGTGTGTGCTGTTTTCGGTGAAGAATTAGGAGTTGGAGCACTGGATTTGCTATAGACCAAGGAATTTTTATTTTTAGTTAGACCATAGAAGTGGGTAGGATTCTTTATTTGACCTATACTTGTGCAAGTGTCAAGTGTGCCTAATGGATACGGGTGCACTAGACCGTTCCCGTTTTCATGCAAGGAGGGAGCCAGCACTAGTGGTTTAGGAGTGTTAGCATCCCTACCAACTGTTTTTTCAACGCTGACAGGGACGCGAGGGATAAAAAATGATTGGATCCTTGTGATGACCATGGCTTAATATTCCATCTATTGTGTCCTGCGTGTCCTTGCGTGGGTTTCGTTTGTACTGCATTGTGGGTTAGTTCCCAGCAGACTTGTACCATATATCCGGTCAAAATTTGTTTGTGTGCCATACTCTGAAGACCTTGAGTTGTTGGTATCCGAGTTCTGACCATTACCACTTGTACTATTGAGGGTGACATCGTTGGATATCAGTGTGTGCCATGGTGCGATTTCGCACGTTGTGAGTGCTAATACTATTGACCGTGGGGAGTGTGGGCTTATTTAAGCTGCCACTGTTTTGTTGGTATGATTTAGGGGCATATTTTCCTTATCTTTAGCAATGGAGTTATGGCTAGGAGAGGACAATGTCGAATTTCGTGGGGTTTTGAATTTTTTCTGGGGTTATTTAGTGGCATGTTAGGTTCTGCGGTGATAAGTTGTATGGTTTTGTTATATATTTAGTTACAGTCTAGTGGCCTTTCAGCTGGTGTTGCACTCTGAAGGGGGTAATTCTGTGTGTTTTGAGAATGGTGATGCGATGGGGTCTACTGTATCTTTCACATGGTTGGGAGTAATGGCTGCTTGCAATGTCCTATTACTTATTTCACAAATAGTCTTAGCGAGATAATTGTATGCGCGCCTTTCTATGACTGTTTTGTCCACCCCAACCTTTATATGTCTGTAGTTTCTGACTTGCGATAGGGTGTGTTGGGAGTGGATGAATTTTCTGGTCTCTGCCGGTGTTTCGAACTGAAAACGAATAGGACAACACTCTTCATGTTGACTCTTCTTCAGCCTATAGCACTTGTTCTAGGAGTTAGGCATGTTCGCCTCACTAAGTAAGATGCGCTGTACCATTTTAGTCCCTCATTGTCCGGAACGTTGCAGACAATAGCGCTGAGTTTTGCGTTGAGTCGCTTTGTTATTTCTGTGGTAACAAAGTTAATGAGGTTGTCAGTCACGTCTCGTAAACCGTTAATGCCCAGCTCTTGCTACGCTCGGGCTCACGCTGTCCCTTGAAGTTTCTCAGAAACGCTTAGTAATAACGGACGAAAAAACCAAAACACCAATTGTTGACTCGAGGATTCTTTATTGTTACACCAACATATAAATTTGTATGACTAAGGTTTCTGACGGTTTACTGCTGACTTCTTTCTGAACAGCGACCGATGAGACGATGACTGGCAGATTGATGCCTCCGCGAAAATTGGGGAAGTTGGTTTTGAGCAAACAACCGTGAATTGATCGTCCAATCTTCAACTGCATTGACACTCCCCGGCAAAAAGGGATCCATCCGTTTTTTTCCTTCACGACCAATACACGTTGACTTGGATGCCATTGCGAGAACCTGGGTCACATGGACAAAGCTGAAATGGAAAACAAACAGAAAGCCAGCACACCACAAGCATACCCACAGCACAATCTCACTCATCGACGACGACCTACGCCTTCGAGTTAAAGGTATCCTCTTGACATCTTGCAACACAATCGCCACTTGCTAGAATGACTCTTGCAGAATGCAACGTGACCATGGCAGCACCTCACGATACTCTACGCACATCGTATTATCTACTCACTACCAATTACCACTGCAATCGCTTGTCACTCATTCTGCCTCAGTTCTAGTAACAGTGACGTATGCGAGCCTCAGTCGTTTACACTATTTCTCCCCGGCGTGTGGGACCACAGCTAACAATTATCTCCGTGTGCATGTCATTCTCAGCACTAGCCTAGCCTCCCCGGCGTATACGACCCATCTGCTGTCCTTAACATCAATCGCTTCATTCTCGGATGTAGAAGACTTGAAACAACTTCAGAAGTAAGCATGACGAAATATTTAACAAAATTATGCAATAGCAACAAGATACGAAAACAACAAGCAAACACAATGAATCCGAAAAACACCAATTGATATGACACACCACACATATATACAAACAGTACACATAACCTCGCGGATCATGTCCTGATGGAATTCCTTTGAAAAATTTCAGGACTTGTTTTTTATTTATTTATTATTTTACTTTTGATTACAGCTTGATTCCACACCATATTTTTGGTACAAGTATGGAATTTTCAGCGTGGATATCAGTAGCCCAAATTTTGCAGGCCGACCATAGATATCAGGTGTGCGTCGGCGTGAGCTCGAACCCCGGACCATGTGCATGGTCGGCGAGAGTCCTAACTACTGTTCCACCAGTACGCCTGCAACCCTTCTCAGGTTGACGACTGTAGGCTGAAGAATGTCCGGACACAAACAAGATTAAACAATAATTACAATAATTGGAGCCCACACAATTACCTAACACAAGCATATGTACAATCGATACATCAAATGTTGACGGGCTAGCCTTGAAGAACTATAGGACTTACAGCGGTACGCCTACAACCCTTCTCAGGTTGACGCCCTAGGTTGGAATATTGTCAAGTGTTTCATCCTCCAACTCTCGACTCTCGGCACCTTCCAGTAGACACAGTTTTTTGATATCTCGCACCAACATGCCACAATTTCTCACCTCAACCGTGCTCACCAACACATCACCACTAAAGAGTAGCCTTACTACCACTCCCAAAGGCCACCTACCTGTGGCACATTTATCTGCTACTAATACTATGTCACCAACCTTTAAGTTTCTGCACAGCTTCTCCCACTTGTCTCTGTTTTGCAGTGTTAGAACATACTCCTTTACCAATCTTTTCCAAAATATATTTTTCATGTGCCTGGCTTGTTTCCATCTTTTAATCGTAGGTATTCCTTCCCCGGTTGAGTCCTCTATGCCAGGGTTGTCTCTCAATAACAATAATTTGTTTGGGGTTAACACATCAAAATCCTTGACGTCGTCCCTCACAGGTGATAACGGCCGGTCATTTAATATTCGTTCAGCTTCACAAAAATATCCCCAGAGTTTCGTCATTCAAACTCTGGTTTTTAATTATGGAGCTTAAAATACGCTTGATAATTCCTATAAGTCTTTCCCATAGCCCACCTCTATGGCTGGCATGTGGTGGGTTGAAGTGCCACTCGATGTTCCTTTTCAGTAACTCTTCATGAACTCTCGTTTGAGGACCTTCGAAGTACTCTTTAAGCTCGGCGTGACAGCCAACAAAATTAGTCCCTCTGTCGCTGAACATCATCTTCGGTACACCCCGGCGATTTATAAATCTATGTAATGCTAGCACGAATGAATCAGTAGTTAACGTATGAACCATCTCAATATGCACAGCTCTCATTTTCAAACAGGTGAATAAACAGCCATATCTTTTACATAGGGTTCTGCCTCTCTTCACTACAAAAGGTCCGAAAAAATCCACTACGACCTACTCAAATGGATAATTCCCTTCAGAAGCTTGCCACGCTGGGAGTGGTGCCATCATCTGCTGTGCTGGACGAGCATTTCGGAGTTTACATTCCATGCACTTATCAATTATTTTACGGACAGCAGTACCTCCCTTCACTATCCAGAACTTACATCGAATACTTGATAGTACTTGCGAAGTACCCAAATGACCTTCAAGAACATGGTAGTGTCTTATAATGAGATCAGTGACTGGATGGTAGCAAGGTAATAAAGCCGGATGACGGGTCTCATATGACGATTCTAACATTTGTAGACGTCCACCAACTCTAGCGATCCCTTCGGAAACTATCGGAGATAATCTATCTAACCGCACCTTGAAATCTGCGAAATCGGGACTATCCTCCTTGGCAATCTCACCCCACGCTTCCCACTGAGCAGCCCTCAAAATCGCTAACTCTGCATTTCTAATATCTTCGACTCTCAAAGGCCCCACATTCATATTTTCGTATCCCGCAAGATGCATGACCTTTAAATACGTAACATATCGTGTCAACCACGCAACAGCTTTCAGTAGTTTGTACCAAGAAGAATAATATTTAAAAAGTGGATGTAAACCTGAATGTCTTTCTTGAGTAGATGTTAAACTGACACTTGTCTTCAACTCCAAGGCACACTCGTTTATCGGTGGTTCATCTTCTCTACGAGGCCACATACTATCAGCCCTTAGCAAGAACTCTGGACCTTTCCACCACTTATTTTTAACCACATTCATATCAATAACTCCTCGCGATGCTAGATCAGCTGGATTTTTTCCAGACGGTACGTACCTCCACTGCTCAACAGTTGTTAGTTCACGAATTTGAGATACTCTGTTAGCTACAAAACATGCATATCTTGCTGACTCGTTGCGTATATAATATATCACAGACATCGAATCAGTCCAAAACGTTACGGGATACTTGGGGTAATCCAACTCTTTACACACCGTTGTGAATAACTGCGCAGCTAGTAAGGCTGCATTAAGTTCTAATCTCGGAATCGAAACCGTCTTTAGAGGTGCAACTCTAGATTTACCCATCACCAGGCTAACATCTATATCATCCATTAGGGTGGTTCTGATGTATACGGCTGCACCAAATCCAACCTCAGAGGCATCAGAAAAAACATGGAAGTCAATTATATCATGATTTCTCGACGGCTTAAGTGGACGTGAGACGGAATGTAGATTCAGCATTCTTAAACTGTTAACCCACCCTTCCACTCTTCTCTCTGCCTCTCACTTAATGGTTCATCCCACTGTAACCCTTTCCTGCATGTCTCTTGAAATAACCTCCTAGCCGGAAGTAGATAAGGTGCTACTAATCCAAGTGGGTCAAACACGGACGACAACACAGAGAGCACACCTCTCCGAGTAACTGGCTTATCAATATCACCAACACTAAATCCAAAGGTATCAGAGTTCACATCCCATCGCATACCTAATGTGCGTTCAACTGGTAGAGTATCAACAGGCAAATCTCGTACGGTAGGTGCTCTGTCTTCTGGATCTATATGCTTCAAAACGTCTAGGCTGTTCGAGACCCACTTAGTTAGACGAAAGCCGGCCTTAGCTAACACTTCAGTGATGCTTGTTGCAAATCTAACTGCAGACTTATCATCATCGAAGGAGGCTAAACAATCATCCACGTAGAAGCAACAATCTATGACGTCCAGCAAATCATTAGAACCAAATGTGGACACTGCCTTTCGTAGAGCAAAATTAGCACAAAACGGGGAGGACGTGGCACCAAATGGATGCACTGTCATCCTATATTCTGACACCTTACCACAAGGACCGTCATCAAACCACAAAAACCTCAAGTGATCTCTGTCACTCTCTGGCACCTTCACCTGTAGGAACATTTCCTCAATATCCGCCGCGACAGCAACTGTAAACTTTCTGAATCTCAATAGCAGTCCCACTAATGAGCTCACGCAATCTGGGCCACTATACAGATTATCATTTAAAGAGACTCCTTCATGTTTCGCAGAACAATCAAACACCACACGGAGTTTACCTGGCTTCCTCGGGTTAAAGACGGGATGATGGGGCAAATACCACTTCCCTGGCTCACTCTGATCAACTAGTCTTTCAACGTAACCCTTCATTATATGTTTATCGACGACATCCTTATATTTGGACCAGAGTTCTGCATCTGACAGAAATTTCTTCTGTAAACCCATTAGTCTCTTAAGAGCAACTTTCCTATTACAAACCAACTGTCTATCTTTGAATCTCCATGGTAGGCCAACGCTGAAACGCCCGTTTTCGTATTTACAAGACTCCTCGGCTATTTTAACTGCTTTTAAGTCTTCTACAGAACGACCCTTCCCTGGGACACCGCAGTCACAAAACTCCTTGTCATACATATTTTTAATCATAGTTTCTAGTTTGTCCCCATCGTTTGCAACTAATGATGATATGTGGACTATGGGTATAGGTCCTCTCACTGTCCATCCCAGTGGTGTTTTCGTCGCGAACAGATCATCTCTACCTCCGAATCTCTCTTCTAATACCTTGTGAGCTTCTGGCACACTACATCCAATGAGTACTCTCACTCTTCCATCTTGCAGTGTTGGAAGAGGTATGTCACACAGGTATGGCTTACCGACAACCGTTTCACGACTAGGTACTATAGCTTCGCCAAGTTTCATACTGGAGGTAGTGTAAGCAGTATCCACTTCCACGGTTTCCCCAGTAGCCAAGGATTCTAACTGAAATGACACTCGTTCACATACTACTGTTTTCGCAGAATTGAAAGTATTTACAACCAAGGGTTGCTTTGGGCCTTTAATACCCAAGCAACCAGCCAGTTCAGCATCTATCAATGTAACGTCTGAACCATTATCCAACAATGCATAAGTCTCTACTGAAGATTTCGGTCCTTTCACCTTAACTGGTAATACCCCTAAGAAAACTTGTGTCAAGGGGTCTAGAGATACTATTACAATTAACCGAATTCCCAGGTTCGTTCACTGTCCTCAGAAGTGGGTGCATATCCGTTAAACCACTACTTCCTTTGTTTGTCGCCTTACAATTCCACTTTGTATGCCCAATCTTTAAACAACTGAAACACAGCCGCTTCTGCTTTGCCATTTTTAACCTTTCTACGGGGGACATAGCGATAAAGCGATTACAATCACTCAATTGATGCATGTTATGGCGAACAATACACTCATCCTTTCTCGTTGTGTCTTGAGACTTCACCACAAATGCCTTCCTTATATTCACTGGTTCCTTAGGTTCTACCTTAGAATGCAAAATGCTGGCGAATTTGCCCATCGCCTGGTTGACACTGTCCTTCACCAGTTTCAGAATATCATCAAACCTTGGCTCGATACCTTCATCCTCCATACGAGAGCTTATCTTCACCCACTTCCTTTGCAGTCGAGTAGGTAGGCGTCTGGCAATTACTTCTAGGACTGAGCTCGAGTTGAGGTCACTCATGCAATTCATAGAAATCAAGGTATTCTTATAAGTCATAAGATTATCTAAAAACTCAGTAAGTGCCTTGGAGTCATCTTGAAGTTGACTGCCGTTACCTTTGACAGCTTCGTATACGTTCCTTACAATCATTGAAGGTCTTCCAAACCTTTGACGTAATATGCTCATAGCCTCAGCGTATCCCTCATTAGGGGCATGAGCACTGTATAGCTCTTGAAGCATCTCCAGTGCAATACCTCATCAAATACATCAATTTCAATTCATCACTTAATAGAAAACTACTCAACATGATCTCAAACTCCTTTACAAATTGTATATAATCAGCTGGGTTTCCATCGAAACACCGTGGTTCAAACTTAGGGAGTTTGATGTTCCTATTATCCCTGAACGGCGAAACAGTAACATCAACCATGTCATGCTTAACATCAGACACATCGTTACAATTAACAGACAAGTCACCATGACTTACTTTCCTGTTTGCATCCAAGACACTCTGTCCCTTCTTTGACCCAGGCATGGTTGAACTTGACTCAATTCCAAAAAGTTCCAGATATTGCTTGTTCAAAGAGGACTTGACCGGCACCAGGAAAGATGAACGGTGACTATCCAAACTTTCACCAACTGTCTGAATCCGCCAAATCTGTTTCTACCATCAGAAACTGTCAATCACGTCTCGTTAACCGTTAATGCCCAGCTCTTGCTACGCTCGGGCTCACGCTGTCCCTGAAGTTTCTCAGAAACGCTTAGTAATAACGGACGAAAAAACCAAAACACCAATTGTTGACTCGAGGATTCTTTATTGTTACACCAACATATAAATTTGTATGACTAAGGTTTCTGACGGTTTACTGCTGACTTCTTTCTGAACAGCGACCGATGAGACGATGACTGGCAGATTGATGCCTCCGCGAAAATTGGGGAAGTTGGTTTTGAGCAAACAACCGTGAATCGATCGTCCAATCTTCAACTGCATTGACAGTGGTTATCTACCTTAGTTACCGATTCTGTGTCAAGTTTGTTAAGGTTTACAGTTTTCATGAGTATAGTTAAAGGTGTCAGTTCACAGACATACGATCTGATATCGCTGATCTGATCTGATAATTTGGATATCTCGGTATTGGTTTCGATGTTCCCAGCATTTACCGACTTACTGTTTTTTATTTGCCTTAACTCAGCCTTAAGTTCTCCTATAGACAACTTTAGAAGTTCTATTTCTGAAGATAGTACCGAAAAAGAGCTTGATGGCTGGAGTATTTCGATAAGCACATAAGGTGAAGGAAGGAGTTCTGTATGAGCAGAGTGTACTGAATTTTTAGGAGTAGTGCTAATACCAGCTGTCAATACAGTTTTATCCTTAGTTCCAGCTCGACGCTTACGGCATACAAGTGAGTTTTGTGACTCATTATAGCCGTTTGTAGGGGGTATGTTGCTTGATGTAGCAATCAAGGACGTTAAATTAGACACCAGTTTTACAGGGGATTGGGTTCGTTGCTTTTTACTTTGATTAACCATAACTATTAGAAATGAGAGTTAATGGTTACAAGTATGGAAGTGGTATAGTACTTGTGCAAGCATTACAACAAGATAAATTTTATGTAACGAATCACGTAAAAATGTAACGCAGACTTTGAATGTACCACGATACAGAGTTTTTCGTTTGAGATGAATCTTCGGACTGCATAGTTGTGGTTTAAGGTACTTTTGATAAATAACCCTGTACAGGGTATTACGATACGTTATCAAGTGACATTACACTTGAAGATTATGTGCAAAGGGTTAATATTTTGCGATTTAAATACACTGACAATTGTGTGCTGTCTTGGCACGTTCTTTATGATAACGGCCCTTATTACTACTAAAATTAATGCCTCAAAATAGTACCCTTGTCCATTTATTCCAGACAAAAAGTTTTCATTTCAATACAGATCGAAAGGTAACCCTTAGATTTGATTTTTGATTTACAGCTTGATTCCACACTGTATTTTCGGTACAAGTATGGAATTTCAGCATGGATATCGGTAGCCCAAATTTTGCAGGCCGACCATAGATATCAGATGTGCGTCGGTGCGGGCTCGAACCCCGGACCATGTGCATGGTCGTTGAGAGTCCTAACCACTGTGCCACCGACGCACATTTGGTGCCATTTGGTGCATGCTCCAAGTGGTACACCCATACACAAATTGTCATCAGGTTTAGACTGCTATTCCGAATTGGTAGACTGTGCTGATCAGGGTTCTTCGGTCGAAATAAAAATGTTGGTTCTGCTGCCTCACTGCCAAGACCTACAGAAGTAGTGATATTCGGGGTAGCTTGTTAGATCTCCACCCCTCTTGAAATAAAAATAGTATGTGTGAGTGATTCGGGATAGAAAGACCGCCTTTATGTGTCTACGATATAAAAGTAGTGTGTACATGCTCTTTTCGAATGTGAACTCTTCTTTTGAGGGAATGAAAACGTCGACCTGTATAGTCATATAGATGACACTAAAAATTGTATTTGACTTTCCACAGGAGACGCTAGTCCTTCACATAATCATATGATATTGGACAAGTGCCACTAATGTTCAAATCTACACATGATTAGGTATCGGGGCATTCTCATGACATACATTCATCAATAAAAGTAGATGTTGGAAATGCTAAAGCTCTGCGGTTTTGTACTCGATTTTCTACTGTAACCAAATAGTTTTCTCCTAAAACAGCACGTATTTTTTATCTCTTGGATACTATATGCGGACTTGTAGAAGGGGGCGAATTGGCGAGAAACTAAAACTCTAAGAGTTCAAAATAATTTTACTGATAAGTTTCTAAGTCGGGAAACCAACGTAAATTGTACGGCCGGATGATAGTAAGAGTTCCCTATATAGGGCCGAGGTCAATATTATAACTCTTTTATCATCTGCACAGCCAGTCGCTTTCAATCTAAATAACTGCTAAATAATCACTTTCATATAAACTGGTACACTTCACAATCCAAAAAGAAGCCTTATTAGTTCGAGTAAAATTTATTATTATTATTGTATCCTTTAGTTCCTAGAGGAACATAGGGCTTCAGCTGCGCACCTCCATTGACTTCGGTTTTTTGACAACTTTTTCACCCTGCTCCAGGTCTGCCCACATGCTTTCATCTCCTCTTCACATGACCTCCTCCAAGTCACCCTTGGACGACCAACTCGCCGCCTCCCTTTCGGGTTCCACTCGAGGGCTTGTCTAGTGATGTCACTTGTTGGTTTCCTCAGCGTATGGCCAATCCATCTCCATTTCTTTCTGCCTATTTGTTTCACAATCGGTTCCTGATTGGTTCGCTCCCAGAGATCCCTGTTGCTGATCTTTTCTGGCCATCTGATCTTGAGTATTGAGCGGAGACAGTTGTTAATGAAGGTTTGAAGTTTGTTTGAGATGCTCTTTATGACTCGCCAAGTCTCTGGTCCGTATAGTAGCACTGACTTCACATTGGAGTAATTTTGCATTATCTTGCTAACTGGGTGTACTACTGTGCAACACTGCCATCTCCAAATGCGGCAGCTTCGAAGGATCAGCCCAAATATACTAGAGCTGGCATTGGCATAAGAAGACCGGTTTCTAAGAATCAGGATACTATGTACAGTAAGAAACTTGAGAATAACAGAATAAAGACTAACAGCTCGAAAGTTGTTTACTGCTTAACCGACAAAAACCAGCACTAGAAAGTTACTACAGATCAGAGTATCTGATCGTTTTGCTCTGGTCTTCTGCCTAACGGGGAATGACTGGATCACAGCCACCATCATTGCCTACAGCGTAACTGATGGACCTTAAGAATAAATAAGCCATATGCTGCTGGTTCAGGTTTCAACATTCCCACCGCCTATTGGATTTTGTACTAAGCAGAGAGTGGTTTTCATAATCATATGCGCAAATTCATGACTTCGAAACTTAAGTTCTGTAGTTCTTTTTATACCTTTCCAATTGTTCTTTGGTTGGTAGCATTTTAGATGCATGTCGATCAGGCTCTCAAATGTCTTTTCTGCGAGAATAATTGGTTGAACTTGTAGGCAAGGCCTTATTTATTCATCTTTTTCTTCATTATCCTGCACTAGGCTTTACAAGAGCCGCCTTTTCCTTTCATGTTTTATGCCTGTGTTGTATGTAGGTTAAATACTTCACTAAGCTAATGGACTGTACTGTGATCTATACATCTGACCTCACGATCAAGAACGCTACCAGGGACTAGTGCTTTAGTAGCACATTGCTCCCTAGCCATGAAGGAGGTCCGGGTTAAATTCCATGTCAATGCCCCACTAAGCACTGCCCAATCATCTGAAGGCGAAATAGAAGCGTGAGAATGACACTGCTATCTTCATTTCGTATGAACAGCACTACTCTCACCGAAACTTCAATGTCCAGAACCTGAGGCAGTGTATACAGTCGGCAACGCAAGGAAGAAAAGGAACGAAAGGGAAATACTCCGTGGCCTGATATGGCCGTATATGGAAGAAACCGCACGCAAGAAAACACCAAGATATCACAATCCCTTTTTTTAGTGAGATGCACTCATTGCGCTAGTGATTGTCATCAGGGTGAAAGCAGTATATCGTTATCTCCACGATTAACAGATACGAGAGTCCACACCCATTTCATCTGTTCTCACTGATTCCAGGTACTTGCATGCAATGTGTTGTTTCTTTGGCAATCTGAGCTACTTTGCCACCCTAATTTGTCCACGAGTTCCAAATCTTCCTCACTAATTACCATAAAATGGCAGTTTAATACTTCATCTGCGATACTGGGAAATGTAAAATATTGATAATTTGGTTTATATTCGCCATCAATTCCTCCACGCCGTATGGAGTCACGTGTTGCGAGCTGGCAACCAGAAAATGCCCATAACTCTATAGGCCTTTTCTAAAAATTAGTAAGTATAATTACAGACTTTTAAGATTAGTCCTCAGCTTCCTGTTAAGGAATTCCACTAGCCACTTCTTCAGCTTATCTCAGAAACCCTGTAAGGAAAAAGAAGAGCTCATGTGAAGATACTAAGTATGCATCAAATGCTCTGCATCTCTTGATCTCCACACTAGAAGATAGAAAAAAACAATGAATGTTTTACTTGCATAGAAAAGCCTTCCTCATACGTTGTACCAGGATGAAACTCTCCTATAGTTAATTTCTAAGCGTGAACGCGAATGTACATTATCTCAGTTTGATCATTTTTGAAAGTTCATATTGACAAAATATGGAATAAAATCATAGCTTGTTCGCCAAAGTCCTTCACAGTAGATCAGTAGGCTAAGATGAATAGAGCAGTTAAAAATGAAAATACTTCCTCCATCCATCACTTGGAATTTGAAACTATCGTGTGTTCAAGGTCAACGAAAACGCGCTTATTATACCCCAAACAGTATGTTATCACGCCTCTCTGCTGTTTATGAGGATTTCGACTCACACTGCTTAACTGTAGATCATTTAAAGAGAGCAACAGTGGTGGGGCAGTTTGACAAAAGAGTTATTTTGCTCCTTTGTAGAGCAGAGGCCAGTAATGAACAGCGTCTGGATGGATTGACGTTAAGAGGTGAATATAGGAACAAATCATATTTGTTTGGCATCGATCAACATGCAGCGCACGAAAGAATACTTTTGGAGCGTTTCGAAAATCAACATTTTAGCTATTTTCAGTCGATTTCAAATGTGAATGAGAGTGAAAGTGTGACATCAAGACAGGTATCAATAAAACTAACCGGTCAAACATTAGAAGATATTTACCGCAAATTAAAAGACGACCCATCCAAAAAGCATAAGCTTCTTAAGTTTGGTTTCTCAGCTCATATAAAGCCTCATGATCCGGAAAATGCTGTCTATGTCACCAAGCTCCCTTGCATAATATTACAAAATAACTTGCAGGAATGTCATGATAACACAATCATTGCGAACTGTCTAAGAGCTGTATTGCTTTGTGGAAAAGAAGCAAATCACATGATTGCGCGTAATATTGTGTATGCTACCAATTATTTACTGAAAATATGTTTATATTTTGAATCCTTATTTGCTTCAAAACATGTCCCTTTGTGTTATCTTTGCTAACTAATTACACATTTGGCGGTTAACTACCTTCACCACATGTCACTGGTCTAAAATCATCTTAGCAGGTTTTTTAGACTTCTAGTTTAGTTTGTTCATGTAGAAACGAAAGTATAACCTTATGATTTCTGAGAAAATTACGGTGTTCATTTCACCAATACCATGGCATATAGGACTTAAATAATTTGTGACTGAAACTGACATTTGTAAAGGGCTGAGGATAACGAAGTGGGCTAAGTATTTAGGAATCTTCTTCATGGACAATAATACTTCTTAAAATTCAGCAAATGCCCTAAATTTCAAACACAGAATTATTATCTTTCAACTTAATATCAGTATATGTATGAATCTCATTATACGCATTCTGTTAGTAACATGGGATTTATGGTTTACTTGAACTACCTTCCATTAGGCTTTTATAAATAAACTTGCAACAGTAATATAAAGAAGCTTTTATTTCTGGAACGAATCGCAGCGGGAGAGTTAAAGTATGTAGAAAAAAATTTCCTTAAATCCGGAGAGCGCGACAAATTAGTAGGTGCGTAAAGTGATTTGACCTTAATGGCGTGACCATATATTAATTAGATCACTGATTCCTCGATATACAGCTGAAAAAATACGTAGCAAGCTAGGTATTCGTAATCGCATTTCTAAGGTTTACAATGCGTTACTGCTTTTTATTTAATCGAAACTTCCTAACAGCCTTTCAGTTCCACCGGTACAGAAATATTTTCGCTTGACTGTTTTAGTTATGAGATAGGTCATATCCATTTTATTTCAGGTAGTCATCTGAAAACCAAATAGACCATTTTCTGTCGGAGTTTTTTCTGTCTGATAAAAGCATTCGTCTTTTCCTAACGCGTTGCTAAAATCTGTAAGTCTCACTTTTATTCAGATGATGTCACTTTCACGTGATAGAAAAAAACGCTGAAATTATGCATTGTACCAAGTCCAGATGCCAGTGACAAATTAAACCCTAACGGTAATCCGGCAGATGGGAGCTTGTGGCCTAAGTCTATAAACAGATGTAGTTCGCACTTATTGAATAAGCCTAACGCTACGATGGGTACCATATTAGTTTGTTTATTAGATGTATCATACAGTGAAACAGTATTATTTACTGGATGATGTCTCGAACACAGTTTATTGTTCATAATCATTTCATCAATTATAACCGCAAAACTTCGAAACTTGACTTTTATAGTTTTCTTTGTTCTCTCCTGTTTGTCGTCGTTGAGGTAGTAGAATTCCCCAGATATCTGGGTGGACAGGTGTTGAATCATTCCTATTACACGTGTTTGCAGTTGATTCGATAAACAAAGCTTCTGTTATCAATCTCTCCCTCCACCCTGTGACATTAGATTTTAAAACTGTCATCTTATCCCATCCATCCTATTGTGTGGTTGTGTGTAACTGCATGTAGTGATTGGTATAGCTGAACTATTCTCCGAATTTTTTTATCTTATTTGGGTCAACTAATCTAGATTTTGCTAGGTTTTTATGTTCGGCTAGTCTGACTCACTGCGCCTGTTCTACTACTTTGACCTATGTATTTGACCTGACAATCATTGCAGGCGGGGTATTAGATGAACTAAATTGTTTTAAAGGTTCCACAGGATCCTTTAACCGACAAAGCTTGTTTCTAATTGAGTTTGTGGGTTTGAATGCTAGCCACTTTTATTCCTGCCTTGTTAAGAATTTTGCGTAAGGTTTCCGAGGTTCGTTCTTTGTATGGAATTACTACAGATCACTTAGATTTCTTATTGTTGGTGTCGTCATTAATATTATTATCACTATTATTGTTATCATTATTATCACTATCGCTACTATCATTATTTATTTTATTTTTACATTTCCTTACATATTTCCTGACTAATTTATCCGGATAATTATTAAGTTTCAAGGTTTCTTTTATGTGTATCACTTCTTGTCTTAGATTTTCCTTAGTACTGGTTAGTTTTTGTGCTCTGTCACTTAAACATTTCACCAATCCTATTTTTACTGACATAGGATGGGATGATCGGAAGTCCAAATATCCTTTTGAATGTGTGTTTAACTCCCCGTCTTCTTTCCTTTCTACGTTGCAATCTAACACTGAGAGCTACTAGGGGTATCTAATGGCGAATACTCGAAAAATGTGCATAGCACTTAGAACTGAATATCTCTGTAGGACGACCGGATCATATATAGCACCATAACTGGTTTGATTTCAAACTCCAGACTAGTGGCAACCTAAGCATATATGACCTGTATCCATAATTCCCCAAGTTGTTATAAAATTATGGACACCACTCTAGACATTCTCAGTATACGTCGCCAAAAATGAAGCAGTGATTTTATTCAAATTTTAATTATGCTTTCATTCACATTCACCTAAATATATGAAACCAATTTAATTTATAGGCAAGCACTCCGTCCTCTCCTGCAATCTCGCGCTTGTCATACGGCTATTCGTTTTGGACAAAAACTCACTAAAAGTCAAATGCAAGAACTCATATCCAAACTTTCAAGATGTCGTCTGGCTTTTCAGTGTGCCCATGGACGCCCAACAGCAGCTTTAATAAAAGTAATTAAAAACAAGACTAGAATTTTATTATTAAAATCAAATCTGTACACTAAAGAAAAAGGATGTATTAAAATAAATTTTTCACATTGTTAAACATATTTCTTGTTTAAATCTTTCTGCAATATGATACAAAGGGGGTAGCAACAATAACAATTCTTATATTTGCATATATGATAATATACAGAAAGTTTTCTTGTAAAAACTGAAAGTGCTGATTTTGAAGTCTTCAGTTTGAATGGATAATTCGACAGAAGCACTGCAGGATTTTTTATTAAATCTTTCAAAAGGATTTCATCTGAAATGTTTTGCGGAAGTTAATCCAAGTAACAGGGGTGAATATTGCAGTTACTCTGAGTCTTTGTGCACTTGAAGGAGATGCTTGTACACTTGTCACCATGGCGTTTGAGTAGATCCACCTATGAAAACAAAGAATTCGTCTATTTTGACAATAGCTGATAGAAGAAAAAAAGTATACATACACAAATGAAGCTTTCAAACTATTGACTCCTCTTGAAACTAAACACTCTATAATGACGGAGACATGAAGTTTTTATTTTGCAACATTTACCGTAAGCATGGGAATTGTATAACCATAGTTACAAATGATTAAAACTGATTGCAGATACAAGATTTTGTCATTACTCCTCGAATACTAGTTGATGTACAATATACCCACGATAACAGATTTTAGAGTCACCGTAAAAAGTGTACCTCAGGTAGAATATGTTGTCAATAATAGAGCAGCATCAAACAAGCACTAGAGATATCAGTTTTGATAAACGTATAGATTACTGTTCCAATCATAATTCGACAGATTAAATGACATGTATAAGCAATTATGGCATTATCAAGAGAATTAGTTACATATCATCGGCCTAAAGGAACCTATCTTAAAATACACGGAAGGTTGTAGGCTTTACTTTAAGTGTTACATTAGAGTCAAACTCAGTGCCTGCTAAGGACGCTACATGACTGAAGGTTATACAATCGAATACTCTGGTATGTAGAAATCAATGCCCACTTAAGACTACTAAATTCTACTGTACGGTTATTAGAAATGACTATATAAATCGATATACTGTGACAAATTATATTTAATGACCAAGAAAAACTCCGAGGTCTTGATTTTTGTACTTTTTCCATACCCAACTAGATCCATCAAATTCTCAATATACTTCCAAGGAGCTATTCTTTCCGCCGTACATTTCCTTTCATTACAGCTCCCGTTATCATTGTGTGCAATGTAGAGTGTGTCAGCTTGAACTACTGCATTTCTATGTTAAGTTCTGCGTTGAGAACTCAGTCAGTACACAGATTTTTCAAGGTTCCTCGGTTTATGGAGATAGTATTTGCTGTGAGACGAGTCAACTTTTGCTGATACTGATAGCGAGGTAATGTGGGAGATGACAAAAATCATTAAATCGAAGAAGCTTGGAATTACTCAGCCTCTTTACGCAATTTGCTTACCCTTACCAGTGGATTTCGAAATAACAAAGTGTCAAGGACAACTGGAGTTTGAAGGAATATGAGAGTGGTGACTGCATTGTGCACTGGTTATGTTCATTCCTGTAGTTTCTTATGAACCCATACATTCCTTAACAGGAATAAATTTAATATAATCTCTTTACTATTTGTGTGGTATTAGATACAACCTCATCACCATGTTACAATGAACCATGCTAGAGTTAGCTAGTTAAATGCACAACACATAAGTTTACCGCAACGTGTATCTTAGGAGTTGTTGAAACATAAGGGGAACACTAGTGTTGCGAGAAAGCTTGGGACCAGTTACATACAATCTGTATGAAGGGGTATTTGAAGTTGTGTCCGTACTAAGAACTTACCGCCTGCCATGGACCGCCAAAAGGTAAGTCAGGGTGTCCAGTTTCCTTGAACGACCTCTTTTAACCTTTCTCCCCAAAACGGGGAGGTAGCATAGCTGATATGCTGTTACCGCCAGCAGCACGACTTCGATTACAGACCCCCAACATAGAGTAAATGACACACTATCATTGTAACTGCTTTCGGCCTGACCGCTGTTCAGACGACATTTTTAGCGTAGCAGGATCCGCAGGAACATCAGTTCCAGTCGGTGTAACTCACTGGGCCATTGTGACATGCAAGCCCGACCACCACGTCAAGATGGAAGCTATCGTTTGTGACAGATATAGGGGACTCACTGTTCTCTAATCATCTATTTAGATATTAGTGATGGTTTCAACTAACTGACCAATAATATTTTGTACACCATAACAGTTTCTACAGTTAACAACATACATGAAAACTTGTTGCGATGTGCAGTATTGTTTTTCATGTGGATTGACAAGCACTTTAAAGGTACTCGAAGGCGATGAGGTGGAACCAAAAATACAACTAATGGAGTATTTCTGAACAGAACCTAAACTATTACATTTTAGCTGATGAATATTATATACGAACAATGCTTCAGGATACCACATCCATACACTTTCGATTATAAGTCATTGAAGAACAAGATTCCTTATAAATGATTCAATAAAACTGTAAGCAAAGTTTTAGCTACTTGCTACTACAATCAGACTACAAGATATAGGGGAAAATATATAGGATTGATGAAATGTTTAAATGAAAGAGCACAAAAACTAAGTAGTACCAAGGAAAATCTAAGACAGGCAGTGATACACATAAAAGAAGCCCTGAAACTTAATGATTACCCTGATAAATTATTCATAAAATACGTAGGGAAATGTAAAAATAAATGAATTTAGGAAGTCGTGTGATTACCTTGATATGATTATGAGCAATAAATTGTGCTCGAAACGTCATCAGTAAACATTACTGTATAACACTGTGAGACTTTATCAAAACAAAATTTACCCATAATGGAATTACACTCTACCACAGTGCACAAGTTTTATTCTTATATCAAAAATAAATAATAGTAGTGGTAGTGATAATGGTAATATTAATGACGACACCAACAATAAGAAATCTAAGTGATCTGTAGTAATTCCATACAAAGAACGAACCTCGGAAACCTTACGCAAAATTCTTAACAAGGCAGGAATAAAAGTGGCTAGCATTCAAACCCACAAACTCAATTAGAAACAAGCTTTGTCGGTTAAAGGATCCTGTGGAACCTTTAAAACAATTTAGTTCATCTAATACCCCGCCTGCAATGATTGTCAGGTCAAATACATAGGTCAAAGTAGTAGAACAGGCGCAGTGAGTCAGACTAGCCGAACATAAAAACCTAGCAAAATCTAGATTAGTTGACCCAAATAAGATAAAAAAATTCGGAGAATAGTTCAGCTATACCACTCACTACATGCAGTTACACACAACCACACAATAGGATGGATGGGATAAGATGACAGTTTTAAAATCTAATGTCACAGGGTGGAGGGAGAGATTGATAACAGAAGCTTTGTTTATCGAATCAACTGCAAACACGTGTAATAGGAATGATTCAACACCTGTCCACCCAGATATCTGGGGAATTCTACTACCTCAACGACGACAAACAGGAGAGAACAAAGAAAACTATAAAAGTCAAGTTTCGAAGTTTTGCGGTTATAATTGATGAAATGATTATGAACAATAAACTGTGTTCGAGACATCATCCAGTAAATAATACTGTTTCACTGTGTGATACATCTAATAAACAAGTCTTTGTAAGAAAATTATCCCACGATTTCTACTATCGATTAAAACAGTTGGAAAAATACACTAATTATTGTGTAAATCCAATTACGTTACGCTATCTAAAGGAACATTTGAGGTCTATAGATTCACTCGCCCAGCACATAAACACAGTAAAATCAATCCGTCACTGTTATTTCACCACACATAAAGCTGAACAAGTGTTAACTTCAGAAAAAAATATATAAAACAAGGCAAAAAAGACTGAAAATTTGCATCACTTACTGAAGGCAGGAGCCACCTTGACTAATATCTACAGTGCGTGAAAACCATCCAAGACGTTTCATTAACAATGATTGAATTCTCGAAGTAAGCTCATTCATGCCTATTCCACTCTTGGCGGACACTAAGGCGTCGAATCCAGTAGATATAAATTCTGAATCACTGTAATATTTCGAAAAAAAAGAGCATAATGGTGAAAATACTGTTTTAATTATTACCTCGCCTTTATAGCAGTCGATTCATAATATAAAAATCACACAATTTTTGTTGATTGTGATAAATTAGATAGTATCAATATGACACACTGGGTCACTTCAAGGGGATAGTGTCAGATCAAGCTCTTTTATGAAATAGACACATTCACCACCTGTTTTACAGTAAACAGCTAACTCCGTTTTTCCACGAAATGGAAACGTTACAAAGGAGTCAGATATTTAAAAAATATGTGGTCTTAACATAAGTCGTTGTACAGACATTGCTTAAATTGTTTCTACATCTATTTTACTACTCCTTTTCTCATTATTGACTGAAAATACTCTTGAAACGCTTGTTTGTCATAATGTGACGTGTATTACTGACAATATTTATAAGTAGTATATAGATATATACACAAATATGTGTATCATATGCAAGAATAGCGGAGATGGATTTAATGGTGAAGAGAAGAAATGAACGATGCTTGCGAAATAACATGGAAAACATGAAAAGAGGATAAAGAAGCACAATACAGAATGTAAAAGTAGCACAATGAGGAAGACATGTGTAAATTGTGATTTCATTATTTTTATTTTATTTTTGATTACAGCTTGATTCCACACTTTATTTTTGGTACAAGTATGGAATTTTCAGCATGGATATCGGTAGCCCAAATTTTGTAGGCCGATCATAGATATCAGGTGTGTGTCGGCAGGGGATCGAACCTCGGACCATGTGCATGGCCGGCGAGAGTCCTAACCACTGTGCCACCGACGGATTTTGCTTGTAGATGACATCGAGTTGATAAATAAAAAATTTCGCTGTCGAGTGCTCTTATGTTCTGCCGTTGCATTTGGTGTCACTGCCTTCAGATAATGAAGATCCCGTGACCGGCAGCTTTCGAAGGAGACATACGTAGCTTCTTACGGGACTTCGATACTGTTGCTGAATTGGTGGGTGTCCAGGATCCGGCGGCGAGGTTATTTGTGCTGAGGACACTGCTGATAGGTCGCGTAAAGGCGGCATATAATAGTGTGGAGCGGATGGGTGAACAAGACACCTAGAAGTTATTGGTGAAACTATTAGTGGTGGAGTTCAACAGACCGGCGGACAGATAACAAGCAATGAGGCAGTTCCGTGCAGCAACGCCGGGATGTTTTCTACAGATATCCAATGGCAATCAGTACACTATTATAACGTTATAATGTGTTTAAGAGAAGGCAGCTATAAATATAAGTTCCATTGAAAGATTTTTTTCTCCTCTAAAGATGTACGCTGGTAATTTCTTTAGGTGCATACGGTTAACTGACATTCTTATCGAACAAACCAACTAATTATTTTCTCTTTTCTATTCCTTTGCATTCTCAGTGGAGCATAGGGCTTCAAGCTTCAGCTCTGGAGTTTCAACATTAGTAGTTTCGTTTTACGGAATGGGGTTGCCCAGACTTCCATCTCTACTGGGATTACCGCAGGCTACGCGAGGTTAAGTTATGCGTCAGCCTGGATTCGAACCCGAACCATTATGCATGGTTGGCAAGCATCGACCTATTTGATGCACTAGGCCAACTGACGGCAGACCAATGAATTTACAAAAAAAAAAAGTTTAGAGCTGACTTTTCAAACAGAATCTCGAATAGTAAATTTGTCAAAAATTATTAACCAAAAAGTTTACAAAACTTTTTTTTACTTTCCTTACATTCGATCAATTTTGTTTCCAACTCTTAAAATTTTAGGAGGTACATCGAGGGCGTTGCTATTATCATCAAGATTATCAGATTGTTCAGTAGGAATGCCAATATCTTTTAATAGTTCCTCGACATGATTACTATGTGAATTCCATTCAGGTTGACTAATATCAACAACATGAAGAATTAGATCCTGTAATTAAAAGATGAAGTTAATATAACAAATAGAACTCTGGTGTGTGCCACTGACAAGATATATCAGAAGTACGTGAAGACACGTTCATCGACACAAAAATATCAAATAGCAGAGAGATATATTTGATGTCAAAGAGAGCAAAAGAGCCAGTGTTGCAGCCAAACATGAGAGACACTAAAATAAGACAAAGAAATACATTACGAAGGGCAGAAGCAGCACAACACGAGAGATCTGTGCAAACGACGATTTGCAGATAAGGTGTACATAATTTCCCTATATATTGTGTGTATCAAATTCCAGATAAACATTCCGTTACCAAGTCTCTTGTCTTCTACTGTTACAGAACAACCCTGATATCAATTAGAAAACTTTTGGAAAACCGGGTAGTACTGGACAACTGTTTCGTCCTAGTTTTGGAGACTCTTCAGTAATACTCACCCCGCCACTGGGGTTAGAACCAAGGACCTCCTGGTTACTAGCCGAGCTCATAGACCATTCAGCCAACAGAATGTGATCCATGAATCGTAACTGCCAACAATTCGCAATATATATATGCCGCAAAAGTTAGCCAGTGTCGTTGACAAGTAAGTGTTCCCTTATTTGGCTAGATGAACCCCGCTGGTTACGACTTCTCACCCGAACTCCAGACAACTTCCTACATAGAGTCAGTCGCAGGAGCTGTAATTCATGAGTGACAGTAGCTGAACGGTCTATGAGCTCACTTTATAACCGGAAGGCTTCGGGTTTGAACCCCGATGGGTAAGAACTAATGAAGAGTCCCAAAACGACGAAGAAACCGCTATCTAGTACCCTCTGGTTCTCCAATTGTTCCCTAACCGGTGTCAGCTTGTGATCAAACCTGCGTAAATGTGTTCATGACAAAAGCTAAACACACAATTAGTGTAGTTGTGGCTTATTGGGTTAGGCACTTAACAGAGCGTCTTTATTTCACCCTGTTCTATGCAGTCCTCTTCAACTGGCCACAGGATTGCCCATAAGCCTCCACATATTCTCCTCACACGATACCCTGCAAGTGACCCTAAGACGCTCAACTCGTCATTTCCTACTCGGGTTCCACTCAAAGGGGGTTGCCTTGCGTCCAATATCACCCGGCGGTTTCCTCAGTGTGTATCCGACCCGTCTCTATTTTCTCAGGGATAATGTTTGAGCAATAAGTTCTCGATTGCTTCGTTCCCAGAGTTACTTGTTGCTAATTCTTTCTGGCCAGCAATCTGATTTTCACTATGAAGCCAGCGAAAGTAGCTGGCTTTTAGATGTGTTTCGACTGATTCACGCACCAAGTTTCTGAACCAATATACAAGAACTGATCGACTTGATATTGATGTTTAAAATTCGAATTTCGTTCTTTATGCTGAGTGCAGTAGATTTGCAAACTGATTTCAGAGTGATGAAGGTCTGACTGGCTTTTAACATCCTCAACCGTGCTGTCACCTGTAGTTGAAGAATGTGAGCACTTTCAAATTTATCCAGTTGATAGTGACCAGTGACTATTGTTAATTAACAATAACAACCATAAAATGAAGAGAACTTATGCTTTTCTATAGTTTGGTTCGTAGGGGTTAGTTATGTTTTTACGAGTTGATCACGAATTGATATCAGTTAGAGAACAACTGAAAACCAAGGAGTACTGCCAGACAGCTGCTGTGTCATCCTAGTTTGGGAATCATCGTTAGTACGCACTCACCGCCAGAGTCCGAACCCAGGACCTTCCGGTTACAAGGCAAGCTCGTACACCATTCAGCCACTGGGACCGATTCAATGGCCAACTCATAGATTCTAACTCCTACCAATTCGTGATTTAGCGCGACCCCAACCATTGTCGTTGGTGGGACATCCATTCACATACGTGACATCTTACTGGTCACGGCTTCTCACTATAACTCCAGGAAACTCCATCCTGTAGCAAGTCACTAGCGAGCATCAGATTAGTTTTCTATAGTTTGGTTGGAAACTGCTGGGTTCGAATCTCAGTGGGTGCGCACTGCCGATGATTCCCAAACTAGGGTGAAACAGCAGCTGTCTGGCAGTACTCCCTGCTTGTTTTCAATGGTTCTCCAACTGATATCAGTCCGTGATCAACTCGTGAAAACTTATGCGTTGAAAATCAGTGTGATATAGCAAATAAAATAACCAGCACCTTAAAAAAAAACTTACTGCTTCTAAACATTCGTTTAGTGTAGCTCGAAATGCCGCCAACAAGCTAGTCGGAAGATCGGACATAAATCCTATTGTATCCAGTAGTAACATTTGTATACCAGGTAATCCAATACCACCGGTACATTGGTCAGGGGCCATACTGTCGTCAGATGTTGTAGGTACAGGCAATCGTGTCCTATGATGAGTAATATCCAAAGTGGCAAAAACTTCTGGGCATGAGGTAAGTTTGTCTGATTTGCTTAAATAGCGTATTAGACTAGTTTTCCCTGTAGGTAAGTCAAAAACACAAGTTCTAGGATATACATATGTGCATACATTGAAGCGATTTCATAAGATTATGAAGTCAAGGTTTATGAAACATGGAAGTACGTGATGTGGACGTGATATCTGGCTATCGATCAAAGGGCGTGTGTACTGCTCAGCGGTCCGCTTCATCCTCCTTTATAGCTGTGACACCTGGCCATTGAGAGTGGAAGACATGAAAAGGCCGGCTAACTTTCTTTGATCATAGGTGTCTGTGTTCTATCTCCCGTGTGAAGTGGTATAATAGGGTGAGCAATATTGAGGTTAGGCATCGAGTGCTAGGTACGTGGGAGAGGAAATCAATACACGAGACTGTGAAGTTACATCGACTGAGATGGTTACGATATGTGTTACGCATGCTTAGCCATCGCCTCCCTCGACAATGGGCAATGTTAGCTGCTGACATAGGATGGATCAGGTTGGAAAAGAGTCAGTGGTGGTCAAACCAAAACATGGCTTCATCAGTCAATGAAATCCACAATGAGTTACATAGGGATGTGTACAATTCCCGACTGGTTGGGGTCGTCGGGACGGTAAACACCAGTGGCTGGAGACAATTGATGATATGCCTCAAAATCGTTCTCAATGGCCGGCGCAGATACATCCACTCTTTGTGACTTATAATTTCCAAAAAAACTATATTGTTCTTCGTTATTACTATTCCTTTTGTCTCATATCCCTGTCTACTGTCTCTATTTCGCATTTATTTTTACTTTCTTCCTAGCTTTGTGTGCTGAGTGAAGTGTGGCGACTTGAACTGCAGCACCGATGTGCGGCAGTTTAGATGTTTAGATAATAGTAGATATACTGTGCCTCAATAATGATATAATCGATTGACTCATTAAATCGCAAACCTGATAGTTTGTTGCTTTATTTCATTTATTGTGTGAGGGCTGAGATACTGCCCGGGCACCCAGACTGAAGCAGGTGTTTTATTAAGGGACCACACCCTGAGCCTTTGACTTGGAGTCTAATCCGCAAGGCAGCGGAGCAAAGTCAGGAGCTGCATTCCCATGGTTGCCGGTGACCAATATAGGTTCATACGCCACTTGATCCGATTGGATTCTAGGGTCCATGTACCCCATGGTAACTGCTTTTAGTCTAACCGCTATCCAAACAACCTTCCTGACATGATAGTATCTGCAGGAACATGAGTCCCAGCCAGTTTAGCTTGTTGGGTCATTACAGTATTCAAGCCTGACCACTACGGCAAGGTAGCAGTTATCGACCGGAAATCGCAAACCACACCAATCATGTTTCCTATACGTTTAAATTTCAGTATTGAGACGGAAACGGTTTCGCTTAAGTCTGCCAGCTGACTGAGTTTCAACACGGAACCTAGGACATTAGTACACCAGTTCAAGTTGCCAGACTACATGTAGCACACAGAGGGCAGAAAAGAGAGAAAAGAAATCCAAAAGAAATATAATGAGCTGAAATGTGCGAGAGGAAAAACATGAGGATATAATGCACATGGAAGAACATATGGAGTGGATGCATCTGCGACACCGATAAGGATTTTGAGCTAATATCACTAATATTCATCCAGGCAATAATGAAAACAAAACACGTAGCTCTATTTTCGACGAATTCATTTTCTTAGCTGTATAATCGCAAATATATATATGGGTTATTTTGTGTGTATGTTTACATTAAGGGTAAGATCCCGCATCTGACCACTTCTATGTGCATATATCAGTTCACCTGCTGCTGTGGAGCCAGGTACATCTGGTTAACACTGATCATTCCATCTCAACAAACGCCTCCTGCCCCAAAGTAATCTACAAAGTCAAGAATAACCTAAGGCAATACGGTTTTGTCTTCTTTATATCGCTGAAGCTCTGGCCATTCACATAGAAAAACCGGAGCTGAGCATGCAAAAGAGGATTACTCAACCGCTTCTACTATCATGGTAACAAATTTTTTTATTTTGATGACGTAATTTTGCTTCTTTGCGTGTTCTTTAATTGCTTATAATTCTTGTATTTATTTAGAACTCTCACGTAATTTCGTATTCTCTACTTTGTTTCTATGTGCATCCTGAGTACAACTCACTCATCAAACTATTCATATTATTATATAATTTCTTTTAATAACTGTTTGTGACAATTCATCACCTTTGTTACTACCCTAATTTTATTAACACCTAATTTTCTTGACTGATTTTGTATTAGGTAACTCCAATTACCAATCCTCACCTGCTTAGTTAAAATAAACATAACCAATTGTATTTTTGTTTGATAAACTTAATGTACACATATATACAAAATAACATACATATTTGCGGTTGTACAGCTAAGAAAATGAATTCACTGTCGAAAAGAGACTCTTCACTGAACTACGTGTTTTGTTTTCATATCACTAAAAGTCTTCAGCTACTGGATCTTAGCATCAGGAAGTGTACACCTCACCGCCATGGTTCAAACTAACTGTAGAAGACTTCAAGAATTGACGAGAGGTTCTAGTTTAACCGCGCTTAACTCTTTCCCAACCTAACCCTATGTTAGCTAACGCTGTTCATCGAGGAAGGCGATAGCTCGCAAAGTGCAACACGTGTCCTTGCCATCTCAATTTGATGTAGCCTCACACTCTACACGTGGCCTGAATATTGTTCATCATATAGTACCACTTAACCTGGGAGATTTAAAGCAAGTAAAGCGGTTAGACACTATCATCTTAGAACCATACAGTCTAAAGTTGTTTTTTTCCTTCACGTTCCCAGTGGAACATAGGGCTTCAAGCTAGTGGCTTGAATTTTTCGTAGCAGTGTTTATTTTTACAGGATGGGGTTGCTAGCCTCATGCCTAACCTTTCCTCTTTACCAGCATTATTTCTGCCTCAGCAAGGTGAAGGAGTGCGTCGGCCGGGGATCGAACCCAGAACCATGTGCATGGTCGGCGAGCGTCCTAACCGCTGTGTCACCGACGCACAAACACATACAGCCTAAAGTAATATATATATATAGAAACAGAAAGTGAAAGCCCAACCCCCCCCCCCCAAAAAATTAACTCTCATACCAGCATTGGTGTAACCAACAACTGCAACCAACGGTAAGTGATGTTTCTCCATTCCCCTCCGATGACTACGCTTATGATTAACACGTTGTTTTGATATTTTTTCCAACTGATTTAATAGATGCGTTTCTTTTTCCTATAACAGTCAAATCAAAAGAGAGAGGGAGTGACAGCTTGTACTAGTCCAAAAAAGGTTAAGATGACATTACAACTTTTCAATTTGTACCAATTTGGTGATCAAGGTGTGATAAATGCGTAAAACTATATCAGGTGGTTTGAACTAATTCCGCTCTCTGAGCTGAGTTAGAATCGGGCACACACCGCTGATGAGCTCGGTCGCAAAAGTGCGAAACAATCGTCCAGTGTTTAGATGACTTCTTCGATCTGACTAGCAAGTACTACTGTAACAACAGAAGACAAGGGCCAGGCAACAGATCGTTTTATTATGAAAATAAACACGTATTTATACATATTTCACATACATTATTATAGCTTATGCAAGTAGACAAGCGCAGTCATCTGATTGGTTGTTTATCAGAAGTTAGGCAGACAAACGCAGGCTTCTGATTGGTCGTTTCGGGATTCCTCGACAAATAGAGTTCTCTATCTGCGAATCATGTTTTGCCACGTTAACTTTGCTGTGATTGGTTGTTGAATCAGCCTTGCTCATATTTTCTCACGGCCTGCTCTCACCACACTCGTCCCCCCATCAAATACGTGCGACTGAAGTCGGCTTGATCTACTTGGTGCAGGCGTCATCGTTGGCTTGTCTCGCTGTAT
This sequence comes from Trichobilharzia regenti, assembly GCA_944472135.2. Lineage (NCBI taxonomy): Eukaryota > Metazoa > Platyhelminthes > Trematoda > Strigeidida > Schistosomatidae > Trichobilharzia > Trichobilharzia regenti. The sequence continues at coordinate 74,365,600 of OX235263.1, forward strand.
CCATTTCTGGAGCTCGCTGACGTTCACGCGCCTCTCATTGTTCGCCATTGCGATTGTGTCCGCGTAATCCCATCTCGAAGTGACCATATGTGGTCCTTCCCACTTTGGAAACTGTTTGCCTGACCCTGTCGAACATTCGTCAGTATTTCGTCTCACACTTTCATATGCTGCTTTCACCCGACCTCCCAGCAGCGTCCCAAGTAGCAGCTCCATCGCTGACAGATCTTGAACGCCACTCAACTGCGCAGAAGCCTTGAAGTCCTGCCCGAAGATCCATATGTCTCCATCAAAAACAGCAGGGCATAGGCTTTCCATTTGTCGGTAGGCAGCGACACCAAATGTAACAACAGAAGACAAGGGCCAGGCAACAGATCGTTTTATTATGAAAATAAACACGTATTTATACATATTTCACATACATTATTATAGCTTATGCAAGTAGACAAGCGCAGTCATCTGATTGGTTGTTTATCAGAAGTTAGGCAGACAAACGCAGGCTTCTGATTGGTCGTTTCGGGATTCCTCGACAAATAGAGTTCTCTATCTGCGAATCATATTTTGCCACGTTAACTTTGCTGTGATTGGTTGTTGAATCAGCCTTGCTCATATTTTCTCACGGCCTGCTCTCACCACACTACTTACTGGTTGATATGAGTAGTATACAACTACTCATTTCAATCAATCAGTAGTATATAGTTTTACGCAAAATGAAATTTCATTGAAACTGTTAAGAAGACTAAAACCATTTGATAAAACCGTGTGCTTATCCTACATTTAATGGCCGAGGGTACTGGAGAATGGTCATAATGTAACAACAGAAGACAAGGACCAGACAACAGATCGTTTATTGTGAAAATCAACAGATATTTATGGATTTTTGTGTACATTATTATTATTCGTTACTAAAGATAAATAAAGCCAACCTCCCACTGCGTCCAATTTTGGATATGTCAGGTTCCCTGTACCATTCAATAGCGAAATGGCTAGCTGACATTTTAGAACCTGTATGAAAACAGATGTGCAACTATTCGCTTCGTGACACCTTCCAATTCGTCGATTATATTAAGGGTATCAATGTAAAGAACAAAAGTATGCTCTCTCTTGACATTGAGTCACTATTTACCAACGTTCCACTCACATAAACCATCTGTCACATTTGTCAACATATAGACGAAAATCAGGTGAACATCGGATTACCGGCAACTTGTTTAAAAGAACTACCACTGAGATGTACACTCAATGTACAATTCACATTCAACGATGTTATTTACAGACAACAAGGTGGGATAGCAATGGGATCTCCATTGGGCCCATTACTAGCAGACTGCTTCATGGCAAGCCTCGAGAACGGTCCACTCATATCAGCTATTGACAATTTCCAATTGTATGTTAGATATGTGGACGACATCTTTATTATCTGTCATGACGGTCACGATCTCAATCAGTTACCACAAATATTCAACAACAAATGTCATTCAGCTACAAAGTTCACTCTTGAAATTGAAAACGAATCTAAAATCCCTTTTATTGATGTTGAACTTACAAGAAGAAGAGCTGACGGAACTTTAAGAAGGTCCATCCATAGGAAACCCACATGGAACGGCCAACTGACAAGCTTCTACAGCTGGGTACCAATCAGTCGAAAAAGCAACCTAATTAGATCTCTTGCCACTCGGGTCCGACGCATCTGCAGTTCTGATATCATAGAAGAAGAACTACACTTCCTGAAAGAAACCTTCATACAAAACGGTTATCCATCAAGATTCTTACACAAAACATCAAACAGAAAATCCAAAAGCAAGAGAAACCATCCGTGCTAAAAAAGATACTTTATATGAACCTCGACTTCAAAGGTGACCAACTCAGTGATGTCCTTAGGAGGAGAATTTCCATTTCTTTAAGAAGAACTTTCTTTGAGGCAACATTGAGAGTAGTGTTCCCTCGCCCACTGATCTGCAGAAGCCCAAAGGACAAGATCCCACACCTGACCACTTCTATGTGTATATATCAGTTCACCTGTTGCTGTGGAGCCAGGTACATCGGTCGTTCAACGCACATCGTGTCAAAACGGGTCAAAGAACTCTATCCAGTGTGGCTGCAGAAAGGAAGTAGTGGCCGTATAAGCAGTGCAATAATCGAACACCTCGTCAACACTGGTCATTCCATCTCAATAAACGCCTGCTTCAAAGTAATCTACAAAGTGAAGAACAACCTTCCAAAGACAATACGTTTCCGTCTGCTTTGCATCGCAGAAACCCTATCTATTCAGTTGGAAGAACCAGAACTATGCATACAAAAGAAAATTATTCAACCATTTCTACTCTCGTGGTAACAACTCCGTTGATTTGACTCCGTTTGATTTTGGTGGTATACTTATTTTTTTAACTACTTAAGACCCTGGGGTGATTCCGTTTGCTGTTTGGTTTTCATGTCCACCCTGAGCACAACACTTTCATCAAACTACTCACGTTATTACGTAACTCTTCTCTAACGATTGTTTGTGAGAACACATCACGTTTTGTAATATCCTCTTTTATCAACATCCAATTCTTTCATGTTGTGTTTCATTGTAATCCTTTCACGTCTCCCATGTATTTTCACAACGTCGTATCATTTGCTTTCTCTGATATCAAACTTATCTCCCTGCTATTTGATGTTTTTATGCCGATGAACGTCTGTTTTGATACTTCGGAGAAATCTTATGATTAGCACACGCCACACTATGGTGGTAAAACTTACCGACGCACATTGTTGATTGATTTTCTACCTGAGTTTCCCAAAGAAGATGAAGGAGAAATACCATAAGGTATCCGTCTTTTGGCTTCAGATCACACAGCACTGCATCACGTGATACGCTATCGTTTATTATCATACTTGAAGATCCTGGATGAAGAGTAAATTATTATGCAATAAAATATGCTGACAATTTTGTACAATGTGTACAAATTTTGTCCAGAATAAAGCTGTTACTATTATTATTGTTGTTCTATGCGGGACCAAACTTTGAATAGTATTTCCACATACCACTATCACTTCAATCTTTACAGTAAGTTCTTTGGCGCGAATCGTTTGACATTATGCTAAGCACTTGAAGGATTGATGAGCAATATATATAATCAAAAGGACATCATGAGCACCAAGAGATGTGCCACACAAAAATAATCAAACAATCTATGAAGAAAGTAGGGGTGGAAACACTGAAGGTGACCAGAAAGTAAGTAAGTCTACTCGTCAACATCATTCACCACTTCATGTTACTTTCAGAAAGGGGAGACAGAAGGAGATTGCAACATATGCGCGCCGCTGATTGTGATACTTGGTCATGTCTTAACGTCTCGAGCCACTGATTCAAACTATCTCTCAGACCCCAACCAGGAAGTCATGATTCGCCAATGGATGCAAGCATTACACAGATATCTTTCATCCTACTACGCCACGTTGTAGGCTGATCATCTCTTCGCTTTTTCCATCCAGTTCTATGACTAGCGAACGGTCAGCAGTGTATGGGAGCCTCTGGGATGACTTTCTTGACACATTTCCAAGCCACCATGGCTGGTGTTTCACAAGATGACAACACTCAAAGTAAGATAACCTCCATCTTGTTCAAACACGCTGATATGCAAGCAATTCTACGGGGAAGCGACGATAGAATACGCAGAGTCGCCGCACATTCTCAGATCGGAGAGGCCATATTTCATAGGCGTAGAGCAAGAGACGACTATGAGCACTGCAACATTTTAGATCCAACAATTGATAACCAGGCTGACACCAAAGCGGTCAGATACTACGTGACATCAACCATGAGTCTGGTTGTCCATCTGCTGCTTCTTCCTTCCAACTAGACTAAAATTAGAACAGTCTACCTATGGTAACCTTATAAGCAAGAAGAAGGAAAAGCGGAAAAACACTCACATTAATTATTTGCATCAATTGTTCTTTGCAAGCGAAATCAGATCTGTTAACTAAACTTTCAATCATACCAGATGTTTGAAAGAATGCTGGAATACGAGATCGAAGTAAACCAAGTTCAGCTAATTTCGCTTGAACTTTTGCCTCTGGAGTTCGTGATCGAAGGGTGAAAAGTTGAACAACAAGCGTGTAACTGAAAGAATTAACAATGTAAAGCAAAGAAAAAGGACAATGACTAATAATCCCCCTTAAATTATAGGAAGTAGATGTGCACTACTCATAAGGATTCAAAATATCTGCAGTGTTAGCTGGATAAAAGTTAACGGTATTCACATCAAAACACGACATCAAACACTTATGAAATCATTTGGTTGCTAGTTTCAGCTACGAACCTCGAGATGTTCAGTATCAATGGGTGGACACTCTTGGCGATATGGTTAAACATCATTTCGAAAGGCACAAATTTATGAGCTCTTAACCATCTTAGTGATTCAGAGCATCTTTACTCGATTCTGTAAAAATTATTCTTCCTTGTCTGTGTTTTCCCACTGTAGTATCATTACACTTCGTTTTCTTGCTGTGTATATCGATTTGAAATGTGTCAAATTGAACTGGTACACAAAATGTGCAGAGTTCAAAGTTCATTCGTCTGTTTGTTTATTTGATATGGTTAGCATCATCAGCCTACTAACAGAATATCCTGTGAATGCTGAACTTTGACGTTATTTATAAAAGTTTATCGTTGGATTCCCAAACATCATCCTGTGTGCTTAAGTAAAGGACAAACAAAATACATTCATATCACGATTCTGTCTCATCTCATCGATACAGAACACAAGGTTGATGTCAACAAAGCGGCTTTCAAAGTCATCTATCGCATACCAACTAATCTTAAACTTATGTCTCAATAGTTTGCCTACTACATACATATTGCTGAGGCTGGCTGTTGAGATTCACATTAAGAAACTTAACTTATGTATCTAGAAGAAGTTGCTTCAGACACTTTCATCACCTTGGCCATTAAGGTTTTAATGATCCTCTCAATTTGTTGTGGAAATTGCATATAATGCTAACAATAATAATAATAAAAAACACTTTATACCAAGCAATAATCATACACAATGGAAACTTTCAGTATTACGTAATCAGATGAAAGAGAGGGTGAAAATATCCAGTTATCAGGACAAGGAAACCCTGATAACCGTTTCTTTTAGGCGCTTGATGGAGACTGCTCTGGCAAACTTAAGGAGACTGTTTAAAGTCGAATCAAAACACCAACAAGGAACCATCATCAAAGACCACAAGAAAATTCATCTACCATACATGAAAAATATCTCTGAAATAACAGCTAGAATACTGAAACCGTTTGATATACATATAGCACACAAGCCAGTCAAATCGCTTAATTCGATATTATGCAAACCGAAAGACCCAACAGAAAAAGGAGATAAAATTAATACCATTTACAAAATAAATTGTATGAACTGTAACAGACATTGCATCGGCCAAAGTGGGCGTCCCCTTCGAATCGGAATCCAGAAACATAAATCAGCCGTGAAAAGACACGATATATATTCCTGTTTCATATCAATGCATATAGACAATCATGGGCACCAGTTTGAATGGGATAATGTCGAAATCTTAGACAGAGGAAACACCAAAAGTGCCAGGGAACTCCTAGAAGCCTGGTACTCAAACGAGTATGCAATTGACAAACACGTTAATATAGACCAAATATACCAACTAATAAGAAGTATATCATGTGAATGGAAAGTTTAAAATCCAGCTCAATAGAAAATGGTCACTACATATGTAAAGATGGTTACCGGGAGACACAATTCTATCACTTATGAAATTTAAATCATTTCACTTTATACTAAACATTGCGCTGAAGGGGGACGACAGCTCCACAACTAAACCCACCAGCTCAAAGAACACTATCAATTGCAAAACTGGAACTCTTTTGCCTATTGATAATTTTGAATGATCTTGTGACGTCCACCTCACGACTCGTGTCAAGGAGATGCCTGGTAATGGCATTGTTTAGAGCATTT